>OV121040.1:2500000-5000000 GCA_921293045.1 Aplocera efformata
AATGATCGAGGTAGAGCAAGAAATAATAACTTACGCCTTTTTAGTGAAAACGGAAAATAAAGAAACATTTGTCGTGGGCACTGAAGACGTTTAGTATTAGTTTTTAGTGCTAGTCATCAGAAGGTGGAGGCTATAGATCAAGCCGGCTATCATAAAGCATCTGGCTATTAGAGGGAAATTCTGTCATAATCAAGCTAGTGCCAGTCGGGGAAATTATGATAGATTAAGTAAACTAATGGAAGTTCCATAATTTTTGCTCCGCTCTTCAAATCTTTGAGAAGATCGGAACCAAATGAATTCCGCGATACGGGATGCAGAGTTTAGTAGAAAATGTATTGATGATTGTGCACCTGATCATCACTGGGGTACCATAATAGGTAACGTGAAAAATAAAAAAAAATATACTGCAATCACAAGCACAAATATATGCGCAAAGCTCTGGCTGAATTCGTCCATATTTTTAACCACAAAACAATTAGATGGAATACGTTTTTCTTCTTCTTTTGTCGATGGATTTAAAACGTTGGTCACTACGGCCAACTTTGACAATGTCAGCTTTGTGTCACCTGGGCATCAGTTGTGACTGTTCTGACCGTATAAGGGCGGACACAAACCTACCGATCCAGGCCGGTCGACCGCTACCTGGAGGTCAATATTTCATACAAAATGTACTAGCCGTTACACAGCCCGTTTATTTAGAAGGCGCCCGGACTGCGTTCCCAGTCAGATTTTCTGAAAGAGGCGTAGCTGACTTATTGTCTCCGTATAGCACCAAAGCATCCCGATCCGGTTAGATCCGGGCGGCGAATCTATACCCGTCCTAAAGAAGACTGTTCTGACAAATAATGGACAGTGACAGTAAATTGAAATAAAATAAGAGATCTCTTAGAGAGTTTGTCACTCTACTTCCATTAGAAGACAAAAAAATAAATAATAAGAACACACAAATTTCTCACCTGCAATATCCCATAGTTGCAGCCGAATAATAGTGTTGGCATCCCAATTTAGCACCTTTAGCGCAAAATCTACGCCAATAGTCGCTCTGTAGTGTTGGCTGAAGAATTGGTGCACATATCTCTTGATGATGGACGTCTTTCCAGTGCCCAGTTCGCCAATGACCAGAATCTTGTATAAGTGCTCTCTGCGCTCTGAACCAGCTGATCCTTGAGACTGTAAGAAGAGATTGTTTAGTTTCCAAGCCAGGGTAAGAGGGAGACAACAATCTGACTTTTATAATAAACCGTGACCCGCGGTGTTATCCGTGGTTGGCCATTCTACGGGAACACTGCAGATTTCCGGGATCAAAACTAGCCTATGTGTTAATCCCAACTGCTGCTACCCAAATTTTATCAAAATCCGTTCAGCTGTTTGAGTGTGAAGAAGACACAAACATACATACACACATAAATACAAACTTTCGCATTTCTATTATATAATAATATTAGCGTGATAATAATCTAGCTTATCCAACAGACGGTATCTTGATTCACAATTTGACAATTAGCTGTCAAACTATATTTACGTAGTAGCTTAAATCCTTGTTGGTCTAAGATTATAACGTCAAAATAAGTTTAAAATAAAATACACAAAAAATATCTCATCAGTATTTTTCTGTTACAAATTGAAGGGTTATTCGCGCAATCCGACATTTGCGCGTTTGTTGTTGCGTTGTTTATTTCGTGAATCTGAAGTCAAACACTTTTTTTCGTGTCTATACAACTCATCAAATGTAATAATGGGATCAGTTGCCCGATTCAAAACATTCATTAGGTCAACTGATCCCGCGGGATAAGTTTGAGCCGCCTCAGTTGACTAAAGAGCCCAAAATATATACGTAAAGACAACGTAAGTGCGTGTGGTGCATGTAGATTCAATGAAAGAGTTCATCTCCTTGTTAATTCCAATTCCCAGTGCATACGACTGCATTGTACTGCACTCAGATCAAGTCAATTAGCATCAATTTGTTTGCAATAATCGTACACATCCTTATCAAGAGTACAATTTAGGTATTTTCAGTGAATCACACAGTATTATTATCTTAGTAACTGGCCGCATAGCTTAGGTGATTTTCAGTGAATCACACAGTATTATTATCTTAGTAACTGGCCGCATAGCTTAGGTGATTTTCAGTGAATCACACAGTATTATTATCATTTTTGTGACGAATATATATGTTTGTTCTGTTTGGTTGTTAATATGCATTACATGTATGTATTTACAAATTAAAGTACAAAAATGTATTGTTTTTTTTTTGTTAAGAAGTTACGGAACGAGTTGAAGGCCCACCTGGTGGTAAATGGTTGCCTCCGCCCATAACAACAGGAATACAATTTAACCGACCGAAGCATAAAAATACCCAAGTCTCACTCCGTTGCGCCCGTCACCCGAAACGGGGATCTTACATCTCATGCAAATTTTTCACCGGCACCCACACAACTCCATCGGAATACAGCAATTGTATCAGTAATCTCGTTTCCATAATACAAGCTATATTTAGTTTGAGGCTAGATGGCACTGTGTGAAATCGCCATGAATATTCATATTTATTATTATTTAGTTACAATCATGTTTTCATAAGTTTCAAATAGTCCAGCTATATCGCAAATTTCGATATTAAAAAATATCGAAATATAATATAGGCACACCCACCTATGTAATCAATTTATGTATTGCGTATTGCGCACTAAAGTTGCACTGATAGATTTGAAACTGATCTTCAAAAGTCGTCAGTACCATTAAGGCACTCCGCTATCGTATAATAATTGCACAGCAACACGGAAAACCTACCATAATCCAGTTCAAACTCTCTCCGATATGTTTCTGATGCAGAAAACCAAGTTATCAGCGCATGTGATAATTCACTGAACCCAAGATATCTTGTGGTCTACCGACACTATCACGTTACACATTACAAATGTTTGTATAGGGGTTTATTTGTAGGCAACTGTATTTTGCAACAGATTCAGATAACGCTGTAACGTTATGGTTCTGACATAGATTTACTGTTGTGGCGTTTCTGAACGTAATTTTATGATGTCAGAAGGCAGCCAATCAGAGCCGATAGTTTTGACAGCCAGAAATTACGAGAGGGAATTAACCGGGGCTGTCAGATAGAAAGAAGGAACCAGCCACGTCATATAATTCTAGACTGGTGATTCCCATAACTAAATGTGTTGTTATAAAGTGCTTTATGCGATGTCTGTAAAAATTGAGAAAGTTGCGCAAAAAAGTTCCGAAAAACTGCGGGGCGCAGCTACTTATAAGCAGCTCGTTATAAATACGATAATTTAGAAGAAATTGGATAGTTTATCTTTTTTTTTCTGATTTTTGTGAAAGAGTGACGGAACGAGCTGAGGGCCCACCTGATGGTAAGTGGTGACCCCCGCCCATGACAACAGTAATGCGTGCGACTCAGTATAAGATTCAAATCTTCACTGAGTCGCATTTATCCTGCTGCGTCCATCATCCGAGACGGGGATGATGTGTCTCATGCGCATGTGATTTCACCGGCAGCCACACCCTTCCACCGGAACACAGTAATGCAACCACTACTGCTTGGCGGCAGGTTCCAGATGTGGTGGTAGTACCTCTCCGGACGACCTGGCACAAGTTCTACTGCTGCTTAGTTTGTTGCTCCTTTAGCACCACCCAGGGAGTACGTACGTACGTAGTAGGCAATCAAAGGTTACACACCTACGGACGCGAGCAACTGGACTTCATAAATTCTCTAAGTGAGAGGACAGATGTCACGTAAGCAGTAATCCAAATATTTGCCCTCAAAAGTAACGAAGCTTATATCGCAACTGCACTACATCATTTAAATTGCATCACAAAGATAGTAATACTTTGGGTTTCATCACAGCCGAAATAGCTATGAAACACAACTCTCAGTTCTCCATTACGAGGTCATATTTTTTTTATCTAACTAAGGTGACGGGACGGAAGGCGAAACTAAATTGAAACACAAAAAATTCCACGAAATACTAGTACCATCATAAAAAAAAACAGTTTGCTTATTTGTTTTAATTTCTATATACTATATTTCATAGGCAGGCTTGAAAATACAAATAAATCAATCAAATAAAAAAAATACACTTCTCAATTAATTTCGCCTCAATTAAGCCTTCCTTTTCGCAAGTCTATCTGTCAAAAATCTGACAGTACAGAGTATTCTATAATAAACTTCCAATCCTATATAAAAAATGTTTTGAATTAGAAGACATACTACACTGTTAATGATTATATTAATGACTAGCTGTCCCCCGACTTCGTCCGCGTGGAATCACATTTTTTGCGCGGAACCCTAGTTATTTTTTCTTTTCTAAAACAAAAGTTACTTCGTATAATATCAGCTATCTGCCAGCAAAAATCGGCCCAGCGGTTTCGCAAAACAAACAGACAGACAGACAAATTTCTTACAAATTGTTGTTTTGTTATAAGTACCGCATTAGCTTTCAAATGCATTTAGTAAAAAGATGTTATTTTGATATTAAAAATAGACATTTTAATTTTATTTATTAGTATGTAGTATGTATATTTGTATGTACGTATAGATAAAACGCCATGGCCTGTCAAAATAACTTATGATATCAATTCCACATTTCAATATTGATTAACAAGATATATACGTAGACATAAGTGAACAAGATCATGGTGGACAAACGAAAGTAATCCTTCCATTAGGGGTTTCTTGCTTGTTCTCCCCATGTAGGTCGGATGAACAAATGCTAAACTTAATAATTAGAACGCAGTGATCTTGTGGGTACATATTTATTTTAAAAACTGACGTTTTAAAGTAATTTTTAGGAATTTGAAGGAAATGAAGTATTTTGACTTTGACATTGACTTTTAAATAATTGAAATAAAAAGTACTAGATTATAATTACTATAACCACATTTCAGAGTAGTACCTATCAAAACACGATAAAAACGAAAACTAGGCGATAAAAACTCTAGGCAACATACCTACTTTTAAAAATAGGAATGGAATTCTTTTCTAAATTCTTATTTAATGTCAAGGCTAGTATCGTACTCCTTACCTACTGTATCTAGTTAGGTAGGCTCTAGTTAGAGCCTATTTAAAAACAAGTTTAGCCACATTAATAAACTACTTTTAAACTAATTAATTGATGCCCACGCTACAGTGGCTGAGCCGATGACAAATTCCAAAAAAATCCTAAGTCTTGATTCAATAAAAAAGTAATATATACATTCCTTTAGATCGCCCAACATATTTAAATATTGTGTAACATATTTGACTCTGAATAAATTCATTTTAATATGGAGATTAAAGATTTAATGTTTCAATAATACCGACAAACTTGTACAAAATATGAGGAACTTGTTTGAATAAACATTAGTACTATGTATTCGGCTTATTATGTATTGTAAAACTCAATACTCACGCCACTTTTCTTATTATTTGGTGCCATACTAAAACTCTTTTGAACTTCAAACAACACTAATAATATAACAATCCAGATTAATTTTCCACAACTATGTTTCACTAAAACACATTGCACAATGAACAAAAATTCGGAAACACTTCGGATCACAGAATAAAAAAGAGTAAATAAAATGCAGTAGGTATTGTTAATTTTTTTGTAATAAAAACGGAGACAGAATTAAGACATCGAAGCGTCGTTTTAGAATGTATTGATAGACTATCGCACTCCTCCGATGACAGGCACTGTATGAAGTGTTTGGTGCTCTTATCGGCGCGATAAGGAGTAGGTAAATAATATATTTGTCATTTACACTGTGATCGGCAGCCGATCCTTCTAGTTCATTTTTTCTCATGACATTTTGACCCATGATAAGACAGTACATCATATAATCTGTAGTGATGTGAAAAAGAGTAATTAAACAGGCCAATTAACATTATCATCCATTTTGCCGTGCGAATAATTGTAACAACATTTCCTTATCACAGATAAGTTCGTCATTCCTATAACAAATAGGAAGTAAATCTTATCAACAATGAGAATATAATATACCGAAGATTAAAACAATTACACATCGGACCTCAAAACCGATATTTTTAGTTTTTAGTTAAGAAGTTGAAGCTCTGCCTCCTGCGCTGTACCTAGGTCGTAGATGCAATTCCCACTCAGGACAAGCATTTGTGTGACAACCACAGATGTTTGTTCTGTATACGTAATTACAAAAACTACAATATAATACTATATAAGTATTCTATCAGTTATTTAATTATTGGGGCTAGATGGCGTTTTGTATAATATCCATGAATTTTTATAAAACATGTCACAACTATTTGGTATTTGTTGACTTGATAGCCTAATTATTTTCATTGTATTCGTGATTGTTAGCGTGGAATGTTGATATTCCAATTTTTAAAGTCACTACTCCTCAACTATCAACTTAAATGATACTCGAAAAAACTATGCGACATCTTGACTGATTACGTCTGACTGACTGAAAGACTTGACTGAAAGTCTGACTGACTTGACTGAACAGTTACGAAAATCATTATTAGTAAGCCGAATCGAAACAGGCGTCGAACAGAACCTCAGCGCACTTCTAAGTCAAAAAAATTACGTCTTTGCGGACTTTGTAATTATGTTAAAAATTATCACCTCTTTTTACAAGGAGTAAATATTATTTTGGAAGAAAAAATGCGCTGCGTTGGTCAGTGTCAGCTGTTAATTTTGGATACGTAATTATTTAATTATCTTCCTATAATATTATTATGATGTGTCATTCAGATAATGTATTTCCCGCAAAATTATCATCATTAAAAACACTAATGTACTTACCTACCAAATTATGTAAACTGTCTTTTTGCGGAAGCAAATCGATTAAAGCCATGAAACAAAATCTAAATAAATTTGATTTTTGTATGTTTTTTTGTAATGGATAAACTCAAAACTACTGAACTGTTCATGTTCTAACATTAACATTTAAACATTATTTATTTGTGAATGTTATATAAAGCTACATTATCATCAAGTAACAAGCTTTATTTTATATTTAAAAAAAACTTTCAAAATTGCAATAATGTAATTAAAAAATTTGCCAATTAAATTTTTGGTACTTTAACCACCAAAAAGTTATAATTAAGTCACAAAAACCACTTTTCGTTTAAATTAGTCAATCAGAACAAGGGTAGAATCGGCTTCATGATATTAATTCTTATCCAACTAAATACTTCCTTAACAAGGAAGATTATGTATTTATTATTTCCTCTTTAAATTATCCGAAACGGACCTTTCGTATAGAAATTACGACGGGTATCAAAAAGCTAAAACGAAAAAGCCGCGATGTAATAGCTGACAATCTACTGCCAAGCAATAATGCACTCGCATCGCTGTATTCTAGTGGAAGAGTGTGGGTGCTGGTTAAATCAAAAGAGCATGACAAGTTACATCCCCGTCTTGGATGACGCAATAAGAATAAGGACGTATTATTCTCGTTATTGCCAGAGGTAACCACTTAAATAGCTGAAGGCCCTTCTGATGTTAGGTGGGCCTTCAGTTATTTCCGTCACTTTTGTCGTATAAAAATTAAACCTGATTGGCAAATCCCGGCTTGACGTCAGATTGATCGATTGACGATTAATATCGCTGCGAATAAAAAAATACTGACGTTCCGTACGCTCCGATGCCGATCATATGCACGCGTAACCTTAGATATCATAAATATGGCAATGTTATATTCAATACCACAATCATAGTGAACATAAGAACGTAAGTATGAACATTGCACAACCGTAGGCTGGCGCTGCGGTAAGCGAAGCCGGTTCAAATTACCACCACGCATCAGCGGTAACCTCTGGAAAGATTGATAGACTCCGACACTACTGATGACAGTTTGCTTATGGGGAATTTGATATTCTTTTGTAAATGGAGTAAGTTTTGAAGTGTGGAAAGGGCGAGCGAAATTTTTGGGGAGGCAGCATATAGGTTTAAAAAAAATTATTATATATCACTTACCTCTGCACGGTCTCATTTGAAGATATTTAATATGATGATTAAATAAAATAGTGCGATTCAAGAGAATTAAAAAAAAAAATCTTCACAGATAAAAGTTGAATATAGCAACAATCTATATACACACAGATTTTTTCGAAGGAATATTTTACTAATGGTGATTTTTTCTAAGAGTTGGTAGCACCCGCATCGTCAATAAAATGTATAATTAATTTGCAACGGTATCATACGACGTTTTCAAGTTTATAGAAATTATAACAACTAAATTCTATAGCCTTTTTAATGACAGGGATTTTAATCTTAAATATCTACAAAACCTGTATCAATGCGAATGGATTGCTTCCCGATTTGAAATCCCATTGTCTTGACTTCCACAAAAGGAATAGTACAATACCTACACCTTCTCATGACTTTCATTGTACAAAATTCCAAAATTATCGACCATTTCGAAATTTACCACAATAAATGGCGTATTCCATGTATTCCAAAACAATGAATACATGGCGCATTGACCACAAATTACTAAAATTTAACGAAAACGTTGAACTTGTGGGCGACATTAATGAAGTGAGGGAACTGAATCGTATCATGAACGATGATGTAAAACAATTAACGAAGATTGCATAATATGTTGAAACTGGCAATACAACCAAAAAAAAAACTTGACACATTCCAAGAACGCAAAAAACTAACGCGTTATGAACGAGAGACCAGCCCACGAAAACCATAGGCACAAATAATAAAAAGACAAAAAAATACAACCTCGATTAAATTTCGAGTTCAATGAATTAAAGTCGAAATTATTCCTGCATTGTGATAAAATTGCGATCTTAAGAAATTTATCCAAATTCTGTAACTTTTAGTAATGCACCGCAATAAGAAAAAGAAACTATATATTTCATCGAAAATTAACTTACAGTTTAACTTACATTTAAAACCCTTGTTTGATAAATTGAATTTGTAATGGCACCAAATGAAGGCATGATACAAAATTAAAACTGTACTTAACTTAATTCATATATAAGTGAATATGGCCTTCTTTAAATACTTTTGAAATCCGACTAGCTTTATTTAAAAATATAACTGATATATATATTATAAAAGTAAAAAATATAATATTCGTGAGCACGAAACAACTGGTTCATAGATAAAATGACATCAGTTAGCTATGCTAATGAGATTAAATAGCCTGTGATACAATCTAAAACCTTCCTTGAAATCATTTTTAGATCAAAATCTAAAGCAATAAGATAAGCAAAATTTTACAAAAACACGAACATAAATATTGATATTGCAGTATCACTTCCATCTTAATTTTACTTAATTTTATATGATTTTATTACTGACAAGCGTGTTTTTCCACCTTTACGCAGGAAACACAATTTAGTGTAAAAATTAACGACTTTCAAAGCTAGTGATTTTACGAGGCACGTCTCATATTCTACTGACAGATGACTGGAGAGATTATCACAGCTTAGATATCTGTCAATAAGACCGAGCATTTTTTGACAGGTAACAATGTTGCGAATTTTCCCTAATTTAAACAAACAAAATACTTGACTCTGGCAAATGCACAAGCCGTGCGAAGCCACAAGAAGAGAAAAAAAAAAAAATGTTGCGAATGTAATCTATATCCAGTGATATGTTAGTTGATTATAGGGTCTGACTGTAAGACAACAGAGATCTAGTTATTTTATTTAACTTCACATTTTATGAGTTTCAAATTGTCTAGTTCGCACGGACTTGTTGGTAATAATAATTATTATCGTAGGTATGAGTTTTGTCCTGGCTCTCGGACTATTCAGGAATTATTTATATAACTGAAGTAATTTGTTAGCCGAGTTATTCAATAGAAAAAAAATGGCAGCAATGAGCTCAACACTTGTTTCGTCTAAGTTCTTAAGTAAGACTTGTAGAATAGTTGTCCATTGACGCTCTTCCCATAGGAATAAGGGCGTAATACTATAAAAATATCTACGAATTTATTCAAAAATCAAAATATCTCCTAAAAACCAACATAATGTGTATGAAAATCAAAGTGGAATAATTATGTAAATAACTAACTGCGCCCGTGGTGTTACCGGTGGTTGGACTTCCTATGGGAACCGTACATTTTTCCGGTAAAAAAGTAGCCTATATGCTATTCCAGACAATAATCTACCTCTTTGCTAAATTTCATCCAGGTCCGTTCAGCTGTTCTGGCGTTATTGAGTAACAAACATCCATCCATACTTACAAACTTTCGCGTTTATAATATTAGTAGGATATGTAAACAGCATATAAAATTAAACTATAACTATAACTATCGACCGTAAATAACTTTGTAATGGTAAAAAACTACATAATGTTAACCCCAGGTCAAGTCTAAACGTGAATAAATACAAAATACATATTCATATTCCTGCACTAAAATTCCGTGTCTTGCAGGCGTAATGAACAAAACACAGAAACGCAAACAATTTAGACCCGGAAACAAACTTTAGATTCATCACACAGAATACGCTCAGGCCGGGTATCAAACCCGGGACCCCACGATTCAAAAGCAGGAGCTACAGAGCCGTTAAATTGTCATGATCAATTAAATTTTACACAAAAAAAAAATGTACAGATTGTACTATGCTACGTAGTCAAAGACACATTTGAATAAATAACTTGATTCGTCCAGAAAAACCAGTTTTTAAGAAAAGATAATTAGAAAGTATACATAGTTGCGAGAAGTGATATCGTGAAAAATATTGAAATAGCGACCTTATTTGTGAATGTAATAGAAAATATGGCTCTAATTATTTCTTTTTTGTATTTACGACTTCATAATACTGCAAAGTTGCATCATGCCCAACAATAATCGTGTAAAGATTAATCATTGACAGGTGCAAATGGATAGTTAAATAAAAACTTAAGTGATAAAAATAAGAGGTAAAAATGTGCACTTGTTTAGACAAAATAACCGTGAAATACCATAAAAAAAGCACACAAGCTGATTTGCGTACTCACGAAGGGCATCGCGCACGACGTCCGCTGAAAACTATCGTGTAAATAAACGTACAGGGGACACCAGCGTCGTCTCGGCGCTGAAGCCGCAGCACTCGCACACCGTCAGATAGCAGTCGTCGACCGCCTCCTCGAAGGTCATACTCATGGCGCGCGCGCATCGCCCGGAGTACCTCCCGCCACTGGCGCGCGCGGCGGCGGCGCGCGGGCGGCGGGCGGAGGCACGCGTGTCGACACTCACCGGCTCGTCCCCGGGCTTCGCCGACTCGATGAGGTCTCCGTAGGCTGGCATCGCGTCGGGACACCCCTCCTCTTCCGTGTCGTCCGCGCGCGAGTTGGCCCCCGAGTGCGTGGAGCGCGTGGAGTCGCTCGAGGGCGGCGCGCGCGCCCCCAGCCGCTCGCGCGCCAGCGCCACCGCCTCCTCCAGCGAGCCCACCCCCGCACCGCGCCCCCCCTCGCCCTCCGAGTCGCGGTCCTCCGACAGGCAGGCGGACGCTTGCGCTACGAACGCGATGCGCCGCCGCAGAGCGCTCTCGGGGCTCGGGTCCTCCACCGGCCGCTCCATCTCGCTCTCGGGCGCGCCGCGCCGCTTCCAGGCGGCCTTCGTAAAGGGCCGCGTGGCCACGGCGTGCTCCACCGCGATTGGACTCACCGGCTCGGGCGTCGGCTGCTCGGCCGCCAGTGCGCCTGCACCGGCCGCCAGTGCACCTGCACCGGCCGCGGGATCCTCCACCGCGAGCTTCTCTCCCGTGGGTCCCTCGACGACTGACTTCTCAGACTTCTCTGAGATCGACTGCTCGGGCGTCAGAGGCTTCGGGAACGCCGCCGTCTCGGAAGTGGACGATACGGACTCTAGAGAGTCCGGCGGAGGCGTGGGTGTCGGGCTGTCGAGCGTGGACTCCTTGGTGCCTGGTTGCAAAGGGGATGCGGATCCTTCTCCTCGTTTCTTGCCAATACTACCCATTCTGCGCATGAAACCCTCCTTTTTCTTCTTGTCCGTCGCGACGGCGCCGGCGGGGGCTCCGGCGGCGACGGACGGCGAGCTGTCGGTGCTGCGCGAGGCGTCGCTCGCGGGCTGTTCGCGGGTTTTCTTATTGCGTTTACGCATCGTGCGTTCGTCGCGCGCGAGGTCGCCGTCTGAGGCGGAGGACCTAGCGGAGCCGGAGCGCGCGAACGAGCCGAGGTGGAAGGGCGAGCCGGGCCGGAACGGCGAGCGGAGCGAGTGCAGCGTGCGTCGCAGGCGCGAGGGCGGCCGCGGCGAGGGCGGCGGAAGGGGGGGCTCCGGGGGGGAGGGGGGCACGGGGGGGTCGTGCGGTTCCCGCATGCTGGCGCCGAGCGCGCCGTCGCGACTGCCGCGGACAGCGCTCCCGGTTCGGACCCAGCTACCGCGACCTTGCGCCCCTTGTCCACTCGACCAAGTCTTTGATCAACATTTGACAAGGCCCTTCCAATCACCTTCGAATGCCGGGATTATTGCCAATTAGGGCTGCGCGACACTGCCGTTTTCTACCGGTACATGTGTATGAGATCATAAAGGATGTATAAAAATGTTTTAATTTCAATTTGTCGATAGCAGATAATTATTAAAAGTGTAACATAAGTATAGATAGCATTATAACTATAACAAGCATATTTTTATCAATTGCTTGTAAGTTTACATACGCTATCTATGCGCTACTAATATCAACAAAGTAATCTCTTTGACATTTCAAATATCGGCATTGAATCTAGATTAATGATGAATATTTTACAAACCATGTAAATAGCTAATGATACAAGGATTATGAATGTTGTAACTCGTGATATTGAGCAACGACGTATCATAACCATGAGATTTCTTTGAAATTCTCATCATCACTCAACACCAGGTGAGATTGAGGTCAATCGAAGGTCTATAGCCAATAAAAAAAAAATAATGTTATTATAAATCGGAATATTAAATATCTTAACATTTAAACTAATGTTCAATATTAATAATAATAATTCTTCATTTGGAACTGTTCCAAGGCACTTATTGTACAAAATGGAAATGATGCTACCAGCAGAAGTGTAAAAACTGTGTCTAAAATCCTGATATTCGTGCAGGCCTCAACATACCTACTAAGCAGATCTACCAATTTAAATTTATATGGATATGAAACATGCGTAGCTAAACCTGTTTGAGAAACAAACAACCGTCGCTATTAAAAATAGTTAAATCACAGACTCGTCTGTGGTTAAATCAATTCAAAGAATGCAGTACGCCCAGTAAGGTAACGTTATGAATGACTGACCCTAATCTATGCATATAGGAACTCAACAAAATGCGCCCACAATAATAAAATTGACATCGACACCTATCTGTAATTAGACACCGAGGTGCCATATTAGAACCGCTTGGGAATGACCCCTTATATCCGTTTTTTATGGGTGAATAAGTTTCGAGTATGATTAAAACCGTAGCTTCTGTTTTTAACCGACTTCAAAAAAGAGGATCATCTTTTCGGATGTTTATATTTTTTTTTATGTTTCTACCGATACATGTTCACCGATTTCTCCGCCATTTATCAACTGATTTCGAAAATTCTTTTTTTATTTGATAGGATATGTTTTCAGATTGGTCCCATACAATTTTGATCAAAATCGATCCAATAGTTTGGTTGATAAATCAAAATAACTGGAAAAATATGTCATCCAAGTAAACGAAATTGCGTATTTTGCTACTTTGAAAGTATTGCAATCGGGTTTTTTTTATCGATTTTTAAATCAATTACTTGTAAGCTCATCAAATTCTAATTCAGCACTTTCGAAGTTTTTTGACGATATATAGGTAAATCAAGACGTATTTGTTACCAGAAAACCCGCTAGTCTGCACAGATATTAAATGAATGATATTAATTATAACAAATGCTTCTTTGGCCGCTATAAAAACGAGCATTTAGTATCTATTCCAATCCACCCCATTTTTATTAAGATCCGCGCAATCACCACGCCAAGTTTCGATCCCACCATATAAGTGTAACAACATAATTGTTTTTATACCCATCTATTTACGTAATTAACTGGTCCAATTAGAACACTTCCAAATCCCCCCAAATCCCCCAAGGTTTCCACGTGATATGAACCATCGGAGTTGATGAACCGTGCGTACTCAGTGCATTTGTACGGAATCCTCGGAAAACGGAAACCCTGCAAGAATTGTACTTTTGATATTGAGTTGCGTAAGATTGTAAATCTCTTGGTGAACCGTAGAGGGGGAGTAAGTATGAAATTCAAACTCAAACTTATTTATTTCTTTAGATCTCTCACCGTAAACATACAGCACTCAGTACTTTTGCTTACCGCACCGAAAGGCGATAAGTACTGCGACTCAGCTATGCTAATCTCGTACTTATCGCACCATCTAATAAGTAAAGAATACAAAAGTGAGGGGACGAGCAAGGTAACCACTTAACATAGGGTGGTCCACCTGATAACCTTGCCTTGCCCATAACAACAGAATTACCACTTAGGTCCTCCCAAACTAAGAGAAGACCCAAGTCGCATACCGTTTCACCCATCACCTCAGGCCATGTAACGTCTCAAGTGCCTGTAATAACACCGGCACATACAACCTTTCACCGCAACACATGTGATTGTCTTCTTGCACCACCCAGGGAATACGTGTAGGGATTCTTCACCTATGAACGCGAGTAATACGGTCCCCCAAACAATTAGTTTGCAACACAAACATCCAAGAGAGCAAACATCATACAAACTTTGCCTGTACCAGGTGTCAGGTGACACAGTTGTGGACTGTGATCTATGCAGTACGGTACCTGTACCTGTGTACATTGTAAGCTTTAAGGCCGCCCATTGTACATTATTGCTTAAGATTCTTTGTACATTTATTTACATTGGTGTGCAATAAAGTATTTTTGTATTGTATTTGTATTGTTCCTGTACCTGTGTACCTGTACTTGTGTACCTGTCCCTGTGTACCTGCACCTGGTTGGGTGGGTCACTCCGGCCAGAGATCGAGCCCGGAAGCACTAGCCATTACTAAAAACTTCGTCTTCGAGCGGTCATAATTAAAAGCAGCAAAGAAAGAAACTGTTTATAATTTAATATCTATCTGTATTTGTAGAATATGTAGCTAACTGGAAAGTTTTCTAAATGGCAGTGATAAATGTTCTCCAAATAGGCACCTCTATTATAGATAAGGATACAAAATAAAAGAAAGCATTCGATTCCACGTCGAGTGGAAATTTTTCGGTTATACCTATAACTAATAATAAACAAATCTAAACCTAACTTATTCAAACGAGTAATTCTTGTATATATATTCATTTGTATGTATATTTGTTTCGCGTATCTCGGAAACGGCTCTAAGATTAGTTTAGATAGGGTTTTTCTGTTGAAATTTACCATACTCGTAAAGTTCAATAGAAAAACCCTATCTAAATTATATCCTATCTATCTAATTGAATTTCTTGTAAAATACAATATGAGTAATTAAAAAAAAATCCGGGCGAAGTTTGGTCGCCCAGGTACTATTATGAATGTGTTTTTTTTTGTTTGGCACGCTTTCATACGCGTAATCGGGGAGAAAAGACATAGGATATCTATTATCCAGAAATAATTGTCAAAATCTACACCAAGCGACCGAAGCGAAGCTAGCTCAAATTTCAAGCAAGCGAAACTTGAAAATTCACCCAAAAAAAATCAGTCGATTTTCGAGAACGCGCACATGAATTTTTCACATGAAAAAACTCATTATTGCACTTGTGGGCTACAAAAAAGTAGTTTTGTATAATTATTGTATCAATAATCCGCTTCTATTAATACAAGTTCGGGACTAGTATCTATAACAAATAAATCGTATTCTAGGTCGGTCATAAAGAACAAAGTTTAAGTGAAGATTAAAGTAGTTTAGATGTTGGCTGATGAAATAGTAAGTCGTAGTAGGACGACAGGAAGAACCAATCAACGGGCTGTATCATTCAATAGGCATCAATATCGTAAGTAGTAACTTCTAAGGTCAGCCTAACTAACGGATATTATACGCGTAGGATGCAGGAGATTATACCGATCGATTGAGATCAAGATGATGCGAGTTTTTCGAGAAGAAATCAGTAAAAATTAGCTCAATTCACAATTGACCCAATGAACTTGGCTGGCTTTACAACTCAGAAGCTCTGCCTTTTGCGCTATAGGTCGTGGGTTGGATTCCCACCCAGGACCTATAGCAGTGATAAATGTTATTAGTGGGAAATAAATGCGAGGATTATGTATTGACTTGTCATGTCTACGATAGTACCCATTAGGTTACAATTAGCCCAAGGAGACTACACTTAGGCCTCGAGGAAAATGGCGGAGGTCATTTTCATGCAAGCATTTATATCGTTTCTGATAAGCCTTATTGACAGATTTCAGAAAAAGGAGGAGGTTCCCGTCTTTGTTTTTGTTGGTTTGTTACCCTATTTCTCCGCTGATTTAAGAGCAATTTGGTTGATTCTTATCTCCGAAGTATTCCCATAGAAATTTAATAAAGTAATTCCACCATAAAATTATTGAAGTCGGCTTATTAAATTTTTTAAACAGTGAAAAATTAATTAATTATGAATACTTTGCATTGTTCAAATTTAATTTCATTGTAGGTTTTACTCACTTTTAGTGTGCCATTTCGTGATGCTACAAACGCTTCCTCAGCATACATCTTGAAATCACCATACACATAAAACAATGGAATATCACCTAATCCCTTGAGAAAAAGGGTCCCCGTAAACGAACGTAACAAAAACTGCGTTTCAAATTGTTATGACGTGCGTTTGTTTGTAGTATATAATCTTCAGGCTATTGTCCTTATAATTGCTTGTTATCAGTTTCACGAAGTGTAAATTACGTACAATATAATTATTTTATGTTTTGAACTTTTAACCGCGTGAGGTCTTTACTGAGCAGGATGTTCAGTTTCACTATCGTAAAAGTAGGTAATCGGACAGTACCTTATCGATAGTTGATAACATACGAGTGTATGCATAATGCGTGGCGAGATAGGTAATCACACACGCTTACCTCAGCTACGAGGTTAGCCGATACAATTTCAGTGATAGTCATTTCATTCTTAGATATTTTTAACAGATTTCAAAAGCCTCCTTTTTGTTTTACGCGATTTCTTCGCCAATGGTTTTTAACAGACTTCAGAAATATTTCGGCAGTGTTTTTTGTTTATTTGTTAATCGATTTATTCGCTAATTGTGGACTAATTTGAATGATTCTTCTTTAATTTGATTGGGTGTACCTCTGAGGTGGTCCCATAGAATTTTATGAAAAAAATCTACCTCTAAGGGCGTAAAACGAGTGATAAATAATGAATGAATTCTCGTGTAAAGTAATTGAAGTCAGTTTTTTTTTCAACTTTCTTTGTAATAAGGATGTTATCAATTCGGTTGTTTTTTATTATGTTCGTTAGCTCAAGACTTCTTCAGTTCTAAATCTATTTAGAAAATACATATTTGAAAGAATATGCTTCCAGATTGGTATCATAGAAATCTTATTGAAATCGGTTCAGTAATTCCACTAATCCGAAACTGGAAATATTTATTTAATTTTAGGAAAACATTAATATTATTTCTTATAGGAGCCCAAAGAATACAACTTGTCAACATTTGCCATGATAAGTCTCTTATCTAAGACTTGTACCTACAGGGCCTCAGATGATTACAAATTATTAATATTAATAATATTTTTATTTAATGTTTTATTTTGCATATTATTATTATAATAATATATCTTGCAAATTCATATATTGCGTATTGAACTTGTAAAATATTATTAAATGATATGTATAAAACCATTATTATTAAACACTGACTGACAATATGTTTCTTTTCTTGCCTTTCATTACGAAATCATTAAAATTTTATTATTATACTTTTTCCTTATTTTTCTTTTTTAAATTAAGTTTAAAGAACGGAAAATCCCGCGTTCAGGTTTTTTTGGCTGAAAACCAGCGCTGAGTGAGGTATACCCAGCATTTGCTGGGCTTTTTGGCACCAGGCGCATATTTTGGTTGCATCTAAACTTCATAGTTTTTTGTTTATTATTAACCTACTTTTAATGCATTTGTTTTTGTTCCTGTATTATGTGTCTCGGTGCCAAATAAATGTCTTTTCTATTCTAGTTTGGTTGTTAAATCAAAATAACTGTATTTTTTACACTTGCCTGTGACTTGATTCTTCAACCATTGCAGACCAAATTGTATTTTTAAATGGTAGGGTCTACCCCGTATGGTCTTTTTGTTTAATTTACATACCTGAGAAAGCCATCTTCCGTTCTTAGTCGCAGCCATGCCGCTGTACTTAGACTTTGGTTTCACCTCCGACCGCCTCTCTTGCTCTAATAGATACTCTTGAACTTTGTGTTTATTCAGCTGTTTTATCATCATACACAGTAAAACACTATCCAATCTATTTATAACTTCATTTCTTCAAAATTCAAGTTCACAGCACTTCTCAGTTGCGAGTTTTGCGGGAGTTACGCTAAACTTTGCGCGAAGATTTGCACCAATTGAATTGAGAATTTTTCTGAATTAAAATTGTATTTTCTTAATGTCAAAGTCAACGCTACACTGGCAACTTTATCTGTAGTACGTAGTGAAGTAAATTCTAGGTATTTGTGCGTGATTGTTGCCCTCGCTCATGATAATGGCGATTTATTTATAATTCCGTTTAAAATTAAGTTGAGTAGTGACGAGGCTCGTAACGGGGTCGTCGTGCGGTTTACAATAACATTAATTCTTTGATAAGAAATTAATGCGAACAATTCTTATTCATTATCATCTAGCCTTTAGCTAATTACTATGGGAACCAGATTATTAATCGAACTACAATGCTTTTTTTATAAACACATCCATATTATACGGACCGTGTTCATCGCGCCGTAGGTAAATACCCTAGGGAATCTCCAAACGTGCCCCCCGGACGATGCGAGAGCAACCCAAAGTAGCAGCAGAAGTGCCAACGTCGTCTGGAGAAGTACTGTTTCGACAAAATGTTATTGCGCGCATACATTTTTCAAGTGAAAAGACTCATTGGTGCCCCTGGTGGTTTGAACCAGCAACCTTCAGATTGAAAGTCGGCGTCTGTGCCTCTGGGCCACCGCGCTTTTATTTGGCGTGGATTGTCTCGCGTGCGGACCATCTGCAATGCACGCACTCCGGGCGCGCAAATATTTTCAAGGGATTATTTTATTTGTTTACAAGTACAGTACATGCTTAGTTCTTACTTAGCTTAGAGGTAGGTAGCCGGAAAGGCCGTCCCAATAGGATAGTTCGAGGTCCTATTATATTGAGTGTAATTTAATTACCAATTACAAATTTCACAAGTAAATTCAAAGATGCGACTGCCAGATAACTACCGTTTATCGAGTTTTTAATTAAATAAAATATTTTTTTTTTATATATCATAATGGAGGCTAACCAAAATGGCCGCTAGTGTTTTATAATAACACAATATTAAATGATAGTTCGAAAAAATGTCCTTCACTTGTATTTCAAATAAATTATAATCCAGTTCACAGCGATACATGTTAAGAACTTGAACTGATGTTAATTGGTTACCTCCGCCCATATCAACAGTAATACTAAGGCCCTTCCGAACAGTTTGAAAATAACCTAGTCGCATCCTGTTGCGCCCGTCACCCGAGACAGGGATGTAACATCTCAAGCGTCTGTGATTACACCTGCTCCCATACCTGTCCACCGGAACATAGCAATGCGAATGCAACACTGGCATTGTGCCATTATTGGCGGTAGCTTAGGTGTGGCGGCACAAACTTGGCACTAGTTTACTGCTTTATGTTGACCGTTTCGCACCACCCAGCCCCCTGGATGGTGCCACATCCCCATGTGTAAGGACTCTGTTGGAGTAGCACTGGCCTGACTACAACCCAGGAGTTGGAAACCAAAATAAAAATCAAAATGAATAACTTGAGTTAATATTTTGGTCTGTTAACATTTTGAGTTTTTGTGCCTGAATAAAATTTGGAGTTTTGAAATAACGTATTTAGGTACTTATTAACGTAGGTCCCGAGTTCGATTCCCGGCCGGGGCAAACTTTGTGTGGTGAGCATGAAGTTTGTACTTGGGCCTTAGGTGTTTGTCTTACGTTTCTGTGTTTGTCCTGAATAAAACTTGTAGTTTTATTGAAATAACGTAGATACTTATTAACGTAGGTCCCGGGTTCGATTCCCGGCCGGGGCAAACTTTTTGTGGTGAGCATGAAATTTGTTCTCGGGCCTTGGGTGTTTGTCTTGTGTTCCCGTGTTTGTCCATGCCATCTGCAACACAGGGAATCCTAGTTCAGAGGTATGAGTGTGTAAACGTTTATTTTTAACGTTTATTTATTAGTTACTTAAGTACGTTTTGAGGAGTGTTGTGGAGTGAGTGTGTTTGTTTTCCTTTGACCTACAATTAAACTAGAGTAACTATTCACACTCGACAATCGACCCAATGCGAACGATAAGAGACAATGTGCCTATCTCTTGATCCCTTCAACATCAAGTTATTTTCCACAATATCTTATGATACTGGCGCTTGAATACTTACCTAATACTCACTTGAGTTAGCAAGAGAAGCAGAAGAATAGGTTAAATTTTCGTTCCAATTTATTCCAGTTCTCGATATCGGCAACCTTCCATTCAATACGTGATTTACCTACCTATCTAAAGGTACCTCGTAAATATTGCTACAATCAATAATCTCTGATGGGAAACCTCAGAAAAACAGAAAATAACTAGTAGTATAAACTATAATAAACAAATCGGTAGCTAGCGCCATCTATTCACCACGAACAAACTAATAAGAAGTGCATGACCGTCAATTGCATATGATCAATATTGATACTGTACATGTCTCTGCCTTTAGACGAATCCGTGGCTTAGTTGGTAGTAGCCCTGCTTTCCATGGGTTTTCAGGTGAGCATAAAGAGTTTGGGTCTTGCGTGTTTGTCTTGTTTCTGTTTGTCCATGCCATCTACGACACAAGGCAGCCTAGCGCAGGGGTGTGAGAGAGTAAACGTTTATTTATTTTTATTTTGATTTAATCTATTTGACAAACAAAAACATTTTATTTTCCTGTAGGTTTGAAATAAATGAATCAACTGAATTTAATAATCTAATATCATACCTAGGGCCCAAATTACCTATCTAGATGAAGTAACTTATAAACATACAAAATCACAGGTATTACCTGTGTTACAGGTATTACCTGTGTTACAGATAGAATGGATCGTTCCACACCGATAACAAACACAAACATCCTAGAACCGAGGAAAACTGTACATCACTTGACTATTTGCCCTGAGAATCAAACCCGGGACTCTGTGCTTTCATAGCAAGATTACTACCAACTACAATAATACCACTTCACCAGTACACGGGAGGAAATTTACCATCAGAAAAGCATCACAACACTCACCATTTTATTCCAAATCTATAATTCTTGCAATTATATTCCCGACACAGATTTTCAGAGCCATCTCAGCGGATACCGCGGTCGTACTGCGGTCGTGTCAGTGCATACACAAGAACATACTTGCATACAGGGTGCTGTAAAAAGGGCAATAGGAGCCGGTTCGGGTCTTAGCCTTTTGGCGTTTATAAAAAAAAGGCATGTTTGTTCTCGGATCTTGTTTCTGTGTCATATCATCTGTGACACAGAGAATCCTAGGTTTATGAGTGTGAAAAAGTTTTTTTTTTTAATAATGTATCTCTTCGTTGGAAACTTTTTATTAACCCCTCCCCCCCTTGAAATCGTGCATTCAACGAAAAATAAATATTTACTCATGATATCTCATTATATATAAATCAAAAGTAGCATAGAACTTGTGTAGGTACAGTATGCCTCGAGAAGTACTGCCCCACTCTCGGTAATCTGCCGCCAAGCAGCGATGCGCTCGCATTGCTGTGTTCCGGTGGAAGGTTGTGGGTGCCAGTGAAATCACGTGCACATGAAATGTAACATCGCCGTCTGACGGGCGCAACTTGGGTTTTCTCATATTTCGGTCGAGGAGGACCTGTCGTATTACTGCTGTTATGGGCGGAGGTTACCACTTAACATCAGGTGGCAGGTGGGTTTTTAGCTCGCCTCGAACTTTAACATAAAAAAAATATTTGTTAAACCGATATTTCCGTTACTTCAAAGGCAGGACGAAATGTAAATTTTTCTCCACAAATCGACCTATTCAGGATAATTTTGAGACAGTCTGTATTTACGTAGATATACTGAAATCATAGAAACTATATCTGCCTGTCTGTAAACACTAAGTAGCTCCTCGCATGTATTATTAAAGGCTTGAGGCTGTCTCTTTATACCTTACATTTCACTGCATCTATGCTGTGTAGCAGATGAAACCTAACTCTTTCTCTTCAACTTAGGGCCTAATCTTGCTCAACAGGTTCGGGACGCTGCAATTTCTTGAACAATAACTTCATTACTCTGTGATCTACTCTTACGAAAGCGAAGGGATTATGTACCTAGGCACAGATAGATACTAGTTACTACGTACGCACTACTATCTACCTACAACGTTACTCAGTTGTAATCTAGGTCACAGAAATATAATTCGACGTAAGTTATTAATAATAGAAGTATAATATTTAGCGGTAGTAATTTGACGTGGGCTGCCAAAAGGGCAGTAAATTTTGTGCCAAGTAAAAAAATATGGAGAATGTTGCCATTTTCTATGTTGCCAGACATGGGCGGCCTTAGATACTGCTAGGCTCCGGACGATAGATATTTGTGAGGCACTTGGCGTATGAGGAATTTAGGTGAGTTGGAAGTATACAGGGCTACGGGTAATCAGTCAGCATCCTTTTAAAGACAGCTGCAGTACAACAAAACAAACGGCTTGTTCTGCGAGGGTGCGAGGCCCTACAAAAGCGAGGCCCCGGGCGTTTGCCCTGCTTGCCACCCCCTTGGACCTGGCGGTCCTGTTATCAGACCTCTAGCAACATTTTTCTCATTGGCGACAATTTGAGAAGTGACATGTTACGGGTGAAGTGACTCGTCGCACGAGTCGCAATACTAGGAAGTTCCCATTTCCAAGTAGGACTTGGGCAGGAGTTTGTTTGAGGGCTGTGGCTCGCGTCCGTATTTGACCCTTAGAGACCCTACAATGGGTTTTGCTAAAGGAGCAACAAAAAGTAGCAGTAGAACTTGTGCAGTTTGCCCAGAGAAGTACTGCCTCCACATCGGGTTATCTGTGTTCCGATGGAAGGGTGTGGGTGCCGGTGAAATTACATGCGCATGAAACATGGGCGCAACGGGGTGCGACTTGGGTCTTTTTATACTTCGGTCGGGGAGTATTACCTAAGTCGTATTGCTGTTGTTACAGGCGTCCCGTCACTTTTGTCACATTAAAAACTCGATCTCGTACCGTACCGTAAAGCGGTACGAGTAAAAACTTGTATGATGTTTTTATCCATTAGGGAATATCCTTATACATTTCTAAATTATACTTTACTTTTGATTAATAGGTTTAAATAAAACATATAGTTGTAGTTTATTTGAACTTTATTTGAATCAAAACAGCATTTCACATTTTTCAGAGGCAATTAAAATAAAACCAGGTCATAATTAAAATAGCAACGTAACTACAGACGAAATTTATACAGAAAGGTAACAGCCTAATTACAGATTCAATTAAAAAAAAAAAAAACAAATTACAATTAGCCTTGCGAAGACTGCATTGTATAGAATAGACATTCCATGTCCATTAAAATTGTTTGCAGTTCTTGTACCCCAAACCTTGAAATCACACCACAAGAACTGAACTAAACATGTATAGACTCAGCGTAGAACAGAGGCGCTTTACAAAAATCAGCCTTGTAACATACTTGTTTTTCGTTTAGATCGAAACAAAAGTGTAAAATGTGTTTCGGTGTATTGGTTCCATACAATTAATGTATATTTTCTTGTTGTGAAACGTGTTATGGTTTATGAAATGTCAATGACATACAAGTAGTCATTGCGTCACGACTTTGGACTTGCGGTTTGCTACCTTGACAGAAAACATGTTTTGTGCATATATTTTAACAGTATCTAGTTGTTAAAACAGTACAAGAACATACCTAAAAGTCGTTACGTGATATGAATTTGCATGTTGAATAAAGTTTATGGTAAAATTGTCTATAAGTACATATACCTACCTAGCAATCGGATTTATAATACACTTACTGCATACACTTTCATTAATACAAGCGCCTAAGTATAATTAACATAGGAACATGAAATCACACAGCCTATTCAAACCACAAAATAAATACCATACAGAACTCGCGAAAAGTTCTATTCACGTGTTCATGAGCCGAGCATGTTGTGTTCATAACAAAAAACAATAAATTACAAACTACCTAGGTATTTATTTAAAGAAGGGTTGTAATGACATATTAACATAAACATTAAAATCTCACGTTATACATATAATCCATCATATTTTGAAAAAATCTAAATGCTTGTGTATATATGATACTTATACATATAACGGATAGAAAATCCGTATTAACACCGTTTTTAAACTAAAAATAAAATGTTTTGTGACAGGTACTCAGGTCAATCGGTCATCAAAGTGATACCCGATAATTGTAGCAAAACATTAAGCAGACAAAAACTTAAAATAAAAAAAAATGTATTTGCGACGGCCCAATATGAACAGAACTGCACATTTTTTTCAAAAATACTAGACTTAAATTTTGCTAAATAAGAAAACAAATTCATAATGATTATAACTACTAAATGCCAAATAATTCGTAGAAATTTGTCTGATTGTATTGTAATATACATTCTAACTGTGCAAGCGCTCAGGCGCCGAAATATATACAGTCAAGGAGTATTGTTCACACGATCATGAACCGTGGCACCAACTGGTGCCAGTTCACGACCGCGGCGCGCTCGAGTGTTCAAGAGGCGAGCCGCCTTTCTTTTTTCTTTGTTCTTCAGAAACAAATGTTACTGCGCTCACTGCTAAAGGCTACACACTAAGCTCCTCTCAAGCATCAATACCGAACGCTGTCTTAGTACATTCAGTGAGAAAATGTATTCCTACGAAGAAACACTATCGTAAACAGCAGATGTCGCTGCTTCTCAGAAGCCGGAAACAAGCTGCTCGAGAGTAGCTTAATGTGGGGGAGCTTTGACTGCGCGATCGAGGCACAGGCAACCTGCCTCACTCCGCCGCCATTTTGTCATTTCATTTCAAACGATGACATGTTGAATAATGCATAAACGCCGGTGACTACATTATGACTAATCACCGCGCCGCGTCGGCACCCCGAACGTGCATCGACTTAGCAGTGCATGACCTAACAGTCAACTTCAATTTTCAGCGATAACCAGCACTATTCTATATAATCTTCTATAAAAAAAAAACTACTTTTTATGACTAAAAATATTGTTGCTATAGTTTATCTCCAGTCATCTGACAGTATATTGAAATTGGCTGTTAAGCATCTAAGAATAGAATTTTGGTATACTTATTTGGTCTGTATTTGATTATTATAATGGCAATCTGTATCACTGTAAAAATCTTTTTGTCCCCCTATTCAGGAATTACCTTGAAATAGATATTTATATTTATAGAATATATAGAATACTCGTGATCATTTTAGGTCGAAGACAAACAGACGTGCCCTAAACAATACAATTAAAGTTGAACCATAAACGTACAAAAAAAGGTTTGAGACTTACGTCTACATTGTCTGTAGTAACTCACTCAAATATCAAACCATAAATTGAGAAACATTTGGTTCGTTCAACCTGATTATAGTTCTACTTATTGGAATTGAGAACAGATAGGCTTTTGTTCTATATCTGGCAAGATGTCCCACCAAATCGAGGAAGTGAAGCTCTCTGGAGGAAGTGATTAGTTAAGTTGGACATCTAGGTTATACAACTCCCCACCCAGTCAGTTAGTTGATTGGTGACCGCATCAAGCTCTCCCGTTGAGATATCGAATACGGCTACTACTAGTCGATAAGCCATGTTGGCGGGCGATTTGAAAACTCCGCCAACAAGGTTCGCCACTTACCCGAAAGAGAAAGATATATAAAGATGGATCTCTATGTCCATTCCAATATTGGTGCCAGGTGTACTCTATATGCTCCATCTCTCTTTTGCATATGGCGCGTTTTTAAAATTTCTATTACAGTCAGAATGTACACAAAAGATCATGGGTATTCTTTATGTGGAGCATTTTAGTGATTCGTAAGTAGGTAAATGTTTAGAAGGAAGTTTCTATGTAGTAGCAAGCGTAACATCCTTACCCCGATGTAGCAAATAGTACGATGCATTCTCGTAAGTCAGGAATGTGATCATGGTGGCGGGCAAAACTCGCACAATGTTCGGTTTGAGGCCCTTGTAGAAACCACGCCAACCCTCGTGCCTGGAATGAGAATTCTATGTTTTGAGATAGTTTCGAACCCCTAGACAAGTTCTGTTGAAATAACGAATCGTATATTACATCTTCTGCTGACTAATTATGTCTGATTCTTTTTAATTCGATTGTTTCCGCGTATATTATTATGAGATTACGTTAAAGTATTACCGCTGTTTGTTTTCTATATTTTATCTCCCGTATTTATCTAACCATTCGTCACTTCAACTGTTGAAGTCTAGGGTTATTACTAAATGAAGCTTTTTTACTTACCTCTTAATTTCCAACTCACTCACTTATTAAGGACACATTAAAATAATATATAAGCTGACAACGTGGGTAAAACAATTCAGATCAGACGAACGGAGCGCAGCGTATATTTTGCTATTGAAGGAATATAGAATTGGCGTTGAATTACCGTCTAAAATTAATCAACGAGCTCGAGGATGTTTTTTAAACGTGGTTGGCGCCACAAATTTACTACAAAGAATTGGTACAATACAAAGCTTAGCATGCCTTGAAGAATGACACGCAAAAACGTTAAGCGTGCTTCATTTTGTAACACAAAAGCAGAATAACTTGTTAAATTATTACTTTAAACGAGCAATGATTGTATATAAATTATTTTGGGTATTTCGGAAACGGCTCTAACGATTCGGATGAAATTTTGTGTTTAGATAGGGTTTTGCTTTTTAAGATTAACTCTGATCTAATCGTGTCTAAACGAAAAGTAAAAATAGTTTTTTTTCTCTCTCTCTTTTGTTGTTGTTTTAACAGAGAAACTTCAGCAGCGCTGCACTCCAACCCTGAGATCTAAATGTCAAAATATAGGACCATAGACAACGGGAGTAGAAAGAAAAACGAGTACGTTTGTCTAAACGTCTGTACCTCAGCCTTGTAACCCTGATAGTTCTAGAAAATACCGCTAGTATATACTTAGTTTTTGGTGCTTATGTTTGTTAGCCTCAGACAGAGAAAAATTAAACTTATCATCATCCATCTCGTTCCATTTCATAATGAGTAAAAGAGATGCAATCATTTTAGAGCAGACAAACTAGATTTTAGTTTTGATTGAAACCAACATGATGGTTGTCATTTCTCTCTTGGTAAAAAATTAATTAATATAGTACCATAATTGTTACTTAAAAACTGTTAGGATGCATTTTTTTTATTGTAATCAATTAATATTCTGTTCTAATACCTATTATGTTCTCAGTTTGACCATATTGATTGCATTGTTCGTGGCGGTCATCAGATGTGTAATAAATGGAACACCGTGGACATTCTTCAAGCTTTTAACAGCAATCAATAACTTTTTCATTAAGTTGAATAGTGTGCTAAGTATTCTAATTATTTTTTTCTGTGAATGTATAGACACACAATTTAACGGCCCACCTGATGGTAAGTGGCTACCGTCGCCTATAGACGCTTGCAACATTTGGGGTGTTGTCAAAGCGGTGCCTATCAGCATTAAGAGGGAGGACTGAAGTCTATATATTTCGGTATTAGGCTACAAAGTAGGCTACGCGATAATCAAACTTTAAATATTACTTGGGAACAAAACGGCGCAAGTCATTGGTATTATACGTCTTTATCAGGCGTTTTAAAGTCCTTGTCTAAACTGACATTACAGAACTTTATTAGCCTTAAGAAAAGCTCACCCCTTGTCACGATTTACGTTCCCGTAATACAATAAAAAGGTGAAAAGGCTCTGCTAAACCCTTTGAAGAAAAGGCGTGAACTGTATTTATTATAGACTTAATTCAAAATATTTTTAGTGAAAGCGAGTAAATGTGTTGTAAGTAACATTAAAAATAACTTTAATTATGCAACGAGTAATTAAGAAATTAGGTTAAATTCAGAGAACGAATTAAAATAAATAAAGACAAATTAACCAATTTGCTATCATTTATTGATTACACAAATTGAATAGGCGATTTAAAATTGTGAACATTTTGCGATATTTAATTATAATATAAAAATATAATAATAGTGTCTTAGTAAAATATTGTGGCCAGCCACCAGGTAAGACAGAATAAATTATACCTACTTATACTGACGTCACTGCCAAAGATATATGCGACATTCATAAAGTTATTTACAGAAGATGACCCAGCACCGCCGGTCTCAAACCACATAGTACCCTATGCAATTATTCACTTCATTACTAAGTTCTATTTAGACATGAGCAAAACAAAACAAAATTCATTTTATTTAAAATGCAACCGCGAATTCTCCCTTAATGTTCCAATTGCACCCGTCAAGGACTACTCGTATAATCTACAAGATGAAATATGGGTGATTAAAATTTATTATCATCAGTAATTAGTTTTAATTAACTGTCGTTTCACACGAAAGCAACATTTAAAGAAAAGCTGAATTTTTCCAGCTTCTAGTATCTGGCAACCTGTCTTGGTCTTGTCTTGAGGAAGCCGTAGGGTTCTACTAGGAGTCTTATATTAATTCCATGGTACCTAGTGTTTGAGTGATATTTATTTACAACACAAAGATTTTAGGTTTAAATTAAGGACATTTTGAATGTCGCAAAGTAATCTTTCGCAGGGACTGCCGTTTTCAACACGAATCCTCAGCCGTCGTCACATTTTTGGTGTATCTCAGATTCAAACGTCAACTTTTATCAATTCACATACAAGACTTATAATAACCACATTAAAATGTAGTTAGTTAATGCGCAACAAATAACAGATATTTCCATTTGTGTAATTTCAAAATTTGCGTTGGCAATATTTTCGTGATGCAAAATTTTTGACTCCAAAACATACGCAACTACATTTTATCGTATAAGTTAGATTTGTACATCGATTACTTTTGAATCGTCGTCATATTATCTCACCAACAACATATAGCCAACTATCTGCCTATCCTATTCCTTTAAAATGTAAGCAAGATACTTTACTTGAGCGTGTAGTAGGGTGATATGTCAATAAATAAATGGGAGTATTGGATTACCTATATAATTGTAAAAATAATCTTATGAAAGGTTTCATTCTACAGATGATTGTACTAAATGGGCGTGAGTTTTTTTTTTAGGTTTAATTATTTTATTAAGGATTTAATCTAACGACGCGGCGTTCACAAGTATAAGCCGCAAAAATTTTCGAAATATGGGTGAATTAACTATTATATTTAAAATGGATAACCTATAAATAAGCTTACATTACAAAAGACCTAACGTCGTCTCACCACACATGTAACAAGTGTCTTTTACAGATTCACAAAGACACCGAAAAACTTATCTCGTAAACTATTATCACAAAACTCTCAATTTTAACTTAATTCTGCTAACGAGGAAACCCTGATTACAGTTTCGCGATCTGATGGGAAAAACTATTTAAAGCGAGCGAATCAATGAACACAACATATGTCGTGAGACAGGTTTTACAATTTGCATTATAACAAGCTACAATCAACAACTTTAGTATAAAACGCCCATATACATGCAGTTTTGAATTAACAATACTCTGTAGATGCCCGTAGAAGCGATTATCGTGATAAAACTAGCCAAAATGGTGGTTTTTGTGCCATTTTTCCACTAGCACAAATCTGTCGATCATATTGCCACAATTACAGAACGACAACGTATACTCTGAAGTAGGCTGCGAAAGTATTTTATTTCGTACCACGAATGACACATGACTCAACAATATATTGTGACCGTTTGCTGCCAACTTTAGAGTATTCAGGATACAATGGCCGTACTGTATGAATGTCGACTAACTCAAGATAGTTTGAAACAGTAAAATACCACCAATTTTTCCAAACAAAGGCTTCTAACTGCACCTATACAACGTTTTGGATCGAAGAAACATCTCAAAGGTTTTGGGCAATTAACAAACAAAATGTCTTAGTAAGAACTATCATGCCAAACTACTTACTGTATGCAAAAACCTGTCGCAATTATATAACAATAAATATCAATTATACAATAAATTCAAAATGCAAGAAAATATATTTCATACTAAACAAAATAAATTAGTCCTTTGCTTAAAAACTAGGTTTTTTAACAAACGGAAGAAGTGCGGGCGCGCATTTTATTAAACTATATGTATTATATTATTCGAGAAAATACTATCGATATAAAACTACAAGCTTATAACTTCGCTTAGATATACATGGGTGAATTTGAATCGAGTTTTGGGGGAAAACTTGGAATTAAATATGGGCTACTATTACAGTAAACCCTAAGTATCATAATTTTTGAGGTCCTTGTTGGTCGCGTCCGTAAGTACCCTCAGACTCCCCACATGTCCCCCCCGGTGCGATAGCGACCCAAAGCAGTGGAACTTGTGCCACGTTCGTCAAGGAAGTTCTACCACCACCGGTAATACGCCGTCAAGCAGTGGTGCATTCACATATCTGGCTTCCGGTGGGAACTGAGTCTACCGGCGTTTGTGACGTCATATACATTAAAGTTCGGGCACAACAAGATGCAGGCCTGGGTCGTCTTATACTTTGATAGAAGACCAGATTTGTTTATCTGTTATGGGTAGCTGCAATCACTTAACATGAGGTGAGCCGTCATTACATTTTGTCAAATCAGTTTTTATGTGCTACCTATAGTTCCAGTATTTATTCCTTCCTGTTGTTGCTTCGTGATCACTGCTGTTGTCATCAATCGAAATGTTTGAATCATTTATTATATTTTCATAAATTATAAAGATCAGTCAATTACTGAAACATCAACAACTAAGTGTATTCGTCCAAAGAGATCTAATTGAATAAATGTTATTAATAAACTAATGTTTGTTTCTTTCGATGAAATAATTGTATTTAAAATAAATAATGTGTCTTCACCTTTCTTGATAGCGTCTAATAAAATGGCTTTCGTCTATACTTGAAGTGAGAAAAACTGAAAAAAAATAACGGTCACGAACCGGTCGAGCGTTCATAGTTGGATAAAATCGAACAGTTCCAATTCTATGGAACTAAATTCGAACTAAAACTAATCGAAATCTCTGTTTCATACTATCTCGATCGTCGATTTTTATACGGCTACAGAATCGAACTCATTGACTTTAATAATTTCACAGTATTTTTATCCAATTATGTGACACTTGATATTGACGCCATTTTGTTTCCGAATTTCATATTTCCATTATGAAATACAAGTTATAAAGGTAAGTTTTATTTTCGCTCATAATTGTTTTTAATTTTAAAACATCTGGATCGAATCAACAAGTTAAATAGATAGTAAGTTGACTACTGTTAGTTGTTAGTTTCTGAACTTGTAACATATAAAATTAATTGAATACAAACACATATTTTTTTTACCAACGGTACCTTAAATAATGTCTATAAATTAATAATTCGTTATTTCCACCGTAAGATAACATTTTATAAAAAAAAATTAAGTACATTTTACACATTTCGAAATAAATATTAACAAATTTCGCTTTGTTACTATGAGCGCGCCCGCACCCAAACCAAAATTCCCTGTCACCAATGATGTCAAATAAATCTAGAAGTCGCAACGTACTATAGGAAAAACTATGTAAATTAGTACAGTTAAACATCTGTGAACATCTACGTTGGTGTTGCCAGACTAAACTAAACTAAAGATCCATGAGGTTGTTTTAACAGATCCAAATTTAAAATCAAAATTTTAGACACGCCAATCGGTTAAAATTTAGTTTGATAACAACATAGTAGATATGTTTTTAAGGTCATAGTTCTTCTGTGTCGCCATCTCTGGTGTCGGAGTTTTCAAGATTGTTTACACACTTTCAGATCACTTAAATATAATCAATGAATTTGAATGCCTCAATATTATCAGTATACAATGAAAAATGTTTTTATAACCGATTATTTCTCACTGCACGTTGCGACCGCTAAGAAAGCAACACCACTGCCTAACAATAGCAATTCCCATCAGATATTTAATCAATCGTTGTTCGTGAATTTCTCCCATATGAGCATAACTAGGCATATATTGGGCGTTACATGTAGTAGGTACGGCGTTAGACCTTTGTAGAAACCTCTTATACGTTCGTACCTCCATGTTTCTGTGATGCAATGCCACGCACCGTCGTAGCTGCGGTGGTGGTCTTGCAAGCGGGCCCGCACCACTTGGTACGGGTAGGTGGCACCAGCGGCTATTAGTTTCGAGATCGCAGCGAATGTCAGGTACTCGACTGAAGTCTGGAATTTGAAACAAACATCTTTGTTAATAGTAGGGCGGGGCGATTGTTCTTCGTTATTTAATTAAAAAATCTTCTTGACTCTGTGTCAGTGAGTTTAGATGTAATTTTCTGAATTATGCTTCCTGATTAGTATATTTTGGCTATTATATTAGAGATAGATGGAAAACTCACGAAACGGGAAGATACTTAAATATAATATATAATTACGATTATGGCCGGAAATACCAAAATATTGTAGTATACGTATTAAGTTATCGTCTTCCGTTCTAAAATTTCAGGCAATAGGTATATTTTAACGTATCACATAGTATTTTTAAAAAAAAATATACAAAAAATCGTAAGTACGTTAATTGCTTTAAACCGCTCCATCTTAAATAACATTACAAAGAAAAATACGTTACAACTAAACTGTGTTGCCAATTTTTTTCAACAAAATTACTATATTTATTCATTGAAATGTTCGTCGAAGTTTTCAACTAAAAGTAGAATGAAGTGACATCATAATGTGTAGTTGTCTCTGGACGAATGCCATAATTTTTCTTGGCATCATAGTCTATACCATACGGAAGTATTTGACACCTAAGCCACTCGTATGATGGAGATCGGAGACGCGTGTAGATGACCAGCACGTTTCCTCTCAAAGTAGAAATATTCTAAATAATAAATACTTGAAATAAAAAAACAAAATGTAATGCATAAAATAAACGACAGCTGCCGACTTGATTGAGTGTAATATATATTCAAGCATCAAGGGTGAATAAATGCATGACAAATATAACTTCAAGTCCATTCCGTTTTATTACTTTGTCGCAATGTCATTCGCCAATTAGACATTCCATCGAAGGTGCCACGGCAGCGTCCGGCGATAACAAATTTGAGCCACAATAATCCTTTTATTTCAAATCTTCTGTCGCCTTTTGAGCCACAATCAAGAAAACTTATATTTGATGTTCATCGGCAGGTACTTCATTAATACGACGCATATTATGAACTCAATAGCGCCTGTTTCCCGCCGCTTTTCTCCTTGAAAGCATCCGACGATAACGACTTTGAGCCACAATATTCCTTTTATTTCAAATCTTCTGACGCCTTTTGAGCCACAATCAAAAAAACTTATATTTGATGTTCATCGGCAGGTACTTCATTAATAGACGCCTATTATGAAATCAATATCGCCCGTTACCCGTCCCGTTTCTCCATGAAAGCGTCCGGCGCTACGTTTTTTGAGCCACAACAAAATTTAAAAAGAACTCACCAATTTAATGTCAATCGGCAAATTCCTGTACTGGTTGTATCTGTTCTTCATCTCTTCATAAGTCATGAACTGCAACGCGCCGTGAGACACTCCGAACATGCCGGGGACGAAACCCTGAAAAACGTAACGTGGTTCCTTTACAAACGGATGCAATTTTAAACAAAACAAACAACGTTAACACACTCATACCTCTGCACTATGATTTCGTGTGTCGCAGATGGTATGGACAAAAACAGAAACACACGACAAACACCTAAGACCCGAGAACAAACTTCATGCACCACACAAAGTGTGCCCCAGCCGGGAATCGAACCCGGGACTCCGGGGACGGCAGGGCTACTACCAACTAAGCTATACGGAAAACTATATACGGTTAAAATAAGGTTGCATTTGGTCGGTCGAGCTGAGAGAAACAGTATTCAATGTGACTTAGAAACGTGGTAGAGTTTTAGGAATAGACACGGTGGCAGTACTTCGCGCGTAAACTCTATAAACAAACAAAGGAATAATGGTCTAGGCTAGTTATCCAGTCCACAGCATCCAATAAACCCTCATCGCGTATAAGTTTCACACTGTTCGAAATTAATAGTAATAATTTCGTAAGTAATATAACAACACTTGTCATACAATAGGCTCTACTATTATTTATTCTATGGCCTGGGTTATTTCAATGATTACGTTATCGGTTGATGACTTGAATCGAATCAAAGTCGCGTTTATATTATCAAAACTGAACTTGAATTTTACTTCTTCACTTACAACATACTTGGTTACTTTTTGTTGTTGTGCACAAGATTTCACAAGTTTAAAATTCATAGTATTCAGTTTGTTAATCTATTGAGATATAGTTTAAAGCATATATATCCCGTCCGTCTAAGCAATGGGTATATTGTTGACTACCGCCACATTTTCTCATGACTTTCTAATCGTCCCTTCAAGTCCAAACTTATTTATTCCTTTACATTTCAAGAATCGTTTGGACTCATAAAAATTTATACGCACAAATAAACGTTCGTGGGCATATAACGTATCACAGGAGCACGCATATAATTTGGTTAACTAGCTGCGTCCCGCCGTGTTACCCGCGGTTGGACTTCCTACGGGAACCGTACATTTTTCCGGGATAAAAATAAAGTCTGGAGTAGCCTATGCTATTCCAGACTAAAATCTAACTCTGTGCCAAATTTCATCCAGGTCCGTTCAGCGTGATTGAGTAACAAACATCCATCCATACTTACAAATTTTCGCGTTTATAGTATTAATAGGATTACAGTAAATTTTTATGGTTTACCTAGTTTTAACACTAACAAGTAACTGATTTAAAAATCGAAAAAAAAACCGACTTCAATACTTTCAAAGTAGCAAAATACGCAGTTTCGTTTAGTTGAATGACATTTTTTTCCAGTTATTTTTATTTAACAACCAAAGTGTTATTGATAAAAATTATATGAGATTAATCTGAGAGCATATTCCGGATAAAAGAATTTTCCAAACCGGTTGATAAATGGCGGAGGGGTAAACATATATAGAACCTCCTCCTTTTTTGAAGTCGGTTAAATAATAAGATTATGTTTGTTCCAATCCTATAAGTTACAACTATAAGTAGGAAAAAGCATGTCTCAAGTACTCGTTTGTCAGTAATAGATTAATATTCTAACACGGAAATAGGAAGAGATATAATATTTATCATAATTACAAAGTCCGATACAAATAAACAGTGCCAACCAGAAACCCACAACGCTAAAAATAATTAAAATTTATTATTAATGGTGTGCAGAAACAAAAGATCGGCTTGGGATTGCGGGTGCCAGGTAGACTCAATACCCGAATATCATGGGGGAGGCGACCACCCCCAACGGTTTGGCGGTTTGCCAGGAACTCTAGTGCTTCCCCGTTCGACCTAAGATATTTCTACCCAATAGGTATTTTGCTCCGTTCGAGCCAATACATGTTATTTAAGTTACCCTTTGTACCCACACATATTTCTAATTTCTCGCTTGCAGGCGGCGCCGCATTTGACTCAGGCCAAAAAGGCCAAAGTCAGACGGTGAAATTTAGTCTTTTTTTTGTAATAAAATGTGACGGAACGAGCTGAGGGCCCACCTGGTGGTAAGTGGCGACCCCCGCCCATGACAACAATAATGCGACTCAATATATATATAGTTTCGTTCATGAAAATAAGTCCAAACGAATATTTTTATCGATCAAGAAGGCTTTACAAAGGTACTAGTGCCCTGGGCAGTATTGGAACTGAATTGGAATTGGATAAAATTTTTATCTCTTCCCGTTATTAGGTCTTACCTAAAAGAATAATAGTCGAATCGTGAGCTAACAACATATCTAATAATAAAAATCATATCTAACATGAAATATTATCACTTGTTTGTTGTTTGTAGTTGTCAGGACAAGGTTTGTATGACAGAAGACATAATATTACACATAGTATAAAACAAAGTCGCTCCCGCGGTTTGTACCCTTAGATCTTTTAAACTTCGCAGAGTATTTTGATGCAGTTTTAGTGTACAGATAGAGTGGAATGATTCAAGAGGAAGGCATATGTCGGAGGCCTCCGGGTGGCTGGAAAACTCCGACACCAGAGTTGGCCACTTACTCAGATACATAATATTCCTTTTCAAAGAGCATTTTTCATTTTCTTCATTAGTAAATTGCACCCGTGGAATGCGGCATTTACTTTAGAAAACTATGCCATTAGAGAAACTATCAGGAACCAGGCAATTACGTCCAATTAATTACTCATAGTAATTGGACATTTGCAAAATATAATCATTAACAACATAACTCCTCATTTCGACCGATATCAGTAAAATGGATCACATGCGGACCAAACACTAGTTATCTGGCGACCTTTGCCCGGTTCTGTATTAATAAATCACTAAAGTCTCCACAATTAAAACGATTTGGGAACCTATTCTACTCCCCATGTTGTATTCATATTCAGTACCTGGGCGACTGGCTACGATTACTAATCAAGTACCACAAAAATTTACGAGATGGCGCTGTATTATTATACATTTTCAGCATAGTTTATTATAAAAGTAAAAATATGCGTTTTTACAAGAAATACAATTATACAGGTAAACTTATACAGCAAAACCCTATCTAAAGACAAAATTTCATCCAAATCGTTGGAGTCGTTTCCGAGATACGTGAAATAAATAAATATGTACAACAATTGCTCGTTCAAAGTAATAAGATATCATTTATAATTGCCTTAAGAGCACTTAGGAACTCTAGGGTTCGTCCTACACACCTTGTCAATTTTATAAATTCAGGAGGTGGTGAAAATTATATCTCTAAATATTGTAGTATAAAGCAAAGTAGCTTTCGTATGCTGTTTCTCCACTAACTTCTAAACGGATTTTGACAAGGTTTTTACTATTTAGAGATTTATTTTCCTGAAGGTTTATATAAGAAATGTTTATTGCCGTAGAGAAAAGCCGAGAACTTCAATGATTTGTAATGATGGAGTAAAAAACATATTTTTGGGCGCCTACAATACAAATAAACAGTTTTGTTAAACATATTTTAGGGAACCCATTGGCAGAGTAGTAATGTCACAGGTAATGCGGTACACAGTAATGCAGTACACTGTAATGTTCACATTCAAGTGTACCTACTAATTTCAAATTAATAATTAGTTACAGGAAAGCAAAATAAGCTATTTAATTGACTTGCATGACATATAATTTTATTAGTTATTTTGATTTAAAAACAAAACTATTAAACCGATATCGACGAAATTTATTTGAGATCAATAGTCCTTTCAAATTAAAATGTAAAATGTTGTTAGGTAAATAATATCTTTAAAAAAACAACATGGGCACAACATCTATAGCAGAGCGTGGTTTCGATCCACGGACCTCTGGGTTATGGGCCCAGCACGCTTCCACTGCGCCACTCTGCTTAAGTTACAACGATTGAAATAAAGATACAGTAGCGACTTGATTTATTTAATGAAACTGTGCCATCCATTTAGTTATATAATATTGACTAATTTAAAAATCGAAAACACCGACTTCAGGTACTTTCATCCCATATTATTGAGTGCAATTTCTTTTTGAAATTTCTATTTATACATAAATTTGAATTTATTCATATACCGTGGCATAAGTTTCTTGCGACAAATAGCTCATCTATTACACACATCCAAATAACGGCCAACGAAAACAGAGAAATAAGTGAAGGACAACGCGAAAATAAATTATTTACGTAATCAAAACCAATCGGCACATCAATCATACGATAGTGTCACAATTTCAGGGATCGATCAGCCCGGCGCTGATACGGCTTGAATACAAGATGTTAACTTCACAACGCAAACTATTCACACAAATCGAGTCATACACGTGCAATATACACATCCGTAATTTTGCTTGTCATTTATGTTTACATGTTGAACCTTAAACAAACAGTGGGAATTCGCAAAACTTGTAAACAAGCAAAATGGCAGAACATAATCATTTAAAACAGTTTTATTGTTTAGGGTATGGAAGCGATGAGCATTGGGGTAATTAGAGGCATATAAGATTTTTATGATTCAACTTCATGCGTCAAGTTTAGGGGTGCGGTCACCCTTCGAGTATGATGAAATATCCGATAACCCAGCAACAGAAACTTCGTCAATATTCATATACCAAATGGCAATTTAGAAAAATATGTTTTGAGACATTTGAGCACTCCCCACTCTTCACGCTCTATCTCAAGAACGGCTCATGATATCGAAAATTGCTTTAGACAAAATTTGTGGAGAATTTTATCCTCTTTAACTTTCCTAATAACTAAAAATGTCGTAGAGTACAAAGCAAACGAGATATTGGCGAAACCAATTTTTATGACCTTCAATATCTCAAGACGATGTGATATTAGATTTTTAAGACAACCTTTAGAAGGTCAAAACAAAGGTCCATGCACAAATTTAGCTGGTTAGGTCGCGCTAACGAAGTGAAATCCTTATTTTCCTGGAATAGCTGTAAATATTGTCTACAAAACAAATCATAATAGTTATTTTATCTTTAGTTATTTTATATCACACTCTATTTTAATATTTCTTAATGTTTTTTTATTCAACTATTATAAGCTATTAAAAGAGTCGTTAGAGGCGCATTTTTATAAAATAACGTTTTCTAATAATGTCATTACATCGGCAGGTTGCAGTATTAATAAACACTTGTTTACGTATTTTGTTAGTTAAGCCATTATACGGAATGCAGTATAATGGAATAATTACGTATTAATACGGTAACATAATTTGAGATACTTTCGTCGAAGATAATTTCTGAATCCCTGCTTGAAGAGAGTACGCCGTTTTGTAGCAATAGAAGCATTTGCAAAATTAGAAGCTTTGTAATAAGTAGGAAGATGAAAATCTTACATTACGCTAACAAAAATTGGATCAATAAACACAAGACACACTTATATTCCCAATATTGTTTTTCATATGCAACACCGATAAAGACAGAATATACGCATATTATGGCGCGAAATTATTACCCATTATTACGAACTTTTTTTTTTTTACCTATGACGGGACGAACTGGAGGCCCACCTGATGTTAAGTTGTTACGTCTGCCCATATCAACGGTAATACGACTTAGTCCTGCCCGACCTAAATATGAGAAGCCCCAAGTCGCACCCCGTTGCGCCCGTCACCCAATTGTGACTCCAGTCCAATTGTGATAAAAGGCAAATTGCGAATTACCTCATAACGAATGTTCCTCTATAATTCATCATTGATTCAATAACGAAGAAAGTAGGCGCGGAAACATTCAGAAACATTAATAGCCACTAGTGATAAAGTTGATTCGTTTTACTTGCGACACCCAATTATGGTTTATATCTGTCGTTAAAGTTACTATTTCTGTAGAGAAACTATTGACATACAAACACAAGTAAAGAAATCATTACGCATCACTTATTTACGCTCACGCTCACGCTTTAATTGTAATCAGTGATTATTATAAAACAACAATATTATTCTGATAATTTCTAAAATTTGTAACATTTTAGGAACTGATAAATCGGAGTACAACTACTGCATAAATATCGCTACTTATATAAAAACATATCTTCACAAGCAAAACTGACTAGCTTAGTTCAGAAATCATTGCAACTTTTACTATGGGTGTCCGCCAAACATACTCAACTTGCGATTGTTTCACGACTTAAAGAACTTATTCTCACAATTTATTTTATTATAATAAACACGTATTGCTGGAAACATCGCTTTGATAGTTTTCATGAGTTGTTGTTTACGTTCGCACCGACAAAAAACATCAACTTTAACATATTTGCCCATGGATTTGTTATGTTTGCATGTAGATGTATTTTTAGCCTATAGAAAAATTGAATTTTTTGTGTTATCCTATTCGTTCAGAAAATACATGTCGCATTCTTACACTCATAGACATTCATACCTTTGTGAAAACGCTTAGCGTGCAAGGTTCTCTAGTATTAATCTAGTAAACACATTTCATTTAGCACGCCTAGCTTAGCTCTTTAGTTAACACTTAATCGGAGTATGAAACGACACTGCAGATAGTCATTTAAAGCCAATGTTCATGGTATTATTATAGTTTCAAACTAAACTATAATGACAGCATATATGACAGCATTTGTCAATCGATTTGGATTATTTTTTTTATTTGAAAGGCTTTCAGATTGATCCAAAATCTGGTAAATCAAAATAACTAGAAATATATGTCATCCAAGCAAACGAAATTCGTTATTTTGCTTATTTGCCTTATACAACAGGAGAAAAAAGTCACACTTTTTTCGCCTGTTGTATACCTATTTGGATGTTTCTTTCCAAATCGATAGTATTGACGTCAGTTGTTTAAGATTTTTTAGATCAGTCACTTATCATTTCATACGACCTGAAAGAGACAGGAATAATTTCAGAGCCGTCAGTTTTAGTTCAGCTTGTTGCCAACAGATTCGACACTACAGACCGTGGCGAATGTCTCGTACGCTGTACAAACATGAAACAAGAGCAAAGCAAGACTGCGCCCTAAGCGGTGACGTCACAACCGACGTTCGCCTTCGATAACTTGCGTAGATGGCAACGATATTCAAGAAGCACAAGGACGCGGAAATAATGTACTGCTGATTGCAAAACACAAGATATTGGCCTATTTCGGGTACCATACTTTTTCGGTATAATGACGGGGAGCGTGCATAACTCGCGTGACTCAGGTTTTATTTGATTACAAAGAAATTCGGTCATTGTTTATAAGTATTGTTTCTTTTAGCCGCAGTTAGTATCAAAATACTTGATGAGTCTTCAGTGGAGAGTCACTACCTAGAACTTAATGCCCTGACTGAACCTTTGCTTGAAACATAGAACACAAACCTCCGAGTGAACAAGGGATCAACCTAGGTACAGCACAGTTTAGTAAATGTATTTTTACGTTTCATACATCAGAACTTCGTCATTTAACATGTGATTGTGAAAATATTTTTCTTTCAAAATGATATACTATACTTTCAGATTGAACCCATAGAAATTATATCAAAATCGGTTTGATAGTTTGGTTGTTCAATCAAAATAACTGGAAAAAATATGTCCAGTTTGGTTTGTATTGTGTATGGGAATTGTGTTGTCCTTAATTACAGGCTCTAAATCAACTTGTGTTTCTCCCTCTTTTCACGAGGTATTTTTTTTCCTACAAGTTTCTCCATCTGATATCGGCTCAAATAATTCTTGCGACTTGACACTGGCAAATCGTGGATAACTTCACCACGGAGGCCATAAATAAAAGAAGAAGAAGAAAAAATATGTCATACAAGTAAACGAAATTTCGTATTTTGCTTTTCTGTGTCTTTTCTTCGCCCGATGTATCCAATTTGAATGTTTCTGTTTTAAAATGGTATGGTAAAAAATGGTATTGAAAGTCGGTTTTTCTTTTTTTTATTCTCAAACAATAGAAATTCTTTCTTTTGGGGCTGAGGGATCTGGGTCTTCAAAAAAAAGACTCCAATTACAAAACAAGACTTACCCTGTACAATCCTCGGATGCCCTCAGTCCTGTAGATCTTCGACAGACCGTCTACCATGCCCTTGTAATGTTTGCTCTCGCGGTCATCGTATTGCAGGCAAAGGCGGGTCTTCACCACCCATATAGGGTTGGTCATCACCAACGACAGGACACCGGCTTCGGCCGCGGCCAGCATGTGTAGACCTGGCCCTAGGGGGGTCCGGGCGTTACCACCTTGGATCCATGTCTTTATGGCATTATAGCTGGAAATTATAGCAGAGTGTCAGCCGATTGAAAAGTTTCATTATCGCGACATATTTTCTGGTAGATTGGAGATTGGACGCTACGATTACATTTCTTTTTTAAAGCAACACATATTAAAACTCCATCTAAAGGTTGTCTTTAAGAAATCGCTTTCAGCGATAAGACCGCCCATTGTATTAGATCAATGTACATTTATTTAATCGACTATTATGTTTATATGTTTTTGACGTAATCGCAATTATTATGTACGACAGATCGCAATCGAAGGATAATTTATCAACAGTACCATGATATCTTTCTGTCAACGCCTATGTTCAAATATCGCAAGTAGGGCATCGAGCCCGGGTTTACCCGGACCGAAAAAAACCGGGATTTCCCGGGTTTTTTCGGTCCAAAAAAACCCGGGTTTTATTTTTAAAACTCGGGTTTTTCGGGTTTTTTTTAAATATTTTTGTTTTTGTTATTTATTAAGTTTAAGCCACTTCGAATGCATTAATAAGTAAATGATAAAACACGCTTTTATAAATTATTATTTATTACGTAAAAAGTAGCTTCGTTGCTACGTTCCTACCAATAAAACAAGCCATGCAAGTTAAATAGAACGTGCGCGTTGCCCTGCCGAACTTGACGAGGATAAAGATTTGCCTTTACCGGTATTGGCTCAAAGACTGCGAACTGTAGAATTTAACGACGACACGAATTCTGCAGACAATGACAAGGATGGTTTTGAACTTAATAATAAATCCTCGTTTGTGGAGTCTTTCAGTTCATAGTCTTTTAGATACAACGATCTGCTATCAAAAGTACGAAAAGTGGTAAAAATCTTCAAGAAGACAAAAAACGATGACATCCTTCAAAAACATGTCAAAGCTGATTATGGACAGGAGTACTCCCTGCTTTTAGATGGGAAAACGCGCTGGAGTAGCATATCTGCCAAGCTTTAATTGATTTAATTACAGACATTGCATTTACTGATGATGACTAGAGAAATATAGTTGAGATCCATAAATATTGGATGTTATTAAAACCTTTGTCGAGGCGCTATCTCGACGCGATGCAACATTACTTACAGCTGATGTTTCCCTAAAATTTGCATTGAAGAAAATGGATGAACTGAAGACACCACTAAATAACAAAATGGCAACTGCATTGAGCAAACGATACGCAAAAAGAAGACTAACTCTAGCTGCAACACTACAGTACTTGACTAATCCTGGTAAATATTTTGTGGCACCGTGGTGAGAGCGTGCGACGACAGTGAAATACACGTGTACAAAAAAACATTATAAATTAAAACACTTTACAATATCTAAAATCTATGAAGTAACGAAAAATAAAATATAATATAACATATTAAAAAAAAATATCACATATTAAAACAAAAAATAACATAAACTAAAATTAAAATTAAACCCAGAACGACTGCTTGTATTGGGATATACTTGAGATGTCAATAAAAGTTTCTTGAGACCAGTTTTAAATTAATAAATACTTTGCGAGTTCTTGATTGGCGGAGGCAGATTGTTCCAGCATTTCGTAGCAGCGTAGCGGAAACTGCCACGAAATGCAGTCGTTCCATGGTGTGTTCCAATTAAACGGGAGGCACAACGAATGTCACGATTTGAAAAAGTAAGCTTTTCGAATAAATATATAGGATTTTGATTTTTGACTATACCAAAGAGCAAAGTTGCAAAGTGCAGTGCACTACGAGATGACATATTCAGTAAAACATGTTGATTTATGTATGGTGAGATGTGTGCTCGCTTTGGAATCGGAAAAAAAAAACGCACACATGCATTTTGAAGCCGCTAAGCTGTGTGCTTTAGTCCAATGAACAATTCGATCCAGCTCTTCGTAAATGGTTTTAATTGCTACGTCTATTACTTGAGGATTAAAAGATATGTATAACTGCAGGTCGTCGGCATACAAGTGATACGTACTATATTTAACTTGTTTTATAACATCTGCAGAGTAAATAATGAAAAGCGTGGGTCCTAGAATAGATCCCTGAGGAACTCCACGATTTACGGGCATCACCGACGAAAACGATTTAGTACCATCCACATTATTAAGTTCAACTAATTGCAAGCGATCACTCAAATAGCTTGCAAACCATTTCGTCGCTGTGATATCAAATCCATAGTAAGATAATTTGGAAAGAAGAAGTGAAATATTTATGGTATCGAAAGCACGTGAAAAGTCAAGTAATGTCAAGATCGTGCCCTTTCCACTATCCTGTGCCGCTAGAATATCATCCATTACGCTAAGGAGGGCTGTTGCAGTACTATGGCCCTTGCGAAATCCCGATTGTTTTTCTGGCAGCATTTGGTTTACTTCCAAATAATTAGTAAGTTGTATACATACAGCCTTTTCCACAATTTTAGCAAGGAACGGTAAAATACTAATCGGACGTAGGTCTTTCGCCAGACCAAGACCTGCGAGAAATTGACATTCAGTTGTCCACTTTGACAAATGAAGAGTAACTGAACAGACAGTTAAGTCAAGCTGTTGCTACTGATAACACTGCTCCTAAAACTGGATCAGCTTGTCCATCAGACGATTTGCTTACTACTGTGAGGGTAGAAATGGCACTCTTCGAGAATGGCGGTACGCGACAGCGAGGGCTTTAACTATCGCTGGTATTTGAACATTTAAAAACTATTACCCACTAGCGTCGAGCCGGAGCGTATATTATCTTCGGCTGGAATTGTCTGCAATAGATTGCGTTCGTCTTTGAGTGACAAAACTTTGAATGCCCTAATAAGTTTTAAGACATTCTGAAGAAAAATTAAATCTTTATCACTTTTTTAAACATTGAAACTGTTTTTGTAATTTGTAAAGTACGGTTTAATTTATTTAAATTCTTTCTCCTCCTTTATATTTTGTACTCATTGTAGCAAAACGATATATAAACGCAAATAAGTGTATTTTAAAAAATTACAATAAAAAGACCGAAATGCTCGAAAAAACCGGTCTACCCGGGTTTTGATTACTCTTAGACCCGAAAACCCGGGTTTTCAAAATTGAACCGAGTTTCGATGCCCTAATCGCAAGTGACAAGGCAAAAAGCTCTCGCTTAGAAAATAATGCGTTATAAATATCTTTCAAAAGGGTTAGAACAGACATAATCTTCAAATAGGACTAGCTAAACAGATTTTTGTTACGTATAATGACTGTCTGGGTATTAAATGATTTTTTTTTCGATATGTATATAGTATATGTTCAATCAGTTAACTAGTTCGCAATATACAAGGTATTTTAGTTTGGGGCTAGATGGCGCTGTGTGGAATGTCCATTAATATTTATTTATTTATTACGAGCACAAATACGTTTACTTGTGCGAGTAAATTTTGACGTATGACAAGCAATACACAAGATCTAAAGGAATTTGACAGCTCCGTAGCTTAGTTGGTAGCACTGCCTTCGAAGCGAGGGGTCCCGGGTTCGATTACCGGCCGGGGCACACTTTGTGGTGAGCGTGAAGTTTGCTCTCGGATCTTGGGTGTTTTTCTTGTGTTTCTGTTTATCCATGCCATCTGCGACACAGGGAATCCTAGTGCAGAGGTATGAGTGTGCAAACATTTAATTAAGTTTATTATTTATTTAATAGATTAAATTTAGTTAAAAACTGAAAATATATCCGAATAATATTTATCTAACCTGCTGGATAAGATTTGCACACAAATCTCGACATGCATTAAAATTATCACGTTTCACTATTTAAGTGGAAACAGATGACGTCATATGAAAGATAACCCGGGTGGCAGCAAAATATCATACAGATTCTCTGATAGCTATACCAAAATAGTAGAGGCCTGATAATTTTAAAACTAGTAGGCATATTATACAGCTAACATTATCATACTGATATTATAAATGCGAAAGTTACACGCCCAAACGGCTGAACTTGGATTCCAAATTTGCACGAAATTTGTTATTGAGGTAACTCATGCCCCATCTTAGAGATGGGGCATGAGCATTTACCCAAAGTCGTGTTCATAGAGAATTTCAATATTTTTTTACTATTTGGTGCAATGGTGATAAAAGTTCTATTGGACGGAACATGAGTGAGCTGTAAGGCCAGTTGATGTCAGCATCACAAAATTTCAAAACGTTAATTTTGAAAACAATTTTTTTTTTCTTTTTTTATGTCATCAGGACAGACAAGCATACGGGCCGCCTGATGGAAAGCGGTCACCGTCACCCATGGACATCTGCATTTCTTTTAAATTACCATTAATTAATCATTTAATCATTAATAGCTCCTAATTATGTAACTTTAACTTACACTTTAAGCACAGATTTACAGTTAAGATACTCACAAGAGAAAATAGAAGCCCCAAGCTGAGCCGGAGCCCCACACATTGGGTGTGACACCTCGGTACAGACCTCGCACACCCTCCTTCTTGACAATGGTAACAAAGGCACTGCTGAGTCCGTCATATCTGGGTACTGTTGCGGTCCTGCCGTCATTTACTACAACAAGAATATTAGTTAAGCTCTCATAATGTAAATAATACAAATAATCAATAGGTTCTAGTGAACTATTCAATTTAATTCATAAGAGTTAATTTTGGGGACATTGCAAACTTTTGATCACTGTACTGTACTGAATAACAATTTAAGTAAAATGGTATTGGATTAAGTATAAGTCTCATGTCAGTGAGTCTTTGCTGTCTTGGTAAGCAAAACCCATTAACAAAATGTACAACACAAATCATTAATCCCTAAATAAAATATGGCTTAGTTTCTTCTATATTACATACTTAGGTCTGTTTATTTATTTGCTATAACTGGAGCTGGTGTGTAAAATGGACATAAAATTAACATTAATGATACAATCATATAAAAAGAAACATTCATGACCTGAGAACTTCTCACTTGGCATACAGAATAGCTACCAACTAAGCTATAGAACAATTTATTTTCTAAATGTCTGATTTGATTCTTAACACAACCAAAGAACAAACAGATCCATGCCCAAGAATATTCTGCAAATTCTTAGAAGATAAGCTATATTTCTATATATTCTTGGAAGATAAGCTATATTTCTATATAGCTTATCTTCTAAGAATATGCAGAATAACCCACAGCAACCAGAAGGTTTCTGTGGGTTACAACAGGCTTCAAACTTAGCAGGAAGTGTAAGTAAACAAATCAATATTCCACAATTTTAAGATGTCTAAAGAACTAGATTTGACTTGAGGATTTGACTTTAATGTAATATGAGAACTTAAACACATAAATATTTGTGCTATATCTACCTGAATGGAATTACTTTGTTTAGAGTAAGTGGGAGAGGACAAAGGTATACAGAACAATGGATTTAACACTATCATTGTTCTCTGCACATTCAAAAGGTAATAAGTGTAAGGTAGATTTGATTACAACAATCATGCAGACTCATCTGACCCCCAATAAGAATCAATGCAATCATAGAACCCGCATTTCAAGAATCCCTCTACAACATCTCTATCTATCTATCATATCATATCTATCTATCTACTTTATAGTTATTATTGTTTATTGACAGAGAAAACTAAGTTTCTCAGACCTTTTATATTAAAATCAATGTTCTACTATGTTACAACATTAAAACAGTTTCTACAATACATATTATTTTCTTTCATGAAAAAAGCATTGCCTAGGTTTTTTAATACAAAATAATTTAGTCTAAAAGAACTTGTTTCCTACTGAAAGTACATATTTTCTGTGTAACAAAAACCCAAAAAAGTACTTTCCTATAGTAATAATCCTTAATAGTCTAAATGACAGTCAGTATTGAGATACTCTAAACATAGGTAGTAATAAACAAAGCATTTCTGCATGCTTTCACTTCAAGAAGTTCAAGGTCAGTACAATTAGATTCTATGGAAGCCAGACAATTTTAGCAGGAATATAGCAATTAAAATCAACTGCCAAAATAATCAGTCACAATTTACATAAATTGTAATAACCTTTGCATCACTATCACGAGACACGCTCACATGGCCAGAGATACTTTACTCACCTGCAAATCTTATTTTTATCAAGTCCAGAGGATGCAAAATTAACGTTGAAGTCACGCCACCTGATATACCAGCTACCAGGTGCTCGTATTTTATGTGGTTGAGCAATGCGAGCTTATTAGACGACGGGTTAGGATTTTTGATGGAACTCATGACGAAATTTACTAGATCACAGATAAAACTTTAAATAGCATCTTGTGGGGACCTTTCTTACACTTAAACCTAACGGCACACACAGTCCCAGAAATCTGTAACAAAACTTAATTTGTAACAATCTTCACTAAACATTATGCTCTCGTAATAATCCCACGAAATTACGTGCGATCAAAAAAACGAAAGATTTCTTTCTCTTTTTCCACAGAGTAGGTAAATTTCAAAGAACACATTCAGTGTTGCCATCCCGGGGAGCGAAAAAGAAAAGAGGCTCCTTGATATTTCCAGAGGAATTTAATAGAAAAAACGCTTCATCCGATTGCTACCTTCTATACTGTTTCAGCCCTGCCGCCTGAGAGTAAGTAGAAACTTTTGTAGTACTGTAGCAACATTGGGCATTTTTCGATTAATCGTCTTGTCTGTCAGTTTTGTTAGTCAGTTAGTGTCACCTAACTTCCTGTGTTAAATGTCATTTTGCTTCCATTTGCCTTTTTGACAGCTGAGGCAAACTCAGCTATTCTATTGCCCATTTATTACGTAAATCAGCGAGGAAAAATTTCGAATAACTAGTGCAAGGATCGGGACGAAAATGCTGAAAGTAGCGACTACGTTGAGATCAGTCTCAAACCAGGGCAATCAGATTAGGTGCTTGGCGACAGCTGTCGGCTACAAACAGGCGTTAGTCAACGTTCCCCCGACAAGGGTTACGGTCCTCGACAATGGCTTGCGAGTGGCTACTGAAGATTCGGGTGCCGCGACCGCCACCGTAGGTCTCTGGATCGACGCCGGCTCCAGGTACGAAAACTCCAAGAACAACGGAGTCGCTCACTTCCTCGAACACATGGCCTTCAAAGGAACGAGCAAGAGATCGCAAACTGATTTGGAGCTGCTCGTAGAGAACATGGGAGCGCATTTGAACGCTTACACTTCTAGGGAGCAGACTGTATTCTATGCCAAGTGTCTCGCTAACGACGTCCCCGTTGCCGTAGATATCCTCGCTGACATCATTCAGAACTCTTCACTCGCTGAACCTGAAATCGAAAGGGAACGCGGTGTCATTCTACGCGAGATGCAAGACGTCGAGAGCAACCTTCAAGAGGTTGTTTTCGACCACTTACACGCCACCGCCTTCCAAGGTACCCCTCTCGGCCAGACTATCCTCGGACCCACAAAGAACATCAAGAAAATCTCTAAAGCTGACCTCCAACACTACATCAAGACCCACTACCAGCCCGCCCGTATCGTACTCTCTGGTGCTGGTGGTGTTGATCATGACAAACTTGTTGATTTGGCTAACAAACACTTCAATAGTCTCAAAAACACATCTGGGGAGATACCTGAACTTGCCCCTTGCCGCTACACTGGTTCCGAACTCCGAGTACGTGATGACTCTATGCCCCTAGCTCATGTCGCTATTGCAGTTGAGGGTGCAGGCTGGACCAACGCTGACAACATTCCACTGATGGTAGCAAACACTTTGATTGGAGCGTGGGACCGCTCTCAGGGTGGTGGTGTCAATAACGCCTCACATTTGGCCCGTGCTGCATCAGGCGCTGGTCTGGCTCACAGCTTCCAGTCCTTCAACACTTGCTACAAGGACACTGGTCTTTGGGGCATCTATTTTGTGGGTGAATCACTGCAGTTGGATGACATGGTAATCAATGTTCAGCAGGAATGGATGAAGCTGTGCACAACTGTCACTCAAGGGGAGGTTGAGCGTGCTAAGAACCTGCTGAAGACCAACATGCTCCTCCAGCTAGACGGCACCACCCCCGTCTGTGAAGACATTGGCCGTCAAATGCTCTGCTATAATCGTCGTATCCCAATCCACGAGCTGGATGCTCGCATCGACTCTGTCTCAGTGCAGAATGTACGAGATGTTTGCTACAAGTATTTGTATGACAGATGCCCTGTCGTCGCTGCCGTAGGACCCACTGAAGGCCTACCGGACTACACTAGGATCCGCGCTGGACAATACTGGCTTAGGGCGTAATAATTTGTAGCATTACTTTTAGAAAAGTTATTTATAAATCAGTTAAAATATGAGAAACGCATTAAACAATCTCTCCCATGTCTGTTGTTTTATTAATAAAACACTTGTCATTTGGTGAATGTATTTATTTTATGCAGACTATGTACATACCAAATAAATAATATTGTTTTATAATCATTTTTGTTTTCCTATAAAATTCATTAACATACAATACTAAAATAAACAAGTAGCTGATTTAAAACCAACTTCAATAATTTCATCCTCTATTTTCGCCTTAAGGGCCTTTTCGCCTTTCGCAATCTCCCATTTAAAAAGGTAACATCCAAATCGGTATACAATGGGTGAAGAAAAAAGTCACAGGACAGTAAAATACGGAATTTTCTATACTTCATGACATATTGTTTCCAGTTATTTTGAATTACCAAGCAAACTATCAAAAAGATTATGATAAAATTTATATGGGACAAACCTAAAAGTATAATTTCAAAAAAAATTATAGTTGGTAACATCTGAGGAAACGAACCAAAAAAAGAAACACGAATTGATAACCAACGAAAGCTGGTTTAAAAATAGAATAATATAATTAATTTTATAGTTTAAATAACTATATTAAACTAATTTTGTATTAAGTGCTCACAACGATTGTACGGATTGATGTTGACCCCGGTCGGGAAACGAACCCTCGCTTCTAATGTATGACGCGAATATAGGTCTATCACGCTACTACTAATCTACGGAGCCGACAATATATAGTTATAAGAAAATAGTGTAGTAATTTTAATAATGTTAGGTTATCTCATTACATAAGTTTTGTGTATGTTTTTGGGATTAATAAGATGTGACACCACTCGTAGAATACTTTATTTTTAATGTTAATGTAAATAGATACATATTATCAGACTAATGATTAAGCTGATTTGATTTTTGTCAAACGTTTGTTTTTTATTGAGCATTCAATAAAAAACAATGAAAATACACAAAACACCTGCCATAGAGAATGTCAGGGCTGTCCAGTCATCATAAAACATTGGGTTACACCTTGATGTTCTGTCTCTCTCCTCACACAGTCAGCATACTCTTCTCATCTCTCTCTTGCACACTACTGACACTGGGTTTCCGGACCACAGTATTGCCTTTCACCCCATACGGCTGCACCGGTTCAGAGTGGCTGATGAGGCTGGCTGAGGATATGAAGACTGAGACCTGTTCCGGGGTGGGACAGGCCACAATTAGGGCATCCTCTTCGGAGTAGCCTGCGTTTGTCAGCAACTGTTCTATCTGGATGAAGTAGCCAACAACGTTGTTCTAGAAAGATAAAAAATATTTTTATACACTAAAATATGTTACTATAATTTTTTTTTTTTCAATTTTTTCTTATTTTTCTTACAATCACGAGACCTGCTCCATTAATACTGCCTGGTGAATTACGGATGAGCGGTGTGGACCCTCAAATAATTTCAGATTTACAATATCATCATTACCATAGTGGGACGAAACAGAATGAATTCAGTCTCTTAATTGATATGGAGTGTAGAGTTGACAAGTTGAAAGAGTGTCCAGCTATAAGCAGCAAGTTACAGGTTCCAAACCCACCAAAGTAGCGCTAGCGTAGTAAGAGGAAATTATATGAATTTAGCGGTTGTAAACGGAGTGAAGTGTGTTGAGTTTACCGAAGCGCTACCCTAATTTGACGCTTTTCTACAGACACTTTTTAACAACAGAGGTTTTATTTCTACCCTCCATACTTATTGAATAGATAGTGACATAGAGCGCTGAAGCGAGGCGAGACGTGACTTGATGCTTCGCTGCGCCTCCTTGTGGTAAAATGTGTATTGATTCTTGCGGTTAAACATTACCTACAGCTAAACAGCTAAAGGGACGAAACAGAATAAATTCCGTCTTTATAAGGGACAGATAAGAGTTGCATGGAGCGCTGAAGCGGGGAGAAATGAGCCTTGATGCTTCGCTGCGCTAAAATATCGTACGTCTGGATTTTTGTGGAAAAACACTACTCACTCTAATGGGACGGAACAGAATGAATTCCGTCTCTTTATTGGACAGATAGAGACGCATGGAGCGCTGGAGCGAGGCGAGATGAGCCTTGATGCTTCGCTGCGCCTCCTTCACAGCCGTCGCGAGTTGCTCGGCCGACGCCCACGGCTGGGACTTTAGTTGCTCGATCGGTGTGAACGCTTGCACCTGGAAATAAGAGGATTATTATAGGTATGAATATATTATATAAAGTATTCCCGTACCAAAGTATAAGATTTAACTTATTAGTATAGAAAAAAAAAAATACTTTAACATAGTCGTTACATGTAATAGTAACACAGAAGAAACTCGGTCTAAGTCTCGGTCAGTTGTGGATGGGAGACCGTTTAGTAGCATTTGGATTCGCGCTTCCGTGCTTCAGAGGGCACGGTAAGTTGTGTGTCAAGGCTAGTTTACATTCGGCTGGATCACAAACTCTGACTTCAAAGTTGGCCACTTACAAAAAAGACGGAATAAAACTAACCTTTTCCAAAAACGATATCATAGGCCCAGCCAATATCTCAGTCGCGTCTTTGATGAACGTCTCGCAGCATCCCTTCAGTTGCCTGTCCACCTCCTTGCGGGAATCCAGGAGATGTTCCCTCACCATCGGCGTTCCTTCTAGAAGGAACTCTAGCAGTGCGTTGTTGGAGCTGAGTGAGAATATCTGTCTTGGCTTCTGCATCAAACCATATGCAGCGTTTTTCATGTTACTGAAATAAATAATACATTTTTATCAAGCAGCTGAAAGGTTTTTATATCATTGATAACTAAAAATTACGTTTACACACTCATACCCATATATATTTTGGGGGATTATATTTAAGTATTTAAAAAAAAATACAATATATTTTTTTTAACACACTCATACCTCTGCACTAGGATACCCTGGGTCGCAGATGGCACGGATAAACACAGAAACACAAGATAAGCAAACAAGACCCGAGATCAAAATTCATGCTCATCAAACAAAGTGTGCCCCGGCCGGGAATCGAACCCGGGACCCCTCGCTTCGAAGGCAGGGCTACCAACAACTAAGCCACGGAGCAGTCAAACACACTCATATCGGTACATATTTTGGGGGTGCAGTTGCTTGCGTCCGTAGGTACCTTTTGAATACACACACGTACGGTGGTGCCATCGGAGTAACTAAAAGTAGCAGTAGAATTTGTGCCAAGTTCGTCCGGAGTACTGCCTGGTAATCTACCGCCAAGCAGTGATGCACCTGTATTGCTGTTCCGGTAGAAGGGTGTGGGTGCCGGTGAAATCACAGGTGCAAAAGACGTAACATCCCGATTTCGGGTAATAGGCGCAACGGGATGCGACTTGAGTCTTGTCAAACTCCGGTCTATAACACCTAAGTCGTACTTTTGTTTTCAATCTGAAGATCACTGCTTCAAACCCAAACGTGCACCAATGAATCCACGCCTTCGAAACAGTGAAAGAAAATACCGTAAGAAACCGGCATGTTCTAGAACCTACAGAACGACAGGTGTTATGTACCAATCCGGGTTGGGCTCCCGTGGTAGATGAGTGAATTCACCTATAGGCCGATGTTTCAGCAGTAGAAATAGGAATTTACCTGAAGTCTAAAGTGGTTTCTTTGACGATAAAGTCCACTTGAAAAGGCGCGATTTGCTCCCGCAGAATGAGTAAATGTTTTATCTGGAACAGTTGTCCGTCTATGCTGGTCGCGTTGAGGGTTATCTGCTTGGAAGCACTGTCTACACTTTGCACGCAGAGGGATATCGCCTCCTGGGCAAGACCTGAAAGAAAGATTATATAGAATACTAGCTGACCCGGCCACTCGTTGCTGTGGCTAACGTTTTTGTCACATGATATTATAATTTGCAATAAAATAATATTGCGATCATAAATTGAGACGTGAGCTATCCTATCTTTCAAGTTGGATCAAACTGCACACGGTGTACAAATTTGATTAAAATCGGTGAAGTAGTTTAGGAGTCCATCGCGGACAAACATCGTGACACGTAATTTATATATATTAAGATAGGTATGGGGGGTCCAGTTGCTCGCGTCCGTAGGTGTACCCTTTGATTCCCTACACGCACCCCCTGGGTGGTGCTAAAGGAGCAACCAAAAGTATCAGTACAACTTGTGAAAAGTTCTACTAAGAATCTTCCGCCTAGCAGTACTGTGTTCCGGTGGAAGGGTGTGTATGCTGGTGAAATCACATGCCGTTTCATGCGCATCCCCGTCTCAGGTGATGGACGCAGCAGGATGAATGCGACTCAGCGTAAGATCCAAATCTTATACTGAGTCGCATTACTGTTCTTATGGGCGAGGGTCGCCACTTACCACCAGGTGGCTCGTTCCGTCACATATTCCGTACAGTACCAGCCTCTAATGTTCCCACTGCAAGGATACTGGCCTACTCTCGATAATTGAGAGTGAATGGGCTCTGATCTACCACGGGAGCCCAATGCGGATTGGCAGATATCACATGTCGTCGAATTTTTGATTCTAAGACATGCCGGTTTCCTCACGATGTTTTCCGTCACCATTTTGAGAACGTGGTTTTGAGTAAAAAACCTCTTGCACTAGGATTCCGTGTCGCAGATAGCATGGACAAACACAGAAACACAAGACAAACACCCAAGACCTGAGAACAAACTTCATGCTCACCACACAAAGTGTGCCCGGCCGGGAATCGAACCCGGGACCCCTCGCTTCGAAGGCAGGGCTACTACCAACTAAGCCACAGAGCCGTTCACATAAAAAAAAACAAACCTTGGAAAACTTTCTTCTCGAGACATCTATAAAGTCTTGACAAGGCCGCCAGGGTCCGCCTGACCCCAGGGTACCACATGCCGTGGAGGTCAGCCGGCGAGGCTTGCGGCCTCCTCTGGGCCTCCACGTTGATGTTGGCGACTTCCTGCGACGTCGACGAAATGTCCGACACCATCGAATTTCGGGAGTCGCTGCGTTTCAGCGCTTGCTCCTGCTGTATTGAGATTGCTATTTGCTGGAAAGAGAAACTGAAAATAGCTCAAACGTGAAAACTGGTCGCATTCTGGCGTATCATTTATAATTGATGTCAATTTGATTATTTTAATGTACTAATATTGCCCAGGTACTGGCAAAACTTTTGTGGGTAAAAAGTTTTTTTTATTTTAAAGTGGCTTTATTACGTATAATACATAACATAAATAGCAAAACTATCTAAATAATAATAAATAAGTATGGTACCTACGCTTTTTAAGTCTTAAAAGTATATTAATTTTTGTAAATAAAAATGGCGGAGTTTGCCACTGCCGTGGATTACTGATCGAAAACAATTGCAATATGGTTGGGCCTACTCTCTTGAAATAAAGTTGATTGCTATCATGGGCGTACCCAGGGGGGGTAAATAAAAATGCATGCATAGTCAACTTTACTTATATCTATTTAACTACCTATAAATCAGGATTATACCTAATGTTTCATGTAGGTGTGTTTGTGCTATTATTAGTACCTCCATCATGAGTAGTTTCTGCGGGTACGCTAGATCCCCTGGTCCCGGCCGGTAATGAAGCACGTCCGCTCGCAAGTGAACATGGGCGCGGAATACTAGTCTTTCCTGCGTGTCTTGGAGCAGGGTGCGGGCAGTCACGCCAAGCGCGTGGAGAGTTTCGGCTGAAATAAAAAAAAACTTAAGTGTGTGATCCGTGGCTTAGTTGAGTAGCCCTGCCTTCGAAGCGAGGGGTTCCGGGTTCGATTCCCGGGGCACATTGTGTGGTGAGCATGAAGTTTGTTCGTCTTGTGTTTCTGTGTTTGTCCATGCATGCAATTATATAGTAATTGTAAGTATTACAACACTGCGATTAAAAAATGAAATTTCTAACTTACGATCATTATTAACTTGTTCCTCGATTACCTCCACCCTCAGGATGACGCAAAGCTCGGCCAAAGTTTCGAGGTGATTGATGTGTATGATCTGAGGCCTCAGTGTTTCATACAAAACGTTGCACAGCGATTGTAAATATTCTCTGAAAATTAAACAGAACTGCATCAGGTGTAGACGAATTAAACATTGAAGCTTTGTGTATTTTATGTGCAGTAAACAAACACTTCAGTTTGCTAATCTTATGGGCTATCATAGCAATGATCCGACGAGAAAGCGATGTTTTAAATGTTAAGTCAAAGTTAAAGTATAATATTAATATATTAATAGTATCAAATTTCATAGTATCAGAGTTAATAGTTCTACCTTTCGGCATACAATATTATCATATGAGCCACAATCATTGTAACCTATTATTAAATGTTTGTAGTACTAATATTACTAAGTTCTAATACTAGTTATTACTAGTTATAAGTATGTCTGTCTGTGGCATAACTTAACGAATGGATCAATTTTGATGTGTTTTTCTGTTTGAAAGCTGACGTCATCGAGATGATTATTAACTATAATTTATGAAGATTTGTTCAGGCGTATATCTCCAGTAATTATACTCACTCTAGGGGCGAATTGTGTGTCGATCCCTTCGGCATAGCAAAGAGATGTCCGTAAAGCGCGCATTCATCTCTGCACGCGTGAGCGAGGAGGGAACAAGCGGTCCTTGCGAGCGCGCAATGGTCGCGGTGCAGACGAGTCGCGGCCGCCCGCAGCTCGGAACCCGTAGCGTCACCCGCGACGCGGGCGCGACGCGATGCGTATTCGCGCTGTAACTCCCATAAGAGAGCCGCATAGCTGAAACACAAGAAAAAATGCTTGTGTAATGAATTTTACTTAGTTATTTAAATGCGATGTTAATAAGCATTATATTTTAATTTCCAAAGTGTTTTCGTTAATAGATACGGTTCGCAAGATTTTTGGTTTTGTAAAATATGTTAATCTTTTGTTTATAGTAAAAAAATATGAATATAATTCTGAATTCTGAATATAACATTTAAGAATTTTATTTTAGTTAGCAATAATAAAGATATTTTTGTGACACTTTTTTTGCTGGCAGTACCTCCCGTATTTCCCGTATGTCTGTGAAGTTATCTGCAAGATGTTATTCTAATTTGACTCGCATAGTAAGTGCTTATAGATTCATTTACCGAGGGGTTCCGTATATTTTAATATGTTAAGTAAATATATCTTTAAACTTACTCTTCATTCTTCTCAGCCCTTGTTTCGACCTCTTTTATAACGAGACTGAGCCTAGGAGCTACCGACTGGAACTTTCCGAAGTACACCGCATACGCTGTGTCGGCGCTCTCTTCATCGTTACTGGTCTCACTCGACATTATGCTATCACACGCGGAATCTAGCACATGGTTTGCATAGGATCGGATAAGGGCGATGGCACGGCTTTGGAGGTGACGGTATTTCACAAGGTACGAGTGCGAATCTTTGAAGTTGCTCTGGAATTTAGAAAGAAAACAAATTGGATTGTTCTCGCAAACTGCTCCTTTGCATTGCTGCTTTTGTACTACCAGGGGACATTTTTTTTTTATATTAAAAAAAAATTAAAGCAGATTGAAATGGGACTTAGGTTTTTACCAGGCATCTAGAAAAAGTAGTCATTTTGCCAAAACAACAGCATAAGTATAACAAAGACCTGTTTGTGTAATTTATGTTTACAAAACCTTAATTTTTTATTTGACAAGAGTGACGTGACGAGCTGATTGCCCACCTGATGTTAACTAGTTAATTCCGCCCATAACAACAGCAATACGACTTAGGTCCTCCCCGAACAAAGTATAAGAAGACCCAAGTCGCACCTTGTTGTGCCCATGCCATGCTCATTACGTAACCTTAAACTGCCTGTAATCATTTATTGTTAATTTGAATAAGACCAAAGACTGGGTAACATAGATTTGTAACATACCATAGAAAATAGTAAAAAAAAAGGATTATATTAAAAAAAAAAAAATACTACTGCTTACATTAGCTCTCATATAGTCTAAGCACTCATCAATTTTAGCCAAAACGGTGAAGAACCCCTCGCTGTTGACGGACATGGTGGGGCTGTTCAGCCTCTGCGACAAGTGTTCCACTTGGGTGAAGTAGTGTAGTTTCTGTTTAATATCATCACCTGGTAAAAGATAATCTTTTATCATCCAAATATACAAATAATATAGGTATTCATATTTTTGACAATGACAATGACAATTTTTTTTTTTATATTCATGGACATTTCCACACTTAGCTATCTTAGCCCCAAACTAAGCATAGCTATAGAATATGTACATAGTTTGTCTACTTATTTACATTGAATAATTTAATTTATAGGTAATTATAAAGTATGAAATTGACAAGGCTCCTGCACTACCTCTTATTAATTGTGTAAAGAACAAAAGCAAGAGTTTCTAAGACAAATAAATGATATAAATATAATATAATACCAACATATTTGATATTAACCTTATTTTTTATATAATTTTTATTATTTGCATAAAGTTAAACATGGATTTGTGGTACAGTTATGTTAATGGTATAAGAACAGAGCCGAAAGGATATCAGAGCAGTCTGCCTTAAATCACATGATATAATGACAATGGAATATGAATGGATCGTACCAATACTGGACAGCTTGTTTTGATCCGCCAACAGCTGCTCGCTCATTGTGTGCAAAGCGGTGGTCTTATTGGACACAAAGTTGTACTGCTCTGTAAGCTTGTCCAAATCTGACATGGTGGCTCCGATCTGAAAATTTAAGGCATGTTGATGTGGGGTACAAAATACATTATACAGGAAAATTCCGCACTATCTCTGTCTGTTTGTCCATGCACTTAACTCAAAAACTACCAAATGGGTTTTATACGGTTTTCACCAATAGATGAAGTGATTCATGAGGAAGGTTTAGGTGTATAATTCATTAAGGTTTTGTTAAAATTGGCTGAAATATGTTGATGATTGAAAACAATAGAGTTATGTGCAACAAAGTATCACTGAATTATTCCATTAATAATAAAATATATTCTTAGATAATGCTTTTGAACATAATATATCTTTAAATTAAGTGTTTATCTTAGTAGTAGTGAAATCAAATACATGTAAAGCTGTGAACTTAGTGAGCCAGTATTGAACTTACCTGATCTGTCAAAGAAACACATTCATTCCGTCTGTCTTCTAACTGTTTGTAGTAAGCCTCATATGGTCCATCATCTGCTTTAGCGTTGCTATCACACAAACTTTCATACCACTCCAGGAAGTCATAGGTACTATCCACGGAATGCATGATTTTTTCAGAACCTTCGTTTGCATTCACTTTAGACGTATCCTGAAAGTTAAAAACTGAAGTTTTCAAACTTGTAACAAATAATTTTTATGTTGTAATCATTTTCCGATTATAAGCAGAAATAGCCTTATATGTACAATTTATTCAATGCGAAATCAGTTTCAGATTTTAGATGATATCTGAGTCAAAACATACATCCTCCACTTCGCTGGGAACACCAAGTAATAGTGACTCCAAATCGAGTATAGCTTCTCTTTGGCCCGACGTAAGGGGAGCCAAGGGATTTTCTGCTGATTCCCATAGCAATAACTTGTTCTGAATTTCTTTCAAACTTATGTTATCCATCGTAAAAATTACAATTAGTGCATATTTCTCAAAGAAGAAATATTTCGTTGTTTTGTTTACTTTCGTTCCACAAAATCCACAAATTGTCAAAAACACATGACAGATTAATGACAACACGACAGAAGAGAATGACGTAGTCATAAAATTTGAGTTAAAAACAACAAGGCGCGAGTAAAGCCATCTAGCGGGGAGTAGGAAATGCGAGAATGTGCAAAATTACTGTTCTAAATAACGACATCTATAAATCCAAATATAAACTAACATTTGAGATTGATTGAATTTCAGCTACTGAACAATATTATGTCAATGGCAGTAAATGGCAGTTCGCCAGTTTCGGTAATCGAAAAAGCCGCTAGATGACGCGCTTATATTCAGACTCAAAAGCCGAGCGCTGGGGCCTAAGCCTCCATGTTTTCCTCAGAGTTGGGTTACCTTATTAACTAGTTTAGTTTGGACATTAGAGCACATTTGTCGGATTTATGGCAGTATTGAGATAATTGTTTAGTAGGTACAGCGGAAAACATTGTACCATGGTTAACTATGGTCATTCCCAGTAGTTCCTTTTCCCACAATTACTCGCTATATTGGGATTTGGAGGACCAAATCCCGATTAATTTCCTAGATATCTAGGTAAGTGAGGAGTTTCCAATAGAGCATAGAGCTAGGACGATGTCAGTTATGTAGCGAGTTCGATTTCTGCAAAAGATGGGGAGCATTTTCCTGATTTGGTTTCCTGGTCCGTACCAGGAAACCAAATGAGGAATTTGAATTAATCTATTTCCGCTGTAAATTTTCTCCATGGTGTAGTAAAGACGACAGACATACGTACATATTTTATTTCTCTTCCTCCGCTTATGGACGCTGGTGGGTATTAACTGAATAACCCAAATAATTAATTTAAATTAAATAAAGTAAATATAAGGCCAATAAAAAAAGAGTCACAATTCGATTAATAGTTTATATGAAATGTTTTGACAGACGTACATACAGCTATAAAATATTTTATATTTGTACTAGATCATCATTGAGAGTTCCAATAGTTTTACATACAAACGAGTCCAATTGAAAACCTCTATTTTTGAAGGCGTTTAAAAAGAGGGAATTCACCCGTATTTCACGAGAAATCTGGAGCGGGCTATAATCGCGAACATAATTTCTTCTACTGGTATAATAATATCTACAAGTGCACGTGTACAGTTGGCAAGCCTTATGGAAAATTTTCCCGACATATTGTGATCATTGTATTTGGTCGTGCAAGACATGATTCTTATTTGCTTTTATGTGATATTTGTTTATTTTCTTATTAACGTCTTCTCTAAGAGCTTCTGTTATGCCAATCGCCCGGGTTTGTTAGTTAACGTTTTATCTTGACAGTATCGTAGCTAGCCTTAGACGGACAAAATATCAAAATTTGTTGGGGGGGCCCAAATCGAGTACAAATATTTTCACAAAATAAACATTTATTGATAATTATAAGTGATAACTTACAATTAATGCTCCTAGGCGTCAAGTGAGCCAAACAATTACAATATATATAATATTTCCCGCCTTTTATTCGGAAAACTTATTAAATCATCCATAGCTGAAGAATATTTTTATTTTCGGGATTTTCTGCCTCTATAGACAGCACGAAAGTGTCTGGTAGCCTTTCTTATCTCACAGAAGTCCTAAGATATGTTTTATGGCTCCATGCAAAATCTGGATAAGTCCCATGCCAGGCATTAACTTCGCCGACTAACAATTTAAGTGAGATTATCGATAAAATTATGAATTTTTGCTTACACACTTTGGGACCTCGAATCATTAATGTCTGATACTGCGGTAGCTACGCCTCTGTATCCTGGCTCCCTGTATATTGCAATAATTTGTTTTACTGGAGGAAAGTGTTAGCAGAATTATTTGTGAGAAAACAATGGTGGTGATGAGTTTCCCCTCTTCGTACGTATATTCCTAAGTGTAACCTATAAGTTCTTGAAGCACTGCCTGCCTCAAGAACTGGTCACTCTTCACCAGAAAAGGTGTGAATTTATGTATGCTTTTTTTACCTACATCTATCCCTATTCTTAGTAAATACTATACATGTTTGAATCAATTCCAAACGGCGAAGTATTTAGGTTATTTAGTAGACCAGGGTTTCTGGCCTTTTATGTCCTTTCAGTCAGACTTATTTCATCTCAGCAGCAGTGTCCTCCCCGTTGGATCCCATGGCAGCGTACACCTTTGCAGGTAACCTTAGCTAGACCCCTGCACAATTGTCCACAACTGAAAATGGTCTTGTGGAACCAAAAATCTTGGAAAGCATTAGCTCTCTCCTCTATGCTACAGACAAACCAGAAAAATCCGAGATAGTAGGGTAAACATGCTCATCGCACGTTGGCTACGACCGGGAGTCGAACCCGAAATTCTCGTCATCGTAGTACATATATTACAAACATTTTTTAAATGTTACTAATGTTAAACCTAATGGGATACTTATATCAGAAGTTTGAATAAAATTTCAAAAAAAGGTTATCTCGCTATCTATATTTGTGTCACCATTTTTGCTTGTGAATTACCCGAGTCACTATTTCTCGGGTAGTGCGAATATAGCAACCCAAAGCAGTAGAAATTGTGTCAAGTACGTCGAGTAGTCTCTACATCTGGTAATCTGCCGGCAAACAGATACACTTGCCGTGTCCCGGTGGAACGGTGCTGGTGAAATAACAGGCCCATGAGGCGCAAAGTAATTCGACTTGAGTCTTCTCGTACTTCGGTAAGGGAGAACCTAAGTAGTATTGCTGTCTATAGGCGGTGGTACCCACTTCAGATGGAGCGCCAGCTCGTTCCGTAACTCAATACATTTGGATCATTATAAGACTGGACTTTTTATACCTTTTAGTTCATACCATGCGATACAGGGTATATTTTATATTTTACTGTTGTAGTTATGTGGTAAGATCCAGATTTAACATCGTTTTATTGCTCAAGTACTCCAAGGCTAATACTTACCAAGTCACTACCGGTGTGGCGGGTGAACGTACAAGGAAAATGAATCAAAAACATAATTTGAGTATAGTTTTGCATTTATTGGGTATGTACGAGGAACCATTCTGGTCAACATAAGCTACGACGGACATTCTCTGTATACAGTATATTTACAAATTTCAGTATCATAATCCTATCTAAGCTAGGTTAATTCTCTTCATCAGTAGTATTACTGTTATATTCACAATAACTACGAAGACCTAACGTAAAATAAACTATACACATCATATGCTGTAGCGTTGTACAAAATACTACTCTAAGTAAAATAGTCAATCATTCGCTGGGAGGATCTCGCCTCGGCCTAACATATCGGAGCCATTCTCCCGTCTTCGACCAGCCCAGCTACTTTGTTCGCCCGTTTAACGTTAAACAATGAAGCTAGTATTAAATACAGCATTTAAACTTATACATTTTTGTAACCAGCTCTCTCCGTGACTCGCGGCCCGCGGGCCTGCGGATCGGTTCCTATCATCACATTCGACATCAACAGTATGTACATCCTTCCGACTCAACTCTATTACAACTTGTACTATATACAAACAATTTATATTATTTAAAAATACGATGTTAAATTGCTATAAACCTTTGTTTTTGATTTAGGTTTCGAACTAAAATAGCTTTTTTTTTTCAGCGTGCAAACTTCACTAAAGCCAGCGATCGCTTGAGTGAACCGCTCTTGCAACTGTTTCTCACTAGCAGCCCAGCTACCGACTGCGGTTATCATACATTCAAACGTCTATTACTTTACAGTAAACAATTATGTAATAATAAACACTAAACAAAAACTGCACACGACTCATACAGAACGCTATTTTATCGTCAGATCATTATTCTCACGACAAGAAAGAAAACACTTTCAATTTAATGTAAGTAAAATAAACTCCGATAAATAACTTAAATTACAAATTATAATATGTATAAAATAAATTAACACACAGTCCTTGTGTACGGTTCACACAGTACAATAAGCAAGTTCACCGTTTTCGCGTGAACACATCGATTCGGAGCGCGGCACAGTAAGTCCCACATTTAAACATTTTTTCCCATTAAATTTCATTTCAGTATGATTCCTATATTGATTCGAGTCCTAAAAACACTTTCTAAAGTCAAAAGGCAACTAAGTGTTACGTGCGAAAGATCCTACAAGGAATCTAGGGCTACTTATCCGCCCTCAACAAAAATAGAAATTTTTGCGCGATCGTGAATGATTGTTGGACATCATTTGTACGATCAGATTATTAAGAGCTCACCTATGCAGAATCAGGGTTCTACGATTTGTGTAAAATAACAGATTTTTGAATGTGTTTGATTATTCAATCTTGAATCTGCTAAAACGAAAACAAGGTTCGATAGGTTATCCTCGATAAAATATTATTCCAAAGTTGCTTTTCTGTTGTAAGAGTTCACTTCACAAAATGACAGGGATTTGATCCATGATTTTTTAGACACGAGATGCAGACTCTTTTACATTAACACTAATAATTCAGACAGCACCAACCGGATTTTCGTTTTAGAACGCAATCTGCCATGGAGTGAGAGTGAAATTTTTTCTGCACAGGTGCATTCTTAATAAATAATTTAAAATATATTCAGTGTGTTCACACAACTCGTTCCTTTGATGTTCCGCACACCTTGTTCAATGCGTAGGCAGAAATATCCGACTATTTCATTACATATTTAACATAAACACACTTCTTACAGTTACCTTAATTGGAATACATTTACGTGGATAGCGGTATCTAAATGTAAAAAACTGAAGAAGAGTAATAACATCAAACACTAAGACTCGCCGCCGAGCAGCGAAAGCATGGCAGTTTAGCACGTGAATCTGCACCCTAAAGAACAGAAAAATATATCTCTATATATCCGAAGGAAGCGTGATCGCTGCACGCATCGTCATCCCTCGGCGCGGGACCGGGGCGTACTCGTCAGGTCCCGGTTAGCCTACGAAATAACATAGCACAGCCATGGTTCGGGGGGCGTGCGGTCGCGCGCCGAGGGGGCTGCGGGGGGCAGGGCTGAGGGGCTCACCGGCCCCGGCGGCGCCTATGAAGCGGGCGGCTGCGGACCCTGCGGAGCCGCCGGCGCGCCTCGAGCGGCCGACGGCAGCGCAGCCAGCGTGTCTTGGCTGGCGTGCGCGCGCAAGTATGTGTTCTCCACCTCGAGCTGGTTAATCCTCTCCATCAGCTCGGCGATGCGCTCCTTGAGGACCTCCACTTCCTCGCGGACTGCGAACATCAGGTGGCTCTTAACCAGATCCTGAAACAAAGATATGATTATGTCAGTTATGTAAGACACTTGGAGAAAGCAAAATTAAATCTACCCCTTAGTTCTAATTTTGGCGAAAAAATTGCAGTAAAACATGAACAAAGATAATGAATATTTTCGAATTCGAATAGAGTAAAAATAAAGTTCCACTGTTAGATGGAAATGACGATAAAAAAAAAGTGAATAATAGTAATCTCTATTCAAATGACTACAAATAATTCCGAACAAATAGATTACAAACATAGAACACATTCGAAAACGTAGGTGATAAGAACGTAACTACTAAAATGATTTCAAAATAATAATACCGCCACGGCTGTCGGCGGCACCGGTAAACCCGAATCGCAAAATGAAAGGAATGCTCGTAATTTACGAACCGGTCCTCACATCATTCCAGTTCAATTCGGAAATTAAAATAAAAGGAATCGATTAAAACGTACTTTTGGATTAGGGACGACCACGTAACAGGGATCCTTCTGTCCCTTCTGCCTGATTTCGTAGAGGCAGGCATCTTTGGGTCTTTGCACAACGTCGATCATTTTGTTTTTAATTTAAATCGATGAACAAACTTTCAGGGTCACAATATGTGCGTCGTGGACGGTGGCACAAGAACGAGTGGCGATAAAATTAAATATTGTTCGCGGAACCGTGTGAAGTTGCGCTTGCGCGTCCAAGCAGGCGACTGGTGGTCTGAGCGCAAACTCGTCCTATATAAAATGGCCGCGAACACGTCACCGGCGACCACGCGATATGACCGTGCACCCTGAACTCAATACAACCCACTTCGATACCTTTATTTTTGCTTTACTTGGCATTAATACCCAGAGGCAGCGAATACAATAGAACGAGTTCTAAATTCGAGACAGTTAAAATTACACTGGTACGATATAAATCCGTATACTAACATGAATAATTGAGGCGTAAGTTATAATATAATTACAGTAGCACAAAGAAAGCGGATGTATATCAACAAAGTATAATAATTGACGTGTTCTTGAATTTGGAGCAAATAAGAAGTATTCCACGAAGCCACCGCCTCTACCGTGATCATTAAATTAGCATAGATCGAAAAACATCAGCTAACACCCGCCGCGATGATAAGAAATAATTACCTGAATTGAAAGTATAAATAATAAAAACACTCCAGTTCAGAGCGCGTGTGAAATATGTATCTAATAAAATAAAAAACCAGTTACGCAATTATAGGAGTTTCAAATCACCAGTAGCAAAAACGGTTTCGTTACAAGCAGTAACAATAAAAGTTCACGATGAATTCTACACAAAAAACAATTGGGCTTTATTGAAACCTATAACAAAGATAATAAAGAACAGAGTCGTAATGGCCAAAACATCACAACAAACAAAAAACTCCAATGGGGCAATCAAAATAACAAGGATTTAAATTAGTTATAATAGAAAATTTGCGTATTGAAAAAAACAAGAATTACGACTAACCGCGGTATTAACGATATATAAGAAGTAAAAGCAATGAAACATGGAAGGTAATTATGAATTAATATTTTTGTGCAACAATAATGCAGAAGAAATATTTGCTGTACTGTGCAGACCTAGGTGCAGACATTATGTTCATTGTAAATTCTGTATGAAAATAAGTATAAACATTTACGATTTCCAATCTTTGCAACATCTCGACTGTTGCGTGAGCTAAAATAAAAACAATTTTGGGAGATCAACGTTCTTATGATTCTCACGAGGTGGTGATTCAAGATATGCACTTAAATCGGTGTGGAGTGGCTAAAAGTGGCCTGGGCTGATTTGTCTGATGTTATAATTAGAGCATGGAGTATAAATAACTGGATTGATGAGATCTTGTTCATTGGTGGTTCGCGTGGGTGCTCCGACCTTCAATTAGAATAATATGTGTTGCTGAAACTACACCAGTGCAAGCTGGATCTCATTAGATGGCACTTCTGCGTCATATTCGTAGATTGCTAGATCGACAATGTGTTGATTTCAGTTGAAGCTGAGGACAATTACAGTATAATCGATAAATTCAAACAGGTATCAAACGATCAAATTTAATGCAGGTCACAATAAAATGACAAATACTCATCGCATACTTGCTAATCATTGTAGCCTGAATGCAAAACTTGTAAGATAGCTATTAAATTAAGCATTTAAAGTGTTCGACTATAAGTCATGTGAATGGCATGATCATGCTTGATCAAACTCTTCAACTGATAAATAAGATATAAAAAAATATAATACTGCTGATGTCGTCTGCAAATTAAACACACTTATCGTTTATGTGCAGACATTTTCATGTCACTAGGTATATAAGATAAGGATGGTATTAGAAAACTAAGTATTGGGGTCATATTGACATACCAGAGATTTAAATTCGATGATAATGAAACGTGATAGGGCTAGGTGACTAATTAAATATATTATAATAGCTCTGTAAAAAGTGCAGTGAACCTCTTTAGTAATATCACACTAATGTAAGTGGTAGTTTATTATATAACCAGTACAAGGGCACATGTATGAACCAGTGGCATTACTTTTAATCATAACCGGTGAATGGGTTTACAAAAAAATATATGATTTAATTGTGGTTAATGACATCACAAAGAGTTATAAGTGTTCGTTATAACGAGTCAAGCTGTTTAGAGAACAATTATTATCCCACTGTTTGATTTTAATATTATTATACTAATTGAAAATACACGAATTATTTTCAACTTATGACAAGCTATTAACTTGATCTCATTATGTATTTTTAAATGAACAAAATGTATTGATACGTCCGAAAAGGTTTTATGATACGACTCAAGAGTATAAACAAGAAAAAAAGAGATTAAGAATTCAAACAATACCAAGGTTACACAGGTTTTGATAAAATAATTTAATAAACCGATTGTGCGTATGATGATAATTCAGCGTACTACCAGTTTTTATTATATTACTTTAATGACATCATCCACATCCAAGTTCATGTATAAGCCAAGCACATGAGGACGAGCATCAGACAAAACACGACGATTTATGTGTATATCTATAATATATAAGATAGTATGAACACAAAATTAGTAAGTAAATGAAAGTAATACTCGTAAAATGTCTGAGATATGCAGAGACACAGAGGGCTCAAACATATTTGTGTAACCGTGAATATTTTTGAAAAACACGTATTATGAAGCACAATGCTTGATTTAAAGTTAAGAGTATATTCAATAATCAATCATTTTATGGGAGAATTATGCCATTATGAGGCATAATTCTCCCATAAAATGATTGATTGATGAGGCAGCAAAATTTTGATCGAAAAAATGAATGAATTGATAATAAAGCCAGTATTTTCAAATAAAAACTGCAGTAGCAAGATTTAAAGGTGTCGTGTCAGAAAAACTACAGAATTTATCACTATACATAAAATGCAGAAACCAGAGAAACAGGTTGTCGATCTTCCAAAGGACAGTCGTAATTGTGGACAAACAGGGCAAGATTTTCCACATACACGGTCCACCCAGCTCATAATTTTCTCCACTGTTTAGTTTGCATGACTATCAAACCTTAATTGATTATTATAGTTTTTGCATATACATAAAAATATTTAATTATAGTCAAAAGCGCAATATCACAAATATTTTGATTTTAAAAGTTGTCTAAACTATATTCCAGGACAAAATCGTAAGTATCTTAAGTAGTAAGTAATATAAAATGTTTACGATACACATTTACTCTCTTAGTAGTTATTACTAAGAAAGTAATGTTTCCAATAAAACAAGTACTTCGTTTTTTTTTTTATGAGTTGAAAATTATCCGTTATATTATATTGTTTTTAATTGTAGTAAACCTTACTTAGTGCCGAATGATCCGAGGAAATAATAGCAAGTAAAGTAAACAATGATGTCATCCGCAAAATGTGCGATGTAGTAATCATTTCAGCATTTTATGAGCACAAATGTTACACAATTATGTAATATTATAGTAAAGGTGTGTCCGAAAAGTGTCCAGAAAAATAGAGCTATTTCCGAAACAGGTGTGCAAATAAGTATTTGAAAACAAACAATAGCTTTGGTGACAAAATTATATTGGGGCCATTATACATGTTTGCGCGGGTGTAGGCAACTATAGATTTCTTAATATTCATGACACAGTTTTCAAAACAAAATGTTTCCTTAAGTTTTAAATGAAGCAAAAAATATTATTGTATATTTTATTTAGTGACATAACCGTGGTACGTTTTTAGGTTTTCGTATGTATTCGTTGTACAGAAAGTATAACCTGGATGTGTTCGAAAGAAAAGCTTCATTTTCAAGAATCAGACTTATAAAGGAGGAAGCTTATGCTTATAAAAACGGCTGTATTTTTTTTACATCAGAACTCTTTTCTTAGGATCCGATCTTTTTTTTTGTTATTTGTAGTGATAATTTTAGATTGGATTGATAGATTTTTTTATAAATATCGTTTTAATAATAAAATATTTTAAATGAAAACATCTAAAAAAAATATCGCGAGCAAGTAAACGAAATCGCTTTCCGGTTTCTTCGCCCACTGAAGATCGATTTGGATGTTTCGTTTTAAAAATGGTAAGGTGTCCCCCTGAGATCGAAAAATAAGGGATAAAAGAGTTGTTCAAGTTTATTTTGATTTGTCGATCAGTCACTTGTGATTAATTTATTGCTGTTCGGTTCATTAACTTTATCTTTGTATCAGACTAATCCTTGAACTCAATCGATTATTTTGTGACAGTTATCAACTTCCTTCAGTGTTTGCCTGTAGGTATATAGTTAATCTTATAAACAAAGTTCACGTAAACAGTGTTGACGTACCGTCTTGAACGGTGGCGATAAGATTGAACATAAACAAGCAAAATTAAAATGTTTGTATCCACCAGTAATCGATTGAGACGCTTGACCTGTGTAGCTGATATCACGATTATAATTCCAGATGACAGACATTTTCAGACAGAATATCCAGAATATTAACATGGTACAATTTATAGGTCTCTTTCGATATAGATTTATATACTCGTAGCATGTTTGTAACATTTTCCATTTGTTTATCTTCAATTTATCTATAAAAACATATTGATATTTTTAGTCAAATTTTTATACAGGTGTAGCAATCATAATATTAAATAGCCGTTTGGAACCAATTTGAAATAGCCAGGTGAGGTCATTATATTGCAGAAACGTGCGTATAGCGTACTTTTAATACATACAAGTAAATGAAAAAATAAAATTGTGGTTCGTAATTTTCAGGATAATGTTTTCCATTTTTTTATATAGTACCTGGGGTATTGGCGAGAAACTGGAAGTGCATTTTTCTGTATGGGAGTTTTGCTACTACGTCGATTGACAGCTGATTGTCAAATTGTGAATCAAGACAGGAAAGCCTGTGTCGGATCAGCTAGTATTCAATATGTATAGAACTTGTATTTTACTTGTTACAGAAATATAGGCATTGTACCTGCTTTCCCTAGAAAAATTGTCATTGTCAATTGTCTACTGTTTCTTTAGGTTGTTCAAATGTTACATCACCTATGATCACGCTATTATCTCAACAGTAATAGTACATGTCAAACGTTTCATATACTTCACGTTATATTATATCGAAGCATACCGCACACCGGTCAGTTTAAACGAATTTCTTAAGATCCTAGATACCTGGAGGTATTAAAATACGCACACTGAACATGTAAATAGCAATACATATCTTATGTTTGATGTGAAATCGACAGCGTTTGAAGTACAAACATGTTTACCAGAGTGTTTAGCAGACTGTTTAGCGTCTATCTTTGATATATCGCCCGATACGATTGAGGTAATCCAAAGATTACACTGAGTATATTTCCACAGACTGCTGTTTTTTCCATAGCGTGTTTATGTAACGAATCAAGCAGTGAAATAAACTGTATTTCAATAATATCTATGTAAATAAAAATCAATTGCCACATGTACCCGGAGCATCAGACGAGTACGGATCGACCGATTTGGCTGTTTTTTTATTATGTTTGTAGATGTTGAGAAATAATTGTATGAGGCCCGCGTGAATAAATACAAGCTTTAAGTATATTCAAGGTGCGATAAACATAGTTGTAGAGCTTCTGCTGCTAATATACATATAAAAATGAATTAAAACAGGTGTCATCTTAGACCCATATCAAAGCGAATATTGTGAACATGACAATTATTATGAAGTAAATTAATATTATTATTTTTTGATGACATCATCGAGATGGAACAGAAATCAAACAACCACATACCTATTATATAAGGAACGTGACGCTACCATTATTTACGTGTTCACCTAGCTATGCACTTTCAGAGAGGGAGACGTTACGACTTCATTAAACGATGCGGGCCTATATTCTGAGAAAGCTCCCGTCCTTTCCTGACTTCGTGATGCGATTCTGATCTGGCGCGTGCTCTATGCCATTCTTAGTTGCAAATTACCCGACGCCGTTTACATTATTGGTGGCACGCGAACAAATCGTGTGACCCTATGAACCCCTACCTGACATCATCGACAATACCCAGTGGCAGCTTGTGCACGAATAATCAAAGTAATCAGGAGAGCACGTGTTTCCAGCGCAACACTGGGTTGGCTTTCCTTCCGTGTCTATTCTTGGCCCCGAGCTCCGGCAGGTCATGCTTTTCACATACAAATCACGTTCACAAATAGGGAATTAGCATGCCGTTATGGTTTAACTAAATAAATAAAGCCGATATGATTTTTAGATATAATATATTTTTATCGTTACTGCGAAATAAATGATTCTTTTCGTATGCACTCCTGAATACGCGTTTTATCTATCGTTTTGTAAAAGAAGTAAAATTTTAGACGCATATCGGCCCAGAATCAAATACAAGATATTTTATGTTGGAACAGATGCGAGAAACCGGGTCAGTAGTGTGAGCGATGGTTGGTAAACATCAACAAGACAGCACGCATAAACATTTATCTACTACAATGACGCAACATCAGGCGGAGAGCTTGCGAGTATTAGCGAGAGGAGTTGTGTTGAATCAAAAATTATATAGAATCTGCAGGTGCACATTCATCTTGGACTCTTAAGATGGCGTGCTTCAAGGTGGACCGGTTTGAATACTGGTTGTAGGACGACGTTTGCTTGATGTGTTTTATATCAAGTTAACGTAATCCATTAAATAAATCACACTTTTATTTGATCATTAAAGAATTACATTAAGTATAATCAAATGCAAATATTTAATTTACTCACAACGAATATATTTAGTAACTAATAGAATATAATAAATAATGAGTACAACTGAGGATTAAGTAACTAATTCATGCGACATGCGCAGCGAAACGGTTGCGCCAGAAGACATACGTGTATTTTTTGTAAAACTCTAACCGCGAATTACAAAACAGAATCGTGAGAAATATAATGCATACATGTGGTGCTGATAAAATGTTAATTGAAATTCCTTTTTATATACAGAGATTAAGAATGATAAAATATCATATTATCCTGGTAAGAGCATAGATACGATATCAAAGGGTAAACAAGATACAAATATCTGGGATTATATAGTTAATCAAAGTCAAATAAAGTCATCGTAGTTAGCATTTGTATAGAGTATTGTGCTAGAGGCTTATTAAGAGCTGGGGGAATCGAGCGTGCCGTTGCAGGGAGTTATAAAAATACTATGATACGATGGTAGCGGAGTATTAGGGCCGGATTGAGGTCAATCGCTTGAGGCCATCTGCGTTGGCTAATTACACTAGTTTACAAAATTGAACTTTTTTTTTATACCCCAAAATAAATGTATACAAATATGTTAATATACCTTCCTTAAACCAAAAAGTGTTAGTAAAAATATTCTATCACGTCACAAATTCTTCCTGCAGTCAAATGTTTTTTTTTAACTACCTAACGTGGTAACGACAGTTTATTGTTTATTATATCTTATTTATTATATCTTTCCGAACATTACAGAAGGAAAACTGAAAGAGGGTATTTTTGTTGGCCCACAAATCTGTAAAATTATGAAAGATTCTCCGTTTGAAAGCCTTTTATCTGTTAATGAAAAATCTGCTTGGAACATTTTTCGGGAAATAAGAAAAGTGAAGATTACAAAGAAATTGTTACAGATTTATTGGAAAATTTTCAAAAGATGGTAGTAAACATGTCATTAAAGATTCATTTTTTGCAATCGCATCTTAATTTTTTCCTGAAAACTTAGGAAGTATGAGTGACGAACAAGGGGAACGTTTCCATCAAGATTTAAAGGTTTTTGAAGAACGACATCAGGGATTTTGGGATGAAAACATGTTGGGGAATTACTGTTAGTCCATTATAAGAGAAACTGATTCAAATAGCTATAAAAAGAAGGCAAAAATTTGTCATTTTTTTTTTAGTATTAATACCAAAATTATGTATTAAGTTAAAAAATATTTCTTAAACCAGACGTGATAGAATTTTTTATTATTTTTTCTGGATAATTCTACCTAAATGAATAACAAAATAACAACTTTTAGCTGGGGTATAAAAACCGTGTAAACTAGTGTTATATACGATGAGACGAGCCCAACAGCGCAACACGATGAATCTTAAATGATACCGCATATGCAGTGCACGGAGTGATTGTTTACGATTATCACATTCAAGAGATAGCGAATCAAATAAAAAAAATATGTAAATCAGATTCGATTCCTGATTCCAAAACTTGTTTTGATAATACGGGCATGCGCACGATGTATTTAACGTGACTGTCAACTTTTTGTTATAAAAAGAGCACATATTCGAACCGGTTTGTATTTTTAGCTTCTAAATAAAAGGTTCCGAAAATTTATCGATATTTTTACGATCGGAAATCAAAATTCAAACAAGCGTCTTGAAATAAAAATAGTTTAATACATCGTGCTCGGGGCAGAACGGGACGCGTTTCCTGGCTATTATAAAGGGGAAGTCATTAGCGATTCAAATAGTGAGTCCGATCTAATAACGGCGTTATGCTGCACAAACATTGTCATTACAAACACGGATAAACTCTCTGGAGATCGTATCTTTACGCAACTGCTCGCTGCGTGAAGCGGATAAACATAAGACAAAAACAAAAATCAACATATCCTCAATATCATGATAATGAGTTTGATAATTACTGTTTATATTATTATCGTACAGACAAATAACTAATCGATATTTCGTTCGAAACTTGTTTAGAAGAAAATTATTGTAACAGCTGATATCGAGATTCGCCAGACCGAAACGATATCGTAAAATTGCTCTAAGCTGCACTGTTGATATTTCAGTGATAAACAAAATCGAAAAGTTTGTTGACCTTTTATTATGAGGTAATCGTAAATAAGCACGCTGCGTGGCTCATTTGATAAATAGTATTGTACTTATCTCCACTTTCCAGTTATATGTGGTTAAGAAACTAAAATAGTATTTGGAGAAGAATTGGTGTCGATAACTCACAAGCAGCTCATACATTTTCCAAGGAATTGTTGAGATAGGCTTGCGGAACCTGAGTGACCGAGTGACACGACACAGAACGGAGACTAGAGATGCATTCTGAAGTTCCACAAAAAGCCTAATGTGTGTACTCGGAGGTGCATTCTAGGTTATGCGAAGTGCATTCACTCATAGAAATTGGAAAACTGGATGTAAGATTTTCAGAATCAAGCTTGTGAAGATAGATATCGGATAAAGCTACGAAATATATATGACATTTCGACCAGATAAATAATCACACTTTAGAAAAACTTCACATAATTTTAATTTTATGCCTATCTGCGATGAACGGTATATCTGCAGTTATACCGTATCACTTCAGGTTCTTCCGTCTATTAAATGTTAATGGAAGCATCCGTGCCTCCCGTCGCTGGTTTTTGCTTGGGAATATTTCTAAGAACGGCCATGTCATGTAAGTGACTAGACGGCAAATATCTTTAATTAATCTAACCTGTCGCCATTTATCGAAGGTTCTTAATGGTATTTTATTGAAATGTTTCTTTTATTATCGTCAATTATGATAATAGTTATAGCGGCGAGTACAAAGACATATTAAACCTTACATACAAGTCACGTATGCAATGACGCATGATAGATAAATATCTTGGAAGGTGTTTCTTCAATGAAACCACGCTATTATTTAATACGAAATCTTTGAACAAAATTCTAATGGGCCTCGGCGATAAATGGAAGGTTGGTAAATCTTGAATGTAGCTGGAGCCAATTAGCAAGTAAAATTGGTTTTTGAGAGTGCCTACATTTTGGCACTGACTTTTAAATGTGCAATAAAATATAACTAATAAAATAAAGTAATATTTTTGTATGACATAGTCAAGTCGAAAACTAAATTAATCGATTTGCATTTATAATCTTATGCTTAAAGTTATATTAACAATATATTTTCGAGCCATGGCAGCACAGTTGGTTTAGCGATTGTGCGAAGGAAAACGCCGGGAATAAACCATTGCACAGTGGCAGGGCAAATATTTGCCAAGTTACCTACAACCCTCAAGATAATAACTGCCACCAAGTATGTTACCAAAATGACGGGACGAGCTGAAGGCACTGTTATGTGGTTACATCCACTCATAACAGCAGCAATACAACTTAGATCCTCTCTGACAGAAGTATGAGAAGACTTAAGCCGCACCCCATTGCACCCGCCATCTGAGACGGGGATGTTGTCTCATGTGCATATACTCTAACGGGGCGGTGATTCCTTAGAGTGAGTAGCCATGAGAGCCAGTTTCCAATCCAGGCATTAAGTGGAGCCAACGGCTACATTATTAGTCGCACAAATAAAAAAGTAAAATATAAAAAAAAATCTAGAACTCACCATGGCTTGCTCGATCTTGTTGTCGATGGCCACCGCGCTTGTGCCTGAAGCGCTGTAACAAAAGATAAATTCAAATATAATTTTTCTATATCACAAACTAAATAAATATCGTAAAGAACATAGACAAAATATAATATTTGCAAATCGTATTGTCTTTGAGTAGTAATCTAAATCTAGGTACTGTTTCCTGTTAACCCTTGGGTTCGAAGGGTGAAAAATAATTCACGTTACATAGTAAATACAAAAAGATAAACAATAAAAGAACGACAATAAACGTAACAGTAAACCGTTAATTTTGAAAATACACTGATAACAATTAAATTATCTCTACACTCAACCAGAACAAAATTCTCTTGAAAGCACTACTGAGGTTTCGAATGTTGTCCTTACTTTGTATTTCAACAATTGTCACACACTAGCTTGGAACATTGCAACAGAGGTTTGCAAAATCTATCTTGTGAATGTTCTAGAGTAATTCTCAGCTCGGTACTAAACAAGATTGCATTCAAATCCACCATCAATATGAGAATGACCGTCCGTTTTCGCACCTGTGCACTTCTTGAGTTATACTATTGCAGTGAGTAAAAGGATCCGGATATTTAGAAAATGTAGTTATTTCAAAAAGCTTTCACATACGGCGATAGGTCTCTACTCTTGAAAACTTTAACCGTCAACTCTATAGTGAGTAGGTACACTCAGAGTCCCTACACTACATGTGTAGATGGTGCGAAAGGAACGACCCAAAGTCGTAGTAGAACTTGTGCGAAGTTCGCTCGTAGAAGTGCGCTAGCAGTGGTGCACTTGCTTTGCTGTGTTCAGGTGAAAGGGTGTGGATGCCGGTAAAAGTCTGTACTTTTCATATGCCTGTACATATGAGACGTTTCATCCTCGGCTTAGAGGGGCACAACGCAATGCGACTTACGTTTTTCTCATACTTAGGTAAGGGAAGATCGGAGACGTTTTGCAGTTGTCTATGGGTAGTCCACTTAACATCAGGTGGTCCTGTCGCTATGCGCAAATAAGAAAAGGAGATTAACGATTTCTTTTTGTTATGGGAGCCTGGAAGCCAATAACAGTGCTTGTAATTCGCTGCTACAAACGTCTACGCGCACACAATTGAAAGTTTCCGTTACATTATTAGACTGGCAACAATTCGATTTACGCGAGCCTTTGTCTCTATCGTACAAAAGTAAATTCTAATTGGAGATATGATGATGTAAGTAGGAAATAATATCCTCGCGAATGCGAGAATTCGAACATTAATCTTTTATCGGAAGCTTTCACGATTACAGTAGAATAGATTGCAGTTTCACTATTAAAATCTCACAGACTGGCGAATATTTTATGGAAAAGCGTACAACGGAGATCAGTCGAAGAAAATCAATTACTGGGTATAGTAATATTAGTAAGTACTGGGACAATAACAGAATCGCAATACTTTTAATATGAGAAAAAAAAATACGTTAAATCATTGTCTAATTAATGGATGACAGCCGTATTAAAAAGTGGGTAATTATGTTCATATTTGGTAGTTATCCATGCATTGAGTAATTCTGTAGTAATAGCTGTAGATTACTTTAAAGGCCAGGTCACTGACATAGTGTTTTTTAGTATATTTAAATATACCGTGTGTTCCGCTTTACAGGATATGGGTGCCGGTGAAATTATAGGCATTTGAGACGATCCATTCCACTTTCAAGACTCGAGTGGCGAAATGTGCAGTGTATAGACAGGGAATTACTATAAATTACTTGGGGCCTCTTTAATCCAACGAAGTAGTATCATGATTCAATATGCTTAAGATCCGGTGAAAGGGTGGTTGAACCGGTAAAAGTTCATGAGCATGAGACGTTACATCCGAAGGTCTCGCGAGTTACGATGATGCATCAGTGGTTTTCTATTACTTCGGTAAGGGGAATCCGAGTTTTGCCGTTTATATTCTGTCCCTTAAGCCATTAAAAAGAAACTCAAAACGTGTTACCGTCTTTCAGGCTATACCTGTTAAATGGTTAAAAAGCGACTGAGGCTTTTCAATAAAAACAATTGGTGGGTTGAGTGAAGAATCAAATTAAAAAGTATAAACAAATTATAATCTCCTGGATATAATGATTTTTCTATCAAAAGTAGTGACGCAGTGTAAAATATCAAAAACAATAAATAATTACTTTGATATAATAAACAGTAAAGCGATCCGTGTGTTGAACCGAGCCATAATCGTAACAATACTTGGAATGGAAACAATGGACTGCTGAATTTAGACTTTACACAAACAGAGCCTTTATTAAAATAAATGCAGTCGCTTGAATTTCAACACAATGTTTACGAGCAAGTCAAATGTGGAAAGGCAAACAAAACCATACTATGGTTTAATTTGCTAAAATGATGTTCACGATGATATGCATGACATAATAAAAGGAAAGAAGAAACAGTCAATTTGAAAATGCCATTTGTATGTGATCTGAACAAACACTATAAGACAATTAAAAAAAAAAACGATAGCTTCCTATACATTAATTCACCAATGTAGGTAATGGTGATGCTGATGCAAATGAATAATACTGCATTTCCGTACAGAAGAATAGTTTGTCATCGAGTGGCAATTACCTATTAGGTATAATAACGAGGTTGCAAATTGCAAGACAATGAGTATACGAAAGCAGTCATTTCTCACGAGATCAGCATGCGGCGGAAGGCACGTGGCTCGACCGGCTCTGGAAAACGACACGGTCTACTTAAAAGCTCTAAATAGTGACTATTGTCGGATTTATCCATCATGATCCAATCACTGGCGTAATAGTCCGGTAGCAGTGTAATGTGGCACAGCCGGCACACGGCTAACTTGACTGTACTTGACTTTCTCTTGACAGATTCCGTGTCGCTTCAACGAGGTGAACAACACAACGATAAAGTTGAAGCCATTGGAGCGTTGAAAACCGCGAATCGATTTCGACCGGTCCGCGCCATGAACTCTTGATCGGATATTAGCGACAGTCGAGGAACCGTGGGCCGCCACAGGGCGACCCGTCACCGCAGAATGCCACCGTTTGTTCCACGCAGCTCTCATACAGATTTGCCATTTTTATGCAACGCCGCAGTAAAATGGAAAGACACGTAACGGTTTCAAATGATGTAGACGACAGATCTAAAGATAAACTTTGAATGGTGTGGTGACGCTGGTGTGTGTTAACCACAAACATAACCAAATTGGCTTTCTCTGGGCGGTAACAAAAAACAAGTTTAAGTATTCAGTGGGCGATTGCGCAAGATTCAGACTTTACTAAATCGGATGAGAGTTCGTCACTGTATATGAAACAGTTTAAACATAACACGAAAGCAGAGAAAGTATCACAGATAGGTGACAAAATAATTTCTTTTTTAATATAACAAGTATATGGTCATACATAATTATCGATGCAGATATAGCTTTACCACTTTATTTATTGTTAAACTAACATTCACTGGGATTCAGAGTCTTGGGTATCAAAAACTAGTTCCAAGACACAACAACTCCAAATAGAAACAAATAAAATGCAATAGTTCTTAAAAAAATACATTTAATATAACACAGTGCACAAGTCAGTCAGGCAACTGAAACGTGAACAAAGATTTGACAAACAATTCTCAAGACAGCGATGAACCAAGAAATCATATACTACAATATTCACCCATAAAAAGGCAAGGTTCAATTTGAACAGAACAAATAGTGAGCAGAGAATGTATGTACATATTTAGTAGAGATGTTAAGTCAATACGAGATGCAAAGCAAACAAAGAGATAAACGTTGTCACCACGCACGTGCGTGTTTGCGTAGATTCATACGACGTGGTCTTTACAGCTCTTAAAACATACCAGAACAAAGACTAAGGTGAGATTTTTCATCATTTCTTGCAAAATAACAAAAGATTTCAATATCAACATAATAAGTTTATTCGTTGTGTGCCATCATCATTCAAGACAAAAATAGCGTCCGCAAAAAGTTCACATATTAATTAAATTGCCAAACCGGTCAGATAATTATAAACATTTTTATCATATCTGTATTTTATAACAAGGTAAAGAGATTTTGTGAGTTTGTTTATATTATTTATAAATTAGTCAAAAATTTTAAGAAACGGGTAATTTTAGTGTAGTGTATGAAGGAAACACTAATGATAGTAATCTACACTGTTATTCAATATCGATTTATTGGGTGACATAAAATTCTTACATTGTTATCGCCAGTAGGAAATAGTGAGTGTTAGGAATACAATGAATCATACAGCAAAGCAATTGCGTTATACTTTGTTGAAAACAATACTGGGTTAGAAACAAAGGTCACTGAAGGAATTGAGCGTCACATGTAAATTCAACGACTTAGTCATTTTAGTGGCACATATAAATAAACAGATTTTAGTTACTATTGTGTACATTGTTTGCGGTTAAGTAAATATTGACCGAATAAGATATCTTATTTAACATAATATATTTGATATTCTAAATCTTGTTTTCATTGTTATTAGTAACTAGTTTGAACTGTAACTGTATTTAATTTTGTATTTTAACTACATTATTCATAAATTTATCGACCTTTTAATCATGTTTGTGGTTTTTTGAACAACATTGAGCTACAAACTTCGCAAATAAATAACTTCTCATGGAAATTTCAAATATTATTTTAACAACTTTCTTTAAAGTGTGAAGAAATCTTAACAACACACTAATAATAGAAGTAATAAAAACTCAGTATTAGATACCAACATCCGTTCCAAAGAATCCAACGAACGATCTGGAACATTCTATGTCTTTATTGCAACGAATTGCTTCGAGCGAGCCGTGTTGATATTAATGAAGATAATTGCACTAACAACACGAGCTCTCTGAGTGGGACTGTCAGTGTTATAACAATAAATGCTAGTAAAATAGTAGATTAATCGTCGCTATGGAGTGTTCGCATTGTTATCGTGTAGCTAGCGACTGTGCACGCGCAAGGTCATTGAAGGGAAATCGTCGAGTTTCATGTTGAGACGGCTGGCAATGGCGCCAGCGACCGAATAGCGTTACATCTTGCAGCCACGTTTCACAACACTGTCAGTTCCTTTCAATTAGAATCAGTACAAATGAACCGTCTCAGAAGTCTTAGTCGGTAAGTATTGTTGTCCCGAAATTGGCGGAAGTTGGAAAGAAATATTGCTGAACGAGTCACGTGAAAAAATAAAACATTGCTTTTATAAGATTCACGTGTAGCTATTAGAATGCTAGGACAATATTAAGTGAATTTACATGAATAGGACACGACAACGGGAGAGTATTGTAGCGGTAGTCCATGCTTGTCACGCGAAACGGTCATGCCACTATGCTTTCCCTAGGATCTAAAACGCCACTGTCACATTCACGAATGACTTAATATTGGTCGGTGTGAATTAGAATAACATTACGGATATTTGATATTAAACCATTTCAAATTGTTAAACAAATATCTATCACATAATAAAAAAGCGTTGGTGGAGAGGCCTTCGAAAATATTACTCATCGCTACATCCTAGTAGCAAATGTGGTATGAGAGGATATTTTAGAAAATATAGCTAGACTTTCAATGTTAAGTCCACTGTATCTGGATCAATACGAAAAATCAAACAGACATTTGAGATCAATAGCGGCGTTCACGACAGACGCAGCCGTTTGTCTGGTTGCAGCCACGTTGCCGTGAAACCTTCACCGACTTACCGGCTCAGTAAATTAGCCGACCACTGTGAGAACCTTCACGCCATCACAGCTTCGGCATTCATCAGACTGCCTGCAATGCGACAAGCGGATACATTGCGGAGAGCTATAAGAGAGGGGTACTCACACAGGGTAAAAGTAGTCGATGTATTTGACGACGACCTCTCTCAGCAAATCCTGCTTGTTCATGATGGCCGTGTAACTGCCACTTATAAGTTTTGTTTGCATCTTATCCACTTCGTCGTGCGATCTAATGTGGGACGTTCGAGTCCCCGCTTTAGGCTTGAACGGAGCCGTTTTGTAAGATTTGTCTAGTGGGCAACGAAATGCGTGATTGAAGCTGGTAAAAAATGTAAAAAAGTTAATCGTGGCGGCGCGCGGGCAACCGTATCGACGCGTTGCGGCAAACTGGGAGCGAGTATAGCCGGTCGCAACACGGCGGGGCGCGGCGAGCGGCGGGGATCCGAGCAAGTGGCGCGCGCACGGTTTTACCTACTACGATGGCGCCTCGAAACACCAAGGCAACGTGTTTGCGACACACCCGCTTCACTCAGTTTATAAAACAAGAATGAATCTAAGACATTAGAAACAGTAATTCTGTTCTAATGGCCGATCCTCTTTACGATAGAGTAGATTCAAGGTTGGTCGAATTCGGCCAGTTCTTTTGAGTGTTGTTGGGTAATTTGCTAAAAATAGACATATTGCATAGATAGTAATAAATTAGAGAGGTCCAATAGATAGATATTTTTTAACAAGCATGTTCAACACTGATTGCGATTAGTGTAGGACTTTCATTTGCAGTGGCACAGAGGTGCATATGCAACATAGCGCATTAACTAGTCGGAAAATTAGTCAGTTTCAACAAGGCATTATCAACGAGACGGCTAGACGAGTGCCATCAAACAATTGTTGGAGGCACTACAGGCACTTCCGCGTATTGTTTGTCAGGGTTCAAGTTGTGCGCAATAAAAACACTACCGTAGCGACGTCTAGCGTTGTAATTTTCATAGTTACATACAAAACATACAACAGGACCACGTAAGCTCACTTATGTACACTAAAACTTTGGTTCTCAATATTAAGAGCAAGATTAAAGTGGACGAATATGACATATGCATTGAATGTGATAAAAATGCACTGCGTCTTAATCTTAAGACACAACTACAATTAAAGATGTCTAGCTTTAGAAATTGTTAAAATGTATTCCAGTCTCTTTTTTGTACATTATTTGACGGAGAAAATGTACAAATAAAAGAGACATATAATGTGTGGTGGTCATTGAAGCTCCCTCCAACCACCAATTGAGACCAAAACCTCAAATTGAATGAATGAAATAAGAATTTTGGTAATAGATATGGTAGTATCGTAGCTATTATATCTATCAGTTGTCAGACTTTCATAGTTTCGTAAAAGTATATCAATTATTCTGATAAAGCCGCTGTAGTAGAAATTATCAAACTTCACCTAATAATACAATGGGAAATCGATGGGAGATAGAGATCATTTGCATAACCCGAATGCCGTAACCACTTGTAAGAGCGACAAGTGGTCTAGTGAGATTTCAAGGTAGAGTTTGGTGAGACTACTCTACCAAGATAAAAACAAGTTGGTAAAAACGTTAGCCGTAATACAAGGAGTCGGCATTTGACAGTTCTTGCTGCACCGGCCTATGTATATCTACCTCTATAAGCTGGGCTGTAACATTAAAGTCGTAGCAGGTACTATTATTTATAATGTGGTCCTAGGCAGTAATTGAACTGTAATTCACTTCGGGAGTCCAATCCAGATTGATAATAGTCACGTAATTGGTTCTGAGACAACATTCATTAACCGTTTTGAGTAAATATTCTTTCTTACACGTTTACGAATACGTTTGTCAATTTATTTATTGAAGTCCTGTAAATATGTGCGTTAGTTGAAGTTTTAACTGCTATAGATGTTGCGCTTCATGGGCTCATATGCGAGTTTTGGTTTTCTGGCATATTTCTATAAATAGCGATGGTGATTTTTATTGCAGGATGTATAATATGATACGGTAAACTCGTCTATGAGCTTCCTGTGGAAAAATTATGGTCGCTTAACTCAGAATGACAACTGGTAAGTTATACCTGGTTACATTATCATCATAAAACATGGGAGTATCAGACTGTAAGTTTGAATATAATTATAATTGGTTATAGCTAGCGATACTATAAACACAACATTTGTCATATATACTATATCAATATTAGTGTTCTATGTCAAATTGAGTTGAGTAGAGGAGACTCACTGTTGTGAGGTGTTGCGAGAGGAGCAAAAAGAAGCATTAAAACTTGTGCAAAAGTTCGTCCGTAGAAGAACTGTACTCGTCATAGAAGTCTGTCAGCCAATAACAGTGCTTGTAATACGCTGCTACAAACTGTTTACGCGCACACAATTGGACGTTCCGTTACATACGGAGGACCTAAGGACCCGTCTATGAGCGGTGGCAACCACTTAACAAGGTGGTCGCAAGATCTTTCCGTCATAGATGACGCATAAAAAACTGGTTCTCGAAACCAAGACGCGAGAACTACACAAAAATAATCGAAGCCGGAACCACTCGCTTCGTAAAACTTAAAAAAAAAGATCTATTAAGTCCATAAAAACGTTACCAAAAAAATAACTTGTAATTTTATACGAGTACAAATAGTAGCAGGCGAAAAGACGGCAAATAAAAAAATATATATTAAGTTTTGAATAAAATAATATTATACCGCATTAATCTTTTTAGCGAGTGTATTGACATTATCATCTAGGAAACCAATTTTTTTTAATTGTAACTCTGTTGTCAAATATTAGATATATATTTAAAGTACCTATTTATTTCTAAAAGATAACTGGAAATACATATATATATAGTAATATATGAGACAATGTTTTCTATTAAAAAGTTTCTTTACAATAATAGACAATGATGCTATAGTAATCTATCTGGAGTCATATGTTAATTGAATATTGTAACTGGCTGTACAAGTACATCACCACACATTATCAAGGATCTTGATCTTTACCTACACATGATTAGTATGACGGCATACGATGATTGTTGAGTACAAAAAGCAAAAAGTTATTGTCAGTAGTTTTTGCCACTCACAATAGTGCTATTAGAAACGAATTAACAGCATTGCGGTACTGAGCACCATAGTTACTATGTAATCATAGGTACCAATTATCCACTGAATGTAGATGTAGTAATGCCGTCCATAATGACTTGCAATTTATTTGCTAGTGCGTATATAAAAACGCCAATCAACTAGCATATTAAAGGAAATAAACCACAAATTTATCGGCGCGTATTAACCGCGAATACAATTGTTGTACTATATATCTGCAAAAACCATGAATGGTGAACATTAATGGGTTTTGCATTGGAGGATCAAATGAGATTGATATATATCAGATGAATAAGAACTCGGGTGATACAGTGCGCAAGTAATTTACAACTATAACCAGCCATAAACATAAAATAAAAAAACGCTTTAACACACATCCTTGCACTAGGATTTGTTATATCGTAGATGGAATGAAGATAGTCACCCAACACTCTCGAACATACCCGAGAGTGAACTGAATTCATGTCCATCACACAAAGTTGCCCCTGCTAGAGATCGAACGACCCCTCGTTTCGAAGGCAAGGTGTTACCAATTAAAGCTATGGAGGCGTTCAATGTCAGTCCGAAATCCTGGCGTAGTGTGGCACCACTACTTACTAAGTCTATACTGGATTTCTGAATAAGTCTACACTAAGTGTCGAATACTAGTTAGTGTAAGACCCTACATCAATAATAGCAGGCACGTTAATAATTCAACATCATAAATGTGCTGTTATATTATAATTCAATTAATACCTAAACATCCCTGATAATATTCAACTCACTTTGTAATATACTAAAAATCAAAATCAGTTGTTTATCGTGTCACAAATAAAATATGTTAGCAAATAGATTGATCGATTGTGGAGTGCCAGCCAGTCCCAATGTGGGAAGCGATAGAAAGCTGTATCTCACAGACTAAAAAACACTCAAGTGCCTGATGCCGTGCTTATCCCAATAGAGAAGCAGCAGAGACGGACAAATTGAAATTTCCGTTAGTAACGAATTAATGCATGCTTCGTTCCAGTTTAAGTCGTTGTATAGACTATATTCAACGTGAATCACTTGTCTTGATTCCAATTTCCACGGAGGATTTAACTAAGTTTTCATCACACCACCAGTTTCACAAAAGAGATAAATTGAAGATGCATTCATTAAACATCACAAAGCATGTAGGTATAAATTTATTATGATAATGCAGCATAATGTCGCAACCAATAATGCATTATCATGTGCAATTAGTCTTCCAATTACAGACATACATACATCTCTGCATAAGTAGGTATTTAACAATGAACAAGCGACTATCCATCGATAGAACATAGAATGCAAGGTCGCATCGATTAACATTAGTAAATTAAATTCCAATTAAAATAAACTCAGGGTAACGACCAAACTCGCCATTAAAACAAAACACGCACGTACGATTCATGTTAGTAATAGCCATTGCAGAGATAGTATTGCTGATACGTCAGATAGCGATGATAAGGAAGTAACATATTTAGAAATATCAAAACAATCACGAAATCGAAACATTAATCCGATATAAACAGGTAAGTCGATAAGATTTGAATTGATACAGTTGTCAATTGATGATAGTGCACCCGGGTGCGTGTTCTACAGAAGGACAAAAGTGGTACAAAAACGCGATTATAATATCCAGTATATTCCATAAAAAGGGATATTGAATTGAATTAACTTACGAGCACCATGTGTTTCTGCGCGCAGAATGTGATCGCGATTGTCTCTCCTCGGTTCCTGTCAGCTTTGGCTGTGGTTGTACTTCGGTCGATAAGTTCAATTTGAAGCATGCGATGGATTTGCGTCGCTTTGCTTCCAAAGCCCGAGTAGCCAGGTCGTCGTCGTGGGACCTGTCCGGCGAGGATGCGTGCGAGCACGTCCTGATGTGCGCCTGCGTCGTCGCCACCTGGAGCAGTTTGGTGGAGAGAGACCGGCGGCCCAGGGCCTCGCATGTCGCGCACCGTCTCTCCTCCATGAAGGTCTCCGTGCGTCCGACCCGGCTCCGTCGCGGACACTGAGCGATTATTGTTTTCAGCGGACGCGATGGCTTAACTGATGTCATCCGTAGAGCGGAGTACGCGCGGCCGCTCACGATCGACACGAGGAAAATTCAAGACTGCTTTCGAATAGAGTACCGAATCGATCGATACCTAAACGAAATAGGTTTAATGCGATAATGGGAACGCGATAAGGAGTACACGCGAATAAGTCTGTTGACCCAGACGATGTGCCGGGCACGAGCACGGCTTCGTTTCGGCCTCAGGCGGGACGGGCGGCCGTGCGCGGGCGACTCTACGCGTACGACTGCGGTCACCACGACAAAGCAACCCCAAAGCCGACCGTAATCCGAACGTTGAAGAAGATATCAATATTTGCGGTGAATTATATCTTGTTGTGTGGCCATCGCATGACCAAAGCCGTCTATGAGACGTAACGAGGTGTCATTCCCACATTCCGCTGGAAACGGTCCAGATGATTCTTAAGTAAAAATAATCGGGGTCATACTTATTCCGTTAATGTGTGAGAGGCCCTTAGTTGTACTCAGTTCCAACCACAGATAACACTCATGTTAGCACTAAACTGACTATTCACTGAAGGTATCACATCATCACATCACTGGCTTTTATGAGATCATACACTGCTCATTAGTAACAAATTTATTTAAAGTACCAATTTTTTTGTAGCCGTAATTATGTTATGATGGCATCATCGCCCTAAGAACACTAGTGTTCGTTGTAAGCGTAAACAATAAACTAACTTGGACGGTGTACTATCTGATGATCATAGATTGATTTAGTATTCATTCTGGCACCCTGGGAGCATTCAATGACGGAAGAAGATGCAATACTCACTCAAACTATACATTTTGCGCGTTGTTTTAGCATCTATTTCATCTAGTCACGTCCGTGACAGGTATGACAAAATCGACTGATAAAACTGTAGAGGAGAACAGTTTCGATCAGGCTTAATTAATTACTCTACATTGAAATCTATACATTTATATAAATCAATTGCTGTTCGTAAGTCTCGGTAGTTTGGTAAAGCACGAAAACGGCTGGACCAAATTGGCTGATTTCTATTTCGTTGTTCTTTTGTAACATTCACGGCAAAACTAAGACATTGGGATAAACTGAAAGTGTGTTCTCTGTGGGATTTTTGCCACTACGTCGTTTGACAGGCGATTGTCAAATTTAAGACAGGAAAAACATCTATCGGATCAGATAGTTTGGATAATTCACGCACTATATAAAGCAAGTATAGGATATATTTAATTTAAGCTTGCAAGTCTACCACAGTTGAATCACTTGCAAATAAGCTGCTATTTTGCACATATTAAGTATGTGTAGTTCTGGTGACAATCCAATAAGATGGTACTAATGAGCTAATATAACGAGGGTGCTCGGAGGTGCCTAAACAAGTACAGCTGGGAGGTCCCTATCTTCCAGTTCACAAGAAGCGATAAAAGTGATAAACAACGAGTTAAATAATTATTAAAAGACAACGCAAGAGTCAAAACAGTGACAAATGTTACACAGACGGATCTGTTTTGCAAATTGGAGTTCTACAAATTCAGCACAAGGTCGAATCTTTCCGCGCTCTGGAATCGTTGTTTATTTCTGAACACTGGCCGAATTGCATTTAGTTTTGTACAAATTAATCATTGAAATTGTCTGCGGGAATGTGAGCAACGAAACAAATTCGTCTTTTTTTCAGAACCTCACGATTATTTTGCTCGTTTCTTTGTGGAATCAATTTGGTTGCAGTAATAACTTCGAAGGTTGTCTGTTGTATTAGTAGAACCGATCGATTATGTCAATGTTTCTCCTTGTTCTGATGGGTAAATGAGGTGGGTGGTTGACGTTACCTTCAAATTAATTCAAATAAAATTTGTATTTATGAAGATTAAGTGACGGACAATACATATGACTCGCCTAATTTTCAGTGCTCTCTGTGTCATGGCAATACAACTTAGGTCCTCTTCTACTGGCGATTATTTTGCTCGTTTCTTTGTGGAATCAATTTGGTTGCAGTAATAAATTCGAAGGTTGTCTCTTGTATTAGTAGTGCCGATCGATTATGTCAATGTTTCTCCTTGTTCTGATGGGTAAATGAGGTGGGTGGTTGGCGTTACCTTCGATTTAAATTCAAATAAAATTCATTTTTATAATGATAAAGTGACGGAAATGGCATATGACTATCGAAATCATAAATGGTACAGTTTCATAGCAATACAACTTCAACAAATAGAAAGATCGCATCATAGCATCGCATAACGCCAATTACAAAAGACACGAAAATAGAACGTCTCACGTGCTCGTATTTTTTTCCGGCACCCACATCCTTTAAGGCGGAACATAGAAATGGTACGGTGATAGTCATAGTTATGTAATGGGCATGTTACACAGGAATGATTAAAAAATAAGTATTCTATACTAGATTTTTTTTGTAACTTGACTTACAATACTTCGGATGATACTTATGGAAGAATGAACAATAGAGTTCTGAGTTTTTGGGTTCCGTATCGAAAGGTAAACCCTAAAACTACGCCTGCATGTTCTATCTGTCCTACTGCTGTATATTTCGAACCATAAGAATTTCAACACTTTGTGGGTTGTTCTCACAGAGTACGTGTTTTTTTTTTCACTGCGGATATATCTTCAGGAATAATAAAAAAAAATGATGGCATGGCACCATCGGTGAACGAGTCCGAATAGCACATAGCCAGTTTATTTTAATATTATTGACCCACCCGGCTTCGCACGATTAGTAGCGCATCTGTGTTTTAGATGCACCTCACGTATGTTTGAAAAACGCATGCTTGAAAATTAATTATTCAATTAAAGTTTAAAAAGTATAAATTGATGATTAGTTCAGAATACGACATTTATATAATGCTTAAAATGTTGGCAGCACATTTATTGGGACGAATACAAATTCAATGTGATCATCATTTGACACGTGTCACGACAAATCACATCACGGCTACTAACGATCAATTAATAAATCGACAAGCAACGTATAGAATTAAGAGTGCGCCATACCAGCGCTTCAAGACATATTTTGTGCTTCCCACAAAATCTTTGACAGGGATAGCATGTATGGATACCGGGAGCGCGTGAGCGGGACAAAGAGTTGAGAATAAAATAATAGACAACATTTTCATCGTTGTCTAATATTATACGTTTATAGTTTTGCAACGTTAATATTTTGTTATTTTACACAAATCAAATAATTATGTTATTTTCAATATAACTAAAAAATACTTTCAAAAATCAGATTATGGAAACATGTCAATAGTTATCTATACTAATATATAAAGCTGCAGAGTTTGCTTGTTTGTTTGTTTGAACGCGCTAATCTCTGGAACTACTGGTCCGATTTGAATGATTCTTTCAGTGTTGGGTAGTCCATTTATCGAGGAAGACTATGTTTTTTTTTTTTTTTTCAAAATTAGGGATCCGTAAGTAAATTGCTATTTTGTAACACAAGGTGTAAAATCGAAAACCAATTTTTGCGTGCGCTGCAAAAACTATTGACAATAGAACAAAATGATGTACTACGGGTTTGTAGATCCCATTAAGACCTACAAAAAAGTCCGCAAGAACATATATCTAGCTATCATGGTTTAATCACAATAACCGATTTTGTGTATCAAATTTGTACACCGTGTGCAATTTGATCCAACTTGAAAGATAGGATAGCTCACATCTCAATTTATGATCGCAATATTATTTTATTGCAAATTATAATATCGTATGACAAAAACATTAGCCACAGCAACGCGTGGCCCGGTCAGCTAGTTACCTATATAACAAACAACATCTTGAAATTACGCAAGGCTCCCGTGATCCATTGTGTATCCAAAACGACTATTTTTGATTAATTTTCCCTAACGCAATTATACACTTTAGTTCTATTTAGTTTTTTAGAGCCAATTCCAGCTACTATGAACTCATAAATCAGAGTGCTTGTTATCCATATGTTTCAGACGACGTCAATACAATCAACATCAAAATTATTGTGACTGTGTTGTAGAACATGACTAATGTATATCTTAGTATACCACCTTTCCAGATAATCCTGCAAAGTTCTGTACGAAAAGAATCCCAGTGAGATAATGTTTAAATTCAGTCGAAAATTATTTGGGGCAGTCTGTCTGGTCTCGATGACTCTGATGCTGACTGTACGTGTAATGATAGTAATTACAAGGCAATGTAAACACACAACAATTATTGTGTTCTAAAAATCTTCATTACATCCAGTAAATTGGTGATTTTATTGTAAAAGGTAATTAAGAGCAAGTATGATTTTACGATTATAATGATCACCCTTGTCCAACTTTCATTCATTATTCTACAAGTAGGAACATTTGTTCTTTCATTTGCGGAAGTCGCCATCTCTGGCATCTGGTGTAAAGTATATTAAACCCTAACTAAAAGTAAGCATGATTTTGGACCCTATTGAAAAATTAAGAAGATCTAAATCTAATTGCGCCCTTCGCTTGGAAGCTACTACAAACTAAGTCACGGAGCCAACTTTTAATCTTGGTGTATTGGGTACGCGAATCTCAAGTAGGTACGTCAAAAGTTAGCCTTTAGTTAAATTGCTGTGTCACACTTGCCAAAATTAAGAATTTATGCAAATCTTATGCAAGTGCGAACGACTGCGCTTATGTCCATCTCATTACAGATTCATTTGAAACGACTGTTACAAAACTACCAGCCGGTGGAATCCCACGCCTGGAATCCGGCGGTTCCGCCATCTAAAAATATTTACAAAAACTTATCAGAAGGTTATATACACTTCACTATACAAGATATATTTACAATGTTTAATGACAAAACAATATCTTACTGATCAATATTAACAATAATTATTAATTTTGAATTACGGACGGAACAAATTTGCGACCATCCTTTTCGAAGTTTCCCGCCCTTTTTTTTTCAAGTTAAGGTTCTCTATTAACATTATCATAGATCCTAAACGACGAAGTAAATTAAACCTAACATATTAATAATAACATTTAAACTTGGAAATTAAAAACGGCCAACGACTTTGTTTTTAATGTACACAGCGTAATGAATGTGTCTCGAAGGTGTGTCTGACCTTGGCAAACTGAATTAAACAATTTTGAAAGTTTAAGGTTATTTTTACAACTCTCAATAGATAGCACTGATTGTAAATATAGCTTTGGTTAATAGACTGATGGCATTGAACTCGGTTTGATTAATGTTCTCTCATGTTTAGTCAATGTATCTTTGTAGATCAAATCTTAGGGACACAATGTTAACCCCCTCTAAACACTTGTCTGAGGGTCAAGGGTCAAGTGCTCTAAGTAAGAACTTCTAACACTCAGTATCAATATTCAGCTTACAGACGAATGGAAATAGATTCCCACGCCAACATCGATGGTTTATTTATTTATCAACAAATTATTGAACTTTTTGGCGGGCTATAATTGCTGATGGCTTATATAATTTTGGAATATTATTTTGCAAAAATGTAAAGTAGTACAAGGTTGCTTGAAATCTCAGGCATTTCACTCTTCACTAAAATCCGATTTGATTCCTGTATCAATTAAAGTCGTATAGTCTCTCTAATATATCTCTATGAAGCAGTAAAAGTATAATAATAGGTGTGTGAATATGACTCCGCCCCTTTTTGTCAAAATAAAACACATTTGTTCGCTTACAAAATTAAAAAAAAAATTATTGAAAGTATGCTCCATCTGCAGCTACAACCTTCGCCCATCGTTCAGGTAGTTTTCGTATTCCTTGCTGGAAGAAGTCCTGGTCTTTTGAGCTTATCCAGTTGTCAATCCAAATTTTGATACTTTCACATGAAGTAAACTTTTCTCCAGTAAGGTCTGTCTGCATCGTCCGGAATAGGTGGTAATCCGAAGGAGCTATGTCTGGTGAATATGGCGGGTGGGGTAACACTTCCCAGTCCTGTCCCTCTAAATATCTTTTTACGACTTCTGCGGTATGCGGTTTGGCATTGTCATGCTGAAGAACTAATTTGTTATGTCTATTCACCCATTCTGGTCGTTTTTCTTCTATGGCTCGCTTCAAACGCATTAGTTGTCGTCGGTAAACTTCTCCATTAATAGTTTCAGAGGGTTTGAGCAACTCATAATATACAATACCTTTCTGATCCCACCAAATACAGAGCATGACCTTGGCACAGTGAATATTTATTTTTGGCTGTGATGGGCCTGGTTCGCCTGGTTTCACCCAAGCTTTTTTGCGTTTAGGATTTTCGTAGTGTATCCATTTTTCGTCTCCTGTGACTATCCGATGCAAAAATCCTTTTCTTTGCTGTCTTTGAAGCAGCATTTCACAAATGGTTTTCCGACGTTCCATGTCTCTTTCTTTTAAATCATGTGGAACCCAGTCACCGGCTTTTTGAATCATTCCCATCATTTGTAAACGCTTTGCAACAGTTGAACGATCAACATTTAATGCTGCAGCTAATTCTGATTGAGTTTGGCAAGAATCTTCCGCCAATAATGCTTCCAATTCAGCATCTTCAAATTTTTTTGGTGGTTTTCCATGTTCTTTATCCTCAGTACTAAAATCGTTATTTTGAAATCGTCGAAACCATTCCTTGCAAGTTGTATTAGACGGAGCATGCTCACCATAAATCTCCACAAGCAAACGATAAGTTTCCGCTGCAGTTTTCTTCGCAATAAAATAATGTAATAACACTTCCCGCAAATGACGTTTATTTGGAATAAAAACCGACATTTTCGAAAAGGTGAAAACAATTGTTGCTTACACATCAACCAAATATCATAAAATGCGTTAGATAGCTGACATTCAGTACTATCGAATACAAGTATGGTCATTTATTAGTACACGTAAACAATACTAAAAACGACATCTGTTGAGAAAGGGCGGAGTCATATTCACACACCCAATAGTAATATATATATGAATATTTTCATGACTTTCAGTCAAGAAAAAACTGTGACGATATAAACGTGTAGTCATATAGCGAAACTTGAGAATGTTTCGAAACTTTAAGCTATAAAGAAGAAAGCATAGAAAAAAGTGAATGCGTTAATTTCATAATCAATAATTTATGAAGTAGTCGATGATATATACAGTTGTTATTTACTTTTATTGGCCGAACAACAAGTTAGATTGCGAGCCAATCATAGCCTTGACATTTGCTGTTCAAACCGAGCATTGCCAATCATTGTTCACCAATGTTGACACTGATGATACTGCCGAGTGATCGAATTCGGCAGTCATTTCTGATAAAGTATTATAAATTTTACCCAATTAATTTATATCGTAAAATTAGCTTTATCGCTTATCGGTTGTTATAAATCTATTTTCGTTTATCAATATTCATTGATAGTATAGTTTTATAAATTATTCATAACGTTTTAGAATAAATTTATACGTTAAATGGTAAGTAATAGAATACGTGCATTCTTGTAGACAAATCTATGGGTCACGCTCGCCTGCATAAAACGGTATAAGAAAAGTGCAAGTTCATAGAATGTTACCTTCACTGACCTGTCCAAAACGATACTCATATGCCTGTGAAGGTTGGCCTTAAGGTCTCTTCTCGTGTAAGGCTGCTGCGCGGGAGACAGTTGCACGGGGGGCGGCTGTCCCCCGGCCGGTGCTCGTCTCCCGATGAGCACCTTCAACTCCGCCATCAGAGTCTGAACCATACGGACACGTCTGCACACGACCACACGACAAACTACAGTGGAGACGCCTCAACCAACCGCTACGGCTAGCCAAGAGCCATTGGCTCGGCCGTTGCATATACAATACACGTCACTGCTGCACACGTGATAATAGGGCATCGATAGCGATACTAGCGTCGTTACAACTCGCGTGCTTGTTCAACACTGCGAGCCGGCGATGAGCATACACGATTTGACCTCGCTAACGCTTTTTATAAGTGTCCGAAGGTGGTGTATGCGAGACGACGTGTTTATATTTAGGTGGGTTCTGAGGGAACGCATGATACGCATGTTTAGATTCGATTGGGTTTTTATTATTGATGCTTCGATAAAGTTCGTCAGCCGTGACTGTGAAACAATGTGTGGGTAGAAAGGCCAAGGCTAATTTTAAGCATCAAATCTCAAATGCGATTTACGAATTGCATTGCAATAAACAAAGGCAAATGTGGGTCAACTGCATTCGTTTACAATGGCTGCGATAGAAAACGAGGTCATGCGATGCGAGCATTGTTCGGGGTTAACACTACAAGATGGGGTAAATATGGGTGTCTATGTTTCTGAAGTAGAAGTGGACAGTCTCAGCAGAATCTATTATTTTGCCTTGTTCAACATTAAGTATACAAATTTAAAAACAATGTCTGTTTGTAACATCAAAATAACAGCTTTTTACTAAATGCATTTGAAAGTATATACGATGCATATAACAACAAAACAATTTTTATAAGTTTTTGTCTGTCTGTCTTTTGTTCCGGTTAATCGCCGAAACAGCTGGCTTTTATTGGCAGATAGCTGACGCTATAAGGAGTAAACTTAGGCAACTTTTACTTTAAAAAGAGGAAAAAGAAGAAGGATCAAAAAAAATTTTGCGCGACGGTACGAAATGGAGCGTCAATCCTTGAATATCAATTGGTATACGCGAAAAACAAGTTCGGTACCATTAACATTTAATTTTTAAAATAATCGACTTTGAACGTGAATTGTGAGTGGAGTCGGTTCACGGAGAGGTAGAAATAGCACCACCTGACGCCACACAGGAAGTTCGGACGGGCGAACACGCGACCGCTGAATAGCCGGAGATGAAGAGAAAATGTGCACGCATTTTTTAACGGCCATCCACGCCAATATATAATTACTTTTATATCTAAATATGGTTGTTTCGCTAACGATATTAAGAATTACAATGGCAAAAATTATCATTCTTCAATTTATGAAAAATGTATAATAGAATATTTATGAAAAATGGTACAATGATTCGAGTGACAATGTAAAGTTTCCGAAACAGGTAACAGTCCTCACATTTATTTAATTAGAACATGACAGAAACAGCTATTGGCAACGGAGCAAATAGACGGCATGACCTATTATAACTTTCTCCGATTGAGAAGACGAAAGAGATTAGATTGCGAATTCAAGATAATCCGAGCGCAATCAGCAAACATAGACTAATGCTTCCTGGCAACTGGCAACTGCATGGCACAATCGGGAAAAACCGAGAGGAAGTGAATAACAACTACCTGGATTCTTAAAATTTGCCTATAGGGATCAGTTATGTTTTGTATGTAACAAATTTAAATTTTTGTCTCGTTTTTCATCTTTATAATAAACAGGTACTTGTTGAAACTCATGAAGGGTCTTTGTCCTGGAAGTAATGAGCTCTTCAAACTTTTAGAGTTACAAATTAAAAATGAAAAAGAAAATTTCGCAAGGTTCGTGACAAAGGATTCGTAAAACGTGCAACCAACACAAAGACTGAATTGCAGTTAGCTCAAGGATAACATTGTTTTTTACAGCTTTTTAGAGAAGTTTTCTTTTGATTTTAGTTCGTATTCAAATAACTCTTTATGATTTACATACTATGGTTAATCGTTAAGTCCAGAAACCATTCGAAAACATAAAAAACATTTTTTTTTTACAATTTGACAGACAATGAAGTTGAAGGGGACCATGTCATAAATAATTAATGAAAGCGTAGAATGCAAATACACGCTACCCGACGGTAAAATCGATAAGAGCCATTCGATACGAAGGACAGTGACGTCATTTATGCTGGTACTACTGGATAGGTTAATGAGGGCAATGCAAATGGTGTGGCGGGAATCAGGGTTAACTGATAGACTAGAAACATTCGAGTACTTAGCAGCAGAAGCCCTAGTCGTATCAATGCAGAATAACAACACGCCCATTCATAAATAAAAAACCTTTAGGGCCGAGGACGCGGAAGCTTGACCTAGTTCACTTATCCGGGGTCCCGTTAGTTTAATACGGTTTAGTACTTACAAATGTTGCTTTAGCGTGTTCTCCAGTGCAGCTGATTTCGTTTTTGAGTCAGAATTTAACTTAATAGCACTTACGCGGGTTGAAGTTAACGAGAGGTGAGAAAGAGCGTGCTCTCTTTACGCTGTGCGAGTACAAACTGAGTCACGTCGAGTGGAATAGTGAATATGCGCGCGTCCCTATTCCAGACCTGACGTCCTTGCGTGAAAGGGGCGGTTTTGGAAGGGTGGCGCCATGGTAGCACGTCAAGTCAAAGAAACACATCAATCAATAAGCGAGATTAACCCTGTTGCTCATAGCAAATTGAATGTTTGCAATGTTAGACTTATCATGAAAGTATCTTAGTTAAAAGAAGATCATTCCTTGGCCATAGAACTTTGGACCTCAGCCAGGAAATAGTTCATGCTAATTAGAAAATGGTACGTTTTCATTGGGTACGAGCTTCATCAAGTGAGAAGATGGCTTTTTATCATATTATGGCTCAGAATAAATACAAAGTGCTCAACCGCTTCGCAACGATCCATCTACGCAACCGGCTTTTTGACATTTCAGTTTAACAGACTCGATAGCAGAAGAAGAACATTTAAGAAGTATGTCAGCGGATGCAACATCTATTACATAACCCATTCATTCAGAGCTCTTCAATATGAAATCCTCATCCGACGGATATTAATCCTACAATCAATCAACAAGCGCCAAATGCTAATATAATGCTATAAATGGTGATTAGATTAAAACACCTTCATACAATTTGAATCGAAAATAGCCGATACCTGAGTTAGCGGATATCTATCTAATCTACCTAACGTTTTCATGTAGGGCAACTTAGAGCGATCCAGTGCGTTGCTATTTGTTAAGAGTTATAACTGTATAGTATATTATGAGTACGAATACGATGACATAATCCTGGTAAGTACGAGCAGTGCAAAATATGCTGTTGTTAAGTTCGATTATGCAACCAAGTTACGTTTGTTCATTTCATTGGTACCGACCGACACGCACTATCTCCTATCATATCAAAACGCATCGTTGCTTGCGAGAACCGACAGCTGATTGACAGAACGAGACAATATATTTCACTGTTTAATAAACTAATGGTTTTATCATAAGGCAATGGAAATGGCGAACTGCATTATTAAGTAATCACAGAATCTTAATAAATTATACAAACAGATAAAGGCACTGGTTCAATGAAATGCTCAAATGAGTAGCTTTTAAATTAATCAAGACGGTTTGAGAAACTGGCACATCTAAGATTCATCGCACAAAACGGAAACATTAATTAAAAAAGAAAATAGACGAACATAGGAAAAGAAGCATTGAAAAGAATTTAATGCACCATGAAACGAACTATGTCGGACTTAATAAACTATGCATTATTTCAAAGAGAACGACGAAAATATATTAATAAGTGGGAGTTAAGTACACTTTTGGAATCATAAGTGATAAGAAATATGATATAAATGAAGATAAATAAATTTATGTGACAAAACAGAAAGAATAATATTAGACTCATATTGTTTGAGATATTGTTTACCACATTAGGCCGTATATATAAATCCTAGGATTAAATCAATTTGGTATCTACATCGAAATAGATGTTTTTAATAAAATCCAAATAATGTTATGCAAACTAAAGTTTCGAATAGAAGCTTTCGGTAGACTCAGATGTCTATGCTCATAGAAGTACATTTATTAAATGAGAGCTATTAAACAACAAAATATTCTTAATATAATGAAACAGCAGCAGCACTTAGGAGTATTTAAAAACAATTGAAATCATAAAATAGTGTTAGCAGCAATTATATTAACAATAAGAATTAGCGGCGCCTGATAGTCCAAGCTAATCTGACCGCAAGGGAGCGGGCGCCATCAATACTTTCCCTTTTCTTATTGTGAAAGTGACGATGCAGGATGCAACAAAGCAACAGAAAGCTTGCATCCAAATCAACCACTGATCGAATCATCCGTGACAACGAATCCATTGAATTGCCATTTCGAGACATTACAATTACATAAGCCCAACACAAATTGAAAACGTCAGTGAAAAGAGATACCACGTGACGATGGAATGGCATGCGTTAAATTTCATAGTAACAATGATTAGAAAATAATACAGCTCAGTTATGCGAAAAGAAATAAAAAAAATACAATTACACGTGTAAAATTAAATTAGTTGTCGGTGTCGATATAACATCAAGAACACTATTATTGTAAAATGTTAGCGCAGACGTGAAACAAATTGTCTCGCAGAACCAGCCAGATTATATTAGCTTAACGCGTTATCTTGTATATCTGATGAATTGTGTGCTATCTCAATGGATCGAAGGAACATTGAAGCTGGACATGAAAACAAAACAAAAAGTACTTTCCCAGCCAAGACTTTCTCCTAACGAAGTTCGGCACGGCTAATGCCCGCCCTTTATTGCCAACAATTAGCCACAGGCCAGGTAAGGCAATGCTCTGTTTACGGCAAAACTGCCTCGTTTGCTATCTAAAAATCTGCTTCTGATTTGCAACGAATTATGTTGTGATGGTTTGGCCAGCCTTAAGGACAGATCCAGCGACCTTGGCTTTGCCACTGCAAATAGATTTAGTTCTAGGACAGCGGTTTCAACACCACATTATCCGTAATGTATTTGAAATGTGGTTGATTTGAGTGACATAATATATCTACTTAATTATTGTGATAGATAATCACCAAATTAATTTATTACGGTAATGTATAATAATAAAAGGTAAAAGATAATAATCCAAATTAGGTTTAAAGACATCCAACACAAACACGTCTGCAGCACAAGTTTCAAACTCAGATAAAAAAAAACATGAGGCGAAGTTGTTTGTTATATATTCTTGCCATTATATTTCGGTATCTCCTTCCTTTCGACATTATAATGTTGTAAGCGAATCTTGTGTTAATTAACTTTCAGAGCATACAATTTTTATTACCTAAGGGTATCCACCCTTAGGTGATAAAAATTGGCCTTGGAATCAAAGCATATTATTATGAGAGTCAGGCCTGTTTTGAATGTGTAAACAGTGACCAATATAAATAATATTTTGTACAAACAAGCCCTTGTCGATAAAAACGTAAACACAGGTGTGGGCCGTGAACGACTAGGTGTAATGCGACTCAAGGCTAAGGCACAATATTGTACGATACTGTATCTATTGCAGATACTGGTTTAAACAAACTCAAATATACCTAATGTGTGAAATGTTAGTTGCTACGTTATATCAATACATTTAAGCGTCAGGGTAGGTTAAGGTTGCGTAATAACAATAGTAGCCGCTGAAGGCTATAAGGAATTAACAAGCAGCTAACAGAATTTTGACGGTAAGTATAGAATGTATATATGTGAGTGATAAAACTGACGAGTCAGTGAAGGTTGAACTATTGTGTTTCAAAAACAATTGTAATGTCTTTAATCCGTTTACTACTATGAGTACCACATTTCTTTACTCACTGAAATATATTTGTTTGCAAGGTCTCATGCGCCTGGGATCCAATGATCGAAGTTTTATTTCTGAGTTGGATTACTGTTGTTATAAGTGGGGGGTAACCACTAACCACCATGTGGGCCTTTAGCTAGCGCCGTCACCTATTCACATGAAAAAGGTAGAATGGACGGTTTCAGTGGCACGCTTGATAGTTAAGCGGTATAAGTAACAAGTAGCTGATTTAAAATTCGAAAAAAAAAACCGTCTTCATTAGCAAGTAGCAAAATACGCAATTTCTACTTTGATTTAACAACCAAACTACTGAACCGATTTTAATAAAAATTCTATGGGACCAATCTGAAAGGTTGTAAATGGCAGAGTGAACAAAAATAGTATATATATATAATACAATATATACATGGAACATAGAATTCCTCCTTTTTATAAATTCTATAAAAAATAAATAAGATTCAGAGTACTATTCTTGATTATAATAAAGTACTAAAGAGCAAGTTAGTTTATCTTAGAAGATTTATGACTTTTATACAGGAGTTTAGATATAGTCCTTAACCGATTATTTACAAATGAATATTCTGCAGTCCAATGTAGTGGTCAATCATAAATCAAGCAGTGGCCTCGTAAGATAAATTGGTTAATCCATCGCTACAGGTTGCAACAAATTAATGGCAATCGAAAACTGAACTCAATCAATAAATATCATGGGAATAAGGAGATCGAACGCCTTAGGCCTCCTATTTGAGCCTTTTTCACAAGGACTTTGGCATGGATTAAGAAACTTTTGAAGTTGTACATCTATATTAAGAGAATTAAAAGGTTTTGTTTTCAACTAAATCGATTAACAAACCGTCGGATGGATCTGTAGATCGCTTTAAGCTACAAATGATAACCTATCACAGCGATTTAGACATCGGACATCAAAACAAATGAAAATCACATCAAATAGGGCATTTGGCCTCTTGGTATCAAAATCGATTTACAAAAAGTAGTTATTGTTCCACAAAATGGGGGATTGGAATATTACTTTTGTCAAATTAGTCGTATTGATTTTTCAAGCTGTTAAACGCATAAACGTGGACTAACAGCTTGTGTTACGATCCGTGCATAGCCACGCAGAGAATAAATGTGGCCAATGCTTTGCTACTTTGAGTTTTGATTGCGATATACAACGACGTAAGGTATTATGTGACATACGGTCAGTACAGGTATGACATATAAACTCACCCAATAAAATTCTTGATAAAGCAGTATACAGCAAAAAGCGTGGCATCATTCAGGCCGAGCTCGGGCTTGATCCTGGGCAGCATAACGTGGGGCTCTGGCGCTTCGGCCGGCGCGGGCGGCGGGTGCTGCGGCGGGGCGCGCACCTCCGGCGTGGCCGCGCTCATGGCGGACGCGGCGCGCGGCCGCGTGCCCGACGCGTGCGGAGCGATCGTGGCTGTCAGTCGAGCCGGCCGCGGCGGCTGCTCCCGCCACGGGCGTGCATAACACCACCGGCACGCGGCACCGCGTCGGCGTCGCCGGAGCGCGCCACCAACCGTGTACGAGCTCGCGAGACGCCCGACAAGGCGAACGGCGATGCCGCGAGGACTATCGATCGCGTCGTCGCCGCGTCTGCGCTCTACGCGCCGAGGTTTACCGTCTACGGTGGACTCGAGAGACGACTCTTACACGTCCAGCATCAGAAAACCGAGGTAGATAACGAGAAAGAACCACGGGCAGAACAGGTACATACAAACTGACATTGTTTGTTTGTAAACGAGATAAGAGTATTTTAATGAGTATAAGTTCAGTGATGAACCGGTTGCGTGAGCTTTTATCGGTGGCACGTGCAGGTAGCGCGTGCGTCTGGTTGCGCGGCGGCACTCTGACTGGACGCGCGCGCCCGCGCCGCGTGCTCGTTCGCCGTCCGCCCGATATCCGCTCACCGCTCTATCCACACAAAGTACATACGACTCGTGTCTCGTACACAGCCTGCACGAACTCGGATTCACTGAACGGAATAATAAAAAACACGAAAAAAGGGGTACCACTTCAATGTAAAATATTAAAAAGGTGGCAAGTGATATGATAATTTTTATCAGCAGAAAACAGTGAAGAAGAACCAAGAAAACCTTGAAGAGCGCGATGAAGAAGATTCAAATATTGTCAAAATCCCTACCCACCTAAGTCCACCTTACATGTTGAGCTGGTACACTTAAACGAAAATAAATGATTTAGTCAGCTACAGTGCATATTTATTTCTAAAAAATAATAACAATAACATCAAACAAAAAGTTTATAAAAATAAAACACTCTTCGAGCCAACAACCCAGATAAAAAGTCTACACAGAAACCGAACACCCTAAATAGTAGATCCAAGGTCAATGTCCTCGCGACGTACTGATGGATAGAGTGATCAGTCAAGAGAAGGAACAAAAAACTTCACTCCCACCATGTAGTCTCATCGTGGCAAATTGACGGGTGTTTTTTGCACTCCAGCAGTAGAACTGACGTCCGGAATTTGTCTATTGAACTGTTGGCTTGTAACACATGACCTGTTTACCACAACTGTTAATGAGCTTCGCCAAAAGATAACATATCAAATTTCTTCATGCTGAACACGGCCATCGACCCGAAACCATCTTTTGCGAACGACTTGCTGCTTCATGATCAAATCAAATACAAGATATAATGTTTGAAATGTCGTGCAGTTCGTCAATAAAGATAGACTACATCATAGTGTTTCTTTTTTGCGACATGAAAGACAAGACCAAGTCGACGTGGTTCCCAGAAGACAATTCTCGACTTCCCGACAAGGGTTTTGGTTGATTTCCAAGAAGTAGTACTGACACATCAGAGTAGTTAGTCATGGTACGATAATAATTAGCAGAGTTAAAAGGAAGATAGATAACCGGAGATTTGCAATTGGGTCGATGGTTGTAAACGTTTAATCTTAAGGCTAGGATTAACTACCAAGAGCACGACATACGCTGCGATTATATCTTGCGTTTGTTGCGGGAAAAATGAGATACTTATTTTTTTCTAGAAGTATTTCTTTACGGTTTAAAACGAGAGCAAAACAAATAAGTAAATTAACTTATTAAACCGTCCAATTATCCACGATTTAGTAGGCCTATTTGTAGAAAACATGGCAAACTGTTTCCTTCCACGTAATTATACTTGAAATATAAAGGCGGTGGTTTCTCCGATTTACCTTATTTTTAAGTAATTCAATGATGTTTTCTAATGTGATGATTTCTTTGGCTAATAAAAGCTTAGTAACTGATGTTATTTTTACGATAGGTAAAGAGAAGGTAAAAGGAAGGAAAGCGGCGGTGACATGGCTTTGTTCGGTGCGTAGAGAAAAGCCGCTACCGAAACATACCACGAGAATTGCTCCATCAATACCACCCAGCTGTACACTCGTGAGGACCCAAAGGGTTACTAACTTACGTAGCTCAGAAGCATGGACCATTCAAATATAAAATAAATCCCTAATTTTGGATGTGTACTAAAATACTGTAAAACATATATGCAAATGCATGCGTCGTTGTGACATTCGTGACACGAGAAAATTACAAAGTTGCATTTGCAATCAGCGTTATGGTGCCATTCACGTTCGCGTGCATCGTTCTATTGATGCAATACGACCCACATGTTATTTCCATGATATATCATATCAAATAGATATATATTCAATACAAGCAGCAGAGAGTTCCTGGATTATTTTGTTTAGTTTATATTGTGCCTTGTCTGTATAAATTGCCATGTAAATGTGAATGACGACATTATGAAACGATGCTGCGTCGCGGGTGTAAAATATGAATTACGATTGCTACGAGACTAAGTAGGGAATATTCTAGTTAGATGAAATGAAACTAATCTCAAGTAACACCGGCAGCCGCTGCCGTATTTACGCAAGTATCGGCGATTTCCCGCTATCGGCAAGCGGCGCACGCGCACAAACTGATCTATGGCGCAAGATTCCATCATTATTCTCATTACGAACGAGTGTCCGTAGTTGCAGCACACCCGTCTAATGTCAAATGGTGACTTGACAACATTACTTAAAAGTAAATCATAACATACTTTTTTACAATTACAGTCTGCAGTCCTTAAATTGCCATATATTTACTGGACCATTCAGTACCACATCAGCCTTTAAAGCTCCTACTATGGGGACTAGGGACAGCGACCTACTCTAGACAAGCGACTTTAAGAGACTTTAATCTACCACGGCAGCCCAATTCAGATTAATAGATGTAGCATATGAATTCGAGTTTTTAGCTCCAGGGCATGATCGTTTCCTCACGATTTTTTACATTTTGAAAACATTGTTTTGATCTCATATTTCTTTAGATAGTTGGTTGGTTGGACAAGATCGCGCGGTCTCAAGCTAAGTTTGGCGGTTGTTCAAACCTCATTAATCCTCCATGGAGAAGTAAAGAAAGAATTTCTAAATCCAGAACACATCTCGATTTGAACTGGCGACTTAAGAGTAATACTTGGCCACCACATTTCAGTAGAACCATTAATTCTCATAAATAAGATGTCTAGCTTTAGGAGAACCACATACGATAACAGAGACCTAATTGCGGAACAGCTGTGCGAATGGACTCAAGTTTACGCATAACCACGTGGGCAAACAAACATTACCCTGTTTCTACAGTTGAAGTTAATAACGTTTTCGATTACGTAGGAACAAACCATCACGATACGATCAACACCGGGACCGTTTTGGATTTTAATTGCTGTATTATTCCCGGGACCATTTCAGTGCGCCTTGCGTGAATATTTCATTCGTAATTGTACCTAATTAATAGGAATATTGTTCCTATGTTCATATGTAGTCACTAAAATATACGCAGATTGTATTAGAAAATGTAGGGGTACATGTTGTCTCGCGTCGGTAGGTGTCACTACTCAAAGAAGCATTAGAAACTGTGCCAGATTCTTCCAGGGAAGTACCACATCTGACAATCCACCGCCAAAGAGTGGCGCACTACTGTGTACCGGTTGGAGAATATGGGTGCCCGCGGAATCACAGGCGCACGAGAGTTTACATCTCCGTCTCATGCGTCGGTTGGGTAGGACCTGAGTTTATAGGCGTGGGTAAACACTTGCCCAAATGATACTTGAGATCTAAAGGAATAAATGAATTTGACTTTGACTTTGCCCCGAAACCCCCTACTTAGTGTAATGGCAGTGAGCTGATGACCTTCAGCTTTCAAACAAAAAAAAAATAGTTCATTCGTTCGGAAGTTACTATGCCACAGACAGATACACACTACACACTTCTAACACCCCGTTCTTGTCGGTGAATAAGAAACAGAGAAGAAAAAGTGTAGTTGCCAGACAACAATATGAACAATACATCGGCAACAACTGCTGCCGACTAAGACATTCTAGAAGCAGTGCCCACAGTTGGTTTCAACTGTAAATATACAACCAGTACCAGTAGTGCAACAAAGTATATAATGTGTGCATATTATTATTATCCATTTATCGCAAGCAACATATAACAATACAAAAATATATAGAGGCCCATAGAAATATAACCGTGTGACTATTATGCGAATGTCAAATATGCTGCATTACGCTGAAAGCTTATCGGGCTACGAGCAAGCCCCGCTTGGTGTTAGATTACGAGACGGCGACATGCAAACAGTTGCATAACGATAACGCCGACGCGAACACTTTGGAAGCTCATGGGAAAATATTCGTATAATGTATTCTCAAGACACCTATTAGTCTGTTGTGGTATTACTGCAAATTCAAAGTACATATTATACTATCTGATCGTGGTATACAGTTATATTCAAACGGTTACTAGCGAACGTTAAATTGGAGAATGGATTTGTTTCAAACGCCAATGCTAACTGCAGCCTACAGCGGTTGCGAGCTACTCGTAATTTATATCAACTCGTAAACTCAATGAGTGTGAATGAGTAATATTGTATTATTAAACTGCAAATTCAAATACTCTGTTCAGACCGCTAAGCTGCTATAATCTGTCCCGAGCGCTAACGGTAGCGCTGAGAGATATTAAGATACTAGTAGGCATTACCAGTAGTGCAACACTTTGTTTACAAATAGCATAGGGAATGCCAGTGAGAACCTGTCTACGTCCAGTGGGCGATGTTCACACGCGATATCTGTTTAGAGTTCGATTAAAACAATGTGATGCGTCGGCGCTCTCGTTAACATTTCGTTTAATAAGCCATTTTTGAAATATCCTTTATTTAATCTTTTATCAGACTAGATGAAAAAGTACAGAGGCTAGTTTTGTTCCAATACTACCCAGAGTCGGCCAATAGTCAGACGATACTATTAATCTTATTTATTAAATACGAACATTGTCGGAAGCCTGTGGTTCACAAGAACATGATAGCTTACTGACTTTACGGTTCGAATTTATACATCAATATTCAACACAATTAATACAGGATCGGAATGTAGCTTGATTAGAATAACAAAATCTGAAATTCAGAGCTGCAGGTACAAATTAAAAGGTCATCCGAATGAATCACATCAAATGGTATTTCGTGTGCGCTGCTGAGCTTAGATTTAAACATTCGTGAGCGATATTTCCTGCAAATGCAACGATAATAACACGTTGAGGGCGAGAACTTCGAGGTGCAGTACAACTGAGCTAGCTTTGAGAATGCTATACCTGCACGTCGAGAATAAACGATCGGGTTGGCTAACAATTTATCATACGGTTGCACTCCCGCGATCGCCTCCAGACATTGAGATCATTAGTTACAATTCGCAACAGTTGCTCTGTTATTTCGAGAAAACAACAAAATCGAGAGCGTATAGACAAATTCACTATTAGGTCGCGGGATGACTACGGACGAGTCGTAAAAATTTGTGATCTAAAAATATAAAGTCTTACTAAGTATCAAAGGAAAAAAATACTCAACAATAATTAATATGAAGACGGCACTTTAGATGAGGTCACATCTGGCAAGTGTCCGTTGTTAGAGTATGTGGGGATTGCCCAGGAGACGTATTGTTTACCCCGGGCGATTCGCAGAAAGATTCGAGTAATTTGTTTCAAGGAGACAATTTGTTGATACTTGGATGACTCTTGAAATATTTATACTCATCATCGTTGGATTACACCTGTCACACGGTGATAAAGCTAGAAATTTAACTGATGGCTGTCTAAACTCTGAGTGTGTATCATTCAACAGGCGTGCGACATGTGACTATGGCCCGACACAAGGCAGTCTTTTTGTAATCTGACCAATTAGTACGCGCGTCAGTTTGAAGACCAGCCTCCTACTGACCGCTTTGATCACCACTCGGCTTGCAAAATGAAAACCATTTTCATCACTAAAATTACTCGCAAGTTGTTTGTCCTGAAGAGGTTATTAACACGCGTCGAAGTGTAATAATAGGTGTGTGAATATGACTCCGCCCATTTTTGTCAAAATAAAACACATTTGTTCGCTTACAAAATTAAAAAAAAAATTATTGAAAGTATGCTCCATCTGCAGCTACAACCTTCGCCCATCGTTCAGGTAGTTTTCGTATTCCTTGCTGGAAGAAGTCCTGGTCTTTTGAGCTTATCCAGTTGTCAATCCAAATTTTGATACTTTCACATGAAGTAAACTTTTCTCCAGTAAGGTCTGTCTGCATCGTCCGGAATAGGTGGTAATCCGAAGGAGCTATGTCTGGTGAATATGGCGGGTGGGGTAACACTTCCCAGTCCTGTCCCTCTAAATATCTTTTTACGACTTCTGCGGTATGCGGTTTGGCATTGTCATGCTGAAGAACTAATTTGTTATGTCTATTCACCCATTCTGGTCGTTTTTCTTCTATGGCTCGCTTCAAACGCATTAGTTGTCGTCGGTAAACTTCTCCATTAATAGTTTCAGAGGGTTTGAGCAACTCATAATATACAATACCTTTCTGATCCCACCAAATACAGAGCATGACCTTGGCACAGTGAATATTTATTTTTGGCTGTGATGGGCCTGGTTCGCCTGGTTTCACCCAAGCTTTTTTGCGTTTAGGATTTTCGTAGTGTATCCATTTTTCGTCTCCTGTGACTATCCGATGCAAAAATCCTTTTCTTTGCTGTCTTTGAAGCAGCATTTCACAAATGGTTTTCCGACGTTCCATGTCTCTTTCTTTTAAATCATGTGGAACCCAGTCACCGGCTTTTTGAATCATTCCCATCATTTGTAAACGCTTTGCAACAGTTGAACGATCAACATTTAATGCTGCAGCTAATTCTGATTGAGTTTGGCAAGAATCTTCCGCCAATAATGCTTCCAATTCAGCATCTTCAAATTTTTTTGGTGGTTTTCCATGTTCTTTATCCTCAGTACTAAAATCGTTATTTTGAAATCGTCGAAACCATTCCTTGCAAGTTGTATTAGACGGAGCATGCTCACCATAAATCTCCACAAGCAAACGATAAGTTTCCGCTGCAGTTTTCTTCGCAATAAAATAATGTAATAACACTTCCCGCAAATGACGTTTATTTGGAATAAAAACCGACATTTTCGAAAAGGTGAAAACAATTGTTGCTTACACTTCAACCAAATATCATAAAATGCGTTAGATAGCTGACATTCAGTACTATCGAATACAAGTATGGTCATTTATTAGTACACCTAAACAATACTAAAAACGACATCTGTTGAGAAAGGGCGGAGTCATATTCACACACCCAATATATGCAGGTATTCTTAGAATATGCCTTGTCGCAATTGTATGTCAGCGTCTATGAAGACCGTAACTTAAAACCTTTAGATAGAAGAAGTGCCAATTAAATTAAATGAGTTCGCAACTAATAAACCTAGATTTTTTTGAGTGGAAGAATTTCTTCATAACCAGCTGAATTATTTCTACTTGCTATGTTGTACAAAATACTCCAGTATTAATCGTAAAACTAATGTATTAATTAATTGCGAGAGTTATGTTTATATACTCTCATAAGATTTTTATTTCTTTTTTTCAATTTTCTATATTCATTTCTCACAGTATTACTATTCAACCGAAAAGTTTACCTCTTTCGTTGCAGACCTTGGAGAAAGAGACTGTAGTCATAATAAATGACCTCATACCTGGAACAAAAAGTAATTAAATTATTATCTGCAACAATACAAACTAAATTGATTTCAGAGGTACGTCAAGACCATCAGGGAATGGAGTAATTGTTTGTTACGCAACACATTCCGTGAGTTGTAGCATATGGATTTTAATAGACTAGATATTATAGCTTGCATGAGATTCAACGACACCGGAATGTCATCATGGAGTGGTTCTGTAAAATTTATTGCGGTAATAATAATAACTTTCAGTGGTACAAAGCCCCATAATGTACATTATACGACGTCAAGGTAAGCTGATGAATAAGCACATTAAAGTAAATAATCGTCCAATAAACGGCCGCGACATACATGATATTTAAATTGAGGAAGCTTACCACGAGTTCGTCTAACAATGTTGCTATTCTAGCGATATAGTATAGAATGTAAGAAAGACAGTATAATAAGCATCTGTACAAAACGAACATCCACGTATGTCACGAAAATAGCTTACGTACAAAAGAAAAATATTGCATGTAATACCTCTGTAAATATTATTGAGCCTGCCTACCTCCTGCTTTTTACAAGTGAAGATCATATTGACTAACACCTCTGCCTTCTGCGCAGAGCTACGATCTACAGGTCTTGGGTTTGACTCCCACTCAGTACAACTATTTGTGTGACGAACATAGATGTTTGTTCTGTGTCTGTATGTATTTACAAAAAAGTACTTTAGAAGTATTCTATCAGTTATATAGTTTTCATAGTATAAGTTTATTCTTAGTCTGGGGTTAGATGACGCTGTGTGAAATGGTCAAGAAAATTTTTATATTTATTTATATTAAGAGCTTAATTATGAAAGCCAGCAGAAGCTTCTAGAATGCGACAAACTTAAAGGCTGATTTTAAGTATAAAACACTAAACCAAATTTTGGTTAAGTTTCGTCATGAACCGGTTTTTATACGTTGAAAAAGCTTAATAACAAATCTAAGCTTCGCAACATTGATCAGCATATACTTATATAACATCTCGATGTTGCTTTTTTACATTCACGTTTCACCCAGCTAGGTGCGGAATCGGCCGTTCCCAGTAAACTGACATTATGCACGTTGCAAACCCAAAGTTTCTCATCAACAAATTGCTCAAATTAATGTGTCTAAAGGCGGCATCGTGCACGCTAAGCCGCCAATTTGCGCGTTGTACGCCCATCATGCGCAAACTGTAATTACTGTTCAATTGAAAACTGTTTCTAATGCAAAACACCAATTAATAATTAACCCTGCGTTATTGTATTGTGACAACTATGTTGCGAGATATGGCCGAGTGGGGAAGTTTATCGGCAACGCAATGAATATATTAAAAAAAGTAAGGTTGTGTGAGGTATGTTCGTGGTTACGGTAACTGCTTAATTAAATTGATTAGTTATTATTTTGTAACAATATTAACATGATTAAAGATCATGGTCATTATGGCCAAATTGGAGAAGGTTTGAATTGAATTCAACATTTAAAGCTAAAAAAAAATGCTAAGCCGAAATAAGATTTTGCTATTCTGTTCCTTTCAATAACTTGTAATTAGTATAAATTTACGCGGTAGCGAGATATACCATAATTTTTATCTACCCGGGACGCATAAAACTGGGTATGTTGGAGCGGATGAAAATCATCATTAGGTAAAGGCATTCTATCTTAGTACTAAAAGACTGATCACATCGCGTTGCATTCATCCCAGAGAGACAGCTTTCTATGATAAGTACTGTATGCAACGTGATGTGGCCGGTCTTTTTTTAGAACAATATTATACTCTAGAGAATATTAGAGAACCTCTACCTAGATAATAATTTAGCCCTCTTTTACCATGTTTCAAATCTATATGATTTATCTTCATCAGTAACTATTTCGAAACAAACGTCTACAAGCGTAGGTATAAACGTTCGAGAATAATTTCCATCCTGCCGAAACAAATGCGCAAGTCGAGAGCACGATACCATAATTTCAATCATTTTCGTGATGGACTCCATTCTCTAAATGCACTCGTGGCCGTGCATTATGTTAATAATTGGCTACGAGATCCCAAGGGCCGAACCGGTACGCTTATGAGAGCAAACGCGCATGCGTGCCGAATTACAAAACAACTCGTTCTGTTATACGGAATCCATAAAGTTATTTGGATATGTAAACAATTCAGCTCGTTCGATTATGCCAGTTACAAAACAATGCAATATGGAAAACGTGAAGGAGTCAATTAAATATTACAAGTGCACAGTTCTGCGCAGCATCGGACGGTGGAAATATTCATCGGAATGAAGCATGGTAAAAAAAGAAGGCTTGAAGAGCTCGTGAAACGCCCGAGGCGATCCGGGCGGTCATTAAAGGAAAGCTGACATCATCGCCCAAGTTAGACCAGGTATTGTTATTATGCGCACCATCGAGCGAAAGGCGAGAGATGCGTTATCGGCGACCGCTGAGAATATTAATATAGAAACGCAATAGAGCAAAACTGCTTACGATTCGGACGAAGGTATTGAAATGAAGTTCAATGCCGTCAGTTTCGGGTTACATGCAACAATTCGTCGGTTCACTGATTTTTATCGCGACCAAATTTGCACGCATTGTGTTAAATGATCCGATGATATAGACTCATGACCGTAGTAGGTATCGTATATCTAAGTGGCAAAATGCTAATAAGGTAAAACATCGACCAATAAAATCGTACTAGCAGTTCGTCCCGAACTAAAAACTTGCAACTCGTAAATATCAAGGTCTGATACAATTAATAGGTCGGGAAGAGTATTTTCGTATTTCGTATGTATGTATTGTATGAAGTAATCCAATATCCTTGGTTGTGTTTTTTGTACCCGGCTGTTTTTGCTATCATGGAAAAGGTGAAACTTGAGAAAATAAATTTACTCGCCACTATTTTTTTTTTTTCTGTCCACGAAAAGGAGTGATGAGGAAAAATAAACCTAATGCGGTGTCAGTAAGAGTAGCACAACGATGTTGTATGGTTATTGGTAGTAAGTATCCCAGAGGTGTTTCATTTTGGTGATTTCAGTAAGTCTGTTTACATAAAAATCCCCCAACCTCTTTTTTTTAAAACCCATTGTGATGAAGTGATGGGCGCAATGTGATGTGATCCAAGTCATTGCACCAATAACTTTTGAGACGGGGATACCGGAACGCAGCAATGCGAGTGCACCACTACTTGGCGGTGGATTACCTGGCAGTATTTCTCCGGACGAACTAGGAACAAGTTCTAATGCCACTCCGATTCAAAAACTACCCAACTAATTCAGTTGAAAAATTACCAACCAAATTTCGCAACCATTATATCTTCCTACTAATTATTGGTCGCATATAATCCGATACGTCTTAATATCTTGTTGATGAAGTTAGGCTTAGCTGGCTGAGGGTGAAATTGATTTTTAATTAAATCCACTTAACATGACACCGCACATAATGTACACCAGGGACAGCGGCGGCGAGGCTTGAAAATCATTAGGTAAATTATTAATAAGCTAACCCTCACTGACGTTATAAATATCTACACATGAGTTAGAAGTTAGCTTTGACTCGGATAAAATATTAAATAAAGCAGCTCAATGCGATTTCGACTCACACACCGAAGGTCTCGTATCACTAATTGTATTTCATATTAAAATGTCAGTATATTTGCCTCATGTTCCCACTGCAGGAACTCTTTCTACTCTCGACGACTGAGTCAATAAACAGCACCAAATTTACAGTAACCAGTTATTGTAACATCAGGTGGACTGTCAGCATGTTCCATCATTTTAGTCGCATAAGCATAAACATAATCTATTAAGAATTAAAGACAGTATACAGAAGGTCGCTGTGACAGTCCAGTGTGATATTACACGTTACAGCTATTTGATTGATCATTCTATGTAATGGTAGAAACTTAAGTAGCCTATTGTTTAGGTACGACATTAACAAAAATTTTTAAGTACAAATAGCTGTACAGCGACACAGATATCCGCCGAACGAGTGACGGTAAAAAGTTTGCGATAAAAATTAAACTCAAAAAGTTAGCTTTGATTGGCTGCCAGCAAAACATTGACATTTAGGTCAGAATAGTTGTAATATTAACTGTACTTCCGATAAATTGACTATTGATAAATCTGTTGCTGTGCGATGGTAGTTATTATAACTACCGCGCTCGGGTCGAAATAAGGTGATGTCATTACTTTTTGCCGTAACGTAAATGCGACTTGCGACTGCTTTTTGTTTGTGCTAGCGTTGTACACAATGCTTAATTTGCATTTCAATAAAACAAAGTTTCTTTAGTTATTTATTATTGTATTAGAAATCTCGTACGATTTTGTTAGTTAAACAGTGGTTATTGTTGTTGGATGTAGTTATTTTAAAGTCCCAAGAGTCGAGCAATAGATGCTCATTGTTTTTAATTGAGCACGCCAAGAAGTGTCATGGACCTGTTCTCTTCTAATTTTGGACATGAGTTCTCGTTCATCACGGATAAATCACTTTTCGAAGCGCGCCGATATTTATACAGTCGTGCTATTCTCCTTCTTGGCAGCTTTTCCCGGTAATATGGGTTAAATTGTTGAAACATACGGGAATACTTGGAAAACATCAATGTATTCCAGACACTGTGTCTAAGTCGTTATTTATGCTTTACGTGTCAATGTAGTGTTGGCTCTACGGTGACACCTACACTTGTTCACAGCCAAATCGATCTCAGCTGTGAAAAGCACCTAACAGAGTTATAATGCAGACTTTAAATATCACTTATAACCAGGTTGTAAGGTTGAATTTACATCCAGAAAATGACAATTGGGTTGTGCAGGAAGACATCGGTCAATCATCAGGGCCATCATTGACGCTAGAGTTCATTTCGGGAATTGGATAAAGGCACGTGCCTGGAAGTATCTACCAGTATTTTATGGTAGTTGACAGGAAATATGAAGGTAATATAATATTTGAATGAATTGGAAAACCATTGGCAGATTATCGATACGTTTGTTTATACTGTTGAAAACAACATAAAATATCGTGAGCAGAAGTGTAGTTTTGTAACCAATGATAGCTGCATATCAATCATTCATGATAAGACACAGTGAGCAATAAAGAACAGCAATAAAAATGGACGACCACCTAACAACCTGTGTGAGACGCTTGATATTTAAGGGAATCCATAAAAACTAACACAACATACTAATAAAGACCACCGCAATGAGTCTGCGCAGTATATATACAACGCGGTGGTTAACCACTATAAATAGTTGCACTGTCGATACGTATCACGAAAGTTTCCCGAAAAGCTATGTGAATTTAAAGTTGAAAAATGTCTAATTGTTGGCACATAAATTTTGTTTGCTTGTTTTTTTGTTATTTTGAATTTATCCAAACATTAGAACCGAATTTGATAAAATTTCTATGGGACGAATATGAAAGCATATCCTTTTGAAATAAGAATTTTTAAAATCAGTTGATAAAACGGAGTTTTGAGGTAACTTGGTTGTATTTTTCGGTGGGAAGTTTGTTGAAAATAAACGACTTCCTTTATTCATAACCTTTCAAATTAAAATAAATCCAAATCAGTTGATAAATGATGGAGTTCTGAGATATAAAGCATTAAAACAACCAAATTAGATAACCTCCTCCTTTTGAAGTCGGTCGAACATAATACATTGCTAGATAGAATAGAAACAACAACCGGTTCAATGATTTCGAAACGCATTGAAAATGTTATACTAAAAATTTTATATATGTATTTGCATATTACATAGCGGCATTTCTTTCTATCGACCCGTTCGCTGGTCAATTGAAAGTTACCAGATTCGCAATAGCACTTTGATGAATTACATGACAAGCCGGTAACCATATAATAATTTTGAGCCTAATTATACTTTTACCTTCAGGCAAGATAACAGCAACAAAACGCGTCTAATTCATCACTCCACGTCCAAGTCTTCGACTGTCGTTTGACATCCCGCCTCATGTCTTGGCACGATGCTATCTCCAATGAGATGCTAATGTATTATTTGGCACGTTCGTTTCGTCAAAAGTTTGGCCTATCGGGTGTCTGTATTATTAGGAGTGACTAAGGGCGGCTATTGTTCCAGCAACGTTTTACGGTCTCCTTGTGTTTCAATGTTACCTTGTGTTTAGAGTCAAGTGCGCACTGGCCTTGGAAATTTGTGGCTTTTGGCAACCGGACTTGCAACAATAAATGCTGCTAAATTCTGACAAATAAACCTTAAAAACCCTTTTTGAAATTTACAAAAAGTAATAAAAGACAATATTTTTAGCACAATGATAGGATAATATTTGACAATAAACAAGAATTAACTCGTAGGCGCGACCTCAGACAGGGTCAGCTAGGGTTAGCCACAAAAAGTCATCCAAACACGGCAACAACACAATGAGCAAGAAAACCCGACGCAAAGATATTGTTCAGAATAAGTCACCGTACGAAAATATGTCCAGTGCCCGTGACCCAGGGTGTTGTTTGCAATGCGATGGTCGTTCGAAACTACCAGACTGCTTGTCGCCGCCAGTTCTAGACCGAGACATACTTAGGATAATGCTAGCGCGGGAGCGAGACAAATATTGTAATCGTATTATGGCGTAGATATAAAAACTTCGTGAGTAGAACGAGGTGACGTAACTACTCAACAGAACATAAAACGCATAATGTTATGAGATCGATGTAACCACTTTGCTACTGATAAGTAATAAATCAATATTTAATCAAAGGATAAATGAAATATGAACTCTTGAGTTAAGGCAGCGAGCGGGCAAAGGTCAAAAGCATGACAAAGCATATCTGGAAAGTCGAGAGAATTTTTGAAGCATGGCTTTTATTGGCTTTATTTATTAAACCTTGTAGTCTTAATCTTAAAAACCTGCCGATTAGGGTTGGAAAGTGATATGAACGACTTGTGCAAATTAACTTCGAAATATATATATTTTGTTTAACGGCATACGGCCCATACTGTAATATTTTAATATATGAACGTTTGCAATAATGGAGGTATAACGCGATCGTTGCCGATCCTTAAAATATTTAAAACGCCCTTTTACCTAAAGTACTCGGAAAATCATGGATTAAATGATTACACAACCCCAGTGGTATTTACAACTTCACAAATTATTGGAGTATACGTTGTATAAATTGATAAAGAATTTGTATTTTGTATATATTACTTATTACCTTGACTTTTAATCAATATTGGGATAAAGACATCTAATGAGCATTTTTTAGTGAATATTAAAAAACAATATGATCGATAAAAAATATATTTTGTATAAACTAATATTAAATATTAAAAAATAATTTAATCGGTTTACGTAATGTATGGCTGCGATGATAATGGTGAACAAACAAACATTGCTAACATTTGATAAAAATCCAGTTTCGTAAACAGACCAACGATCACGGGCGTATTGGATGATTCGTATTTTACGTGTATTTAAATCAAAACTTTACAATTATATTCGAGGGGTGGGTGAGATAAATCAAGCTAAACATGGTAATAGTGACAAGTAACTTAATTGTAATTCACCGCGATCATTGTCTTATTTGAAACAAAGGTACACTGAAGGCACGAAATGGTTAGTCTCGTTTTCATCTTCTAATTCATATTAATGAAGATCAGAAAGTACCCGGGTAAATTAAATTATATTATCATCTTATAATCTAAATGTCGCGTGTAGTGAAATCGATCAACGGCAACGGCGTAAGAAAGAGGGGGAGTAATAAGGAAAGGTTCCTTATTACTCCCCCTCTTTCTTACGGGCGAAGGTATGGCCCGAAGGTTACGTATTTAACATCAGATGGACCTTCAGTTCTTCCCGTTAAAGAATTTTTTTGCTAAAGAAACAAAATAGGGAGTAATAGTGTAAGGACTGCTCGACCCGAGAGAGCAATCACAATAAATTCGAATTCGATAAAATATTAGCAAACGACAGTGTGACGGAATAAATGACATCATTTGCTTAAACCGCATCGAGAGAGCTTATATTGCAATGAATTTAAATTTGACATATTAATTTCTAAAGTGTGATAAAATGAATGACATCATATTCGTAAACGCATGGTGTAGTTCGTTCGTGATTCAGTTTTTAAGAGGCGATTCAATTCCAATAGTCACTTTAACGGTTTAAGTATGATTTAGATTATTACACAAAATCTAAAATGGTGATCAAGCTTTCAAATACATCTGCCCTACTATATTGCGAACCCCTTTTCGAAAAATGTTAGAAGTAGTCTAAGGGTATTTTATCAGTTACATCTAGACATTTTACTAGAATTTATAATACACTATTGTTAAATTGGAATTATTATGAAGGTTCAATAACAACAGAAAAATATTAAACATTGATATGGTACGATTGCTCAATCGTCTCCAAGGTTTAAAACAAGTGATTAACCTTATTTTGTCCCTACATAAAATTTTACGATGATTCTGATTCTTACTCAAGAACCAATTACTTAAACCGTTAGAACCAAGTCTTGTTACTATTTATATTGAAGTGAAAAGTGAATGTATATGTAACCTGTTCAAATATATAACATTGAAATACTTTTATGTGGGTTAAATGCAATTTAACCATTAAATCGCATTGTCCTACCCTGTTATTTGACTACAATTATTCAATTGACTAAGAAATGTGTTGAACATATTTTGTTCCGAGACAAAATTTATTAGAAACAGACGAATTTTACGAGCGTGAGTGAGTATACAAAAATAACAAGTGTCGTGTAGGACCGGTTGGAAAAAATTACACTCAGCCTACGCGAATGTTTTAGAGCACTTATATAAAAGCACGCTCACAAAATTTTATAACTTTATAAAAAACAACTTTTGAATTTATTTGCATGCAAATTTATCAGAGGAAATGGCGTCATATTCGAATATAAAGGATGTGTATTGTGGTTGGTTTATCGGGTGAGTAGAGATTTGCAGCACATTTCAACAGGTTGCCGTTTTCTAGATTAAGGCAATCAATGGTGTTGAAGTAGATATTGAAGTATGTGCATAATTAGAAAACATTATTCACACACTGTTGCTAAATGACACGACGATATCACCCTTTATTATACAATAGGCCATGAGCGTACTAATAATAGAAGGGCGCAATCATTTATCGTCTAATTCATTGCGCAAGCGTTACGAACGTCTGGGTGTAAACATAATAGTAAGCCACGGGAAGGGCTAGAGTGCAAATAGAAATAATGCTCACTGTATCTACTGTATGATTATTTCACATGTACATACGTCTATCTATAATTATGAAAACAAATTGCAAAATATATTATATTAGGAAATAAATATCGTAATGGCATTAGATGACTGTGAATTCGAACGGACAATAGATGTGGGTAGAGAGGCAACAACGGCCTGATGTAATCGAATTTGGACAATTAGGTGCGATGGAGTAAACAACTCGGCCGAGATGTAGGTTATCGGTACACGCTCGCTCATTGTGATAGCGATGGGGGACAAACTCATTAGCGATACACTGGATAAATATGTCGATGGTGCCTAAATATTTATAGTAAACACGCACGTGCTCAAGTTCGCAATGTCCTTAGATATAGTGTAACTAGGTTCAAAGTAAATAGGTGTCTGGTTAGAAAGCTATTGCAATGCGTGCTGATTGACGTCAAAGAGACACGTGCTGTTAGGTGACCTAAGACCCGCTTTCTGATCGTATCCGCCTGGGTTAGCGCTTTATAGACACTCATGATAAGATTGATTTGACGCTCGGCTCTTGGCGTGTAGACAACAGCTGGTTCTAGAAATGCAGTTCTATTTGATCTCTGCAGCATGTACGCCTGTTGCAGTGACATATTGACCTAGTCTAATCGGCGTGTAATGCAAATATTGCAATATTATTTCTCTCGGTAAACTATTTCATATTATCATTTAACTTTATAGTATCACATCACCTACTTAATTATTAAAGAATTGTAAGTATATATTTGAGTATGTCTTAAAATATTTTTACTGAATATTGTGACGTAAATAATAAGACGCAAAAACTTGACTTGTCTTTTACGAAAGACATTATGGCATACCATTTAAATATTAATCGGATTGCAGAAATAGTCGATGACGTAAGGAATATTAATACAACTGTCGCTAAAATATTAAATTAAAATAAAGACACACCTATTTGCATTAGATCTAGAAGTGAAACTTCTTTCTAAATGGCATGTTTTCCCAAAATGTATGTCATTAATCTTGATTTAAACGCAATTATCTAGAAGCGTAGTTAGCAAACCTAGATAGGCACTGATAAGACAACACTTCATCTTTATTGTGTATGTGAACACAAATTAGTTTTAAAAGTAGGTAAGCCTTCAAAATATTTTGCGCCAACAAAGTCAAGTTTCACTTACACACACACTACACTTATACTTCATTTCATGTATTATCTTACTAAATTGCAAAGGTCATGTAGTGTCAGACTCAGTTGATGGATTCAGGCGTAACTTTGCGGAAGGCAATCTTAAGATGAGGCGGTGATGTATGTATCTAAATACGATTTACTATTATATACTTTACTACTATTATATTATATACTCCAGATAATTTTAAATCCCTAATATGTTTGGCAACGATCACAATTCATCCAAAATCAACTTGTTAGTACAACACCCGCTCCAGAGCTAGGGAGTTTGATAAAAATGTTATAATGTGCCAAAACGCGAAGTGCCACTTCAGGTGACCGTTGGCAAGCTGCCCGGACATGGCGTAAACAATCTATTTCAGTTCTCGAAAGACGATTCTGCGTATTCATACACAGACATGTCACTTCCCTTACCTGAATGATCAATGTTGTGGCGATGTTTAAATATGGACATCCATTATGAACGAGACGATGATCATTTATCATATAAATTTCGCAGTTTTGTGAGTACTACATACGGCGAGTCAGATTTTTTATGCGTTCGTCCTTGTAAAATATCCCACTAATATTACAAAGACGAAAGTTTATGTGTGTGTTTGTTACTCCTTCACGCTCAACGTATTTGTATGAAATTTGGTACCAGAATAGCTTATATCCTGGATTAACACATGTTGATTCCAGAAAACCACGGATAACACCGCGGGGCGCAGCTAATATAAATATAACTGAAAGTAACTATGTATCTATGAACCTTTTAGCTGCCTAAATATTTGTCTTAATGAGTGAATTATTTATTTAAATGTATATTAATTTTCTAATTGTTTTTAATATGTTCTGACCATTGTATTGACATAAGTTGTTAAGTAGTTTGTACAAGTTTTCGACACCATGTAACGTTGTTTGTGTTTTTTATTTTTATTTTTTATATATCAAGCATGGGCAGACCAGCCAACGGGCTACCTGATGAAAAGGGGTCATCGTCGCCCATGGACATCTGCTACACCAGAGACAATTGCTGGTGTTCTGGCAGCCTTTGAGGTAAACCTACCTTTTGAACGACCCCATACCAAAGGTGTGTGGGAAAACCGCAGTAGGAAGATCATTCCACAGCCTACCGTGCAGTCCAAATACTTAAATAAACTTTATTTCCATTGAATTCTTCAAAAAATACTTCCAAGTCCAAGGAATCACGTTGTCCCATATGTTTGCCCCCGTTTTTCACCCTCTTAGAGGTAAAATTTCGGAAAAACCTTTCTTATCGGATGCCTGTGTCATACAAAGAACAAACCCACCAAGTTTCAGGTCTCTACGATCAGCGGTTCAGGCTGTACGTTGATCCGTCAGTCAGTCATTCAACAAAGCATTTTATATATTGTATAGATATGAATTTTGACATCATCAATGTTATTACGTTTCTGTCACCCTTACAGCTTACAGCGACCATATTGACGTCATACAACAAAAAGAACTTAGATTCCGATGACTCAATGCAATGACATAAGCAAACACGAAGCTCTGAGTAACTGTGTATACGATGGTGATAATAATATATAAAAATCATGAACTGTGTGGTTTTAGCTGAAACATTTACACGCTAAGCGCATCGCAAATATTAGCTTTGGTAGTGTGACTAATCGGTATACATAAGTAGCCATCGTAGGTGGATGACCCAGTGTTTGCCCAAATGCTTGAAGGCCAGGTTGTTATTATTAAGTTCGAAAACTAAAATGTGACTATGCAAGCGATTAACTTGGTGTAACTTCAGTAAAAGTTAAGTTGACGGCCCCATTAAAATTGTAAGTAGCCCTGCCTTCAAAGCGAGGCATACCGGGTTCGAATCCCTGCCGGGGCAAACTTTGTGCGGTGAGATTGAAGTTTGTATGTTTCCATGCCACCTGCGACAATCCATGTGTAAGGGGTACAACAGTGTAAGCCATCACTTTATTTTTATTATTTTGCATATTAGTATAATATATTTATTTATAGCAGTACTTACAAAAACTACGTACTTACCAAGGAACATACAATGCCTTTTGACTTAATTTAGTATTAATTTAGTATACAACAGATTGTTGTTTGTCTTTGTCAAGTGTAACATAGCACTACATGAGGCAGTTGCCTTGAAGTTTTGATTGATTGCCTATGACGTACCTTCTAGTGAAAGATGTCACCCGTTTCGAAGACATTTCCTTACCTGCAACAGAAATAGATGAGATTTTAAAACATGATTTTTAGTAACCCAAGAAAAACGTAAATAAGTCCATTCGTTTATCATTTTATGTTGAGCTTGGAACAGTTTGAAAACAATAGATCGAATAAAGTAGATGCAGCTACAAGTGAGTCATTCTATTGTTGAGGAAAGTTTTGAGTAGAATATTTTACTAGGAAGTTGTACCTGTCGTGAATATGTGGCATTTGAGAGGATGAAATCTGTACAATGCCATAGGAAATATAATCTATACGCAGCTATAAGGGCTGCCTGCCAAAATTTCTAAAGTGTATGTGCTATTGATCCGTTGAACTTGTGTCCATGAAATTGTGATATATTGCCTTTATATTCTAGTTTTATGATCTTTCACAGTTGAATTATTTGTTTTCGCATGTTCTTGCACATTTAAGATGCAGGTTTGTTAGTAACTATAAATTTTATTATCATCATCATTAATTTTACAGAAATAAATGATTAAAACTGATACAGAACGTTCTTAAAACGGTGTAGTTAAGTGCCAACATTTGGGTCATAGATGACAGTCTGTAAATTTAGAGAAAGTTATGGAAAATTATATACCTATATAAATATATGAAATTGGATTAGCTTGTTCTATCACGAAAGCAATACGATTCTGGTCGTACCCGACCCATGACCCCGTTGGCCTCGTCATCCAGGAAGAGGATGTACTGCTAGTGCTAGTCCTTACATGGTTCAAGTTCTATTGCTCCGTACAGTTGCACCATCTAGTGGGTACGTGAAGGGACTCTAAAGGGTACTCAAATTGTAACCAGACCCCCAAAACTTTTAAGTATTGATATTGTATAAAAACTTCTAAAAATCTGCAATTAGAATATTGTATAAATGTTGTATTACAGGTTCAAGGAACTACCTATTAGGTTTAACGAAAGTAAAGCAAGAATTAAGCAAAAATAAATAATATTTCCTACAATACTGTATAAACATTAGTAAAGTTCCATTGCAATTTTCCGGGTGGCATAGCAACATTAGCAATGCTGATGGAAGTACCACTGATTACACAAGACGCGACACATGTACGATTAGATGCATAAATCACGTTTTATAGAATGCGCGGACGCATGCATACACGGACTATTCAATGTGATCATTGTTATTGTAGAGTCTTTACATTCAACTGGTACTAATCGCTTTGTAAGCGTTTGAGTATCTAGCATTGTTGAATTTGTTGTGAAAATATTCAAGAGAACATGTTTTACCAATGATCCAATATTTTCATGACTTTCGATTATACATAATATTTAAGGTAATATTTTTGGAGCAAAACCATTCGCTACAAATAAAAAGCATCCTTGATTCAGATAGTAAGAAAAATGATTGATCAAATAAACTATCTTTATCTTTAGATATTTTTTGCTGGAGTTGCTGGAGTATTTTTTTTTTGTGAGACATGTTTAGAGTTTGTCAGGGGAAAATGTAATACCCATAACAATTAAAGCCGCCGTGGTGCACTATTGCATTGCTATAGTATTCCAGTTAGAAAGCTGGTGGACTTACATGCATAATGAGTGAGGCATCCATCATGTCTCAGGGTGACCGATAGTCAGGGTGGCGCAGAGGTGCGACTTGGGTATACCCATATTTACCTAGCAAACCGACTTAACTGATGGCACTCCTAAGACAGATGCCTTCACCGCATTCTCGTAAGTAAAAATACATTTAGGCACATTATAAACCATTTTTATCGAAAGTCGGTGAAATAACAGGCACGTGAGGCGTAATGAGCGATCTTCTCATATTTCGGTAGAGGAGGACCTGAGTCGTACTGCTGTTGTATATGGGCTGTGGTAACCACTTAACCACAAGATACATTCTATTTTCCATAAAGAAAAAGAGTAACTCTAAATTATGGGTTTAACGAGCTCTGTGCTACAAAGTGACAATATTTTAGTTTCGTTATATCGTATTAGGCAAATCTTGCATTCCAAATAGACTATTTTCGCTTTTCAAGAGTTATTACCAGAAAATTATATAACACAGTGCAATGGACATATCTATTACACCAATATTCATAATAAAGACTCATTTACATTTCAATCTTGCAGTGAACATGCCTTTTCAAAGTAGTATTTGGAGCGAAACTGCCTCATTAACAAACCCATTGAATACTTTGTTAAAATCGTATTGCAATTGCAGCGCAACTTTTACTGTTACGAGCATGTGTCTAGTCTAGTTAATACGACTAATATGTCAATAAAGGAAACTGAAAAAATATTTATGATAGCTAAATATTTACACTTGCGTGGAATCTATAGTTTAACTGGCCTCACAGGAGTTGGTAGCTCTGCAAGGACTCTGCCCAGAGTTGACATTTGTGTGACAAACATAGATGTTTGTTCTGTGTCTGGGTGATAATATAGGTATGTATATATTCGTAGTAATCTAGTTCGCATAATTCCAGGTATGCTATTGGTATTTTTTTTATAAAAACACTAAAACTGATAAAATTATCACAATTGAAACGTAGTTTATATTATGAAATGGTAGTGGTTGTAGAACCGTAGAAGATTTGATCAAGTGATAAACATATGCCTTCGAATTTTAAAAGCAGGTAGGCACTCCTAATTGCATTATTTTTTTCAAAATTCTTAACCATGTATTTTTTCATACCAAAGCTCTTTTCATGGAGCTGTGTGTATTAATAGCAATTGGTTTCAAACGAATCTTTTCAACCAAACAGAAGTGTTTTTCTTGTAATTTTTAGCTTGGCACACAGCACACCCACACAATATTCACCGCGCCTTAGTTTTCCTTTCTTTCGTATCTCAGGAAAGAGGTACCATTTTTTTTCACTATTTCTCGATCGCACCACATGTGCTTCGCAGCTTTGTAATTTCAAGAGATTATGTTGCGCAATTTTAGAAGCTTAACTCCCGCTCTCGATAAGGAACTGATAAGCGCGATTATCGTGATATCGTGTTAAACATCCACGCGATATTCCTCAGCCAAAGCAAAACATCACGAAGAAACCGGCGTGTCTAGAACCCAAACAGTTAACATTCCGAATCAGCCTCTAATGTTCCAACTACAGGGACACCGGCCTACTCTCGATAATCGAGAGTGAATTTGATCGCAAATGGATGCCATGTTATTTTGTCAGCGGGGCTAAAATTATCACAGAACACGTATTACAATGTATAAAGTGCGTGCTTAGGATTATTATTTGTTACAATACTTTGTTTTTACACATGGCAGAGAAATAAAATATACCTTAGATCTTAAGTTGGAGCGTAGCGTATCTGATTTTAAAAACCCTAGATATCTATTAAAAAAAATTACAAAAAAAATGTATCCTCTTTTTTTCTTTTGCGTCCGTGTATTAAGTATAGACCTAAAAGTATTTCGTAGTTTTTGTAACGATAAGTTACATGTAAAATTTATGTGAGTAAATAATGTATTTATTAATTATTGTTAATGTTTTCAAAGCTAACTGTGCAGCCCCTGCGCAACTCGGCATTGTACAAGGACCGTTAGAGAACAGGCACAGTCAATCAGATATAAAAGCAATTGACAGCCGATAACGGTAATAAAGTTTGCCTGTATACTTTGCAGTACATACAAAGTATCGAACATGAGCGAAAGAAAATGTGACAGTGAAATTTGGCGTCACACGATCTATATAATCATATATATAGGTTTATTGTGCTATTTATGTTTAGATTACAACATAAAAAATATTTTTTATTATATTCAACATAGAATTAATCAAATGAGTGTTATGTCAATAATTCGATGAAAGAGTGTTACATAAGAGTATTTAAGAGTTTGTGATTGGACCTTTACAATAAACTGCCTGTCCTATTATAAGCGATAGTCAGCGAGAGGGAATGTTCTTGTAGAGGAACTCTTTTATGCAATGAAACAAGCAGATTTCCTGTGGTTATTGTATTTACAAATAACACCAACATGACTCGGGTACTTACTTCCCTACAATACGTATAAGAAGCAATGCGCATAGCGTTTTTAACCATTTACTTTGAGACAGTAACGTGTTATGCATCTTTTTACCGGAAAACAGAAAATAATACGGGGTTAAGGTAAATGTAATTATCATATTATAGTTTCAGCCTACAAAGTTAGAAAGCAAGACTCGAGAGCACCATGATGTGCCTCGACATGACGGCTCACAACATGTCGTATTCATACTCAAAGAACAAGAGAACTATTAGAAGTTGGAATTGCGAAAGGCAATGATCTCTTTTGGGGCCGTGAAAGTTGAATATGGAGTCAGATCACAAGGTTTTTGCACATTATGAATGCTAATAATTCGATCGCAAACTTGGAAAGAACGGCAACCACATTAGCTAAAATGTTAACTAATAATAATATAACATTAAATATCAATGATCAAAATAGCCAAGCGGCTGTGAAACAGTCATAAAATGTTTGCGTCTAAATCAATTTCACAATTCACAACAAATTAAGAATGAGTTGTGTATAGCCTTACGAAACATAACGTAATCAGTGATTGGTCGAAAAATTAGACAAACCTTTTTCTGTGCAAGTAAAAGCTCATATGTTGGAGGAAAATAGCGTGTAGTAAAACTAAGATTATACTAAACACAAAATAGCAATCCAAAAAAATATGCACCTATTAGAGATCATCAAACAATGATAAAAACAGAAATGACCATCAGAACGTCAGCCAAAATCAAAGGAGGTTGTACCCTTATATTAAGAAACCATACTTATAAATGTTTGTATAATTTATCAAGTGCACAATTGTAATGGAGCAAGCGCATGTAATTGCATTGGTTGCATTCATCTATTTGAGTCCAGGGTCAATGTAATTAAATTAAAATAGCAACAAAAATAATCAAATAACAAATAGAGAGAACGGTATTTAATTAGCTTTACCACTTTGGGAGATAATATCCTAACAGGTGACATATATGACTTGCCCTTGAACTGTTTAGTTCAAAGGCAAGTTTCGTTTTAAGCTGTAATCTGTCATCCATAATTTTTATAAAAAAGTAACTTTTAGATGAAGGTGTATGTATGTCCGAAACATCATCGTACCAAAAATAACGTGAACGCGTTAAAGCTATCCCTATATATTATAGGTCTTTGCTATTTTTAATAATGCCTATGAAGCTCGTGATCCGATGTGGCATTGCGTTCAGCGCTGTCAATCTCAATTTATCAATGCGGAGTAGTTAATTAATTCTGCGTACTTTTCCAAATAGTGTTTGGAAATAGCAATAGTGTTATTATCTTCAGTGACTCAGCAAGCCAAAATAACTTTGAAAGTTATTGAAAAAGGCCAAATGACCAAAAGCGAGGAACAGTTGAAAATTGACATAAATGCTTTAAACTTTTGAAAAGCCACTTAGTTAACAATCACGGCTTAAGGCTACTTTTTCTCGTAGTTGGATTACAGTAAAATTCCCGCGTGTAAAAAGTTTTTAAAATTGGGTAATAAAGACAGCCCTTCTTGTAGTAAGAGATCCTGATGGTAAGTGGTTACCTCCGCCCATAAAGCAACACGACCTGGATCCTCCGTCCCAAGTCACAGAGACGGGAATGTTACGATCATGTGATTTCACCGGCACTCAGTGCGAGTGCACCACTGCTTGCCGGATAATACCAGGTGTGGAAGCACTACTTCTCCGGGCGAACTTTGCACGAGTTTACTGCTACTTCTTGTTGTTCCTTGGGCGTGTAGGGTCCTACGGACGGACGCGAACAACAAGACCTCTCGTATAGATTAATAAAGCACAAATAAATGTTTTCTACTCCTATTTCGAGTGTGTCGTATTTTACTCAAGCCATACCTTCATTCCAGGGTTCGTTTTCTTGAGTGAATTTATCAGCTTGCGAAAAACAGCCGATATTTTTGTAAACAAATCTAGTATGAAGTTGTAGCAAGCACAAATGTGAATTTATTGAATACTTACGATGCAGAAGATTCATTACTTTTACTCAATCTTCTCTCATCTAATGGAATCCGTATTTTAACACCAATATTCGTTGCTAAAAGTTGAATGAAGGCATAAATTATTAAGCTTGACATGCTATTAAACATTTAATTACATTTCATGTGTTAGCCGCTTGCGTAAAGGGCGATTTCATTATGGCCTTTGCAGCTCAGGACTAAAAGTTCCCGGAACTATACTGTCAGGAAGTAGGAATTCGAACAGTGGAAGTTATAATAGTATCGAAACGGAAACGAGGAAACCTTATATCAAAGAACCTTTTGTAATTTATGACAACAATGAGAGCAGAGAATTAATTTGATAATTATAGTGTGATTAAAGAAAATCGTTTCGTAACAACTCGGTTTTGGACACCGAGGGTTTCGTACTACCAATTGTATTAACAGTTCAAAAGATACAGCCTTTGTATTAACAGTTCAAAAGATACAGTTCAAAAGGACAGACAAACACAGGCTAAGTAATAATAGGTCAACTTTTCAGATCACCTCGAAATGAGAAATGTAATCTATCACTCGAACCACAGTTCAGAAACATTCCGCTATCACTGAGTAACTAGCAGTATTGGCGCGGATTTTCAGCTGACAATTTAGCCGACTTAAATGGCGATCAGTTTGTAATATGTTTGTAATCATCGTTAGTATAAGTTTTGTCCAGGCCGATTGATTATTAAAATCCTAGAGTCATCCTTCGTTAGAAAACAATTCGGCGGTGAGCTCACCGCTCGTCACGTCTTATTTATACGATAGTGTAACTCACAAGGTGAAAACTGGGTCCATAATAAATAATATTAATATTATTACAATATTAAATTATATATATGTTCTCCATGTAAAAAGCTGCTAAACATCCACCGGGACGATGGATAACAATTATTTACGCGGTTGTTTTTTAAGTGCAGCAATTACTGATCATAATAACTCTAGGTATAAGGAAATGATTTCCGTCTATCATCGTTGAATTGCACATAATAAATAAATTATTCTATATGAATATTACACACAGCCAACTAGACCCAATGACCCTCTCTCATATCCAAAGAAAATTTCACTTTTTTTAAACACAAAAGGAATTCAACCCATGACATATTTCAGCTTCGTATATTGTAATATAATAAATAGGTAAATAAATATTCATAGTCAATTCATACAACGCCATCTAAGCCCCAAACTTAGCATACTTTAAAATATGGGAACCAGATTACCAATAGAATACGTATAATTACTTCATGATAAAGTACTTATTTATACATACAATACGTATAAACACCCAGATATAAAACAAACATCTTTACTCGTCATACAAGTGTATCCTGGGTGGAAATCTAACCCACGACCTATACAGCGCAGAAGGCAATGAGGAGGGAGACGGAAATGTTTCAGCAAAAAATTACGCTAGATCATAAGGTAGATATCTAAAAGGTTGCTATATTAGTTTCATCGGGTATCATTAAAATACATGAATAACAGTCTAACCAAATGTATCTGATTAAAATAATATTAAATTAACTTGACCTTTATTTCGATTTGAGAATAACCTTAAGTTAATTTGAATTGTTTACTTTGCCTATTTTTATAACTCCAATGGCATATCGGAGATGGAGATTAATTTCCCGCGAACTATTTTGAACGTTATTAAATTAAATTTATATCTTTAGAATCGCTCGACCTTTGAATCACATCAAGGTAAGTCGATGACAGAGAACCGGAACCCAGAGGACAATATGGGTCAAGTATAGTATTCGATCACGAAACTGCCACAAAATTATTTTATTGCCTTCGGATATAATCATTCAGCTGGAGGGTAATAATTGCTCTGGGATTTCCATCAGCTGATCATACGATACAGTGCGTCACTCACTTCAAATGAATTAGTGATGCTCTTGCGGATCTTACGATTGCTGGTTTCGACGAAATTGTGTAATTTTAAGTGCTAAAAATGAACGACAGGGGCAGGGGCAGGCGACGGGGGCAGGGGCAGGCGACGGGGGCAGGGGCGCAGACGCAGACTTTCAATGTGAAGGTCGCTGGTTCAAAAACGTGTAATAATGAATTTTTCACTTGAAAAATGTGCGCAATACCACGTTCTCGAAACGGCAAAGGAGAACATCACGAAGAAACCGTTATGTCTTAGAACCAAAACTTCGAAGACTTGTGACATCTGCCAATCTGAATTGGACTCCCGCGGTAGATCAAAGCCCATTAATCGAGCAGGTCGTTACTGCCGTCCATAAAAACCAGTAAAATGAAACCGGCCCTTCCATGCCGAAGTATGATCAGATCCAATTCGCATCGCGTTGCCCCATCACTGCGACGGGGATGTAACGTCTGTAATTTTGGCACACACACTCTTCCAACGGGTCACAGCAACGCGAGGGCACCATTGCTCGGCGGTGGATTACCAAGTGTGGTACCAAGCTCAGAAAAACTGTTCTACTGCTAGTTTGATTGCTCCTTTCGCACAATCCGGGGGACACGGGGACTGAGGGTTTTCCTCACTGACACACTTACGGACAAGAGTATCATGGACAGTTCCTCTTTTAGTTTGGTATATGTGTATTAACTAAACCGAATCGAAAAGGTATGAACTACTAGGAGTAATATAAAAATTAGCTTGGATAATAAAATTAACTAATTCATTATTGCTATTTGTTACTTAGTAAAATAATATAAATTGTACGCAACATTCATTTACCACTAGAATAATAGCTTAAATGTCTAATGTTTAAATATTACATCAATTTTAAAGCCTGAATCCATGAATGATAAAAGTTGCAAAAATTCGAATTAGAGAGATTCGAATTCGGTCTCTTAAGAACGACATTGCTATTCCTACATACCATTGCTCCACACCAGTAGACCACATTTGCCTAGAAAATGATCTTGTCGCCCGTCGTTGCGTAACCTGAGTACAATGATTCATGACAGAATACTTAATTGTGAGGTTGTTGTATTACACACTTTCTAAAAAATGAAACCGCTATAAAATGCTTGAAAGTAAAACATAAAACTAAATATCCAGTTTTATCGACGAGTTGATGTCATCGTTCAATCGAGTCTAGGTTTGCCGATGTAACTGTGCCGTTTGGTCGCAATTTCATGCCGCATCAGGTCCTGTGGTGAGAATATGACACTGAAGACAACCTTTGATTTGATTTGACTGTTAGATCCTTTCCATTACTAATTATTTATCACAGAGCGACAGACGCAACGTATGTTGGCTGGCAAATTGCTTCATAAACCAAACCACAAGAATCCAATACACCGGAGAACTTAAATATTTCGAGGCATTATGTCTTCGCGGAGTTTACAATCACAAAGCGACCGAGATTCGTCCGCTTACAATTCGATTTCACACCTTGAACAACAGACTCCGGACTCAGATTGGCTGTTGCAGACCTGCGTAAATGGGGCATGCAATACTCCATTCCTAATATAATACGATTGTGGAGCTCCAATTTAGGCCATGTCCCATTTACTTGTATGTACCCTGTGTCAGACGAATTTCACTTTCATCGACCGACTTCCAAAGGAGGTGTTCAATTCAGTTGTATTTTTTTTATCTTATAACTCAGTAATTTATCCACTGATTTGGTTATTAATGTACCAACCGACTTTCAGATTGATCCCATAGACATATTTTTCAAGATTTTTAAATCAAAATAACCGGAAAAAGTCATCCAAGTTAACGAAACTGTGTCTTTTGCCTTCCTAAGACTTTTTCTTCGCCCATAGTAGACCAGTTTAGTTGTTTTTTTTTAAAATGGCTCTACCCAAAGGGCGATAAAAAAGGGATATAAGTATTGAAAACGGTTTTTGTATATTGTTAAATGAGTCAAATATCGCGACATAGTTTAATAAACTTAACAGGAAATAAGAAGACCTTAAATAAAACCACAATAACTTTATACGAAGCCGAATTAAGTCAAGGGGTTTTTATTCCTTTTGCATTTAGGGAAAAGTGCAATTTTCTTTGGATATGAGGAGGGTCATTGCCGCTGACGCAAACCAGAGCCCTTGCACGGTTGGGTGAGTCGACGCATCCCGGGGCTGTTGTTACAACCGCTCTGGATAGTTTTCAATGTCGTCGACGCACGATGGTACGAATGTACGAAGACGGCGTCGTGACGTCAGTGCGTTGTTGCTAAGGGCAAGGACAATGCATCAAACCTGTATTCAAGGCAGGTGAATAGAGTACGCAACTGGCGGAGTAACATTACAGATACGTGATGTATCTCCGGCTATTTGTTTCCTGCTCGCTGACCGTTCATAATAAATAGTTGTTACATAGCGACGTTAATGATCTAATTTGTATCATAAGTTGAGTACATACATTTTATTTTATTTCATTACTTATAAATTACTTTAAGGGTTGATAACATTATTTAAATATCGCAGATTTTTTTAATAGCAATTTAACAGGACTCATACCTCAGTTGGTCGTAGGTCTGCCTTCTGTATGTCGTGGGTTCGATCCCAATTAGAACAAGGATTTGTGTGAAGAATATAGATGTTTGTTCAATCAGTTAACTAAGTCCCATAGTACAATCTATGCTTAAGCTTGTACTATGGGAACTAGATAACTCATAGACCTAGAATTGTAACTAAGTGGCGTTGTATGAAATGTCCATAAACATTTATGTTTTTTATTTAATGTAAATTTTAATCATAGAAACATTATACGAACTCATGCTTTTGAGATTGCATTATTTCTGTATTTTTAGGGTTATTGTTTCAATAAAATCGAGTGTAAACGATGACGAATTGTACAAAGTCGTAGTGACTGTACAATACGTCATGAACATGTCATACGTTAAAGTAATCTTATAAGATTATTAAGTCTTATAAGACTACTAATCTACAATAATAAGATTATAAGATTCTAATCTTATAAGATTAGACAAACTATAGAGTGGGTTCAAGTAGAGGTGACAACATAAATTTAATAAACAATCAAATAACCATAACAGGATAAGTTAACAGGATATCACAACATTTAGAAGCGAATCGTGAACCAAAGCTTAGCGGTAGAGTACAACATACAACAGCTTTTAGTAAGTGAGGTTGTACAAAATGATGAATTGCGAATGGCAAATCTATGAGGTCACCATTGCTTTCGCCGGCCGTCGAACCCAACGCTAGCCGAGCGTTGCTACCCAGATTATAACGGATCTAACGCATCATAGAGCCTCTTAACGAGTACTTGTCTAAATAGAACATGTTACTTAAAAATCTATATCATTAGTAGAGAACGTGAACGCCCAGAGATTTAGACGACTTGTAATCCGTAGATCGCTGGTTCGAAAGGACATAAGCACGAATGAGTATATACTTTGAACCAAAATTTCTAAAATGACATAAAATGTTTCTACCACTTGGACTGCCGTGGTAGATTTAAGCCTGTCTCCAAAGCTGGAGTCTCTGCAGTAGGATCATTTGAGACTTATACAGATATAAGTAGGTACAGCTGAAACTTGAAAGGAAACTATCTGAGATACTTTTTTGTTAATGGACTATGGATATGTAGACCGTAAGATATTTAAGAAAGGATGAGAGTAAAGATTTGGAGCCAGATCTTATATCACGTATTTTAGCCATAAATTCGGCTACTAAGACTTTAAACTACGAGTATAACAAAAGCTTTTATTCCATATCCCCATCAACCTTTCTAATCACCTATACATTTTACATAACAGGTGCTGCATTCAGCGTTAGTCATTAAAATGTACACCCCGTGAGGCAGCAAGTGGAGTGTGTAAATGGCTTTGGGGTGTCGAGAAGGGTGGTGAGAAGCTAGGGTACAGCACAGTAAATAAGGTAAATAAAGATTGGTGACTAGTGTGGTGTAACTATTCCAGTTTTTGTTTCATAGTTATTAACTTTACTTACTTACTTCATTGATTGATTGTTAAACAATTTTTTAAATATTTATTATTTCTTCCGTTTTCCTTTTTCTCTATAACTTATTCTTCTCTATAAATTTTGTTCTATTTTATAGTGTACATGATTAATATTGTATGTCCGGAATGGGCAGACTGTTGTTCTACCATCATTTGTGCTCATCATTGAACGCCCACTAACTTTTGATGTACAGTTTTAATAATAAAGAATATTTGTATTTAAATGCCACCAAAGTAGTTCTAATATTGGGTTCAGTGCAAGTGTACATGTGAAATCACTTTGTGCTATCAGCTCGTCTCGCAGATATTTTACAGGTTGCACAATCATAGACTAGTTTCTAGCAAAAACCAAAGATCTAAAAATTATCAATACAGAAAGCTGTGTGTAACTAATGTGCGTTTTAAATGAGTTTATGAAGAATTAAAACAGGATGGGCCATAAACATACAGAGTTTAGTCACGATCTTCGTTTGGTTTTGGATCACGGAACGTCTCCTTGACACGCCAAAGGCATTCGGTGCCTATTTGTCTTTTTGTAGCACCAACGATTAAATCTTTTAAAACTCGAATCGATTTAATTCAACGAAGTAACCTATAGTACGTTTAGTATATTAGTAGTCTACGGTAGGTAAAGAAAGCCCCTCAAGAGAAGAGAATGGCTTTGTTGGCAGCATTGTCCAATATGCAGGCACTAATTTCATCCTTCTGATTCAGAGTTGAATAGTGCATCGCAAATTGCAAGAGAATTGCATGAATATTCCTCCATGTATTCACAAGCCCGCATCGATACACAACTCTCTGCACTACCTGTATTTCTTGCGAGTAGCGCGCCGACTCGTCTTATTTAGCTCTATATGTCCCGGCGAGCGTGTCAATCGAGAGCAGGCCCCACATTTCGAACGATCAGTATGCGCGAGTATCAGTATAGTTTACTTTACTTATAGTTGTTTGGTTTAGATGAAGCCCCATTCTCGTATTTCCAATCAAACAAAGTTAATCTTTACAATTTTCGTATTAATCACTTTACGAAAACATGAGAAAATTATAGGAAAGTATTGTATTTCTTTTCGAGCCATTTTTACTTATAAAAACTTAGCTTAACACTTATAAAAACTATAAGGAAAGCCGAACACGAAAATTACTTCAGGCAACTATCAAATTATCAAATATTTAAGACAGTAACGTTAATTCTTTATTACTTCAAGCAAGCACTTAGTCCAATAAACTATTTTCAAACCACGATCTATTCAATGGATACATTTCTAATTAAATTATCATAAGTCTGCAAGCTGTTTCGTGTATTCATAATATTTATATTTGACTACATCTCCAACTAAGACATTCAAATCTAAATCCATCACAAAAAATAACTTGATTTGATCATATTTAATCATGCTGCTGACATTTAAACAAAGCTACCAATTTACACCAAACTGTATATTGTATTATATGTAAGGGTGGCATGGCTCTATGCTTTTACCTGCGAAACTTCTTGTTTTCTAACAATATGTTAACTAATCCTACCAAACTAATTAGTTTTACAAAAAACAAACAGATCTAGTTTCGTATCAACATAAGAAATATAAAGGTAAAATCTTTGTCAGAAGTAAGTTGCTTCAAATCTAATGAATCCACGCAGATACTAGACCAAACATTTTGAATACTATCTGAGTCATATATTTAACGAAAGTCGCGTAGTACAATACTAAACGCTTGCCATTCGTTACGGTGTAACACAGCTCGCGTCCAGAGAGTACCCTTGCCATGACATCTAAAACATGCAAGTCAATAACCCGCTCGCAAAAAATTTACAAAAACTTTACATTGAAAGCAACCACAGACTATTCTGAGAGCATGACGTAAGCCTCAAGTTGAACCATCGAATTAGGAGTTTCATTATTATGAGAGCTGTATACTTTTCGGCATGAACATTTTCCATTTAACCAGTTTTCAAGGTATTTTTTAAATTACCCAAAGTATGTTCAGTTTTTGTGATGCCTCATTTCTTTAACCACCGCATTAAGTATCATACACTTATTGACGCCATAAACGATTTATTTGATGCTTTTGGTTGTGGAAAGAATTAGTACCGTAATATTTTTAACATATATGGAAAAGTTACGTGTAAACAAAACATTATAGCTCAGTTGTGGTCCGAAAAGCATGACAAATATTGACACAAGTCAAATTAAGAGACTACTCAATGAGTTTCTTGAAACAGTTAGGTTAGATTACAGTTGCTTTTTTATTATGATTGTGTTCTAATGCTAATAATAATTTATAAACCATGGTGTTTAACGAGTTCCATAACACGCCATACTACCATGATTGCTTTGGTACAATAATTAGAGGTCCAAAATTGATGGTATAATATGATGCTAATGTCAGTTTGATTTTGAGTAAGCCTTGTCTGTACTCGGCGTGTCAAGCGAGCCGTATCAAAATGTTTAGTTGATCTACGAAGGTCTCTTGTTTATCTGCTTTCGCCATTAGCATTCCGTTCATGGGAGTCTCGGATGCATGTTTAGGCAGGCAGTTTGGTTTACGCACAGTGTATGTACGCTCAATTTGGTAAGAGAAAATTAACGACAAGCGTTCAACATAGAATTTCAGAAATCCTGTAACTTTGCAGACTAATTAAAAGCAAATTGAATAATGGGGCCAGGTGAAAAATATTATCACATATGTATATTACAAGATTTAAAGTAATGTAAAGTCATTCTCGTTGACAAGGATATATAATGTTCCATGATTGAAGTATTTAAGTTCATAGTTTTCCAACCAATTTTAAATAACATACATACAACACTAAAAAATAACTTTATCTACCAAATATAACTAAGCCGTCACGAGATGGCAGCGTGCCTAAAATACTGACGGTAATGTTACGCTGTATTGCACTGTCTAACCTCAGGCTAAATAAAAACTAGCATCTCGGTCGTACTCTGACCTTAGCCGTTTCATGTGTTCGAGCCCCCAAATGCCTATAGTTTGTAATCCAAACGGCTCTAACATCAACACACGTAGCTTACTAGGACTTCCATGGAAACAATTTCATACCTTCTGGTCTTTTTCCATCGTCCTGCATCAATCCCCTTGGCTCTAAAGTAGCCGGAAAAAGCCCGACAAATGATGATTTTGATGGAGTTATGACGGGGAATACGTCCTGCACTTCTGACACAGTAAAGTTCGTAGTGGCTGCACTGGACTGCCCTATAACCGCACCGACAAAGATGAAGTACTTGACAATGAGCGCCTAACGGAACCGAAGTGGCGCCGTGAAACGCTTGGGAAATGTGTCTGGTCTGCTCTCTTATTCTGCTTCAAGTTACAAAAAACTATATTTTACAAATACAAATGGCCTACCAAAAACTGGTTCTACAACATAAAAAACCACTCCACAGGCAAGCATGCACACATACTAGGAACGTTGTACGGCGTCCTATATAAAAACCATGAGCCAACCAAAAAAGGAACATAAAAACCAACACCTTAATTTGACAAACGGTATGCTAGCTTTGGCGAAGGCAGCCACTTTTCAACTTTATCAACAAGCGATCCAGTTTTGTGTGTTGATATAAATAAATAATGATCAGATCGTGATAAATATTGAAGAGTCCATCGCCTTTGTATCCCCTCTAAACAACTTGCCAAGTTGCTATTATAGTAGTGAGAGTCCAAACCATTGATACGTCAGAGATTTGGGGCTCTTACTTAAACCAATTTTGCAAGTAGCGGAGAGGGCGTATGAATTGATAATTTAATTTATGTTATTATTATAAACGTAAAAATATCTAGATTTGCATTAAAGCTAGCAAACCATCAGTCATCAAGGACACAAACACAGAATTAGCCAAACGTTCCGAGCGTGGGGCGCTACCTGGAGTGTTGCTGCCTGTCAGAAGGCGGCGGAGAAGGCGCACGAGACGAGGTCGCCGTCTGCTCCCGAGTGTCGCCCGCCGCCGCAGGGCTGCCCGCGCCGCTGCCACCGAGCGCCAACGCCAGTCCGCTGATGCTGCCGACACATCACCACGTCACCACAGCCCTAGCGTCGATCGCCAATCGCATCTAGACATAGTTGCTCCACACGCTTTTATTACACGAAATAAAAAATGATATGATACACTGAATCGTATTGGAGCAGCTAAGTACTATTTGATTTTGAACTAAAATCGATACTACGAGTATTGGTTAAACTATTAACGGTAATACAATCTGTGTTAAAACTAAACGAAAACAATACAGTTTATATCCCGCCAAGTTCAATTTCCATTGTGTAAAATTACACCATTGTTCTCGTTAATTCTGTTATGGACTACGAACAGCCGAGCGAAGCAGAGCATTCTCAGCAGGGTGAAGTTATCATATAAGCGGTGATATTCAGTTAGTGGCAAGGCAACAGGAGTCAGTCATAATAAGGTACTGGCAAGCAAGCATTCCGAATGCATTTCGTGTAATCTTTCAAATTCATCAATTAATGGTGAATAAACATCGGATGTTGAGCATAATTGCGTCGTCGTTATAAGTGTCTGGCAAGAGGCTAACGAGATCTCATAAATCATTTGATGGGTAGGAGTGAGGTTGAGGTAAATCGAGATCACGGCGATTCATATGCCAGTCAAGGAGTCTTGGAAGATAAGTGTTAGGAGGAAAACTAAGCGGTCACGCAGACCTGTGGGCGTGCGAGTGGGCAATTAGTTGAATTACAGACTAATGGACGCCGCTGGATCACTCCACGCTCTGTGGAGATGGAGGTTATCTACTCATCAGCTGCTGATGAGAGGTGATTTTATAGTAGATTAAACATCCGTATGTACCGAAAGTCGCGGGATACGTTACTCTGGAAATTAGGGTACGATCTAGTATTATTCATTGTGTGCGAGTGTGTGAGTAAAACCCAGACGTGTGGTTTGATTATGATAATTGTGTGTCTTACTTGAAACATTTATCTAGTACTTATCGTAGCTCATTGTTACAATCAGTCAGTGATTAAATATATATTATGTATACTTGAATCAAATATGTATAGGCAAATACGTTGCCAGTCATTTCACGTATTGACACTAAGTCTTAAAATCAATATCTCCTGTTATTTCTTTACAATTTCCGTTAGCAATTGTTGACCGACAGATAACAATTATTTAATTATCTACATGTTATTTAAATTTCATCTGATTACAGTTTATGTAAACGGTTTTATAGTGCAAATATAATGTCTAGATCGACCACAAATAACTAAACTTCAGACAAATTCCAGGTGTCGTTTGATCTTAATGTTGTAACTCCTCAGGATATACATATAGTTGACCTAGTATTTAGTTTGAATTGTTCTACCTCCAAGCGTTTTTCACCAGTTGTTGTCTAGCAGCTGTGATCGAGTTGCGCACGCCAACAAACTAGAACGATGTCGGTCGGAGCGCATCTGGGGTATGAATGGCGCGTAAGACAACGACATAGTTGCCGACAATTGCAGCCAACTCGTCGCCGTCCACAAGGTTATCCATTGTTGAATATACAAAGGCAGACATGACTTTAATTGTTGGGATAAGTCCTATCACCTTTGTCGTGTAGTTTTCCTTGTGATATTTAACGGATTAAAAATAAGACTTATTAAGCATATCGAGGAAAAGAAATGTATTTTAGTTGCATACGCTTGACAAAGGCAATGTGCTGTAATTTATGGTGATATTCAATTACCGACAATTTATATATTTCCGTGAAATGTGCGATTTACTCGCAATAAAAGTGTTAATAGTTTATACCGTAACCATAATAAATGTAAGGTCAAAATATGGCGTCATGCGGCCTGAGGTCACTTAAGCGGAAGTATCATTGTTTTCCCAAATTATAAATATATGTATATCTGGTAACTGCCCGGAAATTGCATATGACTATTTTTTAGTACAAAGTATTCATAATTAGAACATCGTTGAAACACTGAGAAGACCCCTATGGTAATGATGATGCGATCGAAGATGTAACACGCCGGTCTAGCAGATACATATCCACTCTTCACTCTTTTCTTGAACATTCAAAATCTGCTTGTTTAGTAAGATTTACGGACACTAAGGGACTTCGTAAGTAAACGTTAAGCGACTCTAAATGCGGCTATAAAACGTTGTCGCAGTACAAGTAAGTACAACTATGTATGTATTCGTCAAGTGCTGCCACCATACCCATTTCGGTCGCGAAGCACACTCCTTCAAGTCTACGTGATCGGTGGAAAACGCTTCAGATAAAGTTTATGATACTCCATTTTTATTTAAAAAAGTCTCCAATGGTTCATAATGGTTGTCTCTTAATATTGATTCTCCGAAACATTAAGATGAACACAAGAAAGTCGTCGTTATGTAACAATGTCACTTTACACCTAAAAGATAAATACATCTAAACACCTATTGCGGGATTGTCTCTTGAATTGATAATAACATCAATACACTTTCAAGACTGTAGTAAGGAACGTTTATTAACATCTCAACAGTAAATTTATGATGTTCTACAATACAGGTACTACTAATTAAGTATTCAAAGAGGAAATTTCAATTCTCAGGTGAAAAGATTTATTGCAACAATTTACAATATGGCGCAGGTAAATTACTATAATCGTTATTCGCTTGTTATAATGTAAGATTGACGTAACAACTCTTGCAGTTTATATATTGCAATATATTATAGTTCTATCAACAACATAATAATTGTTCTTTATTAATGACGGAGAGCAGATGGTCTACTCAATGATAATTATATACCTGTCCCTTAATTACATACATAGTGATACTCTGGTGAGACGAATATACGAGCTAACGATAAACAAGATGAATATAGGAGCTGTTTCTTATTAGTGGTTAATGAAAAACATTGGATGACAAAAGCCGAAGAACGGGCTCAGTGGCGCTCACTTGGAGAGGCCTATGTCCAGCAGTAGATCATTAAAGGCTGATGATGATTCGAACCTATACTCATCAAAGCCGACGGCGGCCCAACTATTAAGAAGCGGTTATTATCTTCTATAGACATCTTCCCTAACTCGAGAGTATAAGGATTAGGTGGACTCTGCAAAAATCTTTCTGGACTGGCTAAATGCCAGCTCAGGCAGTCCTTGTAAAGTTCACGATCTACTAAATAAATGTGGTAAAGTTCACGATTTACGTAAATCATGAACTCACGTGATATTTATATGAATTACGCTAATGTCACAAATTGTGATTTCACGTTGTTAGGCACGCGACAAAGCATTATTTAAAGGCATTTTCTATAATCTCAATAAAAAGCCAACATCTAAACAATAGGTCAACCACAACATGATAAATACATTTTAGTTGTATACCGTAGGTATTTATTACTTGAAGTTGTAGGTAAGTCGATGAGGTATTGTTGTCAAGATCAGCGTCGAGATAATTACTAATAAGTTATTGCATCACGCGGATAGTTGCATTTCAATTCCTTTGTTGCGACACAAGGTCGGTGAAAAATACTTCAATGTGGTCATGTATACAAAAGCATTCAAATACTTATTGTTACACACGATGCTAATTATCACGGGGCATCGGAACCACTTAGGAGCTGAGAGTTTCAATTTGGGCGTATGCGAGTGGTTGGCTCAAGGTCAGGTATGATATGCGCCTAATACCTACTATATCATCGATATATATAATACAATCCTTAAAAATACGTATCGTTTAGTACTAAACATAATTTTATGTTGTTACTTATGTACTAATGCTTGCGGAGAAAAGAGTACCGGTAAACGTCGTCGAATAATTATATTATCACTAATTTCACCCCGCGGTTACTTTCGGGCTAAAAGTAGTGTTAATCAAGGGTATCAAGCTACCTTCATAACAAGTATCATCCAAATCCGTCCAGCTGTTTAGTACACACCGACAAACTTTCGTAAATATAACATTAGTATGACTAGCTGCGCCCCGCGGTGTTACCCGTGATTGGCCATCCTACGGGAACTGTACATTGTCCTAGATAAAAAGTAGCCTATGTGCTATTCCAGTCTCTAATCTATCTCTGTGCCAATTTCATCAAAATCCGTTGAGCCGTTCTGGTATGTTTGGTATGTTTAAAAAACCATTCATCCATCCAAAATTTCGCATTTATAATAGTAATAAGTTCTGTCATGTCCCTTTTTTATATAAATTTAGCCTGGAGTGTTTGGATTGATTTTGGGACATAACCGCTATGTATTAAACAAATTACAAATCATGGCAACAATTGGAGGAGAAAGTCTGCGCCTGAAAACCTTACCAGAAGTGGAATCTCAAAACATTAAAACAGGGTAATATAGACATAAACATTGTGCGTGATCCGATCGACGACTGGGCCTGGCCTCAGAGGACAGAGGAAATCTTTGAAAATATTAATGATGAACCAGAAGAGGACAAGGGTTTGTATTCAAAATCAAAGTCAATTTCGAATAACTTGTCTTTTTTTTAATTAGCTCCTTTAATATCACTGAGACCGTATTCGGTTCATTGTGATCGCCACATGAGATAACTAGAGGTCACCACCAAAGCCCACAGCTGCTATAAACTGCAGGATTTGTTTTGCATAAAATAATAAACTGCTTTTGATGTCTGTAAATCAAAAATAGTACAACTTGTTTAATAAGGTGTTGGTGACAGAACCAGTGTGTGTTTATTGATTTACACTAACTACTACTAATTATGCAAATAACATCTAAAATACCTATCAAAACACCGATAATATTGTTTTTCTAACCCACTGCCGTTCCTTCGGTGACATAATCTACATTGTTGTAAACTAATGTGTAATCTATGTGTTCAGATTGCAATGTTTACTTCGGAACCAGCTGTTGCCCGCAACTTCGTCCGCGTGGAATGTAACAATTTTTTTCGCGGAAACCTTATTATTTTTTCTTTTTCTAGAATAAAAGTATCTTATGTTACTACTTATAACATCAGCTATCTGCCAGTGAGTCTCGTCAAAATCGGACAACATACATTCTTTAATTTGCTCTTAATCCCAAAACTAAAATAAAAAATGTTTTTGGTACCGTATATTTGTACTTTCCAATGCATTCCATAAAAAGTTGTTATTTTGACATTACAAACAGACACTTCAATTTTATTTATTTGTATGTATAGAAGATATGTGGAGTGTATTACGGCCGCGCTAATCGTATGAGTAATCGCTCGAAACGACGCCTTTCCGTGTTGACATGCAAACTTGTAATCGACTTAGCGCGGTAAAGCTCTTGGAAATCATCATTTCTAGCTGCGTCATTACAAGCACTTACTTTGCTCATTGTGTTATGGTATTTTATTTATAGTACATATAAGTTACTACGGTGAAGGTATAGAAGTTAGCAACAGTAATACCTATCAGGCCAAAATAGTAACAACGGGCACATAAACATGCGCACTGGATCTTTATACTACGTTTGGTGGGCTTGTCGATACTAGGATAGTAATAAGGTTTTCATCTTTAATATGTATTATCTTTGAGGTGATGGTAGGAGGAGTAAAAAGTCTAATTAATGTATTTTTATTCGTAGCATAATTTATTTATCGGTAATTATGAAATCACTTTGATTTCTGACGATACGAAACGTAGAAAATATCAGGGAGTTTTATTAAGTTTTACGTTATAATAGAAAACAAGATGTGGCAAATATTTAAGCACACACACATAAATACACGGTTGTAATTTACATACAATGTGCTACATTTCATAAACAATAACTGCGCAGATGTGGAAATTACCAACAATATTAATGAAATAGACAAATTCCAATGTGGCTTCAGAATTCGGCGAGTTACGCAGCAACTGTTTGGCAAACAACCAATATTATTCGGTCGCCTTGTGATCTAGGAGGCAATCAGTTCCGAATCAGGCAAATATCAAGTAATTGATTAACGCTAATTGGGGAATAAGATCTCTTGCCAGCTAGTTTGTATGTTTACATTCAAAGCAATCATTCACGGAGTATCATAAGAAATGTCTTTCTGTAATAGTTATATTCCATACAACATTAAAGACTGAAGGATTTACAATTTTGAAGTCTTTTTTCTAACCGACGGATCGTTGGATCCGAATGAAATAACCTGCGCTGAAAGACCAATCGGGACCAAATTAGTGAAAAATAATATTGCAACAAGTGTGTTATTAAGTACATGCCCACCGTTCGTAACACCAGGTATAAAGGACTGCAATTCACAGCGAACAGTTATTGCGGTAGCATAACCAAACAAAGACTAGAAGCGTGTAATATCATCAAAGATAACGATCCAAGATCCGACAACTACACAGAGGCAAATTCGGAGAAGTGGATAGCCTTCGACAAGCGTCAAAAGATGCGATTGTGTAATGCACTGTTAGGACAACAAAGGCACACTTCAATGGGGCACATTGTAAATCATACAAATGGTCGTTTGTGGCGCGTGCGCAGCACGATACCGGCCGATAACAACCGAACATAATCGGCCTTACAGTAATTGTCCCAACATTCAGGACTGTAAACCTTGGCCCATAGAGTCTAAAATGTGCAATAATTTGAATTGAATGGACCAAGGAATGAGATATTAAACCACAATTGCCCTTTATTTAGGAAACTCCTTTCGACCCTTATTCTAAGAAAGCGTTAGCGTTGATATCACATCAGTCAGTAATTGTAACACAATAGCCAGTTCGTAATCACAGAACAGATAAAAACTGGTATCTATTAATAATGTAGGCATACCTTGAGATATCATCTATTAGGGTACCAAAGTCAAAATAGTTTTATTTTTTTTAATTTAAACTTAATATTTAAATGCCAAACTGAAAGAAGCGCACCGCCAACAAACTGTTTTAAGAGTTTGTTGGCGGTGCGCTTCTTTGTAAGGCTTTCCTAGGTAAGTTTTATATATATGTAGTTTTATATATATGTACTTACGACTAATAACTCGATTAGTCATTATTATTAACAACAATATTATTAACATTGAGTGCTGATTAAAATACATAGCTTAACGAATTATTCATTCAGAAGTACAAAAATTCCAAAAGCATCCAATTATTAACCTTCACCACCATCCGGTAAGCGAACATTTCGCAGATGCAGTAAAATCATTAATGCTTCCCGATTTGTTTATTTTAGTTACGGCTCCGAGCTGGCGCCGGGCTCACCTTGACCGAAGCAAGAGAACAGTGCAATATACCAGCGAAAATCCGACCTTTCCACCAGATTATTCATGAGAAATTAACTTCCAGGATGTGGCGCGGAACAATAAAAAATATTGCGACAGCAAACTCGAGATAAACAAAACTTTTGGGACACAACAACAGTTAAGAATATCTTTGATTAAGTGGATACATCGACAAAGTTTGGAATCCAACCACATGCAAAAAATTTGGGGTTTCGCGAGAAACAAAACTAGTGTAAGCTATTTGTACAATAATTATTGTAAGAATCAGCTTGTTTATTGGCAGCTTGCGTATTTCGCAGAGATCAAGATATCAAGATGCCTTTATAAGTGGGTTTATGTAAACACAAACTAAAATTAGCATGGTAATAAGCGAGTAAGCAATACGATCTATTTCGAGGGTTACAAGTTGCAAGAAAATTTTATGGCGGGACGTAAAATCTATTACTATTTCATCACAACAGCGCTGATTTCGTCAGGAGCTTTGATAACCCACATCCATTAGCCTTTATTGCAGACATGACAGGCCATGTTTCACGACGAATAAGCCAAAGTATTTAATTATAGCTTTCTGACTGAAACTCATTTAGATTTATTGGACCTTACATGATTTCCAAAACTAGTGGAAGCAATAAAACGGTTAATTGATTAGTGTCGGTTTCACTTTCATGTCTTATTCGAAAAGTTTTTTAGGAAATGTGAGTAACAATGGATAAGCTAGATATTTGTCTATGTAATATTACAAACAAATTTATAGATGTGCGAACGTACATAAGACATTTATGAGGTTATCTCGTTCCGTTTTATGTTATCATATTATTATCACTGACTCGGATTTTTCTTAGAATTAATACTTGATTGTAACAGTACCTTCATATTATTTGGCCGATCCCGTTATTACAAAAAACGGCACCCTCTAAATCACGAATAAGTGAAAAGATAAAGAGAGAGTAAACCCCTATATAAGTAAAAAAAATATCGATGTCTTTGGTTAAACATGGTTTTATCTTTTACATATTATAATCGTACTGAAATTTCCTACCTGTCCTTGCACTGGTAAAGAAGCTTTTATCTTACTTTTGAAGAGTCTAGTAATGATACTGTCTTCATTCCATAATACAAAAGTATACCTTAGTAACATACTGAGTATGTATGGACATTGAGCGACCATCAGTTACTTCATAAACTTACGATCATGAGTTCACTCATGATCGTGACAGATAAGTAAAAGAACCAATTAGAGATTTACAATTTATCAATGTAAAATTCAACAAGCAGGACCATATCGAAAGCATACCCACCACAAAATCAATACATATTAACTGTAATTGTGATGTGAACATGTCAACTGTGACAAGACAGGCAGTAAAGGACGTTTGTTGAACCTTGGACGAGGGTGAATTAGAGGGTGAGTTGAGGGCGACGACCGATTAATATGTCCTGTGCACTAGTAGTGATAAATGAGAGAATTTTACGGCTTTCGTTAACAAACGCTAACATCTAGGATTAATAGACAGCAGAATTGTGCAGTAAGTATTTCTATATAAGTATTTCGGTAAAATATATATATGTTTTAATTTAATAGATAGATGTTTTAATTTAAAAATCTGTTTAATAACTTTTATTGTTTAGTTTCCCCATAATCAAGCTTCCATGATTTGAAATTTTCTTATTTTTTCAATACTTTGTCTATTTGAAAATTATAAAAGCAGGAAGTCAGAACAGCTAAAACAGCTAGAACAGCTGGCTAAGTACAGCCATGGATTAGCAAAAATTTTACAGAGGACATCGCCTTTTCCTGCGATTACCCTGTTACAAAATTTGGATAGTATCACAATTATTGTGATGAGACATTCATTCTGACAGGTCCAACGACCTTCAGTGCTGATGAAACTCAACCCATAGCTTCGGGGTGTAACTTGACACCAAGGTCACACGCAAAGGCCGTCCATCGAACCTTCCTAGCCTCTTCCGGGTCCGCGTGTATATGATTGATGGACGTTTGTTATAATGGGCACATTCGCAATACTCCTCATTATTTGGTTCAACGACCGCAACTAACAAAACTTGAAAATAAATTGCAGAGTGTTTGTTTTCAGAAATTGTGGCCAGATGCTAAGTCATCAAATTACCGAAACATCATGGCGTATTCATTATACCTACTGTATTATAAATAAATGAACAACGAGCTTGACACGTTTGGTCTCAGCCTGCTTTCGTTTGAGGTAGAAGCTCGAAGAACTATTTCACTTGTTGTAGTATATTTAAAATCAATTGTATGTTCTTAATATTATTGTATTTTCTTTGAAGAAAAATTTTACCATCAATAACTGTATTGTTAATCACTAAGTACTCTTCATTGAAGCACGTTGTACACGCCTGGAAGTGAATTTGTTGTTGTGGATAACTAATCACTAAAGTTGTTCCCAGGGTGGAATCGTTTATCATTACTAAAATGACTCATTATGATTAATACGGTCATCGCTTTAATTAGATTTACATATACACACACACATATATATACACACATTGTTAATCGCATACGACTGACATATAAAAATAAACAAGTGGCCGATTTAAAAATGGAAAAAATCAACTTCTATTGTTTCATCCCTTATACGTCCTACCATTTTAATATAGTAACATCCAAATCGGTATACAACGGGCGAAGAAAGCGTAATTCGTTATTTATTTTACTCGGATGACATATTTTTTCCAATTATTTTGATTTAAAAACCAAACTATTGAACCGATTTTGATACGAAAAAAACAATCTGAAACCATATCCTTTAAAACAAATAAAGGATTTTCCAAATTGGTTGATAAATGTCGGAGAACTGAGGTATCAACCATTAAAAAAATACAACCGAATTGATATCTTCCTCTAGAAGTCGGTTGAGAAATCGTATTTTATAAGTTTTTAAGGACATGTTAATATCCTAGTTTATTAATATATTATATGAAATGTTCTCTAAATCTAAATAGTTCCTAAACATCTTGAAGGAAATAGTTTGAAAGTCTTCATTTAATTATATCGGTTCAATGTACTCAAAGCCTGTGTAATTTGACCGGTACAGATTTAGTTCCTTATGCTCGTGAACGTTCACGTCAATCCGAGCATCGGAGCGTGGAAGCCTTAGAACCGATCCACCGAAATAGCTTGTAGACTCTTTGTCACTGAAATGTGTACACGAGCTTAGGTGGGTTTAAATTGGGATTATTCGTGGAAATTGTTGTTGGATAAAAACACGATACATTTTTTAAATGCCAGTTTGCATATTGTATTATAATGACAATAATCGAATACAAATTCATTGCATGCAATTCTACCTTTCAAGAAGTAACAGCAACTGTTGTTAAATGCAGTCGATGAACGTTAACTTGAATACTATTATGATGATGTACTAATATTAAACTGATGTACTATTATTATTGTACATCAGTATTGACAAGGAATTATTACAAATATACGAAAAAAATAAATGTATACATAGTTTTAAAGTTCCTAAACACTAACTGATTTAAAAGGTTTAAGACTTTTGCTTCGGTTGCTTAAAATGTTTGCAGATATTTGAGAACGTAGATGTCATTCAATATTCAAAGTCCTTTATTGCGGTTTAAACCTTTTTTGTTTTGACAAGACTACACCTTTATGGCCGCAGTTGGGCTTGAACACTTATGTGGGCTTTCGTAATAGCGGAAGACTCTCGACCGGCTTACAAACTATATTATATAGGGCTATGATATCACAAATTGTGCAGATGCATGTAATTTAGCGGGTACCCAATGCTAATAAATAAATACATTTTGTGTCTAATGCATTGTCTTAGGGGTCTAAAACCATCTTCGCATTATTGAAACCGATTTGGGGCACATCGGTTGGATGGTTTGAAAGTCTATTAAAGGACATAGGTATAAACCATTTTTGTGTTTTATAAGTTAGGATTTACTGGTATCGTATGCAACAGGCAAAAAACTTGTTTAGTGTAAATTAGCCTTATCGCTGATTCATAGACACATGAATGGAAGATATCAAGACTAAAGAACATCAAGTTGATTTTCGTACATCACGATTAACTAAAACTCCATACAACAAGTTCAAGGTCCTGTCATAGAGGATAAAGGAGATCTCATATGAGATATCATCCACTAACTATGTAATAAGTATATTTTAAATGGCCCAGTGCATCAAAAGCCTGGGTTATCGGCCGCAACGCGGAATTGTGGCGCAAACAACGCCTTTTACACTCGCCAATTTAGCGGACACTCGCAAAACGTTGCCGGCACAACAATTAAGCGGCTTAACATGACTATAATACTGTTATGTGATAACAAGGCTTCTTGAGAAATGGAGACAGAACGTAAAGGTGCAAAATAGTGATGAGCAATAAGTACACAACACTCATATTTTCATATATGTACTTATATATACCACAACGAACCTGGTATAGGTTTATCAGAAAAGTAACCAGAAGTGGGTATGGTAAATGAGCTTAATCCATTAAGTACAATTAAATTGACCAAAACAATGCACAATAGGATGATGTCACTGGTGTAATGGTAGACATGAAGCCCATGGAAATTACGTCATGCATTTAGGAGGACGAGCCCAGGTCAAATCAGTACTACGATAATTAAAAAATATGGTCCTGAAACTATTGGATGGATTTTGATGAAACTTGGCATGTTTTCAGCTTACAAGTAAAGACTTCAAAAACTCAAGGCTTTGTGGTCATTGCGCCGTGATCCAAAATGAGGTTCTCGTCAGTCTCATTTCTTTTGCATTAATTTTACAAATTTCTCATATTTTGAAATATCCATGGTAAAGAAAATTCGTTACAGAACCTGAATTAACAAGTAATTAAAAATACAAATAAAAACAATTTTTGTTTACAGTACCGTCACCGGTGTGCAAGCTTGAATCTCACTTATACGGCATTTTTATGCATGATGTAGTATTATTGACCTAATATGTCACAGTTTAATACCTACCCACTGTAATGTATTTATTTACTAGAAATGGCTACTTAAAATACATATTTTACAATCTTTTCACACTAGGCGACCGACAGGCGTAGCTAAATAAAACTGTTTTGCCATTTATTGTAGTTGATTAAGTGCGGAACGAGCTAACAACCTAGCACTATTATAGGACTCAGGTCCTCAACTACCACACCATGAGAATACCCAAATCGCATCGAATTACACCCGTCAGTTTCACACGGGGATGTAACATCTCATGCACTTGTAACTACGCCGGTAACCACACCCTTCCAACTAACGTAACGTAGTCCTAACTAAAAGGAAGGAAAAGGAAACTAGAATTTCCTTATCAGCATCTGCAGAACGCGTCAGTTCTAGGAACATAATGATAAGATCCAAGAAAAACGGTGATGTTATAATAGTAGGTTCAGAAAAAATATATTTGTTGGTTCTTCTGTGTGAGCAAATGGCCAAATACGGTGTCGGAGTTTGCCGTTTGAAGGCCTCCGACACTGCTTATCGACTAGTTAAGCTGAGACTGACATCTTAACATGATCTCCGAAGGAAGGAAACGCTCGGCTCTAATACCACTAAACGGCTGCCATCCCACTACTTTAGAACTGAATTCAAGTGACAAGATATGAAATATTGAAACTGAAATATTGTGGGAAATAAATGAAATAAATTTTGAGGTAATTCTATTTTTATCATAATTGTTTGTAAAAACAGCATCAGCAGGTTGGCGTAGCCAGTTTTAAACTACTACTAGTATCCCGCGTAGTTTCAGTTTCCGTGGGAATACGGGGATAAAATATAGCCTATGTTACTCGCTGATAATGTAGCTTTCCTTTAGTGAAAGAATGTTCAGCGGTTTAGGCCTGAAAGCGTAACAAACAAAGTCACTTACGCATTTATAATATTAGGTAGAATAATACTATATTTAAGCAGTATAGCATAATATAAAACAAATAAAGTACATATAAAAAAAAAAATTACACACGCGAACTTGTTTACCCTAATACTGACGTCATGATTCGAAGCGTGTCTGGGTGAGATCATGCCTTTTTATGCGTATTACGAACGACCTTATCGGTATCCCGACCATTAGGGTTGAAAAATAAAAACAATGTTAGTCAACATAATTAACGAGTGATAAAACTGACCGTGTTCAGGTCAATCTCACACGAGCGCCGGGAATCGAGGACTTATTGACCTTGGCCATCAGAGACACGGGTTCATTGATATACAGCGTAAAAAACATATCGTGACAACTGCAATCAAACCATCAATTTAATATGGACACATGTCACATTCAAAATTCTTGATGATGATTTGAATTTTATTATTATAAATTATAAACAATCAACCCGTCCTGGATTCGCAGCGGGTGCAATTTGCTAATGAAGAACATGAAAAGTCCCAAGAAAGAAAACATTAAGTTTGTTTTTTCTTTGTTAAAAACCTTGTCATGACAATCTATACAAAAAAAAATTAAGTGTATTCGTAATGTCATAATAGCAGGTTTTTACAAAATGCATTTGAAAGTATTTATATAGTACACGTAACAAAAAACTATTTCTAAAATACAATACAAGTTCTAACACTTTTAAATTTATGGATTGGGTTCTGAAATCTGAAAGTTCATAAAATTATGGACACGGTTTTCCGAATGCTATGAGTCATCATATCAGAATCGGCGGATGTTTGTTCTCTTTCAGATAAACTAAGTAGGACAAAGGAGCAGGTTAAGGTAATACATTATTAGGATTCCGTACATCAAAAGTAAAAAACAGAAGTCTTATAGGTTCACTTCGTTGTCCGTCTGTCAAGACCCTTTTTGTCACAAATGCGGACAGGTATCAAGTTGAAATTAATATCAAATACTCAGCTGCAATCCCTAGGAGCAGTGAAAAAATCAAACTTCTAAGTCAACGCATTTAAAAGATAGGGCCGTGAATGCCCCGTTTATGCCATATTTTTACACTAACAAGGGAATCAAAACCTATAGGGTACTTCCTGTTGACGTAGAACCATGATATTAGCCAAGAAGCATGGAAGATGGCAATCCGAAAACCGTAAATTTGTATTTATACCACAAAAAAAAAATACGTGAAAAGATCTACAAGTTACTCGTTTACCTACAAGTTAGTGCAGAACCCTCGGTGAGCAAGTCCGACTCGCACTTGCCGGTTTTTTCATTATTATCTCGTTCAACAGTCTTAGAGCCTCCTTGTCAAACATATTTATAGAGAACTATTAGGAAAATGGCACACAGTGTCAACATTCCCTATGAATGTTGACACAAATTTTGTAGAATGGGTTATCGCGCTTGGCTCATGATTCTCAGAGGTAGCTACGTACTTGCATCTTATCATCGATGTCAAAAAAACCGCGTTGATGGGATGAGAAAATGTTTTTCTGGTAATAGCTTATTTTATTCATTACAACTATGATTTATCAAGAACCCTCGCAACTTTCAAGCTATTAAATATAAGAAAACATTAATATCTCATCATCACACCAGCAGTTGATTTTCAGATTTATTGCAATTCATCCGGACTTGAATAATATAATAAATATTCACTCACATTTTACCATAGAGCTATCTAGTTCCTAAACTAAGTATCTATAGCTTGTACTTTGGAAACCATATATAACATACAGAATACTGATATCATAAATTTTGTGTAAAAACATTACGTCTTACACATAGTAACACCCAGACACAAAACTTATTATTCTTATTATTAAATATAATATGTTCGCCACACAAATTGTCCTGGGTGGAAATCAAACCCACGGACCTACAGCGCAGATGGCAGGGCTACTACCAACTGAGCTGTTAGGCCTTAGTTAAATAATTGATAGGATTGGTAAAATATTTTCCTACATTATGGAACAATTCATTGTACTGGCTGCAAGTGTTACCGAGATTATTTGCGGGAAACCAATGGGGTAATGAGCTCATCAACTGTCTCGGAATGACGGACGCGATGCGATACTTGGGCTTTCTCATACTTCGGTGGGGATGTTCTTTTTGATCGACGGTACTCACTTAATCACCGTGGGCCGTCAACTATTGACAATAGTCACAAAATAGAATTCTGCCAAACCTTACGCGGCCAAATGCCTGTGTGAAATTATGTACGTATGTGCCTGTTGTATATACATATTGCAATTGAAACGATTTGTCTGCAACATGAACCGGAGTAATGTTGCACGTAGAATTACTCTTATTTGTTGGCTAGATTATTAATTTTGTGTACGGCTACAACATGAACAGCACAAACAGTGTTTTAAATCACATCAGACATTTATTATGGGCCATTATCCTTTCCAAAGGGTAAGGTAGGTAAGTACCGACAATTACGTTGATGGAAACTTAGTGTTTGGCCAGTAAGGCTACGAATTATAAACAAAATAATTGTCGGTTATTATCTATTGTTGCAGGTAAACTTCATTCATCACCAGGTAAGTGCTGTTACGTAATTTATCCATAAGTTGATGTTCCACTGCCAAATATTGGATATTTGAAAACATTTTAAAAACAAATGCCTGGAAACAAAAATAATATAAGGTGACTTCTGTCAAGTTTGTCTTGGGGGACCATGTTGCTGGGTTCCGTAGTTGAAAACCCTTGAACATTGAAGCAGACACACAGACTTGTAAACAAACTAGAACACAACATACAGCCGGGAACACGACTAGTCACACCGGAGAGAGCAGACTCGAACCCGCTCGTACACGTATCCCCCGAGTAGTGCGAAAGAAGCAACCCAATGTAACAGAACCTGGCACAAGTTCTACTGCTACTGATATACTCGCATTGCTGTTTTCCGGTAGAAGGGTGTGGGTGTCGGTGATACATCCTCGTCTCAGATCGAGGGGGGGCGCAACGCGATGCGACTTCTCATAATTTTACTGATATCAATGGGTCGTTTTATTGGTAGTTATGAGCGGCAGTGACCATTTAACATCAGGCGGGCTGTCAACTCGTCCCGAAACTACAGTCACATAAAAAGACTTGTAAACTACGCCTTACGAATGGGAACCTTAAAAAAGAGAAAACCAATTGCCGGCTACGGCAGTGGCGGGGTAATTTTCAATTTACTTTCCCTCAATGCCAATCGTATTCAAATTGTTTACAGTTTCATTGACGCCAGCGGATTGGATACGCCGTGATGTTGAGATTTTCCATTCGCTGTCCAGACGAATAGAGATAAACTTTCTAAACTAATCATCGTTTAAAATTATTGCCAAGTAGCTACTTGATAGTGAAGATATACGTCGCAAATACGAGAGAGTAGAGGAATTAATTCATAGCTGCACTATAAACAATGTGTAATCGAAATGAGATAGTGGTAATAATCAATCTATACATATATAAGAAGTTGAAAAATTTGAAATTGGGGATTGCATTTTCACATGGTGTTTTTGCCACTACCTCGTTTGACAGCTGGATATCGCTCCGAAACTTTTGAACATGGGACAAAGCATCACGCAAAAAAAAAACAATTAGAATACGTCAACTAAAGATACCCCTTGGCCGTTGAAGTATGAAGAAGTTAGTCACCCCTACCACACAATACGAATGGATTACATACTAATAATGATGAAGGTTTGCAGGTGATTGATGATATGATTGCAGGTTATGCACTTATCCCAAAAAAAAGAGTACCCTCCGTCTAATTTAGTCACGAGGATGTTCACCTGCTAGTCATTGATCGTATCGAGCAGAGTGTTGTGTCTCAAATTGAAATATTTCCACGAAGGAAGGAAACCGAAATGATCTAAAGAACGGTTTGGTTTCTTGTAACACATCTAACAGTTGTTGTTCTTGGAAAGAAAAAGGGCGTTGAAGGGCTTTGAACTGCGAACATAAAATCAACAGAATAATATTGTGCTACGACCAATTCCATTGAAACATTTATTTTGTTATCTGCTGCAAGGCAAAACATGTTTATAAACGCTATGCAATTATGATTAAAAATATTAGCTTTTATTGTATTTTTTTTGTTTATTTTTTATCTTATTTTGCATCATCACATCTGTGAATGTTATCGGATAAATGATCGCCGTAATCTTTTATCATTACTTCAATCAGATGACAGCAAGAGGGCAACAAGCAAGAGATGTTCATGTTTCCTAACTATGTAAATAAAAATGAATTTCCACATGTATGACAGAGCATCACTTGAAGATGGCTCGACCGATTTGGCGGATTTCTTTTTCGTTGTGTTCTTATATGTCAGGACAAGGCACTTCACTTTTTATTATAATAAAGGAAATATTAGTAATCAAACCATAGACAAGCGTTTGACCTTGCTACCTCACCTGGTGAGTGATGAATGTGATGATGATGCAGTAGAAAATATATTAACACAAGTTTAGTAGACTTCATATTACGCAAGAAATTGCCGAAATAATCTATTGCCTCTATCACGTATCAAGGCTTAAAACCTACACTTTATCAGTTCAGTTGATCCGCTCTACTAACCGCAACATTGCACAAACATTAACTTTATTATAATCGGCCATTTATCTACGACATAACGCATATGTTGCAAAACTGTAGAATTGTACGTAACAGTAACGCATGTGCGACCGATGGTTATTATGTGCGTATTTAGCGTGAATGTACTAAGGTTTCCTTGTGGCATAATAATAAAAGTCAAGAAGGAGCACTTGGAGTAGCCGAAAGTATAGAAAACAACATGCATGTTCGATATAACAATGTACCAAATCAGGTAGATTACATGATTGTTTGGAATGGTTTTCCTGGAGAGATAAAGGCAGCGCTGGCAGAGAGAATGGCTAGATAGGCTGATGGCATAGCACAGATAGCAGATCACAAAACAGTAGAGGATATGGCGAAGTATTGAGGAGACCCATGGACCAGTGGAAGGTTGAAGGTTGAAGATAAATTCCAAATAATTATCTAATCTAAATAGGTAATTAGGATAAGCATTTTAAACATTTGTCTAGTCTCAGCCCGTAGCGAATCACAGACGAAAATACTGAATAGAAGTTCACCAAAACATCACGTTTACGTTCCATTGAAGCCTATAATACACTCTAAAAACAAAATTTACTACCAAGACATGCGACCCACTTAAGTTATTGTGCAAAGCTGCCGCGATGATACGACGCTTGTAAAATTAGGAAAGCCAGCAGCTTTCCTAATTTGCCAAGTTAGCCCCACCTTCGCTACGCCCACACGTTTACATATTTGGAATTTGTTTACCGTTTCCTGGTTTTACAACAATGCGTAAACAACGGGTCATATTTCGTAAGGCGGAATCTCTGTAATGCAGTTCAAGTTTTTTGAGTAATTGTTGTGTGTTTCTTAACGTGAGAATTATTAATTTAAGAACAGTTTCTAATTCATAACTATGTGTAATATGAAAAATATTGCAAACTAAATAAAGAATTGAAATCTGTATTTGACAGGGGCGGTGATGAACTCCAAAAACCAATAAAAATCATTGGTAAATGCCGACATCTAGAAATAAACAAGAACATCACAAATAAATAAAAAAATGGAATTGGCAGACTGATAACCTCGTAAAATAAACGAACCATTTGCCAGAAACGTTGAATGCTAGACATTTCTCATTTCATGAGTATGATTAGCTCTTACATGAGATTAGAACAATTTTGTAACAAAGGCAAAGATTATTTAAACCGATGGTTATTTAATTACCATAATTTTTGTAATTAATAAGCATAGTAATCACGAACGTCACGAATTCACATAAAAAAAAAATAAAAAAAAAATATATGCGTAGTTTACAAGCGTACGAGAGTCGCTTAGTAATTAAAAGATAAACTTGCACTAGCTATTTCTCTTAAACTAAGCACTAATTCAGCTTCTTCACATTCAAGGTATATGCTGTAAGGACAAATATTACTTACTTATTACTTACACTTGCTAGTGAATACTGTTACATTACGCACTGGACCGAGAACCTTAAAGTGCCGGTAAAGGGACATAATTATGCCGATCGATGTAATAGTTGCATGCGCTTGCGCAAAGTGCGTAGCTAATTACCATAGTCATAATTGGATACGATTTAGGGACCCTACTGAACGACGGACGAGCTGTTTATACGGCATATTAGACTAGCTACTTGCGATCCAGTTTAATTGAGATTGAGTTTTATTCATTGGTTTCCGGATCGTTTCGGCCAAAGTTATGTCAAGCTGATCAAAAAGCTGCTTGCTAAAAAGCTGACAATTGGTTGTAATTCAAATTCACCGAATGCCAGCGAATTTCTTGATGCCAGTGCTATAAAAATGGTTTGTGCTGCTCTCGTAAGGAGTAAGATTGTGGCGGCGTCAATTTTTTGGCACACTTATGAGATTTCTTACGCCTTGCGTCTAGAGAAGATTTGGAAGGCTTTTCTGAGATTCTTATATAAAAATTTACATAGTTATTATCTCTTCTTCTCGATTCGGGCAATGACAACTGGATTCGATCACAGCCAAATTTTTTTACGAATTGAATTCATAATCTTCTTTTTGATCGAGTTCTATAACTACGTTCAGTCTGATCAAGCTTGAATGGTGGAAAGTGGAATTGTTTCACCGCATTGCGGCTGCGGCAGAAGCTTCTACGAAATGGACACTTCCAATGATCATTATCGCAATAGGGTAGCTAGAAACAATTATATAATAAAAAATAGAAAAATAGCTGCTAGTAAAACTTCAGTGAAATATGTAGCCACTGAAGCTATTAATCAAACACGATAAGTGCTGAAGCAGCCAATCGAAACAAATGTGTACAGTAAGAAAGAAATCGATAATGCTTATGGCACGATCGAACATTTCTCAAATTGGAAAATCTATTTGGATCACATATTAAGTAAGCAAATAGCGCAGATTGAAAACCAAATTGTATACACCAGATCAACTCGTTTATATACAACTTAAGAAACATAAATATTTATGAATATTGTAATTACTTAATGCCTCTTTGAACTTAACATCTATTTTATATCTACCTAAGAAACAGCCGTTTTTCTTATGTTTAGCAACGTGATGAATACATATGAATAAGATATTACACTACAGCAGTATTTTTTCTTAGCTGAATCATTTAACATCTAATGCAATCTAAAACGCTTATAAATCACTTTCAACGCGTAAACTTGAAAAGAAAGGAAGATGATGTGATCAAATATTTTATAAATACTCGATACAAAGAATCGATGTTCTATCCGCTAAACAACAGACAAATAACATAAAAATAAATTACGGAAAAGTGTACCCAAAGAGCACCCATGACCCTCATCAAAAATGTAAACAAAACCCACCTACGGACATGATTTCCATAATAATCTCGTAGGAATGGTAAATAACGACCAAAACATGTTTACAGGCGAAAGAGTTAGGTTACTGGAGATTTATAACATCAGTAAATCAGCCCTGTGCTGCTGCGAGCAGGTAAAGACTGACTTGGAATACCGAAGTGGATGACACAAATACGTGTTCCATTTAGCAGTTGCAAGTAATACATGCACTTTCGATTGTCGCTCTTATACTAAGACTAGGTCATGCCTTCTGCGCTGAAGGTTGTGGGTTCGATTCCCACTCAGAACAAGCATTTGTGTGACGAACATCAATGTTTGTTTTGAATTAAAAAAAAAAAAAATCTATGTAATGTATTCTATCAGTATATATCGTGTTCTAATTCTCTAAGCAGGTAAGTGAGTTATCCAATTCAAAAACACCTACTTGTCTTTCATTGTAAGAAAATTATCATAATGCTAATGTTTAGCAAGCAGGCGTGTTTATGTTAAATTTGAACCTTGGCAAAACGTACATTCTATTTTTAGCAATGACACATGGTTTGCATTTTTTACCGTGGATCTTATTTGAAAGATTTTGAAGATACATGAGACAAAAACCGGTTGGACGAGCGTAAACCACTACCTGTTTATTTGTTGAAGTGAAATTGATTGTTTTGGCGGATTTTTGTATGTGCCGCGATGGCTCATTTCCACTTGCATTTCAGAACCGCGTTCGCCTGAACGCGTTATCTGTTATTATTCGTTAGGACAATTTCTCTACACATAATGATTTTCGAAAGATGAAAACAATTAGTTTACGTATTCATTGTACAATAAAGTATAATGAAACGTCCTCAGTTGGGGGTTTCGGGGGTCTATGTGGCTGGCGTCCGTAGGTAGCCCTACACGCGTCTCCCGGGTGTATCAGAATGACGAGCGGAACGCGATGCAACAAGGATCAAAAAGATGGGCGGCAGTAACCACTTAACATCAGACGGGCTGTTTGATATAAGTAACAAAAAAGTTGAAGAACTCGGAATTATATACATGTAACATGGCTCATCGGACGTAGTAGGCTACGTTTCTAAATCATCGTTGAGCGATCGCCGAAATATTTTACCACCAATCACACGCAAACAATCATTCGATAACTGCCTGTCGACGAATCTGAATGTACTTCATCAACATTTAGTTTGAAGGAATGGTTATAAAACTGCGTAGATTCCTATATAATTTTACATTATGTAGTACTAGCTGAAATCATAGCGATGTGAAAAAAGTGTGTGGTGTGTGGCGTTCCGCAAATAATTCTGCAAAACTAATAAATAAATATCATAACTTATGACAGTTTGAGTGAAAAAGTGTAAATACCTAAAAATCATCAATTCATTAATATGAATCAGTGTGGTGGATTTTTTATTCCCCTAGCTTTGATATTAAATAGTAAACTTTCATCAAAACTTCGATTGCTAATAAGTAAAGACTAAAATAAAACATTAAAATATATTAGCGATTTTGAATACTACCGCCCTCTGTTGAAACAAATCAAAACTATTTGTATTAGAACGCCATCTATGTCGTAACATTGAAACTAAAATATAAAACCAGTCGTTCAGATGGTGTTTGATACTAAGCATCGTAGGAGATTCGATGTCCAATTAATAGATGGCGCTTCTATTATGATATATAATAACATTATTCCTACCTAATCAAAAACTCTTTCACCTAAAGGTAGTAAAATCTATATCAGTAGAGCCCAAGTCTACCTAGAATAACGCGTATGGGAACAATTAGTATTAAAAGCGAATAATTAAAAAAAACTGAAACTTAATCGCAATCACAACAAACAATTATAGGGATTTTGTTTGTTTCATTTGAATCTTAATTATGTTTCAATTTGGTGTAAGTAATAATACAACTTATATTGTCATTGAATAAATACTTAATAAGAATAAACCACCACAGGCAATGCTTCTCAATCGACAATTAAAAAATAAATATGGGATCACCGAAAAAAGCGTAGATACCATTTCTTGTTATAAGCATGAGTAAAATAGTTTTGATATTGTTCCTATTCTAAAACAATGATAACAGATAAGGAAAATAATAATGACAATAAATCAATTTGGACGAAGCCATGAGTGGAATATTTTATAATACTTTTCTATTTAAATAAAAACGGGTTTGAGAAACTACAACAATTGACAAAAAGTGACCGCCCGAACAGGGACTTGAACCCTGGACCCTTGGATTAAAAGTCCAATGCTCTACCGACTGAGCTATCCGGGCTCATATCGATAGAGCTGAAAATATCGTATTGTTACAAAGAACACATAATTTCTAATACAAACGAGTTTAAATTAACTAATATTAAACAAAAGTTTCTTGTTTAATAATCTACTATTAAGTTAAGCAAATAGAGAAAGTATCTCTACTGATATTATAATATTTTCAAAATAAATAACAGAACATATAAATTAAGGCAGTTACAAACGCTCTTTAGTATTTTATTACTGATAGGATTTTTACCCCAAATAAATTTGTACTATTACTTCGATGTCATTTTTAAAGAAATTAATTTTATGAACGCTCCATCTATTGGCTGAATGAAGAACTGAATGAAAAAGAAGTATGCGGCAGTAAAGTTCATTTGATGACGCTACTCAACGCTAGGTGGCGCTACTGGTAACTCCTTGGAATAAAAACATAGACAAACTGGTATCAACTTGGGTGTTGCCAGAATACTATAATGAATTATAATTTTAATATATTTTGTGAATGTCTAGACTTGGAATAGACACTTAATATTTTGATTTGTGAGTATTCACAGTATTATAAGAATAGCGTTTGAGAAAAAAAAACGTATCATGTCGACTTGCCATCAACCGTCTTCAACACTGAGGAGGTTCTGCTACACGGCGACTCTTGGCGGGCACAGGACACTATTGGTGCCTAGAAATATCGCATAGCGCCATTCAAAAAGAACCTTTTATTGCACGTCTCGATATATCCGTGGAGGTTAATGCACTCGTTAGTGTACTTGCAATGCCACTGGCATCGCTCGCAGGTGTTATAATTGTAAAAGAAGCAAAAACAAAGGTCGTTCCGCTGAATGGCGTTATGACATTTACTAAAAACACTGAATATCTAAGACAAAAAACTAACTACGTTACAGCAATACATATGCTCGTGTTTCGGCAACTGCAGTTCAGGTGATTGCGAAAAATGACTATATTATAAAGCTTATGGATCTAAATACAGATAAAAATTGCATTATGTGTTACTGTAACTGAACTACTAAAAACACAAGATACCGATCCCGTGAATCATTAATACGTTAATGTAATAAAATCTACATTAATTCAATGGTTAATTACCAGAAAGTGTCAATCGTTATAAAATACAGGTACAATACTACACCTACTCGAATTCTATATGGTGTTTTGAGGTGCCCTTTAACTAGGCGTGGGCGTTGGAAATGGATTAATTGATGACAGGCTATCTATACTTCCACTCTTAATACCCAATTAGCAAAACGCCCAATGTTAGTAGGGATACCAGTAATTACTAAACTACTATATAACTACAACAACATTTATCTCAAAATGCCTGGGTATGATTCAAATGTCGCATTTCGAAACATAAATAGCTGACGAATGAATTGTCTTATCGATATTTTAGTCAGCATCTTCCATCTTCTTTCCACCATTTATAGGCACCATAAACAAGGCTAATTTATCGTTGGTTTTGATTCATAGAAAAGTAGTAGATATTATGTATAAATCGGTGCCAGCTGGGTTAAGGTATGCCTGAGTCATCTTGTTACCATTATCCATTACCAAAACAAAACAGGTGGGTCATTAGAAAAGTACTGGCTTTGCCATACAAACTCATAAATGGACAGGAAACCTTATTGACTGACGTTACAATGATTGAATTTCATTGACATAGAAATGAAGTGCATCGTGACGAATCGTCAACGCTAAAGATTTCTGTCTGCCAGAAAACCTTTTTCACTAAGTGATAGATCATTTCAGAAGTCTTATTTTGTCTCTTGAATTAGTAATCACACTTTAAAGAGACTAGGATAAAATAGCTGAAAACCCCTACGCGAAGTAGATTCAAGGATTCCTAAAACTCTCCCAAAAGTCCGTGAACTCACGAGTTTCAAAAACTGCTCGAACTCAGAATATTACTTCTTGCCTGCCCTGTATGTTAAAAAGATTCGCCTTGGTCAATTATAATTTATCAACGAACGAATGACTCACGGTCACGGCGGTGCACGTCGCAGACTGTCATAGTACCTGCAACAAACAACGGAAAGTTGGTCAAATTAGCAATCAGACACTGCCTACGTGCTGACAATTATTGCGCACAAGCAACTTAGCGATTTGGCAAGTGAATGCGAAAAGTGCACTTCGTTGTCACCTGGGTGTCGGCGTCAGGTATAACAGTTTGTGAACAATACAAGCATCATTGACAGCTGTGGAGCTAAATTGCTTTGGCCTTGCCTTCGGAGCGAGGGGGACCGGGTACGAGTGGCCAGTTAGTCCAGGCCGGAGCCTGGGCTAACTTATAGTGATCAGCATGCAGATTGTTCTGGGGGACATTGATTGTGTTCTGTTGTGGGTTAAGGCCATCTGCTACACTGTTAATCCTACTGCAGGGGTATGAATTTGTTGGAGTAAAAAACTTAAGTTCTAATAAGGAGCAAAATAAATATATTATTCAGTTATTAACTTTGGAATGCAATTAATCATATTTATACATAGGTACTAGGATACATTCCAAAATCTTCTTTTGCCAAAGTTAATCGTATCCGAATCAAGGCGTTACCACAGCTCATTTCACTTTCTAAATATTATTTACCAATAAATCTACTACGGTATTAAATATTATTCACAATCATGAATGACTCTTGCTCTCTCCGTTCCGATGTGAATGAACCTCACCCGTGCGATTACATTATCGCCTGCAGTGCTAGTAATACAATATGTTATTAGTTGTATAATAACTGCAAGGAAATTATGTTTCGCCCATCTAGTCCACGCCCAGACGCGCCTAGGCTGGCTAGACCGAATGGCAGGCAGCACCGGCCGTCGCGCCATTCCTAAAATGTCTATCAGTCAGGCAAAAGTAATCAATACGCGTTTAGTCTCTGAAACATTTTGTTTCGGAGCGTTATCCCGTCGTCGGTAGACAGACAGCGAAGCTCGCTGGAGATAAATGTTTCAACGTAAAATTTAGGAAGAGCTACAAGGAAAATGTTCACTTTCCACTTGAAATCCAAACGATATTTACGAATATCACTATATCCTGTTCTGTGCTTCCATTATACACTATAAATATTATAAAAAATAATTGCCATGCGTTCGTTTCGCAAATTTCGAACATGGTTCGACCGATTACGCCGATTTCGTTGTGTTCGCATTAGAAGTTTTTGATAAATTCAATGTTTTTGAACATTCACGGTAAAAGTCGGATATTGGGGAACAATAACTGAAAGAGCATTTTTCTACGGGACTTTTGCCTCTACCTCGTTTGAAAGTTGATTGTCAAATTGTGAAAAAGACAGGACCCGATAGGAAAATATCTGAGTCAGCGCTCATGGCGAATTTTGCTTAGATGTCCTTTAAAGATCATGTAAAATATGCAACTATTGTTCCAGTCAGTATTTGGAAATTAACAGTGCTTCGGCGGTTCGGCGGTCAGAATAAGATTTCAGTACCGACACTAGTTGGCCCAAGAATTAATATTTTATACTGATAATAAAAATCTATTTTATAAATAAGTTGTCATCAATCCGTAAGTAATACGAGATAAGTTTAATGTCTTTAATTCTTAAATTATATAACAGTTTTAAATATAGGCTTCATTCTTGCCGCAATATAAACCTGGAATGGAAACGAGCGCTACCATTAAACCACCCACGGTGATAAACTTACTATCCACCAACAATCATCATATTATACGGATATTTCCCAACAGGACATTAACGGTGCAAAGTGGAAGTTATCTCCTTAGCTTCTAACTACATAATGCCACGGTGAGGTAATCCAAATAACCACCAGAACGTAACCAGCGGCGACCAGGTAGCTGGCAATTGAACAGGTCCTGCCTCACCACCGGCCTTGAGTGTTTATTTTGACCTTCCAAGAAATTACATAATTCGTAAACTGAAGTCACAAAGCTATAAAACGTTGACTTTTTATTACACTCAAAGAATGCTAATTAGGGAATGAACTGGCGGTGATGGATTATCATAATATCATAAATCACCATTGTTGCTTCAAGGAAATTTTATGGAGCAGCTTTGAGCTTTGCGCGATAAATTGAATGGCAGTTGGAATTTTCTATAACATTGATTGTTTGTTTGTACAGATTACCCAAAACTTCCGCGTGTGATTATTTTACAACTTGTTCATCGAATTGAAAACCACAATTTATTTTGTTGATAACTGCGCTGCGTTCTTACAGAAACATCATAAAATGATCGTCAGTTTTCAGTTTTCAGTAGTTGATTGCGTTCGCACATTATTTTACATGTGTGTCTATAGATTTGTCTTGATCAAAAATGCAAAAACACCATAGTTAGAAACTGTGGTATTTTTGCCTTGTTTTTTGCTACCAATGGATAAATCATGTTTCGTTTTATCCGATTAGGTCGGATTACAATTATCAAACATCTCTTAGTTTTTATTTACATGAAAACCTTTTGTGGGTATTTTCGTATTGTGTCAATGTGTCAATGAAATATCAAACGTGTTAACAGAAAACAAAGTTTGAAATATAATTTTTGTATATATTTTTTCAGTGGAAACCACGGTAAGATAGTGATTGCTGTCGAGATGAGCACACCCTACTACTTCCTACTCGAGATTAAATTGAAAAAGACGGCGTTTCCATAACGGCTAAATATCTAGGTCACCTATCATTGTTGAGGTTAACAGGCGTCAAGGGCGTAAGGTCTTCGCTATTCTTTTATATTTCGTTATGATTGCAATATTTTAATGCATTAACTACTTGTATTAAGCAAGCAAGCTTCAAATAAACTGACCTTCAACTTAATTACAATTTGAAATCCTCTTGAATGACATAGGTCAACAGAAATTCGCAGAAATAATTATCCAACAGTATAATTATTTCTTTGGGATAGACGATTTAATTAATGCTTGATTAGAACACTACGCCAACAGCTTTTATTTCGAATTAAACTAATGACTCACTTCGTTGACTTTGTTGTCTGTCTGTCTGTCAAGACCCTTTAACTCACGAACGCGTGGAGGTATCAAGTTCAAATTAATATCAAATACTCAGGTCTGCAATCCCTAAGAGTGCAGTGCAGAAACCAAACTAGTAAGTCAACGCAATTATTATAAAAGATACAGCCGTTTATGCAGCATATTTTTACCATCCCAAGGGATCAAAACCTATAGGGTACTTTCCGTTGTCCTAGAACCAAGAAATTTGGTAACAAATCCATAAACCAAGCTAAAACCAAGTAATAAATTCGAAAACCATAAAGTTGTAGGTAATGCCACAAAAAAAAACATGTTACACGTTTACCTACAAGTTCGTGCGAAACCCTCGGTGTGCACTCCACATCAGGTTATTATCAGTTATTCGTTAAGAAATAAGCTCGGTTGATTCTACATGGATAGTCCGGTTGTTTTACAATATGTCCGATGCAATTTGTTATGTGAAGTAAAGTTTTTTATATTTTTATATCGTTGTTAGTGTCTGGAATTATTTAACTCTTGTAAAATCAAGGTTACACATTCGTGCTTACAATATCAGAGGCCTCGTTATGATTAACAAGTCCTACTGCATAATAAAAATGAAGGTCGTCTAGATCTTCCTTTTGGTATGCTCGCCTTTGCTATGAGTGTTTACAATTAATAAGAAAAATATATAGCTTGTTGGGGCAAAAAGCTAGTTGGCCTCGAGTACAGTAGAGTTTTTTTTACCACTGCCGCGTTCGGCAGTGCTGTGCATCTAGTAATGGCAGTTTGGCTGCGTTCGATGTTAGCGTATTTGTGAATGCGTGACGACTGGCAACACCTCTGCATGGAGGAGGACTGAACTGATGATTGATCGTGGCAGCAAAGCTAATGAGCTGAAGCCTGTTGATTTTCTAAAGTTCTCATGATCCACTGTGTATTGTCTTCAAACAACTTGTAAGCTTGTCGTGTAAGCGGTGTAAAGCCGAGGGAAGAAATTACAGTAAATAAAACTCTTACATAATCATACCCCTGCGTGAGTCGCAGGTGGCCTGAACACAGACCAGGATTCAAACCCGGGACTCCAACCTTCGCAAGTAGGGCTACTAGAAACTTAGCAATAATGCGGTCATGGACGTCTTATTGACGACTACTTCGCCAAAACTGCTGTCGAATGTCTCAAGCAGCCGAAGCAGCTTGAAGGCCATCAAATTGATAACTGCGTACTCAGTACGGATATAAATGTAGTGAACTGGGATTTCAAGACAAATATATCCCAGCCATAGTAAAGCGAATATGGGCTATGTGATAGTTTTAGACTTATAATGAAAATGGAATTCTAAAAAATGTGGCTTTAATTAATTTTACGTTTTGATATAGAAGCTTTGCTTGGAAAGTATGATGTACAAAAAGTTTGTTTTCGTGTCGTGAATATTTGTGTCGTGTATACATTTGCGTAAGTGGTTCACTCTCACGTTTAATCTCACAAAATTATTCATCTTCAAAACGATTCCACAGCGGCAGTGTTTGTTTGATTCGATGTTAAAATATTTTGTAACATACTTTGAGCAAATTAGTTAAAAACAAATATATAAACTCATGAATTTAAAAAGGCTATTGCTACGATTTGTTCGGTCATGATAGCAATTACCGTTGGTATAACTTATGGCGTGGCTGTCGGAAAATTGAGAAATATTTTATTTACAGAAGGATTGTTATTCGTGGGAAAACAAGAGCGGCGATGAGTTCACCGTAGTTTAACTCACAAGGTGAAAAGTGGGCTACTGAGACTCTGCTCAACCCTTCGGGAAAAACTGAATTAGAAACTAGATGACACATACTTTGGTTCATTTATATAATAGTAGGGCATTAAAATAAATCATTATTTTGTTGCTTTCGTAATTTATTTATTCTCTACGAGAACGTAGTTTGTCACTTCTGTAAAGTCACAGAATAACATACAGTATTGGACAAGCCGAGGATACAACCCGATAACAAACATAAATCATCATGATCATCAATCAGTAAATATGGCATAAGACATAATATGGCCTTTTGATTTTTTTTTCCCAGTCATTTATTCTGGTATACGGCTCCATCGCTGGCCAGTTACAATTTTCGAACAATTGAACCTAAGGGATATAGAAAACGCGCGCATTAAAAAAAAAATGCTTTTTTGCGCATAATGGCCGAAAACACTCACGCAGACACTGCGAATGAATATTGAATTCAGTTTTTTTTTCGCAATACAGCGATCCAGACGGACATAGAACTGGTTCTACGATAACCGAGTATATGTACGGGCTTGTACACCACACAGAGTATCTTATAGTCGATTGAACACAGAAAACCACTCCTAGACACAGACAGCGCGGTGTTTGAAGTCTTGTATAAAATAATATTTGACTGGTAAATCGTAATAGTAATCAAATGTGCAATGATGTGAGACTTACACCGACGGATATATTAGAAGGCGTTGATCTATACACGATGCAACGTATTAGATTAGAACAAACTTTGACGTAAAAGTGGTGTAGAATATCGCCCGTCACTTTACGATCAAAGGCAAACTTAGGCATAACGGATATATAATTAAGTATATATCCGTTATGCCGTACTCTATATCTGATCTCGTAAGTTTCAAATATTTTCCTAGCATTCGCAAATAAAATAAAATTCTTTGATTATGGAATGGGAACATTTTCGCAAATAGCTAGCATCAAATTAGACTGTCAAATCTGAAGAAATAGGTATCCAAATTAAATTATAACACCATCGGCCTTGAATAGGCACCAAAAATCAGAAAAAAATTATAGGTGCTAGATACACATTTAGATATTATTAGTGAAACAGCCACGTTCACACAATAAAATATATTCGATTGGCGATAATGATAGATTGAAGAAACACGCACGCTTTTCAGTTCCCTCTACACATTGCCACAAGTAAGTAAGTAACTTTTAGCAGTAGCTTTTGGTAGTAGCATGATCTCAGCTTCATTATTTGCTAAGTACTTCATTGCTTACGGTTTTCTGCTCCGCCGATTTTATCTAGCTTCGAGTGCTGGACTAACAATATGTTGTTTATTTTTATTTCAGCACCCCGACAAAGGTCAAGAGCTTTCAATAATGTTTACGTTGCAGATGTTATTAAATTGACTCCATTGCTAAAGTAAGTTGTTTGAGAACTTGAGTTGTTCCATAAACGTATGGAGCCTGGGCCAGTACCAGTTACCAGCTGTTACCAACTTTTAGAACAACAGCTTCAGAAAAGATCCTCGTTGTATGATTTTTATTTCCATAAGAGAACTATTGCTATTTACCGTTGGATATAAATAGTCATTATTTCAATCTGGTGTGAACAGACGCATTTTAGCGAAGATTGTTTTTGTCCTAAAATTATTATATTAAAAGTTATTCGCTAAGACTTGAAAGGCCGAAGAACCTTCAACGATTTATTTAGCGGAAACCTGATACTGATATATTTATTATACTTTTAACGATGATTTGCTAATACCAAAATATACTGATATGTACAGAAAGCTTCATTATACTTCAATTACTACAAAACATACGTTTTATTTAGATCATTAGCTCCTACTCATTTGTAAACATCTTTACTTCAACCAATACTAACTTTGGTTGCTTTTAAAATATAACTGAGCTAAAAAATTAAGTGGCGCAGGCCAATTAATCCAAGCGCCGCCCGCGTACGCCGCGCTAGCGCCACTGAATCAACGAGCGCCGTAGGATAAAACGAGTGTGAGCCATTTGCCAAGTTCTTTTCATTTTCCCAGCGAGGTGGACGTGAGAAACTGCGCCGACGTCACTAAGAAGGCGGTGCCTTGTATCTTTAATGATATTTGCCGCTTTTAAGTGCATTGGCACTGATCTCAATATTTGACACGTGTATTGATTTGCTAGTAAAGCAACACTTCAAAAGCTCTAGCATATTTTATTGTTTAAAGGGCCATTTACACGTAGAGAGTTTCTCGTCATGAAGATACGACTACTTTATGTAAACTTTCGCGATTGACACCCTTCCACGCGAGCCACTATCGCCTCGCCATTGAACCTCTTCGTGTGTTAAATATATATATTTAAATATTTATATGTGAACTAATCTTAATCAATGATCTTGAATGGCAACCTCGCACTTAAAACGCATCAAACCATTTTGTAAAATACTCTTAAGAACTTGTCAAAAATTTCATACGAGATAGTGTTTACACAAGTCGAGAACACGATAGCAAGGAATCTCTTTACTATATATTTGGCTGTGCAAGTCGTAGTAGGCGATAAGTTGCCTTTGAATCTCGTACGACAGAATTGTAGGCGAGATTTTCGTTCTTGCTTGTATGTAAACACGCCTGTCTTTATGTAATAATGTACTTATTAATAATCTTATTAAGATTATTAATACATTCGATAGTTGAGAACGAAACGTGCGATAAGCTCTCTCCATTTAAATGGGCCTTTAGCCGAATTTGAGAATCTGATAGGATATTGTATATGGATGCTCGATAGGATAAGATTGAAACCTTATTCTGTCGGGCATCCATAAGCGCATTTAAGAATAAAGCCTTACTAGCAAGCCCAGCGACTTCGGTCGCTTGTATCAATTGCAAAAGTGGGAGTCTTCCATCCACTTTTCTCCCTCACCCCGCTAAAGTATTCGTAGCGAAAAATATAATAACAATTTCCACCTCCAGATTTCAATTACAATAACAAGTTATAAGTTGCAAATAAACCACAAATTTTAACGATCATCCTGTTATTTATAACAATTCCAAGAAATGGCACATGAAAGCTAAAAATGTACATTGAATTCAATTCGTTATCCTTCAAAATCCAAGAACAAGACGTTCTGCCGAGAAAAATGTAAAGATTAGCTTTGATTAATTCTCACAATCACAGGACATTGGAAAACATAATAATATATCATCTAAACACAGTCATGATGAGTAGGTAATAAGTATTTGAAACGAACGAAGTGTTTGAGTATGATAATGCATTTCTACAAAGATAAAAGTACCTATTATGGCAAAGCGATATGGATCAATAGGGCACCTCTCCGTCGGATATGAAGGAATATAATTTAAAAACAGTTTCACCCGTGCCAAGTGGGTCACTTGTCTGTCAAGACATAACGAGAAAATAGCTAACAGGTTGCTTTCTCTAACAATTCAGAAATGCCAACATTGAATTTGATATTTTTGTTGGAAAGGAATGTTCTAGAATTCCAGGACAATAAAAAAGTAGAGTAGAGAGAGTTAGAGGCTTTTTCAACAACCATAGCTGATAGATAAAAATATTGTTTATATTTTGATATCTTTATTCATAAATAATTTATTAATTTGCAAACATGGGTTCGCCAAAAGTATAGGAAGATATTTATTTACGCTTTTCATTTAATTCTTTCAATTTCAATCTATTATGTATGTTCCAGGTCTTCCATTAATTATGTTGGATCTTTAATCAAGATTGTAGATACATTCACTTTTTAATGATAATTTGTTATTACAGCTGATTGAAAGTTCTCAAGAACAGCCATTTATAAATTATAAGAAAGCTTTAGCACGCCTCGATCACAAATCAAATTAATGTGTCCACTGAATACGATGTAGAAACAAGACATTAAAAACTTATTTTATTTTATACTAGCGACCCGCCCGGCTTCTCTCGAGTGCAATTTAATAACGGAAAAAAGTACGCCAAACATTTTTTGAATTTCAGATTTTTATAACTTCTTTTTTATGAGACTTTTTTTATACAGAGGTATCTTCCAAATTCCTCGGCCTTTTTATGGACGCATAAAAATATTTTTTTTTTGATAATTACAAACTCGAACATGAAAAAAAACAACCACATCGGTCGAGTAGGTAATTCTCAAGTGATGATCTTTCATTCATGCGACAAATGTTAACGTTGTTGAATATTGGTATAAAACACAGTATCCGAGCTGTTCTAATCCCATGTCAATGCGCTTTCCTCTGTCTGAGACATGTCTGGTTTGCATTGTGGTTTCACCACTCAGAGGCATTCTCTATAAAACTAAATTTGCCGTAATGTCTACTTCAGACCTGTCTGAGCGATTGGATCAAGGCGAAATTTTCATTGGAAAAATAACTCAACTAAAACATTAATCTGTACACAGGTCGACAAAGATTTCTATTTCTTAAATCCACTGAAATCATTCGCAGAAAATTTTTCAACCGGCGTTATTTCAAACATTTCTAAGGTTTATATTTGAGCAAAAACTACAAACATAAGCCGACGTCAGATATAGCAATAAAGGTAATATTCTTAGTAAAGGTTTTGTTGAGCGAGCAACAATGAGGATTGAAGATAAATCATTTCCTTACATTGATGCTAGGTTCCAATTGTGTGAGCCTTTACGTAACGTTGTTTGTGTAAGCTCAACTAAATGGTAATAGGTCACACTGAACAACTACGAATAAAGTTAAGTAATTTATACACTAAAGAAAACGAAAAAAATGCGATAGGTCGTGAGCTCGTGAGTCACCAGTTTTCTACATAGGATGTAGCTGTATTTATATAACGACAGGACGCTATCTCGATGTTACGGGTTCATATGACAAGCCAGAAACATATCTGGCCTTATAGCTCAGTTTGTAAGAGCTCTGCCTTCTACGCTGTTGGTCATGGATTTGATTCCCACTCGGGACAAGCATTGCATTGAGGGGAGAACAACAAACATCGATGTTAATATGTATTATAAGTACATATTTACAAAAAAAAAAAGTACTAATGCTAAAAGTAACTATTGTTTTGTTTTAGCTGGATAGCGCTGTGTGAAATATCCATAAATATTTATTTATTATTTATTTATGTCACAGGTTGAAACATTCACATAATCTTAGCAAATGACTGTAATTCGACATATCTACGGCGTGTTATGTGCCTTATAAGCCGATATGTTATTATGAAATATAAAGTTAAATCGGTTAAAGTTAGTCTTAACTTTGAAATTTTTTGTAAGAAATCCCTAAGAGATTAATGAGAATCTTACGTAGTAGATTATCTACAGTGTTTTATAAGTAAAGCCGAGCTATTTATTGCTCTACTAAAAAACGATGTCTTAATTATAAGTTTACGTAAATGAATTATAATCTTAAGATCAAAACTCGTATAACTGTAATTTCCGATCTTGGTTTACGTGAGGGATGATCTTGTTCAACTTAGATGTCTCGTGAATTTCTGTATAAATTTATTATGGCTACCGGATATTTAGTAAGCGGAAATTAGAAAAAAAAAAATACGCATATGAATACTTAAAATAAACCTCACCTGTGTACATACCTATCCATTTCATGTTTGTCTCAATTTCTATGGTGTAAAACAAAGAATTGAGAAAATAACTTAAACATACTTTATACTATCATTATCCTTTTACCAAGAAAAATATGTATTTTTTTATTTTTATTTTTTATTTTTTATAACAATATTCATATTGTCCTTTGTCAAATATAGATAAAGCTAGTATGTTAAAAAGTATACTAAGTTGGCAATACGATTTTCTATAGCAATCGCACTGACAGACCATCGTTTCGATTATTATTGCAGGTATTTCTTTTACTATGCGGAGTTAAGATTTTAAGTAAAAAAAAAAATACTTCATTTGCACGAATGCAGAGCTGCTAAACTATAGAAAATATTAAACATTTATTTTATATATATACAGGCAGACAAACACAATGACCTTGGTATAATAATATGGTTGATTATTTTGCCCTCATCTAAAATCTAAGTACCCGAAGTTGTCTGTAATGATAGCTACGACATATGAGGTTAGCAAAGCGTTTTGGATTACATAACAACAACGCAACAGTACTTACGGCCGATGTGTACCGATCTCAAATGACGCCCAAACAAAGCCTTCGCGGCATGTCTCTCATTACTTATACTCATTACTGGCCAGTGGAAGAAAGCAGACACCAAGCAGACTGAACACAATGGCCAGGCCAGAACTGGGTTAATTGAAGACGGCAACGTCGGCAACCCATCGCCAACGGCCGCCGAGATCCGATCTGCGTATAGCAATTAATACACTAATCAACCATTCATTCGGAATTATAAGCGACGGCGTCGGCCGGTGCGCGTAATAAAGTTTACGGCAGAAATTTTATATTTATTAAATGGCTGTGTGAGGACATTAATTAAATCAAACTAGAGAAAATCTCGGAAAATTTATGTCACACGCGCCACGTTTGATGGATTTACTGAAGAGGCCGTGAAAGGTATTGCCAGAATCAATTACTGTTCGGTAAGTTCAAAGCACAGGTAACCTGTGCGAAATGTTTGCCTGGATGTACTAAATCCCGGAAATGGGTCAGTACACTTTCTCCGGTAGGTGAACTGGCGGCGGCGTTTCGTTAGGTATCTGCACTGCGACACTACCCACCTTATAAATAAATAATACCTAACAGATATTTATAATAGTTTTGACGCAACAAACTATGGAACGGGTACTTTAATTCCACAAACCATATTTGTGCTATGCGGGAACTGAATCCAAAACCCTGTTTACCGCTGCCTAGTTAGAATATACAATACATACCTGCTTTATAGTTATCGAGAACTTCAAATACTGAGTGATGAAACATGCCATGGGCCCACAGAGTTTCTTGACAGTCGTCGAAATCGTAAGTCTTGTTCAAATTACTACAAAGGCAAATCTTGTACAAATTGAGATACAATATTAATACAACAAATGTAAGAAAAATGAAACGCCTTCCAAGGAGCCATTTATATTCCAAATGATAGCCGACACCTGATAGTATCAATAGATGCACTATATTAATGCCAGGCGTAGCTTGTTGAACAATACGCTGTGAACACAATAAGCTAACGAAATGTGAGGTAAACGGTATACCGCTTCCTGACCGATGGACACTAAGAGAATACTAACTAACTCCGCAATATTTGTCTTCTATTGTTCAAAGTTGGGTCAAAACCTAAACGTGCAAAAAAGTAACGTTAAATTGGCGTGACAAGTTTAACTTTTGGTATTCCTAGTCGTGTTTTCAGTTTGAAAATTAAGCAATTAACTAACTGTAATAAACGTCATGGTATTCTCGTGACAAAGATTAATTTCAAGAATAGTATTGTGGCACCGATTGCTGAGCTAAAATCGTTTACCATTATAATTAGTAGCCTGTCTTTTTTACGCCCACACATATCAAAAGTGGATCAAAGTTCATTGGCATCGAAAGAGTGAAATCCATTCATCATAATACAGTCACTAGAGCAGTAGTGCCGCTAATGTTTGAGTGACTGGCACAGTAAGAGTAAAGCTAGCAAAGAGAGCCAATTGGGTTGCACGTTTTGTTTTGTGGATGTTCCGTGGCTTAGTATAGGTGTCAAATAGACAAAAGTTCATTCATGGTGATAATGAGGGCGTGAGCGGCACGAGGGCAGTGGTTCCATTCGTTCCGGGAAGCTACAGCAGACAACGAGTAGACGAGATGACGTAATAGCATAGCGTGATCGGCCAATTGGGGCAGTCGAGGCGCCCCGAAGCTGCTTTGAAAACTTCGCTGAAATTATGTAGGGAACTGTCGGCCTCCACCTCCGTTAATTTTAGCATTATGCGAAATTTATATGAAAAACATATTTTTCAGCATAAAATACAGTTCAAATCTATGAGGCATTCATGCAAATATGTATTTATGCGGTTATATAGTGAGTGACATGAACAAAATGAGTACAGAATGGATTGCGCTTTCTATTCTTGTACCTACGTAGTTTGGTTAGAAGGGAATGGGACTAAAACTTCTTTGGATATTAGTAATTCGGATTCAACTAAGTTAATTCGCAAACAACCGTCACGTCAAAAATTAGCATTTCTAGGCTAACTAAAGGTTAAGGCAACAGTGAATCTATAGTGTATCTATAGTAACTAACATACAACGTTAAAAACGTCCAGCTAAACAAGTCAGAAAAAGCTATCCATTCCAATATAACTGGCGGTAAAGCGGCTGGCCTTGACAATAAAAAGTTAAGCCCATAGCATAACACGGGTAAAACATGCCATTGAATGGGACGACAAGGCCGTGGAGTCAATGTACTGGACGCCACCTGTCTCCGGTTCCAATATAAAACACAAAATTACATAGTAAATTTAAAAAATTATCACTTTGAATGCGATTATTTGAACCGGAAGGTACTTATAATTCAAGGCACCCTAGCGAAGAATGTTGAGGATTCAAAAAAATATGCATATATTCACCGCATACGCAACGTTATCTGAAATATAAAGGAACAAAATAAAGAATATCACATTAACCCTATACAAATAAACATGATAATAATGGGGCAACGTGATCCCCAAACGAGCTTATCAAAACTGACTGCACGACAGGATCAATTTACAAAAATAGATATACATATTTGTGCTATTAAAAAAAACAGAAACTGGAGATTGTCTCGTTGATTCAGAAATAGATCAGTAAAACTAAAAATAGAAATTATGGAGAAGCTTTTCCTACTTATTGAGGGTAACATAAGATGATGACTAACAATATGGTAGTTATAACAAGAGATTTCTGATTATTAACCAGCATACATTTATCGAGTAATATGAAAGCTAAAGATGTCTACAAACTTAGTCATGGTATGAGTCGCACTGCCGAGATGTGATTTACATGTTATAGGTACATGTAGGCGTTCCGAGCGAATTGTATCTGTTTCCAGAAATGGAAACTGACTGTTCCAGAACTTTCTTTGTCGGGCGGACTAAACTAACGAGGTCGTGGCACTGCAATTTAGTACTCAACATTAGAGGTATAATGTTTATTAAGAGTACTTTTACTTAGGGAGTACTTTTGTTAACCTGAATGTATTAGTTAATGCTTTTAAGATAGAAAATTTGATGTAACAAAGATTTGTATTCACATCGATATGGACCCGCGTATATGGTTTGTGGTAGAGTGAATCTGTTGGTTTTTGAAGTTTGTTTAATTTCGAAACAGTTCATCATAATTACAAAAGTTATGGCGAAACCAATTAATCTGAGCATGAGAAATTGGCTGAATACGTGTGTGCACCTCCTGCATGATAACAAAGTTGAATATTTCTTGCAACACTAATTAATTGGATGACAGAACCATGTTCTATAAATCAATTTGGACGATATTGTACTTGCATGACTTGTGTACCGTAAAGCTTCATACAGTGAATGTTGTTGGTGGTTGGTGTATATGATTCGTATGAGATACTGACACTCTATTTGCATTGGTTTCGGAGGTCTGAGATATGGACTTTTTTTTTCTATTTTTTTTTTTATGGGAATGAATGGCAGAACGAGCTGAGGGCCCACCTGGTGGTAATTGGTGACCCTCGCCCATGACAACAGTAATGCGTGCGACTCAGTATGAGATCCAAATCTTTACTAAGTCGTCGCATTCATCCTGCTGCGTCCATCACCCGAGACGGGGATGATACGTCTCATGCGCATGTGATTTCACCGGCAGCCACAACCTTCCACCGAAACACAGTAATGCAACCACTACTGCTTGGCGGCAGATTCCAGTTGTGGTGGCAGTACCTCTCCGGCCGAACTTGGCACAAGTCCTACTGCTACTTTTGGTTGCTCCTTTAGCACCACCCAGGGGGTACGTGTAGGGAATCTAAGGGTACAGACCTACGAACGCGAGCAACTGGACCTCAAATTAAAATTCAAACACTAGTATAGCAATAGCATTGATTTTAATTCCGGGGGTGTATTGTGCATTGTCCCCCGTTGTTAACTAAACCCTACACTAGCCATCCCAACTCCTTCATGTATCGGTGAAGGACTCTGTGTTGTTGTTGGCAGCACTGTTTCAACTTTTCTAGTGAATCCGATCCTATTATATAGTCTTTGTAAGTCTATTCTTTCTCTGCTTTCTTTGGGGGCTACGCAATGTGTGATTACATGCTCCACCGTTTCCTCCTCCAGCATTCAGCACTTGAACTAGTTTCGTATCAAATAAATATAATAGAACTGAAATATAGAACATAATAAAAAAATGAAGTTCAATGTTGATTATGAAATTCATCTCACAAAGACGTCCGACGTGAGTTTCTGAGGAATCTTCAAAATTGTTATCTCGGTTCGGTTGCGTAATGACATTTTCTTTTAAATTCCCAATGTTTACGTGACGAGGACTGGCATGCGGCCAATGGTTCTTTTTAATCGTTTTAATTCATTGACCAACTGCTTTATTACCGAATGAGTGCGAATAGACAGGCATGACCTCCCCAAGGTCAGGTCTGAATATTGAGACGAAGGACTGGTTTTCATCACACATGGAATATATTAAATTCTAGAAATTATTTGAATAAATTTAGGTTAACGGTATTAGTACCATTACTAGAACTTGCAAAATCTTATGGTATTAAAAAAAGAGACACATAAACGAAATGAGTTAAGAGACAACAAGGAAATATTAATTAATATTCGAGCGCGTAATAAATTCAAGAGCAAATTATGAATTATCCTAAATCATTTAATACAGAACCGGTTCAACACCAATCACACACGTCGGTCATAAAATGAGACCCTCAAAAGTTTTCCCTTTCCGGTCTTGCATGTAGAGATACGGTTATTCATTTCCTAATGTTTTTTTGAACATGTTAAGTTTTATTATTTGACACTCTCTTTTTCGGAAAACCAGACGGAAATCGAATGTGGAGATATAGGTATTTGTATTTAAAAAGTAATGATAATTAAGTAAAACCTGACAGAGCAAACATTTTAATGGCATTCAAAGAAAAAAGAAAAAAAAAAGTAACTGATTATCTATTGCGTCCTTTAGCAACGAGTTTATGCTATGAAAACGGAATTCTTGACTTATAGCTAAATTAATCCTTTCCGAGGACAAGCAACAACCAAAACGTCAATTCAAAAATAAACCGAATCAATATTTCCTATGATTAAGTACTAAATTTTTATCTAAGAATTGCGCAGTTGTCTGTACTCCGCCGCAAACAAAGCCCTCAAAGCAGACAAGGTTACGCGTGCGCCTAATTAAACGGATAGATTTACTAAATCTAAGGATGTGACGGACTGATCGGGTTTCCCAAGCATCCACCCACATTCCTTTTATTGATTCCATTAATAACAAAGTACATCACGGGTATCATTTTGTCTGAGAAAAACGGTTGAGCCAAACCTCTCCCATTCGAACGCGTGCTGTACGAAAAATGTTGTGTTGAATCTAGACTAAATTATATAACACTTTCTTCAATACGAGCATTTAATTTTGATTGTTTAATCATATGCGAAAAAGTGAAGTGCGCGTCCGTAAGTGAGTACCCCTCAAGAGTGATGTGAAAGGAGCAACCCAAAGTGGCAGAAAAACTTGTGAGAAGTGCGTCCGGCGTGAAGTACTGCCACCACACCTGATAATACGCCGCCTAGTATGTGAGGTTCTCGCATTGCTGTGTTCAGGTGTGGGTGCCGGTGAAATTATAGGCGCATAAGACGTTACACCCCGTCTGAGGGCGCAACGCTATGCGGCTTGGGTCTTTACATACTACGGTATGTAGTACCTGATTTGTTTTGCTGTTGTTTAAGAGCGGCAGTAAGCGCTTAACATCAGGTGGGCTTTCAGCTTGTTCCACCAAAAAGTCCCAACTGCAAAGTAAAATGCAGCTACGAATTTCAATTACGTCGAAACATTTCAGACTCTTATTTTATTCTTCTATAGTGCCGAGAGCGATGTACCAATAGGCAATTCCGAGATAATAGTTTACTTTTCAGTTACATCATTCAAATAAGCCGAGTTTAATATACTAAAAGAGAAAGTTTCAGACTAGATAAATAATTATGGGATATTAAAAATTGAAAGTATAACAAATTGCTTAATGGTTTTAGACTTGAGTTTTTGTGTGAATCACTACTCGTAGCCTCGATTAATCTTTTCTTTGATATTCAATCTACTGACTGGTCTCGACTCGAGGATTAATGTTAGATTTCACACAGACTGTCCATCTGTCGAAAGTAATTGTCTATCAATCCTGAATGTGACGTTTGGAACTTTGCCTCATGTGAGATTAATAAATAGGTGAATTTGAGTTAAGAATCCTTCCGAGCATACGCTCCAAAAAACGAGCAAACAGCGTGGTTTGGTCTCTCGAACTATTGTATTTGAATATTTGCAAAGATATCAGCCTTAGTAACAGACAGTGTGTGAAAATTTCAGCACGCGGACATTATGCCAGAAAGAGTAATAGGGTTGCTTAGTAACTTTACCCAATGTGTAACGGAACTCTAAAAATTAACACTGATCACACAGAACAGATGTCTTCTATTTATTGAACAAAGGCAATCAAATGATGCAAGTAATACACAGTATCACATTATACCAGCGATTATAATATGGATGTACAATTCTAATTCTAGGTATATTTCACCACTGGTACATCTTGTTTACATAATTCAACAAAAGTATCGCCAGATAGTGGGGTGCAAAATCCAACATGCACATGTAGTCCTGACCTAGAGTATCTATAGTGAATGTTTGATCGAAATAAAGTTTGATAGCATTAAGCTAATAACATTAAATCATTTACACATCACCTATCTATCACACCATGTTTACATATAAGTATTAATGAATGACCAACTGATCCAATTAACAATGAACCGGTCGGATAAATAATACATTTGAGAGAAAGTTGACACTGGCTAATGATAAGCTAGTGTAGGACACAAAATAAACGTTTTACTATCGACAAAGACAAAGAACATAACAGGGGGAGGAGTTTCATATTAGTACTTACACCTTTTATTAAGAAATTTTTTGATTCAAGTTAGGCGCGTCGACATTTGACCTAAGAATATTGACAATGCTTCCAATGTCTGACATTAACTCCCACACCGATTATAATGTCCTTCCTAAAACTTGGTAGGTTTATATGGATCAAAGGTATCGGAAATCGAATGGTAGTTATTAAAACAACTCGTTCGTGTAGTTATTACCGTCACTTCGGTACCAGAAGCCGGGCGTATGTATCAGAAATATTCGAGTCATTGGCTCCCCATTAGATTACTGCGTTAATGATCTAGCGTGCGTCGACGCACCGCCCAGTGACCTCAGCACGAACGAGATAAAGGCTATTTCGAGCGGCGCGATAATATCGAATACGTCGAATGTTACTGATATGGCACTGGGGGCGCCGGAAGGCTTCGAACTGGACTTCAGCGCAAGCAAACAAATCTCGTAAATCAGGCTTTCCTTATCTTTTAACAATAATGATTACTGGTCTTTCGACACCTCTTGTGACATTGTGTAGACGAGGTATATACAAACTGCGAGGGAAAAAATCCCTGCGAGGGAAAAAATCCCTACGAGGAATATATAAGAAAAAGTAAGAATGTTTTTCGGCTGATAGCTCTCCGTTAAAATCTATATCATAAATAAAAATCAATTGCCGAATGTATGTAACCGCATTATTTCAGAACGGCTACACCTAATTGACTAATTCTTTTTTGTTGCGTTTGTAAGGTTTTAATAAAATTATTTCTTTTAAATGAAAAATAAAAAAAATTGTGAACCGAGACAGGAAAACATCTGTCGGGTCAGCTAGTATTGTAAAAATCTTTTTATATTATTTGCAAAAGCAAGCGATTAAGTCACCATATTTTATAAAGGGGCGATTCCGCTATAGACGATTTTTGACATGAATTTCTAAATCACGCTATTTGTTACTTTTTTTTATATCGGTACAAAGAAAAAGGTATAAATTTATTAAAACATTTTTTATTTTTTATTTTACTTCACATTTAAATTTTTGGCGCGCTTGGAAACATTATCATTCGAAGAATTGGCTGAATCTGCAAAATCACAACGTGGCAAGACGGGCGCGAAAGAGCTGTTACCGACAGTTTGAAGTTATGTTCTACCGGCTGAATGTGTAGTGAAAATATTGTTTTATTCTTATGTGCCAAAAAATGTAAGTACTTGTTGTTATTTTTTAAGCATTATTGAATATAAAAAGTCACTGTTAGCTTGTTGCACCCGCGATACAAAAGATATAAAAGTTTGTGTTTTTCACAGAAATGAAATCCTATAGTTTTCAAACTTTGTAAAAGTAAGAAAAAATCAAAGGCAAACGTATTTCAATCGTTTTTAGGAGTATAATGTTAGTTGAATTGAAATTAACTTAAACTTAAATTGGTTGCACCCGCGATCGTGATGTTAGGATCGCGGGTGCAACTCTTTAACAAGTAACCGTATTGCCTGATTTATCACATATTTTATTCTTTTGTTATGCTTTAAATAATAATAATATGGTGTGCATGATTGGTGACATATATTTAATGTGTGGTTATATTATATTCCGTATTTTTTACAGAAAGATCGGCTAAAATGACAGAAGAGCAAAGGAAAGAGACTGCTTCGCAGAAATATAGGCGAAAGTTAAAAGAAAACCCTGAACTTTATGCAGACCATCTCTGTCAAGAAAGGGCTCGTGATTCAAAACGGAGAGAAGAAAAGAAGAACGGAAATTGGAGGTAGATAAAGATTTGAAAATACTGGCTAGGATCCGATCAAAAGAAAGAATGCAGGCAACTAGAAAGCGTCGTAGAGAAGAACAAATTCAACAAACAGGTACGAGATACAGCAGTCCTCGCACATTGGGAAAGGCTGTGGCAAAAGTAAAACGTAATCTACCAGCTAGTCCCACTAAGGCAGTTGAGGTTGTAAAAAAAATTGCTGCAGAATTCCAAGCCGCTGCATCTGACAAAAATGCCCCTAAAGCAGTGCTTTGAAAACTGACGAACGAAGTAAAGGAACAGATATGTAATTTCTATAATAGGGACGATATTAGTAGACAAATGCCTGGGACGAAAGACGTAAAATCAATCAAGTCCAATACTGGAACGAAGTCCCGAATCCAGAAGAGAACAATGATTATGAGCATTCGTGAAGCCTTCGAACTTTTTAAAGAAAGTAACCCCGAAACATCTATTGTCAAGACAGTTTTTTATAAAGAGAGACCTGCTCACATTCTGCCTATCAATGATACTCCTCATAATGTATGCGTGTGTACGATACACTCAAATTACATTAATTATGTAGAATTTTCGGCGAATATTGACGTATTTGAAAAGAAATAATTAATATAAGTGACAAAGAAGTGTTCTGATTAGTAATAAACATTGATTGATCTCTTATTTTATTCCTGTAAAAGTTTTATTGATGTTTGTATTCACTTAAGTTAGACGGGTTGCACCCTCGATAATTTGATGTTGCACCCGCGATTGCTTTAAAAGTGAATAATTCTGTGTTTATTTTTGTTTCCTATAAAAAAATATATTTGTTTACTTAGTTAGTTTAACGCCTTACGAAATACGAAGGCATAACATAATAAACGTTTCACAATTAACAGACTTTTGTGTTTTTGTTTAATGATCTAGAAAGGTTCGGCCAACTTTGTTGCACCCGCGATAGGACTTTGAACCTCATTCCTGACTATATTAAATATTTCAATAAAATTCTTTTCACGAAATATAAAGTGAACTTGTTGAAACGTAGCACTTACAAGAAGATTTTTATTTAAAATATTTTTTGTTTTATTATTATGAAACTTAACATGCGTCAAAATGTTGCACCCGCGATAATGGAATCACCCAAAGGTATTATTCGCTGAGATATTAAAAGTAGTAGAATTGTTGTGTCACGTAAAGATTATATCAGGCCATGGCACTTATTGGGACAATGCTCCTTCACAGATGGTACATTTATGAAACAGTGGTCGATTGAGTTGAAGACCTCGACCCCTACTTTGTAAAAGGATTAAGCCAGACGCACCGTAAAAGCCAAGACAGTATAGAATAATTATTTTTAACAGTAAGCTGAATGATTGCACGACACCTGTAATCAATGATTTAAACTGTAAGACACACTGGGGCTATAAGGATATACTGATTCTAGTAGTAAAGCATAATGTAGATTAACGAGAGACAAATCAATATAAATCGTCGGAACGTTAGGGTAGAGAGGAGTGATATGGGAAAGGGCGCCGTAATTGAATGCGGTAAGAATAATTTTCGGGTACCCTAACTTACAATGTCAAGGCTGCGAAAGCCTGTCTGCCCTTGTAACCTAAAGAACTCCTCATGTACGATATATAATGATAAAGTAGCACTGGTTGTGAACTGTGTCAAATAAAGATTAACGATTACAAACTCAACCTAGTGCAGGGGGCACTAGGTTTCCCTGTGTTACAGGTGAAATGGAACACACAAAGTGTGGTGTGCATGAAGTTCTGCGTTTCGAATCGAACCTGGCAGGTAGGGCTACTACCAACTAACCAAATATAGCGCCGTTCATAAGAGGCTTTCTTTTCTCTTTTGAATTCTCTCCAATAATTCACGCGAACAAGATGCACTCTTGCTCGCGTCAGTAGCGTTGATACTAATTATTTTTCCAAATTTAGACGAAGATTTACAATCCAGAGGAATCATGTTTCGTTGCCGGAGACACACAAATTGAAGCTCAGTGAGTAATTGAACTAATACAATTCGCTGACTCGAACCAAATACTACAATTATTTTAGCCTAATGAAGTTGTTTAAATAATCATAGTCTTATTAGTGCTATTTGACGTCAGGAATTTAAGCCATTTCGCATTGGATATAACACGTAATTAAAACAGACGGCGATAGCAATTACTCGATGCAGTGTGCTTGTACTGAACATGATGCGCCTGCGCAGTAGGTATACTCTCATTAGAAAGTCTAAGTTTTGGCTGTGGGGCCAACGACCCGCAAACTTTTCGGACCACACCCTTTGATTGCGGTTCGAACGTAACAGTCATGCGCTAATATTACCGTTAGCCAAAATAATAATAATTCATAATAAATAAGGAAGGAAATGTGAGAATCGAAAGTATAACTGAAACTTTAATTAACAACAATTTATATCATTAGCTATTTTAGCAAATAAATTCATTAATGTCATTGATTGACTGGATATTTCTAAGGTAGATATTAAGAAAAATACACAAATATTGTATCGTTACATGCGTCGCAACGCAAGACGTAATTTGCGTCTGTCACACTTCAAAAAATAGTATAGTCATTCATACCCCTGCACTAAGACTCCCTGTGACACAAATGGTATGGAAAACACAGAAACACAAGACAAACTTACAAGATCCGAGAACAAACTAAGTGTGTCCCGGCCGGAAATCAAACTAAAAAAAACTACTGAACTGAAGATCTAAAGGAATACTGCCACGGACACGGAACCGTCGACGTTAAAACACGAAGTTAGAAATTCTTTAAAACATGCAATCACCTACAAATAATAGCAATTACATATGAACATGTTAATAAAATAACGGAAAGAAGCTGGAATAGACAGATAGACAAGACTGTTTGAAAAATATTAATGGCTTGAAGGGCAGGAAGCGGAACAGGAAAGAAAAGTTCAAATTCAAGCATTTACTACAATAAACAAAAGAGATTGCAGCGAGAGCCAATCTGTTCCGAGAATTATGATAGCTAAAAATAAAGTAACAGTAGATACTGTCTGATATTGAACAAACGACCTAGTCTGTATGCTGTTTTTTACTGCACAATTCTGTATGAATTGTGCAGTAAAAAACAGCATCGTAAGCACTATGAAATGAGATGGCCAGAAAACGTATGAAAAGTATTATTTGGACACGTCAAATTTCGTGAGTATAAATATAACGGAACTCCTTAGGCATACATTACATGCACGCAGATATGTCAAATTTCAGTCAGTTTTCATGTTTAAGATATTATTTGAGTACCTATAGGTACGTCAAATAATATTTAGACGGTAAATATTGTATTGTGGCTATAGAAACCAAAAGCTAATTCAAATTCATTTATAGAACCCTTTTTTTTTTTTGTTGACGAAGGGGCATCTGCATCAAATACATCGATTGCCCTGGGGGGGACAATCGAGTTATGTGGTAATAAAAATAATAAAGGTAAGCTTTCAAATATTATAACTGTAAGAACTTTTCCGGTATAAAATATCACTATTTACTTCAAACACTTGAAAAATAAAAACTGATGACGGCTTTTAACACATATTATATAACAGGAAACTGAACTCGAGTCATGTGTCCGCCACATGCGAAAGTTAAAGTTAAGCCTATAATATTGTTAATGAACAATGCACCCAATACAATGAATGATGCTCTGAAAACTATATTGGCTAATCATTAATGCGAAAGGAGACGTGTTGAGGAAACAGGAAACAGAAAACAGAATGTTATTAAGTCTATTTCGGACGGTCTCGAGCTTGATGACGAATTATGGCAATGAATGACACCCCTAGATCTGGATACGTAGATGATATGCAATAAAACTGGGCAATGCATCAACAGCTGAAAAGTTTACAATCGTGAGCTTAATTATAGGCGTATCTACGTCAATGGTTTCAATAGATTAGATGAAGCTATCGTAAACAAATCATTGATGATATTCATCATAATTTCGAATCTAACTACCTATGAAGATGAAAAAAAAATCCTAATGCTCGCAATTTTTTTTATGATAATCAATATATAATCGTTTACGCAATCACCTACATGCACTACGATTTACTTAGAGAAACCCAGATCAGATCCTGAAACAAACTTAAGCATACAAATGTTTGCTCCGGCCGGGTAATCGAACAGAGGCTCGCTTCCAAGGCAAGGTTGCAATATAACTATCAAGCTGGACACAAATCTGAGAAAAAAAAATGTTTTACACGAGACGCGGCCATACAAAATTGCATAAGAGAAAGTGAATACAGCAGGAAATATCATCGACAAGTATTTAGCATTGATGATTGACCATAACTTGGCGTGAAAGATGAACAAAATACGTACACTGGGTACACAGTACTGGGGCGTCTTACCGAAACTGCGAGACATTGTAAAAGCGCACAGTGATGCACAATATCAAAGAAGCTGAATAGGAACTGACAATGGAACATCGAAACACCGAGTTCAACTTTTTCCTCAATCGATATCAAGATATGTACTAAACTATAAACCGTGTAAAGAGCTAAGAGCTGGTACGAGCTGGTGCGGTACCGTGACCTTGTATTGCTCGTTTGTGGAATGAGAATTTACGTTTAACTAATCGATGGGATCTTTGTATTTATAAACATAGGGCCTAAATGCTGCCAACGATCTAACAGAACATCGTATGAGTAACAGAGCTGAATCATTTGATGATATGGAATCACAGAGCGTTAAATCAGTGGGGATTTAAAAGACAATTTTTGTATTAAAACCCTATTGACCAAAAAGCGATTGGTCACCTTAAGGCCTAATATGAAAACAAATCTAACAACGAACAGTCAGTGCTTTCAACTGGCTGATGTGTGGAACTTATTCCTTTAGATCTTCAGTATCGTTTGGATTATATTTGGATAATTTACACGCACAAGTAAACATACTAGGAGCCTCTTAGGCACATTACATGCAGATATGTCAATAGTCTGTTTCATGTTTGAGCCGTTTTATCGTCATTTTATGGGACTAGAGTCTAGAGTAACAGAGACAAGCAACATCTAATGATCATTTAGATTAAGTACCTACCTTCGACAGTAGGTTCTGAACTGAACAAATGTGAATGCAAGTTCTGACAAGTTTCGGCCAGCATACCCCGGTTTGCAACATACACCATTCAGTCTCAAAGGCATTTCTTATGGAAAATTTGACACAATATGGGGCGAAGTTACGAGTTAGGTACGCCTTTACGGCAACGCATGACATTTGCAAATTGGACTCATGCATTAAAAAGTTAAAATATAATGTAATTTGTATGTTTACTTTTTGAGCTCCGAGTAAATACGAATTATATGATTTCTCTTTTTAACCTCTGACCAAAGGTGTTTGATTTTTCCGTCTGTGATTATGTGGTGCTCCTATGAGGAAGATTATTCTTAGCCATGTTTGGTGGGAATCAATGGAGCCGTTTCTAGGATAATTTCCTCAATAATATAAATGGATGTATTTTCATTATTGCTGTTTCTTAAAACATTAGACTTACTTCTATAAATACATAGTGTTACTTGTATGTAGAGTTGTACAGTTCAACTTTTGGTAAAATTATTAAACCAGAAATGTATATATGTAAGTAATAAACTAACTGACGCAGTTTAGAGTGCACACATCTAATTCCTTATGCAAGCTGTTAGAGCTACATACTCGTGCATCCGATGTGACTGCGCTGCATTATGTTAATCGCCATTGATTGCAAATAAGACCGGATCAGAACACGTCTAAACAACCACTCAATCGGATATTGAGGGCGCGTTGAGTTATTGGATATTAGATCTCAAACATTATCTGTCAGAAACCTACGGTATTTTAGAGTATAACAAACTGAACTGTATTAATAGTATAAAAGCAATATAAGAGACCAGAGAGTTCCAGAGACAGTTTATGTCACGCTTCAAATTGGAACATAATTCACATGTCATTAGCATAGTGTCAGCATATCCATTTATTTGGAGATCAGTGGCTACTCAGTTAAAAAGCATGGTACCTAAGGTGGATCAAGCTAATGATCAAACTAATGTTAATCTATACTAATATTATAAAGCTGCAGAGTTTGTTTGTTTGTTTGAACGCGCTAATCTCTGGAACTACTTCCGTCCGATTTGAATGATTCTTTCAGTGTTGGGTAGTCTATTTATCGAGGAAGGCTATGTTTTTTTTTTCAAAATTAGGGATCCGTAAGTAAATTGCTATTTTATAACACAAGGTGTAAAATCGAAAACCTACTTTTGCGTGCGCTGCAATAACTATTGACAATAGAACAAAATGATGTACTACGGGTTTGTAGATCCCATTAAGACCTACAAAAAAGTCCGCAAGAACATATATCTAGCTATCATGGTTTAATCATAATAACCAATTTTGTGTTCAAAATAATTATTAAATCATCTGAAGAAAAAAAAACTAGAAAAATGCGGGTGAAACCGCGGAGCACAGCTAGTTAAAGCTATGATCGAGAATAATCTATAGAATTTTTTATTCTATAGAATATTATAGACTTTTTTATTTTTATATCTTGGTCTTATATCATTAAATATTACGGCATACATTGTTTTTTTTTATTGATACATCTTTTAGTTCACATCTCCACAAATATTTTTTGAATGTTGCACTGATTACAATGTTTGTTTATGAGTCTGAAAACTGGTCAATATCTATAAATATTCGGAGCGATTCATCGAAATTGTTTTCGAGTCATCAACACCACTCACTCACATTAGTAAAGACGTGAGAACGAGATTACGACGTACGAGATTACGAGATACGACTATAACTTAGACAAAGCTAAACAGCTTTGTCTAAGTTATAGTCGAAACGCTGTTTGTGCTTTTATAAGTGGCCAACAATGGTGCCAGAATATTGAAGGCCTTCAACGTGGACTTATCGACTAGCATATCCGGGGCCGACGTTATAACGTACCCTCCGAAAAAACAGAAGCGTTCAGTTCAAATTCAACTAAAGTATTAGAAAAAGGTAGCTTATCAGAGATAATTCGTATTGTGCAATTGCAATCAAAATAATTCAATAACAATGAGCAAGCAGTTGAGAGTCGAGATGTACAGTTCGGGACCGTAGTAAGTATATATAGTGCATTAAGTAACAACAAGCATCTGTCATCTGTCATATTTGACAGATGCTCGCTACTCATACGAAGATAATTATGAAATCTTCGATACAGCTAAAAATAGATTCCAATGGCGAAACTACGTACTTTCTATTTGCAGTGTATAATATAGAGTCACTTTTAGGCTTGACCGGCGGGGGACAGGGGGCTGTGGGCGGCTGGTGCCAATGAACTTGGAGTCGTCGGGAAAGCAAATGCACAACGTAGCCTGGGGCCTCGAGCCACTGGGTCACAGGTACTGTCGCGGAACAAACACTACCCGAACACCTTCGCGTACACCACAAATCCACAACCGCCACAGCAAGTGGCCATCCACACATATTATCCATCTACAGCTTGAATTTCAAAAACTTCGCGTTCGAGTTCAAAGTGCGAAGGTATTCATTCATGGTGCACGTAAAAGTACAAGTTTAATGCATCGTGATTTATGTGTAGATTGAAATCACTGCGTTATGATGGCAATTGTGGGAAGATCATAGCTACATTGATTGGGGTTGGCAATGTGCCATTCTGAGGACGATTCCGGCAAACGGCGGCAGCCAATGCACGATACGTTCATGCGAGCGACGCCTGAATTACAATTGCAATTGGGTGTCGGAGCGGACGTGGTTGAGACATGCGTCACCTTTGCGACATCACAAAACATGTTTTTATGACAGCTCATTGACAAATGCATTGGTTCCTGAGATTATAGAAAGATAAGTCTATCACATGGAGTAATTGTAAGAGAATTCAGCCGATAAGAAACCTTTCAAAACAGCATTTTTAAGTCTAAGTTAAGTTTGAAGTTTCTATTGTTATATTATCGATATTTTTAAGTTGTAATAAAAACAATAAAATGTTAACAAACAAAAAAAATATCATTAAAGTGAATTCTTGAAGACTTAATTTAACTTAACTTGAAGAAATTAAATCAAAATTGCAAAAGTAGCACTGAAAAGTTATAAGTCAAGTATTTAGTTCTAAATGGTTTAACATCAGATTATTAAGGTCAGAAAAGGCATGCGAAAAAATTTTAAGCGGCAGAACGCTTCCCCAAAAAAAAAAACTGTTGCACTCCGGGAGTGCTGACAGAAGTGAAAACAAAAGCCAGATACAGAGGTGTCGGTAACAGTAACAGAGTCGCGAGTATAATGGTTTTTTCCCATCTAAAAAAATGATCAACGCGCCTAAAGAAGGTTTACACTTCAAAAAATAGCAAGGGCATTGGGATATAAACAAACAGTTTCTTTGCCTTGAGCCAGGAAGAGTGCACCCGTGACCTCGCCACCGAGGAACACGAATCAGAGCTTTTATTTCAACAGACCCAAAGGCTTAAGGAAGCGCCAGCCCTAGTCATAAGACCTATTGTGTTGTAACGTCGTCGCAAGAGCGTTTTAGGAAACCTAGGTAATTATAAATCCTTACTTGTAATGATCCTGTTAAGAAGACGCTCTATTTATTTGAAAGCTCTTTATAGTATTTATTATAGGTAAATGTCAGAAATAAAAGGTGAAGGTAAATATGTCCTTTCGGCTGCATGTTATAATAATTTGTATGTTTGGCACGCGATGTCAAATCAGTTGACAATTCGCAAAGATATTAAAGAAAAATGCTATCGTTAGGAACTTCATAATTGGATTTAGGGAAATCCATATTTAGAAAACTTAGTTACATAACTTATTAAAATCAAAACAAATTCGTGATAATTACATTCTCTAAGCCATAAGAAATAGGAATACAATAGGTATTGAGAATCCATCCTTGTCATTGAGAATCGGAAATCGGAAAAATATTAAAGTCCAATCCATCGATAGCGAATCATAAACGGCTATTGGAAAGGTAGGTATTTAATTACTTGAAATGGAATGACAACAAAAGGCGAGTACCAAATAACTATCTTGCGATTGAATTCATGCTTCTCTTTTGTTGAAGGTCTAGCAAACGGAAACCAAGACCTAAAATGTATATCGATAGCTGAGAGACAGCGAGCTGCAAACTTACAGACATCTTATCGTACGCCTACGCTTTCAACTTGCAATAAATCGCGTTCAGAGCCTACATTCCAAGTACTTACAAAGTAATGTAAAGAGAAATTCAATGTCGAAGTAGAAATTTCCATATTAGAAACCACTAGGCATGATCAAAGGAAGTATCATGCGTTTTCAAATAAGTAAATATTCATGGACATTTCACACAGAGCAATCTGGCCCTAAAATAAGCTTAATAGCTACTACTAAGAGAACCAGATTACGGGCAGAATACTTTCTCAAAAAACACTTCGTTGTCTGTCTGTCAAGACCTTTTTTCTCAGGAACGTATGGAGGTATAAAGTTGTAATTAATATCAAATACTCAGGTCTGCAATCCCTAGGAGCAGTGCCAAATTAAACTTCCAAGTCACCGCAATCAAGATACGACAGTTTATGCCGCATATTGACTCGCGCAAGGGAATCATGACCTATAAAAAGGTACTTCCATTGACATAGAACATACAATATAATTAAAAGATATCACCACCCATACAGAACAAACATCAACGTTTGCCACACAAACGTGTGTCTTGGGTGGGAATCGAAGCCACAAACTACAGCGCAGAATGCAAAGCCGAGCTGTCAGGCCAGTCAATCACTCAAAATGAAAGTGACATTGAAAGAAACGGTCAAAAAATTGGACACTCATTCTCTATTCTCATAATAATCCTTTCGGGTTGATTGCATTATGTAACTATAAATAAAAGCATGAAAGGATTACACACAAGTTTATATTTAATTGAATAAACAAAGAGTGATAAGAGGTCATTATATATTTAGAATACAACTGTGGAGGCTGTGCAAATGGTTCTGTTAAACAACACTGTTCGGAATCATCCTACATCCTTAGCGAATATGATTTTGTAATAATGGGATATTGTGAAAAAGGTACTATAAATATTCTATCACTCGTCTAGTTCTAGTACCTAGCTATGCTTAGTTTGGGGCTAGATGGCGCTGTGTGAATATTATGAACTACGCAGCTAACGCCCTTCAGTAAATCATTCATTAATCATCTGACAGCCAGGAAAAAACTTAAAACAAGACAGAGATAGTGTTAGTGTTTAACAACTTTATCCGTAACTATTCGCCCGATCAACAATCAACGTTTAGTGGCCTTTAAACTCAGCGCTTCCGTGTTTCGGAGGGCACGTTAAGATGTCGTTCCCGGCTACACTAGTCGATTAACCATATCCGATTTGAAAACTCCGACACAAGAGTTGGCTACCTCACACGAAAAGAAGAGTGATTTAATAATAAATAAATGTTACTACAACGTACCTAAGGTTTTATAACGTCCAAATCTCAACTTGTATTGCCAGCCCTAGGCGCTGCGGTCACTAAAATTTAAAACCGCTGACCTCTATATCAATTTTGTGATAATACAAGGCGGCAAATAATGGTAGCGTGAATTTATTTCACGCATGTATCATGCTATTTATAAACAGGCTAATAATAAATGCCTCATGCACTTTCCTCATCGTTGCACTTGAATTTAAATAAAAGCTGTCTTTAATATTGAGTACAAATAAGCAATTTGGCTAAAAATTTTAAAACGCGACCCCGGTTTTGCAACCTACATTAATCTAATTACTTAATATTTTTAGAATGCTAAAATTTAGCAATAATCGTATACTAACTATTATTTAGGTTTGAATGACCTCAGACCTCAATTAGTAGCTGCCTTCTGCGGTATATACAGGTCGTGGGTTTGATTACCACTCAGGAAAAGCATTTGTGTGACGAACTTTGCTATTTGTTCTGTTATAAATATTTCTTATGTAATCTAGTTCCCTGTACTATGTTTAGTTTGTAAAATTATAATTTCAATTTGGCATTGCGTCCCTATCAAAGTACATAATGTGAAGGGTAAGTATATTTAGTGTTAATGTGGTAACACTTATTATATAATTATTTAAATAAACATACTCTTAAATAGCCACGGAAATGATGTTTTATTCAGAAAATTATTACTACATTAATCATGATCTGGAGGTACGGTACTTGCATGGTACTAACCAGTTTGTAATTAGACAATTCTGTCTCCATAAACACTAATAGTAGCATAAATTGAACCTTAGTATAAAACTGCAGTTAAAGCGCACGCGCATAATTGGCATTGGTCTTGCTAGTACCTACCAAACGTCCCGACACCCAATTACTCGAAAGATGCCAAAAATTACTAGTTTTTGGCATCTCTTTGAAGTCTTTTTTGTAGCCGAACTTTTTGAGTAAACTCTGTACAAAATAGGTGTGAGCGTGACATAATTCGATATCACGTTTTGTTTATCAGCCAATAATCATCGTTTTTATTGGAATACTAAATTCTTGATAAGTTTAACTACGCAAGTACCAAAAAATTCACACTTGTGCAAGTGGTAAAGTTTGCACGAGCAATACCGAGTTATGTTCAGACTAGCAGACAGGTTCCGTATGCAGATTGGCAAAATACTGGCGAATAGCATTTTAATGAAGGATCATATTATCATTTTAAACACGTCAGGGTAAATCTAAATTCGTCAATCGTCATTCCGTATAGGCGATTTATAAGTATGACTAATTGGTCAAGTGGTGAGAATCTGAATAGTTTTGAATCGGCTGGAAAATACAATTAGGAATGTCAGAAATAGTGCGGGTAACATAAGGGTTTAGTTAGCCAAGTATCTAAATTAGCATCGCGGCAGTTAGATTCTAGAATATAATGAATCATTCAAACTAAGTGGCTGTATTATCTATTTTTCAAATTAAAATCATAAACGCAAATATTCATGGAATGCGCACGATAGGATTATTCGGCTCATCGGCCTTTTAATTAAACGATTACTGAGCACGAACTAAGCATCGACGATTTCGTTACACAGAAGACGGTAAAACCAGATTGAACAAACCAAATTAATTAGACTCTACTTTATTTATAATCCACACAACTTTATCTAATCGAATAATATTTAAGTTAGTGAATGACGATATCAATGACTGGTTCCAGTGCCTTTTAGCTATCATTATCACTATCAGTCAACAAAGAGTTTAACACTTGCGCTGTTTGATTATGCCCTGATACCTCTACAAATGATAAACTTTTTAATCGAGAAAAACCTGAGAGGACTCAGGCAAAACAAGCACACGACTGTTGACACGACAAAAATTCTTATCCAACGTGTTATTGCGCCGAAATAGCACTCAGTTTAACAAGCTCAAATAGTTCCTGATTGGTCTAAAAAAGCGCACTTTTTGTCTCAAATATGTGAGGAAAACATTGTGTACACGTTAGCGCGTATTTTCGATCCCTGGACGTCCTTGCTCGGCACGACGTAGCAGTCACGCACTGTCAACCAACAGCTGTTTGTTTGACAACAAACTATGCATTACCAGTGTTATCATTATCACGGTATTTTCATAGCAACCTGATACTACTATGTAGCACGTCAGTGTTAATGGGAGTCGGCGATTGCGATGGAAAAATCTGATACGTTATGTGATAAGTGAAACAAACACCGGGAAAACTAAATGAGTACGAAATCCAGATAGAACACTTGACAGTGAATTTCTCTGACGTCATAGCGTGAAATGGCAGCGGGCACAATAAAATACATGACACGGCGCGTAACAATACTTTAAATCTCGCTTAACTCGTTAATGAATACGAATTGCTAATTAAAATGTTGCTGCTCCCACATTTTTCAATGGAACGGTTACTTATTTGACAATTCTCAGCCGCGCGAGATTGTTGTTCGGAGGCATTTTGTGCATCCACTTTCACCAGTGTAAGCACGCCAATTGATTGCATCGCAAAGTAGAAAATGGCAAGTGCATAATTCTTTCACTACAATTTACTACAAATAAGAGAACAGATATTTGGAAAGGCACTAGGGCAACCAAAATGAAATAAAAGTGATGTTGTTTAAAGGTTAAGTAGGGGTAGTTTTTGTAGACTTGAAACAATCTATTTTACTTTTATATTATGTATGATTCACAATTAAATTCTACGTTAGTATGGAGTTCGCGCAAAACACGTTATTTACAAAGCTATTTGCTTTGAAAAAAATTATAAATAGGTACTCAGTGTAATGGTGATACAGTTTCTGTTTGAGATTTTCTCATTAGCGATTTAAATGCATCAAACAAAGAGGTAATTAAGGTATCGGAATTAATGTACTGCTTGTTCGTACGTCGGTACCGGTAGGATAGTTTTGTGGTTCATCGTATGATCAGGAGCGAGTGGAAGGTTCAGATTTCACGACCTTCGTTTCACTACTCGATTACTATCGACGCCGTTCGGTGACGTAGCGGCGCTAACGCCTGGTCACCTCTGCGGCTTCGTGTCATGAATACTCTAGGAAGTCTTTAAATCACAGATAACATACTGCTTCTGCTGCTAATCAATTCGCAGTTTTGCAAGGGGTTGGAATGCAGCAGGACAAGTCTTGAATATTCAATGTATTATTTAAAGCGGCACCAATATTTCGGCACGAGTAAATTTTACTAACCGGTCGATGTTCCGCGTTAAAAGATTTATTAGCAAGGCCGATAAAAGAAGTGAAATTATCACTTCACCTGAAAACAATGCGCACGTTGGTTTCTAAGAAGCAGCCGTTGACTGGATTCAAAGCAAAGTGCTATGTAAATACATTCTTGCAGCGAGTGAAATCTATCGGATTGAGATCAGGCAAAAAAAAGAGAGCACTCAAGCCGTCAATGACCAGACGAAAAAGAACGCAATGCTGTTGCTTTTTTGGTCAGACGGCTGGAAGGCGCGTGATCAATTCGTGAGTCATTATAGGCAGGCAGATACATGGTTGAACATGATACAACAAGTATGGATCTTAGCCCAATCTGACTTGAGGTCGGAATTCATAAATAAAGAAACGCGAACACATAATTTTCATCTCTTAAATTATTATTTTTTTATCTTAAGTGACTAAGAAACGTCAAACTGAAACGTCGGGATAACTTCAGCAGAAATAACTATAAAATACGTTTCAAAAATTTAGGCACGGTGCGACGTGATGACATTAAAATGTGCCAAGATCTCGCGAAAATATCTCAAGACTTGGTAGCCATGGAGTAAATTTCAAGCAGGATATTGCACCGTATCGAAGTAAGACTAGATGATAGCCACATATTTCCGTCGCAGGACGAAGCGCAAAATAAACTGCATCAAAGGAAGTAAGATTCCACTGAGACGGCGCAGCACTAACGGCGAACGAAATCAAGCAAAACAGCGACCATTGTCTACGGATGAGTTATTTTCGCAAATAGACATGGGATTCGGTGGATGGTTACGTTCACCGCGCGCGAAGCTGGGACACGCAATGTAGGTGCGCGTAAATCTTATCATCGCTATGACTTGTACATTAAAACCTTTAGGTTCTATAGACTAAGCAGCCTATGAAATAACAAGAAACTTCTCCCTACTTCAGTTCTTGCATTCTGCAGATATATTAATAGAATGCCTGCTTTTTCTATCCCTTTACTGAAGTATGTAATACTAAGATGGATTTATTCTTTAATTAATTTTATTTGCTAGTAATTTTTTGCTAGTCACAGCTCTATTGTGTTAAATATTTGAAATGTAAACTTAGTTTTTATCATTTGGAATCCCTGAAGATAATGAATAGGTTAAATATTTTGGACATTACGTCACAAAAATTGCAAAAAAAATTACTAGAAATGAAATTGAATGATGACTGGCCACAGACAAGCAAACAATGCTAATGTGTCTGCAAACGCGTTTGTGAATTTCATTAGGAAAGTTCAGTGGTCAAACTAAGCCAAGAGTCATATAGAGATCTGATAGGTGCTGCAAGTGCATTGGATAATATCTGCTGAATACTCGCACAAAACCTCATAGGTATAGATGGAAGTTTCCAGTTCTTTTGGCACATGGACACAGATTGTGAGTACATGGAATCCAGTAAGTTCATGGACATTGAACATTCTTTATCATTTGATTATTAAGTAGTCTTTAAAAATTGTTTAGGTATTAGCGAGATAATAGAAGTTAGATAGTATAAGTAGGTGGACAACCACATAGTAGGTAACTATCTAATGTATGTACATTGATTAATGTAGCGTTAATGAACAAAGATTTCAAAAACGAAGATTATTTTTAATTATATTATGCACTTTGGAAATAAGTACCTAGGGGTTTTAGGTGATAGAACTGACCTTTCATCCTCAGGTGCGGGCGCCGGCGGCTCCTCCTTCCCATCAGCCGTGTCGCCAGCCTCCGGGGTTCCCTCCACAGCACCACTTTCATTCACATTCACATTGCTCATCACAGCGCCACTGACCGCATGCGACACCACACTCACGGGGCTTCCGAAGCCCTGACTGTCGAGACCGGATTGCGCCGGGTTGCCAGCGTACGCGGTAGAACTAACCGGCAACGAAACCACTGGAGAATTAGTACCCGACACGGTCGCCTCGACCGGCGCCACACTACTCTGAGACATAACTGGCACTACGCCACCGTAGCCGAGACCCATGCTCGTCTGCGACTGCACCACGTTCGGGTGGACCGCTCCACCCATATTCACTTGCATGTTCGGCTGCATCGACATAGGAATGTTCTGGTGTGCCATTGACACTTGAGGGACCGCTTGGTTCTGGACGTACTGCACCGTTCCCATCTGACCCTGTCCACCTACTTGCTGCTGCATCATGTTCTGTTGAGCCATGTGCTGCCCGACAGGCATTTGCTGGTTGGTCGGCTGCATGAATATAGGATCTGAGGCGGGTATCTGCATACTGGGCTGATTCCCGTCTAGAGTCATCTGCATATTCTGAGCCGGCATCATTTGCATGTTGCCTTGAGGGACATTCCCTTGTTGGGGAGCGATCGAGTGGACATTGTTTGCCTGCTGCTGATTGGCCAGGCCTTGGAGGTTCGCAGGTAGAGTGGAACCCTGAGGCTGGGAAGCCATCGACTGCAGGTTACTAGGTAGAGTCGCACCTTGCTGGGAGGAGACGATGTTCGAGAGCACCTCTTGAGGGAGAGTTTGGCCTTGTTGAGTCATTTGTTGCTGTTGAGCATGATATTGAGGAACATTGTGTTGAGGTTGTACCATCTGCTGCTGAGAGGATGGCATGTTCGCAGTTATCATTGACTGAGCATTAGATTGCTGATTAACTTGGTTGTACTGCTGCTGTACTCCGGACATGCTTTGCTGCTGCATCTGAGGATGCATGCCAGGTACAACATTTTGTTGCGGTTGTGATGGGAGCTGGTGCATTTGAGTTTGCATTTGGGACATTTGCTGATTGGTCCCGGTGAGTTGGTTAGGCATCTGCATCTGTTGTATGTGGTTGGGGATTTGTTGATTTTGTAATGCTTGAATCTGAGCTTGGCTAGGGAGGTGCTGCAGTTGAGCCTGCTGCTGCATTGACTGCTGTCCTTGCATGTGATGAGTGGGCCCCATGTTGGGTATCTGAGCTTGTTGCATATGCATCTGCTGTGGGTTGGGTTGTCCCTGCATCTGCTGCATTTGCATCTGTTGCATCTGTGGCTGTTGCCCGGGCACTTGTTGTATCTGCCCCTGGTTAGTCATAGCCTGCATCTGAGGCATCTGCTGTTGCATTTGCTGCATGTTTGTTATCTGTGGCTGGGGCATGTGCTGGCTCATCTGTTGCATCTGCTGATTGGGCATCTGCTGCATCTGTTGCGGAATTTGTTGATGCATAGGTATTTGCTGCATAGCCATACCCTGTGACTGTGCAATAACTTGCTGCAACTGATGCTGGGGGAAGCTCTGAGGGATCTGCTGAACTTGTTGCTGTTGAGTCTGCTGCGGATGGCTCTGAGCCGGATTCTGCATGGTAATATGTGTCATACTCTGAGGATGCTGCTGTGCCACTTGTTGGTTAGTTTGCATATTTTGGTTGGGCATCTGCTGAGGCAATTCTAAGGGAGGTGACTGCACCGACACTGTTTGATTCACAGGCATAGTCTGTTGCACTGAATTTAATGGCTGGGTCAGAGATTGCCCGGGAGAAGCCATCGGAAATTGTTTTTGTAGAGTTTGCTCCAGTTGCTGAACTGTTGGGGGATTCCCTTGCAAATCTTTAGGACCCTTGTTTATCAGATCATTAGGCATTTCATCATGTTGACTATCATTTATCACAACACCACTGTCCGGAGCTTGCAACGTATTGCACTCACTCACATCCAAGTTATTGTTCAACGTAATTGGCGCATTCTGTTGAGTTGAAGTATGATCTAAGTAGTCCATACACATCCATCGACCTCTTCGAAAGGGTTCCGTGCTTTCAATTTTAACAACTTTAAATCTTTCATTCCTAACATGTTCTTGAATTTCTTTCATACCTTCCTGCGGCTTGGCATTTCCTATGAGATTGATGATACTGCCCGTTCCGGCATTGGTTACACTGACGTGCATGTCACTCACTTCAGTGTTATTACTATTTGGCACTGCTCCTCCGATCTGCCCGGCGGCGCCGTCCTGACCCACGATGGCGAGCCCGTACTGCGAACTGGTCGGGATTACGGGGGCGCAACCTAAAGATGCACTTGACGCGTTGTAAAACACATCGTCTTTTGAAAAGGTGTCTTCCGAGTAACTCGGTGTCTCATTCTCAATGTCGGTCACTCTCGATATGTCGTCGGTGTGAGATTCGTCTAGATCGTCCGCCGAGTCCTCCCCAGCATCGGTGCTCACTCGAGAGCCGACTGTAACACTGGTGATCTGAAATGAAGATATTTTCCTTGGGTTATGGGCGGCTTGAAGACTTGTCGGGTGAGTCACTCCCTTCTCCGACTCGTTCAGTCGAAGAGATTCGCTCGTTGTGCGGTGCACGACGTTGTTATACTTGTTTTTCTCACTAGTTTTATGTGACTTTTGAATCAGATTGTCAGCCATTATGCCGTCCGAACCGAATGACTATCTAAAGAAAATTTCACTGTTTATTGGCTCCAGAGACATTTGAGAGACTTTTCAATCACAGTAATATATTTAATATAAAACCATTGTACACTCACAATTTCACAAACACAGTAATTTAGCTACTAAAGTTCTTAAAATTCATTAGTAAACACACACAGTTGCGAACATCTTTCAGACGGCAGCAACATGGCGGCCATTTATGCGCAATGCAATGGGTTGACAATTTGCAGTAGACTATAGACATTCCAGACGAATGTGTCTTGAAATGTTGTCTATGGTCGCTAGATGGCTGTACTGTACCAGGTGGAATCAGCATTACCAGAAAGGTACGAAAAGTGCGAAAATCATACATTCTGGGTCATGGTCGTACTTACCATAGAGTTTGGATCTTAATTTTATTTTCATACCGTTTTCAAGAAGACAGAAACTATTTATATTTTCATGGCATCATTATCATCCAACAAAATATAAAAATCCACTATAAATCTACTTAAAAATACGCGCCACGCCATATGTTCATGTAAGTTAGCTAAAACATACCAAGATGTTTATTTTCTACGTAGCTTCTTCATCTCCTTTATAGCACTCTGGATGATTTTTGAATTGTAATTGGAATCGGATCTACTTTTATCTCTTTCTTTCATATTGATGAACATTGTGCTAGAATAAGATAAAAAATCGATTCCATATCAAATAAGGACTAAGCTGTTGGCCACTTTTTCGTATCTTTTCAGAGCCTCGTTCTTAGTATTCACAATAATTATTATTATCAACTGGCAATGCTGGTTGGAATGTTCGTTAGACTCATGCTGAACTACCACTTTTATATAGGTAGGTATTTAATTAGTAAGGTAAGCTAATTAAATACCTAACCTACCTAAGTATCAGAATAATACAATACATAAATGGATATGTAATTTACAGGTAAAAATACCAGTCTTATTTATGAAAAACCATTATAAATACCTTTCAGTTTTTTGAATGTATGATGATTTTTGTCCGGCTATAAATAGAACTGAACAATGTAATAAGGGTATTAGTAACTAAAAAAAACATTTAAGTAACTAGGTTTACTTACCTACTTAAATAAGGGCTCCACATAGACAAATAAATTAGTAACGATAAAGCTTGTATTACCCAATTTTGGTTCATGATGGGGACTATAGCAGATATTGGTTGAATCTTGAGTGAGACCACCGAATCCACGGTGTAAATTGTTTTCCTAGTTTTACTACTCCACAATAGATGGCGTTAATCATATTATGTTACTAGATGGTTTTGGATAGATGGTGCTATATTTACAAACAGTATCTAATTTTATAATCGTGTCATATTGATTGACCCTGCCAGCAAAGCAAGGGCCATGGACTATACATATAACCGGGAAGCAAGGATCGCTGGTTCAATTCTCGGCCGGAGCAAGTTTTTATGACGAGTAATAAAGTTTGTATTGTATTATTGTGTCTATCCATGCCATTTGCGACACCGGTAATCATAGCGCAGGGGGTATGCATGCGTTTGTTAATGATTTTAATAATAATTGGTTTGGAGACAAGCCTACTAACATTTTGAATAAAAACAAAAATAGAAAAAAATCTTACTACTAAAATAAAAAATAAAGCTTAAATCAAAAATAGAAAATAATCTTACTACTAAATGCGAAAGTTTGGATGGGTGGATGGATTTTTGTTACTCAATTACGCCAGAATAGCTGAACGGATCTGGGTGAAATTTGGCATAGAGATATTATTATAGTCATAACACATAGGCTTTTTATACCAGAATAATATATGATTCACATCAGATGGTCAACCGCGGGTAACATCGCGGTGTGCAGCTAGTGTCAGATAAATGGGAAGGTACGCATATCTCGTGGATCATACGAAGCACGCCAAGTTCGTATATTATAATCCTGGTTTATCCGATTTAATAAATCAAACTTAAATTTCTGACATTCATCATGAAGTCTTTAATGGTAGCGCCTGCGTAACAAGTCATAGCAAACATCTATGTAACTTACGTAACCATTGCTTAGAACTTAAATAAAGGCCGGATCTTTTTAGAATAAAACACAGGCCTTTACGTCTCAGGTTTTTTCATGTGACCACGCCACCAGCCAACACCAAAACGACAAAAGTATGAAACGAACGAATTGGCATCGCTTTGCATCCCTCACTGAGACGGAGATGTATCGCCTCACGGGTCTGTAACTCCATCCAGCGGCCACACCCTTCCACTGGAACACAGCGATTCGAGAGCCCCTTGGTGGCGGATTGCCAGGTATGGAGGCAGTCCCTTTTCGAACGATATTATCAAACCACCCTCTGCACCCGCCGTCCTAACCACTTTTGACCGTTAGACAGCTCCGTAACTGAGCTTGAGCAGGTAGCAAAAATACGTTTAAAGGTGAACTTAATGCTATTTATCATTTTGTTCCAGCTAACCTTTGTATGTAGTATGAAGTAGGTATGGCAGTGCTTACAGGAATAAGGATACTTATTCTTGATGTAAATATCCTTAATTATTGAAATGGACCTAATAACATATCTAATTTTTCAGATTTTTAGGTCAGTTTTGACCTTTAGGTCTATAAATTAATTTGTTTCTCCAGACCAGCAGCACAACAAAATCTTTGTCACGAGCTTTTTATTTAAATTTTCCAAAAAATGCTATCATAGTTTAATTTATTTCCGGAACCTTGACATAAATCGTCACGGATCTACGCCCAACTCCTCCTCGGCAGCCGAAATAAAATATATATGAACTTCACACTGCATGTTGAATTTAATCTTTTTTAGAGACGAATTTTCAAGTACCTTTCTTAGTGTGCATCTTCAAAATTTCAATTTTCTTATTTAAACGTTTGAGGCTGTACGTCGTCTATCGCTCATTAATACAGTCAGTACAACCACTTTTATACGTCTAATATGTTTCTCCTAGGATCAACCTAGTATCTGCACACGTACCTACATAAATTAACACCTTTTACCAAAGGGAAAGGACAAAATTTCACCTAGTGCATCGCTATCGTGGGAACGTAGACGTGTTAAGTGAAACAATTTTCAAACTGAGCAAATTTTCCTACAAATAACTCGGCTATCACATTTCTCCAGTAAAATTACGTTCACAGTTAGGACAAGCTTTTATCAACTATAATATCAACAAGTCTGGATCTGAATGATAAATAACATATAAATCATATGGAAAGTTTTGCAAAGAAAATTTAGGTATTTTGCGTACCTCGAATGTTTCGATGTAGAAAACGGTGCAGACGGAACATAAAACACATTTGTCTTGTACCTTTGTTACCTTTAAAATAGCTCGAACAAAATAAAGTTAAATAATATAAAAAAATACTTACAGCAAAACGCCTGTTCTAATTCGCAACTGGCGACTTCATCGGGAACTAAACGGTTTCTCTGAAGAGCGCACGGACCCCGGTCCCCAGCCATTATCCGCAAGGTCTTGGAATCGTCAGCCGATTTAGCATCCCCACCAATCGCGGTGACACTTCTTAAACGAAGGTAATTTGCTTTTATTTGTAAATTGGCGGGCGAGCGACGTCCGCCGAGAACGGGCCGAGACCACGGAGCGCAGTCACTAAGGTGCGCGGCAACTGACCAGGGTCCGACCTGGACCCACCTCTACAGACTCCAATCCACGAATATCAGTGAGATACCGCGCTTAGGCAAATAAAACGCTCACCGTCACACTCTGGCGTCTCAGAACGTCAGTCGATAAGATACAGTCCGCGATCAAACATGATACAGTAAAATACAGACATGGCGGCAAAAGTTGATGTGAAAAATTACGACGAAGAGTCCATGGACGAGGAAACTGATGAAGACATAGGATGCATCGGCCGACTGATGGTCTGGCTGCGCATCAACCCAAACTTGATTATGCTCAAAGTGACTCTCTTTGTGATGTATGGCGCCACAGCGTCCTTGCTGCCGTATCTGACGATCCACATGCAGAGTATAGGTCTCACTGTGCCTGAAATTTCATTTGTGTATCTAGCTTTGCCCTTCACGACGTTCCTGAGTCCACCGATAACAGGTGAGTTACGACCTTATCAATGCTTTAAATGATGATGAGTTTTGTGTAACATAGATGCTTTTTAGGTTTCCTAGTGGATCGCTTCGGAGAATACAAGCCAGTGGTTATAACAGCTCTGATTTTGAACGCGGCGTTCCACCACTCGCTGCTTCTAATCCCTCATCAAGAGACGCCAGGAGTGATGCCGTCTGCCTACGTCATGCGACACCCGATAACCAACAGTGTTGAGGTGCGTACAATTATAACAGCATTGGCAAACGACCCCTAAAAAAAGTCCTTGTTAGTATACCTAAGAATTTGAGCAAATCGCTCTCATCCGGCCCCTCTTGAGCAGATTAACTAGTGTAGGTAGGTACTGTTTGTACGTACATATGTGTGTTTGGATTAGTTAAAATTAAGTAGGATTCATGCATATCGGATGTCCGTAATGAGTTGAGCTGAGCTGAACCTTTAGGCGCTAATGGCTATATCCTGAATTTGCTAAGACAAAACGATCACGTGAGAGTTCAGGCTTTATTGAGTGACAGAGATAAATTGCGCCTCGAATGTCCCTCCCCAGCTCTCACGACGGGGCCTAAATACAGTTTAAACTTGTTATCAATAGACAAAGGGTCTAGGCTAGGTATCTAGACGTTGCGTTTCGACGGAGTCTTATAACACAATGGATTCTATTTCTCTTAGATTTGGTGGAGTCCCTGCCCTAGTCGTGAATGTCCTGATGAGAATGTAGACTTTGTGCTGGATCGCTGCGTAGACCACTGTCAATCGTCAATAGTCAAGCCCACGGACGATCCAGCAGATGACGAGGATGACCTGGATTTCCATATTAGCCATAAGATTCAACCGCCAAATTTGTCTAATAGCAGGTAAGTTGTTAACATTATGAAACTCTTTATTACGACTTTTTGACTCAAATCAAATTGAATATCTCACCAGTCTCACGCACACAAAAACCGCGAAATAGCATTGTTCGGTATCTGTGCGCATGAAACAAATCCTGAGTAAATAAAGATATCTATTATTCAGTAATTATATATCCAAGTAAATATTAATTTTACGTAAAATACAGCTACATTAACTGAGAAAAGCCTATTTGAGATAAATTAATATAAGTACTTACTGTGTTTGGATTTGGTTTTACTTTTTAATCAGAGTTTGTGGTGGCCAAATAGTAATGACCTCTGTCTATTTTGACGGCTCCGTGGCTGTATTAACCCTACCTTACCTTCAAAGTCAGGGGTTCGATTCCCGGCGTGAGCAAATTTTATGAGTGAGCATGCAGTTTGCTTTGGATCTTGGTTGTTTATGTTGATTATTACTGTGTATTTTTATTGATTACAATAATTCATATGTGGAATGATGAAGAGTCCAAAAATAAAGGAAAACCTCGAGAGATTGAGATACTTTTTGTTCTAAAACATTTTTAGGCTTGTGGCCCATAAAACCCTGTTCAGTGACTAGTATGTTGACTAGAGAGGAGGTATTTTTGGAAATTTAGTCTTAAACTTCTTTATTTTCTAGTTTTTTAAACATAACTGAAGACGAAGAAGAATATAGCGATGCTGCATTCTTTCTCATTGAAATACACAATGATTTGGGAGAGCCCAAGGAACAACTAGGAATGGAAATGGAAAGGGTAAGATTTAGAAAACAAAATCTGTTAAATTGATTAATTTGTGAGTATGAAAGCATATAAAATGTTTAAAAATAACTCATATTTCAGGATGAGGATGATCCTATAACAGATTTTCGATCTCGTTTTGGTGAAAAGCTGTTGATTGCCCAAGGTGTAAATATAACAGCTTTAGATAAAGAAGATCTAAGATGCGGAGGACTTGTAAAGTTGCACAATATGACTAAGCTATCCCAACAACGACTGGAGATATTATCTGCTGACTGTATGGTACAAAAATGCGATTTCAGGTAACTTAAACCACCTGATTGTTTTTTACATGCAGACGTAATAATATCTGTTAATGTTTTACTTATAAGTCAAGCACTTAGTTTATCTAATATTTACACAAAGATAAATTGACATTGGAATATTACAGGAGAGGCGGACCTGATATATGCCCACCGGATTACAAAGAAAGCGATGATAAGACTTTCTACATTTACTTTTTCCTAAGATTTATGGGAACTATCATGTTATCTGCTGGAGTCACTATCATGGATCCTATTGCTTTGACGATGATACAGAAGTATGGTGGAGACTTTGGAAGGGAAAGATTGTTTTCGAGCATAGGAATGGCAATATTTTCTCCTATCACAGGCATGCTTATTGACGTGGGGAGTAAACAAGTTGGTATGTACTCGTTGTGTTGCATTAAGGAATCGTTATCTTGAATGTCAATAATCTTACTGAATTATTTACATCTTTGCAGGTTATACCGACTACTCAGCAGCCTTCTACACGTATGATGTTTTGCTTTTGATATCAGCTGTTACCGTTGCTGTTATGCCTTTGGGAGCTAAATTGCCAGCTGACAATTTATTGAGGGATTTAATCAATATTATTAAAATGCCTCACATCATAGTCTTCATATTCTTCCTGTTTGCCTTGGGAAACTTCTGGGGATTTATAGAGTCGTATTTGTTTATTTATTTGAAGGAATTGGGTGCACCGAATTTTTTACTTGGTAAGTTAATATGATACTTTGCATTTATAATATAATGTATATAAGCTTTATTATATAATAGTCAATATACAGTTTGTGCTCTCATTATCCCTGTAGTGACTAGATTGCGTAGATATACGTATATCTAGGAATTCCATCAACTATGATAATAGTCTATTAATCCCTTATCATCCATCTATCCAGGAATAACCGTGACCGTGGGCACTCTAAGCAGCATCCCGTTCCTATACGGGGCGGATGCCATCACCTCCCGCATTGGCCACGTCAATGTCATCATCGTCGCATTCTTCTCCCACGCAGCCAGGCTCGTCGGGTATTCCTTTATTGAGTGAGTATAGCTCTTTATAGATTTTAAGTTTGGATATTGTCTTCTTTGTAGGATTCTATACCGGTATAAGATTAGGAGAAACCGTATTAATAAGTCTGCAACATCTAATCTGTCGAACCTTTAAATTCATCAAATTGTATGTACAACAAATATTCATACCACTAACTTTGTTTTCTTTAAATTCAGTGTAGACTGTTCCATAATTAAAACAGTTTGATAGTCATAACAATAACCAGCTTATCAATTTTGTGTGAACAATATGAAACTATCTTATTACAGTCAGGTTTGGTATCTTTAGTTTAAAATTTACTTAACTTTACGACAAATTTACCTTCAACTTCAATGAGTAGTTTAACAAGCATTTCAAAAACAAATTGTTAATGTATCTCATATACGGTAACAAATTAGATTCTAGGTCCATCTGTGTGCGCTTCCGGCATAGGACACGTTAGAACATCATTTACAAGATTAATGTTTTATGAGCATTGTCAAGTTTATGAGGACAATGATGCTGTGTGGGAGGAACCTCACCACTTATCTACGAACTCCAGCACTTATCTGATGTAGTATACTTACTACAATAATTGTAAGTACACGTGCTGGAGTTAGTAAACGTTTTATGAACAATGAAGTTTTTGTAGCCAAAGTTTACTAATCAACTACAATACATGTTATAAAACATGTCCCCCCCCCCCTACACCCCGCATCTATCTGTTTGTCTTAACGCGTTAAATCAAATACTATCAAAGGGTTTTTATACGGTTTCATTTCTCTTCACGATAAAGGTATAATTTTAAAATTCATAATGATTTTGTGTAAATTGGCTGAAATATGATGATAATTGTTGAAGATGTCGGAAAAAATCATGCTGACTGGGATCAACTGGAATTTTTGTCGATTTTTTGGAAACAAAAAAACAATGTATTACGGAATTATTCCTTTTTCAAAGACCTATTGAACTGAGACATAATAGCGCAGACATTCTATCTTACAAAACAGACATAATAGCGTAGACATAATAGACCTAATATATGAAATACTTTTATAAACATCTTTCAATGAAGCGATTTTTAGGGTTTCCAAAGTGGCAGCGGAAAATTACTGGTAAACCGCCAGCAAGCACCACCAGATCACAGCAACGAGAGTGCGCACGCATTCGTGCTGTGATCTGGTGGAAAGTTTTGAGTTTTTATGAAATTACACGCACAGAGGCGTTACCCGCGTCTTAGAGTGATGGATGATGACGGCTCCGTGGCTTAGTTGGTAGTAACCCTGCCTTCGAAGCGAGGGGTCCCGGGTTCGATTCCCGGCCTGGGCACACTTGGTGTGGTGAGCATGAAGTTTGTTCTCAGGTGTTTGACTTGTGTTTCTGTGTTGGTATATGCCATCTGCGACACAGGGAATCCTAGTACAAAGCTATTAGTGTCTAAACGTTTGTATTGTTTGAGAACCTGAGTCATATTGCTGTTGTTTATGGGCGGGAGGTAATTGACTGGACTCGCATTAAAAATGGAATTAATATTTATCTACTGTAACCCACGGTCAAAAATTCTATCAAGGATAATAATAATATTAATTCATTAATTCATTAATAATAGTGCCTATATCATCATAATAATGTTTGTTGAACTTCGCAGAGATTCCTGGTGGTGTTTCCCATTTGAAGCTATGGAGTCCCTCTCGGTCCACCTTATGTGGGTAGCAGCTGCTACATATTGTGCTATGCTAGCTCCAAAGAGCTTGCTGGCCACCCTAATCGGTGTGCTTGGAATGGCACATTTCAGTCTTGGTGAGTATAAGCATTCAACATAAATAGTATAACAAATAATTACCTACTTATTTTTCTATCTACTAACAAATTTTCTTTTGTCTACATTTGACTTGATGTTAAGTGTATGTAGCTATGTAGCCGATAGTATCGCCATGTAATGCCTGGATCAGAAACCGAGTGGAACGAACTTTTCGGTTTTGTATCTTGAGGTCCTGCATTTGTTCCTCATGAGATTTTCCATCCACAGAACTCCAAACTCATTAATCTTTTATTTATATTGCTTCCGTGGTTCCCGACCTTGACTTCGATTTGCCAGCATCATTTGCATCAGCAGGAAATATTTGAGCAGACATTAACCGAATGTAGAAAGGGAGAATGACATGAGTTTGCTATGAGTTCAATATCATTGTAGTACTGAGAACCCTTGAAAGAATACTGACGTCACTATGACGTCAATAAATCCATCAACACTTCAAATGGAAGTGGTCTTAATAAGTTATTAATGATCTTAGTAACTATCTCTAACAAAACTGTCAAATCTTCTGCTAGATTTCTTTTCGTATCGGCCCCGAATGTTTCTAAGAGTAAAGAGTAAAGTAAAGAGTGAAATGGGCTTTGGTTTAACACGGAATTCCAACCCGGATTGATAGTTTTTTTGTTCTAAGTACATGCCGGTTTCAATTTTAATATAGGCTTTTTACAATTGAGTTTATCGGTTCACATCTACTTTGATAATACAGTAGTCTGTTTTAGTTACAGAAGATTAAAATGCTAATGATGTTTCATCTCTCTGCAAACAAATTAAATCTAAGTTGTAGCTTAGATAGCAGACTTTCGTATTTCTATAATGATAAGGATGCTGACGTCATTGTCTTTAAATAAAATATTGAAAAGCACATAAAGAATATTCGGTTATACTAATAAATTATCAACTTTGTATCTTGCATAATTTCGTCAGGTCTCAAGTCGAAGTCATAGTCATACTCACAGGAATCCAAAGTTATGGTAAGGTCCTTAATTCAGTAATTAAATCAAGTTATCTGTAAAAATAAGGAAATCAAATAAGCATCATTGCTTACTGTTTTTCATTAAAATTACCTTCTGAATGTAGTTCCTAATCATTCGTGTTACTTAGTTGGGTAATAATCTTTTTCCAACTTCTTTTGCTAGCACCACATAAGAAATATGATTCTTCACAGGAAGAGGCAGTGGTAGTTTTGGCGGTGGTCTTCTTATCGCGTCTTTGGGCACCAGGGAGGCGTTCCGGTATATGGGACTCATCGCCTTCCTTGGAGGAGTGGCGTACGGACTCCTTCATTACTTCTGGCTGAGGAAGATTAATATGACGGGCATTGAGGATGCTTGTGAACCTGACACAGGTAAAATACATCCTCCATGGAAGTATATCTTGTACTCTTCGTGGCTCTATCTAGTGATCACTTTATAATATAGCTATCATCTACTTGTCTGAAATTTTTTATGGATTTTTAAAAACACTCTCTATTCTTCTCATGCATGTAACAAAACTGAAAAAGTCGTATGAGACGGTCTAGATATCCTGAAGAATTTTGGACAGACTTTGTCGTAAGCGTTGGGAAATATTGTTCCGAGCTTATAATACTTATATATAAATTTTATTGGACTTTTGGTTGCCCCGATCGTGGAACTATAGATGGACCTCTCAAAAAGGATGTTTTCTTATACACATAACATCAAAATAATTCTAAAGACCTTTAAATTTGTGTTACAGAAAGCGGCGGCGGTGAGGCCGACAAACTGAACACTGAACCACAACCACTCCGTAAGGACGCTGAGACAATGGTGTCTCTGGAACGGCTGCACATGATCACGCGGTACAACCCATTGGGCTCTCTACACTCTCTGCCGAGGGGATCGCGATCTCGGGTGAGCATATTACACACAGGATCTGGCATACAGAAGAAACTCTTTTATACTGGACAGTAGGAGATTTATGGAAGATTCTGCTTGCAGTGACAGTCACGATTAAGTGTTAAGGTCGACGTCTGCTACCAAATCATTGCAAAACCCAAGCTAAAATGCATTTTCAAAAAAATAATATTGAAGAGGGAAAAAACATGGCAGTTTGCGGAAACTACTGATAAAGAAAGAGTCATAAAAAAGCGTTTAAAATCCAAAATAATCATTAGTAGACCAACCGCAAATCTTATTAAAATGGCAAGTATGACCTCACAAGACCGAGTGCCGTGCCGTGCCTTCAAGAATAGTCTCATCCATTATCCAGGCGTTGTCACGATGGGTTAATGTACATTTTGGGCAGGTTAATTTATCTGAATCTTCAAGTGAATCTACTCAAGTCATTAATAACCTTTGTATATCACTAAATTATTTACCACTTATCGATAATTGAACCATGGTATAGCATTGAATAATACAGGATAATTTGGCGCGGAAGCGCTCTAATACCACTAATCACGATAACAGCCCAATTTTTAACTGAACACATCGTACTTAAATTTGGTGATCAGTAATGAATTACCTAGGCAAGCCAGAACATCCACTTCCCTTCGCTTGGTATTCAATTGATCTTGAACTGAAAACATATGTTTCCAGTTCTCCCAAGGCGATATCAACGAATGCCGCAGCCGCAGCGGCAGCAACAGCCAGCGTCGCGGCAGCAACTACGAAGGTTCCGCATCGAAGGACCTCCTCAGATCGGCGCTGGAGATCAGCAACCAGCACGGCAAGCGGCAGAACAACATTTCCAACCCTGTCCTCAACTGTAACCGGAACTCGCATGCTTATAAGGTGAGGGTTCCCTTAATTTGACAGGTTTTTTTACTATGTACGCTTGCCTTTTCACTTTCTTTATAAATATATAAATAAATACCTATCCATGGACAATTCAGTGTCCTCTAGGTCTACCTATAATACATATACCTACCTATAATACATATTAACACTTATAAACAGAACAAGCGTCTTTTTTCGTCACATAAATTCTTGCCCTGGGTGGGAATCGAACCAACGGCCTATAGCCCAGACGGCAGAGCTTACTGCCAACTGAGCTGTGAGGCCAGTCAATTTAATTAACTGATTATTCTTTGATGATATTGTGTAAGTAACACAGAGAACGGCTATTTTGACGCTTGTACGTTCAACCCGTTATGAATAATCAAAAATGTTCCATACACGGCAGCAGTCTGAATTTCTTGGTTTGTTCCGATTCTACGATTTTTAAAGGTCAAATAACTGAAAGAAAGTTTTAGCTGTGTTATTATTATTATGCTAAAATAATAGAAACCCTGAGTTCATCAATTGTCATCTTTAAATCCCCACACCACACTACACTGTGAGAGATGTACGGTATCTAAATAGTATTTTACACAAGCCGCAGTTAAAAAGTGGGTATTCAGGCTATGCCCCTTTCTCTACCCCATTCAGGAAAACCGCGTGACTCTGTTATGGATGAAGATTTCCGGAAAACATAAAAAATAACGTAGCCTTTATGAGTACTATTTGAATAAACAATGCTAAAGCAAATAGATGAAACATCCTACTGTGTGCTCACCATATCGCTCTCTGATGTATTGATGCAAATTTATAGCTATGATTATGTATAAATTTATTCTGAAACTACGTAGTATCACGCAAACCTGGTAGGTTTATAAACAGAATGGGTTTGTGAGACGTTGTGGATAAGGAAATATTTAATAAAATTTGTTTAATGCATTAAAAGTAATATCGACAATGTAATTTAGAAAAAGGTTTCACATTTTAGAAAATATGCTGCTGCTGCTTAAATGGAGCATTGCTAAAGATCTCGATACCCACAATCTAAATACAAAGCACGAAGATGTGTTCTCATTTAAGAGCTACGGTTAGTAGAGTTTCTGTTCCATCGAATTTCTCTTGGATCTCATTACATTGGTATCATTAAGAGATTACCGTCTCATATGCTGATAAATGAGTAGGTGTATTATTAACATATGTCTGTTATATCTTGGTATTATGATTGGTATTTTACTTTCAGCAAGCACACAGCGCACCGAAGCTAGCTGTCCTAGGTTTGCCAACACGAACAAATATTTCCCAGCCGATCCTCTCCGAATTCGACATTAGGCGTCGTGACTCCATTCCAGAAGAAGCTGAAGAAGACAGGCTATCCCCTCCAGCTAAACCACCGACAAAGACCAAAAGCGACAACCTACCTCCCCCACCCAGCTATGCAGAGGCTACCAGTGAACACAGAAAAAGTTGGCACTCCGATGATAGCACTCCAACTTAGATAAAACACCAGCTTTCAATTTATTGGAATAAATGTAAGTTGAAATAGACTTAATGTATGTAGAAATATACGAATTTTAAGACGTTGGACCGTTTATTGTAAAAGATAGATAGTTTTCGAAGATAGTTTTACTTAGTATACATTTCTAGTTGTCGTTAGTGTTGTTTACTTTTAAAAAGTAGGTTAGTATGTATTAAATAAGAAAGTTTTATAAAGGCTTTAATTTATTTAAGTTGTAGTTTATATGGATAAATTGCTTTCTTAATTTATATCTTTGTTTTCCTTAAATATTCTCGATAAATGCTTAAGAGAATTTCAATGTTCATAAGTTACATAAATATACTTAAGTTGTCTAAATAATTTATTGTTTTATGTCCAAATTCATAAGCATTCTGTTGATCATGTAAATGGACACGAAACTTTTATATTAAACTATTCTTTAAATGCATTAATTTAGAGGAGTTCTACGGACTGTAGGTACTTCTGATAGAACCCTTCTAATAATCTAGTAATATACCCTTAGGTCTAATTTCGATCAGACAAATCGGTATTGATTTTTCGGTATTGAAACATGATAAAAACACTAGCGAATTTGATGACATAAAATGAATGTCAACAATACATCATTTTCTACGTTTCTTCTTAAGTTAATAATGTTTTAACTGCAAATATTATGTAGAATGTATAGGCAGTGGCATACAAATCATAGATAAATTACGTGTCAAATTGAAGCACCACCTTTCGACACGCATCTGTCTCTGCGTATTGCAACCATTGCACATACGATTTAGTTCCTTGGTCACTCATATCTGTTTAAAGATTACAGTGCCACAATGGCGTGAATCATTTAGGGATCAATATTGCTCTCTAGTGCTCCATCTACTCCGATCAGTCAGATCTTTCTGAATTCGATATATTGTATGTCGATATTTATTATTCTTCAGGGCAGTCTTGTTGGTTTGTTGTCATAAAGAAAGCCCTACTAATTCTGTTCTTGTCAACCGCCTCATAGGCTTTATCAAATACAGACGATTGGGGGTTTCTTGCTCTAGTGAGAATCCACGCATTTCCTGAAACAGACAAAATAGTTAAATTGTAATAAATATCGTCACAAATTATTATCGTTTTTGGTTTTAAGAAACGTATAGCATCAATGTGATGATGGGCAAGGGAGGATCCGAATCGTTATTCTCTTGTCTATGGGTGGCAGTTACCACTTAATATCAGGTGAGCTTTTGCTGAAGCATAAAATCTTCGGGTATTTTATCGGTGGATCGAAGCGGACGCGTGAACAAGGATGATTAATTTTATTATAGTATAAGTGCAACAAATTTTTAGGTCCTGAAAAATGAGCTGGGCTTCGTTAGGTTAAATAAAGGCCTTACGTGTGTGGAAGAAGCCAAACTCATAGCAGCTCCAGACAACGGCATAGTTGTCATAGTCCGTGTCCACGACCCAGTACGGCGCTGCGATGTTCACAGGGAGAGATGGAAACCTCACTGATAGCTTCCCCTCGTCCGAGCGGCTGACCTGGTTCGCTTCTCCTTGGATTTCAGATTGGACACCAGAACTGGAAAGATGTTATTTTCAATTGAAAATTACGGTTTCTGTCTATTCTTTTGAATTAATTGAGATGTATAAAGACACAGAAAACGTTCTCCGTAAAAAAATCTGTGTTTTTATAAGTATGTCACTCAAGTAACGGGTGAGCCCTTGGGTATCCGAACAAGTATACGTAGACAAGTAATATCCTGCACTTTCGTAGACAAGCGTGGCCCACTGGTACGGACTTTTGTTGAATTTTTGAAAGAAGAAGTACCTTCGCTATTACCCAGTATGTCACTTGTATTAGAGAACTTACAGAAGACTTATCTGCTTGTTGGTGACGCCAATGACTCCATTTTCTTTCTGATCATAGTTTGCCGTAATGCACTTGCCTCCCAATTCAAATAGGAAGAAGTACTTCTCAGCCTCGTACCATTTTCCCAAATACTGGAAATATAAGAAACGATAGCGATGAAGTGTGAATAATGATGGGATTCTTAGCCATTTTTGGTGGAAATTGGTCCAGCCGTTTCGGGATCATTAGCTCTGAATACGTTTTTTATGGAATTATGGTGTTTGATGCGGATTAAAATGCTAACTTAAGGCAGACTGAGCTATGAGACCAGTCTTTGGTCCGGAGTTTTCTTGTTAAATTACTTATTTAACCACACCAATAATACCTACATACATAAATGTGCATACGGCTAGATACAAGTCTTTCAAAGCGTCATTGTGCGCGTGCGCAGTTTCTTCGCGTTGTACGCGGAGAGTCCTCAGAACCTTTTTTTGTGTGACTAATATTACAGGACGGGGATATTACGGGATGTAACATCAGGTGGGCTGACAACCCACTTGATGTTAAGTGGTTACTGCCGTCCAAAGACATCGGCGATACAACTCCGGTCCTCTCGTACTCAAGTATGCGAAAACTCAAGTCGGAACGAGTTGTGCCCATCATGTTGAGACGACGATGTAACGTCTCATGCGCTTGTAATTTCACCAGCACTCACACCCTTCCACCCGAACATAGCAATGCGAGTGCACCACTGCTTGACGGTGGATTACCAGGTGTGGTGGCAGTACTTCTCTGAACGAACTTGCACAAGTTCTACTGCTACTTTGGGTTGCTCCTTTCGCACCACCCGGGAGACACGTGTAGGGACTCTGAGGGTAATCACCTACAGCCGCGAGCAACATGGTCCCCCAAAATACCTATATATTTTGTGACTGTGCTAGTAAAATTTATAAGGCCATAAAGGTCAAACTCGAACTCATTTATTCCTTTAGATCCCAAATGTCGTTTGGACAAGTAACATTTTACACACACATGTAAACAATCGTGAGCATATAATGTATACTATATAGTATATACTGTAGTGACTTGCAGGTTGGTCGCAGTTACTCTCTAATTGATAATAATTATGACCAATTCTTTGACGCCAGCGACCTTCGAAATTTAATTGTATGACTGCATAAATTGTGGGATTCGCAGACATGTCCGAATTTGTTGGCAAAAGTCCCAGCTGCCTTTTACAGAATGACTAGCTGCTAGCGGTCTTAGTAAACGCGTAGTTTTAGTTCCAATGGGAATACGGGGATAAAACATAGCTTATGTTACTTGCTGATAATGTAGCTTTCCATTGGTGAAAGAATTTTTAAAATCGGTTTGTTCGTTTACGCGTGAAAGCGTAACAAACAAACAAACAAACAAACTCACTTTCGCACGTCTTTTATTTATCTTACGGCTCACCTGTGATGAATATGAACCTACCGTAAAATGGTGTAACCCAAAAGTTGAATAGTGGGCCTAACTCTTTAGGGGAAAAGGCGTGAATCTAAGTATGTTTGTATATTAACTTACTCTCGCACCATCGAAATCTTGCATAGCCTGGACATCTGGACAGGGACCGGGTAGAACGATCTGTGCTGAACTTGAGGTGGTGATTGTCATCACCACGAAGCCGCAGAGGTAAACAGCGATCTCCCGTAACACCGACATCTGAAACGACATTGGCACAACATTGCACGCTTCCGTGCTTCGGAGGGAACTATAAGATATCGGTCATTAATAGTCGTCAAGCCATTGAAATCGACGTGAATTTCACACAGTACCGTCTAGCCCCAAACTTAGCATAGGTATGCTAAGTTTGGGGCTAGACGGCATAGGATTATTATAAGATTGCTCGGTTAAGTAATAATAAGATACGATAATATAAGATATACCTATAGTAGGTATAACTTAGACCATAGATATCTTAGACCAATATATTAAGACCTACCTTTGTTTGTAAGTACAATTATATACTACATATTATTAACCAGACAAACATTTATGTTCGTCACACAAACGAATGGTTTTGTTATGGATTTTTATTGGCCATAAACCTACCTCAATCTCACCTGATGTTAAGTGATAATGAGTATAAAGGTACAGAAGATACCTATCTACCCTGGCCTGAAAGAGTTAGGACTCAGGTTGTAGTTTTCAGGAATAACAGACGCTGGCAAAGTATTTCATTCCATAGAATTCGCATGATGAAGGCAGACGGGAAGCGATTTGTACGAATGGGTGGTATTTCGACGAGGTAAGGATGGTATTGAGCCGTATGTCTGCTTCTCCTGAAGTGAAAGGGGGCTGGTGGGATAAGGTCGTGCAGTTCCTGTACACAGCATCCAAAGTGGAGTCTGGGAAGACCGAAAGGCATGCGACTTTACAGCGGTGGTTGACTGACTGTGGCGGTATGAATTCTAGATGGGAATCGAATCCAAGACCAGCGCAGAAGGTGGAAGCTACTAAATATTAGATTAGCATTGACCTTGGGACAAGCAGTGTCGTTACATTCATGTATGAATTATCATTCTCACACCTTTTTCAAAGAAGTTACTGATACTGCTATTGGGTTTAGATAATTTCAACTACAAGGGATTGACCATTTTATCACGAATAGGTAATTTTGTAAAACGTGTATATAGGCTTTATTAGGACGAAAGATAATAATAAATAAGCCTATATTACTTATACACAGACGCCAACTTTCAATCTGAAGGTTGCTGGTTCCAACCCACAGGTGCACCAATGAGTTTTTTCACTTGAAAAATTTATGTGCGCAATACCAAACGTTCTCGAAACGGTGAAGGAAAACATCGTGAGGAAACCGGCATGTCTTAGAACCATAAATTCGAAGACATGTGACATGTACCAAACCGGATTGGGCTCCCGTGGTAGATCGAAGCCCATTATCGAGAGTAGGCCGATGTCCCTGCAGTGGGAACATTAGAGGCTGGTACGGACGGACGAGCTGATACACATGTATCGTCGCTAGCGGTCTAACAGACTGACCGTTATAACATGTGAAGGGGGAATATGAAATCCATGCGCATGATTCCACCGGCACCCATACCCTTCTATCGTAACACAGCAATGCGAGTGCACTACTGCTTGGCGGAAGATAAACAGATGTGGAGGCAGTACTTTGCACAAGTTCTATTTTTTGTTACTCTTTAGCACCACCCAGGGGCACGTGTAGGGATTTAAAGGGTATTCACATACGGAAGGGCGAAACTGGACACATCGAGAAAAAAAATTAAGAAGAAAGAGATGTGAAATATATAATATGTTACAAAAACACCTTTTACAAAAACAATACATTCTACGCTACTGCGTTTACGTACTGTTACTTTAACTACAGACAAGTTTAACTCTGTACAATAACCACATACCCGAAGGTCAATGACCGTTGTCAGTTACTTTCGGTTTGTTTTTTTGTATGTTAATTGTATGCTTCGACACTTCATCAGTTTCAATCTCCGAGGTACCCCAAATTAGAGATTATGCACCCAAAAACATTATGATAAAGACGTTACATTAGAACTTGTAAGTCCGGAGAAGTACTGCCTCCATACCTGGTAATCCAATGCCAGCAGCAGCAAAAAGCAGTGGTGGTTCTAGTGGAAGGGTGTCGGTGCCGGTGAAATTACATGGGCATGAGACGTAACGTCCCGGTCTCAGCTGATGGGCGTAATGGGTACGATTTGGGTGTTCAAATACTTCGGTCGGGGAGGACCTAAGTCGTATTGCAGTTGCTATGGGCGGAGGTCACCACTTAACATCAGGTGGGCCTTCAGATCGTCACTTTAATCACATAAAAAACTAACATTAAGTTATAACAAAACCGACCAAAAATCCCGTTTTTGTATGAGAGCCCCTTCAATATTTATTTTATTTTAATATTTTTTGTTATAGCGGCAACAGAAATACATCATATGTGAAAATTTCAACTCTAACTATCACGGTTCATGAGATACAGCGTGGTGACAGACGGACAGACAGGGAGTCTAAGACAGCGGAGTCTTAGTAATAGGATCTCGTTTTACCCTTTGGGTACGGAATCCTAAAAACTGGGTTATTCCTAGTTAAGCGTTTGAACATAACAGAACATTAATTAACTAGTTAGGAAAATAGTAAAACAATTTTATAGGTTAATAGTTATTATTTAAATCTATGCAGCATCGGCTATCGACCTGTTTACTGACAGTAAAACTAACCGTACAATGTAAACGGCGTGTTGCTTTCTATTGAAAAGTAAACATAACTTATTGGACATGGTAGAAACAGTAGTCACGATTTTTATTTTTGTACTATAAACAAAAAAAAAGAAATACGAAACCACAGATAATATCCTACTAATATTATAAACGCGAAAGTTTGTAAGTATGGATGGATGTTTGTTACTCAATCACGCCAGAACGGCTGAACGGACCTGGATGAAATTTGGCACAGAGATAGATTACAGTCTGGAATAGCACATAGGCTACTTTTTATCCCGGAAAATGTACAGTTCCCGTAGGAAGTCCAACAGCGGATAACACCGCAGGGCGCTACTAGTAATACTATACAACTATTATACAAGATTACAAGACAAACACTCAAGGCCCAAGAATAAACTTTACGCTCATCACACAGTCTGCCTCGGCTGGGGTTCGAACGTGTGACCGCTAAATACAAATAAATAAATAGTCATGGGTTCGATTCCCACCGAGAGCAAGCATTTGTGTAACGAACATGGATTTGTTCTGTGACTGTGTATTTATAAATATATATTGTTAGTAAACTCGATATGATGATGTTTATGATGATTCCTGTCTTGATTCGCAATTTGACAATCGGCTGTTAAAATGACTTAGTGGCAAAAATCTCATAGAAAAACTGAAGTTCCCGTTTCCGACTTTCACGTGAGTTTCCCGTTTTTTTTTAATTTTCTACGAACGTTGTTCTGAAGAGTATATTTGTTATCTGTGATCACAAATGTGATGTGATTCGATGATCTGTGTATTTATATTTGAAAGTAGAATAAGTATAATAACAGTTAATATTAATAATATAATACCATAATATTTATGCTTTCGTATGATTCATCCAACTTGAATTCTGTGAATAGAATTATAGTGTATTGTGCTGATTTCAACGTCCGTGATGTCTTGAGTACGTAGTACATATCGATGCAGAATTGACCTAGACCGCTTAAGAGGCAAGCGTCCTTGCAGCTGCGGCAGTAACTGTACCGTGTAACGGTATATTGTAAAGGATGCATGTCATGAAAATATGCGATTTGGGACGTTTTTAAGTTAATTATACCCTCGCAATATATGTACATAATTATCTTAGAGAGCGCTCAAACGCAATCGAATCTTCTGTCATAGTTATATTGTTTAAAATATTTTTTCAAACTGCTTGTAAACGGTGAATATTTTTATTCTTCGTTTGTGAAACAAACTGGCCATATTTGGTTTTCATTAATCCAAATGCAGAAAAACTTGTGAAAATATTGTACATTAACTCGGATATTGGCAGAAGTGTGGCTAGAGATAAAAACAATCTGAATCAGACTTCCAAAGGAGGTTATAAATTCGGTTGTATTATTTTATACTTGTTACCGATTACGAAAATTCTTTTATTTCATTAATTTCAATGTTTTGTAATAAAACATATCTTTGGGCGCTTACATTGCGATTGCTGGCAAAACCTTACGAAATAGATCACTGTATAACCGTGCGAAACTGGGGCGGGTCGCTAGTCTGAAAATCTTTTTTGAAAACTTAACCATAAAAAGATTTTTACGTGATAACGTCTTATAAAACATGAATGTTGGCTACACGCGCGAAAAAGCATGACTTATTGTCACGTTCCGCCTGAGCCGAGCGTGCAAGCGAGAGCTCGGAACAAGCGATAGAGAGGCACGATCGGCCTAAGCGTTCAGCTTGTTTAGACGCTATCACGTAAAGTTATCGTTCGTGAAACGACTTTATAGACAGTTTTTTTTTTAATTTTTGATAGTGATCATATTTCTCTTAGTAATGTATTTTGGTTGGCCTCACAGCTCAGTTGGTAGTAACTCTGCCATTTACGCTGTAGGTCATGGGTTGGATTTCCACCCTGGACAAACATATGTGTAACTAACACTAATGTTTGTTCTGTGTCATAATATATTACCATGTGTATGAATGTACAAAAAAAGTATGTACCTACCTAAGTTTACGTATGCTATAGGTTCTCATAGTACGAGCTTTGCATAGTTTGGGATGAGATAGAAAATATTCATGAATAGTTATTGAAAAAACTTCGTAGATTGGGCTTTGAAATGATTACATTTCAGTTTATCATAGAGAGACCGCAATCGCTTGTAAATTGCAACAAACTCTGTTGCACTTGCACTAATGTCCCCAATAGAACTGCCTCTCTGTCGATGCAACGAACGTAGGTCAGTAAATAATAGACACAACGAGGTCTTATAACAATGCCTAGTGAGCTAGATGCTATAATTTGCATATTGGTATAATAATATATTACTTAGGCTTGTTCATAGTGTTGGTACAAGTAATGATCTTCTTGTTCTTGCGAGTCAACGGTTCATCATAAATATTTTTAAAGAATATTAACATAATAGTGAGTCATGTCTATGGCGATGGCTGAAGCCGTGGTCAGGTCAGCACTTAACAGAACAAAGTGGGCACTCCATCAAGTGCTGCATGGTTTGAGATGGGTGACCGCAGTCGCAGGCTGTTAAACTTGGGTCTCTGAAACCCCATCAACACATGTTTTGTCTGCAGCGACCCATTTGCGTGCGAAGGCTGTTTACAAGTAATGGTAAAATACATAGTATGAACTACCACGGGAGCCCAATCCGAATTGGTAGAAGTCACATGTCTTCTCATTTTTGGTTCTACGACATGCCGGTTTCCTCACGATGTTTTCCTTAACCGTTTTCAGAACGTTTCCACAAAAATTATAAATTTTCAAGTGAAATACTCATTTGTGCACGTGTTTGAACCAGCGACCTTCAGATTCTGTGCCCCTGGGCCACCACGCTCTCACGCTGTCAAACGGTCAAGTATAATTTGACAGTATAATTCCCGCTCAGGCTAAGCATTTGTGTGACGAACAAAAATATTTTTTCTGTGTCTGGGTGTTAATATGTATTATACGTATTTACAAAATAGAAAAATCTTTATATTCATTCTATCAGTTATCTAGTTGCCATAGTAAAAAGTTATGCTTAGTTTGGGTATAGATGGCGCCGTGGAAAATGGCCATGTTCCTTTTTTAATTTATTTCGTATATTCATATGATCATGGGTGACACATTATATGCTCATGAATATGTTTACTTGTGTGTGTAAAATTTTACTTGTCCGAACGATACTTGAGATCTAAGGGAATAAATGAGTTTGAGTTTGTGTTTGATGTTTAATTTCTGGATAATTAAATACGTAGTTAAATGCAGTTTCGTGCACTTGTACCAATGAACCGAATAGGATCGCATTGTGTCTTAAAGCAGTGTATCAAGTGTGCACTTAGTGAGTAAGTAGGCTTTTAGAACACTCACAATAGCTCTAGGCTATGTTGATGAGGTGAAAATATACTGGAGGTGACTATACTTCCAGCATATTAAAATAGTATATACAATGAATGGTACATATAGGTGAAAATATATTGGAGATATTTCCCAGAATGTTTACGTTAATTTAAATGGCTTCATGGCTCAATTGGTAGTAGCTCTGTCTTCTGCACTGTAGGTCGTGGGGTCAATTCCAACCCAGGACAAGCATTTTGTGAAACGAACATTTATGTTTGTTCTGCAAGTGGCAGTGGGGTGGTCATATATGATGAAGAACCCATAACCGCTGGGTTCTTGAGTGAAAACCGCGTGTAGGCAAACGTAGCGAAGTCGCTCCCAGGTGGAACGACAATTTGCAGAAGGTGGTTGGTAGAGAGTGGATGCGGAGAGCCGAAGACCGAGGTCAATGGCGCCTACTGGAAGAGGCTTGGTTCCTCAGTGGACTGATGTAGGCTGATGATGTTGATAACACATATTTGTTTCTATCAAAATCAGTATGTGCGGGATCTAGTATTAACAACATTACAGACGTATAAAGTGTAAGGTTAGATTGAATGCAATTGATATTAAACTTTTATAATCTAATGGAAAGATTTGGTGACCTCAACTATATAAATAGTAGTCGGGCAAGTAAAAGGATACTAAGATGTGGGTACCTAGCCTTATTAAGTTATTTTTTGAATTAATTAACATCAATATTAACCAGTTACTGTACTGATCTTGAATCTTTTTGAGGTCTAACATTTAATTTAATGTAAGAATTCAGTGACCTCAAAAATAATCTATTTAGTTGCAAACGATAATATAACATTGAATTTGCTTCCTCTCACTCCATCAGCCATTTGCCTAGTCTATGACTGCCGATGCACAAAAATCCTTAGTTATGAGGTCATGGTTATCCACATTATAAAGGTGCTTGTTATTGTTAAATTAATTTAAATTTTAATCTATTATAATATTTTTTTACTATGTTAATCCCGTCACAGGAATTCCTTGAGTAGTCCTTGAATGTGTAAGGATGAATCCTAATCTTTTTAGTTGTATACGGCTCCGAATGTATCCCTTAAACTACTTTGAATTAACAACTTTCATTATAGTAAGTTGCCACTACGCAACTACCATATTTTAATTTCAATCTGATCTGGGTGGCGCATGTTGTAGAGATTTGTATTTGCAAATATGAGGGGCCAGATTCCCACACGGGACAAATCTATCTATTGTCTTGCTTCTATTATAAATGCGAAAGTTTGAATGGATTGATGTTTTTTACTCAATCACGCTAGAACCGCTGAACGGATCTGGATAAAATATGGCACAGAGATAGATTATAGTTTTTTTATGTAACTAAAATGACGGGACGTACTGAATGCCCACCTGATGTTAAGTACATACCTCCGCCCATAACAGCAACACGACTTAGGTCCTCCCCGACTGAAGTATGAGACCGAAGTATGAATTGGCACCCTGTTGCGCCCGTCACCCGAGACGGGGATGTTTCTGGGTTGTAATGCGAGTGCACTACCGCTTGGCGACAGATTACCAGGTGTGGAGGCAGTACTTCTCTGGATGAACTTAAAATAGTGTGGAATACATAACTACTTTTTATCCTGGAAAATGTGGGGTTCCCGTAGGATCACCAATCGCAGGTACTACCGCGGGTACCACCGCGGGGTGCAGCTATATTTAACATATACTGTGCTGTGTCATCATGAATTATTACTAATACATCAACTAAGAATTTTAAGAGTTCTCACAGGTCGATACTTACATAAAAAATATAATGTTAAATCGATCATTTTACTTCTCTCATAAAAGAAAGGCTATTTTGATTCATAAAATGACAACTAGGGTTTGGAATAAATTTTTAGATGATATTATTATATTTACATTTTTTGGAGTAATCGTTTTTATCAATAGATCTTGCGTAAGCGCTAATGAGTACCAAACCATTCAAGGTTAATTCATAAGCTATTTGCACTTCCTACTCATATTATGTGAATTTCACATCATTATATTTGACGGTTAAAATATACTGTTATTCTTTGCTCTCAGCAATCCTATTGCAAATACAATTCTCTTTCACTTCATTGAAAAATTACGGCTAAATTTTACTGATGATTGGTATATGACATAAATTTTAATCGTTAGAGCTTCTCTAATATTCAAAACGAGAGAGAAAATTTTATCACTGTTACTGTGACTATCAGTAGCGTTAGGGTGCTCGTCTAAAGCCTTCTCTACCAAATCTATCAGTACAATCCAGATAAAAGTGTTAGTAAAATATGTTACAGAAGGCTAATTCCCGTCGTGTTTTTTTGTTCTTACCTTAATATTGTTTTTTGCGTTGTTCCTAAACAAATATGTACACAAACACCGCACTACTTTTCGGTCGGTAAACTTCCGCGTAGCGCGCTGGACCGGCTTTTCTGACGGTCATGTATTAACTGTTAGGCGCAGCTCGTGTAACTCATTCATATACTTGGCAGAATCTAATAAACTGCAATGCTTTCTGTTCTACTAAGATACTATATGTGATATAATAGATTTCATATATTTTATGAACTAGGATATCTCTAATCCCCGTATATCTAACGTGTACCAACAAACTGTACTGAAAAATAGTGTTTTCTGCATTGAAATACTACCTACTAGTACCTCTATTGGCGTTATAGTATTGTTAAAAATAAACTATTTAGTAGGTGAGAGATTTTTTTTTCTTTTTGTTGTTATATTGTTGCTAATGTGTTGAGGTATGATAATTATACTCTTATCATTATTATTATTACTATTATCATTACTATTATCAGCCAAAGCATAGTCTATGAGTCAAATGAAGAGAATAAAAGTAGAGGTACCTAGATAGGTATATAATAATAATATTTTAGATTTAAATTATGTATCTTAGTAGAAACGCCCTCTATACAAAATAGTTTGAAGTAAATCGTCACATCAAAGTAATACGTGGTTTTAAAGTGGTACCTAGCTCATCTGCTTAAACAGTTCATCTTTCAGAGCACAGATGGCGCTTAACATTATAATGTTTATTTTTCATTATAACTTCATAAAAAAGGTAGTAATCAGCGTAAAAACAATAACAAAAATAGCAAAAGTTGATATTGATATTTTATCAAATTTCTAATCTTGATATTTTATTTTAGGTGTATCAGGTTTCGAAACCACGTTTATATTCCGTAACATATCGATAATTTCATCGTGTACTTCGACTGGGAGCGTGGCGTCTCCTGTAATCCGGCTACTCGGAGGTCGGGATGGGAGGATGGTTTGAGGTCGGGAACCACTGGTGCTGCGCGTTCCATGTTGACTGGACGTCCACACTAAGCCTGGTGTTAATATGGACCGCCCGGAGGAGTCTGGGCGGTGCAGGTTAACTAAGGAGGTGCGAACCGGGCCAGGGGGGAAACCCAGCAGCCAAAAGTGCCCGCATCAGGCAGTAGTGGGATAGCGGCCGGGAGTGGGAGCTCAGTATCAGCCTGACCAATACAATCAGACCCTTTCCTTTTGTTATTTTGTAGCTCTCATCATTTCAACACCTCCGCAACGAAGCAAGCAAATTTAACGTTACTGTTATTAAATTAGTACTTTTGATCTCAAATTACGTTTAGATATAGTTTAAAACTTTATATATTATTTCTTTTATTAATGTTAATCAGACAAATCTTTGGTTGTGGCTTATATTCTGATATTGGTGTAGTAATAAATTATCTTTATGAAGTTTTTTAGGGACTGAATGAGATACGATATATTACTTACTAGCTTTTTATTTCAAATTGGCTTTACCAAGGACTTTATTAGCATTGTAATGACTAAGAAACTGATGTTAAGACTACTGGATGTTCAAAATTCCATATTTGGTAAAATAGCCCTATAGTTTTAATCACATTGTTTCACGGAAACCCAGGGATATATTCACAAATTTTGGAAATTTGTCAAAATATGCACTTAATCAGAATAAAATATAATTTCTTAACATGTTTTCACTAAGAGTTGCCAAGAAGTTGCAATAAAATTTTACGGAAAGATCCTTAGATTAAACGAATACTGAGAAATTTTCTCTTACTCTGATTCAATGCAAACTATATATTTTGACCATCAATCTATATTGCCACTTATTGAGGAGGCATTTCAGGTTCTTTCCCTATTTTTTCCGGCATTTCTGGCTTTCCTTCTGCCATATCCATTTTCTCGTCTTTCTTGTCCGACTCAGACATGATCAGTTCTGGAACCTTCATTGGCTTTGCTTCTTCAGGTACGGGGTTCGCAGTTCTCTCTTGCGGCACTTCTGGCTTGACAACTGGTTTCGCTACTCGCTCGACTGGGTCCTGTAAAGAAATATTATTATTTTACATTGTTATATTTCTTATATAACAATGTAAAATTTTGTAGATTATGCATTTAGCTGGTATTCTGGTATGTTTATTGGTTGCAATGGTAAGTCTCTACTAATAATTTCGAACAAAAATACAAAAAATTGGCCTTTTGTGTATGTGTCAATTATTTTAATTATTTTAAATTGCTTCTATAAAAGAAAATATGATCAATATCTTCACTAGGATTCCTATCTGGTTGCATACCCAATTAGGTACACCACACAAAAATTTATAGCAAATGTAATCATCATGCCATTTTTAACACCAGGTTGGCTAGTAAAAAATGCTTTAACATTAAGGATATATATAAATTCAAAATCCCAATACAAACTTTGTGATAACTGAGCGATCAATTGACCTAGTTGGGAATCAAACCCGAGTCTTTCTATTATTACCAAAATAGTGATAAAAATGTTACCTCAACTACCAGTTCATCTTTGTCCACAACCACCGCACTCTTAGCTTCATCAACATCAGTATCCCCCGAGCGTTCCACCGGCATGGCGGCAGGGTCTGGTAGGATGGTACAATCCGCCTGGTTGGTTTTCACGAAGAAGGTCCTTGAAATCTTGAATCTGTCAAGCACGTTGTAGGCTCCTTGCATGATGCCCAGCGATGGGAGTCTCTCACGCGTTAACAGCCAGGTGTTTTCTGTGGCATAAAAAATATGGTTTGTTAGTTAAAAAAATATATCCAAGTTTCTTGCCTGCCAAAGTTTATTGGTAACATTTGTATCTAAGTTGGGATTAAATGCTCTCATACACGTTAAATCTCAGTTGGTCATTTAGAAATATGATACCCTTCAGTTTAAAATTTAATTGGATACGAAAAAAGGCCTCTGTATAATTCAGATGAGACAATTCAGGTAGTTCATTCGGAGCATCTAAATTAAGCGAACCAAGCTTTGAATGGCACGTCGATTATTATTATATAGTCGATTATATAATTAGTCGATAAGTCATGTCAGAGGCACCACCTCTTTACACCACTGTTAATTGGACTCTTATACGAAAGAGAGTGAGAGAATTAATTAAAATGGTTACTGTCGGCTGTAGTTACTCACGTGTATGCACAGGTCCTATTCCACTGCAGGACCACATGACAGCATAGTTGTCGTAGTCAGTATCGAGGATGCTGAACTCTGACTCGTAGGGAAGGGGCAGTGAGGAGTACTTTACCAGGATGCGGCCTTCTCCTTCCCTGCCCACCATCTGGAGCGAACCTTCCAGTACCCGCTTGAGACCAGTCCTGAGAATACATTTAAGGTCTTGATGATTTAATATGGGTAAAATACGACGGCGTTAAGCTCACCTCTTGACACGTTTATATTTCCATGATACTGTAATGTAGCCTACAAAAAGGCGTATATCAATGTAAATTATGTTTCTGAGTATGATCCATTACTTTTGTGTTTTTGAAGTGGATTAGAATCAGAGATACTAAGTTACTCAGATATTTTGTTATATCACAATTATGGCTATGGCCAAGTTGAAATGCCTCGGCCGATTTCTCTCCGATAAAGATTGTATAAGTATTTAACCAGATCTATTTAAGTACTATTGAGGTTGCATTTACTTGGCTAAAGTTTACAAAAATAAAGTTATTTCTATAGTAAGATAAAATTGGGGAACTTGTTGTAATCCATTTAAGTAGCCTTTTGGGTTGAACTATCTGCGTAATAAAAGTTTACGAACAAACAGTTTTTTTCCAAATACTCACAATGAGTTAGTGATTTCGTTGGAGACGATGATCCTGCCCTCGGGGGTGGCGATGTAGTTGGTGGTAACGCATCTGGTGCCGAGTTCAGAGACAGTGAAGTATCTTTCAGCCTCGTACCAGGTGCCAAGGAAACGGTTCATGTTGAAATTCGCCATTGGCTAGAGGGTATTAATACAAAATTATGCTTCAATTTACTATCTTAGGGCATATAAGTGTTCTATATCTTTAATGAATTTTGCCGGAACTTTTCAGCTTTACTCGTAAAAAAATCTGTAGCTTTGTTCCTATGTTTCAATACGTATACATCTTGTTAATCAATACTGAAATGTTGAAATGTTGAATTGTATGAATCGTAATGCTACGGTTAAGCCAAGGTTGTGGGGTCAAGTCTCAGCGCAGATACCTTTTGGATGTATTTAAACGTAAACAGCATTAAACCATCGCACGTACCGAGATGTGCGATAAAAGCGAAAGCACCATGGTGTCTGCCACCGGGGTTATTGACCAGACGGTACCTGGTACCGGACCGGTCTCATTGTCCATGGTCAGTGTCAGTCAGTCAGTCATTCTTATGTAATATTAGGTGTCAAGGCTAGCGAAATTGCCTAAAGAACATGTTTGGGAATATTATCAGTATTTTAATTTTAAAATTAGCGAGATAAATTTTAAAGCATCATAGTTATGAACATTTTTCGACCATTACCCGGGATCATGACGCATGAAACTGCGTCAAAATATCGGGAGTCAACAAAACTCACAAATAATGGTAAATATATCGGTAACTCGGATAATAAGGCATTAGCAAGATTAGGAAGATATCATTCGCGAGGTCCGTGGCTGGGATAAACATTGTGACAGCATACATTTTTGATTATGCTCCTGATTATTTTTTATGCAAATGTGCGGTATCATATTTCTAAATTATTAATATCTTAGCAAATTGTACTCAGTTTAAAAGTTCCAGCGGTTTCTGCAAATATAAAATATGCTTATTCTTGGCACCGTTCATGACAGGCCAGCTTCTAAATTTTTTTTTATTATTATTCACTCTTTTGTTTTAGTTTTTTGTAACAAATAAACATTTAGGTACCATATTTCTTTAAATTTTGAATTGATCAATCTTTTGCTTACCAGTTTAGGTACTTATTTAGTTTTATGCCAATAATTAGTTATAAGCTGAAATTCTTTACGATATTATTTATGGTGTTGCAAAATAACAATCTTCATAAACACATCTATCATTAAAAAATAATGTAACTATTTAAGTCATAAACAGTAAATAACAGAAAACATGAAAAATAAACGGAAAAAATCTTAGAATGCCCAATCTTTACATCAAAATTTACAAAATATCAGAAACAAATGAAATAACTCCATATTTTGGGGAACTTCACCAAATGAGTCTAAAAAGATAATACAAGATGACTCACCTGAAAATCTGGGCACCATCCCAACGAGGGGATCTGGGCCGAAGCCGTCGCCACCAGAGCCAGGACACACAGCCGCCACATGATGCTGGAGACAGGGGAATGCTACACCAGCTCCCGGTCCCTGCTTATAAACCCACCCTGAAACCGGTCGGGTCTAATACAGCTCCTTATCTAGCAGGGCTAGATCAGAGGCTCTCAACTCTGGAAACTGGGAACGGGATATAAAATACAAAAACCAACCGGGGCGAAGCAAAATAGTATCTAAAACAATATCTTTTGATTCCCGGAATTGTGACTAATGTCAGTATATGATTTATCCTGGTTGGAAAATGAAGGAATTATTGAATTACTGAATGTATTAAACGTAATTCATGAGAAAACAACGATGGTGATGATATCAACACTCATTACGTATATATTTTGTACCGTAATTCAGCCGGCGAATAATTGATAATTGATCTAATACTATTATAATATAAATTTATATATAATTGTACAAGGAACTGAGAAAGAGAAACGCGTTGGGCGTTTCCCTTTGGGAATAAATGGTGCATTATTTATCATCAATGTATCTCTACGGGAAAATAATGAGGTCCTCAATTCAGCCGTAGTATGTTCTTTTCTGTAGTTTTGTTACGCGATTTTTTTTTACCAATTGAAAACCGATTCGAATGATTCTCTTTAAATTTGATATTATTATATAATATACTATACTATTATACTTGACTGTTTGAAAAATCGGTAATCCAAATCATCAAGACTTACATTGTACATTTTGCTCAAGGGGTTGCAAGTTTGAGCACCTCAGCCTCAGGCTAATTTATTATGGACTATGAAGGCTGTAATGAATTTTGCAGCGGTCCTTGTTAGACGTACAAGTGTGTGTGCTTCTTTGTTTACTTTTGTTCCACAGCGCTAGTTGCCTTTGCCTGGAGAAGAATACTAATTTTTATGGTACTGGCAAAGTACTGTGGAAAGGGTTTTAAGAGCTTTATGTTTGTTTTGAACGGTTGTAACTAACTTTTTTGTTTTAATACTATACTTGTTACCGTCAAATGAACTAATATATATAGCAATTGATAATTTTTAATCGTTATTATTTGTAAGAATCACAAAATATAATGAAAAGGTCACTAATAAATTCTCCTTTTTAATTCTTTTTTGTAATTAAACGGTTTTGATTCTATTTAGTTTTTAGTAATGCATAATCGATTTTACAATTTAAAGATATTAGAAGTAAGATTGGAGTTTCAGATCTGCGTCTTTCAATGACGTTAATATTAATCTCACAAGTACCATCTTTTGTTACGCTCCTGAATTTCGGATATTTTCAAGCTGGTCACACAAGATAATGTACTTAGTACAGAGGTATGGCGGTAGTCAAGTTGTCACTTCACACTGTCTTGGAATTTGGGATCCGTGACAAGTCCCCAGGCGCATAAATGTGTAAGCATGAAGTTTTTTCTTGGATCTTGGAAATTTATATATTATATCATAATTACTTCCATGTGCCACAGGGAATCCTTACTGCAAGGAAACCTTCTACGAAGTGTATGAATATATTATATTATTAACCATATGTGTATTGTAAGCGTATGTTATGTACGTACATTAATGATGTTAATTATTTATATATATTTAGTGTGAGCTAATTTCTGTTTGTCTGTACCAATTTGTGCACAACCTACCTCTTACAAATTCCTCTCTCTAGCCTCAAAGGTTCGCTAATAGAGAACACTTTGTAGGATTAAGCTCGACTTGGTACAATCTACATCCCTTATTCTTAGAAATATCTGTGTTATATATATTCTGTAAAGAATACTAATAGTTTTATTACTCCTATGAGTATGTATTACCATTAAAATAGGTGTAATGATAAATGTTAGCAAACAATATAATAGTTATTCATTAGTTTTAAAAACATGTTCAATTGTCATTTGACCAGTTCGAGATGGGCCGTCCTGGATAGCTCTGGAATGTTCCCACTGGAGGCACAAAGCCTGAGCAAAAAGTACCATCTGCTTACCGGTTCTGTAGAGCCTTTTATTTTCTATCTTTCCCGTCTATTTTTATACTAGCTTTTGTTCGCATGCTTTCGACTGTGACTTTGCTTGTACTTTTCTTCCCCATGAAGGGTCGGATAGGTCTTGAAGATCGCTTAATCGAGTGATATATATATTGTATTGTAGTAATATATTGTATATTATATTTATGATATAAATATATCTATTAGTCTATGAAAAGTAAAAGTAATAGTATTTAAATGTAAATGCAATCTTGTTTTTATTTTATAATCTAAGTCTGCACAACCTGCGAAATAACTATTCCACCTTACACAAAGGTTCATCTGGAAGACAATGCTTCCTAGCATTAAGTTCACCTGTGTACTGTGTATCTAATCTAATCTGTGTAAGAAATATAACCTGAACGCTCTGGTACCATGTATTATGTGTGTATTCTATTAATGAAAGTATTTCTATTTTGATGCATGGGTGTACGTTTTTTAGCTAAATTAAATTAAATATGGCTGTAAATTTTAAAGTAGAATGATTTATTTGGAATAACAACAGGCAAGTACTATTGTCATAAATTAAAACAATGGTATGAAAAATATACAATATTTCCCAAAAAATGTATTTTTTCTCTTTTTCCTGTTTGTTAAAGCTGCGGGTTTTAGCTGTGTATGTGTTCTAACTTAGAGACAGACAGAAGTCTCATTTTGTATGTATACTGAAGACGAGTAAGGACTGAAATTGCTGGCTTACTAGTTTTTGTTATTTACTTTGTACTTATGTTTAATTATGAGCAGTGTTTATTTTAAACTGGAATGTTTAGACTCGGCCATTGCGGGATGAATGTTGGAAAGCAGGCTTTGCGCCATTTGTAACCACAATTTCAAACTAAAAGTTATACAAAACAACAAGATTAGGTTCGTTTATTTATATAAATATTCATGATTGTATGGTTTGAGTTTGAGGGTCTTTTTTTCGTAATTCGTAATTCTTTATTGTACACACACACATGAAAAAAAGGAAACATAAGCTAATAACAAAGAGTATGTACAAAGGCGAGCTTACCCCTATGAAGAGTTCTCTTCCAGCAAACCTTTGAGGCTAGTGAGAGGTGATAAAAGAGGTAGGGAGGTAAAGTGCCGGAACGAGCAGAAGGCCCACCTGGTCAATGGTTACTAGCGCCCACTCTCATACATCCATCAAAATTTGCATTTATAATAGTAGTAATATTGATGTAGACTTACCAGTTGTGTTGGTCCCAGATTTGCAAATGAGTGTCGTCAACGCATACGGTTTCAGCTTAACCAGGTAATGCAATTACCTACGGCGGTAGGCTTTATGCGTGGAAATAGAAAAAGTTATAATAGGTATTTCTCTATTTACCTGATTACCCGCATCATGATATTATATAAACCCGTTTTAGAACGGACGTGAGCAATTGGACCCCTTTCTAGGTCCAGTTGCTCGCGTCCGTAGGTATATACCCTCAGAGTCACACGTACCTCCTGGGTGGTGCTGAAAGAGCAAAAACATAGTAGTAGAACTTGTGCAAAGTTCGTCCGGTATCAGTACCGCCAAGCAGTGGTGCACTCGCATTGCTGTGTTTCGGTGGAAGGGTTTGGGTGCCAGTGAAATCACATGCGCATGAGACGTAACATCGCCGTCTCGGGTACGAGTGCATCACTGTTTGGCGGCAGATTACCAGGTGTGGAGGCAGTACTTCTCCGGACGAAGTCGGCACATGTTTTAATGCTACTTCAGTTGCTCTTTTGGCACCACCCAGGGGATACGTATAGGGATACTAAAGGCCTCTCACCTACGGACGCGAGCAACTGGACCCCCCAAATTGTAATTTGACATTGCAAACAGACACTTAAATTTTATTTATTTGTATAATAAATTTATAAGGCAATTATTAAATTATTTGCTATTTTTGAGCTAATTATATTCTTCATATTACAAGATCGATCAACAGACAAAGTGTTTAGTAATTGTGTAAAGTAGAATAAGGCCTTATTGATTGCTATTAAGCAAACTCATTACAGCGACATCTATTATTTTGCTTATGAACTATTTCACGATGAAGGTTTTCTATTCTCGTACTCCAAAGCCAAGTGATAATATGTTGTCTTATTTCATGTTGAATATAGTGACATCTCTTGGCTATTCGTTACAACTCTCAAAGTTACATTTTACTGCCACTTTTGTCAGCATCGAGTCTTTTATTTAACTTTGTTCCATAATTTTCTTTACTAGTTTACTTTTTTATTTAGCCATAAAAGAAGCTGAGTGGTATCACTTAGAAACTTTTGTGTTTTCAAGATAAAGGTATATAGATAGCGTTGAAAAAATAAATAAAAACAAAAATAAATGAATTTCGAAAGTGCCAGCACTTTCATACCTCCCCTTCTCCTGATATCGGTTAAGTAGGTGAAAGTAAAAATAATAGATCTTTGTCCATTTGGAGCAGTGAGCTTACAATATAGAAGCCCGATCTCAGTTTTAGCAACTATTGACAGTTACGTGTTGAAGGCCTTCGAGTACTTGAATATTCCGACATTAATTAGCCACTTACGTACAGATCATCTAAATAAAGCATCTTTCGGCCCGGTCAGAAGTTGGATGGGTGATAATAAAAATACAGTTTTAGCTTCAGCAAGGACATAAGAGGGACATCCACAAAAAAATACACAAACATACATACATAATTTTGCCGCCTTTCTCCTTATGGGTCAGACAGAGCCTGAATGGGCCACTTTTTAAATTATTGTGGGAACGTAGACGTGATAGTAGTGAGTTCATAACCGCCATTGTATTCCCTCGAATAACTCAGCTAACACTTTCCTTCAATTAAAGCAATTTTTTTTTATACCATACGTTTTTAAAGTATTATTTAGTAAACATATTTAAATTAAATAAAAAACAAAGACGTGTGTAACTAAAATATTCTCGTTATTTAATTTACTACGGTAAGAACACATTTTTACAGAATGTTAATAAACTACACAATATCTACAAAAATTGTACACTATGTGAAAACTTAAGAAATACTTTTTATTTTACAAATTAACAAAGAAAAATCAATATTCAAGTTCAACAAGATTAAGTTAAGCTTTATTAATTAACTTATGAACTAAATTAATATTTACACTGTAACTTATTCTTAACAACAACGTCATGTTTTGGACATTCGGATCTGTTTTTATTTAACTTAAATACCTTTTTGGGATCCTACACCAATGTAATATGGATAACAAAACTTAGTAAGAACTTAGTGAAACTTAGTGCGAGTGAGAATTAACTTATTACATCAAACGAAGATATCAGAAATTTGGTATAATGGAAACGTTTTTTTTTCTATCAACTGAAGTGGTTAAACAACAAGAATACGACTCAGGTCGTCCATTAATAAGTGTAAGATGATCCGAGTCGCGTTGCGTTTCACCCGTCAGTGTGAGACGGGCGCAGGAAGGCATGTTATACCTCAAGTACCTTTGATTCCACCGGAGACAACAACACGAGAACACCACTGATCGGCAGTGGATTACCAGGTATGGAGGCAGTACTTCTCTGGACGAACTTGCTACTTAACTTTCTGACACTGCTACTTTGAAAGTAAGTTTAGCAGATGAGGAAACTCACTTTGGAAAAAGTAGATTTATGAACGTACGGTTCCCTTGGATTGGATTTATATCCACTTTTTGCAAAGGGGAAACGGACGTTGAATTTGTCTTACTATTGAACCAATATCCGTTATTTAACTAATATTTTCACGAATGTTACTCAATTTTTTTTTTTCGTGTTTTTCTTTCATTTTGTTTACTACTTCTAGTACTTTAAAAGTACACGATTTATATGCTATACCTATTTCTTAAGGGTTCTTGTTATTTCTCTATTTGTTATCCATATCCCAAAAAGATTTCCAAGATACAAAAACAATTTACGTACAAAAATTTGCATTGACACAAGGCAATCCGACTTACGCCGGTTTATCACAACTCTTACGTTCTAAAAACGGTTCCAAAAATAGAAAAATACAGTTTGTTCACGTTACGTATAAGGCAGCTTATGTTTCTGATTGTGGACGTCTCATTATTGTCATGTTATTCTTAGTTCTAAGTCAACTAAACGGAAGACAAAGATCCCGGCCTACTAATATTAAAAGACAATTATCACATAGATTAATATTTATACCTCGAAATCACAATTCTTAACATAAAATTGTTCCCAATTATGCGTCAAAAACGCTTTACATACGAAAATGAAAATCAGGTATAATGAAAGGTAACGATCGAAATAATTAAAGCAATTCGAAAACATATCGTAATCTAAGTTTTGAACAATGCTGGTAACTTTAGTATTTTAATTAATTAATTGCATTAAACATACAATTGCATTGCGTTAAATTAACCGAAAAGACAATCGTTTTTAACGATTTAGGTTTTGAATGATAAAGGAGGAGAAACATAAATTACAGAATCATGGTTTACTCAACGTAAAAAACAGTTTTGATCTAAGCCGAAATAAATATGATAAACGAAATATTGGAATAAACAATAGTGATTTACAAAATGAGTATTGAAGCAATGTAAGATTTGTCTCAATCCAATGTTAAATTTGCATTTGGACAATATTTTACATGAATTTTATTACATACTTGATGAAACAAAAATCTTAATTGTTTTTACTGAGTAATTCAGGAGCATTCGAGGTAGTGTTTAACTTTCGTAAAATTGTTATATACGTAAGAAAATAACTTTATCGTGCTAAAATCTTAATGAATCAAAATATTAATTGTATTATAAATTTGTGTTCAAACAAATTTTGAATACAACAAATCATTGAAAAGTCATTCAATATACTAAACATTGAAAAAGTAATTCAGACTAAATTCTGTAATACAATACTAAAATTGTACTTATTGGCAAAAATTATGTAAGTTATTGACATAAATAATATGGAATTAATCTTTCACACATTTTTTTGCTTGATTTAATAGAAAATTGTAATGGAAACATATTTTTTCCTGAGAGTATATATATAATTTCAGTTTTACTTAATGCACACAAAGAAAAACTGAAAGTTAAAGAAAATCTGTAATATCGAATGCTCCTGCACGGTCGGTGCAAATTCATAATTATTTTAAAACAAAGCCTTAAAAATAAAACTATCATTGTACATCCAGCCTTCTTTCATCATAAGCTTTAATACAACTGGCCACAATAAAGTGTTCTAAAGCAAATCGAAATAAATTTCGAAAATAGAGCTAATGTAGGTACTAAAGACGATACAAAATAACCCTTTGAAATAATGCCTGGTAAGCTTCTTAAAACTAAAGTAAAATAGTCAAAAAATAGGAAATTATTATTTATGCTTGAATTGACAGTGAAATCATGGAATTCGACACAGTGTTAGTAGCTAAAGATGAGATTATTAAGTTGGTACCTACGTACATAAAAATCGTTCAGGTCCCTTTTAATTTCCCTTAATTGTACCGTACACCAAACAACTTCGCTTCATAAATCTTTGGTGCTTATCCACATCGCAATATTGGAATAGAACAGAAGAAATAAACATACGAGTACGTTACGAACACATTTTTTTTATTAATATAAATAATATGATAACACCTAAATATTGAGATTGTATGAGCCGTTAAAAAGCTGCGAAATAACCAGTCAGGTTACAATTGGAACAGACACTCTAAAATGTAATAAGTACAAATGAATCAATAAGAATTCTACTCAGTAGTAGGCTAGGTTTGGGATTCTACATACTTTTTTACAAATACCAATATTCTGACAAAAATTACAACTACATGTTCCAATACTGACTAGAGTTATTGACTTTAATCTTTGCATTTAAAAATATAAAGTCAATACCAACCAGTGACGTCACTACGGTTCTTCAAGGTACTGATTTAAATAAAGAGGTAGTTAATGTGACGTCAACATTCCAGTTTTGACGAATTCGCAACTTTCCGTCGACTATTTGTTTATTTTCTATGCTTAAGGAATAAATGTGTCGGTGGCTTTTCAATATTTACCCTAATGAATATAACTTTCAAATAAATACTATCTTGGAAGGTATTGGTCCCGAATTATAATTTTTAAACAAATTATAACAATTTGGACCCACTTGGCAAACACGTGATTTTTCAGATAATAATTAACATCACATCCGCGGCATACAGTTCACGAATGCCTCACTACGTATCGCTGTGCGATTGAACTATACGCTAAGCACTTAACAATATTCCATTCTAAACACATATCACATTTGAACTCTCACGTCGAGAGAAGACATTATCAAAGTCCAAAAATACGCGAGCGATCGCGTCACGCAGGCGGGGGTCATTCATGCAGATTTTTGCTGAGCAGCAAGCTATTGTGTGGCCCTGATAAGTGCCTGATCAATTCCGGCAGCGCCTCGAAAGTAAGTTGACAGAAACAACAGTTGAATCTGCCAGGAGTGTTGGTCCGCCCGTCGTTCTCGCTTGACGATATCACGTTCCGATGCACTGAACACAAATGTTTCAGCAAGTGCGCCTTCTGTTTGAACATCGCGACGCAAAGTCGACAGGCGAATGGTTTCTCTCCAGTGTGAACTCGGAGATGCGTTTTGAGATTCCACGACATACCAAATTGTTTACCGCAATATTCGCAGCGGTACTCCCGGACTGGCGCCTGTTTGCTAGAACCTTGATCGTGCTCCGTTGTAGACGCCTCGTCGCCACCCATTTGTGGTTGGCACAGCCATGGGCCCCACGATCCTGCGCTGGGCGGCCGATATTTGAGGGCATCCTCATGCGTCACGTTCGGAGGCGTAGCGCTTCTTTCGGGGAGATAAGGTGGCGCTGAGGCGCTCAAGGGATGGAGCGCACTAAGTCGGGCTGTGGCAGCCACTGCTGCAGCAGTTGCTGGACCTGAGTACCGAAGATGCGCCATTTCTTCTAAATAGCTTGGGGGGAATGATACGAACGGGGGATTTTGTGAGGGAGAGTTGTGAAATCCGGGTCTTCTTTTCCGATGTGGCGTTACGACGTAGTTTTCGGGAGACGTATGGACGAGCGACATTAACTCTTGATCGGGTGGCTTCAGATGTGTGGCGTAGTCTTCTAGTTTGACGGTCCGCAGGTCTAGTTCGGGTGGTTCTAGGTAATGTGATTTCCTTTTAGTCCTTTCAATATTTCGCCCTAATCGATCGGATAGCAATTGTCGTCGGTAAATGGTTCCTTGTGGGGGGTCTTCTTGGCTTGATGAAGTTGATCTTCGTCTGCTGATATTCTGTGGATCAAAAAATGTATTACAATTCACACACATATTGAATAATATAATGATTTGAATAAGATAAATATAAATATATTACCTTTGCTGCAACTGTTTCAACGTCTACATCTTGTGAGTCATCGTGTTCACTGCCGGTGTTTTCTGAGTTCCTTGCAACTGACAAATTGACCGGATTAGATGAGCTTCTTCGTCGTGCTGTTAATCTACCGCATTCCTTGTCTCTCTCGCCGTCTTCTTCATCCCTTTCGTCGTTACTACTGGTTGACATGCTTTCTTTCTTTATACTTGTGCCCTCTGAATCTTCTCTGTCCTTGTCTTTGCTGTAGCCAGCGCTCGGCGTGACCCGTTCGCTCTCTGAATGTGAAGATCCTGAGGGTGCGTCATGTTTACTGCTTTCATTGCTGTTGATGTCTGTTTTGAGGTTCTTTGCTTTAAGTCGCTCACATGATCTGTTTCGTTCCTCTGCTTGCTGGCGGCGTTCCTTTGTTGATTTCCAAACGTCTGATTTGATTTCAAGAAGTTCAAAGAGTTCTTGCATGTCATCTATTTCGCCGGACTGAAATAAAAAATGAAATTGTTATTAAAATTGCTTTTAGAGCGTAGTAGCCCAGTAGTATGAATGTTCAATTACAATCCGAAGGTCGGGTTTATATCCAGAAATACATATGTATGTATGTTCTCATAAAAAAAATTATATAATAAAAGTAAAAGCTACCAATTTTGATTGAGCTCTCGGGGCTGTTTCTGTGCTGTGGGAACTGTGGGAGGCTAGTAGGTTTTAATTTTTGGTGCATGGTAATATTTCAATAATATTTTCGTGTTTTCTTATCATAATTAATATTTACTAACCTCAATATAAGCTTGGCCGCTGTACAAGAAAACGAGCAAATGTCTCATAAGGGTACTATTGATTCCGGACATGTGAATTGTAACTGGATTCTCAACCGATGGCGTATCATCCAGAATTTTCCTGAAAGTAATGATAATTACACATAAATGTAATGTGAAAATTATTAACTGCATTTAAAAATTTGAAACTTTAATGAAAATTAATAACTAAAATGTAATACCATATTTATTCCGGTAAAAATAAAAAATAAATAAAAATAATTTAAATATGGGTTAATTAAAAAAATAGTTATACTATTTCCGTTAGTAATCGTAAAAAACAAAAAAAAAAAATTTCGTCATTCAAAAGTCATAAACTGCACGTGCTATTACGATCTTGGTACAAAGGACATGACGAATGCAATTCAATATTATTTCACACTTCAGCAATGATGATTCTCAGGTCAAGGTCTGATCGGCGTTTGGTTGTAACTTGAGTGTATTGCATCAATAAGCTGAGTATGTCAGCGGTATGGATACATGATTTATCCTTTACTTTCAGGGTCATGATCAAGAGCCATTATGCAACTCGATCAAGAACCACGAAGCAGGAGTAATAGGTTCTAACTATACGTGGTTAGAATAATATACAGTATATATATATAGTAATAATAATAGTAGTAATAAATATATAGTAATATACAGTATATATAGTAGTATAAAACACGCTGTGACGCCCTATAATTGCGGGACTACTATTATTTAAGACCTTTGATTATTTAAAGTTGCATGTTCAGTGTATCCTGTGTTGGGAGTCCTTATTAAATAAATATAGTATAAGTATAGTATAGTATAGTCTTATAAAGTATCGGTTGGTTTGTTTGCAAAAGCTGGTAAATTTTTGGTCTAGTTGAGTACAGCGGGACGTATGATCACTCGATGCATACCTGATGAGAGGGCTAGCGGCCGCCATGACGATGCGGTGGGCGGCCAGCGGCACCGCATCATCACACACGAGGACCAGGTCGGAGTAGCGCGCTCCTCGCCACGCCGCGCCCACCTCGTTCAGTATGCAGGCGTGGTGCTTGCCGTACGTCAGGGTCAGCAACCCCTCGCCCATCATTCCAGCACTGTAACAAGAGGACACAAATGTTAGCATAGAACAAGCAGTAACTTTGTAAGGACTTTACATTACACATTACTATGCGTTAGGTTGTAACTTGTAACAGTTAGATACTTCGGATTTATCAGTGTCAGGGTGGACAGATGATATACCACAGAGGTCTAGGGATGAAAGAACTGAAGTCAGTACAACTTGTTTGTTTTAAAATCAAGGGTGTAACCAACTTTTTTATTCAGTATTTATTATTTGTTTGAAATGGGATGTTATAGTGACGTTGCGTTACTAAATATACAGAACTCTCATCTGAGAATTTTTAGATACCCTCCAGATCTAAGATATGTTTATTGTTTCAAATTTCTTCCCGAAGCACGGGATTGCTCAGTTACTATGGCCACAATAGCGGAATGGCAAAAAACAATGCGATAGCTACATTGAAATAAGAATACATTTCACAATGTACTATCATTATATAACATTATTCGTAGCGAAATCAAATCGACTTTAACTGCGTATATAATATCCAGTTTTGTGCATAATCGTGTGAAATTCAAGTAACAAATAACATCATTGTGCTTGAAATCGTGTGAATACGGCGCAAATCTTTTAAATCTTATGTTTTTACCATATCTTAAACCCAGGTAAGTTTAAAAATATAAAGCCAAATATGCTTAGATGTTCTGTACAGGTCATCTAAGTTTAACTCTTCGTTCGGAAAATGTCTGAATAGGTGTTTAGTGGCATTTGAATTGAGCGCTTTCGTGCTTTAGAGGGTACGCTTAAATATCGGTGCCAGCTATATACCGCCCACATCAATAGACTACATCGGAGGCCATGAGGCCTACTTTTATGTAAATTATAATATTAAAAACAGATTATGTTTAATTAATTAAGTCGGTTCGTCTTCATCTTTCATGAATCATTTCTCACCGTAGCGTTTTAAAAAAGAAACATCTAATATAAATCGGTCTAAAAAGGTCACAGAAAAAAATACGCAATTTAAGGAAATTGCGTATTTCGATGTTTCTTTTTTAAAAAGCTACGGTTAGAAATGATTAATGAAAGATGAAGACGGTAAAGGTACTTGAATGACATATTTTTTCCAGGTATTTTGATTTAAAAACCAATCTGTTTGGTCGAGTTTGATGTTTTTTTTTATGGAACCAAATTAAAAAAAAAGACGAATTTCTGAAATCGGTTGATAAATGACGGTGTTCTGAGATATCGCGTAACAAGTATTTTATTATAACAAGTAATTGATATAAAAATCGAAAAACAAAACCAACTTCAATACTTTCAAAGTAGTAAACAAAATACGCAATTGAATTTTTTTGGATGACATATTTTTTCCCAGTTATTTTGATTAACAACCAAACTATCGAACCGTTTTTGATAAAGCTGAAAGCATATCCTATCAAATAAAAAAATAATTTTATAAATCGGTTGATACATGGTGGAGAAATCGGTGAACCGGTGAACATAGAACCTCCTTTTTTAAAGTTGGTTAAAAATATAGTCAAACGGAAAATCTCCTCCATTATTAAATTTAAATACTCCGCCCATAATTATTCACGATAAACATCTTGTTTACTTAAATTTTCCAAATCGTTTTAATATCAGAAGATAATTAAACAAGTTTCGTGATGGGAAGCAGTAAGCAAGAAGTGAAATCATACCGACGTGATCCTCATAACGTCTCGGTTCATTGACTACACCGCTGAACTGAAAACCAGCGTAGACAAGGTTGCACCTAGTCAACTGTTACGATGTATATTCAATATGTATGTATTCAGTTTTTGTATGGATAAACTGATAATTGTTTTTACGTTGTTAATTAAGTTTGGGCTAAGCAAGGCACGGCTCTGTAGCTTAGTAGGAAGTAGCCCTGCCTTCCAAGCGAGGGGTCTTCAGACTCTCTTCTCGTCCAGAACAGACATTGCGTGATAAGTGTAAAGTTTGTCTTTGAGTCATGGGTGTTGTATTTCTGTTTGTCCATGCCACCTGACACAGGGAATCCTAGTGCAGGATATGAGTTTGGGAATTTTACTTTTTTAATGCCAAATAGTAGTAAAAAATAAAAAAAAAGTTAAATCTTAACCTATTTTGTTCAAATAATATCACTGAATTCCAGTAGCAATACATGTGGTTAGAACAAAAATATATCAAATATCACAAAAATATATCAATATTTGATATATATATTATTGGGTGTGTGAATATGACTCCGCCCTTTCTCAACAGATGTCGTTTTTAGTATTGTTTACGTGTACTAATAAATGACCATACTTGTATTCGATAGTACTGAATGTCAGCTATCTAACGCATTTTATGATATTTGGTTGAAGTGTAAGCAACAATTGTTTTCACCTTTTCGAAAATGTCGGTTTTTATTCCAAATAAACGTCATTTGCGGGAAGTGTTATTACATTATTTTATTGCGAAGAAAACTGCAGCGGAAACTTATCGTTTGCTTGTGGAGATTTATGGTGAGCATGCTCCGTCTAATACAACTTGCAAGGAATGGTTTCGACGATTTCAAAATAACGATTTTAGTACTGAGGATAAAGAACATGGAAAACCACCAAAAAAATTTGAAGATGCTGAATTGGAAGCATTATTGGCGGAAGATTCTTGCCAAACTCAATCAGAATTAGCTGCAGCATTAAATGTTGATCGTTCAACTGTTGCAAAGCGTTTACAAATGATGGGAATGATTCAAAAAGCCGGTGACTGGGTTCCACATGATTTAAAAGAAAGAGACATGGAACGTCGGAAAACCATTTGTGAAATGCTGCTTCAAAGACAGCAAAGAAAAGGATTTTTGCATCGGATAGTCACAGGAGACGAAAAATGGATACACTACGAAAATCCTAAACGCAAAAAAGCTTGGGTGAAACCAGGCGAACCAGGCCCATCACAGCCAAAAATAAATATTCACTGTGCCAAGGTCATGCTCTGTATTTGGTGGGATCAGAAAGGTATTGTATATTATGAGTTGCTCAAACCCTCTGAAACTATTAATGGAGAAGTTTACCGACGACAACTAATGCGTTTGAAGCGAGCCATAGAAGAAAAACGACCAGAATGGGTGAATAGACATAACAAATTAGTTCCTCAGCATGACAATGCCAAACCGCATACCGCAGAAGTCGTAAAAAGATATTTAGAGGGACAGGACTGGGAAGTGTTACCCCACCCGCCATATTCACCAGACATAGCTCCTTCGGATTACCACCTATTCCGGACGATGCAGACAGACCTTACTGGAGAAAAGTTTACTTCATGTGAAAGTATCAAAATTTGGATTGACAACTGGATAAGCTCAAAAGACCAGGACTTCTTCCAGCAAGGAATACGAAAACTACCTGAACGATGGGCGAAGGTTGTAGCTGCAGATGGAGCATACTTTCAATAATTTTTTTTTTAATTTTGTAAGCGAACAAATGTGTTTTATTTTGACAAAAAGGGGCGGAGTCATATTCACACACCTATTAATATTTGATATATATATATCAAATATTGATATATTTTTAGGATAAATTGTCCAAAAATATACAAAAATTGAATTGAGATTCAGATGACATGCATAAGGAACAAATTGTCACATAATTTCCATCTCATCGCAGTTGGCCTTGAAAATAAATTCTTTCCGTCATTGTTGTGAAATCTTACAATACAAGCTCCATATTTGCGAAAATCGCGAAAACACTGGCAAAAGAAGATAACGTGGAAATTCAACATCGTCAAATAAATATTCATTGACATTTAACACAGTTCTATCTAACCCCAAGCTAAATAACTTTGTTTTGGAAATACATGCATATAATACATAATAACAGTAAGACACAGAACAAACATCTATGTTCGTCGCACAAATGCTTGTCCTGGGTTGGAATCAAACCCACGACCTGCACCGCAGAAGGCAGAGCTACTTCCACCTGAGCTGTGAGGCCAGTCTAATAGGTATAACTATGTTAATGATTTCTCATTGATACTTTCTATTATATTCTATTATACTTTCTATTTGTTCCATGAACATATAAAATATTACAAGATACCAATTTAAAAATCGAGAAAATCCGACTTCTATACTTTCATCTCTTATTTCTTGTCGTTAGGGGCGACAACCTCATATTTAAAAAAAAACATCTAAATCGGTATACAACGGGCGAAGAAAAAAGTCACAGGAATCATCCAAGTGACTTTACAATTTCCTTTTTTTATTATTTGCTGTACGACTATTCAAGTTACAGTCTGTAGAAAATTATCTAAAATTTGGAAATTTATTTTTGTTAGCTAATTTTTTCCACTAGTGTATATGATCACGTGAACTTATTGCTAAGTTGGAATAAAATTATAGGACTAATTTTGTTCTTTTTTGGTACTGATGTTTACAAATCTTAACGTTTACAAAAAACCTGACAGTAAGCGGTTACCGTAATCTATTGATATTCGCGACACAGATCATCGTTGATCGTCGTTGATCATAGTGGCACGAAAAAAGTATTTAAGACAATGTATAAATAATTCCCTAGAAAATGCTGTATATTGTAATAAATTTGTAAAAAAATAGGATTCGTAATTGATAATTTTACACTAGAATGACAATGTGTATGGATTAAAATATTAGAAGCGATATTGACTGGTGCAATTATAAACGCAAATCTCCCAATTTATTGCTCAATAACTGAAAAGGTTATAAGCGAGGCGAATATAAATTAGCGTGAATCCACTAAAACAGGGACCGGGTAAGAAAGCCTTTTGCAATAGAACCTTGGCCCGTTGCGATATGAGATCGTTTAAAAGACGATCAGTGCTTCTGCATTGTTTAGCAAGCGGGGTCGAGCATTCAGCATTGTTGGTGGCAATTCGCTATTGTTGTAATGCTCGGATCTAAAGTCATATTTAATTGCTGGGATATTTAGTAACTACCATTGGTCTTAGAATTTTCTCGTGCGATATTATAATACTTAAACTAGATCCCCATATCCCAATGTAATTGTTACACCACTTAATTTAAATTCAATTCAATTTATTTATGTCAGACTCATGTCCATATTGATATATTACATTAATTATTATTCAAGATATTCGGATGAAATATTGTACTAAATAAATATATTATGGAATTAAAATAAGAATAATAACAATTAAATTTCGAAATAAGATTTTTTTATTTGACAATAGTAACGGGAAGGCCCACTTGATGTTAAGTGGTTATCTCCGACCATAACAACAGCAATACGACTTAGGCCATGCCCGACCGAAGTATGAGAAGACGTCTCATATAGTCGTCTCTTAATAATAAATGAATATGATGAATATGAATATGGATAAAATCTCAAACTAATAAATGAGTTTAGATCTTTAGATCTCAAGAATCGTTTGGACACGTAAACATACCCGTGAGCATATAATTTGTCACAGGAGCTCCTTGGGCACATTACATGCAGATTCATTCATTTTTTTAAGCCTTATTTGTTAAGTTTAGATCTTTTCCAACCCTTTCCACATATTATCCCATTAGGATAGGGTTTATATAGACTAGGACAACAATTTTGTGACCACGATTTTTTTTGTTAATTCAAAACATAATAATTAAAAAGAATAGCTCACGAGTTACTAACGTATAAACATCAATTGTTAAGTTTTGTTAGACTGTCGCTTTTCATGTTTATTTGGAGTTTGTATTATTCTTATTTCCTTGTTCACTACATTCTTTTAGTTAAGATCAGCTGTTTTCTGATCTTATATTAGGAGTTTTTGACCTGTGATTGGTAGGTATAATATCGGAGTTAAGTGTTATATTAAATGTTATGTATATTTAATCTGTATACTTTTGGACCTGTCTCAATAAAGAAAAAAGTACAGCGAACCCCTTTTTCGTATACCAACTGAAACTTTCTTCATTTTGCTTGAGGTTTCTGGCTATAAGCATACCGTGCCCAAAACCACCGACTCAGTAGCAATGCTGAGTCACCTGTCAAACCACTGCCAATCGTGAGAAGCGAGTTTGAAAGTACCTACCTTCATTGCCACTGCAAAAAATAGTTAATAAATTAATCGAATTATTATTGAATGCAATTGTATCTTCCAAAACGATACCACTCCATACATTAAACTAGCCGTGGTTTGCGTTACTTCATAGCATAATTAATCATCTTAAATTGAAAATATCTATCTCTTGGGTGGAGATGATATATGTATAGTACGAGTTGCAATAAGAAAAAATATTTTATGATTGCTTGTTTCGCTGCCAAAAATTCACACAGAACATGTTCCATTATCATTAGTCCTTGAAAAAGCTTTGAAATTAGCTAAGAAGTTTCACGGGCAGAAAATCAAAGAGCGTTCACAGCAAATTCGCATTAGCATCTTCATAATTAACTTTTACACTTTATGCTAATGAGAAGCGAGTAAAAACTTCATACTCAACAAAGAGGTTATTTCCTTGAGCGCGGGAAACAAGAAGTCATTGATATATAGAATTAAATTGTTGGTACACTTAGGAATAAAAAAAACATAATAGCAGACGTGATGCCACATTTTTGTATGTTCCGAATTTGTCTAATGAGTTTAATTGAAGGTTGTAGATACTAAAAAATACATAATAAAACATGAATGTGCATAAAGGTTTATAAATATGTAGATACTATATCTAATCGTCATAGTTATGCCTGGTAATAGTGATGATTTGGTTTGGTTGAGTTTTCAGTGAAGAAAAGCATCTTAATACGAAAAATATTACCTACCAAAGATCAAATGAGTAGAACCAGAGGGTTCAAGCAGCACAAAATAGGGTACATTACAATAGCAGTACATTTTTTGTTCCTTGTTCTTTAGCACTTTCCTTTTCAGTTTACAATAAGGTCCACAATAGCACAAATAAATTTGGCTTTGTCAATGCGCACATAAGTTACGTCGCAAGCCAGATCTAAACTTTATCTTAGATATATGATATATTTATTATTGCTTGTAATGTGTAATGTTTGTGTCAATAAATAAATAAATTTGTATCCGGATTAGCCTTATATTATGTTCCTACTTCACTGACACCAGCCTAGTTTTAAGGGCGTTGATATACCACGGAAAACTATTTTCAGACAGGCAGATGCCACATGTCGTAAAATTTTTGGTTCTATAAGACAATCTCTTCACTAACCTTCACTGTATTGAGAATGTGATATTGCGCACATAAATTTTTAAGCAAAAACAATTATATAAGTATTTAAATTATTATGATTCTTCGGTAATAAACGATTTTCGTTTGAGCATTTAAATTTGGCCTTGAAGAATGTTTCTATGAGATGTTTTTTACAATCTAATAATTTAGAGATCGTTATAAAATTATGAACACTGCTTTTTCAATGTTATAATAGCCACGCATGCCTCAGCGTGAGGACTGTGACGTACAAGAAGCATCCAATTGGGTGAGCCAGCTGGTGCATTCGTGCGATTAAGGCATTGGCTCACAGTGAGCACCCTGTCTACACAGCCTGATGCATGCATGAGAGGAAAACCATTCGCGACGTATGCATTGCGATTGTTTCTAGGGTTGTAGCATCGTGAAATTTTCATCATACACAACTAACGAAAATATATTTGATACTAGCTTCTCTCGGCGGTTAAAAAGTCACTAGACGGAATATACTGATAGAAGTTACGTTTTTAGCAAATCACAAAAAATACTTCACTTTTTCTGTGTCCAAGTATTATCTATACTAATATAATAAAGCTGCAGAGTTTGTTTGTTTGATTGTTTGTTTGTTTGTTTGAACGCGCTAATCTCTGGAACTACTGGTCCGATTTGAATGATTCTTTCAGTGTTGGGTATTCCATTTATCGAAGAAGGCTATAGGCTATGTTTTTTTTTTTCAAAATTAGGGATCCGTAAGTAAATTGCTATTTTGTAACACAAGGTGTAAAATCGAAAACCTATTTTTGCGTGCGCTGCAAATACTATTGACAATAGAACAAAATGATGTACTACGGGTTTGTAGATCCCATTAAGACCTACAAAAAAGTCCGCGAGAACATATATCTAGCTATCATGGTTTAATCACAATAACCGATTTTGTGTATTAAATTTGTACACCGTGTGCAGTTTGATCCAACTTGAAAGATAGGATAGCTCACATCTCAATTTATGATCGCAATATTATTTTATTGCAAATTATAATATCGTATGACAAAAACGTTAGCCACAGCAACGCGTGGCCCGGTCAGCTAGTATGTATTATATATGCGTATACTTACAAAAAAAGTACTACGTAAGTATTCTATCAGTTATATAGTTTCTTTGACAAGCTATGCTTAGTTTGGGACTAGATGGCGCTGCGTAAATCTTTTGTATTATCTAAATCTAAAGCTTTATATAAAGGGGCGTGAGGTTGGGCGGAATAGAAGGAGGGCTCAATGCAATACGCAGCAGTTCTGTATGCAAGGATAGACCATTTCAGGGTATGGAATCCACCGATGCGTCGCGGTCTCGCCTTCTTTTGTCCGTGTGAAGCCATTGAGACGGTGCAGTTCCCATGTTTTGCATCAAATGCGACAGCAGTCTGAAACTTCCGCAGATTGCAACCTCGATAAAATTGTTCTGAAGTATTATCGGATCAAGGAAATCGATGCATAAAGTGTTTTCTGTTGCCTACATATGATAGAGATCGACATTAGTTATGTATAAGAAATATATAATGTCAAATAGTCACAGGGTTCCGTGATATATACAATAAAATACTTATTGGTTATTTCTTTCGTAGCTATAAATTTAATCCTGGTTGAAAAACAATGTAAGTATGGTATCAGTTATCTAATTCTCATAGTACAAGCTATGCTTAGTTTGGGGCTAGATGGCGCTGTATTTAATGTCCATAATTATTTATTTTACTGTAAAAAAAAATTATTCGTCGTAGAACAATGTTGAAGATACCTCCACAGTATTAGTTTTTATTCTATGCCTGCAGTCACAGTGACAACAGAATTAATTTCTCATATCGTGGTTGCACTAGTACCACAGAGTTTTATAGTGGCCCTGCTCTGAGAATAATCGATAATCTATGTTATTAGGTAGCTTACATTATACATTTCTTATTATATCAATACAATTAAAACATGTTACAGAGCCATCTTGTGGTGATTCTCATAAACTTTTCTACACTTTCAACTAGTCATTTCGATCTAGCCGCATGAAGCTGTCTCAGTAAAAACGTGTTTCTAAGCAGCGCTAATAGATGGCGCGACGTGTATTTACTTTATCATTTCGAGGTAACACGCTTGATAACTCGAAAAGACAGCTCGTTATTACAAAAACAGATTTTTGTTATTAACATTATAACAATATTGCTGGCCTTCAATGGAACACTTTCACAAAAGTTTCAGCGGCCACGAACACGGATAAAAAATATATTAAATAGCTACCTCTGTACAATCTCTATACCTTTTACTTACCCAATTGGTAACGAAGGTGATTCAGTTCAGAAATAACAATTTAAATTATGCAATGACGTCATCAAGATCACAACTGTCAATAGATATTATATACATATAATATAATACACAAAGTAAGCTCATATTATGATGTTGGTGATGATTATTTTGGCGTCAGTCTTTTTGAAAGAAATGCATCAATATCAATTTAATATTGCGTAATAGTAATAGGAATAATTCAAGATCTGTCAAAATCGATTTAAGTGCGTTACCGACCTATTCGGCACTTTTATTTAGAGGAAGTTTTTTTAGAGCGAGAGAGATATACGGAAATGAACTATGAGAGAATTTTCATACGCATCAGTAGCGTGACAAGATGTGAATGAATAATTATTATGAAGAATAAGAGGAATATATAGATAAAGTGTATAAGTACGATTCGACTCGTACATAAATGGCCCCGTACTACCGTAATCCCATATGTGTTTATAATATACATCTATTCTGAGAAACATTCACCCTGTTACGACTTAGGGTTCAAAAGATACCTACAACAAACGGACAAAATGGTGTTTGTTACTAATACGGTTCTCCGCTCTTTTGATACGGAACTCTAAAGAATTAAGAAGAAAAACGAGGAAGAATAATAAATATGACATTTCAAGGAACTAACAAAAATTGTACATATTTCAACCAATTTGATATTCATGCCTTTAAGCGACATGTTTCCTGATATAAAGCGTCTAAATTCTTTATGATTAAATGTGTGATGTTCATATCTAATTACAGATATTACATAAAATAAACAGGAAGAAAAACAACTGCTTATAAAACTCGTTCTGTAACGATTAAAAAATATCTCAATAAGTCCAAGTATCAAGGTTGTACGCCTTAGGTACACAATATGCCCACATTAATTAGGCATATAGCCTAGAATACCTAAACAGCTGGGCACACAGATATATCACAATCTGACTTAGATTGTTAGCCGTTAATGGATTTTATGACAGTAATACCACTTTAAAAGGAGGAATGAAACAAGATAATTGTACATTTACCTGTATATGTACGTGTAAATAAATGTCTCGGTGAAATAAATTTCAATAAAAAGTTACGGCTACTTGCGCAGATCGTTATTTCTTTATCGGAATGAAATCAATCCGATCCGTAATTGAAATGTAACTTTATGTTACATTTCAATTAGATGAACAAATTAGATTTATTCCGAAGGTGAGAATAGTGGAATAAACTATAACTTGATAAAACTAAATAACATTGACGTTAAGTCAAAAATCTATTAATAAATATGGAGACACTGTTTTACTTCTTACAATAAGCATAATATATTAGCATTGATTTAGTTTTAAATGTATTTATCACATATTTTTGAAATAATAAATGCGAAGTCTATGCTAAAAGCATTGTCGGTAAATTATTTTAAAAGGCAGCTTCGTACATTCCTGCTTTTTTCTAATAGGACTTCTTATTTAGAATCATCGACTCTTATATGAAGTAGTAATCGATCTTTACCATACATACCCTATTTATCACCAACGATGGAATTTCTTCGTAATTACGTTGCTTAGGTATTTGTCCTACAAAACCTTTATAGCAAATTAGAAATTACCAATTAAGAGCCACTATGTTCTTTGTTTAAAAAATATGAATAAAGATTGAAAAGTTTCTTGAGAACATATATATGCAATCAAATATTTATTAGAATATAAATAGATGATAATTCACGTAGAACCACCAGTTGGGAATGCTCGGCGTACAAAACGCAGTTTACGAAACATTGGCGTCGAGGATGTTGTAAGCCTAGGAATTGTACAAGACAACCATTGTAAAGCTACTGGAGCGTATAATTGAGAAAAAAGTTTCAACTTTCTTGACCAATTGCCAAATAAATGTATAGTTATATAAATTTACATAAATTTTACTGTAATATTCTAAGTAACCGACGATTTTGAAATCAACTATTTGGCAAGTTTTACTAGTAATAAAAAAAAAACAAAATAGTTTCTTCGGGTATACGATTGTTTCAGTATTATCATCACTAGTGTTTTTAAGTAATTGTATAAAAATTTAATTGGTTATTAAATAAACCAAAGCAATTAATTATATAAATGCATTTGATTTGTTGTTGGATAATACAATTTCAATATGGTACATTAAAAATAGACAGTGAAATAAATACAAAAGTTTAATGAATAAATAAAGAGTGATTTAATACAATATTTATATTAAAATACGAGAATGTTGATTAATATATCCTTAAATAAATTCGCGGATTTTTTTAATTTATTTTTGTCTTAATGATATTGAATGCCTGATTTCTAATTATACTATTATTAACGGTAGTGAATGAGTGTGTACTTATTAACGAAAGTAAATATTTGTCCAATGAGTCAATGATATTTTGAGCACGTGTATAGAAGATAAGTAGATAAAGGTTATATTTAATATAAATAATTTAACGGATTTCGTTCCGTATCTACATACAAGCATGTTTATGCTGCTCTATTTTGGTTAAACTTATATTTAATTTCTTACGGCTATAAGGACGCATCTCTGACGCAATGCTAACGAAGAAAATGACAAATAATGTAAAAAAGCTGCTTTAGTCTATTCAAAATAAAGAACCAGAACGTTGCAACGCTTATTAAAATAATAAATAGTTACATGTTTATGATAATAATAATAAATAGTTACAAAATTTACTTAATTGACAAAGATATTTGAAAAATTGAAAGACACACACACGCACAAAACTTATGAGTTCTAGTATTGCTAATAAGAAGAAATGAAAGAAGCTTCACAGGCGTCAGAAATAGACTCATATTGTCTCGGCTCCACTATTCATCAGTGCTGTGCTGAAGGTCAACCCCATTACGGTTCTTATTACAAAACATTCTATGGCACAAAATGTCATCGCTGTTGCTTGGAAATGTGATTCTACCAAGATACGAAAAACCACTGTTAATACTGCATTTACAAGTATTGCATTAATTCTAAAACATAATGCTAAACTACGAAGGAGTGGTAATTGAATAGAGGATATATGATGATTATGACAAGGATGTATAAATTATGAATCTTTAAACCCTGCAATAATGCGAAAACAGAACTATAAATCTATTCAAGAATGTAGCAACGAGCAGCAAGTCCAGTTTAGTCTGTCATATGGTTCGATGCGTTACCGGCGCCATTCAACTCTGTTGGCCGCAATTGCAGAAAATCTCATGATCGACATAAGCCTTTAGGATTACATGCTCGAAAACAATTTCATGCTCCATTTCCACAACAGAAATAATCGGCTAAATTAAACTGTCCGTTACCATTTTCACGCCAACGATATAGCTAGCAACTATTTACCGTAATCGATCTCGAAATGCTAATACCTCAATTAAACGCGGCAAATGAATACCTAAAGATGTAAGAAAAAAACATCGAATTGAATAATTTAATAATAAGGAAGAGCCGCGCCGCGAGATTGGGAAGTCGTTACAATAATGCCGGTAGCACATGCGTTCACAGCCGTGGTGGTTGGCAACAGGGCCCCCTTTATAAGCTTCTAACAGTCGTGCGAAGTGTGACAGAAAGCGATAGTGATGTAAGCTGATAGTTGTCAAACAGGAAACTGTGGAGCGCGTGGCTGCGAGCGACGTACGGTATACGCCCCGCGCGAGCACCGCGCCTCGCCGATGGCCTTCAGCCAGGCTCGCCACTTCGCCAGCTCCCGAGCTCACCACGCCATCATACCATACACTGCCATTATGTAACCTCACAACAAATGCCACTCCATTCATGAGCCACGGCCAATTCATCGGAGGCCCATCGCTCCGTAAAGTTAATTTGATCATCTTGTTTACTACAATCTTTCTGACGAACATTGTAGGAATCGATAGCACTATCGCGGATTTTCTTTTGCGTTGTTGTTACAAGGAACTATCCAAATTATTTGTTTAATCGGTGCTGACTAGAGTCAAATGAGATCATTGCCATTATGATAATTTGTCTGATAACTCTGAATAGCTTCACATTTTACATTATTTGTTATCGTTATGTCATACGCTTTTTTCATTCATAAGCGTATACACATACACAATAATATTATTGTTTTTTGTCAATGCTACTTCAAACTTTTTTTGAAGTTAATATCGTCAGACTAAACAGCGTTGGCAACTGATAGATGTATTTATTTATAAATGCCATCTTACCCTTGCACGAGAGAGTCTTGGGCCGAAAGCACGAATGAGTTTTACCTTCGATAATGCTAAAATAGCTCACAGTTACACTCTCACCTTGCGTTTGATTGACGATCGATCCCTTGTGCCAGATACTTGTTAACTGTTACTACAAACAGCTAACATAGACTATTTACAAATCCAAAGTCGGCTTCGGAATGCGATTGTGAAACGTTGACACCCACTGCCGCCAAAAGATGAAGATTTTCTTTATTCGGCAATGCCCCGTTTACCTGGCCCTCTGGCATTCCTACATTTTCGCAACGGTTCTGAAACAAATCGAGTTCGTGTTCGACATTTTGCGATCACTGTGGCACTTAGATGACTATTTATAAAGAACGTGTCTTAGAAAAGGTCGGATTTGATTGTCGGCAGTCATTTGAATATGTCTGGTGTTATTACAGCAAATTATGATGAATTATAACTATGTAGAGGTGTTCTCACGCCGCGAAATTAGTTGACCTTCGCTTCTGTAGCGCTTTGTACGGACTCAAACCTGAGCATAGATCGAACTCGAGCGTTGTTATGTTGATGGTTATCTTTACATCCTATTGTTTTGATTTCGTACCCATGAATAATAGCGTATATATAAGTAAACAGGTAAACTTAAAGACATCTTCATTGTTTGATTAATATCTATTAGCGGCAATCTCTTCCGTTTGCTCGGCACTCGTCTGTTACAGACGAACGCTCCGAGGTGAACGAGGCTGACCAAGGTCCATTTTGAAATAGGATGGCTCTTGACCCTGAGGATGAAAGTCAACAGTATTGCGCAATGAATCGTCTCTAACTATATGCTAATGGCACCGCGAGACATATATCCGAACATGATCATGACCCAGATAGACGTTCAAGGATTTCATACATTTTGAAGGCGGATTTCAAAATTGACAGAATTCTTTTTAGTGTTTTACTAGCGAAGGCAACACAGCTATTTTGTCGTTTGTGATAAATGTAAACTTTCATAATATAAGAAAATCCAGGAATTTTATAAGGTTTTTCCATTGTTATGACCTTATGACGCATGCGGAAATAGCATGATAGGCCAGGAGAAACTTAGTCATTCCATTACTCATCAGGTTTGCTCTATGATACTCTACATTAACATGTACCTAGTCAAGGTTGGGCTTTTTCACCACTTCTTTCTACAGCTGATCAACTCTCACATGGATGTTTGCTAGTATGCGCGCGCGCACACCGACGCGCGGCCCGACGTTGGTGTGTGCGTAGATCGTTGCATACGCGGGGGGGGAGGTCTCGCGAGCGGCCCGCGGTTTTGTAACAGCGTTTATTTCAAGGTCGCTCGCGTAGTCTTTAGAAAGTTACTTTGAATCTTTGAAAATTTTAAAAACTGAGGCCGTGAACAAAACACTGACTAGGTTGAGTACTTAATTTAAAATATCTTAATCGCGTGTATATAATAGTTCAATCACGTAGTAAACGTAATTAAAACACGTATTATAAGAGTACCAGTTAAATTCTAGATTATACATTACCTGATGTAGGTTATACATTGTGATGATGCATTGTTTTGCATGTAATTGATTCTAAGAAGTTCATCAAAAATAAATCTATAATATAAGATGAAACTAAGTTAAAAAGAATATTTATGAAAATTCGTTTTCTCGCGTGCAAAAACAATGTGTTTCTAGTTGGAAATGAGTGTTTTATTAGCAAATTATAAACAATACACACCCGAGTATAAGTTCAAATTTCATCACGAAACATACCTACATATAAAATTCCATATAAGAGCGTTGTCGAATGCGACACATCAAACAACGAAAGTTCAGTTACAACATAAAGAAGCCTCAAATCCAAATCAGCCCAAAATATCACGTAACTGATGTACGTAAAAGCAAGGAAATCAAAACTGAGTCGCTACAGCGTTACGTAGTCATTACATAAACCTTTCGCATACTTTCTCTGTCAGCAAAATTTAGCGTTCTCTCTTATGCAACTACACGAAATGGCAGCGGCTAAATTTCATAATTCCGCTGGAGAAGACGCTCTTATATGGAATTTTATATGTAGGTATGTTTCGTGATGAAATTTGAACTTTTTTACTTAGAGATCTTTTTATACGACCATTATTATCGTATTTCGTTAGTTTGTTACGCGATTTCTTATCCTATTGCGGACCGGTTGGTATGATTCCAAGCGGAGGATTCGGATGTTTATATTTTTTGATGTATGTTCACCGATTTCTCCGCCGTTTATCAACCAAAATATTTTTTTTTTATTTGAAATTATTTTCTTTCAGATTGGTCCCATAGAATTTTTATCAAAATCGGTTCAATGGTTGTTAAATAAAATAAATGGAAAAAATATATCATCCACGTAAACGAAATTGCGTATTTTCCTACTGGAAGTATTGAATTTGGTTTTTTTGAATCGGTTTATAGAAATACGGCAAAAATTAAGCCCTGAGAGTATAAAATAAGGGATGAGATCAGAATATTCGATTTTAAAATCAGTCACTTGTTTGCTCATTATCTTATAGAAATCTGCCGCTATGCCCTGGTATTCTGGCAGTTTCCATTCAAAGTCAAAAATGTTTATTTCTGTTGAATCCTAAAAAATTACTTGGAAACGTCAATTTCTTTTTTTAATATTTAAATACCTACGAGAGCATGCGTTCTTAAAAATAAGTTTAGCATTGAGAGCTGATATAAAATGAAATTGATGGAAAAAGCATGTCATCATGATCAGTGAAAATTTTGTCATGGTTTTACTCTTCTGTCCCGGGTTTTTTATTGATTCATTGGAAACAATAGGCCTATTAGTATTGAGGATATGAAAAATATTTTCCTGTGTGTATGAAACATGTGTGTGACTGACATGCGTTTGTTGCTCGTTAGTTTTTAGGGTCATTTCGTTATTAGTTATTAGGGTCACCCAAGGGTAAAGATAATCCTATATGACTAAGCATTAACATTTTTAACCGTAGCGGGCGAATTTTTACAGAACACGTGTCAATATACCAAACATAATTAAAAAAATGGCCAAGCGCGAGTCAAACGCACGCACATGTAGGGAAACTTGTAACTTACATGCTTGTTCTTTTTTTGTAATGTATCTACAAATGCACAGTTTTGGGATTTATCCCTTAACACTTCTATTCAAATTTCATAGGTTTTGATTCCCTAGAGTCTAAATGTGCGGCACAAACGGAACGTAAACAGCCGTATCTTTTGACTGCGTTGACTTAGAAGTTTGATGACTGTTTGTGACTGTTTCTAGGGATTGCAGACTTGAGTATTTGATATTAATTTCAACTTGATACCTCCACGCATTCCTGAGAAAAAGGGTCCTGACAGACGGACAGACAACGAAGTGATACTCAATACTCAATACTCAATAGTTTATTGTATTCCACAATGTAAAAAACAGTGATATTATAATGGTTCCGTTTTTTTTTACTTTTAAGAACCTTAAACATACAATTAGTGGCACAGAACTCTCAGCGTGCAATTCCATAGCACACCAAAGAGAAAATAAAACCGTCGTTTGATTGTTTTATGTTCTCTTTTATTGAGAAAAGTATTTAGATTACGATTACTAATAAAATAACACTCAAGATCAAAGGTTTACTCTTTACTTCCTCGAATTTGAGACGTGGCGTGTAAATAAGTAAATATGATGAGAAAATACTTCTATTAACACAACTTTGACGCGAGATGTTTTTGCTTGTTAAGTGTGTTTCTCATAAATATGAATTTATAGTTTTATACGAATATGACTTCATCTACGGTCTCTTTAGAGATTGAGTGGAAAATTTACATAATTTTGCAAGAAAACTATTTTACTACCTTTAAAATAAATTAGTTTTTGCTACGGAGCTAAAAATATTTGAAAACCTTATTTATTTGAATGCAAGATGAATGTTATTTGAATGTTTTTTAAGTGTAAAGCAGCGCGAAACTACGCCAATATAATAAAATATTGTGAATTTCCTAAAGAAACACAAATATAGTACTAAACTGAGAAATAAATCCGTATACTTTGTGTATGTTATCTCTAACAGAAGCATTTAACTTGATATTTTGCTTCACTGATTACTTCGAAATTGGGACAGAGATTGTATTTTGCTTTGCGATATCTTGTATTAATGAGGATAAAAATGAAATTTTCCAGGTTGAAAGATGGGGGAAAAATCGGTGAGCACACATAAAAAATATGTAAACATCCGAATTGATAATCCTTTATGAAGTCGGTTAAAAAGTCTGACTACCTAATAATGAATGAAAATTAAATGGTATGTCAGTATGGATTTTGACTGAACTTTCAATTCTAGATAGTTAATATAGCTTAAAGATGGAATTTCATTCTACTGATAAAAATAAAATTTTATCCGAGAGGTTATCATAAGAAGATCGAGGAAGTAAAGATGACATTATAAAATGGTTATTAAAAATATAAGTTCAATGTTATTTTTCTAGATTTTCTTTGATTAAAATATGTTTTACTGATAAAATCTATATATATTCTGACCCTGACAAATAAAAAATGGACGAATAAACATTAGCATAGCTATTTTAAAAATGTTTCTTAATTACGACATATATTTTAACCTGAATATATTATATTACGACAAAATATAAATTTGACCTGAACATAACATACAATAAGACAAATTTTCGTTATAACCGTTTACTGAAAAATTTGGCGTGAATGAAAATACGTTAAATAAAAAGCACAAAAGTTTTCGGAATTATTTTTTTTTCGCGGAATTTTATTATAGTAATTTTAATAGCCTTTTTCATTTTTCTAAAATACATGTAGCCAACGTATAACATCGCCTATCTGCCGAAGAAAATGCCGTCAAAATCGGTCCTACCGTTTTGGAGATTAGCCGGAACAAACAGACAATTTTTTTAAAGATTTTTTAGTATTTTTTTTTCAAGTGCGTTGAGTAAAAAGTTGTTATTTTGACATTACAAACAGACACCTCAGTTATTTATTTGTAAATATTTGCGCTAGTAGGAAGCCGCTAGATGAAGCGAATTCTTAAAAGTTGCTTTAATTGGCATTCCGTATTCACTCGATCATCTTAAGAACATCTCGATTATTCATGAGATGATTATATGGCAGGTATATTTTTTTGCGATGTATTTTTCTGATATATATAATACATCATCATCATCAGCCCCTTCACAATTTTTTTTGGGGTTTTCGCAATATCTCTGTCACTTCCTTACTTTTCTATTAGCCGCTATCAAATCTTTCACGAAGTTCATAACAATCAATATACATATAAAAATTTGAATCAACTGCCGCTTGTACATCAGAGAAGAAATAATGCTTGAGAATGGGTCGACCGATTTCAACTACATCAGTCGAGGCGTTGTTATATTATGATTGTTTTAATATGTTCTTAATTGCCAGGACAATGTTTGTATAAAATAAAATATATACATAATGTTTAATTTGCTAAGCACACTCAACATTTTCTTTATTATTAAAAACTAGTATGTTCTAAATATATCAGCTAATATTATTATAATTTTATGATTAGTGGTATGTCTTTATTTCAAAATAGCTGCGCCCCGCGGTGTTACCCGCGGTTGGACTTCCTATGGGAACCGTACATTTTACCGGAATAAAAAGTAGCTTATGTGCTATTCCTGACTATAATCTATCTTTGTGCCAAATTTCATCCAGGTCCGTTCAGCCGTTCTGGCGTGATTGAGTAACAAACATCCATCCATACTTACAAACTCTCGCGTTTATAGTATTATTAGTAGGATTTAAAAGAAGTGCAATTAAAAAAGTCGAATATAGCTATTAGGGTTATTTCCATAGAAATATTTTTAACTTATAAAGGAAAAAAGTTAAAAGGAAAATAGCCCCAGTTTCCTTTAATACTAAAGAATTTAATAAATAAAGTGAGTACTTATTATAACGGAATTTAGTATGTGAACAATAATAAAAAAAGTTGACACACTCATACCTGCACAAGGATTCCCTGTATCACAGATGGCATGGACAAACAGAAACACAAGACAAACACCCAAGACCCGAGAAAAAACTTCATGCTTACCACACAAAGTGCGTCCCGGCCGGGAATCGAACTGTAACTATTATTTCTTTATTTAATATTACTAACACAACAATTGATTCTTGAAACACTTGCGTAGAAAAAACTTGCATGAACAGATATACTGTAATGTTTTGTTACAGATCAATATAGAAACTTCTTTGCTAAGAAATTTACCAATGCCTTGTTAATTAAGAAAATATGTTAAGAAAAAAAGTAATGTTTAACTAAAGGGGCGATTTTTAGGCATAACAATATATTATTTCTTGCATGGAACTGAAAACTATGAAAATAATATGTATGTATTTAAATATAATATAATGTAAACAAATAGGCGCTTATAAGGACAAAATTAAACACATACCTAATATTAGTGATATTTTAGTACAAACAATGACTTTAATTTACTTCCATACTTACCTACCAAGCATTATAGTGGACAAAATTATGAATATTCAGGTACCCGAAATCATAACTAGTTTGGTATTTTGAGTTTTTTTACTTTAGTAATTATTTTACTAATTGATAATCCTTATCGGAAGGGTTTATGAACGCAGATAAATTAAATAAATTATTTGCTAACCGCATTATAAAGCTTACAGACAAGCTCAAAGACTTAAGAGTAGCTAAAAACCAATTGCAAGTGAAATCTCTGAGGATAAGTACACCTTATTTTGCTACTGTACGTACTAAACATAGAATATAATGAACCTGAAATATTAATAATTACCTAAAGATAATAAAAACTCAAAAGCAATTTATAAATAACGATGAAGAAATAAATTAGTGCATTCCTTTTCAGCACATCTTTTACTTGCACTAACACTAGAGAAGTGGAGCGAAAGGGCTTTTTTTAAATCATTAATTTTGTAAGAAATATTAAATTAACCAAATTAAAGTTAATATCCTCCTAACTTAATTTCCCGTTTATTTTTTATCAGAAAACCTGTAATTGAGGAAGCACATTGACCAAAAAAATTGTAAATATATTTTGTAAGACCGTGTATCTTTCGTTGGTGATCCAATAAATAAATAAATAAAAAAATACCAGTTATAGATAGTAATAAAGCGTGTTCCGTCAAATAAGATCAAAATAAATATCACAGTGATTTGTCAATCTGGCTCATCGACAGAATGGTGTGACCTTGCACTGAGGATTCTAAATTCGCCGATGATCCATTTGCACTCAGAATCTTTCACTAAAATGGGCCTCTAAGCACTGAATCATACATTTGACAGACCGCAGGCTGACTCATAAAAATATTCCAGGCTACAGTCGATTGTATTGTTTTACCGCTTTCTACGGTCACGTACAATAAAGATATGGTTTTAGAGGCATGGTAGGTACTAATGTAAACAAAGAACAAAGTATGTCTCAAGTAGTCATTGAGAGCAAAATATTTAGATTAGAAATTACGAGCGCACGGCACGTTTCTTGAAAGATTCACGGGAAAAGTTTCTTTAGCGGATGTCGAAATTGTTGATGAATGATCAAAAACTTTTTAGTGTTCAAAGAAAATGTTGATTGAAATGGATATTCGTATAGCGGTTTGATGTAACACCGGATCGAAATAGTTTGTAATAAACTATGTTTTATAATATATAATAAGTGAATCGTATCCTTTTGTATCTTCGGGTACCGCGAGGTATATACAACGTGATACAATAAAGATTATAATAGGTGGCACGTGTTTAATAGCTGTTATCAAATTTTCAGCCATAATAGTAACTGACCTACCCGTACGGGCGTACGCCTGCATTTTGCTATAACCAACTATTCTCAGTCCAAACGTGTACTTTCGTTCACGATCTATGTCGGTTCTACTCTTGCCTCACTTGTGTGAGTGACGGAGTGGCGGTTTGTGGGATAGTGTGTGATGGTGTGCGTGCCACACACATTCTTACAATGCCCTACTCCGGATGCGAACGCAGATTTGTACTGTGCTAGCACTAGACCAAATTGATAGGTCTACGAGTTATCTATGACTTCATTGTACTACTGTCCGTGTGTGCGTTATTGTTCGGAAGCCTTGAAGCTCCAACTTATTTTACAACTTGCCAGTAATCGAATTGACTATAAATCTGCGAACAATCAGCTTTTATGCGTAGACTTTTATTGCAGCTTATGACAAGCGGCTATAATTAATTTATGGCTTTGGTCAAGGTTGTAAAGGTGAATTAGCGAAGGAATTATTGACCGTATTAGGTAGGTAAGTGCATTTAGCGGGCAAACGAGAAACAAAGAATTATGACTACGGTCATGTAAGGAAGGGCCTGTCGAAAGCTATGTCGTAAATAATAAACGTACAAGGGCAACTGCGTTATAAAACGAATAGATCGAAACTACTTCCACATAGCCTCTCAATGACGTATTAAAAAATAAAAATTTGATTCTTCTGAATTTTACGAACCCGTCGACCTCTGGAAAAGTATCTATGAACAATATCGTGCGAAAGCGGAAGACATTTGAAACTGAACCCGGTTACCGCATTGAAGATTTGAAGGTGAACGGGTTTAAGGACTTCCGAGACCAGTGGAGGATGAACCCTAATTTAAATTGGGGGTTCGGTGTGTGCGTGGACGTTTGAAAACCGAACGAAGCTGGAGCGTGCGTGTGTGTTGCGTGTGCGCATAGCCGATAACAATAAACTATTTCCGAAGTGACCCAGTTCCGACGTCCTTCGGCAATTCGTGCCGTGAACGGGAACAAGAAAGGGCTGGGAGTAATTTGACAAACCATTTCAAATTTTATTGTAAATGTACAATACATTTCTGTGCAAGAGCTGCAGCTTTATTACAAGACTTTATGACATCCTTAAGCGACTGACCTTGAGGCTCGCTGCTGTTATTCGGAGCACCTCAGAGGCACTTTAAAGTTTCAAACGATAAAACCTTTGATGAAAGCGAATTAGTCGACATGACCAATCGAATTGGAGCGCGTTAAGTGTGCTAATAGATGAATACGGACAGTGACCGTCACATTCGGAGTAAGGATACATTAAAATTCGATTAAATAATAATTAAAGCAAACGAAAAAAGATGCTAATGAGCCTCTCCAAACTCTCAATGCTACGATTTCACAACGAGTAGACAAATGTATCGAGCCCTTTTGATAACAATTTTCATTCGGCTCAATGTCAAACGGAACGCTCAACTATGAAGAAATTCATTGAGACGATAAAATGTTGAGACATATTCGAAGTACATCGGCGTGAACAGATTCGTAGTTCCGAGAAAATCTTTATGTCGACTTTGCAAGGAGTTGAGACGATTGCGAAAGCGCATTCAGCTCGGTGCATTCGGGACTTGGGAAATGTTTGTGGCTGTAAACCCAGTTTCTGAGTAAACTACGTCAAAGGCTATGCTTATTATACCGACCGTGGGTATTTCTACTATAAATTAACAATCCGGGTTTATGGTGGCTTTGGATTGATATTGTTAGCCTTGTCTTTCACCTTTTTGAGAATACGAAGATACATGTCGTAATCAATGTGAAGATCTCTGTATGCAAACTAACAACATTCTCGTTAAACGGCAATGGATTGTTACTTTTGATTTTACTGATTGTCGCTACAAAATATCCTTTTTTATCACGTTTGCATTGTAATTTAGCCTATTACCATGTTGTAATTGTAAATTGTTGATAATTTGCATCTGTTCTATTTCTTCCTACATTTATTGCAATTGTTCGAGACAATTATGGATGTCGATGGTAATTGGATTCAGGAATTTCCTAGCCAGTAGTTGCAAGTTGGAGTTATGATTCTGCAACTACTTTTGTATTAATCAACCAGTACGACTGTGGTAATTTAATTAGATTGTTTCTGAGCAAATATAGGCCTACATTGATATGACGGTAATTAGTTTATGTAAAGTGAACCGGGAAAAAGATCTAGTTTCGAAGCACGTGTACGATAAACGAGTGGATTGTGCCCAGCGGAAGCCTCGCTTAATGTTATTAATAAAAATAATTTTGTTATCGTTATGTTTGCCTATGCGAAACATCATTATTTGGCTGACTTGATATCGCCAGATATAGGTAATGTTGATTTAATACGACGCCAGTTGGACAATTATATAATTCTAGTTGGAATCCATATCTATCCATATTATATCCATAATAAGAGTCTAAAAAGATTTTGCCATATTTATTTCTGAGTTGGTAATTGATATTTCGGTGATAAATTTCACTCCTAAATTCACTTTAAATGACCTATGAGCATCCATTTTAGTTAACAGTTAATTTACAATATCTGATTATAGATATATTATCAATCTTATGACATCGCTATTTAATAAAAGACAAATCAGTTTTTGTGTAATAAAACGTAAAGTCAAAAATAGTCCTATCCCTCAAAGTAACAATAATTTGGATTGATAAATATTTGTTCAAGTTCAATGAAGAAATAAAGCACACATATTTCTGAGAAAAATCTTTACCAAAGTAAATTAAATACCAAAGAATTATTTTTATTTTGGATATATATACAATAAATATTCAAGGATATTTCACACAACGCCATCTAGCTCTAAACTTAGCATAGCATACTTTGGAAACGGAATAACATATAGGATTTTTTTGTTAATACATACATATAATAACATATTGACAACATTCTTGTTCGTCAGTTCGTCACAACAATGCTTGTGCAGATTTATAACTGAACTATGAGGCCACATTGGTTACAAACGAACATGTTAATCAAAATCAAGGTTTATCTGATGACATTGTGATTTAGCCCTATCTTTAAAAGAATTTCAAAACAACACCAAAAGCCAAGGTTTGTAGTTTATCACATTATTAATTGGATAATATTCTCAGATTTAACTAGCCACAAACTTATGAATATGTAATAGTTGACAGCGTATCATCGGTTTAGAAAAGTTCAAGGGAGCATATATAATTTATTAATACTAAATATTATATAAATGCTATCACAAAAAACGGTGTTTAATTTAAAATTGAAGGATTTGATACGTGGAATCAAATCCTTCAATTGGTATCAGCGAATTGGAATTTTAGAAATCAACAGTAATTCATTCGAACTGTTTGTGAGAGTTCTAGCAAATGCTGGCACATGATGTTTGAAGCATATTTACGACGATATATTTATGTATGAGCTGAGAAAAGCGACATTGGTCTACTTCTCTGGATGCCCTTTAATTGCCTCTCGTGCCAACGGTTTGGCTTCATTGACACAATTCTGTTCACTATCTCAACAAGTAGGTAGGTATAGATCGTACGCGTTGCGTAATTTATTGCATTGATAACGTTTGATATATCTATAGATAGTGCTTTTGGGTTTGGTGCCATTTGGTTTCTCTAGTTGTCTTTCTAAAGTAAACAATCTGAAGTACATTTTTAATCATCGAAATACTTTAACTACTCGGTTAGTGACGGAATTGTATCGTGTTATGCCCTTAATTTGTATTTTGGTATCTAATGATTGGGATTTTTTAAGCATGAGCGCATTTCAGTTTCTCAAACTCGAGGTTACCGGAATAATTGTGTTCCGGGATTGTGTTGTATTCCGGAATAATACTCACTCATAATACATGTGAGTATGGCTTTAAATAATGCGCCGTGTCATAATGGTATAGGCCATATTTATCAAACAGTTTAAAGTATTAGAAATTACTCGTATACAGTGTCAGAACAAAATATACGCGTTTAAGTTATTTATAAAATTACGACTGCTTTGGTCTTTTAGTACTATACTTGTTTCAAGATTAGAATGTATGCTTCGTTTTTAACATATATTTATAATTATATGGAAACTTTAGAAGAAATATATTATTAAAAGATACGATTACTAGATCGTAAAAGCATAGAAAATATTTTTGTCTCTTGTATCTGAAATTATATACAAAACAATAAAAATATTGATTAATTACCGACGATTAGGTACCAACGTTTTAGATATAACATTTACGTTGATAACTTGATAGAAAATCTTGGTAATTTATTGATAATATACAACAAAGATTTGTATTAGATATTAGGTATTAGTTTCGAGGTAAACTTACCTATTAAGAAACGAATGTACCTACCTATAAACTTAAAGTACAATTTCAAGGTACTTAAAGATGAAAATCAACTTAAAACTAATTACACAAGCACATTAAGCAATTAGCTGCAAATGAAGTGACTTTTACTATTGCGAAAGCAAGACTACTTCCATCAGTTCCGAAATCAATTTTATGCATGAACAGCTTGAGTGAAATTTAATAAGTAAGTTAACTCATTGATTGATTAATTGGCTTGCTTATAAAATACAACTTTAGTACCTTTTTGATGGTTTCCTTCTAGATTAACTGTTTGTTTTGTGTCTAAGTGATGTAGTTAATAAATTTTCAATCGAATTATGGATACGTAAGATTTTAATTTCAAAACATATTGGTTGTTTATTTAGTGTTCAAAAGCATAACAATGGTACTATATTAATTTTAATAACGTAAAGCTGTTATTAAATTAAGTGTGATCGCAGAAAATTCACGTGGTGAACGCGCGCGAAACCAAGCGTGAAACGGGCGCAGGCGCAGCGGCATCGCCGAGCTCAGACGATTTCGCAAACCACCATCTAATGTGAACCTATTAACCTCTTCGTCGAGCGAGGCTCACAGGCGAAGGCGACAGGCGGATGAAACGGCGAATAGTGCGTTCATTAGATACAAGGTTGTGCCGACCGTCCCATCGGACCGCGTGCCGCGACCCGCGACCCGCTAGTGGACCCAACCACACTCCCGCGACGCCCACACATCACATCTTAAAAAATTAAAAAAAGTAAACAAACAAAAACCTCACCTTGCCAACTGTAGTGCACTACGATTAGCGATCTCATTGTAGAAATTCAAGAGGATGTTACTGTCGAACATTTTAGCACTTCATCACAGCCATTATATCCCACAAATAAAATAAATATATTCGTTGAACAACAACAATCCGAAGCACCAGCGATCACAGGATAACCACAAGCCAATCCTAGGCACGTCCGTGCGCGAGCGACGTCAAATCAAACTGGCCCGGTCAAAATGACGAAAGTGAAAACATCGCACGCACAGAAAAAAGGCTGGCGCGGTACAGTCCTTGCAAGCCGCCTCTCGCGCCGGCTCTAGTGACACACTAACTGCGAGGCACGCGGATCGCCGTCGCCTATATAATGAAGCGCTCGGAGGCTTGAACCTCAAACGCCAGCGGACAACACAAAAAGAAGATGCTTCACAACGGTAGCTAGGAAAGATTGAACACAAAGAATAGCGACACGGACACGTGGGCGCGTGTGCGTGCACGTGCGAATGTTGGTGTGCAGAGAGATAGGCGGCCGCAGGAAACTCCGTTCTCTTCCACTAGGAAAGACCTTGGATATGAATCGGCACGTTGCAATGTGTACCGCCATCGCCTACGCCCGTTGCCCACTTGACGGCCCCAACAGATTGCTTGATGATTCTACATAAGATGTTTATTTTCTATTATAGGGTCGTTGTGCACTCGATGCTTGGGAACACGGATTGATGTAGGTAGCAGGTTTAGAACAAATATTGGACAACTTAATAGTTAATGAGCGTAGCAGATAGGTTTATTGTTATAACAAGCGGTGGCCGCTTGGACAAACACAGTAATTACTGGCAATGGTGATGATGCAACGAAAGTTGATAATGCTATTAGCGATTTGACACGTATTTAGCGTGGGTGGCCATCGAGAAATGAATACTGTGGCGCAATTTCAGAAGTCAAAGACGTTTAAGATAATAAGGGTAACTGGGTCAATAGAGAGCCAACTGAATTTGTCAATAATATGTATGTTTATGAGTGCAATACTCCTGGTAATTTAATTCGAGTAGATATACAGAGAACAATATTCTAAGCGAAGTTTTATATTATTAAGGCTGACTTAGGTACAGAGAATCATAAAAAGAGTTACGTGCTATTATTAAAATTCATACGTATAAGTTTGAAAGTAGTTAATTAAAGATATAATAAAATCGGAAAGTTATTTGTGGAAAAAAGTTATTTATGGTTCCGCGAATGTATACAGTACAAGTCTACGAACAAGCATGTCCTCGTAATGTTTACATACAAATGTAGTTCATGAATAATAAATGGGGTAACTGATAGATTTTTTGCTTATATTGACTATGTCATTGTTCAAACGACGGCATTGAGTGTATATGCAATTCAATAAGCTTACATTTAAATTTTCATCATTTCTATAATTATATATTACTAGCGGATACCCGTCGTGTGCTAATATGCTAAAAAAAACTTTAAAAAAATTGTGCCTAATGTATTGTTTTAGTGGTCAAAACCATCTTCGCATTATTGCCTTTCTAATGAAACCGGTTTGGGGCACATCAATTGGTTGGTTTCAAGTCTGTAACGGACATATGTAGAAACATTTTTTTTTTATATGTTTGCAAGAGGATGACACATTTCTGACACTACTTCTACGCAGTCAAAGTCGACAATTTATGTCGTTCTGTGAGTTCTAATTTTGGCTTTAGTGAATAGTTAAAGAATTGTAAAGCGAAACCTTTATATTTGTTTAATGTAAGTACTACTTACTTTAAAGTTAAGTGTTTTGAAAAGCGCTATTAAATGGTTATTGACTGGCCTTATAGCTCAGTTGATAGTAGCTCTGACTATTACGCTGTAGTCGCTCAGGACAAGCATTTGTGACAAACGTAAATGTTTGTTCTGTTTCTGGGTGTCTATAAGTATATATTTACAAAAAAGTAGGTAATTTATAAGTATTCTATCAGCTATCAGCAACATTGCTTAGTAAGTTTAGCTATGCTTAGTTTGGGTCTAGAAACTGTGTAAAATGTCTGTGTATTTTTATATATTTATTAATGCACTTCGAAACAAACGATTACAGTGGGTCGCATTGCGATCATTTTAGTTCATTACGAATAAACGGTAACAGAGCATAAACCCGTTCCGTTTCCGCACTTTCCACTTTCGTTCTCAGTCTCATTGTCTAATGAGCGCGGATTGAGTAACTTGGTGAATTTCTTCTAAAGAGCCTTACGTAAAGCCTTTGTGAGAATCGCTGTAATTGCTTGTTGGTACAATTCAATTATTGTTATTGAAACTAATTTTGTACCATGTGACTCCCACACGACTATAATTTGGTGTATGAAACCTCTCATATTTTTTTGCTCGTATTTGTACAGTGACAAATCCATTACTTTTATGACAGTATTTCAACTCACACAAAAACAAAGTAAGTTATTGTGTTGTTAAAGATTTTGCTTAAAACGTATGACAATCAATTGAATTTCTAAAGTACTATATCATTTTGAAGTGTCTTAAAAGTAACAGTGTGATATTATCTGTGCCTAGCGAAATTTGATTCAATCGAACGCAAAACATTAATGTAAAAAATTTGAGAGGCCACGACTTGTTTACGAATATCTAGAGGTTAATGCGGAAATATGTAATACAAATAGTACATCATTGATAATAAATAGATCTCTTAGAAGCTTGTTAGAATCATTCACTTTAATACAATTCGTAACAGTCCATTTCATTTATATGTGAACAATGATCTGTTAACGACTTATCTCGAACAATCACCGATTGAATAATTTCTTGGACAGATATTTTGTCAGTCAAATCTATCTTGCTATTGTTTTGAATTCAGTTTCACGAGAATTTAGTATTGGTATTGTGTTCTCAAATGTCAGAAATTTGGTTTTCTTTACTAGCAATACGTTTAAAGTTCTTTAATTAGTTTGACGGTAATTAGATGCGTTTGAAACAGAGAGACGTATGTAACATGTTGAGACTTGAGTTTCCTGATATTTCGATAGAGCTGGAGATACCTGAATTGTATTTTTTTTGGGCCTCTTATCTTCAAGTCGGTTGATGTAAACGCATATCATAAATAAAAAAACAATAATGTGTTTTAATTTCTGTTTAATAAATATTGATCTATCATGTATTATATTTTATTTGTTAGAATATCCGTCATCGTAACACATGTACTGTGAAAATTTCAGTCCGCCACAGTTCGAAATATAAAACCAGAGAGGCAAATATAGCCTTAGGGTTTCATTAAATTCTCTGTGTACGGAATCCTAAAAAAGCGCTTGCAAGTCATAATTCAGTCGTAAAAACAGAAAGTTCATTTGAGTTAAATCATATCATACCCACATATTCATTGCGACACAAGGATGAAATCATCGGTCGATGAAAGGCGAAACTTTCGAGCCATTTCTCCGGGTGAAAGTGTAGATGCATTGTACATTTGTCACTTGTAATCACGATCTTATCATACATCTCGATTCTGACATTTGTACGCCCACTGCTATTTCAAAGGAAAGTGACTCTCAATGGGAGTTATACAACTTTTCGAAGATGGGTATCAATTTGGAAACAATATAGTGAATTGAAGATAAGGGCTTAGAATCTCAGGTGTAAGTACCTACAAGTAGATCATCATGATGAAATACAAGCTCACTTTACGATAATGTAAAACCATTCAAACGCCTGAGCAGATCTTCATAAATTATAGCTAAGAAGCATCATGTCAGCTTTCAAACACAAAAAACCGCATCAAAATCGATCCATTCGTTTGGGAGCAACGATGCCACAAACAGACAAACAGCTAAATATATACAAATTTATATAAAAACCCTTTTTTTGTCGACGGTTAAAAATCCCTTTTCATCTCTAAAGCTCTAGCTTAACAGGATTTCAGCGCCATATTAGATATGCAAATTCAATTTCTAAATAATTTAAAAAAACTAAGGTTACCCCATACAAGAAACCTCTTGTTGAACGATCTTTAAAAAGATTGCTCTTACCCACGACGAAAAGAGCAGTGTTTCATGTAACAAGTCTTTTGTAACAGTTATTTTACATAAACATAACTTTTATGTGTATTATTATTTCCTTGTGAAAATTAAAGTTTTCAACTCGCGTCCAAAGTGATGATCAAGAGTTATGTATAATTTTACTCTAACTCGAAATTGTAAAAATGGATAAGTTAAGTATAAAACATTAAGTTGTTGAAATCTCGAAACGGATATACCTACCTAGCGTTATTTTTAGAAATAATCTTCATGTTCTTGCTTATACCAAGACGAGTGTGAATTGGTTTCGCAGTTAGCAAAAACTTGAATAAAACTAAATTATATTACCTATGATTATTTCATCGAAATCGTGCGTTCCATCGTTACGATTAGACTTGGTTTTCAATTGCGTGGAGTCATTCAATCGAACATAGAATGCTCAACCATGGGTATCAATGCAACAGCCTTGATCATCTTCACTAATTAAAAAATAGAACTATTATATCGGTACATTTCGTGACAAAACTGAGTGAATTCCTGGATCAATGCATTGCCAAACTAGGTATAAATAATCAAACTTGAACTTTTGTTGTTGCAATGTAAAACATTGTTAAATTAAAAATGCTCTACCCACCAACCATCACATACTTAAGGGATTAATATAAAAGTTCAAATGAATTGTAATAGGTATTTGGTGTTATAAAATATGAATTTCTAACATAAGGCACGGTATCAATATGTAACAAGAAGAACTAAACTAAACTATTGGGTGTGTGAATATGACTCCGCCCCTTTTTGTCAAAATAAAACACATTTGTTCGCTTACAAAATTAAAAAAAAAAAATTATTGAAAGTATGCTCCATCTGCAGCTACAACCTTCGCCCATCGTTCAGGTAGTTTTCGTATTCCTTGCTGGAAGAAGTCCTGGTCTTTTGAGCTTATCCAGTTGTCAATCCAAATTTTGATACTTTCACATGAAGTAAACTTTTCTCCAGTAAGGTCTGTCTGCATCGTCCGGAATAGGTGGTAATCCGAAGGAGCTATGTCTGGTGAATATGGCGGGTGGGGTAACACTTCCCAGTCCTGTCCCTCTAAATATCTTTTTACGACTTCTGCGGTATGCGGTTTGGCATTGTCATGCTGAAGAACTAATTTGTTATGTCTATTCACCCATTCTAGTCGTTTTTCTTCTATGGCTCGCTTCAAACGCATTAGTTGTCGTCGGTAAACTTCTCCATTAATAGTTTCAGAGGGTTTGAGCAACTCATAATATACAATACCTTTCTGATCCCACCAAATACAGAGCATGACCTTGGCACAGTGAATATTTATTTTTGGCTGTGATGGGCCTGGTTCGCCTGGTTTCACCCAAGCTTTTTTGCGTTTAGGATTTTCGTAGTGTATCCATTTTTCGTCTCCTGTGACTATCCGATGCAAAAATCCTTTTCTTTGCTGTCTTTGAAGCAGCATTTCACAAATGGTTTTCCGACGTTCCATGTCTCTTTCTTTTAAATCATGTGGAACCCAGTCACCGGCTTTTTGAATCATTCCCATCATTTGTAAACGCTTTGCAACAGTTGAACGATCAACATTTAATGCTGCAGCTAATTCTGATTGAGTTTGGCAAGAATCTTCCGCCAATAATGCTTCCAATTCAGCATCTTCAAATTTTTTTGGTGGTTTTCCATGTTCTTTATCCTCAGTACTAAAATCGTTATTTTGAAATCGTCGAAACCATTCCTTGCAAGTTGTATTAGACGGAGCATGCTCACCATAAATCTCCACAAGCAAACGATAAGTTTCCGCTGCAGTTTTCTTCGCAATAAAATAATGTAATAACACTTCCCGCAAATGACGTTTATTTGGAATAAAAACCGACATTTTCGAAAAGGTGAAAACAATTGTTGCTTACACTTCAACCAAATATCATAAAATGCGTTAGATAGCTGACATTCAGTACTATCGAATACAAGTATGGTCATTTATTAGTACACGTAAACAATACTAAAAACGACATCTGTTGAGAAAGGGCGGAGTCATATTCACACACCCAATAAAATTTTAAATTTACTTAAAATAATGTAGACTTGTGTGTTTTAATTGTAGACTGGCTGTGCCATATCAACTCGTGCCTTGGAGTCTAAAAAATTTAATATAAACCCCTAAAATCAAACGTGAGCAGGTAACAGACTGTGTATTGTATGTAAACATACGTACCGAGACCAAACAATCATCTAGTTAAAGGTAAAGACGAGTTGCGCAGTTCTGACGCTCAACCAAGCTAACCATCCATAAAATCACACGAAAGTTATGAGATCAAAATTCATATGCAGCGGCGTGTACCATTGGAGCTGTCACGACCGGCCGTAGCTGCCATTTATTAATATTAAACGAAAATTCGTTATCCAGCTGGCCTTGGACCGTGTTCCTTTCAGTTCTACTTAATGATGACAGTTGCATGAAACGTGCCGTTTGTAATGACAACCGATTGAATGACCGCAGTTCTGGGCACGTCGGCAAGTCTTCGCCTCCGATAACTTACAAATCATAACATAATTTCCGATTGCGGAAATGCTGTTTCGAAACATGAATTTATGAGATTTCTGTGAAGCATAAACTTTCGAAAGAAAATTCGACATGCCTTCGGTTTTGTAATCGCGATTGAAAGCGCTCGTCGAGCGAGGCTCGGTGCGGCGCTCGCGCTGGCGTCGAAAGTGAGACCGAGAGGTTGCGCAGGCGCGTTACGAAGTTTTTATTGTCGGCCGCGCGCGAAATCACTTGAAAGTTGTATCCTTGGATATTTCACTTCTTTATTTGCCGCGTTTCCGACACTCGAGTCGAAGTGCGGTAGGCGATAGCGCCAATTGCGCGGATATAGTTCCCCTTCACTAGGACTTGAGTCTGAACAAAATGACATTCGACACTCGCCGGCCTTTCTCCCGCTTTCTAGAACATTATGCTTACCGAGAGGTACCGTCGGAGGAGAAGGGGGCAGAATCTGCGTGGCAATCCAGGGTGTGTGCGTGGCGCGCGGCTTCCCGGCGCTTGCGCCACTTCCCCGCTTGCGACACGCTTCCTGCGGGAGAGTGCGAGGCCGCACGCGAGTTCCGCGCGCAACGAGTTGCACAACGCTTATCGGCGACCCGGTTTCGACTTTCGCCGCGATTATCACTGAAACTGAATCCTGTGTGATGCACTGTCGTATCACTGTAATCCGGTGCGTGGGTGCGTGGCGGAGGCGGTTCGAGCGCGGAGGAAAGGCGCAACGGCGCTGCGGGCCGCGGGCGCCGTGCGAGTGGCGCGCGCGCTCGGCCGCGGCGCCGTCGGTTGCGCCACAGTGGAAAGTAAAAGTGAGCGGCGCGGGGCGCGGCGGCACATTTCTCCCACTTTCGCTGCCGTGATTCACTCCTCGCGTCAAGGTCGCTTCCCGCCGCGGAGTACTACGCACTCCCTCCTCCCGCAAGCGCTCCCGATCGGTCACGTTGCGCCCGCGCGCCTCCGCCGCCGTCGGTTCATCTACATGCGATAGGCATCGCGTCACGTGGCCATTTCCATCTCACACTCTAACAAACATGTACCCAGTTATATGTACACTTTGTTTATATCTGTTCCCTTTTCCATTCACCGTAGTAATCGTTTGAAAGTTGCGATAATGGTAGACATGTTTTTCCTTCATTGTTGGAAACGGACATAATGAAGGCAATAATAATTTCGGTGTTAACAATTGGTTTCTAATGTCCGCTACTGCCTGGCAGCATAATGTAGTAGTACAATACCTACTAAAATAGGTGCTTTATATAATGACTGTCGTCCTTACTTGTTGAATATCTGCTGGTATTTAGGACAATCGGCTTATAGTACTATTACAATCAGCTTTTACTAACAATGACGTGATTTTCCTTTGAATTATTTTTGCATAAACCAACTGAACTTTAGGCAATACAATACCAGCGATGACAGATGCTTGTAACCATTGGACATGCTATGTGTTGAAAGACTTTCTAAGGGGAAAAGTTCACATGTTAAAGCATAATATTACCTCACAAAGTGAAGAGAAATTGATTGATCAGCAGTAATGCGTTGTAATTCACGAAGTAAGAAGTAATCATGATCCATTGGTAAATAAAAAAACATGTTTATAAATGCATATAAATGTTCACAAAAGCAACCAGAACGCAAACGAATTTTAGATCTAGAACAGTCAAAAGTGACTTTTCATACTAATCCTAGTAGAATCGAGACAGTTTTGTATCATAGAATTGTTTCCGTATCGGAAACATCATGACATATATAATTTAGAACACAAGCTTACACGATTTAGTATGCGTAAGAAAGTGCAAGTTATTATATTACAGGCCATAAAATTATTATTAATACAATAAGAAATACTACCTGAGATAATACAAGTCAAAACGTCGTTGCGCTTTGTCTGTTGTATTTGTTTATTTGCCGTCGTTTTATGATCTTCCAAATATCAACAAACAGAGCTTGCATCCCGACGTTTTATGTAGTTTTATGTTCCTACCAAAAAATCTTTTTTTTCTTTCTTCGTATTTCACTAGCGGCTTAGTTATTTATTTTCTCCAGTATTTTGCATTGTAGAAAAAGGTATTGTAGAAAAAATTAAGATAAACATATTATAAGATAATATTATCTTCAAGTATCCTAGTACGACTGGATGAAGGCTCACCCAGTTATATTTTTATCAAGGTCATCAATCGTGGACTTTCTTTATGTGATGGAAATGACGGAAGCAGTGGACGGTCCACCTGTTACGTTGTCACCTCATATCAACAGCAATGCTACTCAGGCCCTCGTCTATCTAGATATGGACCCACTAAACCGGAACACGGCAACGCGAGTGCACCACTGTTTGGCGACCAAATCTACTACTGAAACATGTCTTGGCATTTTTGGCTGCAAGTTTTGTGGCCAGCTCAATGTCAGTTGAACTTGTTCAATCCGCGAGGTCACATTAGTTTCTATGCTACACGGATTTCCTCGTTACCGTTTCTTTGGAAACCGCTCTTTAAATTGAAAGGATGCACCTAATTTAAAGCTAAAGCCCTGTATCAAATAATTTCTCAAGCCAAACCTGTTTTGTTTCTTACAAGAAATCTATCTCATAAATGTTATATGAGCGAGAAAGTTATTACGAAACGAAACCGTAAGGCATGGAAATGGGCCCTGCAACTTGTTTGAAAGGCTTTTGTGTTCTACATTGGCTCAATCTGATTGTTTTGATAATTGATGCTGTTTTGCAGGTGCTTTTATTGTTACCAATGATTGGGGCTTTCAAGAATTCAATTTTCGTGTTGTGATCGCTTATCAAAACAATGGGTTGATTGCATAACTTTTGAGTATGATACAATTTCTATTATATTATTATATATTCAATGCTTGATCTTGTTCACTAAAAAAGTATTGCGCCAGTGGAAGGTACCGCCATAGTTAGTAAACTTTTGTTGTGTTACGGACTGCCTATTATGTTAAAGTATAGGATAGATCCTACTACTATAGATAAACAATCAAGCTTCACTGAAATTTGTCAAATTTTCAAGTCCTTCCGGGATTAATTAATGTGTTTTTGAACCTTGAAAACAATAATACAACGACGAAGAAAACAGCAATGCACACATGCACAAGCGACATTGAAAGTTGGTGTAATGTTACGTAACCCTAGATACTGTAGGCGAATGTATTGAATATCAGACCGCACGTGGCCAGTATTTACATGCGCGGGCGCAGGCATGGTGGGGAATTTCACTTTGCCCCAGAATCGACCTTACCTATACGACGGTCTTCTTTCCGTGTGCGTCCATCCCTGGTGTCTGAGTTTTCAAGCCACCCGAAGGCCTTCAACGTGGCTTATCGACTAGCCGGGATCGACAACTACGTGTCTTCCGCACCACAGAAGTACGGACTTTGGGTGAAGTGTTTTGAGATTCTGAGAGGGCAAGAGCAAAGAAGATAATTGAAATAAACAAAAATATTCAGATTACAGGATAGTTTTGAATTAGGGTTCCGTATCCAATGTGTAAAGGGAACCTAATAGGCTCAGTAAGCCTGTTAGGTATGTCTGTTCTACAGTTAAAGAACCAATATAATCTTCGCCCGGAGAAGTACTGCTTCCACACCTGGTAATCTGCCGCCAAGCACAGCATTGCTGTTTCAGTGGAAGGGTGTGGGTGTTGGTGAAATTACAAGCGCATGAGATGTTATATCCCCGTCTAGGAGTGACGCAACGCGATGCAACTTAGGACTCATGCTTCGATAGATGAGGACCTGAGTTGTATTTTCGTTGTCACTTAACATCAGGTGATACACCAACGGATTTGCATTGCTTGATTGCGAGTTACTAGCAAAATTATATAAGAGTTTATTACCATTAAGAGTTGTAGAAACTATATCAAAATTAATGTTCTAAAACGTCTTAATGCGCCTCTGCTCTGAATGAGTAAATGTGATATTTTTAAATTACATTGAATAAACCGTAGAAGGTAAAATGTGGAAAGTTTACGTCCGTCATGGAATACTTGATAGTTACTACGGAAGGAGAAGGGATAATTCAGGGTTCCTTTAAGTTTTGAAAGTGCTATTTTGGATAATTGGAGCGCGCGGTCAAAGTCGATGTTTGTGTTCTGTTTATATTAATTCATGGACATTAAACAAAGCGCCATCTTGCCAAAAAGCATACCTTGTACGATGAGAACTAGACAAGTGATACAATACTTAAATCGTTTTTGTTAATCTGATATAAATGAAAATCAATGTTATAAAACTGCAATTATAAGCCTAAAAATAATTAGAAAGCATAGATAAATAGATAAATCTAGTATCCAATTTGTCGATATTATTTTCAGTTCGTACATGATTTGAGAAAAACCACAAAAACTCATTTTTGACAATTTAATTTTCACTCACTGTAGCTTCTTAACAGAAGAAAAAGAATATATAAAAAAAAACAACATTAACACACTCATACCTCTACACTAGGATTCTCTGTGTCGCAGATGGCATGGACAAACACAGAAACACAAGACAAACACCCAGGACCCGAGAACAAACTTCATGCTCACCACACAAAGTGTGCCCCGGCCAATGTTAAGTGGTTACTGCCACCCATAAACAACAGATCTGGGAACGAAAAACCCTAGATTCTACGCACGCGAACAACGTGGACGGAATGGAAAAGTTATAGACATGGCTAGAAGTATTCATATTTTTTTTAAATCCAGCATTGTAGAATATTTTTGCGAGCGAAGACGTGACAAAGAACAAGCGCAACGTTAAGCTCTCTCTTCCATTAGATTAGCCAGAAGATTTATTGAGTTGCATGTCAAATAATAGGTTTATTTTTATTATTATTTATTGCCTTATGATTAAAACATCAATCATAAGAGACGTTTTTATAGTAAGTTTATCAGATTATTAAACGAAATTTTGGGCATACGCGTGTATGATTGGAAAAGTGGGCCACTTAGTTTAGCACGTATGATAACCTAACGACTGTAGCGATACTCTCTCTGAGCAACTGCGTGACCTAAATATTACGAGTATATCCAACTAGATGATTGTAATCTATGAAATATTGTTTTTGGATATTTGCTTCGTTTCAATGTAAGTTGATTTCTTTCTAAAAGTAGGTAATCATAATTCCTTTTTACGGTTCCGTACCCAAAGGGTAAAACCGGACCCTATTACTAAGACTCCGCTGTCCGTCTTTGTCCGTCTGTCACCAGGCTAATTACACAGCCTTAAATTATTACAGCCGTTTCGGAGCTTAGCCGGGACAAACAGACGGACAGGCAGACGGCTAGAAAAATGGATAGAAAGACAAAAATAAAAAAAAATGTGTCGTTATTTTGGGTGCCGCATACTTATATACTTTAAAATGCATTTAGTAGAAAGCTGTTATTTTGACATTATAATTATTATAGATACATAAATTTTATTGATTTGTATAAATTTGTTGTTGAAATGTTTGAAAAACAGTACAATGTGTTAAAATAAAGATGGAATCCATCTGTCTCTGGGTTTCTTGGTCGCTGGTTCTGAGTGACGAGCGTGACACGTTGAGACTCGGGACTTGTATCTAAGAAAGGGTAGACCTAAGTCGTTATCGTAACACTATTGTTGTTAAACTCAGACTTTCTATTGAAAACTGTAGTCTTGTTTAATAAGTTTTCAAATAACTGTATTCTATACCAATTCAGTAGGTATAGTTATATTACACTATACGCTCTTTACTACTTACGTACCTAATTTTTTTACCTTTGTTGTGGTCATATTGTCAATGCATTCACCGCTAGCTTGCTCATTTCTGCATCATACGTGATTAACGTTGAGAAATCGTCAGCCAACATAATAAAGGTATGCATACTACCGCTATGACTATCACAAAATATGGTCGGTATTTTATATGGGATTGATTGTTGGGTAAAATTAACTGATTTTGTTTTTTCTCCTTTCTCTCTTACTCGCGTCGACTTATGCATCGGAATTTGTCGCTATCCTCATGTAAAAATGCACGCAGTGGACTTAAAGACTGCAGTATTCTTATAGACTCAGGGACTGACTTAGAAAAACCTATAATAAATCCTAACCTAAACGTTTGACATATCTGTGTGCTTGTAAAGTGCCTAAGAACTCCTGTGACACGTTATATGCTCATGAATATGTTTACTTGTGTGTGTAAAATTTGACGTGTCCAAACGATACTTGAGATCTAAAGGAATAAATGAGTTTGAGTTTTAAACATACCGGGCTGATCGTTAATTGTTGCTGAATTTAGGAAGCGAGTTGATTAGTTTACAATTTTTTTTTTGTGAAAAATTTATGATCGACACGCTGGTAAAAGACTACTTCGGAGCTGACCTTTACTAATAATTACCTGTACCCGGCTTGCGCTGCAATGCCACGTAAAGAATAAAGAAATAAACAAATAATTTGTATCTTATCTTCAAATATGTCAAAATAATATCACGTCGTAGTGTAAAACGTTTCAATAAAATCAAAAACCCTTTCCACCCATTAAGACAAAAATTTTGATTGACAGATTTAAGAAAAAAATTAACATTTATATATAGATTTTTTGGGCCAGAAACGTCTCCAGAACTCAGTCAGTTTGTGGCCAGAAGGCGTTGTGTATATAGAGGTCCGTGAAAAAAAAAATAGGTTTAAACTATTTTAATTTAAATCTATTTGGCATTTGTACTCGTATCGTATGGGTTGGTAATAATTGATGTATATACTAAGTTTTTTATGTAATCTGTCATCTGCTCAGTACATAAGGAAAGCTAAGTTTAAAAAAAATATTTTGTAAATTTAATTACCCGTTGATATCATTGTTGAAAAACACAATGAACATTGACCCTATTGTGTTGTTGCTAGGTACCTACCGTCTGTCGGCACCATCCCGCCCAGAATACATCCATCGCGTATGAAACGTCGTTCATTTTGGAGCTCTCGATATCGAAATCTAGGTTTAAATCAAAATCAATTTCATCGTGGAGAATATCACCAATGGAGATCGGGAGTCAACAAAACTCACAAATCATGGTAAATATCTCGGTAACACGAATAATAAGGTATGCATAGTTTGGGCGTAGATAGTGCTGTGTGAAATGTCCATGAGTATCGATATTCTTATGATTTTGTAAGAAGATATCATTTCGTAGTTTTGATTGCCACAGATACTGATATAATGGGAACCGGCGATAATGATGGAAAACTGTGTCATAACCTTGGCTTGACCAAGATAGGCCGGGAATTGAAGCCGTTATCAATCGAGATTTCGGTGATTTCGTAACCGACCGAAACCATACGAGTTGAAGAGGATTTTATTTAATTATATTTCAATTTATAAAGTTATCATATTTATACTTTTATTTATGGTAATATTTACACATTCAAAGGGATTTGAACAGTTTATTTTACTTTACTGAGTAAATAATGAGTGCAATTGAGTTATATAATAGTATTTTTTTAACTGACTTTTCAAAGTAGGAGGTTATTTATTCAGATTTTTTTCCGAATGATATACTTTCCAATTGGTTCCCAAGTAAATTTCATCGAAATCGATAAATAAGTTTGGTTTTGAAATCAAAATATGCCAAACGCAATTGCAAAATTTGCTTTCATGAGACTTTTTTCCTTGACCATTGTAGACCAATTTGGATGTTACTTTTTAAAATGGTGGTAACCAAAGGCTTCTCGGCGCGAGAAGAAAAAAAAAGTTTTTTTTTTCGGTATTTTAATAATTATTTTATTTTTTAATCCAACTTCAGCCCGGTCGTAGAGTTGTTTAACTTCTTCATTAACCTTAGCACGATTCGCGCACTAGGATTAAATAGTGCTTAGACACTCATATTTAGTTTTTTAATGCAGGATATTATCAATAAAATATTAAAGTGTAGCACATTATAAAATATAACCCAAATCACTCAAGCTAATGTAATTTCCTCTCGGCTAAATGTCATCAGTCAAGTTCAAGAAGGTAACCATTTTTTGCATTCATGATTGAGTTATACCTACTCTGCACTAACGACGTACCAAAAGCGTATCATATTGCTAGTTACGCTAATTACAATTTAAAAATATAGTAAAATTACTTCGATTAATAAAATTTAAAAGGACATCATCGTTTTCGGACTCAATGAATAAGTTCACTATCCACGCCAGAGCTGGATCATCTCACGTGGTGAAGCTGATATGATTTTACAGATCATCTAAGTTAAGCAACCCTCGGCCCGGTCTGAAGTAGGATGGGTGACCGTTAAGTGGCATTTGAACAGAGTGCTTCGTAGGACCCATTAAGATGTGAATCCTGGCTATACTAGTCGATAAGTCATGACGGAGGCCTTTGAGCGGCTTGAAATCATCAACAGAGTTGGCCGCTTAGGTACTCACACGGAAGTATACCATTACTATATAATCCTGGGTAATATATATAATATTTCCCATATAGTAATGCTGATGACATTGCCCACAAACTTGATAGAACTGTCTAAAATTGTCCTATTGTCATGGTATCATGTCATATAGCATAATAGTATAGGGGGCAATGAATACATGTTTTTTACATATCTAAGAAAAAGTACTCTGAGTCTGTGGCCTTGCTTGTGCAAACTATACATAAATACTAGACACGTATTGCTATGTCTTTATTAGCTAAGAGAACAGTTTATTTTCCTATAGAATCGATATATCAAGTCGTTAGCGACTATACGAGATAGCCATAAACCATTTAATTGTGGTCACGTGGGCTTGGGAATGTAGGTACAAGAAAACCATTTAGTACCTAGTGCATTTTATGTACTGGTTCCAGAGAGTAATGAATGCGATTACTAAATAAATTCTATTCTTTCTCTCTTCCTGTCACATTAGTTAGAACCCAAAAATACCATAAATTGATTTCCCGCGTTTTTACCCACGGTTAAAAATTCAACATGTTAACGAAATATAATATTTATGCGTTTTTAGTTGCAGAAGATAGGTTTGACGCGAGCTTTTAGTGAGGGCGGAAGGCATTCGATCGACTTAAAACTAAATTTTACTTTTTAACCTACTTCAAAAAAACAGGAGGTTCTATGTTTCACTGCATATATTTTTTAATGTATATTCACCGATTTCTCTGCCATTTATTAACCGATTTGGATAATTCTTTTTTTTATTTGAAATGTTATGCTTTTTTAATTAGTAGAATTATTTATTTTTAATTTTAAATCAATATATGAAATAAATAGTGAATTTTTCCACTACCACTATGTATAAATTTGACTAGCATAATATGTTGTGTATCGGTCACGTTGCGCACAACACAACGTGACTCAGAATTATGCTTCGATAATAGCTTCCTCTTGCACTTTTAACTTTTCTAATAATGGCACGAACTGTAATAATTAATTATTAATGTTGTATTCCTAGTTATGGTTTTATGTTTGTTTACTCTAATACAAAGTAAATTTTTCACTGTTCTTAAAATCATGGATGTTCTGGCCTGTCAGCTCAGTTGGAAGCTCTGCCTTCTGCGCTGTAGGTTCGATTCCTATCTAGCACAGACATTTCTGTAACGAACATAGATTTTTGTTTTTAATCTGGGTGTTAATATGTATTTACAACTATACTGATATTATACTTACAGCATCTAGCTGTGTAAGTATAGTATCAGTAATTTGAACAATACAAGCTATGTTTTTATGGGGCTAGATGGCGCTGTGTGAAATGTGAATGAATCTCAACCCCTTAATAAGTAAAATTAAAAACACTATACGTATTGAAAAGGCGTAGTATACATTTCTAATTGATATTTTATTTTGGTTTTAATTTATCCTTTTTCTTCATTACACAAAGATTTTTCAAGACTGTTTCAATAAATTATTTTCACCAATTAATTATTAAATTACAATATTTTAATTCATAAATTATTTCATACGCGCTCGTAATGACAATTAGTACCAGTTTATTATCTGTGGGAATAATTTTAAATAATAAAAGTATCCTACACTATCTACTGCAGACGTAGGTATACAAAAATAAAGGTCATATTTAAATTATATGCTTTTTATATATTACAGTAATCTAAACACCGTTAAGAGGAAGTCGTTGCTATAATACTGATAGTGAATATGGAAAATAACTTGCAGTTCTCAGTAGTTGTTAGGGTAAATATTGAGGTAATGCTGTTTTTTTTAATATAAGACTGCTAAATAATGTATTTTTTTACATGGATACTTATGGATTGCGATCCATAAGTATCGATGTGGTAGAAAATGAAATCAAGTTGGATTTATAGAAATTTATTCTCATAAAAACTAATTCATGTTGTTTTGTTATGTGAGCAATAAAGTGTTATCTATCTATCTATCTATCTATGAACTATCATTTACATTGAGATCTTACTATTTAAATAAAAAGTAAATTTTTTTTACCTCTGTTGCTAAAATAATAGCTACATATAAAAATTAGCTTATAATAAGCTATAAAAAAATATATTTATGGATATTTCACACAACGCCAGAATAACCATAGCTTGTACTACACCCAAACACAGAACGAACATCTATAATTTCCAACAAGATCGGGCGAATAGATATGTGAGACTTAAATTATCTCTGCTCCTTGACCGCATATCTTTCACTTTATTTTCAGGACCAGGAACTCAAAAGGACCTTACAAGTCGGTAAATACCGGCTAAGATCTTCCTGTTTATCGGTAGCAACTTTCAAAAATCGTGCGCAAACGAAACGAAAAGCAGTTTTACCAGTGGATGGTGCAGATTACACTTAAGTTAGTAAAGATTAAGTTTAGTTAGGCCTCTTTTACATTGAGCAAGTGACCGTGAATAATTTTTTTATATGATTTTACGAGCGAATGCTCCACCTCTGCGTGTCATCAGATTAATAATATAAATGCGAAAGTTTATCATGTACTCCCTATATGGCTCACGGATTTGGATGAAATTTGTTATGAGGGTAGCTCATACTTCGCAGATATGTGTTAAAACGCTTAGTGGCGGGAACACGCCACTAAGCGGCAGAGGAAGACACCATGGGGTTTTAGTGGGTCTAGTCCCACATAACCGCTCTGTCTCCCCGTGGTAGGGCGGTATGAAATTTACGCACGAAAAAAAAAGGATAGCTCATACTGCTGTGGCTATGGGCTATGGGCGACGCGCCAGTGAAATCAAAGTTGCATGAGACGTAACATCCCCGTCTTGGGTGACGGGCGCAACGGGATGCGACGGCGGTTGTTATGGGTGGAGGTAACCACCATCAAACGGGCCTTCAGTTAATCCCTCAGTAGTCCATCAATAGTATAAAAAAAGGTCGCAACGTAAAATTAAGTGCAAAAAGAAGTAGGAGATTAGAAGTTACTGTAATTCACTTGTTTCTTACAAGAAACTGTCATTGACTTTGTTCTATTCAGTCAATGGATAAATATAATAAGGATTTGACTCATCTAAGACCAGAGCACACAAGATCTTATCCACGTTTCCTCTAGTAGTGTGAAATTAGTGTGTGAATATGACTCCGCCCCTTTTTGTCAAAATAAAACACATTTGTTCGCTTACAAAATTAAAAAAAAAATTATTGAAAGTATGCTCCATCTGCAGCTACAACCTTCGCCCATCGTTCAGGTAGTTTTCGTATTCCTTGCTGGAAGAAGTCCTGGTCTTTTGAGCTTATCCAGTTGTCAATCCAAATTTTGATACTTTCACATGAAGTAAACTTTTCTCCAGTAAGGTCTGTCTGCATCGTCCGGAATAGGTGGTAATCCGAAGGAGCTATGTCTGGTGAATATGGCGGGTGGGGTAACACTTCCCAGTCCTGTCCCTCTAAATATCTTTTTACGACTTCTGCGGTATGCGGTTTGGCATTGTCATGCTGAAGAACTAATTTGTTATGTCTATTCACCCATTCTGGTCGTTTTTCTTCTATGGCTCGCTTCAAACGCATTAGTTGTCGTCGGTAAACTTCTCCATTAATAGTTTCAGAGGGTTTGAGCAACTCATAATATACAATACCTTTCTGATCCCACCAAATACAGAGCATGACCTTGGCACAGTGAATATTTATTTTTGGCTGTGATGGGCCTGGTTCGCCTGGTTTCACCCAAGCTTTTTTGCGTTTAGGATTTTCGTAGTGTATCCATTTTTCGTCTCCTGTGACTATCCGATGCAAAAATCCTTTTCTTTGCTGTCTTTGAAGCAGCATTTCACAAATGGTTTTCCGACGTTCCATGTCTCTTTCTTTTAAATCATGTGGAACCCAGTAACCGGCTTTTTGAATCATTCCCATCATTTGTAAACGCTTTGCAACAGTTGAACGATCAACATTTAATGCTGCAGCTAATTCTGATTGAGTTTGGCAAGAATCTTCCGCCAATAATGCTTCCAATTCAGCATCTTCAAATTTTTTTGGTGGTTTTCCATGTTCTTTATCCTCAGTACTAAAATCGTTATTTTGAAATCGTCGAAACCATTCCTTGCAAGTTGTATTAGACGGAGCATGCTCACCATAAATCTCCACAAGCAAACGATAAGTTTCCGCTGCAGTTTTCTTCGCAATAAAATAATGTAATAACACTTCCCGCAAATGACGTTTATTTGGAATAAAAACCGACATTTTCGAAAAGGTGAAAACAATTGTTGCTTACACTTCAACCAAATATCATAAAATGCGTTAGATAGCTGACATTCAGTACTATCGAATACAAGTATGGTCATTTATTAGTACACGTAAACAATACTAAAAACGACATCTGTTGAGAAAGGGCGGAGTCATATTCACACACCCAATAGTTACTCCGTAACTCCGTGGCTTAGTTTGACGACTCCGTGGCTTAGTTGGTACTAGCCCTGCCTTCGAAGCGAGGGGTCCCGGGTTCGATTCCCGGCCGGGGCACACTTTGTGTGGTGAGCATGAAGTTTGTTCTCGGGTCTTGGGTGTTTGTCTTGTGTATCTGTGTTGGTCCATGCCATCTGCGACACAGGGAATCCTAGTGCAGAGGTGTGAGTGTGTTAACGTTGTTTTTTTTTTTTTAAATACTTCATATCTAGGCAATCAATGTATATATTCCTTTATGAGTATCGAGTAATAACATATAATGGTTAATTTGTGTTTTTGCACGCTAACGAGTTTATTAATAAGTGCCTACAATTTCGGGTGTATATACACCAGCTTCGTTTAATAATTTCGCTCGGCTTATATATCCCTTATCTAATTACCTTATTTTATTAACTGACTTAAAGAAATGAGGAGGTATTCAATTAGTGGTATGTTTTTTTGTATGTTGGTTACGTAGTTATTATATGACGGCGTTTACGTGAAACGTCAAATGTCAGGTTGTCGAAGTCAACCTAGCGAAGCGTCATTGTCGATGGTAGTGCGGGCCGCCATCTTGGGTTCACTTTTGAACGAGACAGCGCCCACGCACCACGCTTGTGACGAATCGCTCCCAACACGCTATTTTAAGCTAAGAGATGAGTTCTGGTGAAGGCCCTCCGAGCCATCCTGGCTCTTCATCAGAAGTGGGATCCGACGGGGCCCAACATGAGGGCCAGCGGACAAAAACGGATGCCGAGAGGTTACTCAACAGCATGGAGGCGCTTTTATCTCGAGTTCTCGCCGCTCAGCAGGTACCAACTTTTGCGAACACTATTCATCCTACGGCTACGCAATTGCTACCTTTCGATCCAGACGACCCTGATGCCGACATTGATGGTTGGTGCAATATAACAGAAGCCATCGTCCAAAAGAGGGGTTTGGATGGAATAGATTTACTCGTGGCTCTTACGACTGCTTTGAAAGGAAGAGCTGCATCTTGCATCACCAAATTAAACCTACAAGAAATGACCTGGAGCGTAGTTAAGCAGTCTCTTATAGCGAAGTTTTCTAAACCTAAATCACTTCAGGACTACTTTGATGACATTCTACGATTCCAAATCGGAGCCAAAGAAACAGCTTCAGAATCTGCACTTCGGCTGTGGAACTTAATAGAACGAATACCCAAGATTGTGATGCCCGAAGAAGTGGTGACTGGATTTGTGATTTCAGTACTTTGTCAAAAGGACAGCCTGATACGTCGCGAGTTAAACGCTCACAATATCACTACTCGCACTCAATTATTCCGGATACTGGGAGGTGTATCTCTTAAGCGCCGCTCAGATGGTGGAGAAATCAACGAACCTGAGATCAAACGCCATCGTCCCGCCGAAAGATTCTCAGGCAGATGTAGCTTCTGTGGAATAATGGGTCACCGCTTCGCAGAATGTAGAAAACGTCGTGATCATTCAGAACCTCGAGATACACCAAGCTCAGCACGCGCTTCGGAGAACAACACTTCTGTGACCTGCTACACGTGTGGACAAAAGGGGCATGTGGCAACTAACTGCCCCGACAAGAAGAACGGAAGCAAGGCTGCGGTCAAGGAGGTTCATCATTGCGAGCACCGCCCTTCTAGGGGTACTTTGGAAACATCATCCGGTGAGCTTGTCCCTTTTTTATTTGATAGTGGATCGTCTTGTTCACTTATAAAAGAAAGTTTTCACGATAAGCTCCTGGGTACTGTGCGTAAAGACATCGTTTATCTTAGTGGTATCGGAGGCAATGACATTCAATGTACTACACAAATTCAGAGCGAAGTTAAGTTCGATAAACGTGTAGCGAGTTTGCTGTTCCATGTGGTTCCCGATTGCAATATATCAGATCCTATAATTATTGGTAGGGATATTTTTGATTTAGGACTATGCGTTAAAATTGATAATGATAACCTAGTAATATATGTCAAAGAGCAATCTCATTTATGTAATAAGACTTTAGATTCATCAGATTTAAATCAGATTGACACGGATTTGCAGGGGCGCGATAAACAAATGTTAATTTCAATTTTAAGAAAGTATTCAGATAATTTTATAGAAGGCATACCTACTAAACGGGTTAAGACAGGCGTATGTGAACTTAGATTAGCTGATCCGCAAAAGGTTGTGTATAGGTGTCCCACTAAACGCGCTCCCATAGAAAAACAAATAATTAGGGAACAGGTCCAAAAATTATTAGATGCAGGAGTGATTCAGGAGAGTTCTTCCCCATTTGCGAGCCCCATAGTCCTTGTTAAAAAGAAGGACAATACAGATAGATTATGTATCGATTACAGGGAGCTAAACTCTAATACCGTGCCTGAACATTACCCTTTGCCCCGTATAGAGGAACAAATCGATCATCTTGTTGGGGCCAATTTCTTCTCCTCTTTAGATATGGCTGCTGGTTTCCACCAGATTCCCGTTCATCCCGATTCAGTGCAGAAAACAGCTTTTGTCACTAATGAGGGCCAGTATGAATATCTTGCTATGCCTTTTGGCTTGCGAAATGCGCCTTCAGTCTTTCAGAGATGTATCACAAAGGCCATTAGTCATTTGAAAGATAAACCATTAATTTACATGGACGATGTATTATGCCACTCTGTGGACATCTCTGAGGGTCTACAGCGTCTTGACAATGTATTGGCCGCATTATGTGAAGCGGGCTTTTCATTAAACCTTAAAAAATGTAAATTCATGAAGCAAAAGATCGATTATTTAGGATATTCTGTGCAATCTGGTGTGATCAGACCCAATTCGCGAAAAATTCAAGCATTGGTAGATGCCCCTGAACCGAAGACAGCTACAAATGTCCGACAATTTCTGGGAATAGCGTCTTACTTCCGGAAATTTATCCCAGATTTCACCCGGGTCGTGGGTCCCTTATATCCTCTAACAAAATTAAAAGGGCGAATTACTTGGACTGCTGAACATGAAAGAATACGCAAAAGGTTAATAGACATTCTTACATCTGAACCTGTACTTACCATATTTGACCCTGAACTCCCTGTAGAGTTACATACAGACGCTAGCTCGGACGGTTATGGAGCAATCCTCTTACAAAAGAAGGATAACCTTCCCCACGTTGTAGAATACTTTAGCCGTCGAACGTCAGATGCAGAGTCTCGCTACCACTCTTACGAGCTTGAGACTCTAGCAGTCGTTAAAGCGGTAGAACACTTCAGGCACTATCTTTATGGTAAGAGTTTTGTAGTTGTTACGGACTGTAATTCATTGAAGGCGTCAAAGTCTAAAAAGGATTTAACTCCCCGTGTATATCGTTGGTGGGCATATTTGCAGGCTTACGACTTCGATATCGTTTATCGTGAAGGCAGCAGAATGGAACACGCTGACTTTTTGTCTCGAAATCCTATTTCAAATTCTGATACGGTTACTCCCTTAGAATCTGGAAAAGTACAAACTAAATCTGTTCAATTTGTTGAGCTCCACCAAGGTTGGTTATCAGTAGAACAAAAAAGGGATGCTGAAATCCAAGACCTCATCACAAAATACCACAGTAACAGTTTCCCTGAAACCGTAGCACAAACATATGATGTCAGAGAAGGTATCCTTTATAGGAAAATTGCTCGTAATAAAGTGACTTCCTGGCTGCCAGTAGTTCCACGATCTCTTATTTGGACACTCATAAATCATGTCCACAATGAATTGCAACATTTAGGTAGAGATAAAACGTTAGACAAGCTCTATGAGAAGTACTGGTTTCCAGATATGTCTAAATGTGTTCGGAAATTCATAGATTCGTGTATAGTTTGCAAGGCCTCTAAAGGCCCGTCGGGAGCTCAGCCCGTTCAGCTTCACCCGATTCCTAAAGTGTGTGTGCCTTGGCACACAGTTCATATTGACTTTTCAGGGAAGCTAAGCGGGAAAAGCGACCGGAAGGAGTACTGCTCAGTAATTATTGACGGTTTCACGAAGTACGTTTTACTCGAACATACCACATCTGTTGATGCGAAGAGTGCAATTTATGCACTACAAAAAGCAGTTTACCTTTTTGGAGCGCCAAAAAGAATAATTGCAGATCAAGGTCGTTGCTACATCAGTACTGATTTTAAAAGATTTTGTGACGAGCACAAAATAGAACTTCACTTTATTGCAACGGGTGCAAGTAGAGCCAATGGCCAGGTTGAGCGAGTGATGCGTACTTTAAAGAGCCTTTTAACTATCGTCGAAAACGATCCTAATAAGACGTGGCGCGACGAATTAGGAAATATCCAACTTGCCCTAAATAGTACAAAATCTGCTGTCACCAAATATTCTCCATCAGAGCTTATGTTCGGAATCCGTTCTGATTCACTGGGTATGTCCAAAATAAACTGCACTGATAAAGACACCGAGGTTCGCTTGGATATTGATTCGGTTAGAGAGGATGCATCAGCAAACATCCTGAAAGCTGCTGAATCCGAAACTGTTAGATTTAATCGTGGCCGCGCAAAAATCAAACCGTTTTCTAAAGGTGATTATGTGTTCATCAAAAACTGTGAACGCAATCAAACAAAATTGGATAGGAAATTTAGGGGTCCATATGTTATAACAGAAGTTCTTAATAATGATCGCTATAACCTTAAAAGCATAGCGGATGCTTCCAATCGAACTCTTAAATATTCCCACGAGAATTTGCGCGCAGTACCCCGGGGACACGATGGATTACTTGAAATCGCGTCTAGTCTTTTAAATGAAGTTGAGGCCGAGACGGCGTCTGATGATGTAGAAAATACTTTGTGCCTAAATAATGATAACGAGTCACTAGACCGTATCGACACCTTGAGCGTATGCTCGGACACTGCTTCGGCTGACTCACACACTCTTACTGCAAGCTCAGACACCCTGAGTGTACACTCAGACCCTGAAACATGGGAGGTCCTTCATGAAGTTGAAGTGCACACAGAACAGGACAATTCACTATCATAAGCAGGTATAGTACAAACTCTCGTTACTGTACTGTAACATTCCTACAATTATGATAATCGTACAAATGGTTGATTCTGGGCGAGAAGTGTTGTCCTTACTGTTCCAGGGTGGATAGTTAGAGGGCACACTTCAATCGTAACAGAAGGTAGACGAAATGTGTCGTCCGAGTCATTGTTTGGTTGACTTGTCACAGTCGTTCATTTAGCGTCATCCGACGAAACTTGTCGTCCGAGTCAGGTCCCTCGAGAGGGCTGACTTGTCCGGGATGATCGCTTGTTATTTGGGAGACGAATGGTGTCGTCCGGGTCGCATCCTTGTAAGGATTGGCTTGTCGAGATGTTTTACAAGGACGTTTATCTACTGGTCTTACTGAAGTGTAGTCCGAGTCACACCTTATGGTTGGCTAAGCGATACACTTGCCTGGTTAGTCCAAGTTATTAAACGATTCAAGTTTCTGTGTGCCAATGAAAATGATTAAGTCAGGATGAGCGAACGGACTATGCAGTTATCTTAAATTGTTTCAGATAAATCGCCCGAGGACGGTCGCAAGTCAGTCCGGCCGTGACGGCGTTTACGTGAAACGTCAAATGTCAGGTTGTCGAAGTCAACCTAGCGAAGCGTCATTGTCGATGGTAGTGCGGGCCGCCATCTTGGGTTCACTTTTGAACGAGACAGCGCCCACGCACCACGCTTGTGACGAATCGCTCCCAACACGCTATTTTAAGCTAAGAGATGAGTTCTGGTGAAGGCCCTCCGAGCCATCCTGGCTCTTCATATATTATAACTTATTTATATTTGATGAAGAACACACCCCTAAGACCGAAAAATAAGGGTTGAAAGTTACACAATTTTTAAATCAGTAACTTGTTCTGTCACTGTCACTGTCACTTGACTTTTCTTCAAATTTTTATATTACAAAAAAGACATGTAGTCTACAGATACATATAGATTAAAAATACACGTGCTCAGGTTTTGTGCCGAAAAATCCTGAGCTATAAATATATTACTATAAAAAGATTTATTATAAAGATCTTTATCTTGTTGGAGGAAAGTGTTAGTGAAGTTGGATATCCAAGGAGAACACAATAGTGGCGATGGTCTCACCACTTGTCACGTCTAATTCGCAATGTAGTGTAACCCAGAAGGAGTATTAAAAGCGGAGGCCACGGAGAATGGCAAAAATCTATGGATTGAGATTGGATGACGATGTAGGAAAGTGCTATACGTTTTTTTAATGGAAACTAAATCTTCTTTCGTATGAGTAAATAGCTAAATATAGTGTCAGAGCTTTCAAGCCTTCTTGCATGGCTTATCGACTAGTTTAAACATGTTAGAAATAGAAACTAAATGATAAGATATAAATAGGACAAACCAATTCATAGAGAAAATAACGATGCCCATTGTAAGCGCAGAACAACCAATTCACGTATTACTTTGTTTGCTTCAAGGTCGCAATGATCTCACTCACTGTTTTTTCTCTATACAACCACAACAATGTTTCTTTGAGAAGAGATTCTTAATAGCCACGCACGGTTTTTGATGCTTCCCAGACGTAATGTTGACGTAACATATTTTACGTAGCCAACTTCTAAAAATTGCTAACTTTGTAATAAAATTTTGGATACGCCTTGTCCCCTGAACTTAGGATTAATCATAATTATTAAATTAATATTTATTATAATAGATTAATTGTAATCTCTATCATTTGCAGCATTAAAACATCGCATATACGTCATATTTAAAACACTACTGTTACATTTACATTAGTATAATGTTACATTTTGTTATAATAGATAGATGCACCGCGGTTCAAAAGTCAACATGAGATGATGGGAAAAACTGACAGAAGTTGCGAAGAATTTCGGGATAAAAATTTGCCTATGTATGAGCTACCTTCATAACAAAAATCGTCCAAATCCATTTAGCCGTTGAGGCATGAAGAAGTAACAAACATACATTGTTGACAAACTTACTTAATCAAACTTTAATATTATAAATGCGAGATTATAATATTAAAGTATGATTATGCCATATATTAATGTAACATAAATAATGTCGAGAACCTAAAATGTTTACCGCAGCTGTCAAGCGTTGCTTCCATTGGAAAATTTGTATTTATAAGGATTTGACATGCAGAAAAGCTGCTCAAATAGAAATCGCTTCTATTCATACCGTTCATATTCTCATCAGTTTTTTTCACTACATTACTATTACATGGTAAATTAAACATGTACACAAGAGCCCGCCAAACTCAATGAGACTTCATAAGAGTGGGGTTTTGATAATACGTTTTATATTTTGCCGGGTAATAGCGATCGCTCGCCCATTGTAATATTTTACAGCCATCTTTGAATTTCATTCTGTCAAAATAGTTTTTGTTTGTGTTTTTTGTGGACTTTTTTTACTTCTGTCACAATTTTCTTGAGGCGCCATTTTTCATGTGGGTGTTCTCGGATCAGTATCAATCAGTTCAAAGATAATTTTTGTTAGAAATAATACACCTGCAACGCGATCATGCTTTTTACATGGTTCGTTAAATCACTCTGTTCCTATGTTTAGTTTATTAATTTGAATGTGTATATTTACTCCATATTTTTCAAAAACATAATGAACCAAACGATATTTAGCTACAATAATTCTTGTGGTAGTTCAAGTAAGTCTCTAGAAAGTCTCTACTCAGCTTCTCATATCTAAGTCTCTGAGTTAAATTAGAGAGAATAAAAACAACAAAAAATTATGTTAAAATCCTGAGACCTGAGCTAAACTTAGGTGAATAAAGTCAAACTCATTTATTCCTTTAGATCTCAAGTATCATTTGGACACGTCAAATCTTACACGTGCATGTACACATATTCGTGAACATATAACGTGTCACAGGAACTCTCCAGGCACATTACATGCACACAGATATGTCAACATTACAGTCAGTTTTCATGTTTAAGCTTATTTATCTTATTTGTTAAGTTTACGTCTGTTCCAACCCTCAAGGATCAAGGGTTCAAGACTTAGCCAGTTAGGTTTATATTCAAATTACCTAATCAGGCCATATTATTGACTATTTTTTAGGTAAATTCGGCTTGCGGTGCATGATTATTAATAAACCAACGTTTCATTCCAGATAATACCACAATGGCGCATTATTTTAATTCGTTGGAAATCATTACAGTAGTCCGGAGTATTGTATATTATTATGTAGAAAATGCATGTTTTTTTTATCCAAACGCATATCATGAACTTGTGCTGTAGAGCGTGGTGGCACAAACTTTTTTTTTTATGTGAATGTGTGACGGAATGAGCTGAGGGCCCACCTGATGGTAAGTGGTGACCCTCGCCCATGACAACAGTAATGCATGCGACTCAGTATGAGATCCTAATCTTTACTAAGTCACATTCATCCTGCTGCGTCCATCATCCATCCACACCCTTCCACCGGAACACAGTAATGCTACCACTATTGCTTGGCGGCAGATTCCAGATGTGGTGGCAGTACCTCTCCGGACGAACTTGGCACAAGTTCTACTGCTACTTTAATTTTGCCTTTTTAAACGTTTACTCACATAATAATATTAGTGTGATGTATTGTATTGTACCTACAGGACCACATGTTCCTATTACTAAGTTTGGCGCCTGTTCCGACCCTATCTGACCTATAGGTACCCATAAAAAGGTAAGAAATTCGTATCCCGATCTCTGTCTATTTATAATCCTAAATATTGATTTGATATTTGGAGATTTCTTCTAGAAATAATCTGCATCATTCAAATTGACTATTATTTGTACATTTACAAAAAAAAAAACTATTTATCAGGAAGAAGAATTCCTGATAAACAGGGAAATAAATATACGTATAATTTCATCATATTTGATACATTCGGTTTTTATCCAGTCATCCAAAAAATCTAGCTTTATCAATTCTTTAAAGGCTAAAGATAGCACAAGTTATTATAGATTACATAAAAAACAAACAAAAAGTTAGGTACATTAATGTGTATCACTACGTAGTTCCGAAATTTATATCAAACCTACCAATATATACATTTATATAAATCAGTTTTATAGTCTGTATGAACGCTATTTGTTGGAAATAATTACCATTGTCTGTAATTAAGGTTTGATCTAAGTTTAGGACACGTAACATAATGTTACGAACAAGAAGTACGGCTCCGTGGCTTAGTTGGTAGTAGCCCTGCCTACGAAGCGAGGGGTCCCGGGTTCGATTCCCGGCCGGGGCATACTTTGTGTGGTGAGCATGAAGTTTGTTCTCGGGTCTTGGGTGTTTGTCTTGTGTTTCTGTGTTTGTCCATGCCATCTGCGACACAGGGAATCCTAGTGCAGAGGTATGAGTGTGTAAACGTTTTATAATTTATTATCCTCCGGTGAGTTACCTACCGAACATACTCAACCGAAGTTAAATTAAACTTTCAGAAGTTACCGATGTTTCAAACCCATTGTTAAACCGAAGTGGGGTTATTTAACTAGTTAGCGTAATTATGACTCCGCCTGTTATCAAAGCAGGTACAAAGTGAAACATACTTTCACAATATGTACAATCTTATCGTGATAGAATATAGTAAACAGCGTAGTAAGAGATAAAGTACAACAGATAATACCTTTAAGTAGATAGACTACTGTGCCTTTTGTGAAAATGCAACTTTTTTAAATTAAAAAAAATCAGGGCATTATAAAGGAGGACGACGCGAAAAAATCGCGTAACATACATATAGCCGAATTGATAACCTCAGTCCTGTTTTAATGAAGGCTAAGAAAAATAAAATTGATAAAAATAATTATACAACACATAACGACAAACAGCTAAAACCTGAGAACTTTCTTTATGCTGATAACATAAAGCTCCGGCCGGGAACCGAACCCATGATAACATGCTGTAGCAGTTTACTTGGTTATAAACCGCACCATGGAAAGGAAAAAAGAACCTAGCTAACTTTTATTTTTTAAATATACCAAGTCTACGAATGTATCTTTTTCCTGAAATTTTCTTCCCATACATCTAGAAGGCAGCCAAAGCTCCGTTCGTCACAATAAAACCTGAAAACATTGACATTCATGGACATTTCACACAGCGTCATCTAGCCCCAAACTAAGCATAGCTTGTACCATGGGAACTATATGACTGATAGAATACATAATATGTTTTTTTTTTGTAAATATGTTTTAACACCCAGACACAAACATTTCTGTTTGCCACACAAATGCTAGTGCGGGAATCGAACCAAAGTCAGCGCAGCTACTACGGAACAGAACTATGAGTCTAGTCGAAAAAAAATTATTGTCCTACTTATATCCATATTTATTGTTATTATAAAATAGCCTCTATACGTTCTCACTATTGTGTTGACGCAAGTATATGTAACGTGAGCTAGTAAAAATAATTAATTATCATGTACGGACAGCCTATTTACTAGGTTCCGTATAGCAGCGAGCAGCGCATAGATAAATGTACCGTCAGCAAAATAATATATTAAAAATAATTTTAAAATTATAATTAGAGATTGAATGAGATCCAATTTGAAAAACAACTTATTTTTTAGCGATTTCTTCCCTCCTTGTTTTTAATTCATGTCAACTTTTACAGTAAAATGTGCGTTAATTGCGTGCGTTTTACCTTAAGTGACGATATCAATTAAAATTAAAATGTGTTTAATGAAGTTTGTTATTTTCGTTATTTTGCGTAAATTCCAAATAAACATATTTCTTGTGCTTAGATAATAAAAATATATTTTTAATTGTTAACGCAGGAAAATTATGTATTTATTGTTAAATACTACAAGGATAATATAGCAAATATTTGAGCTTTAGGAAAAATTGTGCAAGTATTTTATTAACAGTTATTCCTTTACTTCCCATAAACAGGAAATCGAGAATGGCGTAATTTAATGAGATCATTCCTTAAATGGTTAATTTCCACTTATTTTATACAAGATTAATTGTGTCAATAGCCACCAATTAATTTTTAACAAACAGGAACCACAAGTTGGGTATTAATATATAAAATATTGGATTAATTCGTTTCAAAATTCTTCCCGTTTCATATGTGTACTTGACGTTATTGTCGAGATGCGTAAACACTTGTTTCACTGAAATAAGTATCTTGTGCTTTGATTGAGGAATTAATACGGTTCAAAATACTGTTCTCTCTGCAGGACAAAGTAATTATTTTTATCCAATCCACGCTGGCAACTTTTTTTTTCTTGTTGGTGGAAATGGCAATTTGTTCCTAAGGACAGGGCTACACGGGCTACTTACTAACCTCTCTGAAGACCTATACTACTCCTAATATAACATTTATAATTTATTTTGTTACTAATTTATAATTGTAATATGAAAATAATAATAAGATACTAGAGGAAGCTTAATGATTTTCGTGTTGTAATTTTTTTCGTGAAAAGTTCTATCTTGGTGAAGTTATATAACATCTTAAAATATATATCTTGGTTATATATAGAAGTTGGGTTCCTCGCGATATTTTTCTTGACCGTTTCGAAAGCAGTTTTCAGTCGTCGATACGTCAATTATTGCGATTCCTTGTATACGAATAGACGCAAATATGAATTAAATGAATAGTGATTTTTAGTGACGATTCGACCACAAATAAAATTCCTATCACATGGATAAAACAATACGGACGATCGAAACAATATTTATACACGACTCGTGAGTATAAAAGAATATAAATTCGTAGGAGTTTGTTCAACAGCCTAATAGTTTTAAGTCAGTCGAAAGCCTTCTTTCACCAAATACCATAATGCATAAAGTTTTCAAGGCCATCTGCGGCCTTTGCCAACAACAAATAGTACAATAAAAAAAAAGTAAATCAGTAAAAACAAAAGCTAATCAATTCATCAACAATCGTGTTAAATGACGGTCCCGAAAAAGGCTTCATAATCCTCTTTTAATTCATAACCTCAAATAATTTTCAAACTTGTAAAGCAAGAAATCAATTTTATCTGAGCTAAAGAGATTTTTGCTATCACTACCGATCTCAGGAACAAGTGGCGCAGTTGTTTATAGATCAAACTGTTGAATATTTATTTTGTTAGTCGAGTTTTATCGCACGCCCTCTGTGGGAACTGAGTCTCTTGGATGCAAACAATGTTTGGAAATTGATTTGCCACTGAAATAGGCGAAGAATTGTCGAATGCAGAAAAATACTCGAATTCAACTAGAAAAGCAACAGGTGAACTTTCAGAATCCAAATTTTCATTCGAATTTTAATATGAATTACTTCCTTTTAAAGGAAATTTCATAAAGCGTCATCTAAGGTAATATTTATTGTATATATTTTCTGTTTTTTTACGCCAGTTCTCTTTCATATATCAACCGATTAGGAAATTCTTTTTTTTTATTTTATATTATATGCTTTCAGATTGGTCCTATGGTAATTTTATCAAAATCAGTTAATTAGTAAATCAAATAAATCAATCAATATAACTGGAAAAAAATATGTCGGTAAAAAGTTGCGTATTTTGCTTTCTATTTCCCAGTATATTTTTTAAGATAATATTTTCATGATAATTAACTTTTATTGTAATATAATGTAGTATTTTATTACATATAATATTTAATTATAATATAGTGAAGCAGTCAGTTCTTATATTATAGTAAACAATAATAATCTATGTGTAAAATCTTTCGCCGTAATAAACAGATATTTGCACAATTTATCTCGAATATTTATGGCACGATTTTTATTGAATAAACCATTCTCATTTGTATAAATGAATATTTATATGGATAATTTACATTTTATCGCATACTATCATTTTTTTATACGGACATACTGACTTAGTTATTATAACCTGTATTATAAATTTATCAATAACGAAAACAATAATATGACATGTTAATAGTGCACATAGTTGTTCCAGCTATGTGCACTATTAACAGTAGTTTCCAGCTCAGGGATTCAGGCTTACTCTCGGCAAGCGAGAATGAATGGGACTAAAGGTAAAAGACTGTTTCAGATAAAAAGTTCACATGCGTTCGAATTTTGGGTTTTTTTTTTGCATCCGTCACCCGAGATGGAGGTGTTACGTTTCATGCGCATGTGATTTAACCGGCACCCACACCCTTCCATCGGAACAGCAATGCGAGTGCACCACTGCTTGGCGGCAGATTACTAGGTGTGGAGGCAGTACTTCTCCGGACGAACGTTGCACAAGTTCTACTGCAACTTTTTGTTGCTCCGTTAGCACCACCCAGAGGGTCTCTGAGGGTATTCACCTACGGACCAGCTGAACCGCAACATAAAGTAAAATATTAAATTAAAATTACATTTAAACTTAAAAAAAAAACTGATATTTGATTTATATCTTAAATGATTATGGATTTGAACATCTTATTTTGAGTTAACGAGTTATTTGGCATGATTTGTGAGTTTTGTTGACCTTAGATATTTCGACGCATTAAACTATGTTTTTCTGGGATTATGAGGTATGAAACTGCGTAGAAATATCGAGTGTCAACTAAAGTCACAAATTATGGTAAATATTTATGTTTTACTTCGCATACGATCTGCACTTTTACCAATAAAGACACCAATTATTGTCAGTAACCCGGAGGCACAGTTTAAAATAATAATTTTAATTATCTTTATGAGTTTACCCACATAATATTTCTATTAAGAGATAGATAAGTCTCTTTACATATGCGACATACCGATTTCCTTACGATGTTTTATTTCAGTTTTGAAAACGTGCGCATTAACATATTTCTCATAACATTTTCATGCGAAGAAATTCGTTTGTACCTACATTTGGATTTGAACCTGTGATCTGCGAATTTAACGTCGGTGTTTGTACAATTAGCTCCCGCAGTAAACCTCGATGCTATAGCTTAGACTATACTGTTGAATTATTAAAGTGCTGTAAAATCATGGCTAAAAATTCCATTCCAGTAAAATATTAACATATATAAATCCGTTTAACTTACTAAGAAATTGTATAATAAATAAAAATAATTTTAACGATCAGTATTTCTTCCAAACATCTGAAATATGTCGCCACTTTCATCAAACCATCAGTATTTTCACTAGAACTGTTTACTTTATGGTTACACATATACTTATCGAACGAATGACGAACACGAATGTTACTCGTAGATACATAAAAGGGTGATAAACGTCATCCATTTTTGGAATAGCTCACGGATTTCCATTTCGACATGGAAATCAGTTACAACTCAATCCACAAGACCGTGTTATAGTCAAAATTATTTGAAAAGAGATATGTATTAAAAAATATAACAAAATGCTGTTGCGATAGTAGACTTGCCCTCTATTTAGTCTTCTTCATTTGATGTGACTTACTCACAACCCCCTTCAGCAACCTCCTAAAAGAAAAAGATCTTCCTCAAACTCTTCCACACATTTAAATTTTTTTTCAATGTCTCAGTCTTGGTCTCCTAGGTGGCTCAGTGACACAGAGCTCGAGTTTAAATCCGAAATTCGTTGGTTTAAATACAGAAGTGCATCATTGAGTTTATTTGTATATAACACATTTTGAGAAATACTGCGTGACTACAATTAAAATATCGAAGAAACATCTACCAATCAAGATTGTGCTTCGGTAGTACATTAAAACGCATCTCGCTTGTCGAGAGTAGGCCAGTTTCTAAGCAGCAGCAGTTAAGGCGGGGATGTTTCATGTTGTCTCATACGCCTGTAATTTCACTTCACACACATTTCCACCGCTATATTGCACCGCGAGTGCACCACTCCTTAGCGGCAGATTACCAGGATTTAAGAAAACATATTAATGCTATCCTAAATAAGTGAAAACCGTGGCACAAATTCTACTGTTACTGTGGATTGCTCCTTTTGTACCACCCAAGGGACACGAGGGACTAGAAGAAGGCAGAACGCGAGCAACATAGACCCCATTCCGGTTAGCAATCGCCTTCATTTTCTTTCGATAAGTGTGGACTCAGAGAAATAGGGCAGTAATAAACATACACGAATATAAATAAACGTCTTAATGTATCCAAACGGTAAGATGCACTTACGTCATTCTGTGACTAGCGCCTCGTCCTGGTTCCATGTCTGATAAATTGTACTTATGTCTCACCAACATGTATCATTGTTTTGTGTGTAGTTACTTATCTAATGTAAAAAATGTGAACAAAGAATAAATTGCAAGAGTACATAGAGATTAGACGTAGAGAGTAGATGGTGCGAACATAGTACATTTGGTTTTATGGAAAATGTCTTTTGAAAAACCTTTTGATCAGAATATAATTAGCATGAAGGACTAATCGACACTTTTTTAATATTGGCTACAAATTATGGCATATTTTGATACTATTGGTATACCTAATGACGCCAATGAGGTGTTTTCAAAAGAAAAACTAGTTTCATCTCTGCAGTGCAATGCAGAAAAGATCTGTCAATGACAATTTTCATATAGATCGTTCCACACTGTACGATGGTCCGTCCCAAAATCAAAAGTTATGTTGTCCTTGGTGTATAATATTTGAAATATAAAAATAGTAAAGTCTGTTTCTATATTTCAAGTACAGCAAGCGTTGTCCTGACGCACCACCAGTGTCATATCATATCATGATGCCTAAAACGTACTAGTGAAAATTTCGGAGCACCGGACTCTCTGGTAGCTCAGGCGAAGGTCCAAGTTGTACCTAATGACCTTGGATGGTCAGGAAGGACCACTAGGCAAGTTCAAATAGATATCATGACAAGGAAGGCAAACATTTAAATTATCCAAACGTTGCTTGAAAATCTAAGATATTTATATACATTATAAATGCCTCTTTTTTTGAATAAAAAACTAATTATTACTAGTTATTTATGCATATTCTAAAAGTTTTCAATTGATTTATTATTGACTTTGACAGCGAGGCAAGATCAAAGTAAAATTTCGTGTTATTTTTTTTTTCTTTTTTAAACTTTTACACACTCATAAATCTGCTTCCGTGTGTCGCAGATGGCATGGGTAAACACAGAAACACAAGACAAACACCCAAGACCCAAGAACAAACTTCATGGTCACCACACAAAGTGTGCCCCGGCCAGGAATCGAACCCGAGTATCTCGCTTCGAAGGCAGGGCTACTACCAACTAAGCCGTCGAAGCCAACGGAGCCGTCAAACTTGTGCAAAGTTAGTCAATGATCACTTTATTATTTTGCTGGAAGAAGGCGATTTCATTAGTTCTACATAGTATATTCACAATAACATTGGGCATGTTATTACGCCATCTTGAATGGTGACCACATGCTTCCAAAATGTTCGTTTTTTGTGGCGCTGTTATGTGGGAACTAGACAAAGATACCTTTCGAGCACTTACTGAATTGCCGTATACAAACACAACTTATTTATAACTAGCTGTTCCCCGCGACTTCGTGCGCGTGGGAAGTAACATTATTTTGCACGGAACCTTATTTGTTTTTCTTTTTCAGTATTATAAGTATCTGCTAGCCCAATCAAAATTGTTCCAGTCTTTTCGGAGATTAGCCGTAACAAACAGACAGACATACGGATAGTCAGACAGAATAACAAAATTTTACACTTTAGTAAAAAGCTGTAATTTTGACAATACAAACGGACACTTCAATTTTATTTATTTGTATGGAAATATAAATAAAGTACACTCGCCAGCTTAAGGTGAACCATGCTTTCGAAGATTCCTGTAACTTCCGGAATTCAAGTTATTTGGACCTAACACTTAAATTAATTTAATAATAATTAATTTGAGGGTTGTGGTGTCCGTAATTTCTGAACTATACCGGTGGCCTTGAAATAATAAATAAACGTTTACACACTCATACCTCTGCACTAGGATTCCCTGTGTCGCAGATGGCATGGATAAACACAGAAACACAAGACAAACGCCCAATGTTTACGGAACATTCTTTATAGTAACACCTTTCTAACAAAAAAAAAAAATAAAGCAATCAGACAACGCGTTAATAAATTACTTCCATTACATATGAGCATAGTCTTTGTTAGTCTGTTTACGTTTACCTACTGATATTTACTATCATAAAAAAAGGTATTTCCTTTGATGAGAAATAATTATTCTTCAAAAGGGCTCGTTATGATGGAAAACGAATAGGAGGACATTATTATGGTTCACTAGTTTACTAGACAATAGAAAATCTGACAGAATTTATGTTTTTTGCAAGTCACTAAAAAAAATCACGGTTCCCAGATAAAAAGTATTTAATCCAGAGTATGAGCTACCTTCAAAACAAACTTCATCCAAATAGATTCAGTTGTTGAAGCGTGAAGGAGTAACAAAATAAAAAAAAAAAAAACAACGTTAACACACTCATACCTCTGCACTAGGTTTCCCTGTGTCGCAGATGGCATGGACAAACACAGAAACACAAGACAAACACCCAAGACCCGAGAACAAACTTCATGCTCACCACACAAAGTGTGCCCCGGCCGGGAATCGAACCCGGGACCCCTTGCTTCGAAGGCAGGGCTATTTAGCTACACACAAATTTTCACGAATGAATATAGAAAGTATTGCACCATTTGTAAGCATTAACAGTTGCAAAGTAATAAAAACAAGATGGCTCGATGCCTTTCTTTTAGAGAGGCGAGAAAGGCATTAATAGTTAATCGGCCGTTAAGTATTCGTAACAATGCTAATTTTTCTATAATCACCGGTAATTATATATAGAACATAATTTCTTTGATCATGTCTTTGGGTGTTTTATCCAACGGTAAATGGGATCCTATTACTAAATTTTTAAATTTTCTTTTGGAAAATTACATACTTTATTTGTATGTTGGTACTGGGGGGGGGGGGGCAGATCCGATCGGTTCTCTTATATATCTATATATCTTGAAACAAGATAATAATTGATCATTGAACGAAAAGATTCCTTAAATCAACGAAAAGAAATTGAGAATATAGGCTTCTGTCTGGTCAACCAGTTTCTAACAAGAGACTGATTTAAAAATACAATTATCCAACTTTAATGCGTTCATTCTTTATTTTATACTCTTAGCGGTAGAATTAATTTCTTAATAAAGATTTTTTTATTATAAATTACATCTATACATTAAAAAAAAACCTCATTTATATCGGTCTACAACTGTCGAAAAAATCGCGACACAAAAATACAAAAATAAAACATACAGTCTAAATGAGGACTTTTAAAGTCCGTTAAACATGACTTATTTTCTTCATAAGCTTATACCACAACATGGTCTAGATAAACCATGAGTATATTCTTGGTTTCTTGGAAGACATTTTCCCATAGAGACAAAACGCATCGGCTAACAGTAAGGTAATGTTGGGCAACGGAACGAAATTGTCGGGTTGCAACACTGTGTGGGCATAGTGGGGAAACCATCAGTTGACGTTATAACGTAGGGTATTCATAAGCATTCATCTTTTAGATCCTATAACGTTTCTACATTTCATGGGGAGTCTAGTTCCTCGCATCCGTAGGTGACCCTTTCAGATACTCATAAAGAGCGTGGTGGCCCAAGGGCATATACGCCGACTTTCAATCTGAAGGTCGTTGGTTCAAACCCACAGGTGCACCAAAAAGTTTTTTCATTTGAAAAATTTATGTGTTCTCGAAATGGTGACGAAAAACATCGTGAGGAAACCGCTTAGAACCATAAATTCGAAGACATGTGACATTCACTGTTAATTATTGAGAGTAGTAAAGTGTCCCTGCAGTGGGAACATTAGAGGCTGGTACGGACTCATACACAGTTCTGTTATACGTGTAATATCTGTGGTTACCCTACTGTGGGTAGTTTGATAGCTACCGCCCGCTGTTCTACGCAATTGCTTTTAGGAAGTTGGTATTTTGATGAAAACTAAGCTTGGATTTCATTTGTATCTTTGTTATTCAGGACAAATTAAAGTAAAACTTCAACTACACATTGATAAAAGGACTCCTTTTATCAACGAGATGCAATGATCGTAGTTCAAAAGCTTCCAAAATAAATTCAGATACGTTTTACCACCATCACCACTAATAAATTTAGTAGAATAAATCTATTGTATTAAAATAAAAATGAATTGCAATAAAAACTTATAATAACAAAATCTTCAAGGTTTGAATGCAAAAATATTCCAATAAAAAGTGCTACCGTTTCAATTAAATGCTCCGTGTTTTGTTAAGAATATTCGTAATTTTTTACGATCACAAAACACATGTTTTCATATAGTCATACTTCCAAAGTGAAATTCCTTTGTATCTGAATTGCAAATTAAACATTCATGAGTCAACTAACGAGAAGAACAACACAACCTATTTGCGATGAAATGGGACATCCCATTTCATCGCAAATAGGTTGTATGAGTCAGATATCATCCACATTTTTGTCTGATAAAGCAATATTAATACAAGAAGATGATATGCTTAGAACCGGAGATCTTGAAAAAAATATCTATATGACATTGAAACATTCTTCTATATCTTTCGTGTGTCCAAACCTGGTGTCGGAATTAATTAAGCTGTCGTTAACATTTCTTGTAAAATAATACCCAAGACTGACATCATAACGTGTGCTCCGAAGCACGAAGCGCTCAGTTCAAATGCCACTAATCGATCACAGATCCAACTATGATGCGAGAGAGTTGCTTAACTTCGATAATCAAAAAGTCTGTCTGTCCCTTTAGGCAAGCTTCTCCATAAGTGGTTCATAGCAACATTATTACATGTACATAATAGTTGCCGCCCCGCATAGTTCCCGTTCCCGTGGAAATACGGAGATAAAATATAGCAATCAATTATATTTTGTTTCTATTAGGTTTTCTAGAAGATCTTTCATTCACGCATTCATATTTACAAATAGGGTTCATAAAGCTTACCTACTATCTACAAGCGAGAAAGAATAGGCTTTAATCTTATCTTTTGATGGAACCAAGTCTCTCTTTCGTAGGTATGCTATGGGTGGTGCGATCAAATCAAAATAGCAGTGAAACGCGTGCCAAGTTAGTCCGGAGAAGAACTGCCACCACGCTGCTGCCACCAAATAGTGGTTATCTCGCATTAATGTGTTCCGGTGGTAAGGTGTGGTAGCCGGTGAAATTATAGGCTCACGAGACTTGAGATCTTGAGACTTGAGAACTTGGGTCTTTATACTTCGGTATTGGGGAACCTGAGTCGTTTTGCTGTTTAAGGCTGTAGCAACTAATCATCAGGGCCGTTAGCTCGTTCCTACACATAAAAATGAATTAAAACGCAGTATACACACCATTAAATTTCATCAACCTTCGCGTACCCACGCGAGAACCATTTAGAAATAAACAGGCCCTTAGTTCCATGGTCTGAAATAATTTGTTGCTTTAATAGACAACCAAGCTCATTAGCAGGTGGAAACATTTGCAACAGCCAATAAATCTAACATTAATGTCAGGAAACTCGCAAATTCGAGAATTCAACTGTCTCTGCAAACTAGTTGTCCCTTTAGATCACTAAAGGCCAGTGAGTTGGGCAGCATTCTTCTGAAAATAATACTATCGTTATCTGATTGAAAGTAAGCTTGTTTTCCCTTCGTCTTACCAGATTAATCTTTTTTAAAGCTTAGAGAGCGTGGTGGCCCAGGGGCACAGACGCCGACTTTCAATCTGAAGGTCGCTGGTTCAAACCCACACGTGCACCAATGAGTTTTTTCACTTGAAAAATTCATGTGCACAATACCACGTTCTCAAAACGGTGACGGAAAACATCGTGAGGAAACCGGCATGTCTTAGAACCAAAAATTCGATGACATGTGACATCTACCAATCCGGATTGGGCTCCCGTGGTAGATCAGAGCCCATTCACTCTCAATTATCGAGAGTAGGCCGGTGTCCCTGCAGTTGGAACATTAGAGGCTGGTACGGTAAAGCTTAGATAAATCAATCCCTATTAATCAATTAGGCAATCCCTAATTTTCACCTTGTGGAACTATCGTGGGAACATTTTTATGTCAATTGGTAAGCTCTTTGCAATTGTTTTCCAACAATTAACTCGGATAATACTTTCCTGTTGTAAAATTAATAATAATTAAATTAATAATTAATTAACTTAAAATTATGTACTCTTTTATTATAAAACCCTAATGTGTTTTCTTTTTTTAAATAACAGTAGCTTAAGTTACTCCTTATAACATCAGCTATCTGTAAGTGTCCTGTTAAAATCGGTCCAGCCGTTTCGGAAATTAGCCAGAACAAAGAGACGGATAATTTTTTTAATTGTTTCTTTAGTGTCGTATATACTTTCAAAGGCATTCTGTAATTTTTTGACGTATCAAACAGATACTTAAATTTTATTTATTCGTATGTTTATTAACTTAACTTCTTGAAAGACAAGAAACAGACGAATGGATAGACTTAACTTCTTTAAAGAAAAACAAAACAGGCACAAACAAAAATGCTTATAATTAAAAATACCATAGTAACATGCGAAATTACCGCCCGTAAAGAAAAGACAAACAAAAAATTTCACTTGAATAATGAATGCAGCTATATAGAGGCTTTGTTTATAATAAAATCAAATTCATCATTAATTAGATACACGACTTTCGTCGAAATGACTCACGCTGATCGATGGCCCTGATTATGCAATGGTCTATTATTTTCCCCAATCTAGATAACTCAACCGCTCTGGTAGAAACAAGTGCTAAAACGCTAATTGCCTCATTTTTTGCCGTAACTAAGATGAAACTGACTCATTTCCTGTTAGAGGCCTTGACTTTGATGTTACTTCAATGACACCCGTACATGTGGATAACATTAGCTGGTGGATATACTTAGGTTTGCTCCATTAAAACTATATATAGCGACAACTTTATTTTTCTTTTATTTATATGACTAATGTGACAAGCAGGCGGTCCACCTGTTAAGTGATTACCACCGCTCGTAAACAAGCACAATACAACTCAGGTCTTCCCGTACTAAAGTAGCAGAAGACCCAAGTTGCACCACGTTGCGTCCGTCACTCTGAGACGGGGATACGCTTAAAGACCCTTCCATCCGAACACAGTAGTGCGAGTTCACCACTGCTTGGCGGCAGATTACCAGGTGTGCAGGCAGTACTTTTCCGGATGAAGTTGGCACAAGTTCTACTTCTACTTTGGGTTGCTTCTTCTGCCCCACCCGGGGGACACGTGTAGGGACTCTGAAGGTCCTTAACCTTCCTTAACCTTATTTGGTGAAAATAAATAATCTTAAAATAAACTATTTATTGGAATTACTCCCTAATTAGGTTTTGATTCTCAGATCAGCATAAATTTTGCACGCTAGAAATATTTAAGACAAAAATAATTACTGTTTTTTTCTCATGTGTGTCACGGTTTTACATACCACTGCAAAGATTCCCTGTGTCGTACGTAGCATGGACAAACATCGTATAGATATCAAGATATATAAAAGCACCCAAGATCCGAGATCAAACTGAACAAATGTTAAAAACAATGTTAATGATAACAACAAATGTAAATAACAAAAAATGTTAAAATAAGACCTACGGAGCTGTCATATCTTCGTTTTTATTCAATTTTCCAATGAAATTAACAGAGATTTTCAAGGAAGTTTTTTTAGGAATTTGTAATAGGTATATTATGAAACTGCTGTAACAATATACAATATAATATTATATTTGTTTCTAAATTTATTGAATATGAACCTAACATCGTTGTAATAAGGCGTGTGAGCTTCCTGTTTCTTTAGTTTCTTTTTAATCTCCTTATTCCTCGGGATGCAATTAAACAAGTAATCGATTGCGCAATTAAAAGTTGCAAAAGGTTACCCTTTCTAACTGACGCAACTTTTCATAAAATTTCATAATTGTTTACTCCGATACGGGATTTGTGAGAGCAGAAGGTTTTTGTATTACAAAATTAGTCGACTCACTTTCGAAGGGAAACACGTAAGATCTTGGAATCGTGTTTGCAAAAAGGATCGAAAAGGTTGTGCAACTTTTTGTTAGTTATTCTCTCTTCCAAGGATGACTCAAATATTAAAAGTCAGCTTTCATAACGAAGGTGTGATAAGTCTACCTACTTATTTAGTAGGATAGGATAGGATATAGGATTTTCTGGGTCGCAGGACACATGAGCAAACACAATCACAAAATCACAAATCGCACTGGGTGAATACAACAGTTTTGAAAACTATTTTTTTTTGACAGGATACACTCTCAGATTAGTCCCATAGAAATGTTATCAAATTTAGTTCAATATTTCGTCATCCTTGCCTATACTCTTCATATAAATCTGAATTTCGACATTTGTTTAACATAAATGCGACATTAGAAAATTTGGCGGAATTATTTCTTGTTTATTTGTTGGAAAATTTCTTTTCCGATGCTTGGTATACCGTTTTGCATGATTCTCTATTTAATTGGATACTATGTCCGAGGTGGTCCCATCGATAATTTATGAAGAACATTCCATTCCACCCTTAAAGACGTAAAAAAGACGTATTTTGAAGTTGGTTTATTGGATTTTAAAATCAGTTATGTCAATTATTAAGTACTGGAAATACTGGAAAGCAAGGTATTTTAGTCGCTCAGTACATTTTTGTCAGTATTAAAGTTTTCGCGGGAAGTCCGGTATTGGTCGTTAAAACAGTATGGATTGGAGACATTCTTCAAATCCTGTTCTCGTATGACGCAATTTTGGGGATACTTGCAGAGGGTATTGCATGACTGTATCAATTGCATTTTGATCTGGTCGACAATGATACTGCCAAATCTAGAAGATATAGACTAGCTCCTCCGATATTTGCCTTCGGTTACCATCGGGCTGGAGTCTGAGAAAAACATGTGTATTAAATAAAATATAGGAAAATAATTCTTTTTTTTTTCTCCTTCTGATTTCTATCGCTATAATGAGTGAATAGGGTTTGAACAATCGCCAATCTTAGTAATGAGAACGCTTGATGTATTGTATAGAAGTTTAATTTAAAAAAAAAATCTGTTTGCAAAAATGTTTAGCTGCTGTGTGGGGGAGGTTACTTCCGTGCTTCAGAAGGTATGCAAAAATATTTTTTTCTTTTATCATTTGACTAAAGTGTCTGGACGAGCAGACGGTCCACCTGATGTTAAGCGGTTACCGCCGTATATAAACATAAATAAATACTGTTCAGGTCTTCCCCTACCAAATTCTGAGAAGACCCAAGTGGCATCGTGTTGCGCCCGTCACCCTGAGACAGATATTGCCTGTAATTTCACCGGAAAAGCAGCGCGAATACATCATTGCTAGGCGGATTACCAGGTGGTGTGGAGTAATGCTTCTCCTACCGAACTTGGCACAAGTTCTAGTCCTACTTTGGGTTGCTTCTTCCACATCACCCAGGGGACACGTGTAGGGACTCAGAGGGTATATGCCTGAGGATGCGGAAAAGATGTCGTAGGTCATCGAGGTGCATGAAAACTGCAGCTCAAAAGATGGCCATGTTCACGATTCACACGAAAAAAAGACCAGTTAATATCAGCAGCTAACTCATTCCTCCATTTCCACACATTAAAAAAAGACTATTTGAACGAAGAAATAGATTTCATATTCGTATTACCCACTAAGCTTGGATCGCAGTCGACACGGAGTACATTAGTTTGCCTATATTCAAACCCAAGCGTGTCAAATTCATAATGCCATTTTGGCATTTAGCGTTCATTGGGATTCAAACACGATAATTTTTCAAAGCTCAATCACGGAGCATAGTTCGCGCCAGCGATGTCTGTACGTGTACGTATAAAGCAAGCATTTGCTATTTTAGTGTTCATTACTGAAAGGTTTACCCTTAAGTTTTATTTATTAAAAACTTTTCACGTGAGTTTACCAGAAAAATTATTTTATAGAAACCTTGTCCTGAACTTTACCAGATATATTTACTAGATATACTAAGCAAAGATTTGCAAGCAACAATAACGATAACTGATTTGCATAGAGTATTATATAATATTTCATTTATAAATTGATCACATTATAGACACAAGACCAATTCAACTTACTAATTATCGTAAGAAAAAAATATAACTCTTTCATCGCGTCAGCGAAACGGTTTAAAGTAATTACAAAATAATCATTTGCACAAAAAAATGCCAAGCTTTTATTTTTATCCATTTAATCTTTTAAATATTGAGTATTGCTGCGTACTTAAAAAAACTGGATAACATTTAATTACCAACTCATTTATGAACACAGGTATTCTAATTCCTACGTCCAATTTAAAATTGTATGTATAAACTCGGCACAAAACTTAGTCGGCAGAAATGTGTGGGCGTCGTATCTGAGCTTAGAGTGCGTAGGAGTGCCGCGTACTGTACTTACGTACTTAAATCCGTGACCAAGGCTCTATTTATTAAACATTAACATATTACGATTACCTTTAACCAATCGTTTCCTACCACGATCTTATGATAGGTAACTATTCATCACGTGTTGATTTGCATTCGTACTATCTATAATACTTATCTATTTATAGGTGAGAATTCTTGATACCTACACCAAGTGTGTATTACTTTTATAATGATTGTGGTGTACTGTAATTATTTTTATAAACTAAATATGCATATAGGAAAAATTTTGCCGATCAATGATCGATAGACAGTTGCGCCTTTTTTGTCAGATATTATTGGAAAAACCGCGTATGCTCATTATCATCAATATGCTTTAATAGAAACAATTAATATTTAACTCTTTGTATACTTAAATAAGATAGAAAGCTCTTTATTGCACAAGAAAATCAATTACATAGGCGAATTTCATGCAACTTAACATTATCTCCTAGCTAACCTTTGTGTAGCACGGAATTTAGTAGTGAACCTATGGGATACGTATTCCTTGTATAAACTAGCTGTTTCTCGCGTCTTCATCCGAGTAGAACACCAATTATTTTTTTACATAAAAATAGCTCAAGTTACTCTTTATAACACCAGCGACTTTGGTCTTTTCTTGGGTAGGGGAAGACCGCATTCGTTTTCTTATTGTCAGTTACAGTAACATTAGTGGGCTATAAAATCGTTCCATATACAGGGTGGATATTTGAGATGGGGCAGTAAGGGCAAACATAAGTATGACCTGAAGATATTCGAATAGAAATCGAAGTTTGAAATTATTTTCTTTTTTATTTTATTTTTTCAGACTGTCTTCTTTACAGCGGATAATTTACTCAGAACAAAAAGTTTGGCCAATGTAAAAGTTTGACTCTCTAACCGAAATGTATTTTTTCGCTGTAATTTTTTTCCTTAATCTGTGAATGTAGCTCAGAATATCTCAAAAAGTTATGGTTGGTCTACTAGGAACGTTTTCCTGTAATTATTGAGCTTCAGCTATTCAGGCGTGAAGGAGTAACAAACATACAGACACACTTTCGCATTTATAAAATTAGTATATAAATTATGGCATAGGACGGCTCCATGGCTTAGTTGGTAGTAGCCCTGCCTTCGAAGCAAGGGGTCCCGGGTTCGATTCCCGGCCGGGGCACACTTTGTGTGGTGAGCATGAAGTTTGTTCTCGGGTCTTGGGTGTTTGTCTTGTGTTTCTGTGTTTGTCCATGCAATCTGCGACACAGGGAATCCTATTGCAGAGGTATGAGTGCGTAAAAAAAAAATATAATATGGCTAAAGATGCTGTCATTCCAAGGACATTATGCTTCTAGGAAGCACAATGACGTTGCTTTCAACAAATCATCCGTAATATCGTCACTGACTCAGAATAAGTTGGAAATGTATGGGTGCCTATATATATAGACTCGCTGATTAATTACATGAATCGCAACTACATTGTGGTCAAGTGAATAATTTTTAGATGACTTCAAAGAAAGAGGAGGATACCGTTTCTGCCGTGTTTCTCTTTTTGTATGATGGTCTGAAAGAAAAGGCCTCTTGTGGCAATGTAGAATACCTATAATAGTTACTAGCTCCAACTTATATTTTTATACCTAGATTTTTATATTTTAAAACATTACTTGTAATCGTTTGTGATTGTTAATATGTTCGTCAAACAAATGGTTGTCCTGGATGGCAATCAAACCCACGACTTGACGAAGGCTGAAGAAGTTGAGAGGCCAGTAAATGTTTATGTTAAGAACGATTAGTCTAAGTACTCCGTGAGCACATTTCAGATATTTCTTCATAGTCCCTGAGAGCTAAATTATGGCATAAATTGATGACTACGAGATAAAAATTTAAACTGGTTGGACAAGGAGTGTGAAAGACCTTGTCATTCGTTGAAATAGAATGATCAAACAAGCAAATACTTTACACACCTCCTCATTTCAAAGTTACGGGCAAGTTAAAATGTATAACAAGGCAAAACAAACCTTACCTTGTGATACTAAAAACTATTTCACCTTTTACTAATGTATCATTCTTGAAAGGTGAAGGTTAGGTTGCGTAATTCAGTTTAATTTAATTTTCTTCGTGAGCTTCGAGAAATTAATTCTTGTAGCGTTCACTTGTTGGCATTTGACCGATCGTTGTGAGATTAATATTGTTATGATATTATGAGAATTAGATAAGGTGGGCATTTGTTGGAATGATTGCCCGGACACCTGCTGGGATGGAAATATCCTGGTAACAACATTCTAATGTTGGGAGCATAAACAGACCTACTTTCAACATACGACAGTCAGAGGTTAAGAAATTAACCCGGATTATAAGCAGTCATCTTCAGATGATTTGCTTCTGGGGCATAACAATAGCCTTACACTAATCTTTGTTCACCCAAGTCACATCTCGTTGCATCCATCACCCGAGATGGGAATGATACATCTCATACACCTGTGATTTCACCGGGGTTCACACCCTTTGCTTGGCGGCAGATTATCAGGTGTGGACGCAGTACTTCTCCGGACAAACTTGGCACAAATAAGAGTTCTTTTTCACGTTAGATATCTTAAGAACCTAATAGAGAAATACCTCTTCAGAAGAATTCCTGTGACCCATTGCTATACCATGTGGCCAGGAAGAAAGGATCAGCATCTGATACATTTTGTATACACAGCTATCTTGGGCGGATGTTGGCTACTGCGCGAAATTGGGTTATCGCTGGCGCTTCGTATCTATGTGATGCAACTGTTGCAGAAAAATGTGTTTGAATTAAACACATTCGGTTGGGCAATCTCTCATTGAGGTCAGTCTGAACCCTATTGAATTTACTATGTGGTATTTAGGATATATTTTGTTAATAGATGGGCCTAAAGAGTCACTTTATGGAAAGGATCTTTTACAAAAAGAAACCTCGGACTACCTCTTTTCAGATGTCAAAAACACAGTCAACACTACAAACTGAACTGAGCTAGAATGAAACAAGAAGGAGCTGAATTGGACCTACACCCGAAACGAGTTCTTACAGGGTTTTAGGACCTCTAGCAGACAGAATATGTACCTAAAATGTATGTATAAAAATTATAACGATACACATGAAACTAAAAACTACGCTTATCGTGAATTTTTTTGATCGTGACAAAATTAATGAAATTTATTTTAACTTTTAGAGTCTAAAAGTATTTTCTTCTACTAATGTATTTATAATTCATTTTAGAAAGGGTTATCATCATCAAGAGCCTACATCAGTCCAAAAAGGCTTCACCGTTCCACTAAGCTCCACTGAGCCTAGTCTATGACCCCTCGCATTCCCTTTCCGCCAGCCTTCTTCTACAAGTCAAAACTCTACCGGATCACGTTGTTCTTTTTGTACCTAAACGCAAAAGCAAGCGCTTACTTGTTTAGATATTTCTAGTTTTTCATGCACAGTTAATGTTTTTAGCCTTTGCATTTTAAACTACACACATATGCGCCTATAAGGACCTATATCCAATTTTCAAGATCATCATCGAGAGAAATCAAGATTATTTCCTTGATGCTATTCCTTCTTGGCCAAATGCAGTGATGCGGTCAGCATGAGTCATTCAGCCTTCTTTCTGGTAACGTGAGAACTGTTGCTGGTGTGGCTTAGGATGTAAGAGCATAGCGGATGTTCATGGTCTTCTAAAATCACTTTGAGTTTGTTACGACAGCCGGAAAAGTGAGAAGCAATTGATATGATAGCATGCCCAAATTTGTGTTGGTCGCGGTTAGACGGTGGATGGAGGTGGCTTAGGACCGTCTAACCTGGAAAGCTATGGGGGAGGCCTATGTCCAACAGTGGACGTCTGTCGGCTGAAATGATGATGATGAATCTATCTTTTTTTTATCTGGAAGTTCTGTTGTTCTCCGTACATGTACAGTATATGTACAGTACTAGAGTACAAGAGTAAGAGTGATCCATACCCTGTGTCGCATCTAGCATGAACAGACAAAATCACACTACACATACACCCAAGATCAAAGAGCAATCTTCATGCCCTTGTACCAGCTATCAATAGAGTCATAAAAGAGCAAAGCCAATCACGAATAAATTACTTCTTATATTATGATAGTTAAATAGTTGATTAGTACAAGCATAGATCAATTAGTATATTCTACTTGTCCTATAACGACTTAACCTTGTAAGAGCGATATAGTGGTACAGCAAAAAGTTCCCAAATTGAGCCCTCTAACAAGTTTCAAGCACTTTCAAAATAGATTACCAGTACACTAGTGTTTACCTGTCACGATCAGCGTGGGAGTTATCAGATCCAACCAATTAACTGTCAGATCATATTGTTTGGATATTGTTCGTAATCGGATTGCTTGTTGATTGCTTTGTTACTCCAATGGGACTAATGTCAAATTGACAGATCAGTTATTGAGACGTATGATTTTTACTAACTAGACTGATGGCATTATTGAATGACGTCATGATCAATGGCTGAATGACATCATCGATTTATCAGGGAATAAAAAGTTCCTTAATGACGTCAAGCGTTACTCTGGTAAAGCTTTTAGCGACGTCTATTTTGTTGGTGACATGAAAAATGAATGATGAACATCACACATCTACATTTCCAAATCTATGTCATTGTGAAAACCGCCATCAGTGACAGTGACATTTGGCTGTCATTGTATATCGTATTATCCGCAGACCTGTCTGCGGGATAATCCTATTTCATTATTTTAAAATGTTACCAGTGGTTTTTTTTCTATTCATCTCCATCCTCGTAAAAAACAGACTAAAATCGGTTATTATTATTAAGTTTCATTATTAAAATGATAAGCTTCATTGTAATACAATGTTAAATTATATCTCATGCTGTGATGGAATTTTTTTTTCTTCTGCGTAAGAAGAAAAAAATCTATTATTCATTATTAATTCTTTAGTGTCTAAGTTTTCAAGTGTCCCAAAGGCCTCTGACTAGTATAAAGCCTGGAATGACATCTTAAAATGTTCTCCAAACCACGAAGCGCTCAGTTCAATGTTCAGAAGTGCAGTAATGAACTCTTGCTAAAACACTAATCTTCTATTAAAATTAAACTCTAAGGGGTAAAATATCGATCAAATTGTTCTTCTCATACTTGGTAGCCAATAAGTTAAATTTTCCATTTGATCACTAACCAAAAATGATAAGTTAGCAATATCCGTTGAGAATGATACGAGCATAGGAATATTACCAACATTTGATTTGCTTCACCGCGTTCTTTGTCACCAAACAAAAGTAAACGAATACCATCAAACTCAAAACGTCATTCACACCATTCGCAGAAAAGCAAAAGGAATCCTCAAAATATTTACCCACAACTTCACAATTCCTAATGTGCTAAAACAAAGTCTATTGTCAACATAAAATCGCTTATTTACTGCTCGAAAAAAGTCGATTCAAATCTGACCAAAAAAACGTCCGAATTTAGCGTTGACATTGAAACACATGCAATCCACGGTCCTTTCGGACTTGAGTTCATTGTAACCTATTAGCATACGAAAAGACTCTGTCTTTGACTTTGTCGGTTCGACTTTCGTCTAAAAAGGCGAAAACAAACGATCATAAACGGTGCAACTCCCCAGAATAGTTTTTGCACTAATAAAATCGCAGTCGCAATAAACTCGGCCGACTTTTTGTCGTAGTGATCCAATTTTTTTCCGAAGGACAATAGAGGAATTATGTCGTAATGTTTAGACAATGATCTGTTTGTTTTGGGACGCTTTTATGTCCTTTTGTGACACCGATGGAAGTCCAAAAAGTGAAACTGATTGTGATTTACTTCTTTTCCATATTCTGCGTAGTGTAATGTTTTTTGACATCCTTGACATTTCGTCGTTTATCCACTTGGGCGTCCAAGTGTCGATTTGACAAAATCTTGGTATGGCTGTGGAGTCCACGTATCGATCGAGGCCGAAAAACGCGCGCGGTCATCGACCTATTCACGCTTCAACAGACGCAAATTCAGATGTTATTAATACTGCTATTCGATACTAGATGGTAGTCAATGAAATGTGTTATCTGTTACAATTCCTATATCTGTGGAAAGAACGAGAATAAACTCAGAAAAAAATAATCAAATTTCTAAATGGCCATTTCGAATTCCATAAATTTTGTGGACGGAGCTCTTGCGAACATGAGGTAAGTTTTCTGTTTTTACTAGTTATTTCTAATAGTATTATATATCAAATTGATTGTGGGGATTATCTCTTTACGAAATATGTAAAATTACGACTATTCCAAAACGTTTATGATGTTAAATCTAGTTGAGAAGATATGGTGTCATGACGCCAACATCGTTTGATGACTTTGAGTTGTTATATATAATATAAAAGGTCCTGATAATGTAAAACAAAGGCATAATATAAGATAATGCTTCACTGGTATCACGTTAATATACATTTTAATAATAAATATGTTGAGATGTGTCTGGAAATCGTAATATGCAACTTGAACTTGCAACTAGCAGTCAGGTTTTTGATCAAGATACCATCGAAAACGTCTAATGCTACATTTACACGTTTTGTGTTTTGCGATCAGTTCATGTTTTGTGGTGATGTATTGGTGGATTACGGACCTGGGTATCATTTTACAATAAATAACTTAGTGGCATGTAAACTTGACAATATGAAGTTATTGGTATATATACCTATTGGTATGTATTGAATATGTTTTGTTTTTCAATATAAATTATAATAAATCAACAATCAAAATTGGATTATGTTTAAAACAAATTGATTTAGGCAATACTTTGTGCTATTTTTACTATATCTATGGTTAATATAATATGTGTACTAACATCATCATTAATATTGCAGAGACCAAATGGAAATAATGAATACACAACCGTAAGTACACTTTGTATTTTTCTACTAACTGGCTAATTTTTAGACTAATTTTGTATATTGTATTAACTGGCTGCGACTCGGTATAAGATTTGGATCATACACTGAGTCACATTCATCCTGCTGTGTCCATCACCCGAGACAGGGGCGATACATCTCATGTGCATGTGACTTCACTGGGACACAGTAATGCAAGCACTTCTGCTTGCCAGCTTCATCTACATTAAATATGTATTGCAACAATATACATTCAAAATATTGTTTTGAGATAGATAGATACACACTTTATTGCACACCAGAAAGAAAAAACAATTATAATAACATATAACATTTTATAGGCTCTCTGGCTTAGTTGGTAGTAGCCCTGCCTTCGAAGTGAGGGGTCCCGGGTTCGATTTCCAGCCCGGGCATACTTTGTGTGGTGGCATTATGACTAAGTGTTAATAAGTATGATGTATTTTAATACACAAGTTCTCTATTTTTTACAGATTTCATGGAGGAGGATTCATCAGATCTTCGTGGAAGTAGAGCCAGCAACTGCCTTAGACCCAGCCCCTCACCAGCCCAGCACTAGCCAGTCCAAGCCCTACATGATCTCTTCTATTAGTAAGTAGTTAATAGAACAATCTATTAGTCCCTAGAAACTAAGAAAATAAGATTGACAACTTATGCCTTATTATTTGTTTCAGATGCGACTGACTATGAATTCAATGGAAATAAAGTATTTTGACCTTCACTGCGGAGATCTTGACTGGCTATGTGGTGGTGGAGGAACCAATTTGAAAGTAACTGATGGGGCCAATGAGTTCTACAGGGAAGACTGCAACTGCTGAGAGTTGATAACAATAGTGTAATTAATTTAAGAATTCAATGAGAATATCTTTGACTTTAATAGAATCATGGCACTGTTTGTGTGGTGAACATGAAATTTTCTCTTAGGTCTAGTGTGTTTGTCTTGTGTTTCTGTTTGTCCATGCCACCTGTAACACAGAACACAGGGAATCCTAGTACAGGAGTGTAAAATTTAAATTTGTAAATATATATTTTTTTGTATATTTTAGTTCGTTTTTTATTATTATTTAGTATTAAATTATAAAGTATATTATTTAGTATCTATAATAATAGTATTAAAGCAGAATAAATTCATTTGTGTTTCACTGAAAAAAAAAGAACGTGTAAATGCGCATTATGGGCGGCCATTTTGTAATATTTTTTTGATTTTTTCCGCTCATATTTTTTTGAGGAGGACATGGATTACAAATTTTTATTTTGATAGAAAGCGTCGTATTCAATATTGAAATATTGGTATCGTTTTAAAGAGAAAATACTAAACTATTACAAAATAATATAATAGTTAATAAAACTATTATAATTTTCACGTAAACCACACGTAAAAGTAAAAATTTTAAATTTTTATTCACATCACCAACTTTTAAGCTTTATTTTTATACTTTCAGATTGATATGAGTAATTTACTTTGAACTAAACTAATTCTCGATTCTTTTAGCTTGCCGTAGGTATTTTTTATTCTAATGAAGGTACAGTAGTTGTCCAGTAGTAAATGTTTATGTGAAAAAAGGTCGCGCGCGATTATTAAAAAAACGATGCCGGCGGAGCGGGACGTTGCAGACATAGTCGCTGCGCGGGCCAGACGCTTGAGTGGCTAAGACAATTGAATAGTATGTTGTTGATGTATTCCATAAAATATTTCTACAATTCAGATATACTTAGTATAAATTTCAAATTCGAGAAATTCCCTTGTAAATGAAAAAATACCCAAATAAGTTTGAAACTTCATTTCACTGAGAAGTATTATACATTTCAAATGAACTTGATTTTGAATTTAATTTGAAATGAAAAATAATTTCATTTGTAGTCTTCATATTCTGGGCCTTTAGGTTAGCAAAAATTAAATCAGAAAAAAACAAAAAAAAAATGTTTTCAAAGACAAATTTAAAGACAAGTGTTTCTTTCCTAAAAAGCATAATCAAATCTTAATTATTAATTTTATAATTAGTTGAAACGTTAATAAATGAATACAAAATATTCATGGACATTTCACACAGCGCCATCTAGTCCCAAACTAAGCATATTTTGTAATATGGGAACAAGATCAAGATTACTGATAACTTTCTTATATTGTTTAAATATATACATTATATAATATAGATTAACACCTAGACACGGAACAAATATTCATGTTTTTCATGCAAATGCTTGTCCTGAGTGGAAATTGAACTCACGACCTACAGAATTACAGACTGCAGAAGGTTGAACTCCTACCAACTGAGCAATGAGGGTAAAGACACCTGTGTAACGCGTATATAGTTAAATTAAATTATTGACGAGCCAAAAACTGTTACGCACACCATAGATATTCTGTATATTTCATGTTGTTGTTATGTATCATCTTTATGAATAAATTATGTAACAACCTTGTGAATAAATTATTCTATTCTATTCATAACACGACAATATCCCAAAGTCTATTTATCAAAAACAACTTTTCTTGTCAGTTAACTTCGTGTCCTATATTACTTCAATCATGTTTAGCATACGAAAACTACATTCAAATTTGGACTGATTATCATCGAACCAAATTTGGTTAGGTAGAGTTCTACGAACCATTATAATTTCCACATTCAAAAGCCCTTCTCGCAATAAATAAAACACATAAATAAAATATCGGTTCTACATAAAACAGCAGCAAAGACAGCGCTTACATGACATCATCATAAACATATTTAAAACGAAACAAAAGTTGACCGACTAAATCTATTGCAACGCCTCCTTTTTTAGTTATGTTGCCGATTCTATAGAACAATAGCCTTCGATCGTCCAAAAGGGTCATACAAAATCTTTTGTTGCATAATGAGTCTGCATATTTTGTAGAAATGTGAAAGTGAAATTCTAAAGTTTTATATGCTACTACTCGGTTTCTGTTTTCGTTTCTGTACAATTTTTATTGCTGCCATTTTGGTAGACGGAAGCTCGGCTCGGACTTTCGTTTTCTTGCGTTTGAAATGCCGCCTTCGATATTTAAGGTTTTTGTTTGTAAAGTTTGTTGTATAAGTTTTCGACTGGACTGAACTATTATTGTTACTGTTGAATATTATCTACACTAATATTATAAAGAGGAAAGATTTGTACCTATTTTTGTATGTTTGTAATGAATAGGCTCAAAAAGTACTGGGCCGATTTAAAAAAATTTAAAAAATGCTACATTCTTCCAATTTGACATAGGCTACATTTCATTTTGAAAAAAATTAGGGATCCTTGGTAAAATTTGAACAATGTAACCGAAGGTATAGAAAAATGAGTCTTAAAATGTCTTTCGTCGAATGCGCTGCCGAAACTATTAGCGATAGAACAAAATAATGTACAACAATATTGAAGAACATCATAATGTCTACAAAAAACTCCGCGGTAGCATATCTCCAACTATTGTAGTTATGTCACTACCCCGTGCGAAGCCGGGACGGGCTGCTAGTTGTTGAATATAATGATTGTCGTAGACAATGATTTTCATATAAAAAACAAGCATTTAACTGGGAGAGTGTCTTTTACCAATTTCAGCATCTGACACAAACTTGAACATATTATGGAACCCAAAGTTATCAATAATTATTTCTTCTCTTATTTTGACGTTAGTCGACAAACAGTTTGATCTACAAGTACATGTGTTTGTAAATCTGAGAGAATTATTTTCATGACTCATTAATAGCAACATTATGATAAATGGATGCTGTGGATTAAAATATTTTGGGTCATCCAAGCTTGACTAAGATAAATAAGATTATGCTACGAATACCTTACTCAATGTCTTAAGGTGTCCATCATAATGTCTGTCTAAAGATTAAAAAATCTAAACTAGTGACTTTGTGAAATATTGCATCATATATCATTAAATCGTTTTTTTATACGAAAAATGTGACGGGACGAGCTTTAGGCCCACCTGATGTTAAAAGGTTACCTACACCCATAAAACATCAGTACGACTTAGATCCTTAAGTGAATATAAGTTGAAATGAATAAATAAACAAATAATAAATAAATGAATAAAAAACTTCACCATATTAGCCTATCATTCAACAAGTGTCTGATTTAAAAAATCGAATAAAACCGACATCATTATTTTCATCCTTTATTTCTCGCCATTATTCTCTATTTTGGATGTAGGGTGTAGGGCACACTACTATTTTAACATCCAAATCGGTCGAAAGCAAAATACGCAATTTCGTACACTTTCATGACATATTTTTCCAGTTATTTTGATTTGACAACAAAACTATTAAACCAATCATAATATTTTTTATAAGACCACTCTGATAATATGTTTTCAAATAAAAAATAAATTTCAAAATTGCTTCATAAATTACGGAGATTTGTGGTAACAAATATAAAAAAAATACAACCGAAATTATAGCCTCCTTCGAAGTTGAAAATGGATCCCCACGATACCGGAACCAAAGTCACAAACAGTAAGCGTGACCTTTTGGATCAAATAAGATAACCTAACAATGGGATACTCATTTGATCCATTCACTTCTGCATGGCTTTTTTGGTGTATCCTACGTCCTCGGACGCATCCGCTTCGCTAAGAATACTAGAATTCGCGTTGGTGATTGTACGTGTGTATTATTGCTTGATTTTATTACTTTTCGCTTCCTCTATACTTAATTATTAATTGGTTCCTTGTTTATTTTTATTGCCAATTGGAGAGGAGCACAATAATGTTATTCTTTATTTTTTGATCTCACAAAGGTAATTCAATTCCAAGGACAAATATTTGGGGGGTCCAGTTGCTCGCGTCCGTAGGTACGTACCTAAGTCATATTGCCGTTGTTATGGGCGTAGGTAATCTCTTAACATCAGGTGGGCCTTCAGCTCGTCCCGTCACTTCCAATAGGTACTTAAAAAAGAACATAGATGTTTGTGCTGTCTGAGTGATGATGTTTTATAGTATTTAAAATATAAATACGTTTAGGCACTCATACCCGGGATTACCTGTTTCGCATGTGGCATGGACAAACAGAGAAACACAAGACAAACACCCGAGATTAGAGCAAACTCATCACACAAAGTTTGCCCCGGCAGGGAATTGAACCCGGGCTTAGCTTAGTTGGTAGCTACGAAGGCTTTTGCGAATTAAGTACCAATAGCCTAGTTTTAGTACTATAGTATTAATTTAGGTCTAGATGGCGCAGTGTGATATTTGCGTGATTTTTTCCTTCTTTCTTAAATTGTTCCTTGGTTGTATTTATTGTTAATACAAAGAATTAATAATAACAAAATTTTGTTATTATTTATTATAAAACGTTGGAGTTATGTTTTTGAGCGAAGGTAAATTGGTTTTTACTCCTATTTTTTGTACCTACGAGTTTATGCGGATGTGGTAGATAGTTTAAAAATTATCAAAATTGCCCTGTAGCTGATGATGAAGTTATGTTATTTAATGTAAAAAATGTACTCAAAACGAACCGTACTGTACCAATCTCTAATGTTCCCACTGCAAGGACACTGGCCTACTCACGATAATTATGAGTGAATGGGCTTCGATCTACCATGGGAGCCCAATCAGGATTGGTAGATGTCACATATCTTCGAATTTTTGGTTTTAAGACATGCCGGTTTCCTCACGATGTTTTGAGAACGTGGTATTGCGCACATACATTTTTCAAGTGAAAAACATATTGGTGCACTTGTGGGTTTGAACTAGCAACCTTCAGATTGTAAGTCGGCGTCTGTGCCCCTTAGCTAAAACATTCAAAACTAGAGTTTATCATAAAATATATTGTCTATAGTCCGCGGCATTGCTCGCATTACTCTTTGTCAATCAATTGATTTCTGAATACCTTAAGTGCATTTCAGTAGCCCTGATTACAAAATCGAGTATGATCGAGTATGATGATCGAGTAGTTCAGGCGTAAAACCGTAAAAAACTCACATTCGCATTTATAATAGGTACTAAAGTATATTAAAAGTGTGTTATTGATTTGTCAAACGGAATGTCACAAGTCGGTTAATATTTAATTTATCGACCTACACTTGGCTCAAATTTATCTAAATGGCTAGTTATCCGGACACACGACATGCCCCGCGGTATGTTTTAATCTCGATCTGAAATCAGATCGTACACAATCGACAATACAATTGAAATGCGTATGAATAATTAATTCAAAAATTACATGTAGATTATGCCTAAAGTACGTGACATTCGCAAGCACACGTACTTCTCGAAGCAGTGTAACACTTTAATACTATCGCTGGTATCCTTTGTGTCTCAATCAGAATACAAAACGCGTAACTAATCATACCTCTACATGTATTCTAAGCTTTATACACATCAAATTAAGATTCAAAGTCGACTGAGATACATAAGAAATATTAGACGTTTTTTCTGGAAATGTAATGTGTGCAGTGGCTCGCGGTAGGACCTTGGCAGGGACGTGGAACAGTATCATCTGTTATAACGCTCTATGGAAAACAAAACTTTAAATTGAAAGCTGTAGCGTTGCAACTCAAACGAAGGGTGTTGGTGTATGTGCTGTTTTATCATAGAGAAAGGCTGTCGACGTTAGAACCTTGACTGAAGTGGGACGTTACACTGTTACCACATAGGGCCTAAGTGTAGAACAGAAGGTGCGGCGTGTCGTAATCTAGAGATGAAAAGCTGCGTTGCCATGCAAAAATGGAAACTGGCAAAATCATTGTTCGAAATGGAGTAGTTTCTGAAGTGATGGAAACTGAATGTCCATCTGATAGTAAGTGGTTACCTCCGCCTAAGTCCGCCAGGTCCCATCCCCCGTCATCCAACACGAGGATATTAGGTCTCATGCATCTGTCATTTTCACCGGCGCTCACACCTTACAGCAACACGATAGCATTACTGCTTAGCGGCAAATTATTAGGTGTGGAGGCAGTAGATACTTCTCTAGACGAACTTGGTGCGGGTTCTACTGCTACCTAAAAGCTTCGTATATGTATTTACTAACACTGACTTTGGCACGAAAGGTTCCAGGTTCGATCTCTGGCCGGCGCAAGCCTTGTATGATGGTGTGATAAGTATAAAGATTGGTCTTGGGTGTTGGCGCCCTGCGCCACAGGAATCTCACATACCGTGCAAAGTAGCAGTAGAACTTATGCCAAGTTCATCAAGAGAAGTATGGCCACCACACCTGGTAATCCAACTACAAGCAGTGGTGCACACTTCCTGTGTTCCGGTGAAAGAGTGTAGGTGCCGGGGAAATTACTAGCGCATGAGAAATTACATCCCCGTTTCAGAGGGATGGGCACAACGCGACGACTTGGATTTTGTCATACTTCAGTACGAGAGGCTGTTGACCGCTGTTGTCTACGGGCGGTAGTAACCATTTAACATCAGGTGGGCTTTCAGCGAGTCCCGTCACCTTTGTCACATAAAAAAAAGTTTATAATTGTCTTATATACGCGTTCAATTACTAAATTACTCTAATTAGGATAAAGTGCCACTAAAATTACTCACAAGTAGCAAATGAGGCTTTCAAAGCTAGAGGCCGGTTTTGATTGATGTACTATTTAACTGAGCTTAGTAGCTGAATTCGATTCAATCCTGTTTACATTGGTCAAATACCAATTTAGTATCAGTAGATTGCAGGATTACACTGCAATGCTGGAACAATATACCTCACCCTTTACATGCTCTGAGCATAATCCACAAGTTTTACACTCATAAACTTTATTTTAGATACGACAAAATGAGATGCGGTCTCAGAAATTTCAGCGTCTCCATCGCGCAGAATTTACGTTGACGGATTTATGACATAATTTCAACAACAACAAAGTTTATAGTGTTTTATCAATGAAAAATGCGCTACACTTCGATTCGTCAGATGTGTAGGCTAAAGGTACAAAAATAGGTAATTATGACCATGCAATTTCAATAACCACCATGTCTACTTAATAAAATTACGCATTCAATTAAAATGCTAAGCCTCCCATAAAGAACTACAATAAATTCTGTGAGACAGCTCAATTATTTGGTATAATATAGGCGAAATAATTGGCAATTCTACCGTAAAGCTTACATGTTAATCTAACAAGGTGTAATTATAAGCATGCGTGGGCATAGACAATGTTGACGGTTAAAATGAAGACGCCATCTTTGCGCGACTGTTATTTCTGCGCTTCTACAGAACAAAAGGTGCCTATTATATATAAGGTTGAAAATAGTCATGTTTCATGTTATTTAGCACCAACATGAAACTTATGACTATTTTTAACCGACTTCAAAGGAGTTTTTCAATTCTTTGGTATATTTATTTTAATTGTTTTTTACCAACCGGTATATTTTACGCAGATCCACCATAGGTACAAAAAAAAAAAACATGGACTCAAGCGTACGAATTATGTCACTAGTTTATATCTGTATATAAAAAAAAAAAAGAATGATTGCTAAATGAGTTGCTGAGTGAGCGGAAAACGCGAGAACGGCAGGATCAATTCGGATTTTCTTTTTCGTGTTTTTATTGATGTTCGAGGAAGGTTCTTATGAAGAGAAAAAGAGAAGAATAAGGAAAAATTATCGGAAAATTAAAAAAGAATAAGAATATTGTAGGTGCTTTTTTCAAAAGAATTTTTGCTGCTACATGCGTTTCATTTGACAGCTGATTGTCAAATTCTCGTTTGACATAACTGTCAGCGATTGACAGAATGCACGCTGCAAATATTGTTTAACCAAGATGCATCGGTCGAAATTATTAAGACAGGACAACGCCTGTCGGGTCGGCTTGTAAACAATAAAAACAAATATTGATAAATACTATAAATACAGATTATATGTAAAAGCAGCTCTCAGAAATTTTCATCTTTTTTTATTTATTGCCTCCGTGGTGAAGTTATCCACGATTTGCCAGTGTCGAGTCGCAATATTTAAGTGAGCCGATCTCAGATAGAGAAACTTGTACAAAAAAAAATAACCTCGTGAAATGAGGGAGAAACGCCTCAGAATTTTTTTCAATCGCAACAATCACTGTCACTGACATTGAACCATGTATCTTGACATTTAAACTTCCCTCGTTGTGTAATGACTCAGTACGTAAACATTGCAATTAAACTTTTAAATGACTTCATTACTTATTCTTAGGTACGTACTAATTCTAACATTCAGTAAGAAAAACTTCTAAGTGGGCAATTTACTTTGAAACTAATATCATTTTAACAGGTTAAGAGAAAAATCGCTCTTGTTATGACAATCAACAAAATTCAATTTCAGATATTCGCCTTTTTGACTCATACATCGGATAAGTCATATCTATCAAACTCATTTAGATCTCAAGTAGGTCTCTTTTATAAAATATCTTCCATGTAAATGTACTATATTCCATCCTATATTCTAAATATACTTCCATGTAAATATATTCATCGTTTTTTGTTTAATTTTAGTGTAAATACAGTTATCAGACCTACTAACTGCGCTGTTCTATTTTTGGTGCAGTTTTACATATAATGTTATAGAGTAATCAATTTGATTTGCAATGTTATTTAAATTAATGACCCACCTGTTTCACACTGGTCATATTCTTATGTTCTCTCGCCCCAGCAATTTACGAATCCATTAGCTAAACACTAGACACTGGCAGAATTCGTGTAGCTAAAGACACAGAAAGCCATATAGAAGAAGAAGAAGAACTAGGTCTCTTTTAGTAGCAGTAGAACTTACACACGATGTTCCATACACAACGATAAGGAAATCTTTGACTTTGTATCAAAGCCTGCTTTATAAATCTTTGCCTTATAAATATATCAAATCCTGCTATTTATGCGGGTCTCTTCGTGTCTACCTCTAAAATAATTCTTTCGAAGCGTAATAAGTAGCCATTTTAATTTTTTACAATAATAGCCTCATGATTACAAGCCTCACGCTCAGTTGGTAGTAGCTCTGCATTCTGCGTTGTAGGTTGTAGGTTCGATTGTCACTCCAGACAAACATTTATGTAGCAAATATAGATGTCCGATGTTTCTGTGTCCGAGTGTTAATATACCGTAGCAGCCTCTAATGTTCCCACTGCAGGGACACCGGCCTACTCTGGATAATTGAGAGTGAATATGTGTGGTTTTAAAAATCAAGTAAGATACTAAGAGAACTCTATCGGCTATCTGGTTCCCATAGTAGAGCTTTGCTTAGTTTACGGCTAGATGGCGCTGTGTGAATTGTCTATGAATAATGATTTATTAATATCTTTAAAATTTAAATAATTATGTATTATATGACAATCGTTCGTACAGAATACTCAATGTGCAAGTCCGAGTCGTACTCAGCGTTACTTAGTTTATAGAATGAGAATTTCAAATATTATGGACTAAAATTGCAAAAGTACGATAAATTTAACATGAAATAGAAATTCTAAAACTCCAGTGAGCACTTAGAGACTGTTCTTTAATAAACTATCCAGTCACGGGTCTTGTTTCAACGATTGCTTCATGCCAACATTTTCTCACCATCGCCACTCGAAATTATGCAAAGTATTTACACACACAGACGCATAAACAAAATGACAATCTAGATATCCTACCTGGGCCAGGTAGACTACGCCTACACGGTCAGTGCGATAGGTAAAACACATCTTACCCACAAAAAAGACAATGCACGTCCGACCTTGTGGCCTAAGTCAAATTCTTTTGCCGTGTGGGGGCGAACGTAAAAACTATCCAACATTGCTGATGTATTGTTACAAGGTTTCAAAATTCACACGATATGGTAGATTGATGGAACCTTGTTGTTTTAATGCTTGGATCGATTTGAGATGGACAATTGTTAAAGAACTGCCAGAAGGAGTATGTTTTTCGAGTGTGTTTGTATGTATGTATATTTCTTTGGCAGGCTCTATATTTGGCTTGAGGGATGATAGCTTGAGAGGTGTCGTGAGATTCGTCTTAATTGTGAGTGACACTGGCTATTAATAATTTGGGATTTTTCACGCAGTTTTGTTTATAAGTAATTTCTTGTTTCAGTATACGCATAATAATTGATTTCACTCCGTGGCTTAGTTGTTAGTAGTCCTGCCTTCGGAGCGAGGGGTCCCGGGGTCCTTTTCTTTACCCCAACGTGTAAGTAAAAGCGTAATAAACAAACGAACAAATTTAAATTTGCATTTATAATACATTAGGATAAGTGTTAACATAAGGGCTATTAACATAACACCCAAATACAGAACAAACACACATTCAACACCCAAATACAGAACAAACACTATGTCCGTCACACAAATGTGTGGTTATTTACAAATAATATTTTATTCTGTGATCAAAAACATTTACAGCAGCGCTGCAATCGTCATATAATTATATATGGCACTCGCAATTAACTTTTGACTCATCCAAGAGATTGATTTTCCGTGTAATAACATCGTAAAGAAAATACACCATGACGGCGTACCAAGAATCATAAGATCACCATCGCTGTGATATGTGATTTCCATCACGTTGCCAGAACGTGACTGCGTACCTATATATGCATCTACTACGGAGAAAGGCAGGCTTACATTGTATGTAGCACGTGCAACAATCACCTACTTCCATCTAAATGGTGGTTAATTTCATTGCTCTAAACCTCTGCGGTGTAGACGGAGACGGGAGCTATCTTATTGGTTGCGTTTTTCTTTTTACGAAAACCTTAGAACTGCTTTATAATATTGTAGTTTGCCCCAAACTGAGATTTTGTGACTTCAGACTTCTATTTCATTTGTCTCTTCTTTAGATGTCTCTAGATGGGGCTGTGTGAAATATCCATGAATAAATAATAAATGGAAACATCTCTATTTATTATTATTTATTACACTCAGAACAAACAATACGTTATTCACACACGAGTGTGTACTGGTAATCGAACTTAAAATCTTCAAGGCAGAAGACAGAGCTAGTATACAAATTGAGCTATGAAGTACGAATGCACTATGCGTCTGCAAAGATCTGGAAGAACGTCTGGATTTAGCTTAATTATACAACCAGCTCCTGTAACGAGTAACCCTTCTTTTCGTTAGAGAAATAGAGATTGCTCTTCAGTTGGGGGAGCAACGGGAGAGTTATGCCGGACACCTACAGACTAAACCCTAACGGTGTTTCCCCATTTCGACCTTTGCCAAGGCTGTGGACGCGTTGATCACACTCCAACGTGGCTCCAGAAACGTTGGTCCTTTTCAGAGCCCTATGCTTACAAATAAAGCTACCACTGTTCATAAGCGGACACCACTGCCAGGTCATTCACGACTGCCCCTTCTGTCTGTCGCTTAGACCTCAGTTCCGGAGGTCGAAAGAGGGCGAGATCTACAGGTAACCCTGTTCCAACCAACTCAACTCCTTCAGGCACAGGCTGATAGGCTCTGAGATGTTGATTTGCTGGACAATCAGACCCTAACTGCTTTAAGTAATATAGAGTGATTTGCTTAAAATGCCATGTATTTTTTGCCGAACAATATTTCCTCTGTAACGCGACACTCCTGGATCAAGATTAGATGAGTCACAATGACGCAATGCCACAGAATACAGTATAGTAAAAATTAAAGAGTAAATTATACTGACGAATAGAGGTGGCACTGACTTTACTGCTAATTCAGTAGTTTCTACTCGTTCAGGTAAATCACACACTTTTATTATAAAGGTGAAAGTACATAGACGCATATTTGTATATCATATGCATCTGTGTGAATTTTTGTTACTACTTCACGCTCAAACGGCTCAACCGATTTGGATAAAATTTTGACCAGGATAGCTTATAACCTAAATTAACACGTAAGTTACTTTATATCCGGAAAAACCGCGGGGCGCAGTTAATATATAATATATAATTTGCAGTCTCATAGCATAAAGATAATGCAAAACATTTATGATCATGCTTGCTGGATTTGCTGCTTTTGTTCCAGACAGGAAACAAGCAAGAAGCCAGTAAACTTGTTAATCGATTTTCACTAAACGGTATTTTTCTCATATTAATTAGTCAATAGTTTTTGATTTCATAATATAAAGGGTGCAATTTATAAAAATATCCTATAAAATTAACTAACTATAATGAACAACACAAAAACATAACATGTAAATTGTGTGCAATTTTTATTGCTTAAAGTGGAGTGAGTTTAGAGTTCGAGCTAATAGTTTTGAAGCTACGGGCGTAAAATGTGTATTCTTATACTTATTATTAAGACACATAACAAAGATGTGTTCGTCACACGAATGCGTATTAGTGCATATTTATTGAGTACAATTTCATTTTTAAATAAAGATACTTTTCTACATAGCTAATATAATTAGGTTGCAGTCGATGTGTCATATCTATGAATATTTTCTAGTCTTTGCTAAAGCCTCTTGAAATGCACGTTACAGCCTGCGGTCGCACGTTCACGAAGGACAAAAGAAAATGGAGCACGCTAGGTTTTCAAATTGCTAGTTTGGCAATGGTCTTCACTTCACAAATTGCTATTTGCAACAAACGTATCTGTTTCGCCCAGTCTCTTGGTAATTTATATTTGTATATCTATATGTTTTACAGATCTGACGGGACGAGCTGAAGGTTAAGTGGTTACCTCCGCCCATAACAACAGCAATACGAATTAGGCCTTCCTCCACCGAAGTATGAGAAGAACCAATTCGCAACCCGTTGCGCCTGTCATCCGAGACGGGGATGTTAAGTCTCATATCGTCGGTTATATCAGGCGCATGTGATATAACCGACACCCACACCCTTCCACCGAAGATGCCCTTCTACAGCAGATTATATCAGATGAGATCTTCATTAGTTATAGCTAAGAACCGTATCCACCACGTCAGCTTTCAAATAGAAAAAAAAAAAAAAATTGTCCATTAATTTTTTTTTTTCTTGATTTTTGGAGTTTTGCTACTTTGACACATGTCATCTCCGTACAGGCGTAACGCACATAAAACACTAACATCAAAAACAAATCAACGTAATGAACTACCATATACCAACATTTTACAGAGTCCATTCATTTAGGAGCTACGATGCTACAGATACATAGATAGATACACATTACAAACAAAAAATGAAATGAATTGTTTTACAAATGACATTGAATATCACCAAACACAAAAACAAACAAAAATTAAGTCAATTTGGAGGTTAAACAACAAAATAATACATTAGGAAGTATTCGGTATTAGCCTCTTACGTTCCCAGCAGTTTAGAGTATGTACTAATCTGGAGAGTGAATGGGCTTTGATCTACCACGGCAGCTTAATCTGTACTATGCTTAGTTTGGGGCTAGATGCTGTGTGAAATGTCCATGAATATTTATTTATATATTAAGCAAATGATTTTCCTACCAGTACACAATTCTGTTGAGATAAGAAATATAGAATTATTTTATAGCCAACGTTTCCGCTTATGGAGAAACAGAAGCAATTTACCATGAGTGCACGTTTTCCTGTATTGGTATACACCATAAAATTGCTATCAGAAACTTTAATTACTAACAGTATTTGTATCACTGTTATTTTAAAAGTAATGGTATGAAATAAGGATTGCTCGCGACCCATAATTTTGTTTACGTGTTTGTTGAAATCACAAGTAATTAAATAATACTTTGTAATTACTACGGGTTTAAATTAATATACTAGACTATTATACACAATTACGGTTTTAAACTACCGACATTGAATTCGGGTTATCATGGCAAAAATCAGAATCGTGAGATGGCTATATTCTCTTACTTGAAGCCTAGGTTTCTGTGGGACCGCGCTGGATACATTAGTCGTATTCCAGAACTTGTTGAAGATCACTATAGGAATCACCTCTCTGTGCGGCGGCACATTAATATATCAGTTCCCGGTTTACAATTCGATAAGCCATGTTAACATGCGTGGCCCAGGGGCACAGACGCCGACTTTCAATCTGAAGGTCGCTGGTTCAAACCCACACCTGCATCAATAAGTTATTTCACAATTTGAAAAATTTAAATGCGCCATACCACGTTCTCGAAAAAGTGACGGAAAACATCGTGAGGAAACCGGCGTGTCTTAGAACAAAATATTTTAAGACACGTGACATCTACCAATCCGGATTGGGCTCCCGTCAGAGCCCATTCACTCTCAATTATTGAGAGTAGGCCGGTGTCCCTACAGTGGGAACATTAGAGGCTGGTACGGAAGCCATGTCGGAAGATTTCGGATGGCTTGAAAGTCCAACAAGCACGAATGAAAAGATGAACTACAGAATTTGTCTCTACTAATAGAGAGCTATTCCCCTCTTAGTAGTTGCTATCCATAAATATTTATGCATGTCCATAAATATGCATAAATATCCATGAATGTGATAAATATGAAATTCGTATATTGTTATGACATTATTCACTTCCATAATATTTATTATAAAAACGTACTGCGTCGTCAATAAACAAAGAGATAATGATAAAAAGAAAGTAAAGCAATTGCACTCTTCATTAGAGACTAGTTTTAACAAGTTACGACATGTTTAAATTGAGGCGTAGGAATTTTCACATATGAAAACCGACATTACTTATGAGACACCTTATATTATATATAGTAATGTACATGTATTGTAGGTGTAACTATGCGGTCAGATAAATCTGATCACAGTCAGTAAGGCTAGATGAAGGGCGTTGGGAAACTGATAGGTTGCACGTTACCTTCTATAACAATACAAAATTGAAATACCTTTCTGTAGTAGACTGTAGTCTTTCTGTTAATCTCAGCAAACTATTTTTACCCTAACAGTCTTTTTAGAAGCGAAATGATTAATTTTCTTTCTAAGAATAACATTCTAAAATCTACATAAATAGGAATAAATAGTGTTTGTACCCGTTCGAAGGCGGGGTGGGTCGTTAGTTATGAATAAAATAGAAATCATCATGAACTTGAAAAGACATCAACGCGCTTCTAGTAGGTTTTAGTAATAATTGTTTGAAAACCAAGTAAATTACAAAATAAATTATTTAGAAAAAGTACTATATAAGTTATCCATCAGGAATCTGTTTTTTTAAAGCATAAGCTATGCAAAAACACTTTTCTTTATTTCGCCCTTATGTTGACAATTATCTCTTCCAATCGTGGCAAGTCGAAGAAAATTCAAAAAGATAACTCAGCGCCTTCTACTAAATTTAGATGCAATGACATTTCTGAGGAGTTTCAAAGACGCACAGTCGTCAACCAGCGTTCCGTCACTATAATTACATTAAAAAAAATCAATCATTTAAAAAATATTAAGCAAACATAAATAGTTATTACCTACATACCAAACCTAATCTTCTTGAAAAGGTGATGCAGACCATTTTCTTTTCAAAACGACTATTTTTCATATTGTTTTATCAAGATTTTTTTTCACTATACAAAAAAGAATCATAGCAAAAATTTTGTTTATTGACATGAGATTTGTAACGCGAGAAGATACTTTAGTTCTATATACTTCTTTATAGCCAATTTCAGCTACTATGAATCTTAAACCTATGCTACATATAACTATACCAAGACCTTTCTTCGTCTTTTGAGAGTTAAAGCCCAAGCACAGATATTATAATATAATAGGCTGGTGTTTTAGTGTCCAAGATGTCCGAAGGATTATATGAGTATTTAAAATAACATATGCTCGGTCCGTTTCTTATTTAGTCGATCAGTAGTTTCTTATAGAAAATGATTGACATAACATCGCTCGAGGAATTTACGTTGGAATAAATAAATGGAAAGACATTTTAATCGATGAAAACTATGCCTACAAGGGTGCACATTCTCAACTCTAAGATACTTCATATAAGGATTTTTAGTATAGGCGTTTTTATCGCCACGATATTGCGATTCTACCGCAACCTTTTGAATTAGGAAAATAAAATATTGAGAAATATATCATAAAGGACACTAAATAAAGAAACAACAATATGATATCTGAATAAGACTATGTACACATTCATTGTCGTCTATTTCATGTCAAGTTTTGTATTCAAACTTTTTGCAATACGTGTCGAAATGTTCTATTATCAGTGAGTAATGGGTATTGGGCATGCAATATGTTTTTTATAACTTTTAGTTTATGAGGTTATCGCCCTTATTCGGGAAAGGATTTACTTCCTTACCACTTCAAACAATGATATTTTCAAATCAAATTTAAATTCATTTAGCTTTCAATAATTACAGGTTTCCAATGCATATTTATGACAATAATGTCATAGAAAATAAAAAGTAAGATCTAATAATTGATTCTAATAATTTCTAATAATCGAAATTATAATAGTACATAACATAAGCAAATATTTAGGTAGGTAAATTTATATTTTTATATTCATAATTTTATTTATACAGCGTCATTTAACCCTAAACTAAGTATACTAGGACTTTTATAATACAATATTAACAGATACAGAATAAACTATATTCGTCACTCAAATGCTTGACTAGAGTGGTAATAAAATCCACAACCAACTGCGCAAAGGCAAAGCTTTGTACTGAGACGTGAGGTCAGTCAAAGTCAAGATGGTACCTAATCAACATGGCCAACTGGAAGTCGATTAACCGACTGCGGACCCAGGTTGGCTGTTGTGCCAGAATTTATGTAGACGGGGCATGCGAGATTCCAACTCAACTGGTTGTGACAGTGGAAGCCCAATCCAGACTATCCCTCATTTACTCGTGTTTCCCTTGTGCCCTAATATAATATATAATGGGGGAAGATCTCAATAAGGCTACCAATGCTATTGAGGTAGCCAAATTTTACAAAAACATAGTTTAGGATTGGAATGTTGACACGAAAAAAGAAGAATCGCTATTGGTTTAAAAATAATAAAAATATTTATAAAACTTAAAATATAATATCAGAATGATAGCTATGAATCTAGTCTTCACAAAACTTGAGACACATCTGCTATTTCACATACCACGTAGCCTTACCGCTTTCTTCCGAAGATATTTCTATTCCATGACATTTGAATGATATCCTAAGAGTGGATGCTCTTAAGAATGCTAAAGTCTTACTAACTTCTATTTATTCCGTCAAGGTTCCTCTCTATGATACATTACCTGTCAGCTAGTTTTGTCAAGCTATTATAGTACAGAATAATTACTCTGGCCTTGTGCTTTGATTTAAAATCTTATCACGTCGGAATGAAAACTTAAAGAGATTGCTCACGATGATTTTTTAGACTGTTTGTTCGATGTCTGTATTAATGTGACAGAAACATTCTTTCTACTGTTATTATTTTCCTGGTTATTATTTTGGAATGTATTGCAACAAAAACTCATAATTACTCATGATGGTGATAAATAGTCACTGGCGCACTTCTTCTATAGAAGAATACGTCGTCCGGAGAAGTAATGTCACCACACTTGGTAATTCGTCGCCTAGCAATGGTGCACTTTCATTGCTGTGTTCCGGTGAAAAAGTGCGCGCGCTGGTGAAATTACAGATATACTCGTAGACGTTGCATCTTTATCTTCTCGCGCTTCGTTTCGGGATCGTATTGCTGTTGTATACGGGTGGCGGTAACAAATCCCACACAAAAAAAACCTGTCTTACTTTCCCACTGCAGGCCCACTGATTTCAAGTAAGTGAATGGCTTTTAATTTACCACAGGACACTACAAAGCCCAGGATATGCCAGTTTTATCACGATTTTATGTTTCACCATTTTCAGAACGTGGTATTGCAAGAATCTCAAAGCCATATTTAGATTTAAACCAGTGACTTTCGAATAAAAAATCACGGTAATCATATCTTAGCATAAAGCAAAGTCGCTGTTTTCGTCTGTCCGTTTGTCCGCTATTTTCTTCTAAACCGCGCAACAGATTAATGCGGTTTTTGCTATTATTTAGAGATTTTTTTCCGGAAGTTTTGTATGTTTATTACATGCATAATTATAGTTGGAAAAAGCCGAGAATTTCAATGACAAAACATATAGTTGTAATGAAAAATTCGGGCGCTTACACACCTGATGCTGGCTAAACCTTACGAGATATATTAAAATGATGTATTACGGAATTGTATTAATACCTAAGACACACTGTACATCTGTGTGTAGCCGGGGTGAGTCGCTAGTACACTATAATTGACTATGTTTATGCCACACGCGTTTATAACACCATGGTTTTCAACAAGTTTTTCCATCCTCAACGTAAGTAACGATACACAGATAAATATTTTCTAATTCAAAGCATGTCTCTGCAATATTTATAGGGTACAGAGTTGAATGCGATTGATTGTGGCATTCCGACGTCCATTCCACAATTACTGGCGATTACGTCGCTCCATATCCGCAAGGTCGTTCGTCGTGTGAAGCCGCCGTCTATGATGCGTTGTACATGCGCATAGAAAACGGATAAGTAAGCTTTGAAGTACTTTTTTTTGTAAGGACAAAATGATTTTGGCTGAAAATGGTTTTACTGCTTCACGCGGGTTAGAAAAAATAAAAAAATGTGGCTTTATAATTTACGAGGAAGTCTCGTTTATAAATAAATTAATATTAATGAACATATCTCACGGCGCCATCTAGCTCCAAACTAAACATAGTCTGTAATAGATTACTGATACAATACATGAATAGAAGTTTTATGAATGCTGATGTATATATTAACACTCGGATACATAACAAACATTTATGTTTGTAACACATTGGAACGATCTATAGCGCAGAAGGTAGAGCTACTACCAACTACCAATTGCGTTATGAACTTATGAGGCCAGTCAATAAATAGTAAGATTTTAAGAGAAGATTTATTTTGCCAATCTGATCCAAGAAAATCAATGCTTTTGAAGATGGTGCATTATCCTGATGGTGCAGCCTTATTCTTCTTTGTGAAGTCGGTCAAAGAATAAGCAAATATATTCCAAGATTTGATGTCATCGGTATACTTAACAGACATGCGCAGTATGTCATCTAAAGGCAGCCTAGAATGTGACGTGGAAAGAATTCCAAATTGAACGGTTGGCACAACGTGATGGCTTTATAAATCGGTGTGATTGTGCCTTACCTATGGTAACTGGCACGTGTAGACTTACTCATCCCTCATACTTATTTAAAACATCAAACTCTCGTGACTAAGCTTGTCTAGTTGTTCTTTTAAGATCTAAGTTAAACTACAGACTGCGTCGCTTAGGTAAGAAGAGTCAAGTTGAAAACAGTTGAAAAAATAACAAAAATAAGTGTGATCTCATGAAACTTATTTTGAGGCCTCAGAGACTAATGAAGTAAAAACATTATATACTTATATAGAGTAGGCCAGGAGTAGAGAGTAGAGTAGAGAGTAGGACATTTCCCTAGGAAAAAAACAATTTTCACAAGACACTTTTCGGATCATATAAAGATGGAAGCATCATCATGGGGGGTCCAGTTGCTCGCGTCCGTGCATGATCCATCTAGTATCCCTAGCCGTGTACCCTGGGTGGTGCCAAAGGAGCAACTAAAAGTAGCAGCAGAACTTGTGCCAAGTTCATCTGCTAGTTCATCAGTAGTATAAAAAAACATTATCCATCGGCCAATTATATATTTTGGCATTTGCGTGTTGTGGAACTAAACGTCAATGCCTGCCTCAAAGTTTATTCAAATATCATGACATTTAATCGTTATAACATAATCTGAAAGAGCCGGGTTCTTCCAAATCCCACCACGAAGGTCATCATCCCCCCAATAGTCCGTGAAGTGGTTTCTCGGCTGTAGACATGTTCTTCTATTCATACACACCAGTCTCCTGTCCTGTTCTCCGTTCAGCAGGAGGTAGATGCCAATTCAGCATATTTTATTTTTATTTTCCATTAATTTCCATTAATGGACAATTTAAATTTCTTATCCAATTTGGATGATTTTTGCTTGACAGGCGTATCTTCAGGGTCAAGGTGAAAATTCGGAGGATTGTTGTTTGCATTGAAGTTTTCGAATAGGCTTAGGATTTTTCCGAATTTTAAATCAGTTACTTAACATAAATGTATATTAAGAACTGATTTTAATTCTAATGAAATCACAAATAATAATAATAGATCTGAGTAATACAAAGCAAAATCACAAATAAAAATAATAGATCTGAGTAATACAAAGCAAAATCACAAATAAAAATAATAGATCTGAGTAATACAAAGCAAAATCACAAATAAAAATAATAGATCTGAGTAATACAAAGCAAAATCACAAATAAAAATAATAGATCTGAGTAATACAAAGCAAAATCACAAATAAAAATAATAGATCTGAGTAATACAAAGCAAAATCACAAATAAAAATAATAGATCTGAGTAATACAAAGCAAAATACGCTATTTCGTTTACTTGGATGACATATTTCTAAGACAAATTTTGATATAATATATGATTATTGCTTATTGCTAAGTTTAGCACTTTTTTCTGTGTCTGTGTTCTGTTTTACCAAAAAGCATAAGCATTCTTTTAATTATCTTGTACAAGTTTTGCTTATTTTGGGTCTAGATGGCGTTGTGCATAATGTTCATGAATATTTATTTAATTCTTGGGATTAGTATAACTACACTAATTGTTCTGAGGAATTGTAGTTCCTCGCTTAAGATAATACCACTCATCAATAGTATACCATTCATTGAAGCCGCAATCCTCACTCGTAGGAATAGTTAGTACTTAGTTATGGAGAGGTTTTCTGGCGTCAATAGCCCATGTAGCGCCCTACTTATCATTAACCTTGCGTGCTCTAGTAGTGACGAGGTCAGCACCCCTTACAGCGCTGCGCTGCCCGTTTGCAACGCACACCCTGCACCATAGGTAAAGCCTCTGGGTTTTCTGAAGAAAATCTCTTGGTTTGTAGAAGAATGTGTTGTCTTCTCGCCTGTACTAATCACTCCGAGTGCGTCCGCCGTGATCCGAGCCGAGAGGAAGGTCGGGTGCAGCGTCTTGTATGATTGGACACGTTTTGTTGTATTACACAAATTACAAAATTAACTGTTGTTTCTTCTACCTATTGTTTTATTTTTAGCCGATTTCAATTATCCAATGGTCGAATAAGTTGCATTAAATACTTTCATTGCTCATTTTACGCTCTCTACAATATTTCTGGCGTGTCGCTAACTAAGGCGTGGCACTCGATGCCAAAATGAGAGGGGTCCGGAAACGGACAGTCGCGGGGGGTCACGGATGTGTGTCAAAACGTTCCCGTGTTCCCGCCACTAAGCGGCAGAGGAGGACACCGTGGGTCTAGTTTAGTGGGTCTAGTGGTTTTAGTGGGTCTAGGCCCAAGTAACCGCTCTGCCACGAAAAAAAAAATGATCTACAATATTTATTTGATCTGTTTGTATAATACAACTTACCGTTTGACTGTAAAATACAAAAATCCATAATCGCGAACTTTGACCTTGGATATTTTTTTTTTTTGCATGTATCGTATCGATGGGGACTTTTGTTATTTCATTTGTATTGGTATTTCTAACATTAGTTCCAATTTTCAGCTCTATACTTATTTACATTTATTATTATATTTCTTAACATATTATTTGAGTAAACTTAACCAGACTAGTCGAATTTTTTCATGGAATTTCTATGGGATCGCTATTTTTCATGGAATTTAATTAGGTAAAATTAAAAATGAATCGTCAAAAAAATGCATGCAATAATATAACATGCAACCGAATTGCTAAACTTCCCCCTTCCTTTGAAGTTGGTTAAAAGAAGGAGATTCTCAATTCAAATGTATTGGTCTCATACGCAAAGAAGTTCGTAGAAATTTTCTTCAAGCCTTCTTGAAGGCGAAAAATTGTGAACAAAAGTTAATATCAGTTTTTCGTTAATTAAATCAGTAGTTTGTTATCAACTTACAATATATAACTTATAACACTTAGTGACCTTATTTCCTTTTGCGATTTTTTGATCTGTATATATCCTACGGATAATTAGTAGAGAGCTCTGTATTACGCGACACGATTTTATTTAATTAACCTTTATTAGCATTACGAATGAAACTGAGCTCAAACTAAGTAGAGTGGCAGCAATAAAAAAAGTTTTCCTATTGTACGTTTTAAACTTCCCAATATACTGACTCTATCGTTTTTCGTTGCAAATCATCTTAGCAAGGCATGCATAAACGAAAAACTATAGGATCTCTACGTCACTGCGAAAACATATCGAACGCACGGGACTAGTAATAGTATTATTATATCTGTGGCATGGATCACTTGTCGTGTATCCATGGATTAATTATACTTCAGTGCGAAAAGTTTTACTGCGTACTAAAAGTCAAAGTCATACATGAAAACATCGTCAAATAAATAATCCCTATAAGCTAATTAAGCTATAATCCACGCAATTTGGAGTTCAAGTAGCTTATGGCTGTCGACTAAGCTATTTAGCTTTAATGACTGTAGAATAAACCCTTGACATTTCAGAAAGATGCCTCTTGGCCTCGTGCACACCAAAACAGCTATTTACCTTCTAAGAGAATTTATCTTCATCATAGCTCAAAGGAGAATGGCAAATTTACTTCAAAATACAGACTTTTTTGAGTAAGACAATGTTGAATCAAAAAAGAATCTTATTATAAATAGACGGCTCCGTGGCTTAGTTGGTGTAGCGCTTCGAAGCGAAGGGTCCCGGGTTCGATTTCCGGCCGGGGCACACTTGTTCATGCTATGCGACACAGGGATATGACTGTGAAACTGTTTAAATGCGAATGCGAGTTTCTTTGTTCGTTTTATATTAACTAAACCGATTATATATTGTTTATATATATTATATGTATATAATATAATCGGTTTAGTGGTTTAGGCGTGAAAGCGTAACAAACAAACTCATTTATAATATTAGTTAGGATATGAAATTTGTCTTTGACTGGTGAGATATCAATGAGTCTCAGAATCAGAGGTGAGTGAAAGAATTTACATTGGTGATATTTGACAGCTCTGGCAGTTGGTAGTAGCTCTGCTTTCTGGTCACGATTCCCACCAAGGAAAAACATTGATGCTTGTTCTAAAAAGTAGTTTACAATATTCTTTGTAATCCGTTGCTCATTTCAAGCTACTTAGTTTGGGCTATATGGCACTGTATGAATCGTCAAGAGTAAAATACTCATAGATGATGCTCATGTAGATGTCTGTTAGAGTGCCGTAGCCGGCCTCTGAACTGTGTCTTCGCAATTAATGTTGTTATCCCATCGACTTCAACGGCACCATATCGTATGCAAACAGCTTTCCTATCCGCTATTTTGAAATCAGCAGTATTATAGACAGGTGGCCTTGAAAGCGACTGACATTCCATGCCCTTTCTTCCACCTTTGTCTATGTCTTCTTGGACGGTGATTGCATACGTGATTTGTTATTAATATGCTACCATACCTCTTGTATTCAAGGCTGGGTCTATGCAGTCTATAAACACAGAACGGCACTTTATACCTTACTGTTTACGATATAGAGACCAATTTCAAACAGCGAGCAATGTAATTGCGATTGAATGGTACGTGATTTGTGCTTAGCTACAACCCTCTGTCTAAATGATGCAGTTTTTGTCTAATTAGTAGTGGCTTCTAGCTATTAATTAGGTTTTTTTTAATTATGTTTGGTAGATATGTATCGCTGATTCTTTAATTTACGAACAATGACATTTTTTGTAGTTAAGTACACAATTATCCAAAGGAAACGAATTCGTTGAAAATCTTGATTTCTTTTGTAGCATTTTCAACTGACTTCTTGAAGAGGTTTTCAGTTATAATTTTTACCTCAGCACTTAAACGTTTATCATTAAATTTAGATTGTTTTAAATCTTTCCTTTATTTTAAATTGGATCCATATAATTTTTAACAAAATCAATTCAATAAAGAGACATAATATGGCGCCAAAATTTGGACATATTTTTTATAATTGCAATTAACGGTCTCACTCTCAAAATTAAAACGAATCTAACGACACCTAGCCGTCCATCAAGCCGTTTAGGCTACAGAGCATGTCAAAGAAATATACATAAATACATACACACATACACTCGAAAACCATAACCCACACTGACGCAGATAGGTAACACCTAACACTAATATAATGAGTAAAGTTATTGATAAAATATGTACCCTGTATTTCAGGCTCACTTATAGCTATGCAATAAAGAATATCTTACAATATTCCATTCATACTCTTGCAACACTAATCTTAACATACGATAAAACATTTGAAACAAGAATAGGTGGCTAATTATTATTCCCTTGCAAATGCTAGGTTAGATCGTTAATGTTTAGGTACAAAGTTGTTGTATCTAGGGTGATTTTAGAGGGGGCAACAATCTTTGAGGACTTGACTTAACATAACATATAATTTTTTTTTTACATTCATTGCAAATTTTTCAAAATTTACTATCATCATTTTTTTTTTATTTTTGACTAAGTCTTCTTACTACTGTGTTATTCGATATTTATTTCGTATCAGAAATATTTTCTATCGCTTGTAATGTATGCAGAATACGAATCAGTTAAGGAAATCAATTATATTATCCATCTCGTCATCAGTTGACCGTTTAATAATAACCAAATAAAGTTCTTCCTTTATTTTGTCACGTAAATTTGGGTTAGTCTCCTCAGAGACTACAGACTACTACGGACTACGGGCTTACCACGGGATCGGGGCCTTATCCCGTAGTAAACCCGTCCCAGAGTGCCACGATTTCAATAATTTTTCTACGGTTTTCAACTTGGTTTTGTAGTATCGTAAACACTGAAAAAATATCCAGATTAGTTCTCATTTCTTGAGATAATTCTTTTTGCTTTGATACTATTCACGCATTGTACTCCTCGCAAAGTAGTTTCTTCATTCGCATTAAATTTTAGTATTTGGGTCATGAGAATTCGTCTCCCGCGTTTTTCTTTCACAAAAGTTCATATTAGCCTTGAATTGGGGTATTGGGGCAGCAGCCCCTAGACCCACCCTGAGTACATCACATTTACCATCTCCGTAGGCTACACAAAGGCAGGCCTTGTGATGCGTTAACTGTTCGTCTCGAATTAGGCGCACGCTCTGACTCGAATACATAATATTTCTTTGTCAAAAGTCAACGGTAGATAGCCGAGTTTGGCGATGGTTCTGTAAGCGGAATTTACAATATATTTTTTGATTCATCAATAATGTTCGAATGGGTCGACAATGCACAACGCAAATGCATCCTTAACTGTAGCATTGAATAAATAGTGAGAAAATAGAAAATTTTGCATCGATATTAGGTCAGTATACGAGTATAAAGATTACAAATCAAATTAATGTTAGAACTGAGTTTATTTTTTTGTTAAATATGCTCTTTAGTTTAGTAATTACTTTAGTATTATGCTCTGGCAGAAAGTTGACGTGAAGAGCCGAAGATTAGTTAAATTAGCATCTACTGGAAAAAGTATGTCCAACTTGTACATTATTTTATGTTTCATCAATAGTCACCGTTACCCTGACAACGTGTATGTAAAATATCGTGATTGGTTGAGTAGGTAAGACGTGAAGCATAACAAACTAATTAAAAAAAAAAACATTCTAAGTGTTTGTTATTGTCTCCTTATTAAGATGATTTCAAGTTAATTAGCAAGATCATTGCATATTTTACGATGTGCGTTGGCAAAGGTTCAAAAGCGGTAACACCTGTTTCTCTTAGCCAAAGCAACTACCTTATTTGCATAACTGTTCCAGAAGCTGATGTAAAAGTGAAAAAATAAAATCATGATGCTGGGATAATGCCAAGCAGTGTCATTATTAATTTGTATGCAAATTCTCATCTGTATTCTAGAGTGTGGTTTTATGTTGTAAGGAGACTACGGGCTCCTTGGCAATTGCAATTGTTGTTGTAAGTTTTGTTGTAGCTTTTTTTCATATAACAAAAATGACGAGACTAGCTGGCCCACCTAATGTTAAAAGAAAACCTCCGCCCATATAAACTGCAATACAACTTTGGTATCTCCAACTGAAGTATTAGTAGACCCAAGTCGCAACCCGTTGTGGTCGTCACTCAAGACTGGGAGGTAAATAATGTGCCTGTGATTTAAGCACATTAACCGGACACAGCAATGCGAGTGCACCACTGCTTAGCGGCAGATTATCAGGCTACACTACTACGGACGAAGTTGGCAGAGGTTCTATCGTTATTAAAACTACTGGCTGTCAGATTATTTAATCGTATAGCATGTAGTAGTATAAACTGGCCTCACAGTTCAGTTGATAGTAGCTCTGCCTTCTGCGCTGGTCGCGGGTTCGATTCCTACCCAGGACAAGCATTTGTGTGACGAACATAGATGTTTGTTCTGCGTCTGGGTGTTGATATTCTATTGGGTGTATGAATTTACAAAAAAAGTACCATATAAGTATTCTATCTGTTATCTAGTTCCCATAGTACAAGCTATACTAGCTATAGTTTTGGGCTAGATGGCGCTATGTATAATGTCCATATTTATTTATTTGTATCGATAAAAGAGTTGGATAGAAACGATATTAGGCAGAAAGTTCTAAGTAGTGATCATACAAAGTAATTTAAGTAAGACATACATTAGCTTTGAAAAATTGCCACGAGATTAGATCAAACAGAAAAAACATAAATAAATCTACTTACCGCACTTCTTTGTCAGCCGAGAAAAAACTGGATGGCTTGTAAGGAAATAAGGGAGATGTTTTAGTCCAAAAATGGACAGACTGCAATCCTTATTTTGCGATAGTCCTTTCGTATCATCGCATCGCTTACAAGACGTATGCATTGCATGCCATTGGTCTGAATCTAATTAATTGTTTCAAGGCTTCGTCTTTGTCTTGGAATATTTGTTTGGCTTTGTGGTTGGATGAGTCTGAGGAGTAAGCTGAGGCGGGAATTCAAATTGTGATGTTTTTAAATATTTTCATAATTTGTTTCCTTAAATTAAGTTTTTATATTGTCTTTTTCGGAAGTAGGTTAGCATTTTATGTTACGCGGCTGACGTCGAGGCGGGCGTTCTCATCGCATAAAAAAATCATACCCAGAATTCCCTGTATTGCATTAGTAAACACAAAAAGACCCGAATTACGTATACGGTCATCACACTGTCTGAACTGGCCGGAAATCAAACCTAGGACCAATCGCTTCGAAGGCCCTAACTACCTACTAAGCTACGGAACTGTCAAAACGTATTAAACTTTAGATATAAAGCATGGCATAAATTACCTGTACATGCAATTACTGCTAATATTATTGGACAATTAAATTAAAAAAAGTAGCGAAGGTAAGAAAATTATCCATAACCATAGACATGGTAAAAGGATCAAAGTTTTTTTTTTCTTTAAAATTACTAACGGTAAGCCTTCATAATAAACGGCTGGACCGATTTTGATAAAAAAATATCTAAGATCCACCTCTAGAAACCTACACCCAAGAGCTACGTTTAAAAACTACGGTGCCACAGACACACACATAGCGGTCAAGCGTATAACACCCCTCTTTGTCTAAAAACAAGGGATGAACATAGTGAAGCCAGTTTTTTAAACTTTTTTAGCTCAGTCCCTTTTTTAATCTCTTTTTTTTTATTATGTGAATGTGACGGAATGAGCTGAGGGCCCACCTGATGGTAAGTGGTGACCCTCGCCCATGACATCAGTAATGCGCACAACTCAGTATGAGACCCAAATCTTTACTGAGATGCATTCATCCTGCTGCGTCCATCACCCGAGACGGGGATGATACGTCTCATGCGCATGTGATTTCACCGGCAGCCACACCCTTCCACCGGAACACAGTAATGCAACCACTACTGCTTGGCGGCAGATTCCAGATGTGGTGGCAGTACCTCTCAGGACGAACTTGGCACAAGTTCTACTGCTACTTTTGGTTACACCTACGGACTGGACCCCCCCTTATTTTATGTAACTAAAGTCACGAGATGACCTGAAAGTCCACCCGATGTTAAGTGACCTTCCCAATTCGTCCACATGAAACGTATTATACAAAGATATTATGAAACATTATTAAAATACCAGCACCAGATTGAAACGGTGCCCAATCAAATTTCCATTATCTTGAATACCTAATAAGCGTAGGTTGAAGTTATTGCGACGGTAGCCCTTTAAGTGCTAATTTCTGTTTTAATCACCACCCAACGGTGTGATGGATCTATCACGATAAACAAGGGAAAATAATGATTATTGTTTTAGTAATCAGAATTGTTGGTAAGGCTGGTTAATGATCATCTAAAGTATGATGAATATATGAATAAGTACAATTGTTGCTTATTTCTTCATTTCAACAATCACGATTTTTGAACCTTAATGTTGTAAACACCAAAGAAATTTTACATATAGTTTGACCACGGTTAAAATATATATTTTTATGGATTACCGTTACCATGAGTGAAAATGAAGTATGAACATACAACCAAACAGAAAACCTATCCCCGAGCTTTTAATTCTGATCTCACAAAATACGCCTCGGGAATCTAAGCCTTTGTAACCAGAATTACTGTTAGTAATCCTGGTTGCAAAGGATTACTGTTAGTAAGGCTACGGCCATTTAAAGATATAGAAAAGGCAGCTAATGATGCGACAGATGGCCTACCTGATAAAACTAAGCTAAATTATCCGATACCGAAACGTGCAGTAAGGCTTAGGTATGTTGCATTGCGTCAAACTGAGGCTTGACTTAATTTCATTATAAGTTGACATTCGATGATTATGTTTGGGCTTGTACACATAGATAAAATAATGAATATACTCATGGAAATTTCGCACAGCGCCATCTAACCCTGAAGTATAGCTTCTACTATGGGAGCCACATTAGTAATATACTTTTTTCGTAACACAAAACACAGAACAAACATTTATGATCGTCACACAAATGCTTGTCCAGAGCAGAGCTACTACCAACAGAGCTGTGAGGCTATTGAAGGAAGGTCTGATTATCATTTGATACGGTGACCATAGAGAGCGTGTTGGCCCAGGGGCATAGACGCCGACATTCAATCTGAAGGTTGCTGGTTCAAACCCACACGTGCACCAATGAGTTTTTTCACTTGAAAAAATTATGTGCGTAATACCACGTTCTCGAAACGGTGACGGAAAACATCGTGAGGAAACCGGCATGTCTGAGAACCATAAATTCGAAGACATGTGACATCTACCAATTCGAATTGGGCTCTCGTGGTAGATCAAAGCCCATTCACGCTCAACTATCGAGAGTAGGACGGTGTCCCTGCAGTGGGAACATTAGAGGCTGATACGGACGGTGACCATTAGTGTTTCTTTGCGTCGGACGATACAATTTGGAGTTGTTGACCATAGACAATTTAGAAATACATTATACACCAATGCTTCCGAACGAGAAAGAAATCCATGATGGTCTCAGTAGTAGTTAGATACAAGACGTAATTTAGTTAATTATGTAAGTAAAGACAACACAATGCAATGCTCTTCAGGTGTTACTAATAAATCTTTAAAAATAATTCAGTACATACATAGTTTGAAATTCAATTCAAAAATATGCGATCATTTCGATTGAATGCAAATTCGGCATTCAAAGCGATCCAATGGAATGATCCAGTGCTACATCACTTCTAGGTTCCCATGGATATGAAAAAATACAAAAAGTACTTAAAGTTATTTTAATAGGCTTTAAAATGTATGTAATGTCTATTGTTAAGTTTAGCTGTATATTTTAGAAAAGTTAATTTGAAAACACGTGACTAATATGAAAAAAATAATAATCTGTAATTGTCTGTTTATACGCTAGCTCCTCCTACGCATCGAATATTGATACGGTATTCACTGTCATTTAGAGAATTTCTTTCGAAAATTTCAATGATTCGTAATGACATCTTAAAAACATATATTTGGGCGCTTACATTGCTAAACCTTTCGACATATATAAAACTGATGTACTGATGACTGATATAAACGGCATTGTATTAAGACCCTTCATCACAAACACTGTAGAATCATGCAAAACTGGAGCGGATTCCTAGTGGGAAAAGAAACGCGCTTGAGCTGTTTTTCACAAATGAATCTGATGGAACCACTAAGTTGTGATGTGCTTTATGCAATGACACATGTGTCAGTGGTACTTCATGCCTGCTCGAAGTATTTCTAGGCATTATGTCATTGTATATTGTACCACCAGCTACCGGTCAGTGGATCTACTGTTTTTACTGCGACGCAGGTCGACGTGTCTTTTTAGGGTTCTATACCTCAAAAGTAAAAATGGAACCCCTATGGATCACTTCGTTACCGTCTGTCTGTCAAGATCCTTTTTTCTCAGGAACGCGTGGAGGTATTAAGTTGAAATTAATACCAATTACTCAAGTATGCAATCCCTAAAAGCAATAAAAAAAACTTCTCAGTCCACGCAATCATAAGATACGGCCGTTAATGCTCCGTTATATTTCGACTCTCGCAAGGGAATCGAAACCTATAGGGTATTTTCCGTTGACCTAGAACCATAAAATTTTGGGATAAAAGATGGACAAACAGAAACACAAGACAAACCCGAGAACAGACTTCGAATCGAATCGAGCCCGGGACCCCTCGCTTTGAAGGTAGGGCTATTACCAACTAAATCATGAAGTCGTCTCGTACCTTTGTATTTAAATAAAAGTTCTATGTAATTATTCTACCAGTAATCCAGTGATTTCCAAAGTTATCCTTAGTTTTGGGCCAGAGAGCGCTGAGTGAAAATGTCAATAAATTTGCTATATAATGTTGTCAGATCAAATAAGTATTTGAAAGGCATAGGTACGCATTTTCCAAGCCGGTTTCAGTACATAAGTTATTCAAACAATTTGTTGAATAGCCGCTAACGAGAGACTCGGAAAGCATAAAACGAAGGTACAGCATATAAATATGGCAGCTGGTTCCAATCTTTTAAGATGCATTTGTGAACAATTGTAGTTTCATGTTGCTCGCATCCGTAGGTACGCTCAGAGTACGCGGGTCTTTGGGCAGTGTAAAAAGAACAACCCAAAGTATCATTATAACTTATGCCAGGTTCGTCCTGAGAAGTAGTGCCACATCTGGTGATCTGCTGCCAAGCAGTGAGTCCCCAAGACGGGGATATAACGTCTTAACCGCCTGTAATATCACCGTAATCCACACCAGGTGTGGCAGCAATTCTCTGGACGACCTTGGCACAAGTTCTGCTGCATCCTGGATTGCTTCGTTCGTACCAACCATAGAACGTGAAGGATCTGGAAGGTATTCACCTACGGACGCCATCAACTAGACCCCCACGTGTTATTAATGTGATAAGTGTCTGGGTACATCTCAATATTCACATGGATGTCCTGGGTGAGATACGAACCCATGATCATAGCGCTTAAGATTTGTGAAGGGCTGCAGTGACCCAGCTATTCCGATATCACTGTGTTGCAGTTCCTAGCTGATCGTTATTATGGAATGACTTTGAAAGCAATTACTACCAGATATATTGGCATCAGGTCCTTAAAGGCTTTATAAAGATGATCGGAATTACTTTGAAGAATGTAGCCTTCAGGCGTTCATGTTTGGCTGTAAATTTGCAACTTCACCTGTAATTATGCCCTTTTGATTGGTACAAATAAATTTTACATCTAACACGGACATAAATAATTCTGATGAATAAATACTTAGAAACTATGAATTTTATGGTATGACAACATCTGCGCAATAATTTGACAAAATAAATATTGTATCAGTTCTTAAATTCTTCTTTTTTTTTTACTTTTTGTGCTTTGAGTTGGTTTTGAGACACAAATTCTGCCAGTGTCCGATTCAGTGTTATTTTCACAAGTTTTCCGATGTTTTGCAAGTTTCAGTATAATATATATATTATACAAAGATCAACAAAAAAGGGAGAAAATCGTGCAATAGTCGTGTAAACGAATAATTTACCAAAAACAATGAGGATTCAAATAGAAGTGTAAACCTAAGAATTTTCCGCTAAATAAGAGCGATAATTATTTTTATTCAATAATTGGAATGCGGCCTTTGCAGATACCTGTATTGATATTGAAAAGTGACACAAATGGATATAAATGAAGTGTTTCTGACATCAAACGCCAGGGCCGGAGCTAGGTGGGCGGATCACAGTATGCAAACATCTGTGCCCACCGCCGCCAGTAATTAATGAACAAAAACAATGTGCTAACGCTTAGCTAAAACTTGTCCTTTTGCCGGGTGGCAATACATTCAGTATTTAGAAAACTATTCTGACCCCATAGCTTAGTTGATAGTAGCTCTGCCTTCTGTGCTGTAATACTCAGAATAACTATTTGTGTGACGAACTTAAACATTCGCTCTGTGTTTATATGTGTATTTGAAATACTATAATATATAGGTATTCTATCAGCTATCTCGGTCCCACAGTACAAGATAACTGATATACACAACGTCACCTAGCCTCCAAACTAACATACCTTAGGCTAGATGGCGCTGGGTGAAATATTCATGAATATTTAGTTTTATTCATTAGAAAATGTACTGTAAAATTTGAAAAATGTCTTATGTCTGTGCGTGCTGTAAATAATAAATCTCATCACCGAAAAGCCGTTCAATGAGCGTGACCTGTGATGAAGCATTTGCCGAAGATCCGATAAGAGATGAGTGAAGTTGAGTTGGGGTCCGGGAGACCGGGAGTCGGCAAAGCGAAGGGCGCCCTTGGACCAGGTGGAACGACGTTAGGTAGCTTGTAAAAAGTGGATGTAAATTGCCAAAGATTGGGCTCAGTAGCGCTTTCCAGGGCTTATATCTAGGAGTGAACCAGTATAGGCTGATGATGATTATGTTTTATGGCTGTGTAATACTGCTGTGACAATGGAATTTCACCGGCATCCACAACTTTTCACCGAAACACAGCAACGCAGATACACGCCGGCAAGCAGTGGCTTAGCGGCAGAATACCAAATATGGTGGCAGTACTTCTCCGGACGAAAATAACTGACTACCCAAACATTAAAATCTAAAGTTTATTATTATTGTATGTAGAGGTAAAATTAATGCAGTAAATGTTGCCATTTCTTAATCAATATGTTCCATCTTAATATATCGTCACCCTGTACCGTTTTGTACTCCATAGCATACCTCTTTGTTGAGAGTACGTGGGCACTGAAATGATTAATCGACACAGTGTACGCGGATAATTACTTGTTTAGTTAACAGCACAATGGAATATTCATTTACTAGGAGACCTCACACGCTAATGATCTTAATATTAGGTTAGTAGGTCTTGTCCCATCATCAAATGATCCACTACATTCTTTGATAATTAATATTGCTGGAAACTATTATATTGCAATGCAATTTTCGAAGTACGATGGACTTATTAAAATATATATAAAACTGAGTAGCTTTACATATATTGACTCAAATTTTTGATAAAAAATAAATTCATACGTAATTCGTTCACATCGCCTTCTATTCCCGAACTAAGCACATAGTTTTTATTATGGGAACCAAATAAAATACATACTTATACAGTATTTTTTGTAAACACAGTTATTTACATCCTGATACAGAACAAAAATTTATGTCCGTCACTAACTCAGAAATTAAACCCACAATCTACATCGCAGAAGGCAGAGCTACCAACTGATCTGTAGACCCAGTCAATACCAAAAGGTTTTTCAAACAAGTGGCAACTAAAACCCCCTGATTTCTACAACCTTCTAGAAGTGGTAATTGGATACGGAGACATCGGTTCGCGATCGTATCTTCGCTATTCACACTGCAATTGTGATTTATGCTCACATTCTCACATTATTCAAATATATTGACACTAGTTAATAGTACGTAGGAAATTTTGGAGGTTATGTAGGCGTTGAAAAATAGTCATACCGAAATGATAATTGATAAATAAATAAATATTCATGGACATTTCACATAGCACCATCTAGCTCCAAAATAAGCATAGCTTGTTTTGTTGATAGAGTACTTTTCAACAGATTTTTTCGATCTTGGTATTAAAATTAAAACACACGTATAGGTACTAAATCATCGTTATGATAACCACACGCCAAATAGGTAGGTATATATTATATAATAAACAATATAATTAATTTACTTAATGAACCCAAAAATACGTGTCGAGCGTCTTAGACGCAGCTAATAAGAAAATTACTTTTTTTTATAGCCTATTGTTTTAGCGCTCTTAGATCTCTTAGAACCATCACTAGCTATAAACAAAAAAGTAGTATATAATTCACGTATTTGAATCACGCACGAGGAAAAATATGTTTGTGTTCAAGGCTCAATGAAATTTATCATTCAGCAGGCACCGAACCTGCGCACACGCAAGTAAAATAGGCCCGGATTTTCTTCTGTGACACACCAAGCACTTTTATCCATTGTGTGACAGTTTGACAGAAACAAACACACTTAGGTCTTCCAGGTATGGAATATATTCCTAACCATCTTAATTATAACTCATATTATAAATGCGAAAGTGAGTTTGTTTGTTTGTTACCCTTTCACGCCTCAATCATTGAACCGATTTACGAAATTCTTTCACCAATGGAAAGCTACATTATCAGCCAGTAACCTAAACTATATTTTATTCTCGTATTTCCACGGGAACGGGAACTACACGGGTGAAAGCGCGGGGCGCAGCTAGTTTTATTATAAATGCGAATGTGAGTTTGTTTGTTTGTTACGCTTTTACACCTTAACTAGGCAACCGATCATCGTGATATTTGGCATATACGTTGTCAAGGAAAAAGAAACAGAAAAGGACAGTTAATTTTACAAAAACTACATCGACGCGAGCAAAACCGCGAGCAAAAGCTAGTACTAGAAGCCAAGTACTTGCAAAGTGATGCAGCTTCATATAATCATTATGGAATAGAACAAGCGACTCTTTTGTGAAAGGCCTTCTGAGCATAAAGCTAAGGTAATTTCATTTGTGCTACTTTTGGCGAAACTGTTGTTGAACTGCCAAAATAATTCATACGTTTGTGTCTGTGGTGGCAGTTGGAACTGACGTAAATTATTATCACATTGGTTATGGTTTGGCTTCAAAATTGAGCGTCAATTTGTTAAAAATCTCCTTCTATATTAATTCTATGGTTTAACTAAAGAAACAAGTGGCATAGTTATGAACGATACCACAGAATCGGAATTTCACAGAATTGTAAGTAGGGTATTACAAAATTGGCTTTGGCAGTACTTCTCCTGACGATCGTTTCACATAGTTTTCCTTGTATATACTCGTAGGTACCTCTCACGATGAATTTGTATAGTTTAATAGCTATACGGCTAATTAGTGTTAGATAAACGGAATGCGGTTCTGTCACCGACCGGTATAAACATAAAATATCATGAGCATAAAATTTTAACATGGGTCTTGCATTCTTGTGTTGTTTGCAATAGGAAATATGTTTAAGCAATCCCAAGTGTAAGTGCCATTGAATAGCATTTTATTTATAACCGACTTCCAAATAGGAGGACGTTTCCAATTATATATATTTTTTATGTATGTTCGGGCATAACTACGTCATAATAATATTGTATATAAACGGATTTGTAAAATAATTTTTTGTTTGCCTTCAGATTTTTAACAAAATCGGTTAGTTGGGTTGTTAAATTCAAATAAATGGAAAATATTGTCATCCAAGAAAACGAAATAGCGTATTTTGCGTTCCTGTAAATTTTTTCTTCACCGTTGCATACCGATTTGGATGTTTCTTTTTAAATTGCTAAGATGCCCCCTTAGGGCGAGAAATAAGGGATGATAGTTGGTTTTTTCTATTTTAGCTATACCAGTATGTCTAATTACCATGTTTTAAAACAAATAAAAAATAAAATTTTGAAATAATCTCACCGATACCATTCAAATTGCAACACAGTAATACAAGTGCAGTATAATAGTTGCGGTGGGGTACTTTCCTTTGTCGAGCATACCCTTCTTCAATAACTCCATACGTTAATGTTCAATGGCATTAATTTACAATGCAATTAAAAGAAAAAGAAAGAAAGAAGACATTTTATTCACACAGGCTTGAACAATGAAAAACACAAGACACATTTGTAATGAGGTGTATTCTTTGGTGTTGCCGTTCATGGGCAGAATGTTGCCACTTACATAATATAACGCAGGTCATCTTCTTCCGCTACTATACTAGGTTGTAAAAATTAAATTGTTTCCTTACGAAATTCTTATGATTATGAGTTTTTTACATTCCAAAATTCATGGCGTGCGAATGAGTGGAGGTTGTACCGTGTTATTCATTCAAAACCAAGCGTAGTTAAAAGATTTCTCTGACAGTTTGACAAGCAATTTAAAACGGCTAATTCTCCACCACGACTTAGCAAAAAAATTGACATCGGAACATGCACGCTGACGTTTGCACGATAGGTGGTTCGAAAGATTACTTCACTAAGATGTTATGAATGCTTAGGCTGAGACATACAGGCTGTTGCAATTGATATTTTTAACCGACTTAAAAGAGGTTACATCTCAGCTGTATGTTTTTTTGTATGTTTGTTACGCTTTCTGATCTGGATGAATTGTTTTAAAATGGTACATTTTTAGTCAGGTGGGTCCTTAGAAATTTATTTGTGTTTATTTGTGACAGCTCCATAGATACTAATCTAGATGCCTTGCTTTCGAAGCGATTACCTCGGGTTCGATTACCGGCCGAGGCACACTTTGTGTGATGAGCGCAAAGTTTGATGTGTGCTTGGGTGGTTGTTTTGTGACTCTGTGTTTGTCAATGCTATCTTCACCACAGGGAATCCTAGGGGAATCAGTATAAACCTTACGTTAATAAGTAATGTAAGATGTAAGTATTGAAGTAGGTATTTTTGGTTTGTTATGATAATTGGTAAGCGCGTAATAATGTGACTAAAAGCGTGGTTAACCCAAAAATTACGTGTCACTTGCGGGTTCGAGATGCAACAACCAGTGACGCTGGCACCCAGCGCTGGACTAATTAGTCACAAAGTGTGCACTAATTAGTCACATAGTGAGTCCCTGAGAACAGTTGCAACACGTAAATGCTAGGTACCTAAAACCAAGAATACCTATACCTATTCCTTGTACGCTTCAAGCTACGATACTCACCAAACTACTACTCACTCATGTAGATAAACAAAGGTCTTACCTATGTTCCTTTGGTCACACAGTGTTACCTAGCAGCCATAAAGCAATTTTATGTTCAACTATATTGAATATTGGGTTTGATGAAGAATTTCTTAAAACAATAGTTTGTTCTTAACATCCAGTATTGTGTCAGCACACTTGAATACCACGATCATATCTTCCAATAAACTCTAAATTCAATTTGAAAGTCACTGATTCAAATCCTCAATAGGTACGTGAAATAATATCATCGTGAGAACCCTTAGACCCAAAAACTTGGGAACGAGCTCTCGAGGTAAAATTATATGACTTACTGAACTAAGTGTACCACCATCTTTACAAGGAAGGCCTATCAGCACGTCTGCCGAAAATTACGCGCAAGTCTATGTCGTGAATTTTTAGATCTGCTTCCTTGTTCCTCTTAAGGTCGTGCCGAATTTATATTGCAATAGTGCGGATGCTTCGGGGAAAGAGGAAACATGGAAGTCTTTGCTTCCGAGCCAGCGAGGTTTCTCCATCACTAAGAAACTCAGTCGGATAATCAACTAATATATAAATTACTCAAACTCAAACTCAGATCTCAAGTATCGTTTGGACACGTCAAATTTTACACACAGAAGTAAACATATTTATATCAGTAAACATATATTAATTGCTAAGATTAACACTGTAAACTAACATCTAATTAAAGGTAAGAATATGCCTGAACTAGGAAATCCTGTGTCTCAAGCGAAATAAGGCTAACATATGGGTAAATGATCAAATAATAAAAAACTATTCAAATTAATAAAATAACAATCTGTAAATTTATATGATAAATCAACTTAAGACGATATAACTTAAAACATTACTAAACGTGGCACAAGAGTTCCTTCGGCACGTTGCATGCACAATGATATGTCAAATTACAGTCAGTTTTTATGTTCAAGCTAATCTTATTTGCTAAGTTTACGTCTGCTCTAACCCTAACGGTTCAATCACTAACATCTCTATACATTTTGCGGGGTGCATTAGGGTGATTAATAAAGTATAAACCTCCACTCGGCCAATTAATATGCAATAAAAAATTCATACGTATCACACAGCACCATCTAGCCCTAAACTAAGCATAGCTTGTACTATGGGACCAGATTACTGATGATGTAAATAAAGACATAGAACGAAGATCAACGATTCACATAATTTTTTGTCCTGGTGGGAATCCGAATCCCTTCAACGCAGAAGGCAAAGCTGTGAGGCCAGTATAAGTAGAAATGGTAGTCAAATTCTTATGTAATAAGATATATATATATTCACTCTTTATTAGTAGTTGTTGTTGTACTGTTGTTGCAGGCATGTTTTGAAAACATCAATTATCAATAATGTCCTCCTAATCGTTTTCGACTATAGCGAACCCATTGCATATTTAATCCCTATTATGAGCCCTAATGTGGCTAGCTAGACCAAATTTGGTCTTAAAAATTCTGTCGCAGTCATTGACATAGCATTTACAAAAACCGCAAAATCAATTAATAAGTAACAGTCTACTAATCGTTAGGTAGGTACATAAAATGACGCAACTTGTTCTCATTCGAGATTAAAATCGAGTGTCGAAAGTAATTAATCTATTTTCGTGAACGAAATCTGATGACTTTTTAATTGGCCCACTGAACTGTGAAATTAGGAAAATCACTACCTACTTTTGGGCAAACAACTTCAAAGTTCTATTTTAGTATTGATTTCGTATACCAAAATAGTTATTTTTTATAGATCTAAGCAATGATCTCATAGAAAGTTGACTTTTTCTATTTAACTACCGACTTGCTCGTCAGTTCATTTTACCAACAACAAAAGAATAAACTTATTTTTCACATGGTAATAAAAAGTTCGCCGTCACGGGACGCTCGATGTAAAAAATGACGGCATTAGAGAGCGTCGAGCCATTGGCCGTCACGTGATATGAGTCGTTTTTGTTGCTAAGGGCTCGCCAATAGGTTCACGTCAATAATACTAAGTATATTTAATCTATCATACAAAATTTGTGATGACAATTACGAACGCCAAAAAAAACAGCCCTTTATACATGCGGCCATTTTATTGTATTATGAGACAAAATAAATATAAATATAGATATTTTACAGGCATTCAAGAACTGTAACTAATTATCGTTAAAGTAATTTTTTTTATGTGAATATGTGACGGAACTAGCTGAGGGCCCACCTGGTAAGTGGCGATTCCCGTCTATGAAAATAGTAATGGAACTCAGTATAAAATTCGGATCGCACTTAGCGCGATCTGATAGATACGTCTCATGCGCATAGATTTCACCGGATCCACACCCTTCCACCGAAACACAGGCCGAGCACTGCTGCTTGGCGACAGACTCCATGTAGTACAGGCAGCTGATGGCAGTACCTCTTCAGATGAACTTGGCACTCCTTGATTGCTCCTTTAGCAAAGATTAAACAGCAAAACCCTACCTAAAAACAAAATTTGAGCGAAATCATTAGTGCCGTTCCCGAGATACGTGAAATAAATTTACAAGAATTGTTCATTTAAAGTAATAAGTATCTTTTCGTAAAAACGTGTTTCATCTGAAATTATATACTTTAGAAGTAACAGTAGATTACCAATCAAGTACCATAAAAATTACAAAACGTGCGCGCTGTAATTTTTAGAACAGAGTAAAGAGTCTTTATTGTCGATCGGAACCACAAATTTGGGATTAAGTTGACCGCGAATTCGATGTGCATAATCTTTCATATAACGCAGCAAATCCTTAAATTCAACTAAGAGATGATCTGAAATTGATTACCATGACTTTTTATCTGTCAAAAGGGTCTAAATAACAAACAACAATGTTGCCATGGCAACTACGAGTATCTCCAGTCATCTGTTACTTGGGTTTAGCTGTATGTTGGACGTATCGAGTCCATCGAAGCCAACACGAAATAGGGATTGCCTGCCTACACTTGTCGATGGCCTAGATACAAGGCGCATCCAGTCAAAGTTCATGTTGAAGATTACTTAACAGTTTCTATGAACAGCCTTCAGACAACCAATCAACTATCTAATGAATGGAAATAAGTTATTTTGAATGAGATATCTCTTTGTACAACTCTAAAGACAAATGTAATCAAAACATTAGTATAATATAAACTAATATATCACTACATAGTATAAAACAAAGTCGCTTTCTCTGTCCCTATGTCCCTATGTATGCTTAAATCTTTAAAACTACGCAACGGATTTTGATGCGGTTTTTTTTAATAGATAGAGTGATTCAAGAGGAAGGTTTATATGTATAATACACTAGCAACTCACCCCGGCTTGCACGGGTAGTTTCCGATACGACACTGATGCTTAACTAACCGTGCGAAGCCGGAGCGGGTCGCTAGTAATATATAATAATAACTAGTTTTGGCCCAGCTCTGCTTTCTTATTATTATTTTACATTATTTATTTTCATTCGCATTTTATATACATTTTTCACAAAGTAATACATTATTTATAAAACAAACAGTATAAAAACATTGTAATAAATATATATAAAAACGGAGGACCACCGACTGTAAGACCCAGTCGGTGGCTAGGGCTGCAGAGAGAGGAACCTCCTGACAATGCGTGTCGTATCCAGGAGTACCGCCTTCTGTATCCCTTGATCCAGCAGCCTAGCGAAAGCCTCTTATTATTATTCTTATTTTTGGCCTTTTGTGTTTTAAGCCACACAAATTCTGCCAATGTCTGAGTTATTGTACTTTCGCAAGTTTTTCCAGCATTAGGGTTAATTGTAACAAAATATGGCCTGTTTATTTCGGAGAAGTTACAAGAACATTTACAAATGCTCTCTTTAATGTATAGTTAGTCAATCAATGTCAATGTCAATGAAAGGTACATTATGTCGTTTTCTGTGTAACTGACAACGTGTGTGCTAAATTTCAAGTGTAAACTAACAAACAAACTCACATTCGCATATATTATTAGTCAGGATAGTAACTTGCTAAGCGCAATTTAGACTCACACGCCTAAGAATTTTTGTTTGAATATTTCATAATTATGTCAAAGTCAAAATACTTTACTTCCGTGGAATTTTAAAAAAAATACTGGAAACTTTACTTTTCATAATAAAAAAAATACAGAGCTAATTTATAGTAGAAATTCCCTAAGTTGTTTTTGATGTTTGGGGATCCCGGGTTCGAAACTTGGCCAGAGCTTTGTAATAAACTTCATAAATGAGCTATTCTCGAATCTTGGTTTTTGTGTTAAATCTGTCCACCTGCGACACAGTGAATCCTAGTGCAGGAATATGATGTATATTATATAGTTGACTAAAAGTTGATAGCAAACTTTTTGGCGTGAAAATGTGTTTTCTCATGAAACTGAATTCCAATTTCGATAAAGCGAATTTCTCGGTACCACTATAAGTTGTTCTGACCAGTCTATTAGTTTATACTGTCGCCACATGTTGAAAATAAAAAGAGTCATTTCGCTGGAACTAACCTCCTTTTGATTCTGAGAAATGCGGTTAGGATTTTACTTTTTAAAGTCCTGTGTAGGTATCCTATGTTAGTTGATGCTTTATGAGACGTGTTCATTATTTTTTATTACACTAATATTATAAAGGCGAAAATTTGTATGTATGTCTGTGTGTGTGTATGTTTGTAACTCCAACGTTCAAACGGTTCAACTCAATTTGGATGAAATTGGGTACCAGGATAACTTATATCCTCAAATAACACATAGGCTACTTTTGATCCCGGAAAGGGATTTATGTAAATAAATATCAAATATTAAAGTTAATATAAAAAAATCATTAAATATAGGCACATCTATAATTTTTTTATATGTATGCGTCAGTGTGTATATTTGTTACTACTTCACGCCGTTTAAGGCTTAACTGATTTGGACGAAATTTGGTACCAGGATAGCTTATATCCTGGATTAACACATAGGCTACTTTTGATCCCGGAACACTGCGGGTAACACCGCGGGGCGCATAAAGTATAATATAAATCTATAGGTACTTTATTATAATATTTTTCAAGTTCAGCACAAAGATTTTATCCGTCACCTCAGCGACCTTCCGTCCTATCACGTCTCGGCCAAAATTGTAGAAACATGACCGGTTGGTTCCCAAACGTGAAAATAGCAACAATGTGACAAAATTTCACAACTAACGTACATTCGCGGCAACCATTGTGGTCTGTTGCAAAACCATGGGACCATAAGGCTCGCTGAGGCATGGTTTTGCGAAATTCCGCCCAGGCCACAGATTATCTCGCAGTCCTCGGCCAGAGGTCATCCGAGGTGCGGAATATAGCCATTTTCCTTTGTATATTATCTATGTAAATTATCCTCTTAACGTTAGATCGATTGATGGTATTCAAATTGCTTTTAAAACAATTAAAGGTTAACATTTGTTGCCTGTTACTTTGTGGACGTCAAGATTGTTACCACATTTCGTTTCGTCTTTAATGATCTATGCAACAGGTTTATAATAAAATTATTAAAAGTAATTACTGTTGTGAAACTCTGAACAAAAGGTAAAAAGTATATTTTTTCATTCACACAGAAGTTATATAAATACGTTTTGTGCTAATTTAAACATTAAAATGTGGATAATTTCAGTAGCAGTAGAACTTGTGCTAACTTCGTCGAGAGAAATACTGCCTTATATCTGGTATCTGCCGCCAAGCAGCGGTGCACTCGCATTGCAAAATATGGTGATGGTAAAATAAAATGCTCATGAGACGTAACGTCTCCGTCTCGGGTGACGGGTGCAACGGAGTGCGACTTGGGTCTTCTCATCTTCGGTCGGGGAGGACCTAAGTTGCATTGCATTTGTTATGTGCGGAGTTAACATAACATCAAGGCCTTCAGTTCGTCCCGTATTTTTTATTACATTAAAAAAACAATTAAAAAATTAAAGGTGCTTTAAATAAAGGAAACACACACTATTACAACAGTTTTTACTTATTCTTGTCATATTAATTTAAATCTTGCAAAATGTAAAATTCAATTAATTTAAAGTTGGTTTACTTAATTTTGTCGCATAGTATCGTGAAAAATAATTATTAAACTATAGTTTTTATTTAAATTTCAATTAAAAAGAAAATTACCGGAATAACGCAGGTTGAGCCGCGGGGCACAACTAGTGATTTAACCTTTCTATAATGCCATTGTAATCTACGCTTTCTTACCAAAGAACGAAAAAACCTAAGTCACAGAATGTTGCGTAGAATACAATAATACCATTATATCCTGGAATTCCCAACACGGATTCAAGAGAAAAACAAAACATACGAAAGCGAAATTACTAAAAAGGGCAGGAATCCTGATTAGGTACTTCCGGCGATGATTTAAGTCCAAAAATAAAAAGGAGAGGTCACTGCGACCGACCCGGTGACTCAGTTTGCATTTAGAGGTGACCTGCAGTTTGGAGAACGGATAACTCTTAAGGATTGAGGATGTGATGTAAGTGGAAAATATTTGCAATTATGTGCGCAATTACCTACCATTTTGTTAATTATTAAATTTACATTTTACATGGTTCCACCCGCAGTTTTCTGGAATCAAAAGTAGCCTATGTGATAATCCAGGATATAAGCTGTCCTGGTACCAAATTTTATCAATATCCGTTGGGCTGTTTGAGCGTGAATAACACATACACACAGACATACATGCATACAAAATTTCGCCTTTATAATATAAATGTGATTATGTCCATACTAGCTAATGTGTTCAATAATTTTATAAGGAAATTATTTTTATGTGACTTTAATTAAATATTATAAATAAATTTAAGTAGTTTCTGCCGCCCATAAACTGGCCGACAGGCTAAATCTGACATACATTTCATCATTGTCATTTTGTTTGTCTGGGAATGGTTTTTTATAATTACCAATTTTATCTGTTCGATCTAGTCATCTAAATAAAAGAAATTTAATCCCTCACGTAGGTATTTCACGTAGGTAGGTGTTCCGAAGTGTTTTTATGGTTAATATAGGACATGAATATGAATGAATTTGCCAACAAAATCTATTAATAGGGTAAAGGAAACACCGGAATATGCAGATCGGTAGATAAGGATAGATAGACATAGCCTTGTGGGGCGAAAGTGCGTGGTGCGGTAGAGGCGGAATGCTCGCTGGTTCACTTTCTGTCGACCTTGGCAGCGCGGCCGAAACTCGTGGCAGTAGCCCACTGGCAGCTTAGCCTAACTAGGCCGCGCTAAATGCCTCGGGTTGTACTTGGACATACTATCCATATTAGCGCTGATTCTGTTCGGACCATACCCAAACACATTTTTTTATGTGACCTGATGTCGTGTTTACCTCCATAACAGCAATACGACTGAGGTCCTCCCCGGCCAAAGTACAGACCTAAGTCGCACTCCGTTGCGCTCGTCTCCCGACACCGGGATGTGATTTCACGGGCACTCAAATCGTTGCACCGGAACGCAGCAGTGCGAGTCCACCACTGTTTGGCGGCAGATTACCAGGTGTGGCAGTACTTCTCCGGGCGAACTTAGCACTAGTTCTACTGCTACTTTTTGATGCTCTTTTAGCACAATCCAAGCGGTACGCGTAAGGACTCAGAGGGTATTCACCTATGGACGCGAGCAACTGGACTCCCTGGAGAAACTGGACATCTATCTTACTGTGACTGGAAGAGACAGTATTCCGTAGCCGAATTCGATTCCCGGACGAGACAAACTTTGTGTGATAAACGTAGTTTTTTTTTCTGGCGGTGGATTACCAGTTCTAGTGGCAGTGTTTCTTCGTATGAGCCTTGCACAAATTCTAAAAATCTTTTAGGTTATTCCTTATGCATACCTGGGAAAGACGTGGATGGAATCAAACTATCAAACAAAAGACCTACGAACGCAACTGATGGATACTCCGAAAATTTTAAAGAGTCAGAACAGAACTGCAAATTTCACGTGCAGTATTTTAATACACGACTTGCAGATCGTAAGTCGGTCTCTGCCAAATGAGCCATTATCGCTTCAAAGCCGATGTATAAACTTGGCTTTTAATCCATAGTTCTCCATATCCTTGACATTTCATTTGGCTAGGCCTACGAGTATGTGAATACATGATAAATATGAAATATTGACTTCAGCATGACAATGCCAAACCGCATACCGCAGAAGTCGTAAAAAGATATTTAGAGGGACAGGACTGGGAAGTGTTACCCCACCCGCCATATTCACCAGACATAGCTCCTTCGGATTACCACCTATTCCGGACGATGCAGACAGACCTTACTGGAGAAAAGTTTACTTCATGTGAAAGTATCAAAATTTGGATTGACAACTGGATAAGCTCAAAAGACCAGGACTTCTTCCAGCAAGGAATACGAAAACTACCTGAACGATGGGCGAAGGTTGTAGCTGCAGATGGAGCATACTTTCAATAATTTTTTTTTTTAATTTTGTAAGCGAACAAATGTGTTTTATTTTGACAAAAAGGGGCGGAGTCATATTCACACACCCAATATATGATGACTATGAAAACTAATAGAACTAACTGTATTTTTTTCCTTCTTTTTCAAGTGCGTGAGTAGGCAGTTCTGGTATCGGAGTTTTTTTGGGTTTTAAGGTTTTATATTCCCTATTGAGTAATAGTCGAAATCGACTAATATTCTAACTATATAAAAAAAGATAAATAAATAAATTTCATGAATGAAATTATACACAGCGCCATCTAGCCCCAAACTAAGCATAGCTTGTAAAATGGGAACTAGATTACTGATAATATACTTATATTAATACAATACATATGAACACCTAGAATAAACATTTATGTTCGTCACACAAATGCTTGTCCTAAGTGGGAATTAAACCCACTACCTACATCACAGAAGGCAGAGCTGCTACCAACTGTGCTATGAGGGCAGTCCACTATAATATTACTTTGGAAATAACTTAGTACCTAGCGCGCTATGTTAAAATTGGGTGTACTGTAGCGTTAGACGCCATATTAACCACCATTGATTGTAAGTAAAAGTAGCGTACATTCTACTTGACTTTCGACATTAGCCTTGAATGTATGCGCGTGAAGAAAATCCGTGACCATTGGAGGTGACTGGAAATATTAACATATTAATACCACCACGTATGGGTACGTTTAGAAGATTTTAAAGAAATTAGTCGACATAATCGGCCTTCTTGATTCCAATACGAATATAATGAAGGCTGGCAAAGCTAGATCCTAATCCATGCATTTAAATTTTAGGTTAAATACTTCATTAATTAAATTCTCGAGTTAGACAAATGACTCGAGAATTTTCGAGGAAAAAACTGTCTTGACCTTCTTTTTGTTATCGTATTGATGATTCGAAATTTTTGACAAGTAGGTACGTTACCATATTAACTGCTTGCTATATTTTTTCTATATCGCTCTCTTTTACTCAATCTAACATTATAACTGCCGTATGAAAATAATGCCTGAACATGAATTTATATAACGGACACGTTTTTTATAGCTATCGTTTCTATCGTAAATTGTACCTATTTATGCGTTTATAACAAATAATAAATATTCATGAACATTCACACAGTGTCATCTAGCCCCAAAATAATCATTTTAGACTTTTAAAAGCATCTTATTGGGTGTGTGAATATGCCCCTTTTTGTCAAAATAAAACACATTTGTTCGCTTACAAAATTAAAAAAAAAAATATTGAAAGTATGCTCCATCTGCAGCTACAACCTTCGCCCATCGTTCAGGTAGTTTTCGTATTCCTTGCTGGAAGAAGTCCTGGTCTTTTGAGCTTATCCAGTTGTCAATCCAAATTTTGATACTTTCACATGAAGTAAACTTTTCTCCAGTAAGGTCTGTCTGCATCGTCCGGAATAGGTGGTAATCCGAAGGAGCTATGTCTGGTGAATATGGCGGGTGGGGTAACACTTCCCAGTCCTGTCCCTCTAAATATCTTTTTACGACTTCTGCGGTATGCGGTTTGGCATTGTCATGCTGAAGAACTAATTTGTTATATCTATTCACCCATTCTGGTCGTTTTTCTTCTATGGCTCGCTTCAAACGCATTAGTTGTCGTCGGTAAACTTCTCCATTAATAGTTTCAGAGGGTTTGAGCAACTCATAATATACAATACCTTTCTGATCCCACCAAATACAGAGCATGACCTTGGCACAGTGAATATTTATTTTTGGCTGTGATGGGCCTGGTTCGCCTGGTTTCACCCAAGCTTTTTTGCGTTTAGGATTTTCGTAGTGTATCCATTTTTCGTCTCCTGTGACTATCCGATGCAAAAATCCTTTTCTTTGCTGTCTTTGAAGCAGCATTTCACAAATGGTTTTCCGACGTTCCATGTCTCTTTCTTTTAAATCATGTGGAACCCAGTCACCGGCTTTTTGAATCATTCCCATCATTTGTAAACGCTTTGCAACAGTTGAACGATCAACATTTAATGCTGCAGCTAATTCTGATTGAGTTTGGCAAGAATCTTCCGCCAATAATGCTTCCAATTCAGCATCTTCAAATTTTTTTGGTGGTTTTCCATGTTCTTTATCCTCAGTACTAAAATCGTTATTTTGAAATCGTCGAAACCATTCCTTGCAAGTTGTATTAGACGGAGCATGCTCACCATAAATCTCCACAAGCAAACGATAAGTTTCCGCTGCAGTTTTCTTCGCAATAAAATAATGTAATAACACTTCCCGCAAATGACGTTTATTTGGAATAAAAACCGACATTTTCGAAAAGGTGAAAACAATTGTTGCTTACACTTCAACCAAATATCATAAAATGCGTTAGATAGCTGACATTCAGTACTATCGAATACAAGTATGGTCATTTATTAGTACACGTAAACAATACTAAAAACGACATCTGTTGAGAAAGGGCGGAGTCATATTCACATAATAGTATATAATCGATTTTACACAGAACAAACTATGCTTCATCGCACAAATGCTTGTTCTTAGCTTGAATCGAACCCATGACCTAAAACCTAGAAGGCAGAGCGTCCTAACTGAGCTGTCAGCACAGTCAAGTCAAGTCCAATCATTTCAGATTAAGTATTCACCTTCGTTCGTTGTGTATTCGTTGGCTCGGTATTACGAAATGGCCAATATAGCAAGTGACTATTTGAACAAACTGTAGTCAAACTAATAGCATGTTACCTTGAAACATCTATTGACCGAAGTGACCGAACTGTCTCCGAAATTCTATTGAAATCTGTATTAGGACGACTGTGTATTTTTTTAATAAATTAGAAGATTCAAGTTACATTGCGTCGCGACCGGCACTCGACGATGTTATGTAAAATACCTGCCATTTCACCGGCACCCGCACCCTTCCACCAGAATACAGCAACGCGGGTGCACCTTTAGTTGGCGGTGGATTACCAGGTTTAAGAGGCAGTATGTCTCCATACAAACTTGGCAAAAGTTCTACTACTTCGCATTTCCAGGTGAAATCCCCATCCATGTATTCCTTCCCTTAGGGATTTCTATCTCGTTTTTCCCCATGGAGGGTCAGTTGAGTAGGATTCGAACAAGCACCAAAACATGTAAACTAAGTACATAGTAATAAGAATTTACATATTTTTATTTTTATAGGTATATATTTATTTAAAAAAAAGGGACATTCCAAGTATTTTTTTTTATTCAACGAAAATAGTGTACGATTTTGATTTTGATTTATGTTTGTGCAAAATCTCTTTTGTACCTCCATTGTATTCAAAAAGAGGCAATCAAATGTTAATAAAATATATGTTTTTGGTAATGAATTAGTTATAATAAATGCCTTTTGGTAACAAGGTGTACAGCACTTACTTCTTTAGCAGCCAAAGAAATGTAATCATAAATATATCTCAATTTTTGCCACTTAATTGACATATCACGACTTCACGACTCCAATAACTCTTATGTTAAAACGTAATAACCACTATCCATTGCAAATATCGCACACACAAATTTATAACCCAGTGTTTAAAACAAGTGTTAATTAAAATAAAAAGAAATGACAGTAGAACTAAACACAAATAGTCAATAGTAATTTATTGTCAGATTTGTGTTAACAGGCCAGAGTTCAAAGCATTGAATTATAGTATCATTCAATTGCAATTACAAGTTATGGTTATAATAAACGTCTGACAGACAACGCATAACTTAGACTGGTGGGTCAAGAGCCATTAAATTTGCGCAGAAGGAACTTCTAATAAAACGAAAATGAGCAACAATTGTACGTTTAATGAATATCTGCAACATCAAGGTTACCTAAGCTTGGTGATGTTTCGGTGAGAACAGAATCCTCACAACCGATACAACTAACTGGCTGCACGCGGTGCTAAGTCAACATGAGACGGTGAGAAAGGACCTTAAAACAAAAAAATAATTGACTTCAAATCTTTCAAAGTAGCAAAATACCAATTTCGTTTACTTTAATGTCATTTTTTCGTGTTATTTTGATTTAACAACCAAACTATTGATTTTTGATAAAAATTCTATGGTACCAATCTGAAAGCATATATATTCAAATAAAAAAATAATTTTCGAAATCGGTTAATAAATGGCGGAAAAATCGGTGAACATGCATAAAAAAAAATATATAAACATCCGAAATGATAAACAAGTCAGTTTAAAGTGACAGAAGTTGTGTTATTCCGATATGTTTTCAAGTCTCAAAATTTATCTCACTTTTTCAGATTAAAAAGTATATTTGACAATCCAGAGTATGAGCTACTTTTATAATAAATTTCATCCAAATTTCGTTCAGCGGTTGAGGCGTAAGGTAGTAACAATCACACAAACAAATTTTCAGATTTATGTATAATAATTATACTATCTGCGCCCCGTGGTCCTCGTAGTTCCCGTTCCCGTACCAATACGGGAATAAATTATAGCCTATGTTAATCGTTTATAATGTAGCTTTCCATAGATAAAAGAATTTTTAAAATCGCTTTCGTTATTTGGGCGTGAAAGCGGAACAAATAAACAAAGCCACTTTCGCATTTATAATATAAGGATTATAATAATGATATCAGAAGACTATTGTTTGACCTAAAATGTCAAACACATAAAAATAAAACACACAAAATACTTGCTTTTCCTTAATGTTTATTTTTTCTAATACAAAAGATCATTTTGGATTTTTATCGGGATTCCCTAGAGTAAGCAAGTAAAAAACAATTGATTATTGTATGCGTGCGGAACAAAATACTATGTTCACACAATTGAGAAGCTATAGAAAGAAACGCTGAACAGAAAATTGTGCAAGTTTAAGATGCATAACGAGCGAGATGCTATAATATAAAAGTGACGGGTTGGAGTGAGTGAAGAGATGTAGAGAAAGACAGGCGTATAATTCTAAACATATTTCCATCAAAACAATGACAATAATATGATTCATGCAAAATGGTTATATTTAAACTAGAACTTGCAGACTTAAACTTGCAGAGGTATGAGTGTGTTAACGTTGTTTTTTTTTTAAAAACTAAGTACATATATGAAATGGACACGTGGTAAAATATATAAACACCACAATTAGATTACTATACCATACTCGTAGGTACTTTTACCACTAATTATATTTTTAGATATTTGTAAGTTTAACGGACAACATTTTTCAAATTTGAACATTATTGTCTATTACGGTTCTCCTTACCTCTTGGGCACCGTACCCAAAAAAGGAAGATGTGATGAACTAAAATTTTTGGTTTCGACCTATTTTGACTGTAATTATTATACAGTATTTAATGATTAATTGTAGACTCTTTAAAAAAAAAACCAGACTTATCACCTTAAAGGATGAAATCTTAAATTCAGTTTTTTCGTTTTTGAAGTATTAAGACTTTTGTCTAGTTATAGAACTCATAGTTCGAGATGTGTTCAGAATAGGAGTTTCTGTTGAGTGAAATTGCCATGGCAACTTTCGCCGAGCTCGTTTCAGTTACGTCACGCTGCGCCTGCGCACGTTATGCAACCGTGAGATTATGACTGTATGACACTGATTTGAACGATCGCTTGTAATCAATTTCTTTCGGGTTCACTTCCGTTGAAGTTATAATTATAAATAAGAGAGATTTTTAACATATTTTCCATTATCACTAGTAGACATTAACCATCAAATTAAATTGAGTTTAATAAATAATACCACAGAATCATAAAACATACAGAATTACACCTGTATCTGGAAGTATAGGTAGAGGTCATGGTTTTCCACTTACTACGATTCTGAACAACCACTTTTGCTTCATTTTTACTAGTGTTTTTTTATACAGTTTTTTGCGCGGTGAAACTTAGAGTATCTCTAACTTATAGGTAAGTGTTTGGGTAACAAATAGGTGTACTTAATAAATTAAATTAGATCATCGTTTTTCTGTATTTTATCTGGATTAAAACTATAAACAAAAATTTGGATCAGTGTGTTTTGGCTCAAAAGTATGTGTTAATTACACATGTGTAAGGGCTTACCATTATTTTCTTGAACATAGTCAAAAATATAGTTGAAATTGAAGTAAAGTAATTTTTTTTATTAGATTCTCCATAATAATGTATGACCATAATAGTGATCGGATTAAAAAGCTTCATTTCTTCTCTATACTCATTGTTGAAATAAATTTCAAAGATGACGATAGTAAAATATGAAAATAGAAGAAATAAGAGAAATATAAAAGTAAAAGAAGAAAATGTATTATAAAAGAAACCCCAAGCAAAATATATGGACCCTAAAAATTTTGATATTCTGCCTATTTACTTGTAACTACGTAAAGCCAATAATCTGATCGCTTGAACCAAACTTTAAACTATCATGTAGTTAATCCATGTAGAATAATTTCGTAACAACACTTATCCCATTAATCATCTTCACATTCCCGCGTGTAATTAGAACAAGGCGGGAATGGTGTCCTAGATTTTAAATGGTATACGCATCTCTTCTCGCTCTAATGCCGCGGCACAATAAGGCCACACACTCGCAAACAAGAAACTTGTATTGACAGCAGTACCTAGTCTAGTATCTACTAAAACAATGTTCAACGGAATTTCAGGGGGGTCCATTTGCTCGCGCTCGTAGGTAATCATCCTATGAATACGTACCCCCTGGGTGGTGATAAAGGAGCAACAAAAAGTAGCAGTAGAACTTGTGCAAAGTTCGCCCGGAGATACTGCTTCCATACCTGGAAATCGGCCGCCAAGCAATGGTGCAGGTGCAGCAGTGGTGTGGGTGCCAGTGAAATCACATGCGCATGAGGTAACATCTCCGTCTAGGGTAACGGGCGCAACGGGATGCGACTTGGGCAATGGACTTGGGCAATGGACTTGGGCAATGGGAATGTGAGCAAGTGGCCAGCTCTAGTGTCTGAGTTTTCAAGCCGCCCGAAAGTCTCCGACATGGCTTAACGAGCAATATAGCCGGGACTGACATCTTTCAGTTCAAAAAAAGCGTTCAATTGAAATAGCACTAAATGGTCACCCATTTAACTTATGACCGGGCCGAAAGTTGCTTAACTTGATGATCTGTGACAGCTATACAAGCTACGCCGTGAATGCTTCTTTTATTATTCTCATTTTATTTTATAGGTGACCTATACTTAAATATAATATATGTTTAAGGATGTTTTTAAATATTTGTTTTGTTTCGTGTGGTGTTGAGAAACTTTATTATTGATGTAAAAACAATGGCAGTCGTGATCTCACCGCTCTCTTCGTGGACAAGATAGGGAAAACCATAATGTTATACTGCCCTAATTTAAATAAAATTAACTAACTTTCATATCCTATTTTCTGCTCTTTAAACTGAAATCTCTTACAACAGAGAATCGGTTGAGACGGTTAAGACATAAACTTTATTTTATGCCGGAGATTTTGTCCACCAAATTTAAAAAAAAAACAATTATTGTACTTAGAAACTCCTTCTCACCGTGTAATGTTGTCAACGGGCTATTCCCGCTATTCCCCCTACACCAAATAGAGTGACTTGCAAACACACATACACGCAACATGTTTATATGTATATTATTATAATATATTATACTAATTCCGATTCGGTAATTTATGCAACTATAATTGAATGGACAAGAAATTGAAGCAGACATTCCTTTTCCGTTCAATAGTTCTTAATGCAAATGTCTTTCACTCGTTTGCATGTGTTTGTTGCAACGGCCGCTGTGTGCGTTGCTCCGCTTGTGTAGTGTATAGTGTTGCTGTAAGTGTATGTGATGCAGTTGTGTATGTGTGGGTGTAGTTTAGCGTTCACAATGAAAGTACTCGGTTGCGCGGATTTGGGTCACACAGCCAACTTTGATTATAAAGATTACGGGCCGTGTGAATCATCGCACATCATTTTGGTCCTCATGAAGCGTTCATGGCGAATCTTGCTTAGACCTTTCATACAGATCATCTAGGTTAAGCAACTCTCCGCACGGTTAGTATTTGGATGGGTGACCATTTAGTGGTTTTAATAAGGTCAATCGTTGTACTGTCACATGGCATTTTTTAATTTTGTTGCGGAATGATGTTAAATGGTGACCACCGCCCACAGATAACCTAAATGAGACTCAGGTTCCTACCTAAGCGGCTAACTATGAGGAGATCAGTTGTATTACATGCCGCCCGTCGCGGAGATGTAATACGTAGACTGCCTGTAATTTAACCGACACCCACACCTTTCCATTAACATAACATAAAAGTACACTCAAACGTATCACACTCATACCTCTGCACTAGGATTCCCTGTGTGTCCAGATAGCATGGACAAACACAGAAACATAAGACAAACACCTAAGACCCGAGGACAAATTTCATGCTCACCACACAAACCCGGGACCCCTCGCTTCAAGGCAAGGCTTGATATTTTATTTAATACATATGTTTATTTTATGTTGGTAGTGTACAATAAAGAGTTTTCTATGTAATCAAACATAAGTTAATCTTGGATAAGTTACATCCGTACCAGCCTGTAATGTTCCCACCGGCCTACTCTCGATAATTGAGAGTGAATGGGCTTTGATCTACCACGGGAGCCCAATCCGGATTGGTAGATGTCGCGTATCTTCGAATTTATGGTTCTAAGACATGCCCGTTTCCTCACGATGTTTTTCCTCACCGTTTCGAGAACGTGGTATTGCGCACATAAATTTTTCAATTGAAAAAACTCATTGGTGCACGTGCGGGTTTGAACCAGTGACCTTCAGATTGAAAGTCGGTGTCTATGTCCCTGGGCCACCACGCTCTCTTATTACGTACTTATTCACCTAGGCTATTGCTTATTCGCTAGTACGAGCAAACGATACATTTTATGCCTAAACAAGCGGATAACCGGCGTGTGCTATTACGCTAAAAAAAGAAATACATTATACATTTTGTGCCTACTACATTGTTTGAGTGGTCACCATTTTCGCATTATTGCCTTCCTGATGAAAGTGGTTGGGCACATCGGTTGGATGGTTTCAAAGTCTATAACGGACATAGGTAGAAACAATTTTGGGGCACATAAGTTATGAAGATATATTTTTTTGTGTAACAAATGTGACGATATGACCTAAAGGCCTGATATTAAGTGGTTACCTACGCCCATAACAACAGCTATACGTCTTAGGTATATCCCGACCAAAGTGTGAGAAAGTCGCAGCCCGTTACGCCCGTCACCCGAAACGGGGATGTTACGTCTCATGCGCAAGTTATTGACCGGTACCCACACCATCCGCAATGCGAGTACTTACAGCTCGGCGGCAACCAGGCGTGGAGGCAGTACTAGTGCTACTTTGTTGTTTTGCACCACCCAAGGGATATGCGTATGGACTTTGAGGGTATTTACCTACGGACGCTAGCAACTGAACCCTCCAAATATGATGTCAGCGCTAAGAAAGAATTGTTCCAAATTCCGTTTCAAGTTACAGTCTTTATTAGAACATTCAAATGCAACTATTAGTGGAAAAACTTAGTGTAACTGGTTCTACCTCAAATTACATTCCAATTTACCACGTTGCTTGAATTTTGAAAGCTCATTATATCTGGTTGAAGTGACTACCACAAAAGTATACCAGGAACGAACATTACATTTAAAAACTAGTTTTTTAATACAATTCATGAGATACAGTTAGTGAATCGGAGATGTAAAGGAAATATGAACACGTGAGGATGAAAAAAATCTTTAGAATTTAAATAAATGAACTCGAATATGTGGGTTACGTATTCAGGATGTCTCGAGGACGAAACTGCGTATAGCGTCGGAGAAAATCCGGCTTTTATGTCAATTATCCGGCTAAAAAATCTTTACACCGGATTCTTCTATTCACCCCTCGACGAGAAAGAGTTATAAGTTTGAAGTGTGTATTTGTATCTGTCTCTGGCATCGTTGATCCCGTACGAATGGCCCAATTTTGATGTGTATTTTTCAGTTTGAAAGCTGACGTGATCGAGTGATTTTTGATATAATTTATGAAGATCTATTTTGGCGTGTGAAAATTATCAGCTAATTACCTTGCACCAAGACAGAGTTGTTTACATTTTCGTAATGAACTTGTAACAAATTGTAATTTGACGAATAATAAAGCATTAGGAATTGTTCCCAGCTTCCGAACTTGACATGATAAAAATTAACAACAAACAAATATTTTTTTTTTTTTTATATATTTCTATTTTGTGTATTTTAATAGAAAACAGCTATCGTGCCAAGTGTGATTTACTTTTAAAACCAAGAACATGCATTTACATTACTTCAAATGAAAGAGACGCATGCTGTATTTTTTCTTAACCTATTGTGTCCCAGAATGGGACACAGCGGGTTATGAAAAAAAATCTCTCAACTCCTTCCACGCATTTCGATCTTTTACGATGTCTCGCGATATTTAGTATACAAGTCGTCTTCGGCTTTCTCAGCCGATTCCAAGTAGGATTATTTTTATACTAGCTGCGCCCCGCGGTTTCACCCGCATAGTTCACGTTCCCGTGGAGAATACGGGGATAAATTGATTTTATTTTTTTCGTTAATTTTCCAATGTTTTAATAGTTATTCTGCTATTCGGGACGGAAACAAATCCAACAAATCAAAAACCATGGCAATCGGTCCAGCCGTTCTCGAGTTATAAGTGTTGTAACAAACACGACTTTCTTTTATATATATAGATTTTATGGATCCTCAAAAATTGTAGCCTATATGTTATTCTGATGTATAAGCTATATTGTGGTAAAGTTTCATTCAAATCCATTCAGTAGTTTTTACGTGAAAGAGTAACAAACATCCATACATCCATACTTACAAACTTTCGCCTTTATAATAGTAGTAGGACTAAAAAAATCTACATTTATGATACTCATTTTATTTTTTTTGCCGGCTTTTAAACCCGTTGCATCCCTACCTACTGTACAAAAGGTAAATAGGGCAACGCGTAAATGAAAGTCCCTGTTGGAACACGGTCAAATGACGTCATCAGTACAACTTTCAATAATAGTTCTGACCTCATTTTAACTAGGGATTTAACTGTTTCTTTAAAAGTTAAATAGCTTCAAGGTTTTTTTTGGGAAATACGATGAATTGGCGAGATTATGAGTTATCTAGGTACTGATGGATTTTGAGAATACTTCACGTGACTAGAACTGAAAATGTTTTATTAAGAGTTTGAATCTACGTTGATGTTATAATAATAATAATAATAATATAAACGTTTACACACTCATACCTCTGCACTAGGATTCCCTGTGTCGCAGATGGCATGGACAAACACAGAAACGCAAGACAAACACCCAAGACCCGAGAACAAACTTCATGCTCACCACACAAAGTGTGCCCCGGCCGGGAATCGAACCCGGGACCCCTCGCTTCGAAGGCAGGGCTACTACCAACTAAGCCACGGAGCCGTCCTTATACTAGCTAGCTACTACGTAGTTATCTAAATTTGTATCTAGGTAGAAATTATTATTAACTAGCTGCGCCCCGTTGGACTTCCTACGGGAACCGTACATTTTTCCGGGATAAAAAGTAGCCTATGTGCTATTCCAGACTATAATCTATCTCTGTGTCAAATTTCATCCAGGTCCGTTCAGCCGTTCTGGCGTGATTGAGTAACAAACATCCATCCATACTTACAAACTTTCGCGTTTATAATATTAATAGGATAATTTGCAGCAGATAATTTGCATTATAAAAATATCTGATACTTTTTATAATGCAAGTTATACCTTAATGATTGGGTGAATTAAAATAAAAGCGAAATAAAATTTGTTAGAGTACTAAAATAAGTAATAAATTTAAATGAACATTTCACACAGCGACATCTATCCCCAAACTAAGCATAGCATGTACTATGCGGACCAGATTCCCGATACAATATTCATATTGAATATAGTATTTTTAAATGTTAAAACTATCATGGTTATGAACATTATTATTCGTGTTACCGAGATATTTACCACGATTTGTGAGTTTTTATTGATTCCCGATATAAAACTCACAAATCATGGTAAATATCTCGGTAACACGAATAATAATAGTATTTTTAGTCAGATATTTCATCAAAAATAATTATAAATTAATCTGCAGGTGTGGAAAATTAACGCGAAATATGCTGAAATTATCAAAACATCTGTTAAACGATTACCGTATACAATTTCAAAATTATTTAACAAACATTGTAAAGGAGTAAATAATCTAATACCTAATGTAAGAAACATTGGAGACCTTATGTGTTGACACATTCAAACAAACATAATGTACAAATATTATTATAGAATGTGTGAAGGCTGTATTCAGGGTCGGAGTAGGTGCAGATTTATGTAAACCATTCAATGTTGGCTTTTCTCATTGACTATAAAACTTTAAGTATGAATTCTAAACAATTGTTAATACTATAATATTAATTCTTTATAGCATAGTTTAGGTATAAATTGAATCAAATAATTTGATTAGTATTTACCCGACTGCGCCGGAAGGAGGGTTATGTTTTTCGAGTGTGTATATATGTATATGTATGTATATTTCTTTGGCACGCTCTGTAGCCTAAACGGCTAGATGGATTTTGGCTTGAGGCATGTCTTTAGATTTGTCTCGATTGTAAGAGTGAAAATAGTAATATATATTTAAAAAAAAATGGCCGTATATTGGCACCATATAAATTTTTCTGTTTTAATTCATATTCTCAAATTTTTTAGTTTTAGTTTTCACTTTTGCGTTGAAACTATTCTCTGGTTTGAAGAATATGTTTTGCTCAAATGTCCCGATTAGAAACTCATTTATTTCCATTTCCATTCATTTCCATGTCTAATTGATGCTCATGGAGTCTGTTTTAGTGTTAAAGCCGATAGAGGGCCCTCCACTCTCACGAAAAGATCGCGTTAAGTTATCAAGGCCATCAATCAACAATCAAAACAAGTAAAATATCAAAGGACTGATTTAATAATTGAAGAAACAAACTTAAATACCTTATTTGTCGGATGACAAATAAGGTATTTAAGGGTGAAATAAATAACTAAACGTTTACACACTCATACCTCTGCACTAGGACTCCCTGTGTCGCAGATGGCATTGACAAACACAGAAACACAAGACAAACACCCAAGTCCCGAGAACAAACTTCATACTCACCACACAAAGTGTGCCCCGGCCGGGAATCCAACTACTACCAAGTCAGCCACGGAGCTGTCTTTTTTCTTTGACGAAATTCTTCGTTGAAACTTTGTTGGACCCTCGCAAATTCGTCCTATCAAATAAAATATGAATCCAACTAAGACCACAATCACAAGAGATTGCGTACCAAACACAAAAAAAAAATACAGCTGAATTGCGAACCATCTAAGTTTTTGTCCGACTACAGTGAATTAAAGAAGGGATATGATTTCAGCCCGTAGGTCATCTGTTCCCGCATAACTTCTAAACTACCTATAATTTGAAGGTTGGGCTAAAAATTGCGCTAAGTTAGTTTAGCTCGCAGCGTGGCCTGCGTATTTGGATTTGTGACGGGTGACCCCATATAAAATGTCACTATCACAATCGCGGTGCCAGAAGGTTGGGTCTACTACCTGGCATTGTGTTCGGGGAAAGTATGTGAAAGAGACAAACAAAAAATACGATTTCACCATGTCTATTATTTTTTATAAGACCCTCAGAATTCCTATTTGGATCAAACGATAGTTTTTGTTCGAGCACGTATGCGGATACAATGCTTCGCGTTTTTTTCTCAATTGCAGGTTCCACGTGTGTAAGTATTGTGCTTTATTTGTTTGGTAGGTAGTTTAGAAATTGCACAATAACTGTGAGGTAGAAAAACATGAGCGAAAACTTTTTTAGCTATGTTAAGGCCGTATCATTTTTGGCAAATAGTTAAAAAATATATTATTGTGTTGTCTTGGGAATGCGCCATAGACAATACACGGAAATAAGTTTTTAATTACACACAGGAAATTAATTGTTTGTTTTTATAAACAACATATTCCTTGAGTCGGATAATGAAATTTCAGTACTTGAAATTTTTGTGATTATCATGCACGCTGTTCTACTACACGCGTATACTATAACTATTATTCTGCCGCCGAATCATTAGAAAAGATAAAAAATGTTCTATATATTCATTAACATTTCACAAGGCATAATTTGTACAATGGCTACCAGTATACTGATGGAATATTTATTTAAGATAGCGGTATACATATATGGATATATAAGCAATATCTATGTCAATTGTGGACCTATTTGGTTGTTTTTTTTATTTTTTAGGGTGTGCCTTCGATTTGGACCTATAATCAGACGACTCCGTGGCTTAGTTGGTAGTAGCCCTGCCTTCGAAGCGAGGGGTCCCGGGTTCGATTCCCGGCCGGGGCACACTTTGTGTGGTGAGCATGAAGTTTGTTCTCGGGTCTTGGGTGTTTGTCTTGTGTTTCTGTGTTTGTCCATGCCATCTGCGACACAGGGAATCCTAGTGCAGAGGTGTGAGTGTGTTAACGTTGTTGTTAATTAATAAAGCTGCTATAATAATATCAATTGTATTCGTTATTTGTAGTTAAATTTTAGCATAAATATAATAACTAAATTTCATCCCTTAATTCAATATATAAAGGATGAACTGAAAGGATTTACTGAATGAATTCGATTATCAATTTATTCGATTTTAAAATCAGTCACTTCTTATGTAAATACATATCAGAACAAACATCCACGTTTGTCTTGTCTAGGAATCGAACCCACAACTGCGCATAAACTACCAACTAATTTGTCATGGCTTCCATTTATTCTTATGTAAGAAGCACGTGACGTAAATACATTCACCACAATGCTCCAAATTTGGACCCAGTATAAAAAGCCCTTATAAACTCATCAGTTTGTACAATTATGCTTGACAGCTACTCTCAGTAATAACAGCCTCAAGCAACGTAAAATTGGACACCAATCAAGCAAATAATTAACAAGCCGTATCGCATCTCTGGCCGAATAGAAAGGCGATTAGAAAACAATCGAATTTTCACTCGTACCATTCGAAGCATGACAGTTTAAATGGAGAAAAACTGTCTCATCAGTCATTGGCGTCGAAAGCGCTCACTCTCACTCTATCACTAGTAAGGGTGTACTCAGACTATCAGTATTCTTGTCTTCGGAAAGTGTTCGTATGTGGGACTTGGGTTCGGGAGCTCGCACTACCCCCCGGTGTCTGGGTTGCCACGCACATTTCTTTTCTGCGAGGCAATGACTGCCACAGGTGACTGGCCTGGCCAGGCTACGGTGACGGAAAAAGGAAGAGAATGGAAGGTACAATGTGGCAGGGGTGGACAGTACCTCCTCCTGGCGTTGGGTGGCCCTATCCGGCTCTTATGATAGCCACAAGCAACTGGTCGTATTGCGGCCAATGTTTTGGGGCCGGGGGTGGGCAGAACCTTCCCTGGAAGGGTGGACAGAACCTCCCTTTGTGAAACGCTATGGGTGGACAAAATTTCTCTTAGCGATAGTGGATGGCTGTCGAGACGACCTAAACAGGAGACTGCCTGTTTGGGCAAGATGCGGTGGAAGATTCATATTGCTCGACTTAAGATGATTTATTGATTTAGGCCTTACTTTGCGGTCCATGTAAAGATGATCTGAAAAGGGGATTTATTTAGTACTCCTTCGATAAGCTTTTAATAAAAATTATTGAAAAAGCGGATTTTTATTAGTTTAATATTAAATATGACTTGGATGTTCAAGATAGCGTGTTGGGGAGACCTCAAATGATCTAATTGAATGAAAATATTTGGGGGGTTTCAACTACTTCCCTCCCCACTTCCTTTCCTACTCCGTACTTCCCTTCCATTGCCAAGCAATACAACAGATCGCAAAAAAAACAATAAGTATATTATTAAGTACCTTTATATATAAGTAATATCACCTGTGATAAGACTTGCCGAATACAACAATCATGAATAACAAAATAAAATGAAATTAATCTGGTTTATTGTTTTTTTCATTGAATTGTATTGTTTCTCCTTAGCGAACTATTTTCCCGGTAACTAATTTCTGTTTATTGTCTGCAGTGAGACATTACCTTAAATGCAAGTCAACGAATCGCACACGACATGGTATAAAAACTGAAAGAAAGTGATGTTACGACAGGGTATTCCGTATAAAAAGTGCTCATCATTGTTTTGTATGCCTGTCCTTTTCTAACGTGAACTGTAGTATCGCTGTCTCTGTCGAAGAAAGTGCACGCGTGCCCATCCACCTAAATGCTTTTACGTCACATGTAGTGCTCATAAAATTTTAGATATAACATTATTGTTATAATAAGATGTTTTGTTAAAAGAAAAATACTGTTCTGTGACCGTGGATGGAAGGGACAGCCCACCGTACTGTCTAGGATCCGTTAAACTATTATTGAACTATAATTATTAATTAACAATTTATAGTGGCTTTAATAATAGACAAAAAAAATCGAGCAATAGTATATTCTATAATAATTATTTATTTTAAAATTACTTGGGTTGTGTAAATATTAAATCAAATGAATTCTCATTTTATTAAAATACTTAGAATTGATCAATCCTTTCATTTCTTTTGATTTTTAGTAAGTAAGTTGTTTATTTTATTTGAATTAGGTGTTATAAATATTATTTTATTTATAACACTAAATAAATAATAGACACAATAGTACCGAAAATAGTTCAAGTCTTTTGGCATTAAATAGTTTTTATTCACTGCATCTGCTTTTTTAGGCTTTACTAGAATTGATAGTGAGAGTGAAAGATGACGTCGAAAGTGGATTTATTGGTGTATGACAGAGAAGGTAATACTAACTGAAGAATGAGGAAGCGAGATAGAACGACTGGAAGGTAGTGTGGGAACGCGTGCAGGTAAAAATGCATTATGCGAGCGTATGTGCCATATAAGTTGATTCTATAAGGAATTTCACTAGTTTTTACTTTACCATACGTTTTCTAATACTTCGTAAAAGAATGTTTTAATTATGATATGAATAGGGATTCATTACCAAGTCTTTTCTTGACTATGGTCCATTCTTGTCAGAAGCAAAATCAATATCTACAGAGAGTAGATGTCACGTGACCAATAGAAGGAATCCACCACTTTTTTGTGACTAAAGATATGGTACGAGCACACAGCCCACCTGATATTAAGTGGCCCGACGCCCGTAAACAACAAAAATATGACTCGGTCCTCCCCGACCGCAGTATGAGAAGACTCAAGTCGCACCCCGTTGCGCCCGTCACCGGGGACGGAAATGTTACGTCGCATGCGCATGTGATTTTACTAGCACCCACCGACTTTCACCGGAACACAGTAATGCATGGGAGTGCATCACGGCTTGGTGGCAGATTAGCAGGTGTGCAGTCAGTACTTCTCCAGTCGAACTTAAAATAAGAAAGAAGTTTATATTTGTGCATCTAAAAAAAAACATTTGTTTAAGTACAAAAACATTCTAATGCTAAATTATATAATTGACATATATATGCGTCAGTTAAAAAGTTTTTAATCGGGACCATTGATTAAGCATCAGAGCTGTTTTAAGGTACACTAGGTAAATCCAAAAATATTTCTAATTTTTTATCGAAATCAGGTCAGGGCATAATAAGGCATCTATAATCGAAAAAAACGGGGGCCCTTGAAGAAAGTAAAAGCGTTCTCATGTTATTTTTTGCACACTCAGTGAAAAAAAAATCTTTTGTGTGGACTAACAAAAGTTGGACAATAGCTTGCGCAACACGTGTAGCAGGTCGGGAACTGCGAAATTCTTAAATTATATTTCATGCGGGCTTATTTTATCAACGTCAGTAATATTATATTTTAAAATATTTTTGGTAGGACTGATACATACCTACTCAAGTTAAAATAGTATTATATGTAATAGCATAGGGTACTTTGAATCCCGGAAAAATTTACGGTTCCCGTTGGAAGTGCAACCGCGGGTAACAACGCGGGGCGCAGCTAGTTGGTTCATAAATAACAGAGAATAATAAACATAAAAAAAAGAAAAACAAAAGAAAAAATACAGCCTTATTGAAAAGAACAGAGAATAATAAATAATGTCTATCACTCTGCCATATTTAGGACTTTCGAGCAATGAACTAGAAGGTCAATTGAGTGATATTATGCACCTTATAATTCGGCGGTCAATGACCATTGTCCTTTGTGTAAAGAAATACCTTTCGAAATATGTAGGCACCTAAATTACTACACGATCTTTTTTTGTTAAGACATGTTAGTGCAAATTCTGGCCATTGGAATATTATTATAGAAAGATATTTCAGTTAATAAAAATGATAGCAAAAATGTTTGTGGGAATAAGATATTTAGTTATTTCCCAAATAATCCCAAAATAGTGGAGGGTCCAGTTGCTCGCATCCGTAGGTGAGTACTCTTTGAATCCCTACCAGGGTAGGAGCAAAATAGGATAGGATAAAGGAGCAGAAGAACTTGTACAAAGTTCGCCTGAAAACTACTGCCTCCACACCTGGTTATCTGCCAAGCAGTGGTGCGCTCGCATTGCTGTGTTCCGGTGTAAGGGTGTGGATACCGGTGAAATCACAGCTGTATGAGACGCAAGATCCCCGTCTCGGGTGACAGGCGCAACGGGATGCGAATTGGGTCGGAGGATATATGTGTTATGAGCAGAGGTAACCACTTACCATCAGGTAGGCCTTCAGTTCATCCCGGCACTTCAGTAGTACAAAATAAAATCAAGATCCTGACTGACTCAGTAATATAAAAGGCTATGCACAAACCAACCCGGGGCTCGTCGAATATTGTGTATCAAAAATTACATCAGACGGAATTACTCAGTTTTGTCATTTCAAACAACTTCCAACTGCAACATACAATGCAGCATAATAAACTGCATTGCATTGCTCTCATTATAATACAAAATATCTGTTATTACCCCGTAAGTGGCTGCTGCAGTTTGTTTAGTACCATTGATTACCGAGGTGCAGTCAGCAAGAAAAGTAAGCTGCTAACGTCAGTTCGAGAGTTCAAACTTATCAAAAAAAAAATGGCAAAGGATCAGTCTGATAGTTGTCTGCCAAAGTCATGATACCTTTAACGATCCCACTCCAAGAACACATTTTTTTCTCTATAAGCGAGAGTGAGTTTTAGTCTTCCGCGATTCATAAAAGGGAGAGCAATCTGTATAGATAATATATGTACCATTTCTTTGAATTTTTGGTTATTGGACATGTCTGATGCCTCACTGTTTTCAGAATGTGTTTTTGGGTACATATTATTTTCAAACGAAAAAATAATTGAAACGCGGTTAGATTAGAACAGGTGATCTGCTGATTGAAAATCGGCATCTGCGCTGCATTTTGAGTAAAAAATAATGTTCGTGAACTTCAAAATCAGTGCTAATCTAATTAATATGCTGACTGTACAATACTACATTAAATCATTCCCTCGTTCTTTATAATGGTTGGTCAACAGGTGTATTTTTATTGTTAATTGGAACTACGAGTATGACAAAATTAAATAAATTTTGTAAAAACATTTCCATTTTTCTTATAAGAACATATATTTGACTTGTGATATAGATAGTCTTTTTAAAAACCTAACGGGAATTCTTTTATGGAGGATTCCTACTAGATATTCTTATTTAACTTGTTAGGGGTGTAAGAGAATGTTAAATGAAGCGAATCCTGTTAGAAACTTATTAAATTTTTTTAGAATTTTTAATTTAATTTAAAAATTCCACGTCTTGCCTGCTCAAGTCGGGCATGCTTGCTGAAAATGCGACACAATGCTCTTGTCCAGTAACAGATCGACGTCAGACGTTCTCGAATGTTCATCATGCCTTCCTGCCACCTGGGGGAGGGTGTACAGGCGCATAAGACACAACATGTCCGTCTCGGGTGACGGGCGCAACGAGATGCGACTTGGGTCTTCTCATGCTAACTATCAAATATACCGTCCAAACATCGCTTCTAAAAATGAGCGAATATTGTTTTGTTGTTGAAGAAAGTCGATAGATTAACTTCGAGCAAGAAAATAATTGAAAAATGGCGGGAAACAAGTTTTAACTTTTGTTTATTTTTAAAATGTCACATTCATTACAGGTATCTTATGTCCTTATCTATCATGAGAAGCCAGACACACCCGGTACAGCCAAATTATATTACATCATCATACACAAAAAAAAGTCGCCCTTTTTATAAAATTACAAACAGCCAAGTACAGACAGTAAAACCAAAGAGAAAAGATTACATTAAAAATACTAACAAACTTTCTCTCCAACCTGTTATTAATAGAAATGTTGCGTTGCGTGGCGTCATTATTGGATAATACTCAGTATAAATAAAGTATTGGAAAAATGGAACATGGAATTGAAATGGAAATTATCTCAGTATTAAGTCAGAGCATAAAGGAGATTCCTGCAATTTGTTAATTAATTTGACATAATATTAACACTATCGCGAGATCACCTACTTTCGAATTATCCTCATTTATATTATTATTATATTATATATAAATTTATTATTTACTATTTGATGATGTTTTGTTTCACAATTTGATAATCAGCTTTCAAATGACGAAGCAAAGGACAAAGAACAAATATCCCTTAGAAAAATGCAGTTCCAGTTTTTATTCAATTTCCTAGGTTGTCCGTAAAATATTCAATTATTTTATTGTATACAATATTTTTACTGACTATTACGAACACAATGATATAGGTATCAGCCAAATCGGTCCAGCCGTTTCCGAGTTTTAGCCCGCTAAACTAACGAATAGCAATATGATTTATATATACAATATATGGATTAGTTTGGTGTGCAGCGAACGAAAGCGAGGAAAGGTTTGGCTATGTATAACACTAAAAACAAAAAAAAACTAAATTTCTTTACGCAACATAAAATATTCTTCTGACTGAGCAAAAGACGTATTTTTTAATACTTGTTATTATAAAATTCCATCATAAAGTGACGGACCTCACAGCTCTTACCATGAACGAAACTTAAAAAGAGTCTAAAAATGTATACTCTATGCATTATGAAATGTATTTACAATAATATCGAACTGTAATAACTATAGGTATAGAATAAATAATAAATGATGTGAGTTTTCTTTGAATTTCATGCATTTCCAATTCCACATTCTGATTCGAATACTGCACAAACGCTATCTTTGTTGTTTACACACACACACACACATACACCTACACGCACCCTACCACAACGATACATGTGTATTAATAGTAAGTTTGACATAGTACACACGATCGTGTTTGACCATCTGTGATACTGCGAGTTTAACTACTGGACGAAAACCTCTATTTCATCGTCGTGGTGGGACCAATCTTTGATGATCTTTGATATTGATTTTGATGAAATGCTCTCGTTGTTCCTTACGGACACCTTTGAATGGTGAAATCACTTTATATACGGAAAAAGTTTGTATGTATGTGTGTGTATGTTTGTTCCACGTTCACGCGCAAACGGCTATACGGATTTGGATGAAATTTGGTACCTGGGTGGCTTATATCCTGGATTAACACATGAGTACTTTTGACTCCGGTAAACCGCGGGTAAAGGTTTTTGAATAAGTGGGCGGTAAGTTTAATATTTCGAATAATTATGATTTACGAGACAATGATCTTTTTATCCAAAGAAATGTGCACGCATATATACGCAAAAATGTTTACTAATCAAGTTTTTTTTTCAAGAATGCTAATCAACTTTTAAAATTTTGTTCAAATTTAAGTTTTTTTTCTGGTTTTACATTAAATTACTCTTAACTCAATATTATAAATGCGAATGTGAGTTTGTTTGTCGCTTACATGCCCTAACTACTCAACCGATCATCCTGAAATTTTGCATGCACGTCAGGCGTACAGAAATGGCGAGCAATATCGCGAGCAAAAGTAAGTGTATTACAATTTCCTTTTTTTTATGAAGCCTCTAATAAATAATATAGACTCTTTACATATTTTTCTTTGCATTTTTACTTGAAACATTCCGAGTTGATGTTAATGTCATATCGACATAGAATATTTTGCACACTATATTTCTGATATCATGTCCAGTACTATAAGTCCACGACCAAAGAATACAGTGGGTCTTTATGCTCGACAGGATATAGGTCAGCGTGTCTTCCCCTCATGTAAATAGAGCGAAGGACAGCGTCTAGTTATTACAAGTAATAGCTGTTTGTATTAGATACAGCTATTTTTATCTCAAGCAATTTTGGAGTGTTAAATGTATAGATAGTTATTTTAAAGCATCTGTAAGGATATTGAGCGTGAGAAAAACTTATGGTATGTTTTGTTTTGTGTAAGTTGTTTTATTTTGTGGTTTATTTACATTCATTGTGACTTTTGTCAATCATAGTTGTGATTTAAATGAGTAATTCTTTTATTGTCTATCTCGGAAACGGCTCTGACGATTTGGACGAAATTGTGTGTTGGATAGACTTTTGCTAAACAGCAAAACCAGATAGGGCTTTGCTGTTTAGCAAAACTCTAACTTTAAACACAAAATTTAAAGAAGTTAACCTGTATAATTGTATTTCTTGTAAAAACGCATCATTTTGTGAAAAAACTACAAAACGGAGCGAAGTTCGGTCGCCCAGGTACTTACGGATATATAACGTCTCCTGCACAGTACATACCCTTTATAGGGTGAAAGAGTTTTCAGCTAAAGACGTAAACCTTTACTATACATATTATTTGAACAATGTCATGTCAGCCTTGGCGTAACAGTAAAAGTTAAAACCGAAATTTCGCAGAAAATATAGATTATTTTTAACAAATGTTGTTAATATACTCATACTTATTTAAAAAAAGCGAAATGTATGTATGTGTGTCTGTGTGTGTGTGTTTGTTACTCCTTCACACTCAAACGGGTTTGGATCATATTTGATACCAGGGTAGCTTATATTCTGGATTAACGCGGAGCGTGGTGACACAAATGCCGACTTTGAATTTGAAGGTCACTGGTTCACACGCAAAGGGGCATCAATGAGTTTTCACTTGAAAAAATATCTGCGCAATACTACGTTCTCGAAACGGCAAAGAAAAACATCGTGAGAAAACCGGCATGTCTTAGAACCAAATATTCGCAGACATCTACCAATACAAATCCCGTGGTAGATCAAAGCCTATTCACTCTCAATTATCGTGAGTAGGCCGTTGTCCCCGTTAGTTAAATTAAACAAATGATTAAATTGCAATTGCTTTTTGCGTGTGCTTTTAGCGTTTTTTTCCCAGATTTTGTATTTGATGATTGTTTTGAGTACCTGTGTGTACAACACAGAGAATCATATTGTATACTATAAATCCAAGTCAGAAAACAAAATTTAAATGTATGCTATCTTTTTATTTTTACATTGTCTTTGACCATCACAAACAAACTGCCTTTGAAATGTTCCTTTTTTGAGAAATTATTTTGAGTAACTTTTTGCTTTGATTGAGTTTTCATTTATTTGTATATCAAAAGTTATTTAGAGATAATTCGTGTGGGGAAGGTGAGCCAGTCGTTTTTGTTATAATTGTGGCTGACCAATGGTTTTAATAAGAAGGAAGATATGGCAAATACTATAAGAACATAAAGAAATTTTGGACCAGATACCAATTGATAGACCTGAATAAACAGACAAAAATGACTGTTTATGCATGTATATGTACTTGTTTACAGCGTTGAAAACATAGGAGCATACTTCACCGCAAAAAGATAATAATTCAAGGACATTACACAGTGCTATAAGCCCCAATTATTATTATTCGTGTTACCAAGATATTTACCATGATTTGTGAGTCAGTTTGCCCGGGACCATGACTGCATGTAACTGCGTCGAAATATCGGGAGTCAACAAAACCCACAAATCATGGTAAATATCTCGGTAACACGAATAATAATGTTCATAACCATGATAGTTTTAAAATTTATATATGTATTCATATTTGCCATAGTACACTATGGAAATTAGATATTTGATAGAATATAATCTTATAGAATAAGACATAAATACATGCAATTAATTTATATTAACGCTCAGACACAGAACAAACATCTATGTTTGTCACACAAATGTTGGTTCTAGGTGAGAATCAAATCTACGACCTACAGTGCAGAAGACGGAGCTGTGAGGCTCGTGACTTTACAATTTTCACGTGTATAAAATCAAAATATTTCCATTGAATCTTTAAACTACTTGGTCTATGTTTAAAATTATATAAATTAACAACCGAGCTATGTGGTACTTTTACCCGAACTAAAACCCTCGATGGCTGACCTCTGCGCATCTGGGGATCTCTGTGCTCTCCAAACATCACCAGAGACCTTCACGCACGTTATGCTGTGTACCTCATTTTTGAACCTAATTTAAGCGGTCCACTGTTGTCAAAAAGAATAGTTATCTATCATAATGTTATAGGATAATAACCAGTCTTCCGCTTTTTAATGCATCAATGATTTATTACTGTGATTAATTTCTTTGATTTTCTTATAGGAAGGTTACCTTGAGTAGTATTATAATATCTGTGCCTTGAGTGAGGTAATTCTTATATCTTATTTTTATTGTTCCAAACGATTATAATGAATGCTAACTTGTTTAGTTTAGACTGGTCTATTAAAAATAATTCCAAAATATTTAATTTAAACTTACTTTAAAATCTTCCAATATTGTTAATAATCTTCTTAATTACAAGTTATAAGAATAGTTACTTAATAGCTTATTGCCACCACACCTGGTAATCCGCCATCAAAAAATGGTATATTAGCATTGTTATACTGGAAGCTTGAGGGTGCCGGTGAAATTAAACGTATACTTCCACCGGAATACAAACATACGATTTCTATTTTCGGCAGATTACCAGGCAACATGGACCCACACTTATTTTCTGTCAAAAAAAAAAAAAAAACATTTACACACTAGGATTCCCTGTGTCGCAGATAGCATGGACAAACACAGAAACACAAGACAAACACCCAAATCCCGAGAACAAGCTTAAAGGTCACCACACAAAGTATGCCCCGGCCGGGAATCGAACCCGGGACCCCTCGCTTCGAAAGCAGGGCTACTACCAACTAAGCCACGGAGCCGTCAAGAACACCGTCAGAACACTTGTCGAATGAAAATAATTACTCTTAGAATGTTTGTTCATACTAATGACGCCGCCTTATCTCCAGGACTACGGTTGGCTAGGTCATCACCCCTTTGGAACAAGTGACATTTAAGTACTGATTTACATACTTATACCACACCTTACACTGGATTGCGTGAAAGAGCTTAGCTAGTTACTTTATAATTCTTCAGTAGAGTAATCCTGATGGCGCAAGCTTTGCGTGAAGAGCATGAAATATGTGTCTTGGTATTGGGTGTTTCAAAGAGACTACTTATTTGATAGGAGCACTTATTTCATAAGAGGATAAACATAATCTGCCTTTTCAAAATTTTAATAATCATCTTTATTATATATTACCATTGTAATTTATTTAAGAGTGTGTGACTTACGATCAGAAGATCGCTGGTTGAAATCTAGAAGTGCAAAAATGAGTTTATTGTATTATATAATATAAAAAATAAAATAAATTAATGGTGAAAAAACTTTTTAATAACAAGCTTTTTTCGTGTTCTCCTCAGCAAGCCCTTTCATTTGATATCCATACTGTGTTAGTTCAGAAAAAATAACTAGTCCGCCATCTTGGATGATCCGCCATATTGGAATTAAAATGACGTCACATAGCTAAGCATGCATTGTCATCCAAAATAAGCGTGTATACCAAATTTCAGGTCAATCAGTAAAAGATAATTGATTTAAAAACTGAACATTATAATTAAAAAAATAATTAAAAATAAAATCCAATTATTTCACGTAAAATGTAATTACCGAGGGCTTACGTTTACGTAGACATGATAAATAAAAAAAAAAAGATTTTCATATATAAAATAATCATATATTATTTTATATATGAAAATCTTATCATATATAAAATAATTTCAGGTGAAAATAAACCAAAGAGGTTTTCAAAAAGGTGAACCAAGGTTATACGGTACTCAAGTATCAGTGCCGTGCTGTTTTACAGACAGCTTTTATATACCTATGTACATGGAAAAAAGAGAATAGGTAACTTATTCGATGTCGGTTAACAACAATGGAGCACGAAAGGTGTATTTAAATAATGCAGCTAAATATAATTTTCCTCGAATGTGTCATTGGAGTGCTTCATCACAATACCTACAATTAATTACTTAATGATAAAATAGTTGCTCTCCGCGGTCCTGCCCGCTAATAATAAGTCAATATAAGACGATGGAAAAAAACAGACAGAATTTTTTTTTAGTCACTAAGAAAACTTCACTTTTTTGGGATAAACAGTACCCTATATTTTAATCCAGGTTATGAGCTACCTTCATAATAAATTTCATCCAATTCTGTTGAGGCGTAAATGAAAAACAAGTAACTGATTTAAAAATCGAAAAAACCGAGTTCAATACTTTCAAAGTAGCAAAATACGCAATTTTATTTACTTGGGTGATATATTTTATGAAGCCTTGAAAAAAGCCGACTGAAAAAAATTATCTGCCAACTTCCCGTAGCAGATCATTTTGCAGTAAATCAAACATCACATCACTTTATCCAACAGATAGAATCGATAAAGATATTTATCATTCCAAATTACACTTCGGCCAGTCGCTATGGGCTCATTAGCTATCATTATTTAAACCGGTGTAAGAAATTGCTGTCAGTAATTTTATATATATATCAGTAAGTAATGTTATCATAAAATTTTCACACCTTGCTATCGAAATGAAAGTTAAGTCATCGATATCCACACTTCCACGAAAGTTTTTTATAAGATTGGCCTCACAGATCAGTTGATTGTAGTTCCGCCTTCTCCACTGCAGGTTGTGGGTTCGATTCACACCTAGGACAGGCATTAGTGGCGAACATGTTCGTTGTGTGTTTTGTATTATATGAATATATTTATAATATAACGTAACTAATAAGTATTATATTAGTAATATGGTTATATTTTCTAAATTTACTTTTTAAAATACCTACATGAACATGCGTTATTAACGCATGTTCATGTAGGTATTTTAAAAAGTTTTCTACCCAAGTATTATATTTTTTTAAGGATTCAAAGAAAGCTAAAAAGTATTTTTGCTTTGACTTTGACTACATTACATAGACAGACGCTACACTTTTACAAGTTATATGCGGGTGAAACCGCGGGGCACAGTACTACCATAAAGATGACGAACTTATTGAGACAAATCATAAGGCTGAAACTTAACAATATTTCATCACTGTCAACCTTGCCTACTTTCCATCTCCAACAGACTTTCTCCGTGATAGCCATAAGCTACATCTTATTAAAATAAAATGTATTACTATTTAGAAACGGAAGATGTACACACGTAGTTGCTCGCGTACTGCCACCACATCTGGAATCTGCCGCAAAGCAGTAGCGGTTGCATTACTGTGTTCCGGTGGAAGGGTATGGCTGCCGGTGAAATCACATGCGCATAAGACGTATCATCCCCGTCTCGGGTGATGGACGCAGCAGGATGAATGCGACTCAGTAAAGATTTGGATCTCATACTGAGTCGCACGCATTACTGTTGTCATGGGCGAGGGGCACCACTTACCATCAGGTGGGCCATCGGCTCGTTCCGTCACGAATTCACAAAAAAAAAAAAAAATTAAACTAAAGCTTGCAATTAAGCACTATTTGTGACACGTCCCCATCTCGTGTTACGTAAGAATTTATCGGTAAAATTACCACCAAGAACTCCAACTCACAAAACAGTTCAACTCATAGATCCATGTATGAGATAATTATGCATCCTGTCGATATATAGAGTTCTAATAATACTTTTACTTATTAATAAAGATAACGAATTCCAATGATCGGACGGATGAAATTGCTTGTTGGCTGAAATTGAGAAAAAGAAATAGAGAAAAGTAAACGCAATTAATGGCGAGTGGCACCGCTGCATCCGCTCAGCTATAAAGGCTGTTTGCGTGACAAAATCTAGTTTTTGCCTGGACTTTTATGTGGGTCCAAGTTACGGGAGCAAACATGTTTCGTATTTCATTTATTTAGCCAAATGACAATGGATGTCGCATAAGGCGCGTCATAATGTATCTATCTACAGTTTAAGTTTCAGGTAACAATTATTCAAAATTTATATAAACTAGTCAAGATTTGAAATTGAAATTACGCTGGTCAAAATAATATTGTTATTAAATGTCAATCTATACTACTTATATTATAAAGCTGCAGTGTTTGTTTATTTGAACGCACTAATCTCTGGAACTACTGGTCCGATTTGAATGATTCTTTCAGTGTTGGGTAGTCCATTTATCGAGGAAGGCTATATATAGGCTACGTTTAAAAAAAAAAAAAAAAAAAAAAAAACTAAAAAAAAACTATTATAGTAAAACGCGGGTGAAACCGCGGGGCACAGCTAGTATCTCATATTTAGATATATATGTGCTAAATAATTGTAATTAAATTAAATATTGTTGTTTTATGTTATTGACATTATGTATAAAATGTGGATTGAGAATCTGAAAATAAAATGATGATATTTTTTTTATTTATTATCATTTTATTTTCAGATTCTAATAATGCGAAATTGTAAGCGATGCGAGATTGTAGCGGATTATCAATTTTGATATTTAATTTGTCTCACAAAAATGAATATTCCTTTAAATTCAAGGCCATAAACTCATTTAGGCTCACTGTTTTAACTCATATTTTATGCTTACTGATTTTTAGAAGCGCTCGTGGAGCTTGCCTGGGTGATCTTCACAGATCATTTGAGTTAAGCAACTTTCTGCCCGGTCAGTAGTTGGATGGGTGAACGATAGCTTCCAATTTTTGGAGGGCACGGTAAGATGTCAGCCCGGCTATTCTAGTGGATAAGTCATGTTGGAGGCCTTGAGGCGGCTTGATAACTGCGACACCAGATTTATCCACTTACTTACACGAAAAGAAGAAGAAGAGAGAAAGATTTTCAAGGCCATCTGCGGTTCACAAAATATCGTCCATTCAAATCGAGGGGCTACCCCTCCGGTGAGTGGGTTCCTGCGTACGGAGTGTACTGACAGAGTCCGCTGTGGACTGGCAGAGTACGCTATGTACTGGCACGGTCCGCTGTTTCCTGGCAGAGTACGCTATTAACTTACGCCATACAATCGGAGTCTGCACGTCCCTGAAGTACCGTTACTGGAAGAGCAACTTGCACTCCGTACTGTTCTTATAATTGCAGTTAATACTGCGGTATCGACCGGCTATTGATAGTGGTCGTACGATTAAATATGTTACGATAACTTTTAGTTATCGTTATCGACCAGCAAAATATATTATATCTAACAGATATACATACAAAAATAGTAATAAGGAAAATGTAATTTAGATGTGCTTACATTGCAAAAGGGATAATGCTTGCGAAAAGGAAGTAATCCTTCCATTAGGGGCTTTTTGCTCGTTCTTCCCCATGGATGGTCGGATAGGGTTAGAACTTAGTAATAATATAACGAGTGATCTCGTAGGCACTGAGTATTTTTAAAAGAACTCGATGTAAATAAAGATTTTCGGATTTTTATAGATTTATGACGCCAAAACTATTTTAGATCGGTACTACACTGTATTTTTCTTCTAAAGTTTAATACGATGTCGGATACTTTGTTATTCAAATGCTTCGCGAGCAAGGCTTGGGGAAGAAGACAGTTTAATCACTTTACGAATAAAAAGAAATAAGATTATTCAAATAAGAAGAAACATTGGATAATAAAATGTAGGATAATATATTAATAACTGTTGACATATTATAGTTCAAGATTAAAATGAAAATAATATAATAAAACTGTAGCAGTGTGTCGGAATTGTATAAAGAAAGAAAAGAAAAAAAAGATGTATAATCAAAATCACAAACTTATATCATAAAGAATTTAAATAATAATGCTCAGTTATAAGATCAACACATCGCACAATTTTCAATAAAAAAGCAGCAGTTTCAGCATTTGCAGCAGTTTCTCCGCTCCAGTTATCGCACTGTCATTAAGCGAAAGGACAAACTAGGCTGCGCAAGCGCACAGGTGTACGCTTCGTGGGAAGCTCCTTGATCTTGAGCCACGATTGATCGACCCTGGCCGTTTTTATCTACATTTCTCTCCCCATGTCTCATCGACAGTCCAAGAGACATTATTTATCGTAATTGCACGGAACTGGTCGCGAACTAAGTAAATTATGTCCGAGGAATATGGATGGGCAGAGCTTTTTGCAGATAACATGTATACAAATTGGGTAAATGAATCTTTTTAAGCAGTAAATTTACTAACAAATATACAAGCTTGAGAAAGAATCTTTGTCAATTTTAGCTGCACAATTTAATCCGGTCAGAATGTGAATGGGTGGAAGACAGCGCTTCCGTGGTTCGTAGGGCACGTTAAGTTGTTCAGGCTATATTAGTTGTTAAGCTGTGTCGAAGGCTTTCGGACGTTTTCAAAACTATTATTTTATTTGTCTTTATTATTATATTTATTTTAGTGTGGTTATGTTATTAATTGTAGTTTAAAGTTTGTGGAAACAACGGTATTTTTTTTATTGGCTGTGATGATATACGTTCATTCAAAGACTTTGGTGGTGGTCTAGAGAAATCATTTTTCTTAGCTGTAAATAGTAATTTCGTGAGAGATGAAAACTATGTCTGCCTATGAAAAAACAGGTGTATGAAACAGACTGACGGGATCAATACGATGATTTAGGTCTTACTGTTTCCCTGAGTCCTATAACTAGTGCAAAATCAAAACAAAAATGGACGAATATATAAGGTGAGTTTGATAGCCGTTCAGGTCGGTTCCTCCACCTTTGGAAGTCAGTTGAAAATTGCTCCTATCAGCTCTTCACTGGGCATCCACGTACGAGCCCCACCTGCGCCTGCGCATCATCCAGTACCACATAAAAAATTACCTCCTTCCTGTGCTAATCAGGTGTATCCCATGTGACACGTTTCATTAACATTATTGGTAGCATTTGTCTGCAAAACCGCTAGCTAACTAGTATAGCCAGGCGCATTTATCACTTGTTTATTTTTGAAGTAAAACTAGCGAGCATCCTGTGGGACCGTTATGCTTACAAAGATGTAAGACGAGGAGTGTTTCAATAAATATTCATAGTCATTTCACAATCTAGCCCCAAAATAAGTATAGTTTGTAGTATTAACCAGAATATTGATACATGATACAATTTTTATAGAGTACTTTTTTGTAAATAGACACATACATAATGATCGCCCTGTCAGGGTCGGTTATGGTTTGAACAAGCGCAACTGAGGTTTAAGAACGCATCAAAAGAAATAATTACTTTAAAAAAAATATGTTTCCAAGTTATTTTATGAATAAACGCAAATAAAGGCTTTGATTTTGATATTAACGCAGACAATTATAATAATATCTTTGTTTCTCACACAAATACTTGTACTGGGTGAATCGAACTCACAAAGAGCCATGAACTGAGGCATGAAGTAAGAATTTTACATTTCATTTAATTTAAAGTTTCTAAGAAATTCTACTTTTTTTAAATAAATATAAATATGATTCTATATCTCGCGTTTTTACTTCTAAGTTTTTACGACTTTTTACGTTTCATTCTTTGCCATATTCATCTCTCCTACATCCAAGTCACGTTATCATCCTGAAAACCAGATTGCCAGGATCTTATCCACCGTTAATTGCTTCAACTAGTGTTGCCCACCTGTCTACTTTTTTCTATTTTCGTGGGAAAATGATGGCAACACCTGTTTTATCTTATTAAAATTCCGTTCACGTCACCAATTGGCAATATTGGTTTCATTTTTAGTTGCTTGGGATTGTATAATGTCCATCTGTCTGCATCCACTTTAATTTTTTTTTGCTTAATTTACTTTACAGTACGTGGGTGATTTTTTTTTATAAAATTGTGTTCATATATCTTAAATTATATTTTTTTTTGAAGTAACATTAGATTACTAATCAATTACCGAATGGCACTGTATTTGATTTTCAACATAATATATTGGGTGTGTGAATATGACTCCGCCCTTTCTCAACATATGTCGTTTTTAGTATTGTTTACGTGTACTAATAAATGACCATACTTGTATTCGATAGTACTGAATGTCAGCTATCTAACGCATTTTATGATATTTGGTTGAAGTGTAAGCAACAATTGTTTTCACCTTTTCGAAAATGTCGGTTTTTATTCCAAATAAACGTCATTTGCGGGAAGTGTTATTACATTATTATTTTTTTACAAAACTGCAGCGGAAACTTATCGTTTGCTTGTGGAGATTTATGGTGAGCATGCTCCGTCTAATACAACTTGCAAGGAATGGTTTCGACGATTTCAAAATAACGATTTTAGTACTGAGGATAAAGAACATGGAAAACCACCAAAAAAATTTGAAGATGCTGAATTGGAAGCATTATTGGCGGAAGATTCTTGCCAAACTCAATCAGAATTAGCTGCAGCATTAAATGTTGATCGTTCAACTGTTGCAAAGCGTTTACAAATGATGGGAATGATTCAAAAAGCCGGTGACTGGGTTCCACATGATTTAAAAGAAAGAGACATGGAACGTCGGAAAACCATTTGTGAAATGCTGCTTCAAAGACAGCAAAGAAAAGGATTTTTGCATCGGATAGTCACAGGAGACGAAAAATGGATACACTACGAAAATCCTAAACGCAAAAAAGCTTGGGTGAAACCAGGCGAACCAGGCCCATCACAGCCAAAAATAAATATTCACTGTGCCAAGGTCATGCTCTGTATTTGGTGGGATCAGAAAGGTATTGTATATTATGAGTTGCTCAAACCCTCTGAAACTATTAATGGAGAAGTTTACCGACGACAACTAATGCGTTTGAAGCGAGCCATAGAAGAAAAACGACCAGAATGGGTGAATAGACATAACAAATTAGTTCTTCAGCATGACAATGCCAAACCGCATACCGCAGAAGTCGTAAAAAGATATTTAGAGGGACAGGACTGGGAAGTGTTACCCCACCCGCCATATTCACCAGACATAGCTCCTTCGGATTACCACCTATTCCGGACGATGCAGACAGACCTTACTGGAGAAAAGTTTACTTCATGTGAAAGTATCAAAATTTGGATTGACAACTGGATAAGCTCAAAAGACCAGGACTTCTTCCAGCAAGGAATACGAAAACTACCTGAACGATGGGCGAAGGTTGTAGCTGCAGATGGAGCATACTTTCAATAATTTTTTTTTTTAATTTTGTAAGCGAACAAATGTGTTTTATTTTGACAAAAAGGGGCGGAGTCATATTCACACACCCAATATGACAAAAATTTTGCAAGTTAAATACAATTATGCAAATTAACTTAAACAGCTAAACCCTGTCTAAACTCAAAATTTCATCCAAATCATTAGAACCGTTTCCGAGATACGCAAAATAAAGAGATATACAAGAATTGATCGTTTAAAGTAATAAGGCATATAAAATAAATGAATATTGATTTGATAGCAATTATTCGGCTTATCGATTTTTCGGCTGTTCCTTTGTGTTTCCAGTTTTTTTTTCCTACACCACCTCAACCCTACCACGTTGAGACGAACAAACATATATATAATATATATTTACATATATATTTGCGAGACTAAGCACGACTTGATTTTTACTTATACAGATGAGGAATATTTTATTACTGCACAAAATTCCCCGTAATAATATAGCACTAATTATATTCTATATAAAATGTAAAATAGTTAAAAAAACCGTCATCATTATTATCATTAGTACCATCTGGAACTCAATGTTTAGGTAAACACTACATTGACTTTTAGTTAGTCTATTTCTTAAGAGTGAACGGATTATTTTAAATATTTCCTACCATTAGCCAAAGGATATGCAAATTAAGGATATATCCGGTCTGAGCACGTAAATTATAATACATTACTGATAATAGACATTATAATGGAATTGGTTACCAAAATGATTATTCTTACGGTTTCTACACATGCATACAGCATGCATACATACGTAAGAAATAGACCTTCACTCCATGACCTTTGACCTTAGAATATCTGTAGACGCGGACACCCTACGATAAGTAGGTTTTGAGTCAAGTTTTAGGGTGCCAAAATGAAGGTTTATACAAGTTTATAGCCGGCTATCTCTCATTCAGACCCTTAATGTTCCTAGACTATTTTTTGTCGTTCACTGTATATGATTCACCAGAAAACGAACAATTAATCTGTAGGAGACCAGCTCACCGAACAGATGATTGGCTATCTTGGTTCATATTTTGACATTCGGCTGTCAAGCGACTTGTGGCAGAATCCGATTGTAAAATAAACTTTCGGTTTTTACACAATTTCTGACTCTACCGGTGAATTTTCCTATAATGTTATTTTTCCTTGTTGTAACTATTACGAACACAATGACATAGATCAGCCGAAACTTTCCAGCCGTTTTTGAGTTTTATAGAGGCTAACGAACAGCAATTGATTTTTATTATATACAAGCATCCGGCTGTCAAACGACATGGTGGCAAAAATCTCATAGAAAAATGTATTATACTTTCAGTTATTCTCTTGAATTTTCTAATAAAATACATTTAAGTTGATTTTTTTATCCGCGGGTAAGACCACGGGGCGCAGCTAAGAAGCTATATAAAAAAATTACAAATTGCAAAAAATTATGTCGTTCATTTATAATTCCAATTGCATAGAAACATTGACAAGAAAATATATTAAACCAAAAATAGATCCTTATGTCTACATCTAATTTTATTCTGGTGTCTGTCCGCACCTTATAAGGAACTGTACACCAATAAGCGAAGGTGGTACTGAGCGAAGGTGGTGCTAGCACGTGGCCTGGTGATAAAGGTGTTCAAGCGAGCATTTAATATTTTTTCAGATGTATAAAAATGTACTGGATGAGACATTGATTTTCTAGAGTTAATCCTGTTTTGGATTTCTAGAAATTTCCTTTTGCGGTCAGAATCAAACAATAATCTAACTATTGAAAATTAATTTACATCGGTCGAGTGCCATCCGCTCTCACCTAAAATATACAAATAATTAAATAAGTAAGTATATACATATATATTTATCTTTTAAACTGATTATTGCTTTTGTCATAACTTAGAGTTACATTGTACAGAGTGACATTGTAACATTGAAATAACTAGTATTTGCTGTTTTCCAATATTGACGAGACATGCGGAATCAGGTAAGCTCTGATGATAATTGATTAACCGTTGCACCTGTCACCCGATACGAGGATGTAACATGCACTTGTGATTTCACCGGCACCCACATCCTTCCACATAATACAGCAACGCGATTTCACTACTGCTTGGCAGTAGATTACCAGGTGTTGAAGCAGTAATTCTCCGGACGAATTTGGCATTTATTTTATTCGAGACCCCCCAATATTTACTTTCAGATGCCGAAAGTTTGCACAAAAACAAAGCAAAGAGTTTGTTTCAAACCAAATGTTTTACCTATCGTATCTAAATAACTCTACATCGGTGTTTTAATGATCATTGATCATGCGACAAGTAATAAATAATATTATTTTTAGATAGCGACTGTTACTACAGATGGCGTTGCATCCGGTGACATCGATGCTCGATCGAAAGCCTCCATTGATGGATAAGCATGGGTTTTATAGGGCTAAGAAGAGCGATTTATATATTGTATATAAAGAGCAACTCGTAATCGAAGAAAATTCTAGAAACAATGCGCTAAACATTTTTCAAATTATGACTTAAAAAAAATCTTTTGTTTAATTTAAAAAGACCATTTTGTTTAATTTAAAAAGGCCGTTGTTATGGACGGAGTTAGCTACTTAACATCAGGTGGGCCTCCAGCTCGTCCTATCACTTCAGTTACATAAAAAAAAAGTTCTCGACAATATATAGGAAAATAACTCGGTTAAAAAAATTATTTTTTATGCGAGTTATAGTAAAAATACTTATTTTTTAACGGGGCCGTCTCAGCCCGTTCCGTCACTAAATAAAATCTTCTCCTAATAGTATTAGAAGACCCAAGTCGGATTGCGTTGCACCCGTCGCTCTGAGAATCAGAATCACAAATTTTTATGGCAATAGCTGTGTACAAAGATGGTAGTTATAAATATTAAAGCATAAAAATATTATTATGGTTATTAATAACAAATTTGAAAATGAAAATATTTGAGTCAGTATTTTTTTAAATATTTTGATTTGGCCTATTATTAGAAGTGTAAAATAACTAAAAAGCTACCATGTATCTTCTTTGATCTTTTTTACCTTGTTAATTTAACGTTTTACAATAAAAGTCAAAAGTCAAACTCATTTATTCCTTTAGATCTCAAGTATCATTTGGACACGTCAAATTTTACACATGCATGAAAAGAAAGAAAGAAAGAAAGAAAAAGACTTTATTGACAACACAAAAAGTAGGTACAAATAATAAACAACAAACTATAAATATCAAGTGTAAACAGAAAATATAAATAAAAAAGAAAGAAAAAAATATATAATAATACACTAAATATATTATTAGACCTACTTCCCGGAGTCAAAAGGCACCTAACTCGGCATGTGTTGCACTGACGGGCAGTTAGGGCATGTACACATATTCGTGAGCATATAACGTGTCACAATCCATATATTATCCATATATTAATCCATAACAATCGTCTGAAAATGGAAAAGAAATATTTCTCTTTTCTTTATCTAAACTTCACGTCAGTTTATGTTCCGGCGTATACTAATATATTTAATATTTCACGTTCTAAATATTTATTGATCCCATGCTTTTTACATAAAGTTAGACAAACCGCAAAACCTATCAGTTTATGAAATTTCTTATTCAGTCGCTCTCGCTGCAATAGCAATTGGCGTAAGCAAGACAGCTGACTCGGGGTACTCCTTACGAATTGAGTGATGTCACAGATATTGTACTTCTATAACTAGGTAGGTATATAACTATATAAGGAGAGTCAAAGATCGGGCTCAGTGGCGCTTACTAGGAGAAGCCTATGTCCAGCAGTGGACATTTATAGGCTGATGATGATAACTAGGTAAAGTAAAGGGCTGAAATAAAAGATCAGTTTATTTTCTAAAATATCGAAGCTTACTACTGTACGACCACCCCTACATCCTCTTATCAAGGGTCTAAGTTACATGATTAACATAACTATGTGGTTAATTACAGATATTGAAATGCCTAGTAATATGGTGATGTTGCATCTGTCAGTGTCTGTATGCTTATTTCTTCTGCTTCCGAACCATATTAAAATAACTGGATCCATAGGAAGTGGATCATTTATTCTCAAAGCACTAGTTTCAGAACTTCAAATTAACAATAAAAACTTATATTCTCTGTGCGTTCTCCATTTTAGCGCATTGTATCGGTCAGGCCTCTGTTTCTATTTACTTTGTGTCCCTGCACTAGCATTTTCTGTGCAGCAGGTGGCATGATCACTCAAGAGCCGAGAGTAAACTTTATTCTTATGAAATAAAGACAAAATGCCCTGTCAGGGATCGAACCTGGAAAACCATAGAGCAGTCAATTTCATACACACGTTCGACAACTTTTACTGCGGCACAGATAATAAAATACTATTGCAAGTTAAACTTGTACCTATTAACACAGATGTGACAAGTATTTTGTTTTGTTTTAGATGGCAATGCCGTTGCTTTTCTTCCAGGAAATGATGCCCAACAAACAGCCAAGATAGATAATATTGTACAAAAAACAATATGTATGTAGAAAAAAATATTTTCACATATCGACCTAATAAAATAATAAATAAAATAAACGTTTACACAATCATACCTCTGCACTAGGATTCCCTGTGTAGCAGATGGCGTGGACAAATACAGAAACAAAAGACAAACACCCAAGCACAACCCCCCGAGAACAAACTTCATGTTCATGTTATAAAAACTTATAAAATTTGCCGGGAAAGAACTGTTTTAATTATAATCAATAAATTAGTGAAATAAATATATTTTATTTGTATTGTAATCTTAGCAATATAATGTATATTCACGATCATGACAAAGCGCCATCTAGCGGCAAAATTAGCATTGTATAGGGGAAATAGATAACTGATAGAATACTTATAAAGTACTTTTTTTTACAGACACACAAACATTTATGTTCGTCTCACAAATGATTGTCCTGGGTGCAAATCGAACTACATTGCAGAAGGCAGAGCTATAAGGCCAGTCAATGATAAAGTCTTCTCATCATCTCAAGTCTCATTGAAGAGTGCCTTAGATCTTCCAATACCTATGTAGGACAGTTTCTAAGATATTCAAGTGGTTCTAAAGAGTTACATTATATTGAACAAAATCTCTTGAAAGCTGTTCAGATAAGCGCAAGCTTTATGTTGAAATCTGCGAGACATTTGCCTAACCCGTTTTCCCGCCAGTTCGTTCCCACTTCAACGAAACTGACCTTTTGCGGTCCGTTTGTCATAATGATTTGTAAATTCCTGGATGAAGCAATGATTTGGATCCTACCTACAATTTGCTGGAAAATTATGCCCTTAGCGTAAGTAACAGAGCGGTCTTCTTCTTTTGTGTGAGTAGACAACTCTGGTGTTAGAATTTTCAAGCCGCCCGAAGACCTCCGACATGGCCTAACGACTAGTACAGTCAGGACGCGCCCTCCGAAGCACGGAAGCGCTCAGTTGTAATGCCACTAAATAGTCACTGAAGCTTGCTTTACTTAGATGATCTGTAAAGAACAGCTAAGCAAGCTACACCACGAGCGCTACGGTATTGTTATTTCCCATTGCAAGGACACCAGCCTACTCCCGACAATTGAGAGTGAATGGGCTTTGATCTACCACGGGATCCCAATCCGGATTGGTAGATGTCACTGAAGAGTGACATCTAATTTTAACACATGCGGGTTTCCTCACGATGTTTTCCTTCACCATTTAATAATTACTAATAAGCTATACTGGTACCAAGTTTTATCTTAATCTCATGTTTGATCACGCTCAAATGCTCAAAGGAGTAACAAAAATACACATATATATAACAAACTTTCGCCTTTATACTATGAGTGCGGTGGCACAGCAGTTCATTATATAGCTTTAGTAAAATAAAAATAAAAACTACGCCTCTTTCCTTAAGTGACTCGCCCTTTGCATTCTTCTTTGGGAGAAAATGATCTCGCTTCTCCCAGTTCGCGAGAAATGCGGCCTTGGCAGGGCATCGAACCTGTTGGTACTGGAACATTTTGTCTACAAAATAAAATGTACGGAATATTCGATATGAAAGTCGCGGAAAGTATGGACGTAAGCAAATAATAAAATTAATATAAAAAATTATGTCGCTTTGCTCCACGACAAGCAAAATATTAACAAAACTAAAAAAAAAAAAAACAGATATATATAATATTACTAATACTAGTACCTAATGAGGAAAATTTTATGTAGATTTAAGGGACTCTGTAAGAGGGATCATGCTTGGGAAAAGAAACTCATTCTTCTATTAGTAGTTTCTTGCTTATTCTTCCTCATTGAGTATTGAAGAATCTGCCTATAATCTGGTAATCCGCTTACAAGCAGTGGCGCACTCGCTTTACTGTGTTCCGGTGGAAGGGTGTGGGTGCTGGTGAAACTACGGGCACATGAGTCTTTACCTTAGTTTTATATGTTTACTTATACATATTATGGTGTACAATAAAATATTTTTACTACCTTTCTTCAGGAGTTTAGTAGTCTTCGTGGTTGGATCATGTTAATGAGTCCAGTTTTACTCGACAAGACTTGAATGGGTCATTATCCTGTAGCGATTTGAGGTCACTTTTTGCAACAATGACTCAAACCATGACTTTCATTCTCGATCTGTTTGTCGGCGTTTTTTTGAGGATAAAACTTTGTAACTAATTAATTAGGTTAAAAATATTTTATTATGGTGTTTTATTTATCACTGTTTTTGCCTTATTTATCGAATGGTATTGAGAAGTCTGCTTATAATGTTTGTCTGGAAGGCTGTAACTTTTGAAACCCAATAGCCTAAACTAATCACACTAATATTACAAAGGCGAAAGTTTGGATGTATGTGTGTATGAAATATGCTTTTATCTCGGATTAACATAGGCTCCGTTGATCGGAAACCCACGGTTAATACTGCGGGGCGCAGCTAGTAAAATTATTAAGAGAAAATATTTCATATTTTGTATGTTTCTTTGTTATGAATAAACTCAAAAAATACTGAAATGATTAACCAAAAAAACTTTCACAATAAGTGTTAACATTTGCATTATCAACAAGTAAAAGGGGATGTACATTGTTTAAAAAAAAAAAAGAGATCTCTACGATAATTGCAATTATGTAACTCAAGGGATCGCCACTTACCACCAGGTGGGACCTCAAATCATTCCGTAACTAATTTAAATTATAAAAAAAGAATTATATGCTCTAACAAATAAATTTGTTTCTTAATAAATAATAAATAAATAAATAAATAAACGTTTACACACTCATACCTCTGCACTAGGATTCCCTGTGTCGCAGATGGCATGGACAAACACAGAAACACGAGACAAACACCCAAGACACGAGAACAAACTTCATGCTCACCACACAAAGTATGCCCCAGCCGGGAATCGAACCCGGGACCCCTCGCTTCGAAGGCAGGGCTACTACCAACTAAGCCACGGAGCCGATTAAGCCGACTTCTAATGGAGCAATAAATACACACAGGTGGTACACATAAACCACATGCTCTAAATTCAAGATCATTATAGTTAAGCAGATGTGTGACTGAGCTTGGTAAGGTCAAACAGTTCAGCCATAACTAAGATCTGAGAATACCTAATTTATTTGACAATAGCTGCGCCCCGCGGCGTTACCCGTGGTTGATCATACTACAGAAATACTTAACCTTATAAGGATTAAAAGTAGGCTATGTGTTAATCCAGGATATAAGCTATCCTAGTACAAAATTTCATACAATTCCGTTAAGCCGTTTGAGCGTGAAGGATTAACACACATACATACAGACTTTCGCGTTTATAAAATCACTAAATTTATTAATAAATACGCGTGATCTACGGATCATCTTGTATACATTAAATACTATTATACTTTTTGCCCTCGGCTTCGCTCGCATTAATATTGAAATTGTCAATCAATTTCTATCTGGATACCTTATGTCCTGTTTTGAAACTTGACAACAAAGTTGCCAAATTTCATGAAGTACTTAAGGCTTGAAAGCAACGATCAAACAAAAAAAAAAAACTTACTTTCGGATTTATTTTTCTAATATTATAAATGCGAAAGTGTGTCAGTATGTTACTCCTTCACACCTCAACGGCTGAATGAATTTGGATGAAATTTGATCAGAAAGTAGCTCATACCATGGCTTTTTATACCGAGAAAGTGACCGCAGGTAATACCGCGGGGCGCAGGTAGTAGTGTATATATTAGTTAGAATAATGTTTTAAAATAATCCTGCAAATTGTGTATTACAAAGTAGTATTTCTCGTGTTAATTACTCTCCGTATACGGAAATAGCATCACAACATCATAAAAAAAAAACTGAAAAATATAATTTCAAGACAATCTCCTGAGACCTTTATCCTTCAGCGCGTCTAATTACAAAATTACCTGCACTTTTCTTGTCTCAACACTTTCAATCTCCCCCCCGTGGGTTCCCGCCTTGTCGGGGCGGGGGGGCTTAGTAACCGTGGCCTGGTCACCCACGGTGAAGCTAAGAGGAACCCGGGAGGGCCGCTCCTTTAGGCTTTGCCTCTCAAGCCAACTAGGAGCGGCATTGTAGGTGGCGGTGCCTTATGGGGGGCACCGCAACTGAGGCGGGCTGCGGTGTCGAATGGGAGGCATCGCAGCTGAGGGATAGGGGCCGCGGTGGGAGAGGAGTGCCGGTATAACGGTGCGCCGCTCTCCCTACCTACCGCGGCCACGACGGGGTCGCCACCGTTCGATGGCGGACGCGGTGGGGCCGCAGGGGAAGAGGAGTGTCGGTATTGCGAGGCGCCGCTCTCCCTATCCTCTGCGGCCGTAGTGGCAGGCGACGGGGCCACATATCTGACCCGTCGCATGGGGACCTAGGGCGTCTAGACACGGGGTCGTCTGACGCCCTTTCGCTGACCTGGTCCCCGAGGAGGTTGCGACACGCCACGTGTCCTGGCGTGTCGCAAACAGAGGAGTGGCACTAGATGCCAAAGGTGATGGGTCCGGAAACGGACAGCCGCGGCGGGTTCGCGGATGTGTGTGCTACGTTCCCGTGTTCCCGCCACTAAGCGGCAGAGGAGGACACCGTGGGGTTTTAGTGGGTCTAGTCCCACATAACCGCTCTGTCTCCCCGTGGCAGGGCGGTATGCGAGTGCATTTCCCCACGGAAAAAAAAAAAAAAAAAAAAAAAAAAAAAAAAAAAAAAAAAAAAAAACACTTTCAATCTACGGAAGCGGTATCATTATACCACATTTGCATGTGATTAATTCAATTCTTTGTTGTTTAACTATCATAGAAATCAACTCAAGGTTCTGTAATCACATTCATTATGTGTTACGCATAATGGCTTAGATGATTATTTGTAAGCGGTTATTACGATTCCTTGAGTTGAGAAAATGTGGAGAATCAGGCACGTTCTTGAGGTATTTGGACTACGATATATTGGGAAAAAGAGTTTTCTTTTTAATGGACGTTGTTAACCGCTTTGACAACTTTACCCGGACCTTTGGTGAGAGAAGACGGCTCTTGAACGACTTAAAAAAATACAATTTAAATATTGTAACAGCAAACTAACAGCACGAATTAGGTACGGACCTCGGCTTGGCTCGCTGCTACTGATCGGGACGTTTGGACTAAGACTCGCCCAGGGCGAAATGAGGGATTCTTCGACCCTGCCGGCGAGGTCGGTGCAAAGTTGGAGTGTTTGCTCCGACCTGACTGAAAAGAGAGTTAACTGTATCGTTGGTACTTATTTTTTGCTTTTTTATGTGTTGAAAGTATAGACCCAAATGAGATCATGAAATATGTCGACCAGCTTCGAATTCAGCTTTTAAACTTTGTTCTACAGATAAAATAAACCACAGACAATCTTCTAGAATCAGGATTCCATTGAGATCCAAGAAAAACGAGGTTAGATTTTTTTTTCATCTTCATCTTCCTATTCTTTCCAACTTGGTCATTTCAGGTTAAACATTTCACGAGTACCTTTAAAATAAAAAACAGCGCAATCGTCATTATCAATGGAAAAATGCTTGTCTATAACAATGGACTGATGAGGCAGGTCATGAAATGCATGTTTGGAATTCATTATCATAAAAGTATGATAAAATGCATGTACCTAAATACAATAAACGTACATTGTAGATACGCTTATGATAGTCAACTTTTTATTTCAGCAACTTTCTTTACTATCTATAGTAAAGAAAGTTGCTGAAATAAAAAGTTGACGTTAAAGTTAAAAAGTATTTATAATCGCAATTGTAGATTTGCCTTTGGCTACCATGTCTTCTGATGGTAAGCGACTATGAACAGAATACGCATATATTGGCGGGGAGTCCACTTGCTTGCGGCCACGGGTAAGTACCTTTTAGAGTGCTTTGTGTTGCGAAAGGAGCAACTAAAAGTAACAGTAGAACTTTTCCAATTTTCAGAAGTTACCTTTGAGCTGTCGTTTGCCGTAACATCATACAAGTCGGTTTTACTACCAAGGCGTACCAAGATGTTTCGCATCAGTTTTGTTTCGAGTTCAATTTGTCTATGAGTAAATTATCAAAACATCGCATTTTACTACTTAACAACCTTGCATCAAGATTTTGCTCACATAATCAAGTTAATTCGCCTATGATGTGCCTACGCGGTAATTTGTGTCAAATGAACAATAGTTGAGTGACAGAGCATTAGTTGAATATGTATGGCGGTCGTTATGAACGGCTCGATTAATTGCGATCTTGGTCTACTGAGATGCCGAGTTTTCACACCTTGTTTATTTGTAGGGTTGCCAATTACAAACACAGAATAGGCAGAATTATCGAATAAAATAACAATGGTAGGTTCTCCTATTGGCAACATCTCAGGGACCAATCCTTAAACCCCGATGAAAAGAAGGGTGTTATAAGTTTGTAGTGTGTATCTGTTTGTGGCATCGTAGTTCTCAAACGAATCGACCTATTTTGATGCGGTTTTTTTGTTTGATAGCTGACAGGTCCGAGATGGCTCTTGGCTATAATTTATAGTGATCTGTTTAAGCCTAATTTACATAAGGAACTTACTGTCTCAAACTTTTACGCATCGTCATATAAATGTTTATAATAATTAATGTACAAACCTATTTTTAGTTCAAGCGAACAAAGTCGTAGACTGCTCAACTCAAAGTCATATAAATCACATTGTATTATATTCTACGTCCCCTAAGGCTAAGATTTAAAAACATTTGGGAGTGGTAACGCCAATTAGCCTGATCAAAAAGTCATTACTTTGCTTTTTAATGTGTGTCTAAACAAATCGAAGGTCAACTGAAATCGGCGTTAAAAGCTAAACGCAGCACAACTTGATGTCTTACCAAATGATGTTTTATCAATGCGTTCAGAAACTTCTTCGAGATTTCATCGGGTGATCACACCCACAAATCATTCAGTAGAACTTGTGCCAAGTCCGCCCGGAGAGGTACTGCCACCACCTGGAATCTGCCGCCAAGCAGTAGTGCTTGCATTGCTGTGTTCCGGTGGAAGGGTGTGGATGACAGTGAAATCACATACGCATGAAACGTATCATCCCCGTCTCGGGCGATGGACGCAGCAGGATGAATGTAGGATCCAAATCTTATACTGAGTCGTATTACTGTTGATTAGTCAGTGTAAAATAATTATAATAATAAGATGTTGCAATGTTAAAGCACGTTATCATGACTTGGTGCAACGAGGTGCTACGCGCAGCTTTTTTTAAATTAAATTATATGTGGTATGCCTAAGCGTACAATATTTGTCTATGTTCTATCTTAGCAGGGATAAACAGCAGAAATTTTCACAGAATACTTATTGATCAGTTTAGCTGATATGTAACAAGTAATAAAAACGCAAGCGGTGAACGGAACCTTAAATTTTCGAGTACGAATCGTACTGATACAGTATTTTAAATATTGTAGATACTTACACAATCTGTTAAAGGTCAGGCAATGCTTACTATTTTTTGTCGAGCGAGCTCCATGCGAAAATTTTAAAAAAAGTGTGTATATTGATAATTTTATCTTTTTAATAAAAGCTATTGCACCCGGCTTTGCACGTGTTAATGTTTGTTTTAAGCTATCATTTATTGACAACATCCCTGAAAACGTGTATGCCAATTTCATGATGACCAGTTGAGTAATTAAGGCGAGAAAGCGTAACAAAAAAAAACAAAAAAGGACATCTCGACTGGCCATAAGACTGGCCTTTTCCCACAGAAGTTTGACCCGTGTCGCATTGCATTGCACCCATTACTCTGTGCCTGAATTTCACCAGCACCACCAATCCGAGTGCATCCCGGCTTGCCGGCAGATTACCTGGTATGGTGACTGTAATAATCCGAACGAAATTGGGACAAATTCTACTGCTACTTTGGATCGCTTCTCACCAGGAGATACACGTAGGAATTTTAAGGGTATTCTCCTACGGATGCGAGCAACATGTAATCTCTTGCCATATTTAAACCTTCGATCGCATCGCCTCTTACCATAAGGTAGTAGGTGAGCGTCCCGTTGCTCGCATCTGTAGTTGAGAACCCTTTAGTATCCCTAAACGTATCCCCCGAGTGGTGCCAAAGTCGCAACTAAAGGAAGCAGTAGAGCTTATGCCAAGTTCGACTGTAGAAGTACTGCCTCCACGCCTATTCGGTAATCTGCCCCCAAGCAGTGATGCACTCGTATTGCTGTGATCCGGTGGAAGGGTGTGAACCGCTGAAATAACATGTGCAGAGACGTAACATCCCCGTCTTAGGTGACGAGCGCAACAGTATGCAACTTGGATCTCTCATACTTGGGTCTTCACATACTTGGGTTGGGGAGGGCCTGAGTCGTATTGCTGTTGTTATGGGCCGATTAAGTAATCAGGTGGGTCTTCAGCTCATTCCGCTACTTAAGTAGTATTAAAATATTGAGACAATTAATACATAGTTAACCGACGTAACCGTTTGCATACAAGGAGTGATAAAATAAAATTTGCACAGACATTTTTTAGTGTGACCGTTGAATGACGAGGCTGAAATTGACAGGTTGTAATTAGGATCTAACGATTTGGACGGAAGCCCCAGGCCATTAGTGCTAACCTAAATAGGTGCTAATTAACAAAATAAAAATTAAAAATATAAATTGATTCGTGATGAAATTTCTTACTCTCAAAGACTAGATCGTAGTGTGATTAGTTAACAGAATGAGCTGTAGGGTGCTAATGAACGGTTGAAATGTCAAAAAAACTTAGGGTAGAGTTTTTTTGACATTTCAGGCGGTTTAATAACGCACGGCTTTGTACGGGTAATTTTTATGTGATTCCTTATAACAACCAAGACGTTTCGAATGTTTTGTTCAATCTCTTGAAATGTCAAAAAAGTAAGACTGGATACAGGTGACATTTCTGATTTGAAGTTCTCAATATCAATATAATCCTCAACAATAGCAATATAATTAGGTCTCCTCGCCAAATTATGCGAAGGGCCTCGTCATATCCCATTGCTTCCACCACTGTCTCCAATCATTTGACTGGGACACTCACTCTTAACACTAGTCCACAGCAAATCAAGTTTGTAACTGGTTGGGGATAGAAATATGTTTGGCTGTCCAATACTGACTGCGAAAATAACTGTCCAAATATCATTTGACAAATAAACAAAGGTGCTATTGTAATTTTGGTACTCACAAACAAAATCAAGCGTTAGCATCTATGTATAAACCACTGATGATAGCCTATTTTCTCTCGTGATGACGTATGAAAAAATAACCTATTTTATGTATGAAAATTACATAAAAATCGTTTTCCATTTCATTTGTTTCCTTCCGTAAATTTTGTAATTTATAAAAGCAATCTCAGGCAGCCCTAGAGTGAACTTGTAGGAGGCAAGGATATACCCACATTTAATGGTATCGTATTAAAACTTCCATTGTTAGATTTATGAGTTAATCAGTCATACAGCCCTTAAGAGAGCCCCTAGATAAAAGTACAGCGCCCGCAAACGCCCTGTACGTAACATTCAAGTTCCCGAACCGATTTTTCAATACGAGCCCTCCTAACACAACAAATGAACAAACAAATTTTGGGGGGTCCAGTTGCTCGCGTCCGTAGGTGTGTACCCTTTGATTCCCTACACGTACCCCCTGGGTGGTGCTAAAGGAGCAACCAAAAGTAGCAGTAGAACTTATGCCCAGTTCGTCCGGAGAGGTACTGCCACCACATCTGGAATCTGCAGCCAAGCAGTAGTGTTTGCATTACTGTGTTCCGGCGGAAGGGTGTGGCTGCCGGTGAAATCACATGCAACATGAGACATATCATCCCCGTCTCGGGTGATGGACGCAGTAGGATGAATGCGACTCAGTAAAGATTTGGATCTCATACTGAGTCGCATGCATTACTGTTGTCATGGGCGAGGGTCACCACTTACCATCAGGTGGGCCCTCAGCTCGTTCCGTCACTAAGTCACATAAAAAAAAAAAAAAAAAAAATGAGTCTCTATATCGTAATTCTAGCATGTCACTCTTTCTATTTTTCCGTAATTGTTTTCCTAATATGTTCCGAATGCTTGCCCTTGTGTTTTTTTCCGGTTCTGCTTCCAAATCAGCAAACCAATTTGTAATCTAATCGAAGGAATCAAATCGGTATGGACAAAATCGCTTAGGTATGTAAGATACTATATAGTCTGTATGGGATTTGGTGATTTCGGATGGTGGAAAATAAATTCGAAAAATCAAATCAGGAAATGAATATTTTTCCACTACGCCCGAGATCTGGCTGCAAGATTACTAGGCTCATAGAGTTTTTAGTCTAAATCTATTTTTACATAATTATGAATAGTGTTATTTTTAAAAAGGTGCCTATTTTTAAAGAGGGCCGCTATTTTATTTTAAAATTATATTAGTTGATTATTCCGAAAAAAAATCGTTCGTTTGTTTTTCAAATAAATTATATCCACTTCACAGCAATTTATGTATAGAACTTGGAAAATTTGGGTTGCTGTTGCGCAGTTGGCCGCAATTTTTTCGCAGCCTTATACTTGAATGCGTAGCGGTTGCGATCAACTACGCAACAAAAAAAAACTAAATGCCCTGTCATTTATACATTCATCATTCTTTCTTCAAATCATAGCTTAATAAATCACATGAAAGACATGTCTAACTTCCAAATCGCAAATCGAATCATCAAACAAAATAAACTTCATATACACACAAAATACACCGCACAAACAAAATGAATGCAACACTTTTTTACCCATCAAATGAGATTCTATGCCCAAATACATTCGACCTTAGCGTGACTTCAAAAGTACCTACACGTATGACATTGGCAAAAACACCTCGAGTAAAAACTCCGCCGACAAGCATTCTTTGTATAAGTCTAGCCAACGACCTTCAGTTTGATGAACGACTTTTTAGCAAGAAAAAAAGGCGTCCGGTGAAGTTACCGAAGTTTTTGTAGTCTGTTCTAAGAATGGCAACCTAAATAGTTACCTAAAGATGAAGCCACACACGCTGGCTTACAGCTACAGATAGCTGACATGCTCTAGCTAGCGAGACAATGCACAGTTTATTGTTCAAATGACCGCAATAATCATTCGTGCTTTTTGTGACTATATGATCATATCTCCCATAAATTTATTTAAGGATTCTTTAATAAATGTATACTATCATACAGGTTCTTCGTATTTTGGGTAATTATGTTATTTCTCTGGTTTTTACACATATTATACATTCATTGGATATAGTGCCTAGAGCTGTTAAATCTTCGTTAATATGACGTTTGTAGTGAAAATAATTATTATCATTATTATAATTTACTCACAGTATCCGAGCAAAAAGTGAATCACGCATAGCTGTTGTGGCAAAGTAGCTTGATAAATAGAGACTAGGCAGTCTCTATTTGCTAAAAAATACTTGCTAAATAGAATAAGGCAAGGTAACTACCTAAACTGCCTCGCCTCTATTTAGCAAGCTACTTTGCATAGTTCAAGCTATGCTACTCAGCAAGCGCTGCACTAAGCTAAGCTGTCTGTGTAGCTGCGACCTAATGCATTCCTGGCGATATTATAGTTCGATATAAAAGTTTTAGATGCCATAATTTTAGGATGATAACGATCCATGGATCGATTGCTAATGGTTCTGAGGGTCCTGTTGCGTAATTTCGGCGACTACCTAAATTCCAGCTAATTAATTTTTGGAATGTAGGTGTTCTCCGAACGTGGGTGAGGATCTGAGATAATCTTCTTTTGTTTTATCAATGATAGCCAAGCTGTGAACTTACCTGGTGGGAAGTGACGATGCGATCACAGAACTTGCCTGATCTCTATAAGGCATGGGCGCGGTAAAAGGACATGATTTGACCCGCTTTCTTGCTGTGTCTTCACCAAGCATCATGGCGGTAAAGCATGAGTCGTTTGGCACTAGGAATTTGTTCGGTGAGTAGTGCCACAGCCGCAGCCTACCAGAGCCTAACCGGAGATTAGACAGACGCTTCAAATCCCCGGTTAAGCTTTTGTTATCGTTATAGTATTGGTGCAACTCATTCTTAGTACAACGCCGCTAAACTCCGCTATGTTATTAGCTTAGCAGATGTGTACTAAACATTGCCATTTTCAGATCGCCTGTGTGGGAACCCAAAGCATATCTGAGTTGCACCAGATACAAGCCCAAAAATTCTCAATGACGCAAAAACACGTGAAAATATTACGATTCTAGTTTTTACCATATCTCTAGTTTCGCAATTCGTCATTGACAATTGTAGAAGCTGACTTTTTATTGAGATCATTATCTCCGCTGACCTTACTTAAATAGCACGATAATTTTATATCGTTTGCCCAAATTTTCTCACGGTTTGCTCGTGTGAGATTCAATCTTTGAAGTCATTGTTTTTATGAACACATTTTGAGGGTTTGATCACAATATATTCTTTGGTTTTGGTCAGGACTAACTTATGCCTTTATATACTTTGATACCTTTTTTATACTACGAATTAAATGCATCCTCTCGAAAGCGTAATCAGAGGCACAACGAATGTTGTTTCTCAGAAGGCAATAGACATTTAAGATGGTGGAATCATATCCGACAAACAAACAAGCAAACGCTTCCACACAACCAATACAACAAGATTGTTTGTGTTCAAATCCCGAAAGTAAACTTTATGCCTATAATAAGAATAAGTTTTCCCTAGAAAATTTAATCAGGGAAAATCGCTTCAAAGACAAGGTTTCTAACCCAGTTGGTACCTATTTCTAAGTCAGTAGTTATCAACTTAACGACAAAACCATTAATAAACTTTTTTTTTTTAACCTCCGACGCAAAAATAGAGGTGGTATAAGATTGGCCGCTATGTGCGTGTATCTGTCTGTCTGTCTGTCTGTGGCACCCGTGGCACCGTAGTTAAACGGTGAGCCGATTTAGGTGTGGTTTTTTATTTTAAAGCAGGTTTTCTAGCAATGGATATATTTAGATTTATAGATTTTAGATTTCAGAGATTTTCTTTTGTTTTATCAAAATCGGTTTTATAGTTAATAGCTGTTTTGTTAGCGGTAAAATATCTATATGGCGTTTTGAGATACTGTTACAATACCTTCAATCTCCCATCACTCTTTGCAAGCTTACATTGCTTTCAATAAATCTAGTGACATTTTGCCCTATTCTGGTGAAAAGTCATTCTTATCTCAATCGAAATAAATCAAGTGAATTTACTGACCATCTGGAGTCGCTGAGACTTGATTTCAAGACAGACAGCAGATTCTATCTCGCAAACATGTTTTTAACATGAAGCTCTGTTTAATGAATTAATTTGGTAAGCACTTATATATATACTTACCTATAATATATATTTAGAACGCATACTTTTCCGTAACTAGGCTCTTTTTGCTGCCAATGGGGCCTATTTATGCCGACTTCATAAAAAAACGGAGAGGTTCTTCCGGCTATTTCCCGTGTGGTACCTTTCCCATTTGGGGACCCGCTTATTGTGCCTGGCAAAAAGTTTCGTTTGGAGACGTTTTATGTTTTTCATACATTTATTCTCGTTTGGGACTTGTCCAAATATGAATACGTTTTGTTCAGTACAGCTTCAAAAAGTAACACATGAATGTTTTATCCATATCTACACTACCCATTACCCGATATAATGCAATATCTATAAATATTACAAATTAAGCTTTCAATATAGTTTTATAAAAAATTCTGATGTCTTATTTAATTTTTTTTTCTTTTAAAACCTGTTCCTGTGTACCTTTGAGGTAGTCCCATAGATATTTTACCCCTAAGAGCGAAAAACAAGGGTTAAATTAAATTCGGTTTAAGTCGGTATCCTTATACTTTGGGAGTCCAGTTGCTCGCGTCCGTAGATAAATACCCTCAGAGCCCCTACACCAGGGGGTATCCCTGGGTGGTGCTAAAGCAGCAACATAAAGTAGCAGTAGAACTTGTGCAAAGCTTGCCTGGTGAAATACTGCCGCCACACCTGGTAATCCGCCGCCAAGCAGTGGTGCACTCGCAATGTATTCCGGTGGAAGGGTGTGGGTGCCTGTGAAATCATATGCGTATGACGTAACTTCCCGGACTCTTCATGGGAGCAACGAGATGCGGGTAGAAGGACTTTCAACTCATCCTGTAACTCAGTAGCATAAAAAAAGACAAAATCACACTTTGACCTTACCGTACGTAGTAAAAATGAAAAATCTATAAAATTACATAAAACCTTAAAAAACAATATACCTATCATATATCAACACAGGTTCACCTTGAGTTCAAGCTAGTAGGTTTGATTTTTAGCCGAAGAAACCATTTCCTCATTGCTCAGCTAATTCTAAATTTTTTATTCAAGATTCCAAACCTAGAATGTAACTGTTATGTTGTTGTTATGTTATTTGCTCGGAATATGTTATATAAGGCTGTTTAAATTCTAAAGCAATTAAAAATAATTATCACGGTAGGTACATGTTTTATTGATATTATTTTCCTAATACGTATCTCTCGTACTGTTACTAAGAATTGTTAATTAATTATTATATTATATTATTATTCTTTTTAATTTAGCGTGAGCTAGAACCCTCGCTGCTTAGTTGGTTTTATAATCTGCTATGTTATGTTTATATTAAAAATAGATTTAAAATGCCGTTTATATTAGACTGTTTGAATGTTTATTTGGTTTAGAATAACAAATAGACACCGCTGAATGTACATCACTGAATGTAGTATAAATAAGTCTTTTACTTATAACTTATTTTGAATTCGATAATAATATCGTGCCATCTCTTGTAATCAACTAATATTTTTTACTATCTATTATTTAACCACAGTTAACAATAAATTATATTTCTATTTCCATTTCTTAATCAGAACTTCTGTGTCAGTAACGCCATCTATTGGCCATTACCATTACTACGTTGTTACAACTTTCATCAAAGCGACGAGTGCACATGCTAAAGTGAATTAAAAAGCGTGGTTATTAAATCGAAGTAATAATTTTAGTAATTACTTCAATTTTATTAAAGTTTTATTATCAAATTTGAAATATTAGCCTTCTACATTGACTCAAGTGACAGCAGCACCATCTGTTGGGTTATGATAAAACTACGTTGCTACCATTTTCATAAAAATTACGTGCTCTTTGTAAAATGGGAGTACGCAGCTTTTGTAAATAGGTATTCATTTTAGTACGATTTATTATCATGAGATGGCGCTGATACTCATAATTGTTATTATGGTTACCACCACATACAATTAAAACATTCCCATTTTCTGTTTTATTTTAAGGATGGATAATTTTATATGTGAGTAACCTACTGTGTATCTGAATTGTGAGTCTGTGTCTGACTGAAGCGATGATGGTAATAACGTGTTGCGATATGTTGGTCGTAGGTTCGAGTCCCACAATAAGCTGGCAAACAGCTATCACCAAAAATAAAATTAGCAGACACCGTTGAAAAAAGTTTACCAACACTCATACGTTTTCGTTTAAATTTTGCTAAACACACCTAGTTGCTGAGAATGGTATTTAATGAGCTATCAGGTGCTTCCAGGTTCGGCTCCCATCCTGTGGTCTTTCACTCTTGATTGTCGAGAGTAGCTTAGTTAGATGGTATAAAATTATAAACCATTGAAAAAAAAGTCCTATTCTAAAGTCGCATCACACTCAGTTCAACAAGTATTTACTGTTGACACTGTTTTCAGTAAATACAAAGTTGCTACCTAGCTTAGTATTTAATGTAACAAAATACCTAGTTGCTCGTAAATCCCTATATAAGTAAAGTTCTAGTACAAGATAGCGGTCACTAGCGATTAAACGAAAGGGCATTTACGAAACTATGTCTAAAATTAGCGAGCTATTTTTGTGTATTTTTGTTACGCAACATTTTTGCATATAGTCGACAGATTTGCATGGCTTTTATTAAATTAAGAGGGTGTATCGAAGCTACACGAATATAATAATTTAACAAAAAAATGGCACATCATAGCAATTTTATGGGAAATATTGCAAATAAAAAAGAAGTTTATTTATTCATTTATTTCAGACAACAAAGTAATGTAAATATAATAGAATATATACCTTAAATCTAAAATATATAAAATAATATAAAACACTAAAATTAATTCTTGTAGCCTTACATAGTATGTAGGCTATGTAAGTAGTAGTTTCTTCTTATACCATGTGAACCAGGGGATGCTTTGAAGCATTCTAAGTTGGATTATTTAGTTAGACAAAGGATTTCCGCTTCTGCTAAAAAGTGCAAAGGAGAAACTGGATCAAATCTTATTGTCACATTGTATAATGGCATCTTCTGAAATCGTCACCAGAAATTCAACCATCTCTTAACTTAGACCACAATTTCCATAGAGCTAAGCCAGTGCCGGGTAGTTTCATAACCTGGGATAATAAACTAAAAAGCCTTTGAAATTGAGCTTACAAAGAAAGCTTATTAAATTACATTTTGTTTTTAATTGTTGGGTTTTAATATTGTCTGTTCGCTGCTAAATTACTTTAATATTTACCTAATTCAGTTAAAACGCGGGTAGTTGGCAGCCCACCTGATGGTAAGTGGTTACCTCCGCCCATAACAACAGCAATGCGACTAAGGTCCTCCCCGACCGAAGCATGAAACACCCAAGTTGCAACGCATTGCACCTGTCACATGAGACGAGGTCATGCGCATTTGATTTCACCAGCACCCACACCCTTCCACCGGAACACAGCAATGCGAAAGCACCGCTGCTTTGCGGCAGAGTACCAGGTGTAGACGCACTACTTCTCCGGGCGAACTTTGCACAAGTCCTACTGCTTCTTTTTGTTGTTCCTTTAACACCGAGGGTACGTGTAGGGATTTATAGGGAACTATGGACGCGAGGTACCTAGATTGTAAGGAAAACCTTATTACCACATATTAGGGTATTCATTGCTCTGCCTACAGTTTCATCTGTTGGTCGGTACTTTGATCTAGAAGCCGTAGCGGGCTGAAAGTTGTACAGAATGTATTTTATAGCAAGTTATTGTACCTATAGGTATATTATATTTCTTGTAAAACGCATTTTTTCTTTACAAGAATGTTTTTAAAATAAATATTCATGGACATTCTACATTGCACTATGGGACCCAAATTAGAATAATACATTATGTAGATATTAGGTACTAATCTAATACGTATTAACACCGAGACAGAACAAAAATCTATGTTTTCTACACAAATTTTTGTCCGGGGTTTCGAACCCGCGACCTGCAGCAGAAGCCAGAGTTACTACCGAGTCTATTCAAAATATAATATTTCGTACAGAACCCTTGATTCACACATCAACAGAAAATTTGCGGATCTGCAAATACGAAACACCTGAATGCATTAAGAATTTCAAAGCCCTCAAAATTACCTTTCATCATATTTGTAAACACATCGTCATGATTGGCTAAGCGAAATCGCTTTGATGGCTCTAAGAAAATAAATTACTTTGCCCTCGGTCGAGTGTAAACATTTTTACATTAATGTTAAATTTGTCAAAGAATTCGTAAACGATAAGGTTTTCGGGTTTCTTTGATGTAAGGTTTTGTTCACAGTCGCTTTATTTATCTCCAGGAACTTAATTCTTGTAAAGTTTATTAAGCTATATTTATCCGTACCCTGATAAAGGGTATTACTAATACTACTAAATATGTTTGTCTTAAATTTAAAGGGGTATTCTAGCTAATTTTTACTTTTGAACTACGAGTATATTCCGTAGTGAGCTGAACAAAATAATAATTACTCGAATATTACAACAAAAAAAAAAAATTAAATATCCTATATCCCTTAGTACGAGATCATCGGCGAAAGAGTAAAATAGCATGAAGCCGGTTTATAAGGTAACTATTTTGAAAAGCCTTTACACCAAATAAATTTCACTGATGTAACTCTAAAATGCGATGTCCAATCGAGCCTTATTATTTACAGTCGGAGTAAGACGCATCAGCTTACAATGGAGTACATCTGCTTGTAAACGAATTGAAAGACAGTACACAGTCCTACCTCTATAATCAGTTCTCTCTCTGTCCTTAAAAGTTTGCTCCAAACATTCGAGAACATGTGACATCTACCAATCCGGATTGGGCTCCCGTGGTAGATCAAAGCTCATTCACTTTCAATTATTGACAGAAGGCCGGTTTCCCAGAGGGAACATTAGAGGCTCATACGGATATGTACAATAAAGAGAAATAACACCCTGTCATATTTATGAACATAAATCCTAAAATCCGCAGTACCGGAACCAATTTCAGTCCCGAATTGTTAAAGTGCATGAATTTTAAAATTTTTCGTCCAATATCGATAAGTTATGTTGGTGATAAAAAGCTTTTAAAGTTTAAAACGGCTGGTAAAATTGAATTGTTCAGCGTTTTCGGAGTTAAACACGCGTAAAAACCTGCTGGCGAAACGTTTTAACTTTTTTTTATAAAGTCGAATAATGTTTCGCATAGCTTACAAAAACCGAAAAAAAAAAACAAGTTTTATAATAATGGAATGATTAAAAAGAAATCGAAAAACCGTTTACTTTCATCGCTTAGGTATATTTCACGCCTTTTATTTTTTAGAAGAAAATTCTAAATCAATCTACGACGGGCGAAGAAAAAAGTCACAGGGAAGCAAAATACGAGACTATGTCATTGTCGCATGAAGTAACCTCAAAACATCGTTATCAACAAAACTCACTTATTATATATAGTAAATATCTCGTTAACTCCAACAAGTAACTGATTTAAAAATTGAAAAAATACGCTATTTCATTTACTTGAATGACATAACATCGGAACAACGCTTTTATAGCTATTAGGTTGTCAAAGCAATTGACAACGTTTATACAGACCGACACAGTAAAACTACAGACAGGCGAATACACCAATTACCCGTAAAATAAATGGCATGATCTGGTTTTAAAATAAACGTGGCACGATACAAACTGCAAAATCCTTTTTACTCTTGTTCAGATGCGAAATTGTTCATTTCTCCGTATTCACACATTTGAGCAAGGGGTCAGTTTTTTTCCACAACCTGTAACAGTACTGGACACTCAAAATCTGCAAATATACAACAAACCAATATATTTAAAAAAATCAACAGCCAAATTAAGATACTAATTTTAAAGTTGGTTGAATTAATTAAACTCATTTTTTTTTTATAGGTAATGAATCTTTATAAATTGCTTTGCGTAAAGTATGCTTATTTGATAACATACTTGTATTATTATAGCGTGAACTTTGCTATGACAAACTTTAAGAGCGCAAGTTAAGCGACCATAATACAAATTGGCACAACATAAAAGTTTCCAAGAACAGCGAACTAAAGTTTACTAGTTAGAACTTTTGCAACAAACTAAAACCGCTATAGACAACAATCGTTAGAAACGTTTTCGAACGATCTTTACTAATGAAATCACATACAATGGCTTTATCTAGTTTTTTCGACGACGACGAGACGACAAATATAGCGAAGGAAGCACTTCGCTATATTTGAGGTAACTAACTAAAACTTTGTATCTTAGTAAAACAACACTTTGTTGTTGTTTAACAGCTCCGTGGCTTAGTTGATAGTAGCCCTGCCTTCGAAGCGAGGGGTCCCGGGTTGGATTCCCGGCCGGGCACACTTTGTGTGGTGAGCATGAAGTTTGTTCTCGGGTCTTGGGTGTATGTCTTGTTTCTGTGTTGGTCCATGCCATCTGCAACACAGGGAATCCTAGTGCAAAGGTATGAGGGTGTAAACTTTTATTATTTATTGTTTATTATTGTTATTTCGTCGCAAAAACCTCCCTTCTTTCCTTCTTCTCTTTGTGATCGAATGAAAGAAGAGTCACCTATAAAAATGTATTTACCTGTGTTATGAGAGTTAGCGTAAAAATATAATTCTTGTCCTTTAGCTGTAATGTCCGCGTTTCTAGCTAGCTATGCGAAGCCAAATTATTTGCATCTGGCGCTCGCTTGTTTGTTTGCGTCGAAAGAGACTGCGCAAACTGATTTGGCACTGTTGAGGCTATAGTCCTTTTAGAAGCAGCCCGTAATCGTATGGCAGTTTAATTAGAATACATTCACGCTTCTGCCCCTGACGGGTAAGATAGAGACTCCGATCACAATGGACCGATCACGATCCCAGTGATGCAGCCGAAAATATACAAGATATATAGATAGAAAACATTTTATTGCTCACAAATAAAACAACGGTAATCATAAAAAAAAATTACACATTAATGTGGAACAATGGGCGGTCTTATCGGTTTAGAGCGATCTCTTACAGACAACCTTGGATGGACAAGAAGTAACGGATTTTACAAGGGGCATTTGGTCTATCTATTTATTAAATAAACGTACAATTTCTAAGTTACTTTAATATAAATACATAAATATTATAATATATTAATATAAATATATATTATATTTATGATATATATGCTTATATTCAAATAATATATACAAGAGACTGATATAAACGAAATAAAAAAAACATTTAAAGCAATTTCGTGTACTTGGATGTCATAATTTTTTAGTTATATTGATTTACCAACAAAACTATATAACTAATGTATGTGACTAATGTTTGATAAAAAATTTATGTCACCAATCTGAATCTGAATATCCTTTCGCTTTATTTTATCCACGTATTCCCACGCGGAAAGGGAACTACGCGGGTGAAACCGCGGGGCAGTACCTAATAAAAATGATCTTGAGAATCACGTAGACGTCCCCCATAAGCCAGTATCTCAACTGAATAGCCTGCGAAGTACAAAAGAAGAACTAATGCGTTACTAACTATCAATAGGGTAGAAATTTATAGACGTACCATCCCCTTCGCGAAGAAAATATTGGTCTTGCGAAGTACCCAGACGTGGTTTGTGAATGTACTCTTTTGTGAGGGGAACGAGGCGAGGATGCGAGTAGGTATTTGGTACAAGTTACAAGATCTGAGCTTGTTTCAATACTATTTTGTAATTGGAAGTTTTACCTATATTTAGTAAGAAAAATTCTCACTGCAGAGACACCGGCCTGCTCTCGATAATTGAGAGCGAATGGGCTTTGATATACGATATAGCTTTATCCGTATTAGTGGATGTCTTCGAATTCTTCGAAGCGACAACCGCTGGTGAATAAAGGTTCTCGAATGGTGACCACTAACTAGCAGACGCAGCGTCGAACGAGCCCCCATTTTATCATTAAGGTCGCGGGTAGACAATGGATGAAGGTGGCTCAAGACCGCATGACATGGAAATCTATAGAAAAGCCAAGCTCAATAGTGAACGTCTGTCGCCAGAAATGCACATACTTTTCATGCTAGGTACAGATTCTTAACATAAAAATGACTTGTTGATTTTGAAATGTTCTCGAATTTCTATTTCGGACTTTAAAAGTCTCCCACGCTCTCTTCACTTGAGTCAAGCCGAAGAAAGTTCCCTTGGCATTGTAAACATGAATACTTTCTCGATCCGTACGATTGTGAATGACGCCGAAAAAAACAACCCATCCATATTTGTGAATTGGTTTATTTGTGGCCAAAGTTTGTAAACCCTTCTTTTATTGGCTCTCAACATTTCCGTGCAAATATTTGTGAGAGATATCCTCGAGTCTTTCAAAATCACATTTCTGGGAGTCAATGTTACCATTTGTTATATTAAGTGGAGCCTTATTTATAGGAAAAGTTATAGAATAATACATAAAAAATGTGCCTAATTTATCGCTTGAATTTGGAAATGAAACGTAAAATACTGAATTTTGTGTTCTACGTTACTTCTTCGTTCGTGTGAGTATGTGGCCAGCTCTGGTGTTGGAGTTATCAAGCGGCCCGAAGGCCTACAACATGGCTCAATGACTTGTAATAACCGGAACAGACCTCTTAACGTGCCCTCCGAAGCACAAATGTCAATAAACTCATTTCAATTGTCAATAAACGGTCACCCATCCAACTTCGGACTGGGCGGAGAATGTCTTATGTGACTACAGTAAATACATCAATACTCGTAATCCAATTTGACACATCATATAAAAAACTAGTGGGCAACCGGCGTGTGCTACTACGCTAAAAAATATTATACATTTTTTGCCTAATTCACTATTTTAGTGGTTCAAAAGTTTGGTTGGTTTCAATGTCTTTAATGGATATAAAAAAAAATGTGTATTAAGATAACACATAGATTAATATATTTGACAAATGTCATTTTGATGTTCGTTCGTGTTCGCTTTCGTTTCTTATTAAGGCTGAATTCAATACGTTGACACAAAGCGGCTTCGCAGTTTCATCCAATAATAGTTTGTATACATAAACAGCGGTTGGCAACACTGTTACGCCCGAAGCTTGCAGTAACTAGCTTTTGTTTACATATTCCCGTTGTTGACAATGAATTTGCCTTGAATAACAGATGAATCGTTCTGTAATAATAATTGACTGATTTAAAAATCGAATAAAACGACTGAAACTTTGATATTTCATTTTTTTTGTCATAAAATCATGCTATCTAAATCATCTTAGTTTTGAAAAAACAATAAATTCAAGAGAATGTAATACTATTGTATTCACGCGTCAAACTAGGTAACATTTTTGTGATACCTAAATTAAAGAGAATTTAATACCAATGAATTCACGCGTTGAACTGTTGTAAATGTTATTTACCAATAAATACTTATGACTTATGAACCATGTAACATTTTTGTACAAGCAGGCAGTTAGACATAAATTAAGCTCAATTTGTGATCTAAAAAGCTTCAAATCCACCTACCTTACTACGAATGGAGCTTTAATTAGTTTACCCGTACACTGTTTCTCCATTCGTTTCGCCTCGAACATACTAAGAGAGTTTTTCAACGACGCATGAACTTAAATTTACTTAGAGGGGCATCTAATGTTATTGCTGGAAGCTAGTGGTCTGGAATAAGTTTAAAAAAATAGGTAAATACGTAGTACCAATGTGTGTAAAAAATATATGGTACAAGCTAATTTTACCACTGGCTACATTGGCTTTTAACCGACTTCAGAAATTCGGTTTTCAATTCGACTTTGTATTTCTTTGTTTTGTACTTTTGCTAGTTCGCCAATTGGAGACTGTTGTGGATGACTTTTGTTTCTCCGTGGTTCGACAGAGATGATCCCAAACAAATGTTGTGCAACAAATTATTCACTGAGTTTTTTGTAGCAGTAGAACTTGTACCAAGTTCGCCCGGAGAGGCGACTGCCACTACACCTGGAATCTGCCGCCAAGCAGCATTACTGTGTTCCAGTGGAAGGGTGTGAGTGCCGGTGAAATCTCATGCGCGTGAGACGTATCATCCCCGTCTCGGGTGATGGACGCAGCAGGATGAGTGCAACTCGGTGTAAAATCCAAATCTTATACTGAGTCGCATTACTGTTGTCATGGGCGGGGGTCGGCACTTACCACCAGGTGGGCCCTCAGCTCGTTCCGTCACATATTCACATTAAAAAAACTAAGGGTGAAAAATGGTATGTAAAAGCATTTAGGTCGGTTTATTTGGTTTTTAAGGGTTTGTTCAAGGTGACATTGACACACAAAACGAGTCGAACAAAAGAACCCATAAAGGGTCGGATAGGGTTTAACAAGACTTAGTTTTAAGAGCATGATCTGATAGGTACATATTTATTGTTAGAAAAAAGTGCCAAATAATTTTTAAGTAATTCAACGGACATTCATAATTCAGAATTCTTTATTGTACACAAAAAAAGATAATACAAAGATGAAGAAAAAAGGTATGTACACAGGCGAACTTAACCCTAAAAAGAGTTTTCTTCCAGTAAACCTGGGGTAACTGGGGTAACCTTGGATAACCCATAAAGATTTTTGACTTTGAATTTGAACAAAGTTCATGCTCAACACAAAAATATTTGCTGCGGCTGGCGATCTATAGCTTCAGAGTCCACTACCTATACATTGTTTGCTCACACTACTTAATCCTCAATCAATCCAAATAGCGAATCCAATTATTGGACACCCATCGAACAAGACCATTCCTATGTAGATGTGGAATGATTGGATTGAGAACTGCAAGCGACAGTGCAGTTTCATCGAAATCCAATCCATCCAATCCACTCGGATTATTGGTGTCGTGCTGTATAATAAATTGACAATATTAAACATGCACATATTATTTATTTTGCTTTAAAAAAACCTAAAAATAAACGTTTACACTCATACCTCTTCACTAGGATTCCCTGTGTCGCAGATGACATGGACAATCACGGAACACAAGACAAACACCCACGACCTGAGAGAGAGAGGCAGGGCTACTACCAACTAAGTCACGGAGCCGTCTATATAATCATTGCATAGTATAAAACAAAGTCGCTTTCTCTGTCCCTATATCCTTATGTATGCTTAAATCTTTAAAACTACGCAACGGATTTTGATGCGGTTTTTTTTAATATATAGAGTGATTCAAGAGGATGGTTTATATGTATAGTACACTAGCAAGTCACCCCGGCTTCGGCGGTACCCAGCGGTAGTTTCTGATACGACACTGATGCTTTACTAACCGTGCGAAGCCGGGGCGGGTCGCTAATAGTATATATAATATACCATATTGTATTGTATAATGGTATAATATCTGTGCTTCAGACAACCTAATATTGGTTATCAGTTTAGACAACGGCGCATTTTGAATTACATCGAAACTTATCGATCCATATAGTTCAAGAAGGTTAAAGAAAACGATAAAAATGTTGTACTCTTGATGTTATGCTTAAAGATAGTGAGTAGATCAGCAGATGCCCGTTGGCATTGATTAAATTCAACAAGTTTATAGGGTATAACATAAATTATCGGTAAAATTATATATGGTTTATGGAGTCAGGGTATTACACAAATTATCGGTAAAAATTATATATGGTTTATGGAGTCCAGGTTTTTCATCCCTTTGAATCCCTACACCCCTTTTTTACCCCTGAGTGGTAATAAAGGAGCAACAAGAAGTAGGAGTAGAACTTGACCCAAGTTCGTCTGGAGTTATAGGTACTGACTCCACACCTGGCAATCTGCCGCTAAGTAGGTAGTGCATGCGTGTTCCGGTGGAAGGGAAACACATCTTCTATTATTCTTTTCCCATATTTAGGTATTAGGCAAAAATGATCTAAGCAGTATTCACAATCGTATTACCTCTGTATGATGATTTATAAAAAATTCGGGGTAGTTTAATGAAATAAAATACAAATAAAAAATATAAAGCTTAGTAGAATATAATTTTAAGCAGCAGTTTGAAGCTTGTAACGTAATTACAACAAACTCCAGAAACAAAATACATCCTGGTCTGCAAAAAGTATTTGACAGCGGTGGGATTCGAACCCACGCCCTTTCGGACTGGTGCCTAAAACCAGCGCCTTAGACCACTCGGCCACGCTGCCTACGACATCATATGATAAAGAGCTGTATTTGTTCCTGTAAACGAAGTTTGGTTTAGTAAAAGAAAATTCGACGAGGTCATAAAAACAGATCTAGTCCAATTCGGACTCGCACACTGAGGGTTCCGTAACGATAGTATTTTAAAATGTTTTTTAGGATATCAGCCATTCACTATCAGCCAGCAGAGACACCGGTATACTCTCTATATGCGAGAGCTTTGATCTACCGCGAGCCCAATTTGGATTAATAGAAGCTACAATGTTTCCGAAGTTTTGTTTTTCGATACGACAAATTGGCTTCCTCTATTATATTTTCTTCATCGTATTGGCAATTGAGCACGTAATTTTTTTAATTTCGTTTTTTGTATACAAAAATGTGTAAGGTGGTCATCGAGTTAATTAATATTTCTTGTTGTTAGCTTTGCTAGACAAATCTGCGTCATTAGATTTGTGGAATATCACCAGTGTATAAGTTAAATAATAGGGGGGCAAGAACAGATCCTTGTGGTAATCCATTGTTGAGCTTCCTGGTACGGCTCCAAGTATTCAGCATACTAAATGCAGTGTGTAAAGAGACGATTGTCTCAGCAATATTTTTAAGAAATTTCGTCGAAAGTAGCTGGAATTGCGTTAAATAAAGTCACGTTGGAATATTGTAGAAACGTAGAACGTAGTCATCGAGTTAATTAATTTATCTTGTTAAGTTGTTAGCTCGCTACGTGCTCCGGAATCTACGATGGGGCCTTGGATTGATATCCCAGAAGTATTTTCGTTAGAGCATCCGTATTAGTCTCTAATCTTACTCTCGATATGTGAGAGTGTATGGGTGAATTCATAAATCTGAATTGGACTCCCGTGGTCTGATTGCACTGGAATCTAATTTGGATTTGTAGATGGAATCTCATTCGGATCACATGTTTTCGAATTTTTGGTTTTATTTCACAACGTTTTTTTATATAAAATATATAAATATATATTTTTCAAGTAAAAAAAACTCTTTGGCGCTTGTAAAGAACCAGTAATATACCGACTGAAAGTTCTTCTTCCAGCTTTTGCTTTTACTTTCGATTGTTGAATAATTGGTGACTCTTAATTAAAACACCCAGAATTCCATTAGCTTTAAAACTAAATCAAGTAGGAACTTACGCGTCCGATTTCAGAATTAGCCCGACAGCATCACAATGGCGTTTAATCCGTCAGACGAGGGGGCGCCCCATTAGAGTCTATAATAATACCTAATTGTTTCCCAAACAGACGGCGAGGGGGATAACTTCATTACATTGGTAGGGTGCAGTTTCCCTGGGTGTTTGAGTACGTAGGTATTAGGTGCTCACGAGTATCTTGCTATCCATACTTATACGGAGATGTGATGTTATCATACGCATAGTACTAGGATGTCAGATATTTTTTTTAATTATGTAAAATAATAATTTGTTTAATAATCGACGAAAAAGATTAGTGATATACATTTTTAATAGGTGGGTGTGTGTATGTGGCATCGTAGCTGTCGAACGAATGGACAAATTTTGATGCGGTTTTTCTGTTTGATAACTGACGTGTGGAGATGATCCTTAGCTGTAATTAATGAAGATTTTTCAGACTAATCAGCTCATTACCATTACAACCAAGTGGGGGGCTTTAACATTTTCGTAAAATGATGTTGTTTCATTCAATTACTAGACCTGATTTACTTAATTTTTTAACGCAAGCAAATGTAATGATACCTAGTTGGTATGTGATACTGCATACAAATTTGTCTGAAGCGTCTTCACTGTGATTGGTAGCATTGTTAACCGCAATCCAATTCTGGGATTCTCGGTCCAATGTTTGCTTTGCCTCTGTCTGTGCCATCCATGTATGTGTAACAAGGCAATACAAACATTGAATAATACATCACATCGGCTTGTCTGTTGCAGGTGATTGCTAATAACGATACAACGGATTCGGAAACAATGTGCAGTAATGAGAAAAATATTTTAATAGAAGCGATACTGCTTCTAAATACGCGACAGCGATCGACCCCAACTTTCATTGAACGTCGCTGGTTAAAATCTTAAGGGGCACCAATGAGTTTCGCTTGGAAAATTTATGCGCAATACCGCGTTCACAAAGTGTTGAAGGAAAACATCGTGAGAAATGGAAATGTCCAAAGATCCAAAGACATGTGACCACCAATCCGAATTATTTGACATACAGATTGTGATCCTGAGTTTGCATTGCGTAAATATGACACTTGCCTTTAATCAAAATAGTATTTTTACATGATTGAAGTGCCACCGTTAAGAGTAATATGTTTCTTGAACACTTCTATACGTTTTAATACTAGTGTTTATTGTCTATATCGTTATCGGTAGGAATAACTGATTACCACATACATTGTCCGGTATGTACTGACGTAATGGCAGGTTGTTGGCAGGGAGAGTAAAGGGTAGGGCATGTAAGGGGTGACTGTCCACTCAGACCACCATTGTCCACTTAACAACTTTATCGCTGATTGCGTACAGGGGTAGGCAGGTAGGCTTGTATAGTTATTTTAATGCGAAAGTTTGGATGAATGGATGATTGTTACTCAATTTATGACAGAACGGCTGAATGGATCTGGATGAAATTTGGCATATATTAAAGTTTGGAATAGAGCAAAAGCTTTTTTGAAAAAAAAAAAAAGATTTCGTCTCTGAAAAATTTACCGTTCCCGTAGGGTGGTCAATACAGCCGCGGAAGAGTGATACCGTACCCGTAGCCCCAGCGTGAAGGCGTAGTGTAGGAACACCAAGGGGGTTTTAGTGTGTATTCCCCCAGCACTGCTATTTCTGAGTAGTGTTGGGGGTGAGTCACACATAACCCCACGCCTCCCCAAGGCGTGGGGTATACGCAAAGTATTTCCCCCTTGACAAAAAAAAAAAAAAAAAAAAAAGGGTGGTCAATACAGCGGGGCGCAGCTCTATATTAGAATTCCATGTGTCGCAGCTGGCATGGAGGAACGCAGAAACACAATACAAAGAACCAAGAATCGAGAATGAACTTAAATCACACAAAGTGTTACCAGGCCAGAATCCAACCCGGAACCACGCGCTTCGAAGACTACCAACATAACAAAAGCCATCTAAAAAAAAATATGTTTACGCAGTCCCCTGCGCTCAAATTCTCCTGTGTCACGGAATTAACAGATACAGAAACAAACCCAAACCCGATAACAGACTTTACGTCTACACAAAGTTTGTTCTTTTTTTCCGTTGTTAGACAGGGCCCCAAAAGAACAGACTTCACCTTATGGGACCTTCATGGGCATTTATGGCAGTAATGAGTCCATCTCTCTATTGATTGGCTACTAATAATTTTTACATTTTACTACGTTATCACGTACACAATGTTCTTATTTAGTTATGTTTCATAATGTATATTTATTTGTCTTATAATCCTGTAATTCTTGTATTAATATGCTTCATTATCTGGTAATGATGATTATTATGTCTCTGATTATAATAGTATTTGTAAATTTCACATAACACTTTAATTTTTGTTGTCAAGTTGGTATTACTGCGCAAGCTGTGATACCCTATTATTACGGGTACACTAAGTCTGTAAACAACTTAAACTAATATTTTTATGTTCATTGTAATCCTGTGTTGGGTGTCCTATTAATAAAATAAAATAAATAAATAATATTTAAAAAACACTTTCCTTCAGTTAAACAAATCATTCTTAGGTAATCTGGTTTTTTGGGGCACCATGTTGTCGCGTCCGTAGGGTAAGTCTTTAGAATCCACGTATCTCCCGGACGGTGCTAAAGGAGCAATCTAAAGACGCAGTAGAACTGCCACTATGGTAATCAACTTTGTTCCGGTGGCAGGCTGTGGGTGCCGGTAAAAGCACAGGTGCATGAGACGTAACAACTTCTCGGGTGAAATGCGCACTGCGATGCGTGAGAACGCCAAGTGGGTATTCGACCCGTTACTTTTTTACGTAAAAAAACAAGCAGCTAGGACAAAACTTACTTGCAATTACCAACAAGTCCGGACCAAATTAAATACACAAGATGAGTAATGAGAAAAGTATCAGAACTTCCTGTGAGTTAAAATTGGCTCCTTCAGCGATGACGGATCGCGTGTCACCAAGTTTGCTGAAGTGGCGTGATCGAAGATGGCAACGGAATTATTTGTATCCCACCAGTAGGTGGAATACATATAATTCCATTGCCACCCTTGTGACGAGGATAATGTTAATTTTATCGCTGACTGTACAGCCAGCGTCTTTCTCTCTATCTTCAATTAGCTACAGAATTATTTTAGATTTATTCATAGTTTTTCTTACGTTAAGATTCTTCGCATAGTAGATAGGGTTTGAACAAGCGCTAAACTTAGTTATAAGAACGCATGACTTCAAATATTGTACTTCCCCTTAATTCTCGTTCAGGTAAAATTTCTTCACGTAATTTCTACGGGACGACATCGGAAGTTCTTATTATTTATTAATTAATTTAATTATCTTATTTACCTACTACCTTATTTTTAAAAACAACCTTCCATATATATCTACAATTGGTGTAACAAACATTGGAATGGCGAATTGGGAATATCTTTGGAAGACGGTAGAAATGAGAAGTGCTGTTAAAAAAAATATGAAGTAAATGAGGTTTGTTGGACACATAAAACATCTCTCCAACAAACCTTGTTATGTTGTCTTGTACAAGAACAATTAACTTTTTAAATCTAAGTTTCAATTAATGTATAATCAAAACCGTTATCCACTTACAACATCATAAAAAAAGATAACACGAGAGAATGGTAATGCAATTATTAAGCGATTTACTTTTACTCTAAGAGATTGCAAAAACACCCTTATTACTTTATAGGGAGGCATGGCGGTAGTTGAAGAATAAAATTTGGTATGCGTTTGGTTTCAGGAAACGTTTAAAATAATTTAAAATTCAACGGAGGTTATGTTTGGCATTCGGGGAAGCGCCTCCCAATATCGTTGTTCAAACACGCTGTAATAGAAAACATCTTGCTTCCAGATAAGTACAGTATGAGAAAATATTAAAGTATTTTTTTTTTGTAATCTTACAAACGGGCCCTGGGTTCGATCGGGCAAGCTATGTGACAAGCATGAAGGTTGTTCTCGAGTATGCGACAGTCCTGGTACATGGGCAACGCTAAATCACATACTTTTGTTGGTCGTAATAATTTTGGCGAGTGGTGAGACTTTAGTAACATCAACTTTTACTCGGAGTCTTAAAAGGAAGGTCCACCGCAACACAGCAACGCGGGTGCACCAATGATTGGCAGCGGCTTCCAGGTGCTTCCAGGTGTGGAAGCTGTACTTCTCCGAACGAACTGACACAAGTTCACCAGTCAAAAAAATAGAATAGTGTGAATTGGCATGCCTGGGCTACTATTTAATTAATAATTGATTCTTATGCTGCGATGCGATATACGAGTATGACATGTATATCGATGTGGCATGAATTTTGAAATACCATTATAACATCATTTAATTATTTTACATTACAAACTTGGTGTGAGGCTGTGGAATTCTATTGTAAGAGCAATGTTTTAATTCGATGTTCAAAATCCATACAATAATTTCAATTTTGAAACGAAAACCAATTTAAGAATCAAGAGTAAACTGAGTTATATAGGTTAGATAAGGTGGCTATATTTTTGAACGCATCAATCAGGTGACTCTAGTAAAACGCTTGACTTTTAATAATGCGATCAAAAATGTATGTCTACTTATAAAAAAAGCAAAGGAAATTCTCTTACATTTTACGCGATAGTACTTTCCGACATTCAGCAAATCTATATGGTTTGCTCATAACCTTATTCTCATATGATAAGGACTATTTTCGAACACTTTCTTCTAAGACACGGATAGTATAACTGTAGGCACAAAGCAAACATGGGAAGCAGAGAAGCGTTGCGGGAAAAATCGTGTTTTTGAAAAATACGATTTTCTTTGGGTCTTTTAACGTTTAGTATGTAATCGTCAGACTTCCAGAGTTTATCAAATGGGCAGTATTTTTTTTAATTTTGTAAAATAAATTTTTACTTGAAAGGATATGCCATCAGATTAGTATCAAATAACTTTTAATAAAATCGGTTCTATAGTTTGGTAGTTAACTCATAATAACTAGAAAAATATGTACGTTTTGCTTGCTTTTTTTTTCATTCGCCCGTTGCATACCAATTCGAATGTTTATTTTTTTTTAAATGGTAGTTAGTACTCCCTAAGGTCGAGAAATAAAGAATGAAAGAACTGAAGACGGCTTTTTTTCGATCATTAAAATTGTTTTAAAATATTTTTTATAAATCTTCAAGATCTTATTGCTAAGTTCAACACCAGTCTTGGTTCATTTTTACATGAAAATGCTAGCTAGCTTTTTTGATATATTTCATGCATTATAGTTTAGTAGGTACCGGCTGACCCACTAAGGAGTGAATGAAATAAAAGTACCCAAAAAAGAAAATTTTACCAAACAAAATATTTAATCAGAACACGGTAAGTTGAGAGATTCAACCTAAATTAATGAACCTACCTCACTGCGTATCCACTTTCATTCATGCGGAAAAATCTCTTTTTTCATTTGAAATCTTTTAATAAAAGGTTCACTGGCAGGTAGATTTCCTTCGGCTGTTTAAGATGATGCCTGCTTTGTTTTCCAAGTATTTGCTCAGTGAGAAATTTCAGGAGCTTCCCTTACGGGAACCTAATCAAAATTTCTGTAGTACCTTTAAGAAAATTTAGATTTGATTGGCTTTTTAAATAAACTCTATTTTTTCTTTTGAATTATCTAAATAGCGGTATGCAATTGATTTATCGGCAATTTATATTGCTCAGTAAAAATTTTCAGGGGCTTACAAGGAAAAGATTTTTTTTTTGTGAACGATATTGATTGAGGGACTTATCAAACAAATATTATTATTCTACCTACATATTTTCTACACCTTATAGCAAGAATACTATTCTTGCTTATAGTCTAGAAAATATGTAGTTTAAGTAAGTAGATTAAAAAAATAAAAAATTAAACATTTACACACTCATATGGCATGGACGAACACAGAAACACAAGACAAAACACCCAAGACCCGAGAACAAACTTCATGCTCATAAAGTGTGCCCCGGCCGGTAGGCACTACCAACTAAGTCAGGGAGCCGAATAAATTAACTAAGAACAAATCTTACTTAATCTTAATATTAAAGCCAAAGATTGGTTGAACAAGTCTGGATGAAATTTGGCACAGGGATGGATTATAGTCAGCACTTAAGCTACTTTTTTAAAAGGTACGGTTCCCGTAGGATGTCTAACCGAGGGTAACACAGCGGGGCGCAGCAAGTTATTTACAAATGAAAATTCAAAAAGAACCTTAAGGGGAGTTCATAAAAAAAGAAATATTTCTGGAACGTACGAAACGTAATATATGCGTAGGAAAAATGAACATAACGGGACACGTCCGATTTTTATCGTTATTTCAATTGTAACGGTAAGGAATGGGCCACATCAAAGATATACCTACTTTACTTTATGTTTGATAACCATAAGAGGGCTGTCATAAAAATAAAAGCGATTGGTAAGTTTTGTATTTGAGGTTTATTTATTATTCCTTGTTTAAAATACTGAGGGTCTTATCTTTTTGTTAGTTGCCCATAATAACAGCAATACGACTTATTGCTGTTATTATAAACAATAAAGAGTTTATCTATCTATCGACGACTAAGATTCTCAATTATTATTTTTTTACTGACTCAACATTATGCGGCTTGGGTCATTTCATACTTCATTAGGAAGACATGAGTCGTATTGTTTTTGGTAATGGGTGACGGTAACCACTTAACAGATGACCTTTGGTTACATAAATAATAATTTGCAAAAAAAATATCTTTAAGGAACATTATTTAATCTGTGTTAATACTTTATACTTACTAATAAACTGCTATCTTGAAAGTCTGAAGTATCCATGACCGAACAATTCTCACACAATAACCCTTTCAATATGCCTTCTTTGGATATCATAGAGCCAATTTTAGGTAACACCCAAGAAATAGGGGCTACCGCGATCTTCAACTTTATACTCGTATAAAGTAAATTTTATAGGTAAAGCAATCGTCATACTATATTAGTTGTATTATAAACGAAATCTGAAAAGTATAATAATATACAGAGAAAAATGTTTATTCAATTATATTTTTTTCGATAAGTTCGAAAGTCAAAGTAATTTTTTTATAACTGTTGAATTCTTAAGAAAATACATGTTGACGTCACTTTTCTAAAATAAATATGTATCTACCTACCTATGTTTGGTATAAAAGATGGCGATGAGTGAAATGCCCAAGAAAATTTATAAACAGCTCTGTTTCTGAAAAACTTTAATGTTAGATAGATAGATAGAAAATTATTTAATGCACACAACACAATTAGATATACAGTACACAGGTGAACTTAATGTTAGGAAGCGTTCTCCTGCCGTTGAACTTTTGGGTATTGTGGAATTATTATTTTACAGTGCACAGTTAGATTATAAAATTACAGCTAAACATTGTCAAACTATTATTTTTGTTTAGGTTAACTGAAAGCCAATAATAGCCTTTGGTAAGACTCCAGGCGGAGAATCGAAGCCTATAGCGTGTCTGACCCTTGTCAAAGGGCAGTCGTCATTTCACGGGTATCTTGCTGCAGCCAATTACAATGTGATTGACCATTCTCCAGCTTATGTTGGCATCTCGGCCGGTGCTTGTGCGGCTCTCTCTCAATCTAATCTACTACTACTACAAATAAATGTAATTGAAGTGTCTGTCTGTCTGTTTGTTCCGGCTAAACTCCGGGATGATTGGACCGATTTTGATGGGACGTTCACTGGCTAGCTGATGTTATGAGGAGTAACTTAGGCTACTTGTATTTTAGAAAAAGAAATATGAGGGTTTATGTAAAAATTTTAAATTCCACTTTGATGAAACAGATTGTTTGTAAAAAATAAATTTGACCTATAAATATCACACAGTAACTTAATAAAATTCCTATTCGAATATCAGAAAGCACTTTCATTTATTCCTGAATTTTCTAATTTTTCTTTCCCTGTCCTAATCCGGGCAATTATAATATTAAAATCAAAATATTCAAAATCAAAAATTGCCAAATATTCTCACGTGCACTTACCAACGAACAGCATTTCCTTTATATATTACGAATACAGACTAGTCAAGCGCAACTTACAATTTAGATAAGGGTGGGTGTTCATACGAAAGAGGTCCGACAACGCTGGCCGGCGGTGGATACTAGTGATGGTCCGATGGATCGTTTGATTAGTCCTTAACGGCTGCTGGACTTGATAATGAAGTGTTTGATTAAAGGGACGGGGTAAAGGTCTTTCAATTTGGATTACCTTGGGCTTAGTTGGTAAGTGTCTAGTTTACAAAGAACTTTCAAATTGGCAACTTTGTAGCCTAGGTATTTCGTTATTTAATTGTTCTCAAACTTAAGTCAATTTAATTCTATTTCTACGGCTGTCTGACTGTTCTATTACATAATCTATACCTATATAATAAAGCTGGAGAGTTTGTTTGTTGGACTTGAAGAATTATTTTTGTATTTGATAGCCACATTCACGAGGTAGGTTATCTAGCATTACGCTAAAGTTCTTCTACAAACAATCTGTTTCATCTTAAATAAGTACGCCACGTAAATAAGTTACCCCGAAAATTGATAGTTCATGTCTTGATCTTGTAAATTTGGCAAGACCATCTGCGGCCAATTACACGAAAAACAGTGTATTAAAACAATATTTGTTATTATTAAAGATATTTTAAAAAGTATTATTCATAAAGTAAGTGTCATAAAAGTCTTAATGTGGGTCGAAATTTTAACCTACCACTTAAGACAGTTCAATAAATAGGTAGGTACAGACGTTTAGAAGATAAATGGACACGTTTCAGTTATACCATAGATAACATAAACTATAGGTAATGGTTATCGTTCTTGGCGTTTCTTAGCCTAATTGTAAAAGTTCCCTTTATCTTTCGGTACGGAATCCTAAAACAATTGTTTAGTTTTACGATTCCGTAAACTGGATAAAAAACAAGAACGGAATACTGAGTCAGTTATTTTATCAACAACATTTTCAATAAAAATTTCTTGGAAGTCTATATTTTCTAGGTTTCAATAAATTGTTGCAGTACAGGCGTTGAAGATTAGCCTACACTGATAAAAGGAGTCTATTCTATATCTAAAAACTTGACACAACTGTCAAACTTAGTTCTTCCCCTACTAAATTATGAGAAGAACCAAGTTGCATTACGTTGCGCCCGTCACTGAGACGGCGATATTACGCCTGAAGTTCCCGCAGCCTTCCATCGAAACAGCAACGCGAGTGCACTGCTTTGCGTGGGATTCTCCGGACGAACTTGCCACAAGCTCTACTGCTTCTTCTTTCGAGTCAACATTCCAAACTTAAATTAGGTTTTTGTAAAATTTGGCTACCTCAATGGCATTACTGGTAGCCATGTTGAGATCTTCCCCCGTACAGGCACAAAGGGCAGACGAGTAGATACTCAACTGCTACATAGTTCACATTAGAAAATTGTGCTTCTCAGCGCTGCAACATTTCGCAGTGCGTCTCAACAGTTAAAAGCCTTTGAATTTTATTGCGTGCTCCGCGGTGGCTGAGAATGAAATCTTATAAAATCTTTCAATTGATAACTTTGAGTTGCATTTCTATTGTCCATCCATATTGGAATATTGTTGTATTTATTTAAATCTGTTGTGGCAGAGATTTCGATTGCTTATTCCAATTCAGTGATTTTTCATATCATGCACTTTAGACGATTTATAACCTCTATACAGATTCAGATATGTATCTGTGTATGTATATATGCGTTTTCTCGTAGCTCCCGAACGAATGGACCAATATTGTTTTATTATTTTTGCGAGCTGATCGAGATGGTTCTTACATATAATTTATGAAAAAAAAAATTAGATGAAATTTGGTACATGGATCCTGTACTTTAGGATGGCTTAGGATACTCAACCGTCGGTAATACCACGGGGCGCAGCTAGTATTACATAAATATCAATAAATAATTATTTATGGACATTCACAGCGCCCTCTAGCTCCTAACTAAGCATAGCTTTTGGGACTATATATTTATTATTCCAGGTATCTAGTTCCCATAGTAAAAACTATGGGACTAGAACAAGTATATATCAGGATATATATTTGTCGTGCATAATACAGTCATGATGGCCATGAACCACAGCCATGAAAGCCAGGGCTCGTTAAATTCGACTACCACTTCGTGCCTAAGACTAATCTTGTTCGTTCCATTAGCATTTGCATGGATAACGATATTAATGTTTGCTTTTGATATACGCGGCATCGGGATTCGTGTGACAATACACCGTTACTAACGAATGCTGTGTGCACGGGTGCAAAACCTGCTTTCTACCTCCTAAAGCTTCTAGTGCTTCCATGTTTGGACGACTCCGTGGCTTAGTTGGTAGTTAGAAACAAGACAAACACCCAAGACGAAGAAAAACTTCATGCTTAACACACAAAGTGTGCCCCGGCCAGGAACCGAACCCAAGACCTCCAGCGCAGAAGGCAGAGCTACTAACCAGGTGAGCTACCAACTGAGCTATGAGGCCAGGAATGGAATTTATTGTTGCCAGTACATTTAGCACCTTTGTATTTAACGCAAATAATTTTAACATTTTGCTTTTTGCAACATTAATTAGACAATTATATTTGTATTGTTTAATACAACAAAAGTGAATGGGGAATTGGAATTTGAATATTATGACGCCGTCAAAACTTTGTTTTGTCATATCCAATGATGTCAATCTTGACACCGTGTGTGGTAGAACCAAACCTGATCAAACCAGGCAAACTCTATTGATGATGTAGTTGACAATACGGCGTACTAACGAAGGCATTGCAGTGTAACCTCGTTACTAGGGTGCAAACACCAGCGCCATATTGCCAAGTTAACTTACTTAGGTGAAGATAGTGAGCTTAATATAAGTGTAACATAAACACGTCATAAGTCTGGGAGTCTGTCTCGAAAAGCCAGAACAAACTAAATTTTACCTTAGTATTCTTAAAAAGTGCTAAATTTTATCTTGTAGCACTTTTTAAGAACTTAGTACTATTAGTAGCGGTAGAACTTGTGCAAAGTTCACCCGGAAAACTGCCTTCAGAACTGGTAACCTGCCGCTAAGCTGTGGTGCACTCGCAGTGTGTTCCGATGGAACTGTGTTGCTGCCGGTGAAATCACATCCGCATGAAACGTATCCCCGTCTCGAGTGACGGGCAATAGGATACGACTTGATTGATTTGATTTTTACATTTTCATAATCTCGGTAAGCTACCCTACATTATATAGACCTTCTTTGTGTAATCTGCAAAAATAAAGTCACAAATACACTTACATTAGTTTATAGCAAAGCAAAACACTGAAGTGTTGCGTCTACATCATTATCTAGTTTCACCCTATTTGACTCAGGCAAGCCAATGTGAACCGTAAGCCAGAAATATAGAGCTGATTTGTTTAATTTGTAGCGTAATTTTGTATACTCTAGTGAGGCGTTAGTTGTTTTTATGGTGAAGGAGGTTCCGTGTCGCAGGGAAGGCTTTGTATGTTCGGGACGGGTGGGACTGATAGCGATTAATTTATGGATGTAATTTCCAGATCGTGCTGGTGAAATTTTACGACTTGAATTTGCGGGTAATACGAGTAGTTGTTTATATGGTGGTGGAGCTGGAAAAGCTACTTTAATCGGCTTTTTTTTTTCAACCCCGGAAGTAAAACGGGACCCTATTATTAAGACTCCGCTGTCCGTCTGCCTGTCTGCTTTTCTGTCACCAGGTAGTATCTCATTAACCGTGACAGCTAGATAGTTAAAATATTCACAGATTTGGATGAATTTTGTGTTTATATAGGGATTTGTTGCATACCTATATGGTGAAAATTTAATACAGCGCCATCTCGTTAATTTTTGTGGTGCTTGATTGGATATCTAATGTTACTTAAAGAAATTATAATTTCAGATAAATCACGACCCATAGTACATGGGTAATAAAACGAGTTCCTTTTTCTAATTTGATCAAACTTGACAAACTTAACTACGATTTTGCCTATCAAATAGACTTGTGTTGTAAATCGTAAGTACCTCTAAATCAAATCTACGCAGTTTGACGTGTTCAAACTATTTTTGTAAACCATAGTAATAATAAAAGTTAGAATTTTGGTTTGAGCTGTCTTAAAGTTGTTTCTCAGATGATTTATCACGAGATATCATTCTTCATGTCAGCTTCCGCTTCCACTGTAGCCAAACCTTTGTCTGTGTGCACAGGGCGCAATGATAATATACCCCATTCGGGTTGACGAGGGCTCGTTACAAGGCACATTGGCAGTGTTTGCTCCGTTCACTCATTATTTCCATATTTTTTGAAAAAAGTATTAATTTTACGACTGAAAACTTTAGAATTGTGAAAGATAATACGAAATGTAAAAATTGTCTTGAGAGGAAAATACGAGTAATGGGAGCTTTTATTAGTATCTAGAAGAAGATATACCTAGTTAAAACTTGTACCTATCTAGAACGAGATAAAGCGAAATTTATTTGTGTGTAAAATTTTACGTGTCCAAAAGATACTTGAGATCTAAAGCAATAAATAAGTTTGAGTTTATAGCGAAAATGAAAGGTGAAAACATGAGCGCATGGCGAGTGTGGTGGGTGTGTGGAGTAAAAGATGAAAACAAAATTATCGAAAGAAAATATTTGAACGCAAAAAAATTATGTTTCCGCCCGGGATCGAACCGGGGGCCTTCTGCGTGTTAGGCAGATGTGATAACCGCTACACCACGGAAACTCATGGCTAGGTTTGTGAAATTAGGTGCAACATATTACCATTACGGCAGAGACAAACCTATTGTTTTTAGCTATATATTCACGCCTCAACAGATGCACGGAATTGGATGAAATCCTAACTTAATATTATAAATGCGAAAATTACATTATCAGTTCATATCACAATAACATAGGCTATATTTAGTTCCCGTATGGGAACTACGCAGGTGAAACTGAAGGGCGCAGATAGTTTGTTATAAAGGTAACTCATACCCCAGATTAACACATTGGCTACGTTTTATCCCAAAAATTTAAGTATTTCCGTAAGATTTGGGTTTATAAAAAAACCTACATACAGGAGTACACGACAAAACTCTTGTTTTGCAACGAAGGCAGTTAACACAAACCACAATTAACGAAATTTTAATCATCAAGCAATTATCGATATAAAGAGCATGCAATTAATTGCACAAGCCAGAACACAGCAATATTGTTCAAATTATTAAAATTATCATCGCGGCTATAAATAATCCCACTCAACTGTATTATTGTTGCAAATTTGTAATAATGATAACGAATTTATCATTTTCTCTTGGGATTATAATGGTAGCAGTAGCTATCGCGTTGCAAATTATAGTTATTGCCAGTAATTTGGTAATAAATGATAATTGCTGCGATATGGGTTTGAAAGCAAATTCTACTAAGTTATTGAATATTACTAAAATATAAAATTGATTAAATCGAATAAAAGATTTGGAGCATTATGAATGCAATTTTGATTGAAGGGTCCGTCTTCAAAGGGTACAAGATCCTTTTTATTAAACATACGTCTGTGCACACGACTTCAAGTGATTGCTTTGGGATTGCTGGGAATTGAACACGGTATGCTTCAAACGCAAGGTTACTACAATATTTGTTTGCTAGCTAAGGAGCCGTCTTTGGTGGCACGGAACCATCAGAATTAAAATCATTGACTGGTCTTTGTTCTTTACCAATCATCGATATAAAGCAACTCCACGGCCGATCAGTGTTTTAAGCATTTAAACTGAGCGTTTCCGTTCTTAGGTGTGCACGTTAAGACATGGAACCCGGCTATAGTAGCTTTTATAACAAACTCCTGAGCGACGTACAATCACTGTGAATAAATAAATTTAAAAGATTTTTTCAAACGTAAACTTATATAAAAAGCTTACCGTAAAATATAAGATTTTTAGAAGACACTAAATTTGAGAAAGAATTTGCTCCACTTTTGACGCAGAACAATATTCTCGAAAATGTAATACTGTCTCCGAGGGGTTTCTTGTCTGTTTTTTCCCCTCAGGTTGGTTGGTTAGGATTGATTGATTGAGGATTGGAAATTTAACAAATAAGATTAGCTAAAACATAAAAACGGACTGAAACTTTGGATATCTATGCATGTAATGTGCCTAAGGAGCACGAATATGGTTATGTGTGTCAAATTTGACGTGTCCAAACGATACTTGAGATCGAAAGGAATAAATGAGTTTGAGTTTGAGTTCAAGTACCTTAACACACCGACAGTAGAAGTACTCACACGACAAGATTGGTTTATTCATAACTTCATACCATACTGTCGTTAAAAGCAGAAGGGGGACACAAATATTGTGATTTACTAATATCAACAAGGGGTTTGAACTCGTCAACTGCAATGAAATGAATTTTAATCCTCCATGAAAGGATAATAAACAATAAAACAAGCGTTCAGTGCCCACTAGACTCGGTAAGAGCACAAAATAAACGCGCAAAGGAAGCAATAATCTGTGTGCTTTCTTTGCAGCGTGCGAACTACTGCGAGAAGTAAGGTTTTTCGGAAGTATAGTAATATCAGATTTTGCTAACACAAGGATGACGTCATTGTTGTGACACCTAGCTGACTTGGTCGGATTTAGTAATATTTTCAGAAAGATATAATGCTCGATGGATGACGTTCGAAATTTCTTGACGGACCGGTAATTTGAAAATTTTTGGTTGCTATACATATTTGCTGCCTGTTACCAGCTAAAACCACGATGTAGCAAGCTTCATTGTAGCAATCATTCCTACCTATATTGGGAGCATGCGCTGAGTAACTTTCAGCTAATAAAGGTTTGGCAATCTCGTACTGTCGCTCTACATTTCATATAATCGGTTATCAACGTTACTTTTCAGTTGTATTATTGTATTAGTGTAATGTGACCTGATAGCGTGAAGAAAAAATATTTATGAATAAACAATAATTAAATTATTTATTATTGATAGGCGCTAAAGTGACTATAAATGTTTAGATATCATTTACTAGGTACCAAATTCAAATGGGTTCACGTCTCTGTGCTTAGTTCTGCAGTACCGCAGTACCTACGCTTCTACAGTAATGTTTGTTACTGGTGAATAATTGCTTAAATTATCGTGTATATATATCATACCAGTAGTTCACCGCAGTTGCTTGCACTAAATGAACGCTCAACTAGAGAAGAGGAAGCAATAATCGTAAAGTGCGGGTATATCCGACTTGCTGCCAGTATCCTTGCCAGTATCGTTGCCAGTTTACTCACTTTATGCAACGCTTTGTATGAATCTTGAATCTCATCCAAATGATTTTAATAATGCTGACTATTAAGTATGAATGTCTCGAATTTATGAATTCGCGTGAAGTCACAATATTCTTTTTAACTGCAACTAGATTGCAGTCGCTAATTGCGCACCGAGTGTGAAGGGTGTGCGTTTCGTTGCTTTAGTGGACGGAATTTATTTTTGATCGCGGTCGGAGTGCGGTGTCGGTTCGAGCACTCGAACCGGTCGGGCGTTCGGTAACGATGAACTCTAAATCTAATAGCACGGAGGAGTTAGTGCAGTCTGACATACAAGTAGAAGAGAATGTGATAGATTATGTGGAAACTACTAATGGCTTGAGAAAGAGAAAAGGAGAACACCATGAAGATACGAGTAATTCGTCAGAAGAAGGTAGAAAAAACGCTGAAAGGTGGACAACCGTATCACGGGGAAGAAAAGCAGGAAGGAGAGAGGGGGAAGAAGTAGAGGAAAATATCCAAGTTTGCGTGACCAGCCGAAACGCCCTGCCGAAACAATTTGCTTTAGCTAGACTGCTGGAAGAACACGACGTGTGTGACATAGTTAAGGTGAAATATGTCAGTGGTACCAAGATACTTATCACGTTTGACAAACAATCGAGTGCAGACAAAATGATACATACAAAAGCCTTTTCGGATTTGGATTGGAGATGCCTTAAAACTTCTGAAGTCGGAGTATCGTATGGAGTCATTAAAAATATTGAGATGGATCTATCGGAAGAAGACATATTAAAGTATCTTTCCAGTTCGTATGAAATAGTGTCAGCTAAAAGATTGAATAAGCGAAATATAGAAGATAATGGCGCTGCATGGATCGCAAGCGAATCGATTAAATTAGGGTTTCAAGGGTCATCGGTCCCATCTTATGTCATCATTCATAAAATGCGAATAAAAGTGGATCCATATATATTCCCTGTGACGCAATGTGGTAGATGCTGGAAGTTTGGTCACACTTCAAAATTTTGCCCTAGCAAGAAAATAGTTTGCCCTAAATGCAGTAAAAAACATGAAAATTGTGAGACTTTATCCTTCAAATGCGTGAACTGCCACGGACAGCACATGGCAATGCATAAAATATGTCCAGTCTTCAAAAAAGAAAGAAGAATTCGTGAATTGATGTCTGAATTCAATGTTACTTACAGGAAAGCTCTTTCTATGTACGTGCCACCTACCCCAGTCTCAGAACGACTAATTAGACGACCGATACATGATGACGATTGTATTTCCCAGGAACCCTTACCAACAGGTCACTTATCAGATCTCATGGCGGTTGATGAGCCTAGTACTGTTACCAATTCATTTACGGGCGTCTCATTCGCGGATAAAGTGAAATCACCAAATAAAAACAACAACAATGGAGCTGATCAACAGACGTGCATAGAGGTACAACACACTCTCAAACAGCTGCGACGGGGACACGAAAATTCACGAGAGCAACAAGAGAGGAAACATCAACAAACCCTAACACATGAAACAGAACAAGAACAAGGTCTTGGAGTGGGGCGGGGAAGAAAGAAACAGAAAAAAAGAAAACAAACTGCTCGTCAAGCCAGTCCGTTTAATTGGGAAAAAGAGTCTTCTGAGTACTCGGACCGTGAGACACACACCCATGAGAACAATCAAGAGTGGAAGGAAAACGAAAGAGAGGGAAAAGAAACAGAGACTAATTTGACTGAATTATTAAATAAGTTGATGGAAATTATTTTTAGTCGACACTCATTAAAAAAGAAGTTAGAACTCTGTAGTATAATACTTATTGACTGGGTAATTACTAAAGTAGTTAGCTGTATTACGGCCAGATCTTTTCTAAGTTCTGACCCTAATTATGGATTATAGTTCATTTACCAAATATACCGTTAACCTGATACAATGGAATTGTCAAAGCCTAAGACCAAAATCTATATCTTTTGAATCATTTCTCAACCAGGAGAAAATACATATTGCAGTACTTAGTGAAACTTGGTTTGAACCTGAGAGCAATTTTAAGATAAAAGACTACAACTGTTATCGGCTGGATAGGCATGACTCATACGGCGGCGTCGCCGTGTTTACGCATAGATCGGTAAGCTCACTTCTCTGCCCTACTCGATGTGTGAATACAGGTATTGAGTTATTGCATGTAAAAATCTTAAATTGTCGGCATATTGAGAATGTAATTTCTATTTATTGCCCTTCGACAGTACATACAACTCAAAATGATTGGGACCAAATATTTTCCAGTTGTTCTCGGAAGACCCTTATTTTGGGCGATTTTAATGGCCACCATTCGTGCTGGTCATATAAAAATGATAGTAGAGGTAATCAAATCTACCAAGCTGCTTTGGATACAAATTTTACCTATTTAAATGATGGCAGTCATACTAGAATAAGGATGGTTAATGGCGTGTTACAACAGTCATCACCCGATATCACATTTATTTCATGCGATCTAGCCTTACATTTGACTTGGAAAGTAACTAACGAGACTTTGGGAAGCGACCATATTATAATAAAAATAACTTGTAATCAAACTGCTGTTAGAAATGATTGTATAAGAAAGAGAAATTTTAAGAAAAGCGACTGATTTTCATACTCTTCATGCATAGACCGTTCTTTGTCTAGTTTTATAGCTCCATGCGACCACCAAAACTTCTATGACAGTTTGATCAATATTATACAAAATGCTGCTAACACCCATATTCCAAGTATTTATATTCCCCGGCAGATAAATAATAAGTTTACACCTAAGCCGTATTGGAATGCAGATCTGTCAAAAGCGGTAGCTGCCCGTAGACTCGCCTTATCAACATTTAGACGCTGTCCATCACCTCAAAACTTAAATGAGCTTAAAAAAAAAATTGCTGATGCGCAGAGAATTATTCGTGCAGCAATATGCAACTCCTGGCACAGATTTTGTTCATCAGTCGATGAAACTACTTCTGCGACGGAAATGTGGCGTAAAATGGCATGGCTTAAAGGCCGACACATTTCAAGGCCAAGCGTTTCTAACGAAAGTGCAGGAAAATTACTGAACGAGTTAACACCCGACTATGTATCTCCACAATCCCCGCTACCGTCGTGTTATTTGAGTAATTCAACTTTAGATCAGGACATTACCATACAGGAATTATTAAATAGTATTAAGAAAAAAGATACAGCGCCTGGCTGGGATCAGATATCCTTTTCTATGATAGATCACCTCCCTTTATCTGGTAAAAAACTTTTATTAGAATTTTATAATCGTTGTTACTCATTTGGTTTTGTTCCATCACAATGGCGAAAGATAAGAATTGTGCCTATACCTAAACATACCTCATCAGCTGATCTTCGCCCTATATCACTCATATCTTGTTTATGTAAGATTTTCCATTCAATACTCAACAAAAGACTCGAGTGGTTCTTTGAAAAACAATTATTATTCCCTAAGTTTATGGTAGGTTTTCGTAAATCACGTTCATGCTTACATAATCTAACTTATTTGACTTCTCAGATACAAAAAGGATTTTCAAATAATCAATTAACCGCAAGTTGTTTTATCGATATTAAAAATGCATATAACAACGTAAATATAAACTGTTTAATTAAAATTTTAGAAGATTACCACGTCGGGTATAGAATGTGTAGGTATCTATGGTCATATCTCAGTTTGAGAATCTTAGAAATAATGACAGATGATTGCACTTTGACCCGATGGACATGTCAAGGATTAGCCCAAGGAGACCCGATATCCCCACTCCTTTTTAACATAGCAACAATTAATATATGCAGAGATGTAAACAATGTAGAAGTTTCTCAATATGCCGACGATTTTGTTATATTCTGTTCCAGAGAACAAGTGGAGATTGCTATATTAGAATTACAAACGGCTTTGAATTTGATTAATCAAGCATTATGGGACATAGGTCTAGAAATCTCTCCTATAAAAAGCAAAGTATGTATCTTTAAAAAAAGCCCTTTTCGTGGCATTGCGTCTTTATTAGTTAACAATAATATCTTACAACAATGTACAAACGTTAAATATTTGGGTATGTGGCTCGATTATTCATTACGATGGGGTAAACATATTAATGAAACTGTTCTCAAAGTTCAAAAATTCCTAAGTTTATTGAAAGTTTTATCTGGTTCTGGTTGGGGGGTTCATCAAAAACATATTAGGCGACTATATATCTCTATCATACGCAGTAGGATTGATTATGCCAGTTTTTTGTACGATAACAGCTGCCAAACTAACTTAACTAAATTGGATAGAATACAAAACCAGTCAATGCGCATAATCGGAGGTTATATACGGAGTACACCCATACATGTTATGGAAAATGACTTATGCCTACCTCCTTTATCAATAAGGAGAAGATTTTTAGCTGGGAAGTATTGGCTAAAATCAAAATCAATCAATTGCAATTTAACTAATCAGCTAATTGAGGACATTACTTTGGTAAACAGATCTCGTAACCGGATACAAAGGAAATTACCTATTCTTACATCTATTCATTCAACGCTGAGTCCACTACTCATTCATTCTAGTGATCAACTTGAAATGTTTTCGCTACGAACCTGGGTAAGTAATATAAATTTAGTTGACGTTGTAATGGATAAAATACCTTCAGTAGATCGAGCAAAGCGCTTATTTAGCTGTAACGAGTTACGAGATATATGTTCCGTTTACATTAATGACAAATATAGCGAATTTTATAAAATATATACTGACGGATCCAAAGAAGGCAAAATCGGTGGTGCTGCATTTTTAGATCCTTTTTTGGGAATAAATATGAAATTTAAAATTGACTCAAACATTTCAATAATGCATCTCGAATTAATAGGTATAGCGGAAGCCCTTTCATATATAGATTCAATTGGAGGTGACAAATTTGTAATCCTTAGTGATTCAAAGAGTGCGTTGCAACATATAGCTCGGTGCACCTCTCACGTGCGAGGTACACCGATCAGCTATGCCATTTTAGAATCTATTTTAAAATTGCAGAGTAATAAAAAAACTATTTGCCTTCAGTGGATCCCGTCGCATATCCAATTACAAGAGAATGAAGAAGTTGATCTATTAGCAAAACAAGCTACTTCAGATGGCATACCTTTTTTAATTACTCCTTTGTATACAGACTATTTACAATTCTTAAAAACCCAATGCAATGATTTATGGCAGGAATATTTTGATAAGCGGTCAGCTGAGAAAGGTATCTGGTTCCGAACTATACAACCTCTGATTACGTGTTATCCCTGGATTGATCATGCCTTTTTTAAACGTAGCACAATAGTTATTGCTCTCAGGTTACGCTCCGGACACATTCCATCAAACAAATTTGCTTTCCTAATGAAAAAAGTTTCATCACCCAACTGCGATGTGTGCGGGGTTATAGAAGACGTATACCATGTCTTGATGGAATGTGTACGGAATAATAATGACAGGATGAATTTATTTGGTCGTTCACCAAATGTTAATGACCTCGGACTATGTAATAGTATTCTTGCAACCCCACTGTCTGATAAAGCTCAAGAATTATACGAATTGGCAAGAAAATGTATAGAAAGTAGAAATATGTTAAATTAGCTGTTACTTGTTTTGTTATTTAACGATTGGGCGATGTGGTCGCTAAGCGACAAAGCCCTTTTTCTTCTGTCAATAAATTAAAAAAAAAAAAAAAAAAACTAGATTGCAGGGGTATACCAATTAATTTATAACTATTCCACATATTCTATATTTATATAAAAATAATTTAGAAAGTAATGACTTAAATTTTCTACATTCATCTGTATATCGATATTTTACTGGAAGCATGTTTTAGGATTTTGACAAATAGTTTCCATACCACATATACTATTTTCATAAAGCAAGATGCAAAGTGAAAGAATTAGCATAACTGGCCTCAGTTGGTTGTAGCTCTGCCCTTTGCACCGCAAGCCTGGGGTTCGATTCCTACCAAAGACATTTAAGTGTTGAATATTGATGTTTGTTCTGTATATGGATGTTAATATGTATCAATCATCAATTTGAACAAAGTTTTTGATCACTACAGTTGTATATACTGAAATAAGTCTCGATGCTAGGACTAACCACCAATCTTTACTCTCTAAGATCGTTTCACCAGCACGTCTTATCCGACCTGTTTATCGCCGCTACAGGAGCAGGGGACATGGTTCTCACATTAGACAAAGGTAACCTGTTGTTTCATCTCAAGACCATAAAACACCCCATTAATCCTTGTTACACTAGAATTATGCGCAAATGGGTCTTAGCTATGTGGACATGTTTGCGCCTGTTTGATACCGTGTGACATGGGTGGGCAGTTACCATTATTTATTGCTAACCAGAATTTATGAACGTGCTCTAAGCTTTTATTAGTGGCCGGATAATGCTACTAGAATTTCAATAGACTCTCTAAAGATTGCGATATGATAGAGAGGCAACCCACGAGTCTAATTATACTATTTCCAGTTCAGGGCTGTTCCAGTTCTGCTGGTCGGACGATCGAAGGATGGTCCTGTATATTTTTACCCGACTACGGCAAAGCCAAAAGGAGGGTTATGATTTCAGCTCGTATATATTCCATCATAACTTCTAAACAACTTAACGTAATTTGACAATAAGGCTTTGTTAGATGTGCCTTGATCATTAGCTGATGAATTTTAGAAAATTATTCATTGTGGTGAATTTGGTTTTGACAATCAGCTATCAAACGACATGGTTGCAAAAATTCCATACAAAAATGTAGAAAGAAAGAAAGAAACAATTCTTCTTGATTTTGCCCGTAAATTTCCTTGCTAAACCTTATCCTTACAAACACAACGAAATAGATCTCAGCAAAATCGGTCCAGCCATTTTCGAATTTGAAGAAATTTCACCTATAATGTCAGGAAATAGGTAAATCAAAGTATTGAAGTCGGTTTATTCTAATTTTAAATTAGTCAATAATTATAATTAGGCTGTGTGAATGTTCATTAACGTATTGGACCGGAATCCATAAGAATTGCGGTGAATCATACAGTACGGACTGGATGAAAATGCTCGCCGCACACGAAACCGACACTAACAGACACTTATCTTTATTATACAATCAGGACTTCCCAAACTGCCAATCTGGAGCCCTAATAAAATAATTCTCTCAAAAATTACAGTTAAAACGAGCAACGGAATCACCTCCAAAGTCCTCCTGAACATTAACTCTCGCAGTCCCGCTAGTGGGACCAATACTCCTCGGAAACCAAAGGCTGAGTGTACATTACCATTTTTATAGCAAACTCTACGTATTATGCAGATTGCTACTCACTGCGATGCTACGTGGTGCGAATGTTAGGAGGCATGCGAAGGTGTCGAAGAACATTAAAATTGCTCACTAGCTTGTCTATTCTTGCAGCTCAGTTGGTTGTAGCTCTGCCTTCTGCGTTGGTTGTGGATTGAACTCCCACTCAGCACAAGCGTCTTGGTACGTTATCCAAACGCTTGTCCTGTGTTTGAGTGTATACACAAAAAAAGTACCATTCAAAAAAAATATTCTATCAGTTCCCATAGTAGCTATGCTTGGTTTGGGGATAGATGGCGCTTTGTTTATTGTCCATGAATATTTATTGCTTTGAATAGGTGATTTTTCTTTAGGTTTGATGTTGACAGTTGGCGTCAACTTGCATCACTTCAATTTTCAGCAACTCAAAAGTTTTTGAAATGCGGAAAGCTTCCGCTAGTGTTATATTATTTTCATTTCGCGACAATCATTCTAGTATTGTATCTATTCTATATGTATAGAATAGAATATAATACTATCTTATTATAAGAGCATGAGACATTCAATCTTTTAAAGTGGCGGGCGCAGCACTGTGGGTAATTTTATGTATGTATTTTTCTGTCAAACAAAACCACGAAATAAGATAAAGAGTAGATCCGAGAATTCCAATTCTAATCTCGTCGTAAGCGGCCCAAGTTCGCTCTATACAGAAGTTTGTGCCAAACCCTAAATGTGTTCAGAAAGCGGACGCCTAGCTAATCTATGCAAACTCGGTTTAAGATTGACTTGTTTGTAGGGCGCACTTTGCTTGTGATCGCTGGAGCACTTGTGGGAAACAATCTATGGGAGATTGTCTGCAGTGGGTTTTGTCGCAGGAGCTTAAAGTGCAATTTACTGTCTACCAAACGAGCTGAGTTTTCTGACAAACATATTGACACACGAAGGTACGGTATCCCGTATCTGATTTGAAGTTTTGAGCTTTTCCACATAAGGTCCAGTTGCTCGCGTCCGTAGGTGGCCTACACGTACCCTCTGGGTGATGCTAAAGGAGCAACCAAAAAGTAGCAGTAGAACTTGTGCCAAGTTCGTCCTGAGTCTCGGGTGATGGTCGCAGCAGGATGAGTGCGACTCAGTCTAAGATCTCAATCTTATACTGAGTCGCATTACTGTTGTCATGGGCGGGGGTTGTCACTTGCCACCAGGTGAGCCCTCAGCTCGTACCGTCACTTATTCACATAAAAAAACAAGTTTTCGGGTGGTCCTCAACAATTACGAACTTGGCACAATTTCTACTGCTACTTTAAGTTGCTCTTTTAGCATCACCCACGGGGTATGAGTAGGAAATCAAAAGGTTTACATATGGACGCGAGCAACATGGACACATGGAACATGGAACTAACCACCTAGAAACTAGTCCAAAAAGCAATTATTTCTCGTTTATCGCGTCCAATTTTCCACGGACGGGAATCAGCAGATAATTTAGCTAATTATTTCCGTATATTACTAGTGTCAAACATCTGCTCGTTAGCAGTGTTTAGCGTTTGATCTACGGTACTAAAATCACACGATTGCAAATGCTTAAATTCAAACAACATCACTACGTATCAACAATATATGGGTCGATGTTATGTTCGATAGAATTATTATAATCTGAGCGACTAATATCCGAGATGGGTGGATACGAAATTGGGTTATGTGGGGTAAATATATTATAATTGTCTGATTATTAATTGTGTTGAATTAGTTACTATTTTTTCTTTCTATCCACTGTATGTACCTATTTTATGTCAAAATAAATGTTCTATTCTATTTCAATTTTTGCATTCTTATTAAAATTGTTGGTTTTTCAATGGTGGTAAACGGTTTCATCTTAAATCTTCATGAAGACACATTAAATCTATCATATATTCATCATCATGAATATTTTTTATCATTACGCCTAATTTCAAGTCAACGTTGTTTTCCTGTGTGACTAACGGACGAACATAAAATAAAGTGATCTAATATAATAAAGTCATGTACGGAATCATCACGCCTACTTGGCGAAGAAGAGTCTGAGTTAAATGGTTTACGCATACGTTGCCAGAGTTGATGTTCCAAATATTGTACGCCAGCGTAAATCACACTTATACAGTTGCAACGAAACATTAATTTCAAATTTATTGGTATAATACCACGTTCTAATTTCAACGTAGGAATTACCAGCTAACAACATGAATAATTTTAGTATTTCACGAGTTCTAATCACTGGATATGCGCTCATTAGCCATTCGTTATAAATACTTGCGAATAAATTTACTTTCTCATTTAATTCACATTGATTTTATCTGCTTCAAAAAAACGAGGTACATTACCTTTTTTTGTTTGTTTGTTACTCCATTTCTTCGCCAATTGTGGACCGGCATTTGCTACTTTTATTCTGAAACTGTGAATAAATTTTATATAGACATTTTTAAATAAGCTTTATTGCATAACAGACACTTTCACTATATTATTTTAAACGAGTAATTATTCTATTTATATTTATTTTGCGTATCTCGGAAACCGATATTTAATTAAAATTGGTTCAACACTTTGGTAGATAAATCAAAGTAAGTAGAAAAAATGTCATCCAAGTAAATGAAATTGCATGTTTAGCTTTCCTGTTACTTTCTTCTTCGCCCATTGTATACTGATTTGGGTATTTTTAAATGTCTACCATTTAAAAATACCCAAATCAGTATACAGTATACTCCCTAATAATAATTATTAAAGTCGGTTTCTTATTGTCATGTTGACTTTTTCACCGCTGGTAACACCGGTGCTTATTCATTAATATAAATTTAATTAGTATACAGTTATCAGATTTTGTATTGCGGTCAGATTTTGTGTTGCGAGTTTAGCTCGAGGCTATCCTGAATATTCATGCTGTTATCAAACATAACAAGGTGCTGAGCTCTTCCTGCCGAAGGTATAGGATACCTATAATAATATACGCGGTAAGCAATATAAACGAATAGATTTAGAACAATCTGATTGCTTCCAAAATGATTAGAAAAGGTAACATTATCTAAGTAAGGTTTGTTTAATAAATTACGGCGGACTATTTTGTGGGTTCGATTTCCAGGACTTGGTTCAAGGATTTGTGCGACGAAAATTATATTCTATTCTAGTAATCTAGTGCCAATAATAAAAGCTATGCTTAGTCTGGAGCTAGAGGAAGAAGGGTACACAACTACGGACGCGAGCAACTTTCACGACATAACTTTGAAACATTGTTCAATAGTTGCCATATGTAGGAGCGTACTTGATCTCTTGTGCCAAGAGCCGTTATCGATAATATTCGATTCGAATCGAACAGGGTCTGAATCAGATGGACACAATATCATTTGGGCGATACGATTCTCAAGTGACTGCTTTAAAAGTCGAAAAAAGAATTTACTCCGTGGCTTATTTGGTAATAGCCCTGCCTGCGGAGCGAAGGGTCGCGGGTTCGCTTCCCGGCCGGGCAATTATTATATTTATTGTGTTTGTAATACTTTTAATTTTTAATTTTTTTTATTAGTGATTTGTAAACATTTTATTTTATTTATGTGTGCTAAATAATTGTAAATAAATTATAATAGATATTGTTGTTTTATGTTATTGAAATTATGTATAAAATATGGATTGAGAATCTGAAAATAAAATGATAATAATAATAATATACCCTAGATCCCGGTCTGCAGCACTCGATGTTACTCAATAACGAATCCATGCGTGATGGCTCTTCATTTGTACGCGAATACGTTTGTGCCCTTACAGAGGATCCTTGATTAGGAGATCGGAATTCTGAATTGAAGCAGTTCCACTGAACGTAGATAAAGGAATTATAGTGATTATTCTGTTCATAGCAACGGGCAATCGTCACCTATTTTGGGTACGATTTTGAAATATAATTAAACTAGCTGACCTAACGTTGCTGTGGCTAAAGTTTTTGTCATATGATATTATAATTTGCAATAAAATAATATTGCGATCATAAATTGAGATGTGAGCTATCCTATCTTTCAAGTTGGATCACACGGCACACGGTGCACAAATTTGATTAAAATCGGTTAAGTAGTTTAGGAGTCCATCGCGGACAAACATCGTGACACGTAATTTATATGTATTAAGATATAATGAAAATGATTTATCCACACAAAACAATCATACAGTTAAAACAAAATATTAATAAAAAAAAAACACAATTTATAAGTGTGCTAAAGCTTTGTACAGGCTGTGGAATAGCATTGTGCTCAGCATATGCTGTGAAGTAATTCAAACTGCCGATTTTCAGCACAAGTGATTACGTAATAGAAAGTCGCGATACGAATTAAACAAGTTTAATAAACCATCTGTATAAAATCAAATAAATTATTTTTCTAGTTACCGTAATATTTATCATGATTTGGGAGTTTTCTTCACTCCTGATATTTCGACGCAGTTTCTTGTGGCATGTTCGCGGGTAAACTATATTTTTTTTATATAATATGTTTAATACAAATACACATGATAAAATCAAATAAATTCAAATCTGGCACGCTTTAGTGGCCGTTTAACTGAGCGCATCAGTGCTTCGGACGGAACGTTGAACGAAGATGTCGGTCCCGGTTATACTAGTCGATAATCCATGTCGGAGGCCTTCAGAGGCTTGAAACTCCTACACCAGAGTAGGCCACTTATTAATACGAAATAGAATGCCTTCTTGAAAAACGCGAACAAACCACCTAATTATGGGGCACTTAATTTAACGACTGTAAAAATGTAATGATCCCTAATTCATAAATTGAACGTTTACAATCTATGAAGTTGAACTAATTTCGATGGTGGCCTCAATTTCTGGTTAGTAATTATCGTTTTTTATTATTCAGCGCTAAAATGAGGCGTATTTTGTGTTTGATAGCAGTGTTTATCTATCTTTAATTATGCGTTTTTTTTAATTAAAGCTTTGCTTGTACAACCTTGGTTCTCCGAGGAAACCTGCGCCCAACTAAACATTATGTAAAAAAAAATTACGTTTCCAAGTATTTTTTAAGAATTCGACGGGAATAAAAATCTTTGATTTTAACTGCGCAATACACATAAATTCCTCACATATAAAAAAAAAAAACAACGTTAACACACTCTTACCTCTGCACTAGGATTCCCTGTGTCGCAGATGGCATGGACATAGACAGAAACACAATACAAACACCCAAGACCCGAGAACAAACTTCATGCTCACCACACAAAGTGTGCCCCGGCTGGGAATCGAACCCGGAACCCCTCGCTTCGTAGGCAGGGCTACTAACAACTAAGCCACGGAGCCGTCAAATGTGTGTGTATGAAATATGTGTGTATGAAAATGGTTTAAAGATATTTTTCTTAATAAAACTATCAATTGTATCACCCAACATTCAATGCTAGCTATCACATCCGTAACCAAACTACCACAAAAGCTTAGCCACACGACCCAACAAAATCCCAAACTGCAACTGTGGATACCATTGTATCCACTTCAATCCTCTTTCATCTGCCCGAAAAACCGAGTAATTTCCACGGTCGCGTCAACCCTGAGTGTAATTTCCACGTATACAAAGAGCTGTATTGTGAGGTGCGAAGAGATTTGCTTGCCAAATTGGAAGGCCCAAGCGTAATCGGCTTACCGCACCTCCTATGAGTTTAATCTGTTACGATGCTCGTTTTACGTGGTCACTGTTGATAAAAGTATTATGATCTTTGATGAATTCTTCTCGAATATTCTCTTAATCCCGATTTTCGACTTGACACGCGAGTTTCCTAAAAAAAACAATATTACAAACCTTGTCCTAATTACAAACACATTAACGAAGAATTAGCCAAATAGGTGCAGCCGTTATGAAGTGATGACGTACATTCGGCAATTGATATTTATTTATATATATGACGGGCATGTAATTAGGACTCAAAGTCAACATCAAAGTTTTTATTTCCGTTGAATTCTTAAAAAATACTTGGAAACGTAATTTTTTTTTATGAGTACCTATGAGAGTAGGTAGGGCGAAGCTTGCTTAGACGGTATTGAGAGATCATCTTAGTTAAGGAACTCTCCACACGATCAATATTGAATGACGTTGACAGTTTAGTGGCATTTGAATTGAGTGCTTTCGTGTGGTACGTTAAGATGCTTATCAGCTCTGACTACACTATCCTGAGCTCTCATGAGAAATGACCAGTCCAGCATATTTATGTTAGATACATAGAAAGCGAGGTTCGCGCATGGATGGTGCGAATTTGTAGCCGATTAACCCCCAGGTTAGTTCTTGGATTTAATTATTATACTAAGCTGCTTCTGCCCATGATCCGTTTAGAACAACTAGGTAGGTCTTCAATCCCCTGTCTCGCTTACACCAATTGTTGACACAGCGAGAATGACTGAATATAAAAACTTCACAAAATCTGGTACGAGTAGATAACCAGATTTTGCGTACGTCGAAGATACGAGCTAATTTTAGTATTGAGAAGGCAACATGCTTTGTCTTGCCTGCCTTGTAGGTACATATTTATTTAAAAAATACAGCTGAATTTATAACCTCCTATAAGTCGGTTGAAGAGTGACGTTTTTAGTATTTTTGTAAAAACTTTTTTTTCTCTTCTCTGGCTTCGCACAGCTTGTGCATTCACCATTTTATTATTGAATTATTTTAATAATCAATTTTAATGAATTATTCATTTTGAAAGTAAAATTTAGTAAACATTAAATAAAATAATAAATAAACGTTTACACACTCATACCTCTGCACTAGGATTCCCTGTGTCGCAGATGGCATGGACAAACACAGAAACACAAAACATTTAATAGTTCAATTTAATTTTGACTATGACTTTAAAAGGTACCTGTTTACTTTCTGTTATGTATCGACCACAGAATACCACAAGCAGTCTCCACAGAGTACTCTGCTGAAATTATCGCCCGAGGCATAGAGTGGCCATATTCAATTTGGTTCAACGTAATCTGATCACGGATCCGGGAGTGTCAACTGGATTAATTATGCTAATTGATGTTGTTTTTGTAGCCTTTCGATAGCATATTTATTTTATCTGTAAACACTGTAATTATTCTATAACCGTGACAATACGTTATTGATTAAATTTTATTCAATGATTGCATATATTGTATAACGAAGTTTGGAAAAGTGTTCACGAAAGATTAATTGATGTTTGTTTTGCACTCGCGTATCTGTGTTGGTCGTTGTTAATTAAGTTTTGTATTATATATAATTTAGTTTTGCAGGACAATTTATTTTGGTGGAAACTCGCGCTATATCCGAATGCGCTATTTCATATACATCATAAATTCAAGAAACATAGTCAGTGGCGTAGCGTGCCTTGTCGGGGCCCCGTATAAAAATTTTTTTGGAGGCCCTTATATGGAGGTAAAGATTTTTCTTGTCATTTGTAAAATAAAATAAATTAGAAAGTTTTTATTCTTTTTCCTTACACACTTTGGGGGCCCCCGTGGCCCGGGGGCCCCGTATAATTGATACGGCAAATACGGCGGTAGCTACGCCCCTGAACATAGTCAAGAAGTTTCAAATAAAGATATAATATAAATATATTCATGGACTTTTCACACAGTGTCATCTAGTCTCAAACTAATGAACTATGGAAACCAAATTACTAATAGAATACTTATAGTAGTATCCTAGAGTAAGGGTTTGAGTGTGTAAGAGTTTATCCAATAATAAACAAAAATATACGAATCTTTTGAAAACATATTGTATAAATTATATCTACCAGGTATCTACCAAATAGCACCCCAAATGAAGGCAATCAATAAACTGCCCCCATTTCAATTAGTTCAGCAAATGCACCTTTAATGCTCAGCGTACGGAAAAAATCCTTACCTTAAGCGATTTAGGGTGGATTCAACGAATACGAAAAACCAAATATGAAAAATCGATGTGGCAAATATACGTGCTCCTTGATTCATAGTTAAGCGGGAATGCGCATGAAAAGTTGTTTAAAAGGCGATCGATAGATCGCGATTGATATGGGAATTATCTTTCATTTTCGAAATCTCATCATCTCATCATAACTGAGCTTTAAAAACTGAGAAATTCCACCATGGATCTCTAAATGTAGCAACAAGTGAATGTCCAAATTATCATCAATTTATTTATGGCTTAGTTCAAGAATGGTGGTCGAGGTTCTTCAGATAAACTACCTTATTATATCTTAGAAAATTATGCAAGACACGTCCACTAATTTCTATATTCTAAACCAAATCCTGGAGGATTCTCTTGGGTCTCTAGGAAAATTACTAATGATGTTTTAATAAATTGTTTCCCAGGTACATTGTGGTTTGCATTGAATATTGATAAGCTTTATGTCGAAAACGGACTTTGAATGCGAAACGATGGTTTTAGGGAAACAAAGAAATTTAGGCATTGTAGGTTTTAAATAAAAATATAACTATTACATGATGGATTTTGAAATGGTTAGCAAACCATTAGGGGGTTCAGTTGCTCGCGTCTGTGCATGCGAACCCCCTACGCGTAGCCCCTGGGTGGTGCTAAAGGAGCAACTAAAAGTAGCAGTAGAACTTGTAATAAGTTAGTCCGAAAAAGTGCTGCCTCCACACCTTGTTCACCAATTGTGAACCGATTTGTATATTTTTTTAATTGTCAATATTTGTAGCCAAGGTAGCAGCATAGAGCCATCTTTAAAGTCGCATAAAGGAAAAATATACGTATGTGACAATGAATCATTGTCATGGTAACTAATTATAAAATAAAGCTTGAAGTAGCTTTCCTCCAAAAAAGGAAATATAAAATCCTTTCCCAGTATATTTGAGTTACGACCATTTGCAGAGCAAGGCATGAGACAAGCATCCATTTCTGTCACTCCCTGAGCAAGTTACAGTTTTAATTACGTATCGGTCGACATGTTCAGCACACAGCGCGTTTAATTCGAAACAAATGGAAATGTTACCAGGATGGTATGCAAATTTATTCAATTAATCCGCCCGCCAGTCTGTATTGGGTGTCGCAAAGCCGTGATTGGCGTTAAGTCGTTCACCCGCGCGAAAAGCGGTTTGCCGTCAGAATAGGGACGCGGTGCATGCGAAATGATGTTTGCTTATTAGTTCTAGATAGATTAATTTCGAATGAGCATGGTGGCTCTGTAGCGACTTTCAATCTGAAGGTCGTGGGTTCAAACCCACCCACCAATGTGTTTTATCACTTGATAAATCTATGTGCTCAATACCACGTTCTCGAAACGGTGACGGAAAACATCGTGAGGAAACCGGCATGTCTTAGAACTAAAAGTTCGACGACATGTGACATCTACCAACCCGGATTGGGTTCCCATGGTACATCAGAGCCCATTCACTCTCAACTATCGAGAGTAGGCCGGTCTCCCTGCAGTGGGAATATTATAGGTTGGTACGGTTCGGTACTTGACACATCAATCAGAAATTATTTTTAAGGTTACGTATCCAATAGTTAGGAAACCGTTTAGCTAAGCCTGCTACAGCCTTTAAAGGGTGTTCACGGAATGTGGTGATTACCTTTGGCGTACTAATATCCCAACATATAATAAAAATACCCTTTCCTAAGATCACAATTGCGAGGTTTCTAGCCACCGAAAGGCAATCGGGAAGAACAGAATTTAAATTAAGGCCAGGCAAAAATTCTTGAAACTCATCATTCTAGTAAATAAATTCTGACGAACTTTAGAAGGAAACTCAAAGACTTTCTTCCAAAACTTCGTTATGCATGAAGATTGGCAGAACCTCCTGGTGAAACCTGTCTTCATTATAAGACACCATACTTTAGCGCAAATATTTGGGTGCTATACGAGAGACGGGAACTGTGCTTGACAAACGTTCATCTTTTCAGAGACTATTAAATTACTGTATTCACCTCCACGCTGCACGCTATGAAACAGAGGAAGTGGCATAAAACTGGAGATGAAGCGATTAAATTTTATCAGTCTAGTGCATTTTGGATTCGTGCGAGAGCAATTTAGATGATGCGATTAAATTTAAATTAATCAACCTAGTGCAATTTAGATTCGTACGACGTAATTTTTATACATTCATTTATTTTTAAAGTGTTATGTATTTCTGGATGAAAGCTTGTCTATGTCCTATTCGGTACTCCTGACGTGTATGCAAAATTTCATGAGTATTGGTTGAGTAGTTAAGATTTTTTAGTCTACTATAACCCGTCCATCGCCCTCGCCAACGCGGTTTATGATACGAAAAAGAAAAACCTCCATTAGAGTGTTTTGTTTTTATAGGTGGCGGTGACCACTTAACATAAGGTGGGCTGACAGCTCGTTCCGTCACTTTGCTCGCCATCCGTCGAACACGCGCCAAACTTTAAAACGCGTGATTATGTAGGTACTGTAACAAATTATTTTAATACCCAAAGTAAATAAAGATTTATGTTAAGAATTTTATTTTAAAAAAGGGTAACTGGCTACTAATGGTATCAGTAAGAAAACAAAGGAATGGTCACTTTTTGCCCAATCAAAACCGAAGCTTTTTTTTTTCTCATCACCGGTACAAAAATTATATAATAGTTTATCGCTTAAGCCTACATCTTGAACCGCTCCTCAAACTCAGACGTCTGTGCAATTTATGACGTCTAACTCAGAGACGGACCTGTCCTTTTGTGGTGCGTATACCAGCACGGAATATTTCACTGTGCATTATTACTATTTCAATTTCTTGGGTGCATTCGAGTATTTCTATGTGAGAAATAATGTCAAACTCTTATTGATTGTTTACTATAATGTTTTTAATAAATTAACGGTAAACATTTTTTTATAACAAGCTTTTTTCGTGTTCTCCTCAGCAAGTATACTACTGGTATACTACCACAGTATGGGTATCAAATAAAAGTGTTATTTGATACCCATACTGTGGTAGTGCAGAGAAAATAACGATTCCGCCATCTTGGATGATCCGTCATATTGGAATTAGAATGACGTCAGCATAAATTGCCATTAAAAATAAGCGTGGATACCAAATTTCAGCTCAATCGGTTAAAGATAACTGATTTAAAATTCAGTCGCAAGATTTCACCCGGACAAATATACATAAATTGCAAGTTAAATAAAAAATAGGTATTAGATGTAAACAGATATTACAAAATATTTTGCTTGTCGTGGAGCAGAGCGACATCACACCATGAAGCTTTATCATTTATTGTATATAATCATAAGTTTCTTTATTAAATTATTTCTTTTATATGATTAAAATATCTTGGATCGGAAGCTTACAATAAATATACTACAAATAACAATTGCACGTGAAAAAGGAAAATGCGCTAAGTTAAATACATTCAAAAACCGAACCACATGGTAAAATGGATCTGATGTTATCGAAAATGTTCTACGTCAGCGTCTCCGTCCAAAATGGCAGCTGATGTCAAAAATTCTCATAATGTTGTCTCATAACCATCGTGTAGCAAATCTTCCAAGTAATATTTTATGGTTACCTTGTATAAATATGGCAATCGTGACTGTCACTACTAGGACTGGAAGAAAGTTTTTCAGAATGGAGGGATATTCTCATGATTATGCTTGGTTTTTTTTTAATGTGAATGAGTGACGGAACACGCTGAGGGCCCACCTGATGGTAAGTGGTGAACCTCGCCCATGACAACAGTAATGCGTGCGACTCAGTATGAGATCCAAATCTTTACTGAGATATCTAAATCTTTACTTTGAAATGCAATGATGCATATTTACAGTCACTTGACCTCAGTGGCATTTCCTAATTATTAATATATTTTTGGATATCTGTGTCTCAAAGAAAGGTTCTTAATGTAAACACAACTTTCAGTAATAAAAATCGCTTGTCGAATCTACATTGTAAAGGTAACGGTGGGGCATTTTATCACAATTATTTTGTTTCTCGAGTTATAATGTTTAAGTTGAATAGAAACTCCATAGAAATTCTAATTTACAACTATTATTACTCAACAACTACTGGTCTTTAAATGTGTTAATATTGGATGCTGGTATTTAATCCGATTGAGGGCCTTACGCACTCATCAAAAGCCTGCGTAAAGTTGTCACGGCCATCTACGGGCAATAATAAGCTGGTTGATACAAGTTGGTATTTAATTTACCAAAAATAAGTAACAAGAATGTTGCAAATAGACGTTTGTGTGTTTGCGCTTCGTAATGCTTCAAAAATTGCCGTACCGTACAAAGCATTAAATAATTTTATTTTCTCTTTAATCTAGTTTCAGCGTTTCAGTTCTAAAATAGTTCTCAATAGCTTTATATGAGTTTGAATAATAAAGTCTGACGGGACAAAGCATACTAGGTGCTATCTACATACTCGTAGGTATATTTACTCCGAACTGCGTCTGTATGCAAATTTGGAGTGCATTGTGTACCGTGTCGCCTCTGTCCAAAACTTCGTTACCTCTTTTGGACCGTGTTGCATCGAAATAAAGGTGAGAATAGCTGAGGTGTGTTCCCGGGTCCCGTACAATAGTCGGGAGATTTGTTCGGAAACAATTGTATAGATTCGCAAGTTAAATTGTGTTCGCGCATAGACTTTCCACACCGATTCGTGGCGGTAAATTAAAAGTCAGGATACATGTCATAAACAAGGTAGAGTCGGATGTTTTGACTTTTTCAGGGTTCTCGCTGTTTTGTAACATTTTGCAAACAAGTTTCGAAACAGTAGCAAAGCTTTTTTTTCAGTTGTTCAGCTTTTTTTCGAAGGTGCGAGGGAAAATATTCAACAGCCGCGATTAAATTATTTTTGCCTTTATATATTTTATGGGAAACTAGGAAGACAACCTTTTGAATCTCATCACGTGTTCCTGTGGGTGGTGCTAATGGCACAGCTCTGGTGGTAGCTTGTCCAGCAAACATGACCATGCCATCAAACGATTCGCAAGGCTTTGGTGTAGCTACAGAACAGCCGGAACTTTTTCTACTACCACTTTTGTACCTTATCCAATCGTTCTACTTCTTCAACCGCAACGTTCCTAACTAGATGATAATGAGAATATTATGATAAGAAGAAATGATTGAGAAAAAATCATTTTGGAAGTTTTCACGGAGTCGGGTTTTTTGTACAATATAACATAGAATTTGTACCTATATATTTTTGAAAACCATTTATAAAATGATATCACATTCGGTAGGAATTTTTTTTAATATAATACATATAGGTAATTACAAAAATTTAAATATTTAAAATTTTCATATAGCCAGTTTATATTTCATACATACACTTCTCAAGCATCCATCAAGCCGTTTAGTCTGAAGAGCGTGCCAAAGAAATATACATACATGTATACACTCAAAAAACATAACCTCCCCATAACCCTCCTTCTGGTCCAGTCGGGTAAAAATAGTCAAGGTATCATAATTTTTATGACGTGACACATTTGAAATTACGGCTTGATCAATCCGTAGAGAAAGTAGATTATTGATATAAGGAGTGTGAATGTTTTTCTGGGGTTAACTTATAACAGAAAAATACAATTTGGCTAAGCACTGTTCCCATCGGTATATCTTGCTCATACGGAAGACTTGCCCTATACCCTTGGGGGTTAAGAATGCATCGAGTTTACTCTTGTTAACCCCGTACAATTCGAAAGTAAAAAATATTGTATCCGACACATCCAAATCGGATTCAATAGATTCAACACAAAGATACAGAACAAAAATCTATGTTCATCACACAAATGATGCACTTGTCCTGAGTGGGAATCTAACTTACATCTTTTAGCACAGAAGGCAGAGCTACAACCAATTGACCTCTAAGGCCAGTCTTAGAACACTAAAGGTATAGTTTTAATATTTCACGGATAAATTCTATAAAGCTCAAGTATAGGTCACTTGATTGATTGATTTAATCTGAGGTAATACTTATCACGAAACACATTTCGTCTGTTTTTGTTATATAACTGTTGAGCGTCAATAGGAACACACCCGCCCCGCAATCTACTAGATTAAACCGTGATTAAATGCGTTTTAGACAAAGTTGCAGGTGTCGCCGCAAACGCTCGCAACTTTTGTTTCTTGGGATTTTTCAGTTCACTTATTTTGATGTATTGCAGCCTTCGGGAAAGTAAAGCCACGTGAAAAAGGCAGGTAAGATTGAATGCAGGTATTTTGGAGCGTGAAAAGTAGGTAGAAATGTGCTTAAAAAACATTTTATTGCCGAAATAAATTATTATACAATATTTGTTTCATAGAGATGTTGTTTTTTATGGTGGTGCTATGTTAGTCGTCTATTATAATAGTTGGAAGGTAGAATAAAGACTACTTTTTTATGGACATTACAACGCTAAACTAGCCCCATAACAAACTAAATAAAGCTACTATGGGAACTAGATAACTGATAAAAAACATATATAGTATTTTTTGCTGTAAATCGTACATATTTTACATTTTAACGCTTAGAGACAGAATAAACATCTATGTTCATACAAATGCTTATTCCGAGTAGGAATCGGGGACAATATGTTTTACATGTATATATTTAAAGGACTGATTTATGTATTATATCAGTTATCTAGTTCCCATAGTACAAGGTATGCTTAGTTTGCAGCTAGATGGTGCTGCGTGAATATTTATTTATACTTTTTCAAATCACCATGAGTAAGAAAGTATAAAGTTTTTTTTTTTTGTTTTTTTATGAAATTGGGGGGCAGACGAGCAGACGGGCCTCCTGATGGAAAGCGGTCACCGTCGCCCATGACATCTGCAACACCAGAGGTAATGCTGATGCGCTGCCGGCCTTTCATTAAAAGATTAACCCGCCGTTTAAAGGAGCCCAAGTCGAAGCTCTGTTTTTTATTTAAAAGTAAAAAGTTGTTTATCACGTTAAACAGGCTATATTCCCTACAGTAAAAGTTGATGAAATCCTATTAACCTCGGAACGGTGGAGTTCTCTTGGCGCTCGTTACAATGATAACAAGAACCTTTTAGCCCGACCTCGGCTAGATTGTGGTCTCACACTTTCGCTATAAAAGTGTTGAATTTAATTTGAATTCATTCACACTTTTATTTTCTAGCTAAATTGGCTGACTGAATTAATAGGTGCAATCTCTTAAGTTACAGTTTTTGCTTCCTTGCAAGTTCTTGGGCGCAAGTAGTATATTTTTATGTGGCTGGCAGTTTTTGCTGATGTTAAGTGGTATCTGCCGCCCATATACAACAACAATATGAGTCAGGTAATCCTATCACCGAAGCAGGACCGAAGAAAGATCCAAGACTCTCTGCGTTAGATTAAAGCCCATTTTTTCTCGTTTGTCGAGAGTAAACAAAATATTATGAAGTGGGGACATTGAAGATGGTACGACGGCTTTTGTAAAGGAAAATAAACTAAGAGCTAGTTTTGAGGCAAAGTCAATATACGATCATAAATTATAAGTCTAGTATACGCTACATCTACATATTAATTGCATCGTTACTATACATTCCACAAGCGCGTGGTGTAGCTCGCCTAAATGTTTCTTACACATTATATAACTTAAGCAACCCTCCGCCCAGTCAGTATTTGGATGGGTGACCGTTTAGTGGCTTTCGAACTGAGCGCTTCTTGAGGCACGTTTAGACGTCGGCCTGGCAACACTAGTCTATAAATCTTCAGGGCTTCAGGCTTGAAAAGTCTGCGTTAGAGTTGACCGCTCTCGAAGAAAGAAGACTGACACAGCCAATTATTTCTAATATCTTTCACGAGACCTTTGACAGTTGGGTGTCTCTGAACTATCTGAGACCTCCTCCAAAACTCAATAAATGAAACTGAAAAGCTCTGGAATCCAATAAAGCAGCTAGGTACCTGCAATGTCTTCGCATCGCGGAATTCTGCGCCTCTAAAAATCAAACGTTGTTGAACGAACGAGTTAATATATTGTATTTTTCTTTTGTTATGTTTTTTTCTTAGATCTTCTATGCTGAGTTTTTCGCAATTAATCAACAAAAACCAAATATGAGGTGCTGTTTATAAATTATTTTTTAAACTTATAGGTCAATAGTTGAATGCTAAGAAAACTCTGTAGTAATACAGTATTCTAGTAAGTATGACTCTCATTAACAATTTTGATGGGTTTCGGGAAGTTAATAATATTATGTTATTCAGTTTAATATATTAATGACAGTAAAATATACAACACAAATTATGAATTAAACATAATTAGTGTTTCATATTTTACATATTTTTTTGACAATAAAATATGATACTGAACTAAATATGATGATAATACCCCGGGGTAATTTTATACCCCATTCGGATCGGACAAGGTTTTTTTAACATATTTTATTGTTCATTTAAATTATATTATAGATTACGTGTTCGTTCACCCGTGTCGATTGGTGTGGACGCACAGAATGTTGGGTATGCCGTTCATTACTGCCTGCACATCCAACTTGTTACCTATCCAATTTATACGAATTCGGACTGTTACCCCATTTCTGGGAATGCTCCGGCAATTTATATGAAATTTCTTTTCGTGTTTGTTTGCTGATAATAATTGGTCGTGATAATAATTAATATTATAGATTCATATTCATATTCATTCATATTGTTTATTAACCGTAGGGACACTTCGGAACACTTGGTATAGTCAATAAAACATATCAGGTAGCGGCTGTACATAGGCCTTGTCAAAATGTAAAGTAAAAAATGAATAAGAAAATAAACAATTTTATATAACATATGCAGCTGTATAGGGGCCTTGTCAAGTATATTAAAACCATATTTGGATTGGTTGATCATAGACGTCGATGAAGTATTCTAGAGTTCCGTAGTTAAATAGCAAAAGTGGACCCTTAATAAGTACTTTCATACTGTCTGTCTGGCTATCCATATCTGCTTTTAATAGTCGTAATACTGATACAATAATTATAACCTAGTCACAAAAGCATTTTAATGATTATCAAAATGTTAGGTCAACAAAGAAGACTTTGAAATTAAAAATAACATAATTTCAAAGTTTAATAATATTTAATAGTTTGGGGGTCCAGTTTCTGCGTCGCACTCGCTTTGCTCTGTTCCGTTGGAAGGATGTGGGTGCGGGTGGAAGACGCGTATCCCCGTCTCGGGTGACGAGCGCAACGATCGGGGAGGACCTAAGTCGTATTGCAGTTGTTATGGTCTTCAGCTCATCCCATTTGCATTAAAAAAAATGTACTTATTTTTGATTTCAAACATCGCATCCACTTATATTAAATCTCGTTCATTTCTGGGATACCCAGTTGGCTCGCAAAAACCCTTCTAGTTAGCAATGCATGAATTTCATTTTACAAAAATACCTTAAAATATCTGGTAACACGAGTTACCCCTTCTTTAATTTCACTCTAACAAGATAAGGTACCCCACCGATATGTATTACGTTTTTTAATTGTATTTATGGACAGAAAGTGAAGTGAAGATGGTTTAGAAAAAAAAACAAATCATGTGTACCTCTGAAATGTCATGTGCAACTCAGATTCTTAAGTGTTGTGATTGATGAGTAGGTATAACTTAATGATAGCAAATTTTCAAAGCACCTAACTTAGCAACAAGGTGGTATTTGCACATGAAACATGCTGACATGAAAACAATGATCATGAAAACTTTTGCAGCCTTGTTAGTAAGTAAGCCTAACGAGGCTCAAGTTCACAAGTAATGCAAAATTTATATTTGCACATGAAACGTTCGAACATGAAAACACATGATCATGAAAACGTTTGCGTCCGTATCAGTAAGCGCTGCTCTAACGAGACTCAGATTCGCAAGTGTTGTGTATCCAATTAAAATTTTTCCGTATCGAGGTGGCAGTTTTAACGCAGTATTGAACTTTTCTCATTACGCTTGTGTCGCCAGCAGGCTTCATTATCGTTACTTTTTTATAATATAATTGGGCGAAGCAAATTATTCAACTTATTGAAATCGTTTGTATTTTTTTTAACTTGATTTTATTTACCATGAGCTGATGCCTGACAACGGAAAATGCTCAGATGTAAGTAAGACAAAAACAGTAATACGAGAATGTCAAGTGTTTCGAAGAGATGGGCGAAACCTCAGTTATATATTTCTTACAGTGTGGGTCGGATCGGGAACCACTTTGATTGGAAAAATGTTAAATTTTTACAGTAATGTCTTTAAATTTGTATGTAGTGGAATGTACTGGGATTCAGAAAACCGATGATAACAAAATGATCGCATATCTCACATTTCGTTTCCGTTCCGTTCGATGGCCATTTAAATTTATTTTAAAATAATAATAAGTTGTTTGTTAGTGATAAAATTATTATTTTACTTAATACAAAAATGTGTTGCTACAAAAGCGTGGAATATAATAAAAAATAATATATTTTTTGCCACATACATTCATAGTAAGTCTGTTTATGAAAGAGTATGACGTAATATAATAAATAGTATTCGCTAAAACTGCATACAATATGCATGTACAGCTGATTTAAGTAATTTTTTAACAAAAATTGCGAAATAAACCGTTATATTTAACACAACTCTCCGTTCACAATAACTTGTGACAAGTATGTTTGGGGAAGTGCTGCCTCCACGCCTGGTAACGCCGATGATGTGAACGCCAGTGATGCACTTCTATTGTGAATCACCCGTCCAAGTAAGCGCAACGGAATGCAACTGCACCTGGTGGTATGTGGCAATCCCCGCCCATGACAACAGAAATGCGACTCAGTATAAGATAGACCGTAAAAATAAAGAAACGAGAAGAATTTCACTAAAATTGCGCACATCAGTAATAAATACCTGAGTACAATTACAATACAGTGAGTACAGCAATTTTATTGCTCAAACATACGAGCAATTACTCATAGCGACACGGAAAATGACGTCGTCAAAGTAAACGAAAATTGCTCAACGGCACAAACAACACACCAATAAAGATTTATTGCTGAAATTTTTTATACGATGGTCTTATAAGGTCTGAGTTATAGAAAATATGCGTGCTCAAATTTCGAATACAGAGATTTCATATGCGTACCTTATTATCATCAAAATGAAAATATAGTGCATTTAAATATACATATTTTATATTAACACATGAACTATTATACATTTGTTTTAACTACTCTTACAGCTCAGTCAGTTGTAGCTCTGCTTCCTATCCGAGGGCGTGGGTTCATTTTCCACTCAGGAGAAGTATTTTTGTGAAGAACATAGATAACAAACATGTTCTTCACTGTGTCTGTGGGCTTATATTAATATATTATGTATTTACAACTAAAAACCCTATAATAATTAGTGTGTTGAACATACCTGACTATCTTAAAAATGCTATGAATCAAACAATTTTAATTATTTGACTATTTCACTAGCTGCGCCCGCGGTGTTACCCGCGATTAGTTTTTCGGGAAGCCTATGTGTTAATCTAGGATATCAGCTACCTTCGTAACAAATTGCGTCGAAATCCGTTCAGCCGTTGAAGTGAATTAGTAACAAATATATATACCGGATTTATAATAATATAAGTATTATTATTCAAAGCTTATTCTGAAATCAAACTTGCAAACTTAAAAGTCAAGACACAAAATATAAGAAACAATTTTACGTTGCAACGTATCGAAGAATCATAAAAGATCGCGATATTCTTATCCCTTGAATTACCACGCAAAATAGCCACAAAAAGTTAATGAACTGGCGAAAAATGGAGCATGCGTCGGTGATGATTTGGCACAGGAAAACGATAACACCTACGTTTTAATATAATATTGGACTCTATATAACAATACATCGTTAAGAACTCTCAGAGTCCCCCGTGGGTGACGTGAAAGGAGCAACGGAAAGTTGCAGTAGAACTTGTTTCAAGATCTAAAAGTACTGCCACCACATTGGTAATCCGCAGTCAAGCAGTGTTACACTAAAATTGCTATATTTTGGTGGAAGGGTGTGGGGAATAACGCGTATAACCGTTTCAGAGTGACGGGTGCAACACAATGCGACTTCAATCTTCTAGTATATATTCGGTAGGGCCCTGAGTATTTTGCTGTTGTCTATGGGCGGTGGTTGCCACATAGCATCAAGTTCAGCGAAAATTATCACATCAAAAAAATATGGCATACCATTTAGTGCAAATTACGAAGTTATAGCTAGGAATTGTTCTTCGCAATGCAGTGGACCAATATTCTATTATCTAACAGTATAAATTAACTTCAGGATAATATACTTCACCTAACATTTTTCCACAAAACCATTAAATCACGCTCTTAAAGATTTTCTCTCAAAACCGAAGTTTCAGCCATAACCCGTATCGGGAATCGTAAACCAATATTACGTCGGAGCACGCGCGCGTACGTGAGCTAATCTATTGAAATATACGTCTTGGTTCTTGTGGTATGCTTATGGTATCAAGAAAGTTGATGGTTTGTATCAAGGTAACTCAGAAATATGGTATCGTAGAGCAAAGTTAAGTCGGTAAGTTTAAAAAAGGTGTTGTTAACTCGTACTCTTTAAACAATACAACGACCGCAATTTAATTTTGTGATGGCAGTGTAGTGCAGTTTAGGACGGCCCACCACCCCATGGCCCGATAACATCATCAAGGTCACAGGTAGACGGTGGATGGAAATGGTCCTAGACGACGTAATTTGGAAAGCTTTGGGGGAGGCGTATATTCAACAGTGGACGGCTGTCGGCTGATATGATGATGGTAATTTTATTTTGATTTCATCAGTCAGTAATCATTTCATCAGTCAGTTGAATACGCTACCTTATAAATCAGTGTAATTATATAATAATAAGGATTATAAATTAAAAAATAGTCTCATTATTATTATTTAAAATGTTATGTAAAAGTTTGAGCCTGCTGCTACGACTTAAGTGCAAAAGGTACAGCCTCTTGCAGGCTAAAGACAAACATTTAAGGCTAAGTATATAAGGCTAAGTATATACTCTTTGTCATTCTGGAATGAATCCTTAAATTCACTATTTCTTTTACAACATCTTGAGATACAGAAATATTGTACAGACGATTTGAAACAGCGTATCTCATTATCAATGGTCCAAAATCTGGTGCTTAAGTCTTAAATAAATTATTACAAGCACAAACTTTGTTTGCCATTCCTTCGACACTGGTACAAATTAAGATGCCCCGTTGTTTTAATTAACGCTAACAAATTCCCTGTTTCCATACAAAACTTTATTTTGTTTCAACTTTGCTATCAATATGTTATGATTTATTCAAAACGTCTCGTTCTTTGAGAGAGTTAATTATGGCCTGGCTCTTGAATTTTGTGACAACAGATCCTTTGTTATGAACAAGAAAGAAGTTTTAAAGTTTCCTTCATAATTATAAATTCTCTGATGATTCATCATAAAGTAACGAGTGAATGATTTTCAAAACAAATTGTTTGCCTTCAGGGTGCAATTTCTCTATTAAATTTCTGTGGAACCATTTCGGAGTGGTACATATCGAATTAACAGATTTTCGACACAGATTTTAGTTTTCAAGGGTGCGATTTCCGTGGGACCATTTCGGAGATTTAATAGTTTTATTAATATAAGTTACATGCCAGTTACAAATTGTACGAGATCATATCTGATCAAAGATAAAAATATAACGAATGTATATGTAGGTACCTACTTAATGCAATTATTATAGTTTTAGCGAGTTGTAACAAATCATTTTTTGTATATATAAATGTTAAATTAAAATTAAAAATAAAATATCAGGTTATTTTCTTTAATTATAATGCAGCCTTTCTGAAGTGATATGCTTATATACATTCGAAAATTGTTTTTTATTCATATGGATATGGACATATTTCACACAGCGCCATTTTACCTCAAGTTAAGCATAGCTGTAATATGTGAACTAGATAACTGATAGAAAACATATAGTACTATTTTGTAAATACGTACATATAACATTTATGTTCTCACACAAATACTTGTCCTGAGTGGGAATTCAACCCACGACCTACAGCGTAGAAGGCAGAGTTGCTAACAACTAAGCTATGAGGCCATTAAAGTAATTATTTAAGAATCCAACATTCTTAAATAATTAATGTTACGGTAACAAAGTATTTTGACTTTGAGATAAATTCAGGACTATGGTTTTTCTAATTCTATACCATTTACCACCAGTGTCATGAGCTAACATTTAGGAAATAGCCTGCACTGTCCAAGATGCCAAATTGCCGTTAAATGCCAACGTCCCTCGCTATGCCAATAAGGCGTGCCAAATACTCAAGCGTGAAGCTTAATGATCAAATTATGTACAAGTCAATGTAAACAGGTCTTTGATTTGTTAACTGACTCCAAAAAAAGAAGAGGTTTTCAATTCGGATATTCGTTTTTTTGTATGTTTGTTAGGCGATTTTTTCGCCAATTGTGAATTGATTTGAAAGGTTTTTTCATCGATTCGAACCGGGAACCGAACCCTCGATTCGAAGACAATACCAATCAACTAAGCTACGAAGTCATCACATTTATATTATAGACGAAAGTTTGTATGTGTGTGTGTTTGTTATTCCTTCACGCTCAAACGGCTACGGATTTGGATGAAATTTGGTACCAGGATAGCTTATACTCTGGATTAACACAAAGGATGCTTTTGATCCCGGAAAACCGCGGGAAACTTCACAGGGCGCCGCTAGTAATAACATAATTCTTATTAGACCAACTAAAACCGCTAAACACCGTAGTACAATACTACAATTAAATTCCTATAGGAGTTAAATCACCGCCTGATTAATTCACAAATTTAAGATAATGAAACAACATACTCTTGAATTGTGGTCATAATTTAGATAAGACCCCTTAATGCGTCTTATCTCCTCTATCTTTACAATTCAACCCTTAAGGGGACTAAGACTTAAGTGCAGAGGAATTAACATAAACGTCCCTTAGCTGATACAAATTGTTGAATTGAATTATTAATACATTGTCTGTTTTGCTGAAACTGTAAAATTTAATTACTCGAACTTTTAATTGAATATTTTAGAGACAAATAAAATAAGGCTGTTGGAAATAACTTTGTTTTAATATAATTAAAGTGACGGGACGAGCTGGAGGCCCACCTGATGTTAACTGGTTAACTCCGCCCATAACAGCAATGCAACTTAGGTCTTCTCCGACCGAAGTATTAAGACCCAAGTCGCATCCTGTTGCACCCATCACCCGAGACGGTAATGTTACGTCTCATGCGCATGTGATATCACCACCCACACCGTTCCACCGGAACACGTAGTAAAGAACAAAACGAAAGTAAAGACGCTTTTAGCTCCCACTGCCTACGTGTACCGCTGTTTTTTTTGACAGACTCTCAAAGAAGGAGGTTATCAATATGCTGTCTTTTTTTTTTGTCTTGTTAAAGTTTGTTACCTCAAATATCCCTCATTTAAACCACCAATACGGATTTTTTTTTTAGGTAGGTATATACTTTCAGATTGGTCTCATGTCATTTCATCAAAACTGGTTCAATAGTTTATTTTTTATATCAAGATAACTAGAGAAAATATGTCATTCAAGTAAACGAAATTGCGTATGTTGCTTAAGCCTCACAGCTCTGCCTTCTGCGCTTTAGGTTGTGTGTTTGATTCCCACCCCAAACAAACATTTGTGTAACTAACATAGATGCCTGTTTGGCGTCTGGGTATTAAACTATACATACTGTATAATATGATAAAGCTGAATAGTTTGTTTGTATGAACGTGTCAAGGATTTGAAAATATATTTTTTTATTATGATAGCCACGCCACATTCATGAGGATGGTTATAGACTATCTAGCATTATGTTCATACAGTTACATTAAATTTACATGTATTCACATAAGAAGAATACTATCTAAGTATTTTATCAGTTATCTAGTTCCCATAGTACAAGCTATGCTCAGCTTGGGGCTAGACGGCGCAGTGTGAAATATACGTGAATATATTTTATGTTGACGTATGTTAAACATTCAGTTGATTTGCTTCGAAAGTTTTTTCTTATTATATAATTTTAACAAATATTTCAAAGTTTTTAAAAAATATCCACGAAATTATGGCGTTCAAATATATTTTCCTCACTGAAACAACTTCACGCAAACAAAAAATATTACATGTATATACCTTCAATACTAATATTAGCATACACGAAATGTAAGCAAATTATGCTCCTTTTTATTCACATTTATTCACCCTTCTGAATTGGTGCTAATACCCGCAGAATCAAACCCCCACCCCCTGTGACATGGGACGTCTATTGAAAAACGTGTAACGCCCGCTTTTCAAAAGGAAACGTTTGACATGCCAGACGTGATGGACGATGTCTGGGAGATTTTTTAAAATGTGTAATTTTCGTTACTCATTTTTAAGGTTTTTCGGGTTACAATAAAACAGGTTCACGTCCTGGTATTGTACAAAAGGATGTACTTTTATTTGTATATTTTTTAAATGTAGGCATTTTATGTCATACATATAACAGGCGTTTCATAATTTGGATGTGACAAGTGGTGAGCTCGTTATCGCCATCACTTGCCTAAATTGATAAATCTTATCCGTATCAACATAATATAACTATAAGTTAAGAGATAACATACAATTGTGTTGAAAATTATGTTATTTTTATTTGCACTGCATTGGGATCGCCTGTATGACAGGTGGCGTCGACACACTCATCATCATTATCAGCTAATACAAGTTCACTGATGGACAAAGTCTCCTAGTAAACGCCACTGAGCCCGATTTTCGGCTCTCCTTATCCACTTCATTATGTTCGTAACAAAAGTCTTGGGCGGAAATCGAACTCACGATCTACAACGCAAAAGGCAGAACTAAAACTAGATCTTTGTACCATACTACCAGTCACAAAAAACACGCAGTATTGTGGATCTGCAAAATATATACATATACACGTGCAATATCCACTTTCGTTACCGATGAACAAGGCTTTCATCAACTACCGAAGTTAAAAAAAAAATGTTGGTGTACCGCCTGCAGCGACAATTCCTCAATACCCATAAAAACCGACAATCTGAAAATCCCTCTGACGTCCAACTAGGCACGCCTTCAAAATTAAGCCTTTTCTTTTAGCCCTCCAATCGAAATCCTCGCATAACACGACACATTAAAGTCGAAAATCCACCGCCGTAGCCAGCAATATCCTTGTTTTAAAAACCTGTTTACGATGTCATGGAATTTTACGTTGTAGAGCTTAATAGCTGACGTGTGTTTTGTCTCACTCGCACACATACCACCGCCTTTGTCTGTGGTCATCGCATTCAATCCGACTTCCTTATACCTAATCCAATACTGGACTGGACAGGCGGGATTTGTAAGGTACTGGGATTTTTCGCTCAGAAAATATTGTGGAGATATCATACGTCTCCGAGCCGGGATTACGGAAAATTGGCGGAAAGGATTAAGAATTTCGAATTTTATATTGGTGCTCTTAAATTCCTATTTATTGCGGTTTAAAATTGAATATCAGTTTTACTGTTGCATGTTATTGAAATATCAAAACGTTCTCAGGAGTTTTAAGACATAAAGACTAATTGGGTATAAGGGGGCAAGCAACCAATTTTGAGTTACGAGCTGAAGGCCCACCTGATGTTAAGTGGTTATCAGCGCCCATAACAACAGAAATACGAATCTTCTTCCCGAACAAAGTAAGAGAAGACCCAAGTGGCACCTCGTTGCACCCGTCAACCTCGTATTGAAAGATGGCATCTGTCACTGGGCCACCACAAAAAAATAATGTGCTTAAATAATATTCTAAACCATGATGATGATCACCCATCAACACGCCAGAAAAAGGTAAATATTTATTCTGTTGAAGAATTCTACTTACCCATACAATCTTGTATCGTTTCCTTTATAGCTTGATCCAATTTGAAAATCATTTAATTGTTCTGGAACATCTTTGCGTAGCTTTTAACCTATTTTCTTACTATCTGGCGTAAGTTTTTGAACCATCAAAATACGTGGTAAAGTCAAGTATCAAGAATAATAATAAGAAAAGAGGGGATTATATGTAGGTACTTAGTGCTTAGCTTCAAATAAATTAGTAAATATTCAACAATAGAATCGACAAATGTTTCGTCTCTCCATGAGGCATCTTCAGGAGCGTTGACTCGAGATGTTGCATTGTCAAAAGCTAAACCTAAATAAGGCCTTCGATAAAGCAACATTTCTCAGAATCTATCAATTAAAACAAAATAAGCTCAGCTATGTTTATTCAGGATGATTTGATTGCTATCTATCTCTATTGGTAATTACAAGCTTATTCTGTCTAACTACGGTACGTTGCGCAGTAATCCTGTCAATGGGTGTCACGCCATGCCTGGATTACTGGACGCGTGACAACATACTGTGGCGTAAGTTCTAAGATCAAGCAATGGTCCTTTGCTACCTCTCTCTCCCTCTCACTTCCCGACGAGTACGTTAGCCCAATCATGGTTTAGGAGAATTCATCACTCTGAAGCAAGAGGCATATTTTCGGTGACCCAGATGACGATATTACCTCCACTCCGAAGATGTTCTTGCTGGATGGCAAGAAGTCTCACAGAAAACATTGCACCTTTGGATTGACAACGTTGGTGGGGTGGAAGAATCTCTTTGCCCCCTCGCCTTGGGCACGTTTTATTCCAAATGTCCCGATCAATAGCAGCGAGCTAAGCCGAGTTCCTCACTTAAGTGGAGCTCTTGGTTTGCTGGTATATTAAAATTTAGTTTTAAGTTTCAAGTTGAACCATCTGCTCTATCCAAAAGCGCGGGTATTTTTTTTTTACTGAGTCTTAAGTTAAATATTGTATATTATAATTCAACAAGTCATTCTAAAACGCACAATATCAAATTGAGTAAAAAAAGTTTTTAATAAGTAATCTGTCACCACATTCAATAGTGCGGAACCCTTGATGAAGCCTTGTGCAAACTTGAACCCATATTGACCGATATTTTTTAAATCGCGGTGAGTTTATTACTCAATCGCCTTATTACGATACCCAATGCTTGTTTGATTGATTTATTACCCTGTATGCTGAACAATGCAAGCCATGAACAACGAATATCGTTTCATCGCATATCAAACGTCCATTGTTTGCATGCGATATTAGTATTAGGTTTGTAATCAACATTGTTAATTTGAGTGTTTTTTTTATATGTTTAACTATACTTTGTATAAGTCATTACTCATAAAGCGATACTCGAAACAGCTTGTTGCAATTCGGATTTTTTCGGACATACCGAAAACAGTCAAAAACAAGAGTTACCAACAATTCTTGCCTTAAATGGGTCAGTGTTAGTTAAGTACGGTGGATTGTCAGTTGGTTAGTTCACTAAGCACAGAAAAAAAATATAAATAATAAAAAAAATATATTTAATAATATATTAAAAAAATTATTTTAATACTTTTTTCCTTATTTTAAACTTTATTCTTTTGTACCTTTGACGATTGAAGAAAGTTTTGTAACTTATGATTGTAACAACGCTTTCTGTTTGTGTTCGAGGAGGACACTGCCTCCCACGGCACAGTTTTCAACTAGTTCGGCAAGTAGGGCTAATCCAATCCATCCACAACATAATATCTAAAAAAATTGGTTAAATGTAAAATACATTGCAACTTAAGTGGTTCCTGTAACATAAATTATGATTAAAAAAAATGTTTTCTTTTAACTAAATTTTGACATAATTATTGCTTTATTTCCTTTACACATAGTATAAAATTGTTAAGATGTCGTGAACGAGAATGGTAAAAATTTATGAGATATACTCGTATTGGTATATCTTTGTGAAAATTAATACTGTGCAAGGGCCGCCGGCGGGTCTTTTATAGTCTTCCCAAGATACAATTACAGAAAGTAACCTCATTTTAATTGTGTTTAAACAAAGCAATAGCCATTACGCATATCATTGCGGTTCCGGGCTTAAGAGTTAATTTGGAGAGCGCCCAAATTTTGCTTTTATCCTCAAATAAAACTGGAAATACACTTAGGAGACAGAGCGCTGGCTTGGGCTCTTATTCTAATGGTAGATCTCGTTTCGAGGGTACTTTTTACAATGGTATTGCAATGAAATCCTAAATGCACACTTTAACATAATTGTTTATTACTAGTTAATTCGCGATAAAGTAAGATCATGAATTAACTAGTCAATAAAGTTTTAGTACTCTTGGACATATTAGGATTTTTTTTAGGTTTACGTTTAACCTATTATTACCAAGTCTTTCTTTCGCTTCAAAATGCTTATCTGCAATATCAAACCGGCATACCGTAGAACCAATTTGATGACATAATGTCAGTTAAAATCCGGGTTCGGGGGCTGGATCAAAGCCAATTCACTAACACTTGTGGAGATCGCCGGTATCTCTGCAATATTGGGGACATTTGAGGCTACGACAAGGGTTCATACAATTGTCAGATACGTTCACTGGGAATTTTGGAGAATTTGTTGGACTAATACCTTTACCCACGGCTTTGCTCCCATTGTAAATTTCGTCAATTATTTCTGGAAAGGTAAGCTAATAAAAAAAGTTAGTTAAGTAGTTAAAGCGTGAAAGCGTTACAAACAAACTCACACACGCATTTATAATATTAGTTGCTCCCGCCCCACGGTTTCACTCGCGTAGTTCCCGTTCCCGTGGGAAAACGGAGATAAAATATAGCCTATGTTACTTGCTGATAACGTAGCTTTTAATTGATGAAATAATTTTTAAAATCGGTTTAGTGGAAAGCGTAACAAACAAACTCACTTTCGCATTTATAATATAAATATTAATAAAATTAGAATGTTAGGATTAAGATTTAATTATTAGCATCCTAGAATCATTTATTATTCAGAAGTTCATTTTACGAAATATGCGAAAAGCGGTGGTTTAAAACATGTCTTAAAATCAGCGCTAGAAAACTTATTATAAAAGCTTATAATTAAGAAAAAACCGCACCCAAATCAGTTCTCCCATTTAAGGGCTACGGTGTCACAAAGAGATACACAGACAGACACATGGCGGTCGAACTTATAACAAACCTGTTTTACCGTTGGGGTTTAAAAACAAACCCTTACTTAATCTGCTTCAAAAATCTACATTTTGCAAGTGTATAAGGCTACGTTTTTATGAAAGAAGCTTATTCAAAATGTACCATTTTTTGTGCAAAAAATCCATACACGCTGAGTGCACGGCAAATAAAGTGGAGGGCATTACGAGTGTCCCGAAATAATCCCTAGCTTTATTGAGCGAAATAGCTAGATTTGTTATTGTGTATTCTACTGCAATGTGGATATAACCTTTTATTTGCACATACCATGGTAGTATTTTTGTTTCTAGGGGCCGTATCTCAAAAAATGGAATCATTATAGGATCATTTCGTTGTCCATCTGTCTGTTTGTCAAGGCCATTTTTTAAGGAATGCGTGGATACCTACCTGCACGCGTTCTTGGGAAAAGGTAAAATTAATATAAAATACTTAAGTCTGCAATGCCTAGGAGCAGTGAAAAAATCAACGCAATCAAAAGATATGGCCGTTTATGCAGCATATTTTTGATAATTGAGAGTGAATGGGCTCTGATCTACCACGGCAGCCCAATCCGGATTGGTAGATGTCACATGTCTTCGAAGTTTTTGTTCTAAGACGGTTTCCTCACGATGTTTACCGTCACCGTTTTGAGAAAGTGGTATTGCGCAAATACATTTTTCAAGAGAATAAACTCATTAGTGCACGTTTGGGTTTAAAACAGCGACCTTTAGATTGAATGTCGCCGTCTGTTCCACTGGGCCACCACGCTCTCCACGGCTTCTCGATATACCTGAAAACATTTTTAATAATTAAGATACTCGTAGGATTAAACATGTGCAACTTATTAAAAATATAACAGAATAATCCCCTTCGGCTTTATTGAATAACTATATTATATTATATTCCCAGGCTAACGAGCATGGTTATTATTTTATACAAAATGTTGCATAAACTGCTAATAAAGTAGTTTCAGAGATAGCCTTCTGTACTCAAATCTTGTTTATGAATCCTTTAGAATTGAGTCTGGTTTTGATAAACTTGGTTTATGTGTAATTAAAAATATAACAGAATAATCCCCTTCGGCTTTATTGAATAACTATATTATATTATATTCCCAGGCTAACGAGCATGGTTATTATTTTATACAAAATGTTGCATAAACTGCTAATAAAGTATAATAGTTTCAGAGATAGCCTTCTGTACTCAAATCTTGTTTATGAATCCTTTAGAATTGAGTCTGGTTTTGATAAACTTGGTTTATGTGTAACTAGCTGCGCCCCGCGGCGTTACCCGCGGTTGGATTTCCTACGGGAATCGTACATTTTTCTGAAATAAAGAGTAGCCTATGTGCTATTCCAGACTATAATCTATCTCTGTGCTAAATTTCATCCAGGTCCGTTCAGCCTTTCTGGCGTGATTGAGTAACAAACATCCATCCATACATCCAAACATTCGCGTTTATAATATTAGTAGGATGTTGCCAGAACTATACAATTCTGTTAAACTAAACGCATAGTATAAAAAGGGTATGTTCAGTGGTCTAATCACTTCAAACATTTTTTTTACTGCTACTTGAGTTGCTTACGGACGCGCGCAACGTGGACCTACTTATTCTTCGCTAATTGTGAACTAATAAAGTTTTATATGATATGGTGTTCTTCCAAGATACTAAAATAGAAATTTGAAATTTCATAGAGCTTCACTCTTAAAGGTGAAAAACAAGGGATGATATTATTAAAGTAGTGTATTGCGCACTTAATGAAGCACTTAATCAACGGATGGAACCCAACTGTGAACCCAATTTATCTTTTTAGGGTTCCGTATCCAAAGGGTAAAACGGGACACTATTACTAAGAATCCGTCTGTCTGTCCGTCTGTCACCAGGCTGTATCTCATGAACCGTTATAGATAGAGAGTTGAAATTTTCACAGATGATATATTTCTGATGCCACTATAACAACAAATACTAAAAAACAGAATAAAATTTATATGTTTGTTCGTGTTTGCGTGATTATGATAACGGCAACATGTAGACGCTACTATAAATAACTAAATATTTACAGAATAATTCGTTATTTATTCACTTTAAAAATAAAATGGTACGGAACCCTTCGTGCGCGAGTCTGACTCGCACTAGCCGGTTTTTTACTTATTGTTAAGATCATCAAGTAAACAAAATATAACTCCATCAGAAAATACCTTTATTAATTATCAGACTATTACAACTGCCGAGTAATTGAAATTCGATATAAATTAATGACAAATTACAGGAACCGGTAGAAACGGATTCGGCGACAGTTGGGTTTGTCTGGAAATTAAGCGGGTTGTCACTTCAATTGGGTGATTATTTAGTCTTTAACAACTCGAAAATAAAAAAAATGCAATAGAAGCTTTTATTGTAACATATTTAAACATAAATATTCATGTGCAAATTACTTATCAAAGTAAATCGAAGTAAAAAGATTTTTTTTTAAATTAATAAAATACCCTTTGACATTTTACACAACCAAAACATTGTGTATAAGAATTCTTTCTTGTCAATACATATATTAATACCCATATACATAACAAACATAACAGCGCAAACAAGCTACAGCGCAGAAGGCAGAGTTACTACTAGCTGAGCTGTAAGTTTAGTCGAGAGGAAATTTAGGAGGAGGAGTTAGCTAAAATTTTTGGGGAAAATATTAATAGGGTCTTACACACCACACTTGAAAATCCACCGACATGCAGTGGTGCACTCACGTTGTTGTGTTCCGGTGGAAAAGTTTGGGTGCCGGTGAAATTACAAGCACTTAATGCATTACATCCCCACAGAGTGACGGGTGCAATGCGACTTAAGTCTTCTTATACTTCGGTCGGGGCTAACCTGAGATGTATTTCGATTGACTAGCGGCAGTAACTACTTAACATTAGGTGGTGAATGGATCACTCTCGAAGTGAATAATAAGAATATTATAGTAAATATAAAACCAATTAAAAACCTTGAAAATTGTATAATAAAAATGATATAGAGTATATAAAATCGCTTGTAGTCACACCAAACCTTTACATAAAAGAGCAACGCCGCGTTGCTAGTGACAACTTGCGTATTTGATTACATTTGTCCGTAATGTATTGAACCACCCTTCAATTATAAATCGGTTGATATTAAACAATTCATAGGTACATGGTTACCATTAGATTTGATATTTATTATGTTACTAGCTTTTGCCCGTGGCTTCAGTCGCGCTAATGGAGATTTTTTCTAGATGAAAGGAATCGTTTGTCCTTTTCTGTATCCCTGACAACGTGTATGCAAAATTTCATAATGATTCTCAACGCGTGAGAGAACGCAACAAAAAAACTCACATCCTCCTTAATTATAATATTTTATTATAATATAATAATTTAATAATCTTATTTTTTGCTTAGTTTGAGGCATAATAATTATGAATAAATATTATAAATCTTCATAGTATATCTATGAAGATTTACTTTACATACTTTGTCGGTGAAGATGATAAAATGGATGAATCTATAATAGGCATAATGCTTATTAAGATTTCGTAGTTAAGTAAGTAGCTACAATAGTAGAAACCAGAGGTTGACATGAAAAAATTGTTTCATATATCGTCCTTATTTTTCAGAACCATTCAAATTTGCAAACACCTATTTTCAAAGCGCAAAGCTGTTATCATAATCGTGATTGCGCTGAAAATGGAAAACCACAATGGGATTTCCTACCTACTTTACCTAAACTGCGTATGCAATTTCAGTAAAACGCTTATGCACAAAAACTCAGATTGAAAGTGTGCCAAGAGCTTGGTCACAGTACTGTCATACTGACAGTAAGAATATTTGGAAGCATCTGAAGATTTTTCCTCTTCATCCGAGTCAAACCAGCACAGTAGCTCTCAAATGGCCAAATTTGCAAGTGGGCGAATTTGTCAAATGAGGCATGGCCTGCAAAAAGTCTTTTTGTTAAAATATTAATAATAACAGAAAATTATAAAAAGTAGGTATTATTTTTAAACTTTTAAAAAACAACGTAATAGATAAAAACATTATTTTTTTGCATGAAAGTTATAATATTTGTTCATTAAACATTATATAATAAGCATTTGTCCTTAGGTTTACTTGATGAATGTATGTTATATTTAGTAAGAGATTACTAATCTATTACTAATTTATTTGACGTGTCCAAATGATACTTGAGATCTAAAGGAATAAATGAGTTTGACTTTGACTCTGACTTTGACTTTAATCAAGTACTACAAAAATGAGACGGTACCGTATTAAACTTTCAGCATAGTTTGTTATAAAAAACTTAAAAAAAAAATCACTTTACTGTTTTCCGCAGGTGGGCGGCCTTCGCTTCGTAGTGTCAAGAAATATAAAGAAAATGAATACCCTTAGTATTATTACTGTTGTGCTATGTTATTGTGCTCCTCTGAGAGCTTGCCAAGGTGAGGTAATTACTTGGTAATCTGTGCCAAGACTTGCACTCTGTGGGCAGGTAATGGAAGTCGGTATTAAGCAGTTGCCTTATTTGCTTGAGATTCTCGTGTGTTATCCACTGTGGATTCGCTGCATACTTTGTGGTTATGTGAATGTATTACATTTAGTTTTATGAAGGTAATTTACAAACAAGAGCTTTTTTTAAATTAAATTAACTTCAACTATTTTCTTCGATTGTAAGATTTTGCACACGAATGTCAATACAAAGTATTAGGTTTCTCCTCCAATACTCTTTTCTTCGTTGCTCTGTGTTCATTGAAAATATAATTACAATAAAAAAAATAGCTGTAGAATTAGTAATTAGCCCCAAATTAAAACTTGTGAACTACCAATCATTGGATTGATATTATATACGTATGCCGATATTAGCTTTTGCTCGCGGTTTTCTACCGCACTACACATATGTATGCAAATCCCTGACAACGTGTATGCAAAATTTCATGGTGATCGGTTGAGTAATTACGGCGTGAAAGCGAAACAAACAAACTCACATTCGCATTTACAATATTATTTAGGATTTAATCGCATGACATTTTAGCAGCTCTTTCTAGTTGACATTTCAGTACTGAAACTGCAGATCGTTGTAGTACGCAATTTGCGTATACTACGATTTAAAAGTAATAATATCATATCAGATTCTTTTTTTGTTTGATACGCTTTCAAGCATAAACCTATGAACCGATTAAAAAAAATCTTTTACCAATGGAAAGCTACATTATTAGCAAGTAACATAAGCTATATTATCCCCGTATTCTTACGGAAACGGGAACTACGCGGCGAGTACTTATAGATATAATAGATATAAATTCCTAATTACGGTGGATCCAGACGGATTTCAGACTTGTTTTCAAAAGGCATCTGATTTATACATTAAATAAAATTTATACATGAAATAAAATAATAGGTAAGATTTTAAGGTTTTTATAATTAAATCACTCACACCGTATGTCAAATTTGCCTGAAATTTGGCAGAAAAATCAAACCTAACCTTTATGTCGCCGTTTATTCCTCCGTACCGTAATAAATGTTCCCACTGCAGGGACACCGGCCTACTCTCGATGATTGAGAATGAGTGGGCTCTAAACTACCACGGGAGCCCAATCCGGATTGTCAGATATCACATATCTTCGAATTTTTGGTTCTAAGACATGCCGGTTTCCTCACGATGTTTTCCGGCACCGTGGTATTGAGCACATAAATTTTTCAATTGCAAAAACTCATTTGTGCTCGTGTAAATTTGAACCAGCGACCTTCAGATTGAAAGTCGGCGTCTGTGCCCTTGGGCCACCACCCTCTGTTTATTCCTACCACCCCATTAATCTGACGCCAGTCGCAAAATGAACTCATAATGAAGTTTTAATTACTGCATCATTCCTATACTGCTGTGTATTAAAACTGACATTTCACGGCCTCAACCTACACACCAGTTTAAGCAGGTTTGAAAAATCAAATCTGCTTTATAATTGCCTTATAATTTTTAACATGACAACAAACACGTTATTTTAGTATCCTATTAATAATTTTATTGGTTAGTTAAGCAGCTTTCCGCCCTGCCAGAAATTGGATGGGTGACAATTTAGCGGTATTTGAACTGAGCGCTTCCGTGCTTTGAAGGTCAAGGCCTTCAGGCGGCTTGAAAACTCCGCCACCACAGTTACCAACTAACTCACACGGAGAAATAAGAAGTATCTTTAAAGGGGTTATTATTACTATCAAACAAATTAGGTACTTGCGGATAGTAAAAGGTTGGAATTACATACATACAAAAAAATCAAGGATTTACGTAATGCGAAAACATCCAACAACCGAGTCCTTGAGAACCTTGAACTTGGAATGTCCTTGGAACGAGACAAATGTTATTTTCGCTGCGGTAAAAAGAGAAATAAATCGTTTGTTTCATTATAAATATAATAGGGTGAACTGATAACAGAAATAACTAGGTGATACTTAACTATGTATTTAGAGCTTTGCTTTTCATGTTAGCGCTCGGACAATGATATAAATTAAAGAAATACAAAAGATTAACAGATTATTATTATTTCATCGCCTCTGCGCCTTATTACGAGAAAGTTATATCTTCTCTTCTTTCTTTTTGTTTGGGTACGAGGCCAACTTTGAAAGTTGCAATTAAATCAAGGATAATCGATAAATATATCATATTAACGTGCCATTTATTTGGGATTCGTAAGTTCGTCTCCGCTCAATTCAAATACCCATCCAATTATTGACCACGCAGGGAGGTTTTAACTCAAATCTGTATAGAACTAGACAAGCTACGCCACGAGCACTTGGGTAGACATCATAGATACAAGAAAATATTGAAAAAAAAAACAAACAATATGGCTGACTGCGCGGAAGATTCCAAATTAAATTTAAACATATAAGTTGTATGATATTTTTGTAAACACTTAAAAAACCCTTTGATGTATGTTAAACTGAGTTTTCAATAATTGATCGACTTAAAAATCTAATAAATCGAGTTCAAATTGCATGGGACCCTATCAAATTAAAAACGAAACATCCAAATTATGATTCGCGAACATACCACGTAAAAACATACAAAAAAATATACAGCCAAATTTTTAAAGACTGTTTTAAACGTACACTTTGGTCGCCAGAACTCTTTACCAAGTTTAAAATGATTAGCCCTGAAGAAAAAAGTAGCAATTGTGCTCAGGCCTTGCTTCTAGTCCTGAAACTTCTACATCTCGTGATGTCGTCAAAACGAGAACTAATAAAACTCCGACGTGACCCAGAGAGCACCCATCGCATAATTTGCATTTCCAGAACTTTCTACGCGAATTTTTGTTAAAGTTCAAGAGAAAGGGATTATTTGCGTTACATTGTTCTTGGGTAGACATTTCTTATTGTATGTATTGTATTTTATAGTACGAGTATATATAAGCAAGTACATACCTGCATAAATAAAATTTATTATATTAAGGATATAATTTTAATATGAAATAAGTTTAAGTAGCAGTAGAACTTGTGCCAAGTTCGTCCGGAGGTCCGGAGAAGTGCTGCCACCACATCTGGAATCTGCCGCCAAGCAGTAGTAGTTGCATTGCTGTGTTCCGGTGGAAGGGTCTGGCTGCCGGTGAAATCACATGCGCATGAGACGTATCATCCCCGTCTCGGGTGATGGACGCAGCAGGATGAATGCGACTTAGTAAAGATTTGGATCTCATACTGAGTTGCGCGCATTACTGTTGTCATGGGCGAGGGTTACCACTTACCACCAGGTGGGCCCTCAGCTCGATCCGACATGCATTCTCATAAAAAAAATGATTTATTAAGTGATGTATGTAGTACTTGGACTCTTTCTATTTTTAATTTACTTATATGATCTTTCCTTTAGAGAGTAAAGGATCATGAGATTGTATTGTTTGCAGATGACATGTTGTAGTAATTTTAATAAAAACAAAAGGTTTTTTAAATTGAAACAACAACAACACGCTATTACAGATGCGAACAACGCTCTCTCAAAGTAGTAAATTGTTAAATGTAAACAATTTGCTAGTTAATGGAAAAGAAACGAAGTGTGTAAATGTAGTATGTAAAATATATTTTCCCTAACGTTAAAAAGTAGTTACAAATGTTATAATAAAGATGTATGATGTATCAGTAAAGATTAGGATATTATACTGAGCCGCACGCATTAAAAAAAGTACCCTATGTATTCTATAATATCAGTTATCTAGTTCCCATATTACAAGCTATGCTTAATTTAGGGCTAGATGGCGCTGTGTGTGATGGCCATGAATAATTATTTACTTAGTGGGGCCAACATATTGTGACACTAAGGCGGGAATGTAACGTGTTATGCGCCTGTTATTTGACTGGCTCCCACACCCTTCTACCAGAGTATGTGTGGTTTGGTTTGCTGCACCGCTAAGGTGGATCCCGACTCCTTCCACCGAAACACAGCAATGCGAGTGCACCACTGCTTGTGGCAGATTACCAGGTGTGGTGGCAGTACCTCTCCAGACAAATTCGACACAAGCTCTACTACTTTTGGTTGCTCCTTTAGCACCCAGGGGGTACGTGTAGGGAATCAAAGGGTACACACATGGACGCAAGCAGTTTACTCAGTTAGAATACATTTTAATTTTACAAAGAGTTGCAAATATTGTGTAACCTCCCGGCTTTGTTTACCACTTGGTTGAAGCGGGCGCTTTAAAAGATGAATTCCGTTTTTGATCTAGCTAGCGTACTGCAGCTGAAACTAGCAACCTAAGCGCACTACCAATCCATTTAAACCTTAAAAACGCACGAGCTACGAGAATTTTAATAACAATTTGTGAGCGGGACGTTGCACGGTTGCACAGGGGCGGAGTAAGACGGATCAGTGGATATGAACCTGATGAATGAATTTTCCAGTAAGTATTTACCCTTTTTTTTTTTTTTTTTTTTTTTTTTTTTCCGTGGGGAAATGCACTCGCATACCGCCCTGCCACGGGGAGACAGAGCGGTTATGTGGGACTAGACCCACTAAAACCCCACGATGTCCTCCTCTGCCGCTTAGTGGCGGGAACACGGGAACGTTAAAACACACATCCGCGAACCCGCCGCGGCTGTCCGTTTCCGGACCCCCCTGTGTTGGCATCGGATGCCACTTCTCTGTTTGCGACACGCCAGGACATATGGCGTGTCGCAACCACCTCGGGGACCAGGTCAGCGAAAGGGCGTCAGACGACCCCGTGTCTAGACGCCCTAGGTCCCCATGCGACGGGTCAGATTTGTGGCCCCGTCGCCTGCCACTACGGCCGCAGAGGATAGGGAGAGCGGCGCCTCGCAATACCGACACTCCTCTTCCCCTGCGGCCCCACCGCGTCCGCCATCGAACGGTGGCGACCCCGTCGTGGCCGCGGTAGATAGGGAGAGCGGCGCACCGTAATACCGGCACTCCTCTCCCACCGCGGCCCCTATCCCTCAGCTGCGATGCCTCCCATTCGACACCGCAGCCCGCCTCAGTTGCGGTGCCCCCCATAAGGCACCGCCACCTACAATGCCGCTCCTAGTCGGCTTGGAGGCAAAGCCTAAAGGAGCGGCCCTCCCGGGTTCCTCTTAGCTTCACCGTGGGTGAGTAAGTATTTACCCTAGCGTATTTCTAAAAAGTATTATTTTTATGTAAATATGTGATAAAACGAGCTGAGGGAGCTGGGCGGACAATGACAACAGTACCGTACCAGCCTCTAATGTTCCCACTGCAGGGACACCGGCCTACTCTCGATAATTGAGAGTGAATGGGCTTTGATCTACCACCGCAGCCCAATCCGGATTGGTAGATGTCACATGTTTTCGAATTTAGGGTTCTAAGACATGTCGGTTTCCTCACGATGTTTTCCGTCACATCATTGTTTCAAGTGAAAAAACTCATTGAAGCACGTGTGGGTTTGAACCTACAAATTGAAAGTCGGCGTCTATGCCCCTGGGCCACCACGCTCTCCAACAGTAATGCGACTCAATATAAGATATGGATCTTACACTGAGTCGCTACGTCCATGACTCATGCTACGTCCATCATCCGAGACGGGGATGATACTCCTCATGCGCATGTGATTTCACCGGCACCCACACCCTTACACCGGAACACAGTAATGCGAGCACTACTTGGCGACATATTCCAGGTAGCAATTCGAATCTGGCTCCCGTAGTAGATCAAATCCTATTCACTCCTCTCAATTATCAAGAGTAGGCCGGTGTCGCTGCAGTGAAAATATTAGAGGCTGATATAGATGTGAATACATTTACTTGTTACTTTCATACCACCGTAGCATTGAAAGCCTTAAATGATATGGTAAATAGTGACCTGGAAATCCTCGCCCCCGCCCTGATGTTATGCAAACAAATCCAGACAAACTTTGCCTATATTAAGTAAACAAAACTAATGTTATTATTCCCTGGCTTGCTCGTTTATGCTAGCTCTGTCCAATTATGCTTACTAAAATAATATTAAACTACGTTGGTACTACCTAAGGCACAGGGAATCTTAGTACAGGAGTATGAGTGCGTAAACGAACTCATGTGAAATTAAATCTTACTGCTACTATGATAAATGCGAAAGTTTGGATGGATGGATGAATCTTTCACGCCAGAACGGCTACACGGATATGGATGGAAGGCACAGAAAAAGGACTCCGTAGGATGGGCAACGCGGGTAACACCGGGGCCCACCTGGGTTATGATATAACTTGTACTTAATACTGAACACAATTAATAATAATAATAAATTATTTATTGACGTTATAAAAGGGTTACATTAGGTATTGACAGTGTGGGATCTCTTCCGGTAAGTTTATATAAACCTGTATTAGAAGAGCCCCCGCTTTTCTGTGGTCTGTCGACGGTAACACAATTGAAAAATTAAACAAATTAACATGGGCACAAGGCATTGTATGAAAGAGAAAATATAGTTATTAAAGTTATGAACTTGACATGGGTTGAGTGAGTGAGCGAATACAATTAAACGTTACCAATCAAAATGGTAATTGGCCAATATCCATAACAAGATAGGCATCGATTACCTAATTACGTATGCGCATACCTATTGTACAATATGCGCATACGTAATTAGATTCCAATCATTTGTCACCTGTTATGATGCTATAATGGAATTTAAGTGCTACATTACTGGCCTTTACAGCTCAGTAGTAGCTATGCCTTCTGCGTTGTGGGATGTGGGTTCGATTCTCACACATTCACAAGCATTTGTGCGACGAACATAGATTATTGTTCTGGTATTATTTGTATGTATTAACAAAAAAAAATGAAGTAGTATTTTATCTGTTATCTGGTACAAGGTACAAGCTATGCTTAGTTTGGGACTGAATATCGCTATGCGAAATATTTCTGATTATATATTTATTATATATTATAAACATTTTAGTGCGTATAAAATTATCGAAGAAATCCATATAATCCAAGTTTATGTCACATTACATTCAGTTTTCAGTGTTTATTTACCTACATTATCGCTAAGACAATCTAAACCGAAGAAGGTACATTAAGTTGCAATTATTATGTAAATATAAGCCACAGACTGCATTTTTTGCGGTGAAACTTTTGAGTTATCCTCAATCTATTTAAATTCCTGTTTATTCCGGAAAAACACGGGAGCTTCATTGTTCCAGAAATTGCATAAAATAATGTATGTAGATGCGGTTCTGTTCCTGGCGCTGATTTAAAAGTCAGCTTTATGCGTTTACCCTCTGAATTTCCTCTTTAACTAATGAGATTCGCGACGATAGAAATTAATTTCCATACAGAGAACTTTCTTTTTAAATTTTTGTCTGAAATCTATTATACCTCTTTGCATAATGCCCTGTTTTCTTTTGTAAATAACTGAAAATTTACCGTTGGACTGTAGTTTTTCGTTTAGCCATATCTTCGCTAATAATAATTGTGAGCCGATTTTGATGAACCTTAAAATAGCAAACATTACATTTTTACGATTCTGTACTCCAAGGTGAGATGGAAAATAAGCAATAAAATAGTTTTTTTTTTTTTTCAAGCAACAAGAATCATTTTTTTATTCTTGATTGGACGGGACTGGATGAGACGGCTCGCCTGATGTTAAGTGGTCACCGTCACCCATAAACAATAAAAATACGACTCAGGCCTTCCCCTAAGTATGAGAACACCCGAGTCACATCGCGTTGCGCCCGTCACTCTGAGATGGTGATGTTATGCCTCAAGTGCTTGTAATTTCACCGGCACCCACACCCTTCCACTGTAACACAGCATTACGAGTGACGAGTGCATCACTGTAGATTACCAGGTGTAGAAGTAGCAATTCTCCGGACAAACTTAGCTCAAGTTCTACCTCTACCTTTAGTTGCTCCTTTGGCACCACCAGGGGGGAACGTGTAAGGATACTAGAGGGTTCTCACCTACGGAAGCGAGCTACTGGACCCAACCCCCAAAAAAAAAATAGTATTCATACACTTCGGCTTTGTCTTTTACAAAAGTAGTGTTCACTAAAAATCATACATTCTCGTCGGTAATCCCTAGTCAGTAGCAAGCCAAATAGTATTTTCAAACAACAATATCAGTGTTGTTAGTTGTTAGGAACATGTCTGTCACAACAACGTCTGGCGTACGCAGTCTACTCTGACAGCTGTCATTGCTAGACAATGTCAGTGCCGTCATGTCAGTGTGAGAACAATATTTGGCCAGATAATTTCATAACTAGATAGAAAGGTTGATAGTATTTGTGCTAGCAGCCTCTTAGCGTTGAAAACATTTCTACAAAACCGTCTATTCTTAAAGCAAACACCGAAGAATGGAATTAAAATTTCCATCAGACTTGTTTGTTTTGAGTCAGCGAACTCAGAGATGGGTTTTACTCAGCGATAAAGAATTTTATTTGGTTTGTAGCCATTATAGAGATAATTACAATTTTGAAAATGTGTTTTAGATTGCTGTAAAGCCAGTATCAGATTTATGATAACTGATTTTACCGAATTTCATCCAAATTCGTTGAACCGTTTGAGCGTTCAAGGAGAATGAATGAGTAACAAACATATCCAACTTACACACACACACACACATACATACATACAAACCTTCGCCTTTATAATATAAGTGTAATAACAACAACAACAACAACAACGTTAACACACTCACACCTCTGCACTAGGATTCCCTGTGTCGCAGATGGCATGGACAAACACAGAAACACAAGACAAACACCCAAGACCCGAGAACAAACTTTATGCTCACCACACAAAGTGTGCCCCGGCCGGGAATCGAACCCGGGACCCCTCGCTTCGAAGGCAGGGCTACTATCAACTAAGCCACGGAGTCGTCAGTATGATTTATTTTGTTTTGCTCGTTTGAGTTTCATTTTAGTTGTCAAACTCAAACTCAAACCCTTTATTCCTTTAGATCTCAAGTATCATTTGGACAATTCGTTGATATTTACACCGATTTCATTGTAATAATATGTACGGGATAATAATAGTTTTGTCTCTGTTAGTTAACTTCAAATTAAATTACTTATCTTCTCATAGTACAAGCTATGCTTAGTTTGGGGCTAAGTGGTGCCGTGTATATTTATTTTTATTTTATGTACTGTACACAAAAGTTGTTGTATTAAGTTTCTCACTAAGCTATGCTTGGTTAAAATACTTAATTAGTATACGCCTAGTACATTATAAATTGTGTGTACAAATATTCCAGTAACCAACTGAACTGTATTATTAATGTCACAGACTTCTATCGATAAGCTATGGTAAATGGGTTTTTATTTTACCATAGGAGCCCAAAGCAGAATATTCCTGGATATTCTTGGACATTTCACACAGTGTCATCTAGCCCAAACTTAGCATATCTTGAGAACTAGATAACAAGAGATAGATAATAAATAGTAGATGTTACTTGTTTCAGTTGCCTCACGAATATTTCGTACATCACGTTTTCGAGCAAAACATTCAGTGAACGTCTGGATCGGAACTATCGGTTAAAGTCAGTATTCGCACCACTATGCCATCACGATTTTCAACCATTATAAAAATCTGACATTTACTCATTCATGCTTAGGAGTATGCAGGCACTTACTTTAATACCTGCGTATTAGGATTCCCTGTGTCGCAGGTGGCATAGACAAACCCAGAATAACTAAGTATGCCCCGACCAGGAATCAAACCCTCGCCCAGGCAGGGTGGCTACCAACTAAGCTGAGCTTCTACCACAAATCCAATTTCGAGATAAAATCGTAAAATTGTAAATCCTTTTATTAAACTAAAAGTGAAGATATTGTTCTAAAGAAACTCAAGACATAATGGGATTTTTATTACATTCCCCATTTTAGCATCTTATCTCAAAGCTTATCTGCTTTGCGTTTAATTTACGCCACTAATGAAGATGCCTCGTCTAGGCATTGAGAAGACAACGCGACGCAATTTCCGGTTTTTAGTTTCAAAGAGCCGCGGTGTTTCCTATCTCTCCTAGCTACCTACCATAAGTTCTCGATAGTATTCATACACATACTCATTTATTTCCCAGTAGGAACTTTAAGGCACACTTGTTTACGTTACATCTACACATACATTATGTAGATTTAATAAATATAATAAAAGTGTTAATAAAAAAAAACTCGTTTTTGATCAGAGTCATTCACAGACAAGCAAAAGAACGCCATAAAAATGCCTTTGAAGCAAGGGGTCCTGGGTTCGATTCCCTGTTGAGGGACATATATGGTGAGCAAACGACTCAGCAAATTTGGATGAAATTTGGTACCAGGATAGCTTATATCATGGATGTAAATATAGACTACTTTTGATTCCGGCAAACCGTGGATAACACACTGGTTCCGTCCGTTTCTGTTTGTTATTCCTTCACGCCTAAACGGTGAACGGATTTCGATGAAATTTGTTATGTAGATAGCTCATACCTTAGTTTAACACATAGGCTATTGTATATCTCGAAAGAGTGTATAATATTTAAAAAAAGTGGCGATTCAAAGTCATGTTAAATATTTCAATGGTGGTCAAATATTTATTAGGTGAGTTTCGATCGAGAACCGTTGGAACGGGTCAGGAAGCACTTTGACAAACACGGATGAGCTCGGAATTGGTTCCGCTGTTTAGTGCCGGATTGCTCCTCATTCCGGATCCTTATTTGACGAGAACATAATTGGGTATAGAATTACGTGTTTTCTATGTGTTTGTTCATAATTAATCTAAAAGCGATTGCTTTGGTTGGTAAGGTTCCGTGGCTTATTTGGTAGTAGCCCTGCCTTCGGAGCAAGGGGTCCCGGGTTCGTTTCCCGGCCGGGGCACACTTTGTGTGGTGAGCATGAAGTTTGTTGTCGGGTCTTGGATGTTTATCTTGTGTTTCTGTATTTTTCCATGCCATCTGCGACACAGGGAATCCTAGTGCAGAGGTATGAGTGTGTAAACATTTATTTATTTATTATTACTGAGCCTACGATGTCTGTGGTAAAGAATTACTATATAAGTATTCTATAAATAAGCTGAATCCCATAGCTATGCTCAGTTTGAAACTAGATGGTGCTGTGTGAAAATGTCTATGAATATTTATAATTAGTATTTATTTATTAACATCCAAACACAGAACAATAATCTGTTCCTCTGTGTCCACATCTGGTAATCTGCCGCCAAGCAGATGTGAACTCGCATTACTGTGTTCCGGTGGAAGGGCTCGGGTGTTGGTGAAATCATAGGCGCATGAGACGTAACATCCCCGTCTCCGGTGATGGGCGCAACGGGGTGCAACTTGGGTCTTCTCATACTTCGCTCGGGGAGGACCCAAATCGTATCGCTTCGCTGTTTTTAGAGGTGGATGTAACCACTTAAGAAAAGGACATTATTTAGGTATTATTTATACCGAAATAAATCAATTGATAAAATCTTCATGAAAGTCAGCGAAGACGCGGGTAAAAGCTAATATATTATAGTATACCCATATTACACAGAAAAAATAACCCTAGAACGGCAAGGAATCAAATTACCTATAAGACAGGAAATCAAATAATCCCACCGAGTCCTGTAGAAATGACATGAATTGGCAATATCTTTGTTTTCCATTTCAATCTGAATCGATGGCCTGGAGGCATTGTCAAGATTACAATACAAGGGTGCCAGGTCACCCCCGTTTTTAATAAATGAATCTGGCTTTAGGCTATGGTCTCGACGAAAATGAGCTTCTTAAACTGCAGGCGGGGATCATAACGAATTGTGGCTTTTGACATCTACTACTAAGCATAGATTAAAATATGTACAGTTCACACTAATCATTATTTGTGGTAAGAGCGAGGTGGCCCACGGGCACAGACGCAGACTTTAAATCTGAAGGTCGCTGATTCAAACCCTCACGTGCAACACTGAGTTTTTTACTTGAAAAATGTATGCGCGCAATACCACGTTCTCCAAACGGTGAATGAAAATATCGTGAGGAAACCGGCATGTCTTAGAACCAAAAAATTCGATGACATGTGATATATCTACCTCCGGATTGTGTTCCCGTAGTAGATGAAAGCCCATTCACTCTCAATTATCGAGAGTAGGCCGGTGTCCCCGCAGTGATACGGAAAAGCTTGCGCTTTCATAATGTTAGTGTGTCTAAGCTAAACTATTATAATAGCAAGATTTAAATTCGGGTTTTGAAATTGAATACGAGTAAAATCGATATCTGACGCAAACCATTGCATTAGTTAGTCCAGAGAGCAACTGGACTCTCTAATGTACTAGAAGTAGTAGGTATAGAATAACTCACGAAAGTATTGTAGTCGATAAATTCGACTTTTATATCAGTCAATTATTTAACCTCAGTTACAAATAAAGTCTAAATTGCTTTAAGAACCGCAATTTCATAACTGAACGGTTGATTGAATAAATTACCGATATTAATATTTTTTTCAATAATGGATCGCATCAGTAGGCTACACGTAAACTGAAGCATTTGGAATTTCATTAAGCAAAAGGTAAATGGAACGAACGCAAATTTTACACTTGAAAAAATATCAAAAGAACCAACTTGAAATACTCAATATTGCGATAGAAAGAGACCGCAAAATAAAATTGTGTTTATTGTGGCGCGAATGCTTTGAGCTTTATTCATTCGAAAAGGATGCCTACTTAAAAAAAAAACTACTGTTCAAATGTTTCCGAAATGGGTATGGATATTAGAAAGAAACAATTTCTATGATGATAGTAATTCTTACTTTGACTTTTTCTATACACACAATGTTATAATTCGTATTTCGTGCGCACCAGTCTTTCGTCTTCTCTTAACTTATCTACTTTTTTTCTTCCGCTTATCGCTTCTTGTTTTCTTCTTTATCTTCTTTCATAATTGGCAACTCTGGTGTTGGAAGGCCTCCTACATAGCCTCGACTAGTACAGCCGGGATCGACATCATAACGTGCTCTCCGTAGCACAGAAGCGCTGAGTTCAAATGTCATTTAGTAGTCGCCCAAACAAATACTGTTTTTAAAATTACAAACATGAAAATAACATCTACTATTGATATTGATATTGGAAAGAATATTTATAAGCATAAGCAGTTTAAGGGTTAAACTGCTTATGCTTATAAATATTCTTAGGTCTTCTTAGGATAAATATTTTTTGTCAATGCCATCTGCCACACACTAGGATTTCCTGTGTGGCAGATGGCATTGACAAAAATAGAAACACAAGACAAACACCCGAGACCCGAGAACAAACTTCATGCACAAAGTGTTCCGGCCGGGAGTCGGACCCAGGACCCCTTACTTCGAACGCAGGGCTACTACCAACTAAGCCACGGAGCTGATGATGATAGCAAATAAATTTTGTATACACGTACTCTTCATATTATGGTAATAAGTACCTTAATATCCAATGTAGCGTGTAATATATTCCTCGGTCGGCTTTCGAGATAAATCCTGATGTAACCAACAACAAAATAGTTGGTAACAAACTTTCCGGACTAGCGCTTATCCCCACATTAGCATATAAGAAGTTGGGAAGGGGATTTTTCAAGGATATGCGTCATGTGTTCACTTTTTTATGAGTTCGGATGAGGAAAACATTGGGAATGTGCTGGCTGAGGAAGTGGAGATGACAACGCTTTGCGTTATAGATAAAAGAAACAATGTATCTTGGTGACACTTCAACTAAAATCTTTAAATAAACAAGCTGATTGAGAAAATTGAAAAGAAAACGACTTCAATACTTTCGTCCCTTATTTGTCATGGGGTATACAACGGGGAAGAAAAAAGTCACCGGAAAGTAACAAACGAATCTTACGTAGTATATATGAACGAAAATATTTTTAAGATTTTTTTCAATATATGATTGTTAACTTTTCATATTTTTTTTATAATAAAAACTGATCGTAACATAGTACAAACTCTTTTTTCTTTTTTTTCTCTATTCACCTCAATCTTTGCCATTCGCCCCTTGTTGTTATTCTTCACTGGAAACTCATACTACTTTTGGGATTCAAACTCACGACCGACAGATTGTAAGCCGTTGTTACCAACCAACTAGCCGTCATCGCTTCGTTGTCGAGGCAACCAGGGAAAAATCAATCATATTCTTTAAACTCCCTACTCGTATCAAATTACAATTTCCCACTAGCATAACATAAACCTTTACCTCTAATTTTCCTCCCCCTTTCACCGCTTATGTCATTAACTGTCACCGGAAGTAGTTAGAGGGCGTCACAACCGTCAGTTCCGGTGGCGGGTGAAAGCCACGTTATTTATTTTTCATAAATAATGCTATAACAATAGGTTGTAGGTTGGGAGAATGGCGTCATAAATGTAGATAAAGGATACAAAAAAAAATTGTACAGGTTTATACGGTACGGCCGCGTTGGCCTAAAAATGCTGATCATTCTTTCAACATGAAATATCAAAACACAATTTTGGATTTTTTTTACATATCTGCTTTTTGACTATTTCTGCTTTTAAAATACATAGATCTGACATGCGATATAGACCCCCGAAACTTTGAAATTATAGGCGTATGAGACTTTACATCCCCGAGTCAAAGTGATGGGAGCAACGCCATGCAACTTGAGTCAGCTCGTAAAATTACATTGGACTATATAAAAATCAATTGCTGTTCATTAGTCTCGCTATAACTCGAAAATTTGAATCATTTCTTTATCTATTGTGCTTATAATTGCCAAAACAAGGTTTCTAGAAGAACATTTGTACTCGGGAGAAGTAAGAATTCGGGAAAACTGCACTTCCAGCATTTTTCTATGGATTTTTGCCACTACGTTTTAGGGCATCTGATTGTAAATTGTAATCTATCAGCTAATGAAATCCAAAAAAAGCTGTCTCAAAATATTTACATTCCAAATTCAAATCATCTAAATGAAATGTGCAAAATTAGATATGAAACACACTCTTTTTAAATTGAAATAATTTAATGAATCGCTCATTAAGCATAAAAACTTTCTTCGTTGACAAATTAATTTCACAAAGTCCGACAACAATTTAAAACTCCGACAAACGACATCACAACTAAAAGCTTTCCAAATCTACATTTTCGACGCCAATCAAAAGTATTAAAACTTTATTTACCTTGAAAAACAAACTTTAGAATGAATTTCAAACAACATTTCCGAGTCCCTCCTTGAAGAGATCTTTAAAGTGCCAAGAGGAGCTGAGATGACCTAGGCTGTCTTCTCCCTGTGTCACACAACTTTCATCCATATTACCGTGGACAGATAACCTGGAATTACTTGGTCCTTCGATTGGTGTTAACGTCTTTCCGAGCCGGTGGGGTAGTTTGGAGTAAATATCATTACGGTGCGTCCACAACAGCACTCTATCCTTGGTTCTAGATAGCCACTTTGCCACGTAGGTACATGTACAGAATAGGATTCATCTAGTTTTATACTAGTTTGTAGTTTTCTGTCACGTGATTTAGTTTAGATGGAATAAGCTTATGTATATAAATTTTAAAACTATCATGGTTATGAACATTATTATTCGTGTTGCCCGAGTTTGCCCGGGGTCATGACGCATATAACTGCGTCGAAATATCGGGAGTCAACAAAACTCACAAATCATGGTAAATATCTCGGCAACACGAATTAGGCTTATGTATTTTTAACCCCTGACGAAAAAGAAGGGTGTTAATGTTTGTATGTTTGTATCTATGTATCTGTCTATGGCATCATAGCTTCAAAATGGGTGAACCGATTTTGATGCGGTTTATTATGTTCGAAAGCTGACGTCATCGAGATGGTTCTTAGCTAATTAAAGATATTATGTTCAAATGTTTGAAGATCATCAGATCACCTTTCACCAAGTCGCAGGATTTTTACATTTGCGTAAATTTAACTTGTGTTTTTGTGTGAATAAAGTGGCGGGATAGACACCAGAATACAACTCCGGTCTAAATATTGTAAGACCCATTACTTTGAGGCGGCGATGTAACGTTTCATATGTCTGTAAATTTTACGAGCATAAACATTCTTTCCATCGAAACACAGTCAAGCAGTGTTCTGGCAATGAGTACACCACTGCTTGGCTGTGTATAGTATGTGGTGGCAGTAATTTTTTGGACGAACTTGGCACAAGTTCTACTGCTATTTTGGACATGTTATTGCGAGCAACATGCACTCGCAAAATGTGATGTATTGTGATGTTTCATTAAGATTATCAATTAGCAAGGATTTTAAAAGTCTCCCTTGTGTTACCAGTCTGATTCGCGTTCATCCATGTAACAAAAAATGTACATAATTAAAGAGAAAAAACTCTAACGATCAATAAATAATATTGCGATGTTGACATTAAAATAAAATTGTTTATTCGTTGAAAAACCTAATTTTGTTACAAGTTTGTACAAAAAATGTAATATAAATTATGCTCGGCACATGCTGAGTCAATCCACTTTTTGGCCCAAAACGAACAGAGACTCCTATGTGTTATTATTATGTAATAAATATTTTATTCATCTATAAATTGAGAAATAAATGTAGGAATGGGATACTGAACGAAACATGAGATGGTTTTGGAACGAAAGTGTTTGAGTGAGAGGAAAGAGGTGGAAATAAAATAGGGTTAGCCTGCGAGACAGTCGCGTTGTAACAGTCATATAAGTAAAAAAATATTAAAATACATCTGTGTAATTCCGGCTCCGTGGCTTAGTTGGTACTAGCTCTGCCTTCGAAGCGAGGGGTCCCGGATTCGATTCCCGGCCGGGGTATACTTTGTGTGGTGAGCATGAAGTTTGTTCTCGGGTCTTGGGTGTTTGTCTTGTGTTTCTGTGTTTGTCCATGCCATCTGCGACTCAGGGAATCCTAGTGCAGAGGTATGAGTTTATAAACGTTTATTCTTATTCTTTAAATGCGAAGCTGCTCTTTTGATCCGATTAAAAAAAACTTTTGCACACTCATACCTCTGCACCGAAGACCCGAGAACAAACTTCATGCTCACCACACAAAGTGTGCCCCGGCCAGGAACAGAACCCGGGATATTATACATTTAAAAAGGATTCAAAATACTTTAACTTTTACTCCGTAACACCAACTGTATTTATGAAGACGGTTTCACAATAATGCACAAATAAATTTAAAATAAATAAATTCTAAGGTTTTAAAGAGAGCGTGGTGGCCCAGGGGCACAGACGCCGACTTTCAATCTGAAGGTCGCTGGTTCAAACCCAAACGTGCACCAATGAGTTTTTTCACTTGAAAAATTTATGAACGCAATACCACGTTTTCGAAACGGTGACGGAAAATATCGTGAGGAAACTGGCATGTCTTAGAACCAAAAATTCGACGACATGTGACATCTACCAATCCGGATTGGGCTTCCGTGGTAGATCAGATCCCATCCAGTGCGTGCAGTGGATCCCTGCAGTGGGAACATTAGAGGCTGTATTCATTGTATTTTTTTCTTATTTCGCTTGAGACTTAAATCCGAGTTTCAGAGTGTCTGGCGCATCGTGATGCAACTTGGATCTTCTCATACTAGTAGAAGAGTCGTTTTGCTGTTGTCTGTGGGTGGCAGTAATCACTTAACATCAGATGAGCTGTCAGCTCGGCCGATATCTTCAGTAACATGAACAAAAACATCTCAGCAAATAAATATAATTTATGGTTTGATTTAATGTTATAAAAACGTCCATTGAGGCTCTGCCTAACCCTCCAAGAACACATGCATGAATCTATGCATATAAATATATCCAAACGTTCATTGAATTTGCTACAGACGTGTAGAGAACCCAAGTAAAATATTTATCGAGTAAAATGTACAATATATAAAGTGAATGTCGATAGAAATCTGTATTTGTGTGAAAGGCTCACGTAGCGTCGACTTCCTTTAAAAATATCGCGTGAAGGAGTTTTCATGGAGGAGTATTGCATTCTAAAAGTTTAAGTTCATTCCTAACTGAACCTCTAAACGATAGATATTTATAAATTTTAAAACTATCATAGTTATTAAAATTATTATTCGTATTACCGAGATATTTACCAGGATTTGTGAGTTTTGGTGACTCTGGATATTTCGAAACAGTTACATGCTTCATGGTCCCGGACAAACTGAAGTCTGCGAAGTGGAGTGTGCAAATCATTGGCAGACATATCGGTCTACCCTCTTGCGCACTCGTTTTGTACGTTCGACCGCGACTCAGAAATCATGGTAAATATCTCGGTAACACGAATAGATATATTTATACCTACTTTATCTATTAACTACCAGCCCGGCGTGTACTACGGTAAAAAAATTCCTTTCTAATGAAACTGATGGAGCACATCGGTTGGATGGTTTAAAAGTATATAACAGACATAATAAGAATCATTTTTTTTTGTGTTTTATAATATTTCTTAGGATTACTTGCATCCCTTACTTTTCACTCTAAGAAGCGAAATTTATGCGGTCTCATAGAAATGTTATAGAAAAATTTATCTCCTAAATTTCCCCCCTCAATTTGAAGGTATATACTCTATCAAACAAAAAAATCTCCTTATAATGAAGTTGGTTTTAAAACATCAAATTTTCTGTTTCATCTTTCGTAGTCATCATTTGACTGCGATAGATGAAACAGTATAGTTTCTTTACAATGTAGTCTACATTTTATGAAAAAACAAAATGACTTTATGTTTGCACGTAATGTGACCTATTCATCACAACACATCTCATCAAATAATCCTCTCTGTAGATTGCTACGATATCCGTATCCAAATTTAGATTTGTAATTGGGTTCGGTTGGGAATAAATATACTTTTGTGATGTTATTTTATGGAAATGAACCCTTTGAATAAAGTGGATTACAAGTGAATTGCTTTCCGTATTTGCGTTGGAATTAGAATTGTGACCTATATACCGTCAAACGACATCAAAACTTTGATTAATCGTGACACAGTTGCTACTTATCTGCGTGTTTGTGACGATCTAGGAAATCGTAGCGTATATTTTTGTTGTATTGTATTTTGAACAGAAATTTTGTGAAGTTCAGTTTTATTAAATACTATATATCTTTTTTGTTTCTCCTCTTCATGTACACTTTTCTACCTTTTCTATCACATCTCTCTAGCATCCCAGGTTTACTGGAAGAAAACTCTTTTTAGGGTTAAGTTCGCCTGTGTACATACCTTTCTTCCTCATCTTTGTGTTGTCTTTTTATTGTGTAAGTACAATAAAGAATTATGAATTATCTTTTTCAAGTTTTTCAATAAGCTTAGCTTGGGATTCAAAGTTAAAAAATTGTTATTCAACCTTATTGTATTTTGTAAACTAAATGTTATTGGCAAAAAAATAAAATTTGATCTACTAGCGGCGTGTCGCGGTATTAACCGTTGTTTTCCGGGATTTAAATTACCAACTAATTAATTACCTGCATTAAACACACACACACACAGAGCAATTTTCAGCTTTTACTCTTGCTTTACTATATTATAATCGAGTTTTTTTTATTGTGTTAATGATTACATAAATATAATCAAATTTTGATACCTAATAATACCTTCACAGATTGTATGTGCAATTAATTATACTCGTACATTAAAACCGTTTATAATAATGTAATGAAATACAACAATATATATCAAACCCTAATTTCTAGCTGAAATTATATTTGAAACAGTTTTTCATTTATAAATTTTAAAACTATAATATCAAGTTTATAAACATTATTATTTGTGTTACCGAGATATTTACCATGATTTGTGAATATCTCGGTAACATTTGTAATCTCGTCATTGTTATCTCAATGATTTTGCACATCTCAATCCTGCTTCAAATAATTTTCCCATAATACATATACTGCAATGTAAACACACTTAGATAATTAAGTGTCCCTGCCGATCCAATATCACAGTCAATATCTCACCCCAAGATTCTGACATCATCAAACAGCTCAATTGATGAATCACTGCCTCCCCAGTCTGCAATGACACCGCTTGGGCACAAAGTAAACGAGTACAGAAGGCAATCTACAATGAGCGAAAAGTTTACAAAATCATGCACACGCGTCAAGTACAGGGAGCAAACAGCAGCAAATCTTGTGCAAAGTTCGCCAAGTTCACCTGGTAATTTGGCGGTGAAGTCACATGCGATTGAGACATAATATCCCCGTCTCAGGTCACGGGCGCAACAGCGCGACTTGAAAGAAAGAAAGAAAAATAATTTCTTTACCAAAAAAAAAACACATAAAGCCTATACACAACAAAAAGGAATAAAAATCATACGATACAAAAACAATAGTCGGTATTATGGCCCAAGTAACAATATTTTAGGAGTTAATTAAATAATGGTTTATGTTTGGCAAATAGGTTACAACTCAGCTATTTACCTAGACACTGATTTTCAGTCAAACTTGGATCTTCTCATACTTTGCTCGGGGAGGACCTAAGTCGTATTGCTGTTATTGGCGGAGGTAACCACTTAACATCAGGTAGGCCTTTAGATCGTCCCATCAGTTGTCACATAAGAAAAAAGTTGTTGGATCCGTTTGTTCCTAAGTCACTTCATTATGTTAGTGTATTTACGTTGCAAAATATTTAATTATTCATAAATCATAATAGAAAATAAATGTTAGCACAGGACCGGTGGTTCGGCGCTTACACCAGAACGTTTTAAAATGCGACGCCATGGCGTTGCCACGCGGAACCCCAATGTCTGTATTTTTTATTTCAAATAGACAAAGGTCATTGTAACTTTCGATTTTGGGACTGATCACTGTACTGTATGGAAGCTATTTTAGGGAAAATTAAAATATACTTTGACTAGTTATCTTTTTAGTTAACTTTTGTGCTTAAATTTAGCCCTAATGGATAACTAAGAAACACCTGATTGAGACAAGGAAAATTCCACGATTACCTGAAACTTAATGCCAAAATCAAAATTTATTGTTTGATGTTATTTGTACACCAATTTTGGATGAAAGAGTTCAAAAAATTCGACAAACTTGATTCTAGATAAACGTAGATACACATAATATAGGTAAATGTGGGTTTATGTGTGCGTGCGCCTGTTTTCGCTCGCTGCAATGTACGGGACTAACTGTACCTATTCTGTGCTAGGGGGAAGTCGAGCGTTCAAGTTTGCTGATATTTGATACTCGGTTAATGTAGTTCTTGTTTGCCATGCCTTTGCAAGCTTTTGAATTCTCATTAACGCCTAATTTAAGCTAATTTAAAAAAAACAAGTGATAGTCACTTGTTTTAGTTCGTAGTTTAAATTCTCACTCAGGACAGTTTGACATAGGATTAAGTTATCTGTGGAGTGAATATAAACTATGCGTGATCTGTACAATGAACTCAAAATATCTTCAATGTCCAGAATCGGATCATTTACAGTTTTATTATAAGTATAGAGGTGAAAGCGAGTTTGTTTGTTTGTTGTTACGCTTTCACGCCTATACTACTGAATCGATTAACATGAATTTTGATATAGAGAATTGATACGATTTTAGGCTACTTATTCTCGCTAAAAACTTATAGGGGGTGAGGGGGAGGGTTATTTGGTTACCTGGAAGAAATCGCTTACTAGCGATAAGAGCGCCCTTTGTACTGTTTTTATGTAATAATGTTTTTGTTAACCTTATCTGGTGTACAATAAAGTATTATCCATCTATTGACAAAATTAATATTAACGCGAGTAAAATTAATATTAAAAATCATAAATTATAGGCGGACTATAATTACAATCTCTCAATATAATTATGATTTTGATAGCGTCGCCAAAGCGTGAACCAAACACCTCGAACCCTTTGATCAGAAATCAACCAATGGGTTAATTAACATGTACCTAGCTAATACAAAGGGTTTCTATTGAAATATTTGGTTATACGAGCATACGAACTTGATTGCTAGGTATTTAACAATTTACTTTGTATCCGTACCAGCCTCTAATGTTCCCACTGCAGGGACACCGGCATACTCTCAATAATTGAGAGTGAATGGGCTCTGATCTACCACGGGAGCCCAATCCGGATTGGTAGATGTCACATGTCGTCGAATTTTTGGTTCTAAGACATGCCGGTTTCCTTACAATGTTTTCCGTCACCGTTTTGAGAACGTGGTATTGCGCACATAATTTTTTTCAAGTGAAAAAACTCTTTCGTGCACGTGTGGGTTTGAACCAGCAACCTTCAGATTGAAAGTCGGCGTCTATGTCCCTGGGCCACCACGCTCTCTACTTACTTTGTATACTAACTACTATCCTCGGCTTAAACAACGTTAACACACTCATACCTCTGCACTAGGATTCCTTGTGTCGCAGATGGCATGGACAAACACAGAAACAGAAGACAAACACCCAAGACCCGAGAACAAACTTCGTGCTCACCACACAAAGTGTGCCCGGGTCGGGAATCGACCCTGGGTCCCCTTACTTCAAAGGCAGGGTTACTACCAACTAAGCCACGGAGCCGTCGAATAACTTACTACTTGAGTGAGTATTGCTTCACGAAGTAAGTTCGTAGTTATCTTATTTTATTTATTATCTAAGTTACTCGTGTACACCGGGTGCGAAAGAAGCTTCTAAGAAGCAGTAGAACTTGTGCCATGATCGTCCGAAATACTCCACATAGGTAATGTGTTGTCCAGCAGTAAATTTGCATTGCTTTGGTCCGGTGGAAGGGTGTGGGTGCCGGTCAATTTACAGGCGCATGAGACGTTACGTCCTCGCCTCGGGTGACCGGCGAAACGGGTGACCTGAGTCGTTCCATACTTCGGTCGGGGAGGACTTAAGTTATACTGCTGTTGTTATGGGCGGAGTATATTATTAATTGAAACAAGATTAGCGGCCACTTTTGAACCGACTTCAAAAAAGGAGGTCATCGCATAGTCGTTTTTATTAAAGGTTCACCGTCATGCATCAACCGATTTGGAAAAATCTTTTTATTGGAAAGGAAATGCTATCAAATTTTTAAATTACAACGAAAGCTCGAGAGGATCACTAGTTAAACATGTACAATCAGAAATAATTCACTTCGAAATATCTATTTGGCAAGCATATTGTTTCTCCCTAGCAAGTCCTGTGCAACATTTAAAGAATGATTCTTGCAAACACCGTACATCTTCATTTAAGTTGCGGTGCGCCCTAATTAAGTAATTCCGTCCCTTTAGCTCTTACTTAATGACAATTTAATGCCGAGATACACTTTAAGTGTTTGTTTTCCCCGGCTGTTTTCACCTTGCTTTCCTCGAGTCGACACTTTATGCTTATAAGTAGAATACAAATATTTGCTTGCTACTTTCATCAGTAATAATAATTAATTTTGAAACTTATATTATTATTCGTGTTACCGAGATATTTACCATGATTTGTGAGTTTTGTTGACTCCCGATATTTCGACGCAGTTACATGCGTCATGGGCCCGGGCAAACTGAAGTCAAGTGCAAATCATTGGCAGATATATCGGTCTACCCTCTTGCGCACTCGTTTTGTACGTTCGACCGCGTCGCCGCTAAATTCACAAATCATGGTAAATATCTCGGTAACACGAATAATAATGTTCATAACCATGATAGTTTTAAAAAAATTGAAACTTATAGATTTAAAAGAAATCACATAAGTACAAAAAGCTGAAATCTTAAATACTCAGGATAGTCAGAAAGTTCTTGCAGTTAGAAAACGAAATTAATCAAACAAATACAACGACATCAAACACACACCACACACTGTAATTTACTTGGCTGAAAACCCGTAAATACAGTTATTACCGATCTATATAAAGGTTGAGCAAACATAAATAATAATAATAATATTTTATTAAAACCAATACTTATGTTAAAAATACATTTTTTATATGAGGATGGCCTGTGTAATGTGATGCTATCGCGCAGGACTGGCACTAAATTCTAGACATGTGTTTCAGGCAAAGTGTTCCTTCAAAAAAGTGAACCGAGGTTTTTGAACATTATTAATGGGTTGTGGAAGACCAGCTGAATGTTATACAAAATTTCTGAATATTATTATACATAATATTGTTTATATTATTATTTAATATCTAATAAAATAATATTTAGTTTGAGAAACGTGATTTTGTGTGTGAGAAATCTGTTGACCTAAAAAAACACCTACATAAAAAAAAAAGTTAGGTTAGCTGATAGAGAATGATCGATATATATGCTCAGGATTTGGAGGCCCATGTTGCTCGCATCCGTAGGTACACTCAGAATCCCTACACATGACCCCAGGGTGTGAAAGGACCAACCCATAGTGGCAGTCGAACTTGCCAAGTTTCCGGAGAAGTACTGCCACCGTTCCTGGTAATCCGCCGCCGAGGAGCGGTGTTCTGGTGGAAGGATGTGATGATGGTGGGATGCGATTTTGGGTCTTCTCATGCTTACGTCAGGGAAGGATTTAAATCGTGTTATTGTTGTCCACTACATGACCGGCGGTGACCTTTTAACATCACGTGTGCCAACAGATTTTTGTAATGTTTTAATAGAAACCTCCCATGCTGTAGAATTTTGGATATCATAAAGCATGGTTGATATAAGACGCAGGTTTCATTGATTAGCCGAAAAGGGGGTCAACGTTCCGTATATTCTACTTACCGTAGTCCTATACCTTTCACAGAAAATAGGACAACTTTCAGCAAACAATTTCGTAAAGTGACTTTCTTTGATTTTAATCCAAACTTTTAGATTACATTCAGAAAATCGCAATAAAATATAATTACTGCTTAGACACGCCTAACTCACCGTTGTAAGGAGGCGGATATCGCAACAAATTTTATGAAAATTGTAACTTTCCTTTGAAATAAATTGTAAATTTTCTTTTTCCTGATTATCACTAATTACGACGCTCGTTTGCGAATTTCAAACGGAGGGTGGTTCGGTTCAATGACCCTAAATAGGTACACGGAAATTGACGGGAACGATGTGACGATGACAAGGATACTTTTAACTTGACGAGGTTTTAATTTCCACCGCCGTTTTTATAACGATGAAATTATTTCGCGACGGTGAAGATATACTGAGGTTGTTCATAAACTAATATTACTTCCAACATGTTATTTATTGTATATTCACTATTTTTAGACTCCACTATGAATAGGCGCTATCTTTAGAGATTTATTACTCACTAGCGGATACCAAAAAAATACATTTTGTGCCTAATGCATTGTTTTAGTGGAATTCAGATGTTTCTGATTAAGATTTTTACAGGTTTCCATTGTTAAGTGGTCCAAGCTTAATGAGTGACATTTTCCTATATGATCTATAATTAAATTAATTATTATTGATCCAGGATATATGTCATTTTTAATATAAGCGAATTTGACATAATTTGCCACTAGCTTAAGCCAGCGGTTTCGCTCGCGTTTAAATAGATTTTGTCAATTAACTGTACCCTTTGTTCTTTTCTGCACCCCTGAGAACGTGTACGCAAAATTTCATGATGATTAAACTCGCATTTGCATTTAAAATAGTAATTAAGATCAATATTTTATGCTATAACAACTCGCTATAACAACAATTATATAACAACAATTATATTTTGTGGAAATTGCAAATTTCAACTATCATACTTTAAAAAAAAATGCGAATGTCAATAAAAAATATCATGAATAATTAAATGAAAAATATCATTCTTTAAAGGTAGGCCAGACCATTTAGGGGTCTTAGAAAAAAGATTTCCTATTTTTCTTTTAAACTATTATATATTTTTTGAGACCTTTACCTACAATGTCATTTGTTAACTCCTGTGTCATACATATTCAATCTAAACTTTCTCATCAACTCTCTTTCATCTTTGTGCTTGAAACAATCCATCAAGAAATGATGGATATCGTCTAGCTTTTACAGTATACTAAAAAACAAGATACAAACTCTACGTGTTTGTCTCCCTTAAACATCAAGTTTCAATCAAGAATGTTTCCATTCCCCCACTCTACCGAGAAATGTCAAATGGAAACATTGTATCGAGCTATTAAGGAACCGATCAGTGCCTTCGAGAGATAAATAGTTTCATTATGACCGGCTTTTGGTCTTCCGCGAAGTGTTGCACAGTATATCGTCAATTTACAGACGTACCTTACCAGCCTCTAATGTTCCCGCTGCAGGGACACCGACCTACTCACGATAATTGAGAATGGGCTTTGCTTTACCACGGCTGCCCAATCCGGATTGATAGATGCCTCCGAATTTATGGTTCTAAGATATGTCGGTTTCCTCATGATGTTTTCCTTCACCGTTTCGAAAACGTGGTATTGCGCACATAAATTTTTCAAGTGAAAAAACTTATTGGTGCTGTTGGACATTAATTGTGCCTATATTAACCCCCAACAAAAAGGGGAGTTATAAGTTTGAATGATATGAGTCTGTGGCATCGTAGGGCTTAAACGAGTGAACTGATTTGGGTGCGGTTTTTATTCAACAGCAGGTTTTCTACCGGTGGTTTATAGATATGTTTTGTCAAAATCATTTCAGCCATTTTTTTAAGGCCTTTACACCGAGTCGGGGATTATTACATTCTAGTAAAATTAACTTGTTTTACTTCATAAATTATAATTAAGTGACTGCGTCAGTTTTTATAACTGTTGCAGTAAGCGTACAACTTCAGTTTTAATTATATTTCAATTTTTATATTCCTTAGTTTCGTAAAAATTGGTATCAATAAAAAAATATTTATTATTAATTATCTGAGAACAGCACCAATTTCAATATGAATTATTCCAAGAATCGTGTTCAATGTGAAGTTGAAACGATTCAAAGTTTTCATGTTATTGCCATTCAAACCAAATTAACGAAGATTATTTTTAGAAGCCACTTTTTGGGAACTTTGTTTCAATTTCCTCTCCTCTTTACCTGATCTAGATAACAACTCATCATCAACTAACCAAAAATAGCCTTACTTTTGTTATTTAATGTAATCTCGTGGGTATTTTGAAAGTGATCACTAGTTGAGAAATTTGGTCTGAATTTTCTGTCTAAAGGTGATTTCTTTACCTGTTCTAGATATATATTGCTAGATCTAGATAGATATATTCTTCTTCATCACCGTAATTTTTGAATATATTTACGTAGCAGTAGCGTCCGGAGAGGTACTGCCACCACACCTGGAATCTACCGCCAAGCAGTAGTCGCTGCATTACTGTGTTCCGGTGGAAGGGTGTGGCTGCCGGTGAAATCACATGCGCATGAGACGTATCATCTCCGTTTCGGGTGATGGACGCAGCAGGATGAATGCGACTCAGTAAAGATTTGAATCTCATACTGATTCGCACGCATTACTGTTGTCATGGGCGAGGGTCACCACTTACCATCAGGTGGGCCCTCAGCTCGTTCCGTCACTCAATTACATTAAAAAAAAAATATATAATAATAATAATAATAATAAGCCATGTTTTTGGCATTAGCCGAAACCGATGGTAAACTTATCACCAACAATAAAAATAACAGCATACAGAGTAGCTTTTGATTTCCAATTGACTGTTCACACTTCTCAGTCGGTAGTAGCTATGTCTTCTACGATATTGGTCATGGATTCGATTCCCACACAGGCCAAGCATTTGTGTGACGAACATACAAGTTTGTTTTGTGTCTGGGTGTCATATGGATTATATGTATGTATTTACAAATAAGTATTATGTAAGAATACTATCAGTAAGTAGACCTCATCGTACAAACTACGGTTAGTTTGGGGTTAGACAGCGAGTGTATGAAATGTCCAAGAGTAATTATTTAATTGAATCTCGTAGAGCTCTCTTATTTTTCATATCTGCCAGGCGTTTCATGACGAGCAAGTTTTTTTTTAGTGAACAGCACATTTCAAACCATTCCACTTGTCTGAAATTCCAGCATATCCTGCCACTAAATAAAGGAGAGGCATACCAGACGGTAGTCATTATTTTGCCAACAGATGGCAGCACAATCGATTACCACCCGCTCGAAGCGAGCAGCGCAATTTGCGATTTCCTAGCCCGTGAAATCTACTGAAATGAATAAAACTATCTAAGAATCGAACACTTGGATGGTTTCCGTTTTGTTTTTTGTGTCTACTTACTTGAATTTGTGTTAAATTTTAATAAAATGCTTGATGAGGCCAAGTGTCTGCAAGTGGTCTACCAAGAACAAAAAAGGATTTATTTCTTAACTAGCGACCCGCCCCAGCTTCGCACGGTTAGTAAAGAATCAGTGTCGTATCAGAAACTACCCGTGCGAAGCCGGGGTGACTTGCTAGTGTTTTATACATATAAACATTCCTCTTGAATCACTCTATCTATTAAAAAAAACCGCATCAAAATCCGATGCTTAGTTTTAAAGATTTAAGCATACATAGGGATATAGGGACAGAGAAAGCGATTTTTTTTTTATACTATGTAGTGATTTAAATGATGTTTAAATGTTGCAGTATGTTGTACATATTCAGAAAGTGACGGGACGGGCTGGAGACCCACCCATAATAATAAAAACAATACAACCTAGATCCTCCCCTACCCGAGTGTGAGAAGACCCAAGTTGCATCCCGTTGCGGTCATCATCTGAGACGGGATGTGCCTATGATTTCACCGGCGCCCACACCTTTCCAACGGAATAAATAAATAAATAAATAAATAAATAAATAAATAAATAAATAAATAAATAAATAAATAAATAAATAAATAAATAAATAAATAAATAAATAAATAAATAAATAAATAAATAAATAAATAAATAAATAAATAAATAAATAAATAAATAAATAAATAAATAAATAAATAAATAAATAAATAAATAAATAAATAAATAAATAAATAAATAAATAAATAAATAAATAAATAAATAAATAAATAAATAAATAAATAAATAAATAAATAAATAAATAAATAAATAAATAAATAAATAAATAAATAAATAAATAAATAAATAAATAAATAAATAAATAAATAAATAAATAAATAAATAAATAAATAAATAAATAAATAAATAAATAAATAAATAAATAAATAAATAAATAAATAAATAAATAAATAAATAAATAAATAAATAAATAAATAAATAAATAAATAAATAAATAAATAAATAAATAAATAAATAAATAAATAAATAAATAAATAAATAAATAAATAAATAAATAAATAAATAAATAAATAAATAAATAAATAAATAAATAAATAAATAAATAAATAAATAAATAAATAAATAAATAAATAAATAAATAAATAAATAAATAAATAAATAAATAAATAAATAAATAAATAAATAAATAAATAAATAAATAAATAAATAAATAAATAAATAAATAAATAAATAAATAAATAAATAAATAAATAAATAAATAAATAAATAAATAAATAAATAAATAAATAAATAAATAAATAAATAAATAAATAAATAAATAAATAAATAAATAAATAAATAAATAAATAAATAAATAAATAAATAAATAAATAAATAAATAAATAAATAAATAAATAAATAAATAAATAAATAAATAAATAAATAAATAAATAAATAAATAAATAAATAAATAAATAAATAAATAAATAAATAAATAAATAAATAAATAAATAAATAAATAAATAAATAAATAAATAAATAAATAAATAAATAAATAAATAAATAAATAAATAAATAAATAAATAAATAAATAAATAAATAAATAAATAAATAAATAAATAAATAAATAAATAAATAAATAAATAAATAAATAAATAAATAAATAAATAAATAAATAAATAAATAAATAAATAAATAAATAAATAAATAAATAAATAAATAAATAAATAAATAAATAAATAAATAAATAAATAAATAAATAAATAAATAAATAAATAAATAAATAAATAAATAAATAAATAAATAAATAAATAAATAAATAAATAAATAAATAAATAAATAAATAAATAAATAAATAAATAAATAAATAAATAAATAAATAAATAAATAAATAAATAAATAAATAAATAAATAAATAAATAAATAAATAAATAAATAAATAAATAAATAAATAAATAAATAAATAAATAAATAAATAAATAAATAAATAAATAAATAAATAAATAAATAAATAAATAAATAAATAAATAAATAAATAAATAAATAAATAAATAAATAAATAAATAAATAAATAAATAAATAAATAAATAAATAAATAAATAAATAAATAAATAAATAAATAAATAAATAAATAAATAAATAAATAAATAAATAAATAAATAAATAAATAAATAAATAAATAAATAAATAAATAAATAAATAAATAAATAAATAAATAAATAAATAAATAAATAAATAAATAAATAAATAAATAAATAAATAAATAAATAAATAAATAAATAAATAAATAAATAAATAAATAAATAAATAAATAAATAAATAAATAAATAAATAAATAAATAAATAAATAAATAAATAAATAAATAAATAAATAAATAAATAAATAAATAAATAAATAAATAAATAAATAAATAAATAAATAAATAAATAAATAAATAAATAAATAAATAAATAAATAAATAAATAAATAAATAAATAAATAAATAAATAAATAAATAAATAAATAAATAAATAAATAAATAAATAAATAAATAAATAAATAAATAAATAAATAAATAAATAAATAAATAAATAAATAAATAAATAAATAAATAAATAAATAAATAAATAAATAAATAAATAAATAAATAAATAAATAAATAAATAAATAAATAAATAAATAAATAAATAAATAAATAAATAAATAAATAAATAAATAAATAAATAAATAAATAAATAAATAAATAAATAAATAAATAAATAAATAAAGCTTGCAACTGGACCCCCCAAAACTATACTCATCACTTCTTTGATATTGGATACCTACTTAATGAAATTAATACCTATTACTATCAAATGCTATCGTTTAAAATATCGGTCGGCCAACCTATTGCAATACCCTATCTAAGGGTTTATACTATCAATTGAAAATAAAAAAAAAAAACTCTAAACAATGGAGAGAAACAAGGAGTTATTGTGTTAATCTGATACAAAAAGAGGTTGAGTTAAAGTTCGAGTCCGCAACCCTATTTCAGATTAGCTCTGAGTACCGACACTTTGTAATAGTTTCCGGGAAGATCCTCAAAACTTCTCGAACCCTCAAGCTGTCAATACCACTCACCAAACTAATCATGTAGGCACATCACAAAACTTAAACGGACTTGTAAACTTGAGATCAAGCGGTTGCGTAATCGCTTATGTAAAGCTATGGGTTTGACATTGGATTGTTGATGAACTTTGCCTAATTATTACGTAAACTACAAACTTGGATTGAGAACCTTGTTAATTTTCTTGGTTACGTCTTCAGAATGTGGTTTTGCTTAAACTCAAATTCATTTACTCCTTTACCTCTCAAGAATCGTTTTGACATGCCCAATTTTACACACAAGTTTCGTGAACATATTTTTTACGTAAAATAACTCTTACGCACCCGTGCATTTTATATTTCGAATAGAACACAAAACGCATACAACAAAGTTTCGAGAACATTTTTTCTTAAATTTAACTGGCCTCACTGCTCAGTTGGTAGCAGCTCTGCCTACCAACTGTAAGGTGGTGGCTTCGAATAACACCCGGGACAAACATTTGTGATACGAACATATAATAGATGTTTGTTTTGTTTCTTGGTACTCTTCTTCTTCTTTTATGTAAGCTATTAAATCTGGTATCAGAGTTTTCAATCCAGTTGAAAGCTTCTGACAAGGATTATTCACTACTAGCTGTGCCCGCGACTTCGTCCGCGTGGACTTAGATCTATCCCAGCCTAGAAGATAGAAATATAATGAGATGCTTATTATGTCTGGTCGTTACTATTGTATTAAAATTATGTTATGATTAAATCTCAAAATACTTTATTTCCGTTGGATTCTTACCATATTACTTAGGTTTTGTTAACTGGGAAGATTAAAGACTTGATTGGATGATGAACTACGTAAGTGAAACTGCAACCATTGCAAATGTATATTTTACAATAATGCTTCTCTGTAAACTATACTATAGAAGTCGTTTTTTCAGGATATTTCAGGAACGTGCGCATAAAAAATATTTGAATTGCTAAGGCGGACTGTGCAAAAAGCAACTCAATATAAGGACTACGTCTGATCACTGCGGAACATAGGCTCACCGGAGACTGAATGTGTTTAAAACTAAATGGACAGTTGATAGGAATGAGAGGAATTCTCTAAACTCTTGACTTTCAATTTGGTGCTGTAACATAATTTAGGAAGACATAAATTTATAAAAGAGCAATGGGCATTCCGACATTTAGTTTAATATATTGTGTGATGAGAGTCCACATGCACTCTAGAAATTTAAACATTCGATGGAATAGATGGTAGGGTCTTATTGTTCCCGCCTGACCGCAGCTATAGGCAGAAACTTTTTGCTGTCAACTATGGTCTTATCCATGATTGACAGCGGGAGATCTTGGGTGGCAGCTCAGTCTTTCTGCAAGGAAGTAACCTCGCAGAAAGAAGCAGCCGCGAGGGTGAGGGAGGAAGAATCTCCTCACCCTGGTAGACGCAGGAGAGTGGGTCGGCGAAGGCAGGCGCATGAGCGCCGCCTGTCACCCTAACGGGAACCTCCTGGTGGTAGATCCGGGGAATCTGCCGTCCGATGGATGAGGTCCCCACAGGAGGATGGCGTGCTTCGTGTTTCGGGCACGCCACCACAGGGAGTTAGACATCGTGTTGGGGTCCCGATACGCGTAGACCAACGCTGCTGGGGCCGCTACCGTACCCGTACCCCAAGCGTGAAGGCGTAGTGCAGGAACACCAAGGGGTTTTAATGTGTATTTCCCCAGTACTGCTATTTCTGAGTAGTGTTGGGGGTGAGTCACACATAACCTCACGCCTCCCCAAGGTATACGCAAAGTATTTACCCATTGACAAAAAAAAATCGTCTTATTGTTCCACTTCTCTGTTAATGATGTTGAATGGTGTTCAATGCCATTCCCTGGGACACTGCTCAATGTTGTATCTGTGTTGTTAGATCATCATACACAAAATACATAGGAGGTGTGTGGCCGCATGTTTAGTGTTCAATGCATTGGTATAACGTTGTCCCACAGACTCGAACATTAAGACATGCGTTAATTTCATCAACCTTAGTATCTCCATTTATAAACACCACATAAGAGCATGGTGATATCTATAGGCGGATCTAATATATCGCAGTGAGTTCGGTCCATCGCTTTAACTGTTTTACGGGTTGCCATTGTGCACTGATCCCATACTACTAAGCACAATCACCTTTGCTTTGTCGCTATTTCTAGAAATGTTGCAAACAGGTCTTCAAGTTCCAAGTTCCAGATTCAAAGACTTCCAAGTTTTTGGGATTTTAAACATTTTGTTGGCGGTTTTAGTTTCATGTAACTATGTGTATAGCTGTTTTACCCAATTAGGAAACAGAGGGAGCAATTTTATTTCGGTTGCGTATTTGGGTCAAGACGGCTTTGGTGAGAAATAAGTCTCCCGTACCAATTTATTGGATCTAGTTGCTCGCGTCCGCAGGTGTGTATCCTTTGATTCCCTACACGTACCCTCTGAGTGGTGCTAGAGCAGCAACCAAAAAGTAACAGTAGAACTTGTGTCAAGTTCGTCCTGCGAGGTACTGCCAATACACATGGAATCACACAAGCAGAAGTGCTTGTATTATATTTGCATGAGACGTATCATCCCCGTCTCGGGTGATGGTCGCAGCAGGATGAGTGCGACTCAGTCTAAGATCCAAATCTTATACTGAGTCGCATAACTGTTGTCATGGGTGTGGGTCGCCACTTACCGCCAGGTGGGCCCTCAGCTCGATACGTAACTAACTCAGAAAAAAAAAAGATAGCTAGCAAGCATCGATTTATGTTTCGTTATCATTGTTGAGCTGCATATTCTTTTCCGCTACTTGACTTCCGCTAACTTATAATGATACTTTTTCAATAAATGTGCTGCATCTGAATATCCAGATAATATCAGCAAAATCGATAACAAATGTCGCAAGGATTATGTACTTTCGCCCCTGATGATGATGATGATGATGTACCCTGAAGAAGATTTACCTATGCGGCCATTTTCTGCCGGATATAAGGCCATGGCGTTACTCCAGTGTAATGTAGGTCTCCATCAAGTAAATGACTCGTTTGACAGGCAGCTTAACTCGTAATCAAACTTAATCAACTTTTCGCAGTTCAAAGTACAAAAAAAAACTGCCTTTAAACTAATTATCTAATTAACTAACCCAAACTACGACTAAACGTGTCATCTGCCTTCAAGCGCCTGCTCGTATTCATGCTGCAATACACCGGCTCGCTACACCGAGTCAAGCATGCAGGATTCGGCAGGCGCGTTAAAATTTTGAATAAAACATTGAATAACTTTTGATTTTGCGAGTCGATTTTGATAAAATAAACGGTATTCATTAGTCGAGACTCAGCTTAATATATGTTAGCAATTAGATTTTGATAACTATCTATGGTTTTTGCGTAAAGTGCGCACAAACATTTTTGAATAAAACATTGAATAACTTTTTATTTTGTAAGTCGATTTTGATAAAATAAACCCTATTCATTATTCGAGACTCCGCTTAACATTTGTTAGTACCTAGATTTTGATAACTATCTATGGTTTTTGCGTAAAGTGCGCACAAACATACAGACAAACAGACAAACAGACAAAAATTACAAAAAATGCTTTTTTACGTTCTATTACTTATTCCTAACGTCTCCCAGTTATTATTTTGCAAAAATCTTTAATGTACAGACACGGCAAGTCTACAGTTTTATTATATGTATAGATTATTGACGGGACGGACATCATCCATCCAACTTCTGACCAGCCAGAGATTTGCTTAACTTAAATGATCTGTAGCATATGCACAAAAAAGTAGTATATAAATATTCTTTAAGTAATTTGGTTGCCATGGTAGTTATATATTTGAATTTCTCGAGTTATAATTTTATCTCGGGCCTATCTTGGTCCTTTAAGAAGACATTAGTGAAGCCGCAGTGAACATTAAGAGGGCCATTTTGTTGAATCATAAGGTCTATGCTGTAATCTGGCGGCGAGACAAATGGAGTAATTAATAAAATACGGCAATAGAAAGCAAAACCAGCCAAGTGTGACACATATTCTGGGAAAATTAAAGCCAGCTATTTAAACAAATAGATACAGCTCTTTAATTGTATGACAGACAAAAAGACATTTTGTCTGTCATCATACAATTAAGATAGGTTAGGTTAAAAAAGGCTTAGTTAAAAGGGTTTCTTTCCGGTACGACAACCAAAAACGACCTCTTCAAATATTGGGTCAGTAGGTGAGTTCAGTGGAATCTTTCGGAAACGTCATAGAATTTTACGTGATCGAGTAGAGGACAAAATATGGAAAAAGGTTGCAATAGGCATTATCTTAGCAATAACTAGATGGCTACTCAAAAACTAATAACTGGTGCGAGTAAATTTTGACTTGTCCTAACGGTAGACAAAATATATTTAGTGTAGTTTTTGAAGACCAAGCTCATATCGTGATTAAATGTACATCAAAAATTTATGGATGCGGATTTTTCCAAAAACTAACATAAGCCATGTTTTAGGGCAACATAAACGGTGTCAAACAGAATTCCCATTGGATTTAATTTGTCGCGTATTTACATAATAAATGAACGCCTTCGCCTCGAAGCGGTGTAAGCCGGATAAAACAGGTTTAAGCCCGCCTGAGCCGGTATTATCCGCTTTTATCCATCATTGAGAGACTTGATTCTCGATTGGAATACAATTTGCATGTTATTCTACGCTGATGCCGGGACAGTGGTGGAAAGTAATAGTTATATTTGCATACTGATTACTAAGGATGCTTAGTTGTGTTAAAGTCTTTGGGTTAGCAAAATGCCAAGGGCTTACGCATGTTCATGGTAATCTGCGACGATTTTATATATGAAGCCCTATTCATGCGTTGTATTTAATATAAAAAAAATATTGTGGTGGGCCTTGGCAGTAAACCTACTCGTGTGACGTGACGGCAAACGACATGACGCTCTTTTATGCCGTCAAGTTTCATATTTGTTGGGCGTCCCGTGACGGCCAATATTTTCAGACCAGACCAGATCAGACCAGACGGAAAGTTATTTTTTTCGAGTGCTTGTATGCCATCCCATCCCATATTATTTCATTAACTTAGGAGTGAAATTTGTCTACGACTTTCCTACGTTGTAGACACCTTATCAAATAACATAAGAATCATAGAACACAGTTCAGAATTAACGAAGATATCGCATAAAAACCTGACAGACCTCTGAATCGCTGACCTGATAACTTAATTGAACTTTCTTGATCTTCTTGATGTTAAATAGACTGTTTATACTATTATTATTCGTGTTACCGAGATATTTACCATGATTTGTGAGTTTTGTTGACTCCCGATATTTCGACGCAGCTACATGCGTCATGGTCCCGGGCAAACTGTTATACTATGCCTACGCTGTTGGTGTTGGCTGCAAAGTGTACTTTGCCGGTACACTTTGCAGCCAACACCAACGAGGGGAAGAGAGAGAGAACGGAAGAGGAGGGGGTATAAGAGGGTGTGTGTACACACCCTCTTATACCCCCTCCTCTTCCACACTCCATTCTCACCATCACATATTGACATATAACAGATATATATACCTATATGATAATAATATAAACGTTATTTTTGTTTCATTTTATTTTTAGTTGTGTTTTTCATAGTTAAACTTTGTGTAATTAAGTTTGCAGTTTTAAATTAAGATTTTCTTTTTTAGTTTTTTTTCTATGGCTATCCTCTATCTTTTGCTAAATTTATTTAAATTCATGCCAAATGAGTGCTTTTAATGTTCTTTATACCTGATGGGTATTTTCTGATGTGATTAACTTTACGAAAACAATAAACGGTGACAATTTATGAACAAAAAGGAATTATAGTTAAAAACATTCGTGCAACAGTTCAAGTACTTAGTTAAGTACCTTAAGTGTAATTAAGTTGGAACTTTGGAAAATTCTTCCAACTTCCCTGAGTAACATAATAATGAAAGAACAGTTTTAAACACTCTCGCTAAGTTTCTGTAAAGCTTTGCCAAAATATTATTAAACAAAGAAGGTTTTACTGAAATATATACCGGTACTACCAAGTGCAGTTACAAAATAGATTTTATTAAAATTGAGTCTTTTTTTTAGCCCTGCCTCCGAAGCGAGGGGTCTCGGGTTCGATTCCCGGCCGGGGCACTTTGTGTGGTGAGCATAAAATTTGTTCTCGGGTCTTAGGTGTTTGTCTTGTGTTTCTGTGTGTTTCCATGCCATCTGCGACACAGGGAATCCTAGAGCAGAGTGTGTAATAATTTATTTATTTTTTTTATTTTTTTACATGAAGAAGTGACGGAACGAGCTGAAGGCCCACCTGGTGATAAGTGGCTACCTCCGCCCATAACAATAGGAATACGGCTTAGGTCCTCCCAACCGAAGCATAAGAAGAGTCAAGTCTCACCTCAATGCACCCGTCACCCGAGACGGAGATCTTACGTCTGACTTGCTTTTAAGAGTTTCTCGATTCAGCTGTATGTTTGATAAGCGATAAAGATTTCGATTATTATTTTTTTAATTTCATAGATTTATCTCCAAAATGGTTCCAGAATTTTTTAAATTGTAATTTTAAAGAAATTATATCCATACGGGCGTAAAATAAAGTGAAAAAAGTGTTCTTAAATCAGTTGATTATTTAAATTCATGATCGTTTGATATCGTCTTTTACTCGCAAACAACCATTCCCGTCTCATTTTAATTGTCACGAAATCGTAAACACACACAGATAATGAAACGCCGAGACGTGCAAACAAGTGCCGTCCTATAACCGAATCGTTAATTCGCCATCGACTCCTTGTTTCCGTTAGCTAGAGAAAGGCACAGCTAGTCCATTATAATTTCATTCCAACTTGAGTTCTCCGAGAAAAGGCAAGATCTTCCATCGTGCAATTGTTGTGCTCGGGAACGGTGTTTTTTTTTTAATGTTTTTTATGTTGTTGGCGCAGGTGGTCTTTACAACTATACCCGGCCTTTTGGCGAGAACAAATTGCTCTCAATTGACTTAAAAACTAAAATTCAATATAAAAAACTTCTGTGAACGTTAGAAGGATCTATATATGCTCAAACTGCCCGACCACTTGCGCATTGTATGATGTACAATAGTATTGAAGAGTTATCTTGACAGGTCATCTGAGCCAGAAATCTTTCGACGCATGTCTTTTGACTGACATAAAAACTAATAAAAATAACGTCTCTTAACTATGTTTAGAGGATTGTGTATGTTTTTTATTGAATTTCAAAATAAAACTATAAAACACTCAAAAAGACCTAACGGGTTTGTCCTGAGTGCATACAATATATTATATATATATATTTACCGAAATATATTATTATATATGGAGTGAAGTATCTGTAGTTCCTTCACTAACGGCGCCCCGTCCATAGACCCGATTCAATTAAACTTTAACCAACTTCTCGTAAACAACACAATTATGAACCGGACGTAACAATTTGGGCTCTATTCCGTTCTCACAGGGCTCATGTTGCGGCGGAGATGCTATCGTGTCAATTATTGAAATGATTCTGTTGTTTCGACTTGTTATTATTATTTGGTGTGAAATCGCGACAAGTCGCCGCTTGTTTTTATTGACAAGGCCTCTTGTTTTATAGACAAGTTTAGACATTCTAAAATACAGAATCATTATTTAGTATAAGATTTATACTAACAAAAGAAATATCCAATCAATGTATTTCGTAAAGCGAATATTAAATATAATAGGTAATATTTTTAATAGGTACCCAATTAACGGGCTATGAATTTTCTCTTTCCTAGAACACCAAAAAGTAGTACTAAAAAAACAGTGGCACTCCGGGAGTGCTGACAGTAGTGAAAACAAAAGCAGACTACACTACAGATACTTAATTTTGGAGATTAAAAGTAGACTGTGTTAATCCAGGATATAAATTATCTGTATATCTAATTTAATCCAAATCTATTCAGCCATTTGAGCGTGAAGGAGTAACAAACATACACACACACACACATGCATACAAACTTTCGCCTTCATAATATTGGTGTGATACAAAAATTAATTTCATTTGATCGGTCCTTGATACTAAACAGATATTTTAGATGTATCAGAAATTATTGCTCATATTTGTATAATATATTTTTAATTATTGTTTGAGTTACCGAGATACTACAAAACGGGATACCAGTTTTGTTCACCTCGCAAAAATTTCAATTTACCCGTGCGTTAAACATGAAACTGCGTCAAAATATCGGGAATCAAATAAACTCACAGAACATGGTAAACATTTCGGTAACTAGAAAAATAATGTTTATAACCATGATAGTTTTAAAGTGGCTTTTATTTTTGTGGTATTATATTTTTACGGCTTTAATTTCTTGTTATATGTTAAATTATTGGTGTTTACAATATTTCCGATGGCCCAGTATTTACCTATTACTCTACGATTCTAAGGGTTTATTCCATCCTTTCATCCCTATACCCAGGCTATCAGCGAAATTTAATATCACTATGAGATGGGACTAGATATTGAACTTCGAGCTGTTTGATATTTAATATCCGTTGAGATAATAGGCGGCAACGTTTGATCTTGCAAATACTTGTTTGGGTATGTACCTTTTGTAGCTATTAAAGTAGCGGTTTAATGAACAGATGTAAATTATCATTATTAATCATAATATTAAATTTATTTCTCATTTCGTATACGTTTTTTATAAAATTATATATTTTATTTATTAGTTGCAGCGCAGCATCCAATAAAATCAGGTCCTTCCCGATCGAAGTATAAGAAGACCCAAGTCAGACATCATTGTGCCCGTCACTCGAGACGAGGGAGGATGTTACGTCTCAAGCTGATAGCCTGGATATAGCCGCAGCTACCGGAGTACGGGAAGACCCAATTTGCATCAGGTTGTGCCTAATCTAAGACGAGAATTTTAAGTCTCATAACTCTGTAATATCAACGGTAGCACGGGAACACAGCAAAGTGAGGGCATCACTTGGCGGCGAATTACGAATTATACAGTGCTCCAAATGTACTTGGCATATGCTCTTCAGCAAATAAAGGTAACGTAACGTACCGTTTATGCACTCATATCAATACACTAGAGTTCCCTGTTTTGCAGATGGCATAGACAAACAAATAAATCGAAGAAAAACATCAATTTTACGCTCATCTCACAAAGTCTGCCCGGCCGGGAATCAAACCCGGGACCCCTTGCTGAGAAGGCAGGGAATTACTACCATCTACGCTGTGGAGCCGTCAAATCAAGATTGTTCCTTTTGCTTCACTTTGGGGACACGTGTAAGGACTCGAGGGTACTACATTAAGAACGCTACGCGATCAAGAAGCAACCTTCTTTGATCACAGATGCGTAAAAATTCTAATAAAGGAGCATCGCACGTTCCCTGGCCTCGTTGTCCCAACTCAGCTTTCACGTATATTCGTATTGTCCTTTGTTTTACCTCCCTTCTTGACGCGTCGCTTACCTTTGTGACGTCACCAATTTGTCAAGTCTACCAGTTTTTATGGCGTTCACGCTTTGTACATCTGTGACGAAGACAGGGGAAATTGCCTACTCCGAAATTTTGGAAAGAATTGGGAAATTATGCTGAAGTCGTGAATCCTATTTATTATCGACACATATCTTAGCACGGTCCCGGATTTATTGTGTTCGTGGCGAAATATTAATTACCATTGAAATAGACGATTAAATTAAAATTAGTAGGTAAATTACTTACATGCCTGACTTGAAAATAAAAAAAACCTGATTTCAATGATAATTTTTAGCCCCGAAAGGCGTTTTTTTACATTTAAATTTAACCTAACATATAAAATAATGATTACTGAAGTAGAGACCACTACCCTAAGGTCGGTTTAAAATAAAACGGTAACTTCGCATTATGCCTTAAAACAGGTACAATTCACCGTTATCCGCAGATTGCACGATAAATTTTTAGCATTGTAATTCTACGTAATTTATTGGAAAAACTTTATGAACCGAAAACTGACCATTTGTCCAATAGTCGGGTGCAGCATTTTTTTCCGCCGCGTATCGTAAATTTTTGTATCGAGGGTGCGCTGGCTACCTCGAAATGGACATTGCTCTGTTTGACTTCACATCGCTTTTAAAACAAAAGCCAAGTGGTGTAGGCGCAAAATATCCTGAAAAACACAATAAAAATCAATTGAAAATCGAGACCTAACTATACTTACTAATAATTAAAAAAAAATTGTATTGTATTATAACAACAAGTGATTTAAAAATCAAAAAAACCAATTTCAATACTTTCAAATTAGCATGATACGTAATTTATAATAATTTACTTGGATGACATATTTTTTCCATTTATTTTTATTTAACAATCAAAGTATAGAACCGATTTTCATAAAAAATCGATGGGACCAATCTGAAAGCATGTTCTTTCAAATAAAAAAATATATTTTCAAATAGGTTGATAAATGGCGGAGAAATTGGTGAACATACTTAAATATATATACAGTGGAAAATATAACCTCCTCCTTTTTTGAAGTCTGTTACAATACTAAAGAAAAACATAATTTATTTTAAGCATTCTTTAATAATATGAATTAAGATTAGATGGTCGTGGAACGTAGCGTATAAGCTGCAGCTGCCTCGATCTGCTTTATTGTATAGTACCGTTTGCACATGTCTGTCGCTTATAATATCGAAACACATACATTAATTAATCAATGGAACCGGTTTAGTGCGATGCTTCAGTACCACTGATTGTATTTTAATTTAATTATTGAGATATCCATCTAACATGGGCCACACATAAGAGCAATAAGAGCATGAGGGCAAATTTTAGCCCACTACAGTGTATTCAAAATATACAGCCCTTTATAGGTAAGACAGATACAAATAAATAAAAATGTTTTGTTTATTTTTTAGACACTAAACCCTTAAAATTGTATAGCGCAAGGAATTTAGCAATGCTTCATATGAAAGCTTTATGCTGACATGAACTCCAGAGAGGATTAAGCCAACTGCAAAGTTCCGCGAATGCAAAGTGCTGTAGGTTTATGTTCAGAGGTACCTAGATTTACGATCGAGTACGATTCTCTTGAGCTGCAAAATCTAAATAATATGGTATACTTAGAGGCGTGATGGGATTCCAGGGCTTATGTGTTTCAGCTGACCTGAGAGATTGCAGAATTACTTAGAGGCGATAATTCAATTAAAAAGGTTCCAGTTTTTCTCGATAACTTTTCGTAAGTTTTCCTAATTTTTTCATTTTTATAATCTTTGCCATGATTACAAACACATCAATAAAATAATTATCGAAATTGGTGCGGCCGTTTTGAAGCGATGCGCTTACATACACTTGGAAATTGATTTTTATATAAATATTGTTACACATAACTGCACAGAAAGACCTTTTTGAAAGCTCTGTTAAATTAATCCATTTAATATGAATTTATTTTTAGAACTTTATGATGGAATAAATACTTTATATCATTAGAAAATCAATTACACCAATGGATATAATAACTATAACTACAAAAATAATTGAACTGGCTCACAGCTCAGTTCGTATTAGCCCTTCCTTCTGAGCTTTAGTTCGTGGTCACTTCCCACCTTTTGTGTGCCGAACATAGATTTTTGTTTTGTGTCAGGTTATTATAAGTTTTTTCAAAATATATTGGGGGCTAGAAGACGTTTGAAATATCCGAGAATATTTATTTACTTAATTAAAATACTTGAGGCTGAAACGGGTAATAACAAAACTTGCATGGCGTGCGCTGTACCGCAATAAAGTTTTAATGCCTCCATGTATCGTTAATTATAAATTAAGCAATTAAGTACTGAGGAAAAAAAACTAAGTTCATAGTTACAGATTACTGCGGACTAAAAACGCGAAATCATTGACGATATGCACAGAAGATATTCGGATATCCAAATTTCGTGTTCATTGACGGCTCTGTAGCTTACTTGTTAGCCCTGCCTTCGAAGCGCGTTCCCAGGTTCGATTCCCGTTCGGGACAAACTGTGTGTGATGAGTGTAAGGTTTATTTACGGGTCTTCGGCGTTTATCTTGTGTTTGTCCAAGCCACCTGGAACACAGTAATTAATGGATTCTGTTCTGAACATTTAAATTAAAACGACATTAATATAATACATTTTAAAATATTGATGTCTTGTTGTAATTCATGTTAAACATAAAATATAAGCCGTTTTGAGTATTAATTTAGTAGGTAAAAGAGCAGAATCGGTAGCATTTTCTAACCCCAAAGCTGAAAGAATAAATGGTTAGCATTATTGGCTTGTCCATGACCCTGAAACATTGCGGAAAACATTCTCTTTACCACTAAACAGAGCCAAATGGAAATTTTCCCAAGACGTCGATAGTTTATAGATATCGCCATCTGAATATCGGATGTTAGCGGCAAATAAAATTATACATTTGGTGCTTTGCCAGCTCCGTTTCCAAGATCCGTAGCAATGTTGAATAAAATTCGAATAAAATTGCACAGAGCTTCGCGTTTAGGGCAGGTAAGTTCTATCTAAAACCTACTTTAGATATTGTTTTAGCACCAATAGCGTTAGCGAGACTGAGAATAGCTAATGGCAAATGTTTCTTTGAAGATTTCAAATGTTTAAAAAGTATTATAAAATTTATTTCAAAGTAGCAATAGAACTTGGGCAAAGTTCATCCGGAGAAGTAGGTACTGCCTCCGCATCTGATAATTTGCCCCTAAGCAATGGTGCATTTATATTGCTGTGTTCCGGTGGAAGGGTGTGCTGGTGAAATCACATGAGCATGAGACGTAACATCCTCGTCTAGGGTGGCAGGCGCAACGTGGTGCAACTTGGGTGTTCTCATACGTCAAGATATCAGTCGATAAGCTTCTATAGCACTATGTCGGGTGTGTCGGTCGGCCTCCGGGTGGCTTGAAAAACTCCGACACAAAGTTGGCCACTTACACGAGAAGTAAATGATTCCACACCTTCATAGATTTGTAAGTAGTACGAGGAATTCCTTTTGAATAAGGAATTCCAGTTTTGATGGATTTTGTGTGATGCTCATAAATTTGTTCTCGAATGTTGAATGTTAGTTTTGTCAAGTATCCGTGTATATTCATGCTATGTGCAAAAGGTATTTTGGGTTTTCAGATTCAGATCAGGTTCAATCAATGGGTACATTTAGTTAATAATAATAGGTTACAGTTCCTCCAAAGTTCCGCTGTACAGCTACATGCTGTATAGCGGACTTTGTTGGTAGACTGTACATGATATAATTATAAGTCTACTATTAAATTAGGTACAAATATTACGTTAAGAGTTAGGAAGGAATGTCAGACTTTTAGTTCTCGTAAACTCAAGGAAACCTACAAGTTAAGGCTAAGGTTAAGGTTTTGATTAAATTGTATAATACCAATATATTCACTGTTGTTTGTTACATTTGTTATTTTTCTTTGTGTTAGGCAATAAATACAGAAATTGTTATTTTAAAATTTTAAATACACAATTCTAAGGATAAACAATTCTGGTATACAAAACCCGAACGCACAAAGTTGGCTTTCACAATTATTTTCCCAAATCCTTTGAACTTAAAAGTTTCCAATATTTCTCGTTCCCGGAAATATTGCAATTTCTGTTCTGTGTATAAACAGCCCGCGGGAGGCTGGCGCGACAAAGTGGCAATATTCCTTCTCAACGGGGCTTCTCAAACAAGGGGACATGACTGAGATAGAAGTATCTACTCACAGATGGGACAAAAAGAGATGACGTCTGGTTATTAATTGGAGGGAATTGACGGAAGTGCACGTAAAGGTCGTGTTTTTGACAAATTTCGCTTTGATACAGCGATTATTTTCACATCACGGAGGAGGGTCGACTTCTAAAGTGACTGAATCTTCAGTAGGTAAACGGTAAATAGAGTGGTCTACGCAAATTTTATTTTGTATATAATACTAGAAATCTCAAGCAAGGAAGTCGAGGTTAATTCATTGGTTTAGTCGCTGGTTCATTTCATACAAGCGTCAGTGAGTCAACCTTAGTGCATGTGTCATCTAAAAATCCGGATTTAGGATCTTCACTCTCGCTTTTATAGAATAGGCTAGTGTTCCTGCGGTGGCAACATAAGAAATATTGTTATGAATAATTATTATTTTTGGCTTTTTCAAATTTATTTAGCCTGGATTCTATTGTTTCACTTCTTTCAGTTCTAAACGTCTTTTGCAAAAGTCGACCAGTGTCCCGTGTGGAACTCTGTTCAGGCCATCACCGTAGTGAATTATTTTTTAGGTCTGTGGTACTGGCCGTGTAGTCACTAAACATTCTGTGGCATGGGCAGATACCAGTACAAAGAAGCTCACACAAATTTGAAAGATATTGTTACGCTATTGAATAAACTCTTTTGTTTTAACACGTTTGGACAAGTTTGAAAACACTGGTGGTGTTAAAAAAAAAGCGGTAACTTTATTTTTTATACATTTTTTACATAATTTATATCAGTTGAGTGTCAGTTCATATCAAATTTATCAAATTTTGTCTGGATGGCTCAGTTGGCACCCCTACACCCAAAGGACCAGAAATCAACATGGAATTAATAAAATTAATCCAACCATCGAACCATTCGATGGTTCCAGAATAATTGAATTATATCGCAAAGCTATTTTTCAGCGCGACATCGCTCAACCGTTGCGCTGTGATCTGATTATTTTGATTGCAACGGAAAATATTCGCATATTCAATTAAACGTTCAAACAAAACTGATTGTGCGAATTCTATTCGGAGTTATTTCGTGTTAGTGTGATTTGTCGACTACTGGTTGTAGTTTTTCGTTGTTTGAATTTGGTTATCATCAATGTTTTTTTATTATTATCTCACTACAGTTAGGTATTGTTGAAATAATATCTTACTATTGTATTTTGTAGGGGACCCGTTGCTTGCGTCCGTGCCTTTGAATCCCTACACGTATGACCTTAGTGGTGTTAGAGGAGCAACAAAAATTAGCAGTACTACTTAACATATTGCGGGGCCTCTAGTCACGTTTTTTTTTTACATATGTTTTTTTACATATGTTTTTTTTTTATAAATTATTAGACGGCGTTAAGCTTCATTAATTTATTGTTAATTAACTTATACTTTTAATATTGTAATTTAAAAGGCTTCGTAGCTTAGTTGGTGGCCCTGCCTTCGTAGCAGATCCCGGGATTCCCTGTAAGGTTAAAGTTTAAGTTTGAATACCAACAGAAAAACTTTGGATTGGTAATGGATTCTGTCAACCGTTTATTATGAAACCTTTAAAACCTTCAACCTTAATATGCAATAATAAAATTATTTGTGCGTACTGCAAGGGAGTGGAATGCTTTGCCTGAGTATGTGTTCCCTGACCATTACAACCTGTGAGTCTTCAAGAGTAGAGTAAATAGGTTTCTCCTAGACAAGCGTGCTCCGTCGTCGGCCGCATCTTCACTTTCCATCAGGTGAGATGGCGGTCAAACGCTTGGCTATACATCAATAAAAAAATAAATAAATAATACTTTATCGTATCGTGAACTTTCCTAGATATCCAAAAGAATTGCAGCATCACCATTAGGAGTAAAACTCACGTCGAATTGCATTCAACACACATCACCCACACACACATACCCCACAATTTATGGCTCTTCATTACTGACCGAGAGCAATCTCTACCTATCTCCAAACCATCTTAGCTTTACTCACCTTTGCAGCACATGCCCATAATGTCGCCACTACCATAAAAACATCCTAACTGACGCCGCGGCCGACAAACTTTCAACTTTAGTTTGAGGAAATATAGTCTGGTTTGGCTGGCGAGACGACAGGACATGTGATACTGGAGTTGGGTGGTAAGTTTTTGTGTTTCAGCCAAGTCATCTATTTCTCGAGTTCGTCGACCAAAGTTGACCCAATGTTATCGCTGTCACTATTTAGATACAGAAGTAAAACTTTAGAACAAAGTTTCTTTGTTGTATAAATTCAACATTGTAGTTTAGTGCGCTCGGGATAGGAAACTTGGTAGTTGGTTACTTTACTTTTATTAGAAGGTGTAAAGTAAAAATACGGCACGACGAGGTAACTGTTGAATAAACTGGCTTATTCTAGAAATTTATTTTTGCTCAATACTTTAAATTCACTTAAAATCTTAATGGATGGAACGAGCTGAGGGCCCGCCTGGTAGTAATAAGTGACGACCCCCGCCCATGACAACAGTAATACGAATCAGAATAAGATTTGGATCTTACACTGAGTCGCACACATCCTGCTGCGTCCATCACCCGACGGGGATGATGCGTTTCATGGGCATGTGATTTCACTGGCACCCACACCGTTCCACGGAACATAGTGAACACATACGAGCACTACTGCTTGGCGGCAGCAGATAGGTGTGGAGGCAGTACATCTCCGGAAAAATTTGGCACATATTCTACTCCTACTTTTGGTTGCTCCTTTAGCACCACCCAGGAGGTACGTGTAGGGAATCAAAGGTTACTCACCTGGATGCGAGCAACTAGACCCCCCAATTATTTTATTACTGCTTGGTTCTATGATTATGAGTGTCCATGCCATCTGCAACACAGGAAATACTGGTGGGGAAAGAGTGTGTGTAAGTATTTAAAAAAGATCGTGAAGTTTGCTCAACATAAAACGATTCAAATTTACCTGTAAAATCTTTACTATTTTTATTGTTCAGCAATTCCATTTCAAGATTTTTGCCCAAACACGTATTTCAAATCCGTTTTTCGTTTGAAACGGATATGAAAGAACTGGGTTTCAGTGCAAACAGTGCTCACTTCCGCTCCGGATGTACCAAAGCCTCTCAAAAGGCTATACGTACGCCATTTTTCTTTGTGCTCTTAAATGGATATAATTCATAATGTTTTCGTTTTCATGCACTGCTCCTAGTAAATAACTGTATCAATATAAGAACGTTTAGATACTCAAATCTCTGCACAATTTGCACAATTGTCTGTGTTACAGGTGGCATGGACAAGAATATTACAATCACCTAAGACCCGAGTAAAAACTTTAGGCTCATTACACAAAGTTAGCTCTAACTGGGAATCGAATCTGAAGTTCAGGGTGGCTGCCAACTAAGCCACAGCAATCTTTCCTTCAACCTATGTTGCTCTCTCCGATGTATACTAAAGAAAAAAAAAAGAAAAAATTTGTATAGCATAGCTATGGAAACTAGATGACTGATTTCCCTTTTTCTTTAATATACTGATACATATTAACTCCCAGACACATAATAATCATTTATTTGTCCTAAATGGAAATCGAACCTAAATACTAACTAAATTACTAAATACTCAATCTCATGACAACCAATCATCGGTTCGAGAAATTCGAATATCAACCAAACAAATGTCCCGAAAGGTTCTTCGCAAATTTATTGAAATGATCAGTCATTCGGAAACTGGGCATATGATTTTTTCACAACGCCTGTCACCACGTCTTCAGTTCCTCGCTGGTATGACCTATTTTTTAACGAGCCAGTGCTATTACTACCTCATAAATGTGACTTTAATTATTGGCTTTAATGTACACTTTTTATCGTTGAAACATGGAACTTACATTACCTAATGCATTACTCGACTTTCATTTTCCCGTAAGCAAATGGGTATTACCCGCATTACTTTGAATTAATGACACCAGAAAATTGATTGAAGAATAAACAAATACAAAAAATTTATATATCAAAAAAAAAAGTAACAATAATTTGACACATTTTTCTATGGCCCTGCGTTGCACGGGTCCGAAATACGATTATCTGTTAACAGTGCTTACTGTGGAGAAAACATGTTCTTTTCACGTTGCTCTTTTTTGTTTGAAGTGATTGGAAGCTAGCACCCTCCCTATGTTAAGTGGCCACTTCCACCCATAAACAACAGTTGCGACTCCGGTCTTCCCCTATCACAAAATGAGACGGCATTTTGCTTGGCGGCAGATTACCAGGTAGCAGTTCTGCAGACAAATTTAGCACAAGTTCTAGTGCTACTTTTTGCTGCTTTTTTTGCACCACCCGGGGAACACGTGTATGGCTTATGAGGGTAGGTACTTACCTACGGACGCTAGCAACGTAGACCTAATGAAATACTGATGACATAATTATAACAATCGTTTGTTAATCTCAATTATACATTACCTAATAACATAACTGGGCAATTATTTATTTATTTACAGAAGATAAGAGTTTGAAAAAGGGAGGTATCTTTAACTTCCGCGGAAGAGTGCAAGCCGTTTCCGTAGCCCCAGCAATGGGCATCTAGAAGGGACCGTGGGGTTTTAGGCCGGTAAGAATACGGCATAACCCGTCCAAAGTCCTCAGGGCGGGCGAGTACCGATGAAGGATTTCCTCACGAAAAAAAAAAAGATATCTTTAACTTTTATCATTACTATTATAGTACTATTATACTTTCTTTTATAGTGCTACTAATGTTCATAACATTAGTTAGAAAAAAATATTAATTTATAAAAAAAATGCAAAATTTAGAATAAGTAGATTTGGTGGCATATCAAAATATTTGCTTCTAACAAAAAACTTACTATTTCGAAAAGAGAAAATTAGGCATACAATGGCTGCCTAACCAATTTGTTACAAACTTATAATACTCAAATATTTTATCCATCTTGCGAGGTCGTTGCTCTGGGGGTGGTATACTGAAATTTATGAAGGCACTGCGGTCTATCAATCCCATTTACCGTATAATGGAACCAAGCATTTGTCACTCAGCACTATTAGCGTGAAGTTTGTATGAATATCGATGTTTTGTGAGCTGTCTGGGGATATTATGATCATGTAACTTCATTGTCAGGAATAAATAAATATGTATATTAAGGTATTTAATTATTATCACCGTACGAGCCTCTAATGTTCCCACTGCAGGGACGCCGGTCTACTCTCGATAATTGAGAGTGAATGGCCTTTGATCTATCACGGTTGCCCAATCCGGATTGGTAGATGTCACATGTCCCCGAATTTATGGTTCTAAGACATGCAGGTTTCCTCACGATGTTTTCCTTCACCGTTTCGAGAACGTGGTATTGCGCACATAAATTTTTCAAGTGAAAAACCTCAGTGGTGCACGTGTGGGTTTGAACCAGCGACCTTCAGATTGAAAGTCGGCGTCTATGCCCCTGGGCCACCACGCATGCACAATTCTTATATTAGTTATGAAATACATTAATATATATCTAGAATTAAGATAAAAGGAAGACATGCTAAAATACGCGCGTGATTTATATGCTTGTAAAGTCAAAATTAAGTGATTTAAAAATAGAATAAACCATCTTCATTACTTTCATCCCCACTTTTAGCCTTGAGGGGTGAAAATTTTCCATGAAAAATGGTACCATGGTACCAAAGTACCACCTATCAAATAAAAATATAATTCAATATTGGTACATGATTCGAGAAGATATCGTGAAACAAACTTCCAAAAAACAGATAAAGATTTAGTCCTAAATCCTTCTAATATATTGTTTTCTTATAGTTTACTTCACACCAGTAAAGTAAAAAATTATATTCCATTGATATAAAGACATCTACTTTTTTTTATGTGATTAAGTGACGGCACGAGCTGAGGGCCCACCTGATGGTAAGTGGTAACCCTCGCCCATGACAACTGTAATGCGCGCGACTCAATATGAGATACAAATCTTTACTGAGTCGTATTCATCCTGCTGCGTCCATCACCCGAGACGGGGATGATACGTCTCATGCGCATGTGATTTCACCGGCAGCCACACCCTTCCACCGGAACACAGTAATGCAACCACTACTGCTTGGCGGCAGATTCCAGATGTGGTGGCATTACCTCTCCGGACGAACTTGGCACAAGTTCTACTGCTACTCTTGGTTGCTCCTTTAGCACCACCCAGGAGGTACGTGTAGGGAATCAAAAGGTACACACCTACGGACGCGAGCAACTGGACCCCCCTACTTGTGTAGTTACAGGTATAAATTTTATAAAAAAATATCATATGATCATTGGAATTACTTATCGTGGAAACGCGAAAATTGCTCGTTTTCACGTTACTGTATTAGTTAATTAGCTTTCTGGGAATATTCAAAGCACGGCTTGATGACGCAATTAGAAAATTAATGAATTTGTTTTTGGGATACGATCATTACTAATTTTGTTATTTGAAATTTACATGAATAAAATTACATCATCGTTATAATCAGTGACCATAAATTTTACTGGAATTTGCAATTTTTTTTATTTATGCGAAAATGATACGGAACTAGCTGAGGGCCCACCTGGTGGTAAGTGGCGACCCCCGCCCATGACAACAGTAATGTGGCTCAATATAAGACTTGGGTCTTACACTGAGTCGCATTCATCCTGCTGCGTCCATCACCCGAGACGCGGATGATACGTCTCATGCGCGTGTAATTTCACCGGCACCCACACCCTTCCACCGGAACACAATAATGCGAGCACTATTGCTTGGCGGCAGATTCCAGGTGTGGTGGCAGTACCTCTCCGGACGAAATGACCTGAGTTAATTGTAAATCTAACATCAGGTGGACTGACAGATCGTTCGTTTTGGTACTTATAGTGACGGAAAGAACTGAATATCCACCTGATATTAAGTGGTTACCTCTGCCCATGACAACTGCAACTGCATAGCATGCGTGTGCGGTCAGTCGAAAATTTGTATAGAAAATATATCGTAATATGCCTTGTTATAATTTATTAGTACATTATTGCAAAGGCCGTGAAATAGGCAATTGCACGTCGAGTATGAGTTTAAAGGCCAAGCTGTAGGCGAGGACTTCACCAATATGAGTCAGGCAATTGCCATTTCCGCCGAGGCATAATAGTGCTTTTGTCATATGAATGCAAGAAAATAAAACATACTTCAATATTATACATTTAATTTAATTATTATTAAAAGTTACATTAGTCATATTGAGGCAATTATCAATGAATATTTTATTAATAACTCCAGCACGCAGTTTTTGAATTTGGAACACAAATTCAAAAAATGCTGCATTGGATTTGTTTTTCTTTGTCTGTGAATTCGATACATCGCGTGTTCTTTTTTCGAAAATAATGACAATATTTCCATGCATGTTTGAGAAAATTAATATTATACTCGTAGTTCCGTGTGTGCTTTAAGTTCGTGGCGTAACCTAGGCTATTTATTATCTACTAAGTAGCAAAACCTAGTAATAAATAGGTGCCAAGTTACTGTCCGTTAATCCAATGATAATCCCACAGGAGTGGTGCCATTACAGCTGATTTACCGACCGCGTCTAACCTAAAACTTTCACGTGTGACCCTGTTCTCGATTTATATCCGAGAATTTGTTTAACTTTGTCGAATAATGGAGTTCATCGAGTTGTTTTTGTAAGCCTAATTGTGGGTAGAAAGTTTACGGCAGTGATAGGTATCATTTTCATTGTTTTACTGAATTCCGTTATCAATACTGTATTTTTTTTTATGTTTGTTGCGCGATTCTATTAATGTGGGCCGAATTTGATCATTATTCTTTGATTTAATAGAGTGAAATGTGAATGACCGCCTCCGAGGTGTTTCCATAGACATTTCATTAAGAAATTAAACCCCGAAATTAAGTGCGTAACATAAGTGTTGGAAGATTCAATACTTTCATCACTTACGTCACTATATTTTTTTTTTAACGTAATATATTACACACTACGTATCATATAACAACGTATGTATATTACGTTGTTATATGATACTGTTAACCATCCTGCCTTGCAAGCCAGGGGGCCCGGATTTGATTTCCGGTCGGTGCAATATTTGTGTAATTCAATTTTAAATTTGTACTCGGGTTATGGATATTGTTATTCTTTATTTTTCCATGTATTTTTCGACAAACGGAATTCTAGTGCAGGGATATGAGTGTCACCATATTTGGAATCTGCCGCCGAGCAGTAGTGCTTGCATTAGTGTTCCTGTGGAAGGGTGTGGTTACTCGTGAAATTACAGGCGCATGTGACCATAACATTCGTAGCCAGAATAAATATTTGATGAACATGTAAACATTTGCGGAATTCGAACTTACGATGCTAAATGGCGTACTTACTTTATATGCTACCGAAGTTATGACAGATAATCGAGCCATTCCATCTTCATATTGCAGTGGTGGCAGCGACAGGGTGAGTTTGATATTCCCCTACCAAAGTAAGGGTTGACCAAGGTTATCAAATGTTGCGCTATTTTTACCTTCGTTATACGGACCAGATTGATGTTATTTTTTTCCTTAAGAAAGTCTTTTATGTGACTGTACTTACCAAACGATCTGACAGCCCACTAGATGTTAAGTGGCTACTGTGGCCTATAAACAACAGCAAAACGACTCCGATCCTCCCCTAACGAAGAGAAGACTCAAGTCACATCGCCCGTCACTCTGAGGCTTAGAATTATCTCATGTAACAGTGTTACTGAGAAATGTTTGACACCGGTAAGACAAAGAAAACCCATTTATATTGTAAAATAACGGTTTATTTTAATTACCTCGTAATCATTGAAGCTATATCGATTAAATATAACATACAATACATACACTTATACTAAACAGTTAATTAATAATTATACACGTAAATAAATATACAATCACAATCATCTGGCACTCGCTGTCAATTAAAAGACAATTTTTCACACAGTTTTCAATACAATACATCTCATGACAATACACGTTTTCACACAATACATATATTTTCACATTGAAATCACATGTTTTAGCTAATATTAATTGGTATGTTTGATCACAAAATATGACTAATATGCTTTTTTTTTTCTTCAATTAGTCTTTTTATTTATGTATTGAAAGTTATGAACAGAATTACAAACACTAATCCAATTATGGAAATTATTGCATAGAAATATGCATAAGGTGACGCTACAGGCAAGTTAAAATAAAAAAAAAAACAGGCAATTTGCATTGCTAAATTAATTCATCACGTTAGTCGTAATAATGAAAAGGGAAAAATAATTCATTCACGAAATTATTACATAAAATATTATCACATGTATTTATGGTATTTTTCCAAAATAATAAAAAAATGGTGTTTTAGTTTATATAATAAAATACATATTTTATTTTATATATATACAGCTATCTGTCGAGATGACACATTAACTATGATCATCCGCTATAAAAAAGTATTTTTTCTTATGGTACTACAGACATCGATTTCACTCCTATAATATCAAGATTAAAGTTAAAAGTAAAAAATACAAGTAGATAAATGGATTATAATATTTTTCACACACGAAAATTACTAATATTGAAATTTTAACGAATCGAAAGTATTACTACACTTTCACATATAACCTCATCCCTCCCCTTTACCTCACCTCGAATTACGAAAATCACTAAACACTGAATAAAAAAAAATTCAGAAAGTCCGTCGTAGTAAACGAAAAGCTATGTCAAGGGCGCGGCTTGTAAACTCCGACGGCAGAATTTGCCACATACATGAAATAAATTGTATACCTACTTACATTAAAAAGCGAAACCTAGAATTTGTGCACTTTCACAATGCCTAGTAATCACCCTGTTTAGCCAGTACTTTATGCATACATACATTACAAGCTAGACTAGAAATAAACAGCATAGATATAACATCGGCAACAGGGTAACAGTTGTAATATTTAACATAACAAAAAATAGCATAACAAAAAAATGAGTAGGTAAAAAAAAGAAAAATAACAATTGTATAAACCCGTATTTATTTCTGTAGAGAGTAGATTAAGGTGAGAAAATAATCACAGCGCTTATTCAGAGTAAAAGATATTTAAAATGTTTAATATAAATTACATTATAATATAAAGTTTTATTAAGAGCTGATTTATAAATACATAAATAAATGTTTCGTTGGTAACAGAGAAATGATATTTTCCTGTATAAAAAATGAGGATGTTCTCAGTTCAGTAGTACGTTTTTTTTGTATGTTTATAATACGATTTCTTCGCCAATTGTTGACTGTTTGGATGATTCCTTTAAATTTGTCAGGGTGTACCTTCGAGGAATCTTCTCCATAGAAATCTCATGAAGAATGGGCATAAAATACTCGTAACTGATGAAATCACTTTATTCGATATTTTAATTCTATATGGGCTTAAATTATCTATCAAAACACGAGTTACACAAAGTGTAACTTTGTAAAATAGATGTAAATAGTAGCCACAAAAGGTTCAATTTCCACGCAAAAAATTACGCAGACTCTTCTAGTCTTTTTTTGATATATTTCATTATGGGATTATTATTTGTGACTAAACTTTAATATACAAAAGAAACAAAAGTAAAAAAAAAAATAATGAACCCAAAACTATAATAACATAGCACAAATAGCTATTTATGTTTCCTTGAAATATAAAAATCATGGACGAATAATATACTACGTGCTTATATTACATTATACATTATACATTTGACTAAATAATTGTCCTGATTCCATATCATACTAATTTGATAACGATTAGACAGTACATCAAGTTACATTTTATTATAATTGTGGTATAATAGACATATATTTTCATAGTTGCCACGAACTGCTTCCGACTTCAAAGAATGAACCATAATCACACGAATTTCTTTACATATTATTATATATAAAATTTAATATATTTTTATAATTATTACTGTAATGTAACGTATAATGTAAAAATCAAACGTTAGAGGTTATTTTTAAAACTTTTATATCTTTTTTTTTCTTTTCAAAGAATACAAGTGTATCTCAAAAGCAATTTTCCTTTTATACATCATGGTAACCGATAAATTAAGTCTGAGAGTTTGTTCAAATAATTATTATTAAATTATTTTAGTTGTGATTAGAATTCCGAACATTTACTACTATTTCGAGATGTTCGGTGATGAACTACAATACTAAAATACAGTACTCTACTTTAAATAGACTGAATTTCTATTACTTAAGAGGCAACGCCCCCAAGGCAACTCATTGATAAGAGCATTGCCCTGATGATACGCACAAATACCCTGCGTATATGTGAAGTGGAGGGCGGTGTCTCGATTCATAAAAATCATGCGAAAAGAAAAAATGAACTTAAAATACGCTGCAATATGAAAACGCCCTTATAAAAAAAAAGAAAAAAAGATATGAAAACTTCAATTTTTCAATAAAAAAATCCTTTAAAATGGTTCTATTTCGTTGAAGCCGTCGTAGCATCCTATGACTAACTACTGGTTTGGTGTTTGATCCTTTTAGTTTTCCGGCCTGGACGGACTTTATGTCCTCAGGAACCCTCCCTTATACTTAAACTTACTTATATTTACATATACTTATATCTAAACGACATTATATTTTTATTCGTCTGTGTTACTAATTTTATTTTTATCTGACATGTTATGGGAATGTTCAAAAATTTTTCCGACCGCCAAGATTCAAGATAAGAATTTTAATGTATTTTAGTAAGTTATTTTTATGAATCAGAAAGATTATTTGAATGGTGTAGCATTATATGCTATTAATTTACTTTGAACTGACGAAATGTATAATTATATCTACATATTATCTTAACACTTTCGTTTTGATTTACTACGTTTATATTTACTAAATTCCAGAGAGATTTTTAAACATACATGTTATATATACCAATCAAAGATTGCGCTTTTCGGCTCCGACTTATAATAATTATTTTAAATTCCTTTGCATCGAATTTGTGTTAAATATACATTTTTATATTAGTTCTAATAAATCAATTTCCGGTTTTTATTTCAATTTTCTCTATGTTATTATACTTGTATGTTTCAAGCTACTTCAAATATACAAAATTTATGAACGCGATTTACCTGAACCACGTATAAGTAACATGTATAGCATAACATGAAATATTATTAAATTATTGTTGAGTGTTGATTGGTGAAATTGATAAAAATGCTAAGCGTCAGAATAATTATAAAATATTAATTACTTGAATATTTAATTATAGCTAACACCAAGTACGGGTTACAAAATTTATAACTAATTATTGTATATACAAAAATAAATAATTTAATTAATCTTTGGCAGGCACTTTGGTATTCAAAGAAATGGGAAACTTGAGTGCCAAGATAAGTAATAGTTATTATAGAGTTAATAAAACGAGGTGAAATTTCGTGGTGAATTTGTTATACGGAATATATACTCGAAATAAAAAAAAGGTTCGTAATATATCAGAAGCGTGTATGTACACGCTTCTGTTAGACAACATATTACTTCGTTTATCTCAAAAATAAATGTTATGCTGCAGACATACTTTTTATTCCTGCGATTTTTATATCAGGTGAAGATGATGGAAATAAGTAATGAAATCATGGTGCTTGAACCTTTAGTTATCTACGGGAACTTAATCAGTTTTAACGAAATGGATGGATTGATTAAAGGTCCGAAAAGGACGAATGATAAAAGGAAAATTGGACACTGGGTGCAAACAAGTAGTCCAAACATTGATTTCTCTATATAAGTTTGTATTGAGTTCTATAAGGTTTTTTTATATGTCAGTTATTATTAGGCTCCGATTTATTCAGAAAAGATTTAATGCAACTTTCATCGCGTTCAAATAAAGCCTTAATTAGGTTTTTTAAAATGATCTCTTAACATAATGTTAACTTTAATGTATTGAAATTAGCATTGAAAAATATTTACTAATTGTATTATTAAAGCATTGTCCAGATCAGGTCTCGGGAACACTTCGAGTTAACGCTTCTGTGGATGCCTCGCGGAAGCTTCATACGAATCGAACAAAATCTAAACCTAAAAACTTGAAACAGCAGAGGGAACATGCCAGGATAAACGACGAAATATAGCTAGGAGGAAACAGTTTCTAGAAAAGAAGTACATACAAGAGCTTAGATACAATGTTCAAATATAAGTACTGAGAGCTTGCCTGAAGTCGTGCAGTGCTGCCAAGAGTTGCGGCGCAGTTGGTCGAGCTACGGGTGACAGCGTCCAACACCATGACATGAGGCCGTACCTGATAGAAGAGATTAAAATCTTGCATAAATAAAAATGAATTGCTAAATGTGTTGATAAGCGCAAAACTCGAGAACGACAGGACATATTCGGCATTTCTTTTTCATATTTAAGTCCGTGGAAGGTATTCACGAAGAAAAAGTTGGAGATTGAAAAAAGAAAAAGATGGAGTTTTTCTGGAAAGTAAGAAAACACCCAAGACCCAAGAACAAACTTTACGCTCACAACAAAGTCTGCCTCGGTTCGTAATCAAAACCTAACCTACTAAGCTAAGGAGTCGTCACTCGCTCGCATTGTACCAGAGAAAAAAAGAGACAGGCGGTTTGAGGGATGGCAATGCCTTAAATGCATAATCATCACTAGTTTAAAAATTGTTACTCCTAGTTCTAGCATCTAACTTCATACTAAGACCTAAGTGGCACAGGGAGCAGGTGTGCTGCTTCTAAACTACTTTACTAAATGTGGCAACACAATATCATGAAGTAGCATTAAAACTCAGAAGCATTTTCTGTCACTAAAATTTGAATTGGCAGTCAGGTAAGTGCCCTTTCCTATCCTTAGACACCCCTTTATCCACTAGCCACCTGGCATCGACACACACAATCACTAACCCAAGACCCGAGAACAAGATTTATGCTCACCACGCATTATATTCCCCAGGGAAATCAAACCCTCATCGCTTCGGGGTACTACCAACTTGTCCAAGGGGCTGTCTAACTTAACCATAGGGCCGTTTCTCAAGAAGTCGCACATTGATGGGTCTGTACTACCGATTGTATCTTTTTTTATTCATGGACATTACATACGCTTCAGAAACAGGAGGTTAATTCAGCTGTATTTTTTTTTAATGTATTTTACGCGATTCCTTTGCCGATTGTGATTTTGATGATTATTTTCAATTAAATAAAGTTTACCTTCTAAGTTGTTCCGTAGAAATTTTACGTAGTAACTTTACCCATAAGAGCGTAAAATATGTAAATAAGTGTTTTAATCAGCCACTTATATTAAATGCTGTTTTGATTATCAAATAAAATGTTCCGTACTAATTGTACTTATAATGTTAGGATATCTGCTACAGTAACGAACAAATTTTCACTGAGAAATTTGGCTTGCTTAGGTTGGTTTAAAATACACGTCTGTTTGTCCTACCACAGAATATTTGTCGTAGTTTTACTTGTCAAACTAGTCTTAATACAGACAAAAGCTATAGGCTTAATAATAAAGATTCCTTACAGTTTTGGTACAAGTTTACTTGAGCTAATGATCTTGTGGAAATAAACACTACTAGCAAAAGATTTCGCGTGAACATCGCCCTATTTGCCAGTCATCCTATCGCATTATCCCCTTTTGTGTGCGGTTTATACTGATAGTACTTAGCAGAAGCTTTCATACATTCAACTACTTTTACTCCACGAATATGTTTTCCTAATGTTTCCGTACATCCAACCCATTTCGAAAGTCAACTCGAACGTGCACTTAAAATAACCAGTTGTAAAATCTACGTTGTCTAACTTTGCTAGAATTGGATCAATTTCGAATGGAGTCTGAAGGCTCTTGGAACGGAGTTCAGTCCAGGGTTTCTTGAAGTGTAAATTGACTTTTGCAAGTTGGTCTCGAATGAGATGTCTGGTAAAACTGCTGATAGCTCTTATAAGATTTTAAAGTGTGAATTTGATAATCATAGCTTATTTTTATGTTGGTGCATCGTGTAGGTATTTATTTAATTAAGGTTATAGGCCCTTTTTGCCCAACTTTGCAAGAAAGAGGGTTATGTTTTTCGATTGTATGTCTGTATATATGTATGTATATTCTTTTGGCATGCCTAAACTGATTGATACTCTATAGACAAAACGGCTTGATGGATTTTAGCCAAATAGGTGTCGTTTGATTCGCCTTGATTGTGAAAGTGACACTGGTAACAATAAAATTATAAATATTTAAACGGTCGATTTTTGGCGCCGTCTTATGTCTTCAAAAATATTTTTTCCCTCAAAACCTATTGAGGGATTTAGTAAGAACCTTAGAAATTAACGTTTCCAATAAACGAAAAAATAAGAATTATTCACTATGACAAAAAAACATTTTTGAAAAAAATACTCACAATTCATCAGGACAGTTGTGGGGTTGCGAAGGTCGGTACCCTCCACTCAAGAATGCCCCGACGTCAGCTGCATCCAGTTCTGACAGTGGAGATGCACCCAGGGTAGCGAGCTCCCATAGTGTCACTCCTAAGGACCACTGCAAATACGCGTAGATCAGAAAATAGTGAAGGCCAATAAATGGTGCTAAAGGTAAAATAAAAAATTACATATTTTTAAATAAATAAACGTTTACACACTAATCCTAGTGCAGGGGGCACTAGGATTCCCTGCGTCGCAGATATTACCCAAAAACCGACAGCAAACTGTCTCATTACAAAGTCTGCCAAAGGGAATGAACTTGCGACCCCTCGAAGGCAGAGACACGCAGCCTCTGCTTTCGAGGAATCGCGAGTCTTTTGATTTGACTTACCACATCAGAAGCCGTCGTATACTGGTTCTGGAGCAGCGTTTCTGGAGCCATCCACTTCACAGGACGGTTCTCGTTGTCCCCCAGACAGTGGTAGTCATCAGGAAACAGATCCCGGGACAGTCCGTTGTCAGTCACTTTCAGTCTCAATTTCTCATCAACCCTGGATGAAAGTAAAACCCAATGTCTCAAAAAATAACAGATTCAAAATAAAGCTTCGCGATTCCTGAAGCTGTGAAGTTAGTAAGGACAACATTTTTGTTATCTGGTGAATATATCTATACCAATAAATGTATAGATAGCTTATACCCTGGTTCAACACAAGCTACTTTGATCCCGGAAAACAGCAGGTAACACCGCGGGCGTAGCTAGTATATTATATCAATAACAACCATGTCCCCGAATAAAAACGAATCACTCCAACTGCATACAACTGTCACTTGAAGACTTACACACAATTCCTGGCTGCAAAGTCAGCGTGGACAAATCGCTGAACATGCAAATATGCCAGACCGCACGCTGCCTGAGCTCCTAAATCTACCAGCTCTCTCGTCGCTGGCGCTGTTTGATGGCCTAAGCGGCATGATGTGAGGAACCTGTGAATAAATAATTATTCATGGACATTTCACACATCACTATTATAGCCTAAACTAAACTTGTACTATGGGAACCAGATAATGATTGCTTTGTAAGTAGAGTAGGTTACAAATCTAGTCTGCTCTACAGACAACAATTTGATAACAATAACAATGATTCTAAAAGACAATTTTTTTTTTTTTTTTTTATGGAATAGAGTTGCAGACGAGCAGACGGGCCTCCTTATGGAAAGCGGTCACCGTCGCCCATAGACATCTGCAACACCAGATTTACTGTAAAAAATTACAAGAAATTTTATACCGTCAAAAATATTTATATCACCTTTTGAGATTTGAGGAGTGTGAAGCACAGTAGTAGACTAGGAGCGGTTTCCTTGCTTCTTCCGCACAGGCTGCCATTGGCGTCAGAACGTTTCCGTGAACCAATCCGTGGAGCCGCAGTCCTTCAGCCACGAGCAATGCTGCCTGCATGGCTGATGCAGCATCTATTTGTATAAACCTAAGTCTCAAATCATACTGATATTATAAGGGGGTAACTTAGGCTACTTTTATTTTAGAAAAATAATAAGGTGGCCTAATACACACAATAAAAAGTTAAATTACACGCGGGCAAAGTCGCTGGGAACAGCCAGTTCTGCACAAAATGAGATTTGTCTCGTAAAAATTATTATAAAAATGTACATCACAAATATATTATAAAGGCAAAAGTTATAATACAATATTAATTAGATTAAGTATGCTAAATTAATTTTTGTTTGAAAAAAACTTCGTAAGTAATGCCAGATTCGCAAAACAGAGAAGAGAAACGTCGTGAGCATGTCCTCAAACAAAAAATTCGACAGACATGTGACATCTACCAATCCGGATTGGGCTCCCGTGGAAGATTATTCACGCTTCTCGGTAGACTAGTGCCCCAGCAGTGAGAACATTAGAGGCTGGTACGGCGGCGGAGTTACCTGTGACAGTCTTCACCATAACCTCCTCGTAAGTGTCGCCCCTCTTGAAAACACCCTTGTAGATCCTCCCAAACGTGCCTTCATGGACAAGGATCTCGAGTCGGATGTTGGAGCGAGGAGTTGTAAGCAGCCGGAGCTGTTCCGCTGGATCAGTGATCCGGTCTTTTGGAATAGTTTGCTGTAAAGTTTTGGCTACGTGAATTGTTTGATAAAAGTTATAATACAAGAAAATTTAAAAAGTTTCGATATTTGGGTAATTTTAAAACTTATTATGCGATTATATTACTTTATTAAAAGTCTTTATGAGTTATTGTCAGAGAAACTTTATGCACATCACACTTCTTGGCCTAACCTGGAAATCGAACCCGGGAATTGCTTGAAAAACAGGGTGAAAAATTCAACAAGCCGTTTAGGCTAAAGAGCGTACCAAAGAAATAAATATACCTACATACATACCCTCGACAAACATAAACCTCCTTCTGATGCAGTCGTGTAAAATACAGTGAAAATGTCTTTTCTCCTTCCTAAGTAACGATTGGATTTTAATCGCCCGTAATCTAGTTGCCGGATATAACCTGATCGGACGGCAATGCAATTATGCGTCGACACACCTGCAAGCTTAACTCTGTAAACGCTGGAATGTTCTTTTGAATGACATCATTCAGCTATCTCTTTAGATTGTTTTGCTTTAGATTGTTGAAGAAATTCAAAAGTAGTGAATCGATTGTCAACTGAGAACATTCAGTGGTTCCACGTGGGACTTGGGAGAATTCCAATACGGGTACAATTAACTAACGAAGAAAACGAGAAGTGCGTCTGGGAAAAAAAATTGAGTATAATTTTTTGTTCTGACAATGTCGAACGCAATAAAAATCAGCCACATTGGTCGAGCCGTTCTCAAATTATGCTTCATTGTACATGTCACAATTTATTTTTTATATTTATTTAGATATATGAAGATCAAATATTCTTTCAGCAAGATAAAATTAACTGACGCAAGGTGAGCTGATGATTTTCTTCTAGCAGAAAAATAAACCCACAACGGGTAAATCGTTTCAAAGACTATTAAAAAATACACAAAACTGACACATACACAATTATTGTCGCTTAAAGGTTAAAATTTTTACCGTCTTTTTTATATTTGACAAATATGAAGACACACCACATAATCATGGAGATGTAGCAACCGACATACAAACATAATCATGCAGTTGAATATATTGTAAAAACCTTTTAAAAAGATATTCTCGAACGTTCGCCGCGATGCACACATAACATATTCTTGGAGCAACACAAAAAAAAACTTGTACTGAAACACGTATTCAAAACTGCCAGCCATTCAAACACAACTGAGAGCGTAACAGAATCACATTTCAATACAACTCATACAGATCTACATACATAGGAGTACATAAAGAGAAAAAGCTCGTGAAATGGCTAATTTAGAACTGTAGCTTTCATTAACACCTTCCCTTCCAAGGATACTAATTCATATTTCCGAGTTTCACCTCCCAAAGACTTCCAGCCGTGCGATAAATTCACAGACAAAGGGGCTGCAAATTAAAAACTCAGTTCCTTGCCAAGCCCAATAATGAACGGACCTAATGATAAACTGGAAGCGGCAGGAAAATGCTGCCAAACTTCGTACTTGTTGGACAGTCGCATCGGTGATTTTGTAAAATCGTAATGAGTCTATGGATCCTCCTTATCGATGTTATTAAAGAAAACATAAATTAAAGTTGTCAATTAAAAAATATGTTGTTGTGTTGTTGTTAAAAAATGTTGTCTTATTAAACTAAATAGTTTTATAGTAAATAAAATGTTAATGAGTTTGAATTATAAAGTTCATGTGATTGTATTATGTAATCATTTACAGTGAGGATTCTCTGTCACCAATAGTATGTATATGTAGGTATAACGTTTCAACTTAAGCCAAACAAATTGAAGGGTTAGTAATACGGAGCAATTAAAACCCTGGTTAAACTTATTGTTTACGATCCTAATAACATGACAAAATAATCTGAGGTGAAAATCTCTCTATTAGATATAAATAACAGAAAATGTCACGCCTTTTAAAAAAAAATACTAAGAATTATAAATTATTATCGCTTCCAGCGAAAACTGCAGTTCCTTATTCTATACCTACACAAGAACGTTAATTACATTGCGTTTGTATATCACCTGCAGGGAGACGATAACTCGTCTCAAATTGGATTCTTGATGAGGCAAAGGCCACATTTTATGCACAATTCACTCACCCCTCAGATTGCGAAAGAATTTCAAAGGGAACAAACTGTGACAGTTTTAAAAGCCTTTATTTATTCATGGTACGTTTTATAAAGAAAACCTTTTATTTATTTGTAAGTTACATAATTTTGCGCTAACGAGGCGCTGAAAGAATGTCTTGGGGGAAGTTTTGCTCTCATCACTCGTTTTCCTTTAGTGACTGAACGGTTTTTATAATGAGAATATAAAAAGTATCACCAAATTTTTTTTTCTCATTATAAAAACCGTGAGAGATTATGAGATGGGAAACTTGAAAAAGATATTTATAGGAGGATGAATGCAGTAAATCAAGTGAATGGGGCGTTGCATGTCTCTATAAGCAACCGAACAGTGTCACAAAGAAATAGAACAGAATATTTTTTTAAACCACGACTAGCCATGCACATAAATGTATTTTGTTGATACTTAGGCACAAGTGGTAGATACAGTTAGGTATGGCAAAAGATAAATAAATATACCTAGATTGAATGCTGCAGGAATGAGAGCGCTAAGAAATATGTGTGGTGTGTCTATGCGGGATAAGGCGAGACTCAGTGTAATAACAAAAGGTGGTGGAATGAAGAATGATATAGTTACAAAAGTGTACTAATAGGGTATGTTGAGAAGCTTTTGACATGGATAGAGATTAAATAATATGTAGGATGTATCTGGCGAGTGTGAATTAGGTAGTAGGTGTGGAGGTTTACAATGGGTCTCTCTAAAGGCTAAGGAACTAAGGTATCAAACTAAAACATAGCTTGGCAGTAATAAGGGCAGTCTACTTCCGGATGAACTCTTTATAAACAATTATTTCAATAATATAACCTGTAGGTATTTGTGATAAAATTTATAGCGGAACATTTAATCCAACAGAGCGATTTACAGCTAGATTCCCTACCTTAAACAATCCTACAACATCTACTTTGCGGGATTGCTTAGCTAAAGATCAACGGAAACAGAGCAATGTGGGTTAATTTATATGTGGCAGATGTTTTGGTATAAGTTCTAAGGTGAAGCGATATGCGTCTATTGTTTACACGTTAGTTTGGAGACAAACCATGTTAATTGAAATCATATATCTTAATGTAATTAGGTTTGATTAAGTAATCAAATCGGAGAAAAAGTTTTACAAAATTTTAACTTTTATAATTTTCAATTGGTTTTTAAAGCACTGTCAAGCGCTATACATGAATACAGATTGAATACAAAACATACAAATTGTTATATGAATAAAATTCAATCTTAGGTATATTTATACTTTAAATCTATGCTTTTAAAATAAAAAATAACTTTTGAGATATGTTTATGTAAATGTTTTCGCCGAAAACAAATCTTATCGAAGTGAAGATTTTTTTTTTGTTTTATTTCCAATATTTTATTATATCCTTATTATTAAATGAGTAGCTTGACAACAACCATTGTTTTTTATAATTTAATATGTATATTGTATACATTGAACCCAGAACTAAATGCTATAATACAGATATCATTAGTTTCAATAATTTTACCGTTATGTTCAGGTATCGAAATTTTAGTGGTTAGTATCACAACCACTTTTTGACGGCGACAAACTAATGTGGTCGCAATTAATGGCTATTGGTTTTAATTTCTCAAATTCCAATAACTTTGGTTATATTTTGGAACGTGGTCAAAATTTCAATCAATTATAAACCTGGTTTGCAAATATAATTATACGCAAAATATATTTTTACTCAATCTAGAAGCAATCTTCATAATGCAGATGATGATTTTGTGGTGACCAAATTAGAAATTATTTCTACCCATGCCTTCTTATAGCTATGGAAGTTAGTGGGACTCATAAAGGAGAAAAACTATTGCTTTTATAATAAAAAAAATTCAACTCAAGAAATAAAAAAAAAAATTCGCTCTCATTAAAAAAAATATCAAGTACAAATTGATTTCTATTTTGCGCGGAACAAATTTTTTCTAAAATATAAATTACCTAAGTTACTCCTTATAACATCGGCTATCTGCCAGTGAAAATCCTGTCTAAATCAGTCCAGCCGTTTCGGAGATTTGCCGGAATAAACAGACGGACAAACGGACAGACCGGAAGACGGACAAAAAATGTTATTATTGCATTTTGTTATAAGTGACGTATATACCGTCAAATGCATTTATGTAGTAACAAGCTGTTATTTTGATATTACAAACAGACGCTTAAGTTTAATTTATAGAAATATAGTTTTTTAAGTAAATTCATTCATATAATACTTAATAACCCCTAGACTAGAGAATTGAACCTACAATCTACAATGGAGAAGGCAGAGCTACAATACTACCAACTGAGTATTGAGGCTAGCCCGAATCTTCTTGAAATTTATGATATAAAATTAAAATTAATATATTCACCACGTTAAAGAACAACTGTTTGGTACAGTGCGAACAAGTCTACATTTTCGCATCCACCGTCCACTCCAAACAAACCAGCACTAAAACCAAAACATAGTAACTGTAAACCGAACGAATTTATGACCTCGCAAATAAACCGGAACACTGTACAGTGCCAAATGTCTTTATTGGTACCAGGCGGAATGTACGAGCTAGCGTGGCAGATAACTTTTCAAGTAAGCCTAGGCCTATGATATTGGTCGACCGGTCCACCGCCGTAAAAACGTTTGCCTTTTGTATGAAAACAGTAACGATATTTTATGAGAGCTATATGGGCATTATTCTGGTTTCTGTTTTACTATCTTGTGAGGTAAATAAGGGCCTATCGTAGTTTAGTATCACTTTATTAGATGCTTTATGAGTGGTTTATTTTATGAAAGTTATTGTCATACAGTATTTTTTTCCTGATATTGTGTATAAAAATGTTATTGAGGTTGGTGGCGCTTGTAATTTAAACACCTTCGATAGCTATGGGAAAGCTGAGTTAATTGTGGCTCGTCGGAGATAGTTGGGAATATGTAAAAGGAATGTGCAGCGTACCTGGACTCGGCGTATGCGGCGGGCAATCCAGGGGTACAAACACTCTTCCACAACACAACAGTTCACTCGCGAGCCGCGGAAGGCCACCATAGAGATTTACACGAATTTCAGCGGTTCAGCGGAAGCGGTCAAGGCAAAATGTATTGATATATATGCGCGTACGGCGATCGGTGCGGCGGGTGGTTTTGCACACTAAATTAGTATGGCGGACTGCGGACGGCGGATCCGGACATGTCACGTTGGTGCTTCCATCTTGCGGTAGTGTTTCCAACGCGTGCACATAGGATTGGGAAATGGTAGGGTTAACTCCTAAGCCACAATAACTTGAACATAATAATTTAATGTCGTAATAGATGGCGTTACCATTTCCGGCCGCCTTTAATGGGTCACCATTAAAAATGACAACCATAAGGTGAGACTAGGATGGGACCTAATATCTCATAACATAAATTAAGACGAGACTAGGATAAGACCCAATATCTCAAGAAGAAACTCATAATTGAGCAAATTATATCTAACTCATGAAACTAGGGCAATAAGAACTCATGAGTGCGGTTACCTACAATAATACTAAATAAGATGAGGTGTTACAATGTATGGTCTAAAGCTTAAACTAACGTAAAGGTAGAGTAATTAAATTTAAAACTATTGACGCGGTAGGGGGCATATGCGGACGGTCGGACGAAGGTAAGTTGACCCACTCGCGGTTCTAATGGTACAAGTACGGACTACGCCGTCCTTGGAGGGGTGAACCTTCTCTACAATCGCTAATGGCCAGGCAAGAGGCGGCGCCGCATCTTCAATAACGACTACCACTAATCCCGGAGTTATAGGTGCGGAACTCGTGTTCCACTTTTGCCTAGCCTGCAATCCATGAAGATACTCCGTCTTCCACCGCTGCCAAAATGACTGAACTAATTTGTCCAGTAGCGAGTGCCTTTGAAGAAGGCCGATATTATCCGCACCTACTTCAGGCGCGGGTATAGAATATAGCGGCGCGGTATGTAAAAAATGACTCGGTGTAAGAGCAGAAGGCTCTGCGGGATCGAAGCTCAGTACTGTGAGCGGACGCGAATTAAGCAAGCACTCAATCTTAGTGACGACAGTACAGAGTTCCTCATATGCGAGAAGCTGCTGTCCGATTACTCGGTACAGATGCGTCGGGATAAGTTGGAGACAAATATTACACATGTGGACTCTTTGTCTAACAATGCGGCGTGCGGACAGGATCCAGAACCTTTGACGAAGGAGTGACAATAATAGCTCTGGCCCGGCGTGTAAATATTTTATGTGATAATAATCTATCAGCAAATTAACAATATGATCACTGCGGGGTAAAATAACTGGATGCATTTGTGCATATTCTAGCGTAGAGTTAGCAAGGCGACCGCCAACGCGGATCAGACCGTTGCTGTCTATGAAAGGCCTTAATTTATTGAAGGCGCGAGAGTTTGACACATCATTACGAAGATTATCAAACTCCTCTGCAAAGTATTTCCTTTGTAGGGCGAGTATTAATTTATTTTCAGCGTACCAATATAATGCGACTTTAGAGTCGGTGAATGCGTACGTCCGGATTGGGAGACGATTAGCGTAACTATCTAAAACTGAGCGCAGTAGCTTTGAGAGCAAGACTACTCCACAGAGTTCCAGTCGTGCGATCGAGAATGGTTTCATCGGTGCGACCTTTGACTTGGCGCACACGAGGCGTATGGTATTGCCACTGTCGGAGCTGACATGCATGTATACTACACCACCATACGCTAGCTCTGATGCGTCCGAGAAACCCAATAGGGTGACAACGCATTCGGAGGACACACCAAGGTGGCGAGGAATGCGCAGCTCATTGAGAGCTGGCAGCTCGGCGCAAAACTGTCTCCACACTTTAATAATGTGGGGCGGGGGCAAATCATCCCAATCGGAGTTGAGTTGCCAAAGCTGTTTTATTAACAACTTGGCGTAAAGAACTGTGGGAGCAACGAAACCCATAACATCCCACAGTCGGGCAATAGTAGACAAGATAGAACGCTTAGTGCAATTCTCATCGGCGGGAGCGGTTATTTTAAAATAAAAACAGTCAGTGTCAGTTGACCAATACAACCCAAGTATTTTGTGATGTACTGATTTATCGAATTCAATATCAGTGGAAAGCTTATGTGAAGCGGGAACATTATTTAAAGCGGCGGGAGAGTTGCTATTCCACTTGACTAAATCCCACTGAGCACCCCTAAACAACTCGATCAGCTGTTTTGCTGTAACGGCTCCTTCTTCATCAGACCTGACAGAATAGACGATATCATCCATGTACAACGATGCAGATGCTATCTCACTTGCACGCGGACACTTGGAACCGTCATCTTGAATCAGCTGTGGGACTGTGCGTATCGCATGAAATACTGATGAAGCTAGACCAAAACAAACTCTATTATAAACATACAGCGTCAGCGGGTCTTGCGGTTTAAATCGATAAAGTATACACTGAAAACGTCGATCACACTCACGTACAACAACTTGTAAAAACTGCTGGCGACAGTCCGCGGTCATAGCGACGGCGAAAAGGCGGAAATTCAGTATAATTTTAAATAAAGCGCCTTGCAGGTTTGGTCCGTGATGCAGGATATCATTTAGCGAGTTTCCAGAGCTGGTTTTACAGCTAGCATCTAAAACGATGCGAAGACGGGTCGACGTCTTATCCTCACGGATAACTCCGTGGTGCGGTATTACATAATGCGGAGACGCGTCATCAATGGTATCTGGAGGCGCGGGTGAAATATAATTTTTCTCCAAATATTCCCTAATGACGTCATCATAAGCTGCCCTTAATTTAGGCGAAGCTTCTAATTTTTTCTCGAGACACAGAAAGCGTCGTCGGGCGGTTTCATAGGACTTACCTAATGAATAATGATCACCAGTAAATGGCAGTCCAACAACGTACCTACCACTAATGGGATCGCGGGTTGTGGTTTGTTTATAAAACTCTTCACACTCAACGTCAGCGTGACACTGAGCGGGCGGTGCGCGGGGAAGCTCTTCGAGAGCGAAAATCCTTTAATAACATTTTCTAAGCCATGATCCTGCACTAAGCAGCATGTCAAAGGCTGGCGGGTAAATAACGTAGGTACAGAACCCATTAAAACATATCCTAATACCGTACGCAGAGCTTGCGGTGACGAGATCGCCTCAGAAACGCGATGTTCGTCTGATAATAATAAATGCATAAAAAGTGGCGCGCCTATTAAAACATCTATTTTATTCGGCGTACCAAAATCATCGTCAGCGAGAGGTAAGTTATGCAAGTGCGATAAGACAGACTTATCTACTGCGGTACTAGGTAGCGGGTCGGTAATTCGATCGACTACTAGCGGTGAAATATTAAATTTTATATTATTATCGAAGCGTGAATAAAACTCTAAATTGACGGAACTTGAATTAATAATTTTCTCTGTGCCTCCGAACCCCTTAACCATAGTACGTTCAAAGTTACGCGGTGCAATACCTAATAAATCACAAACCTCCTTTGTAATAAAGTGGCTTTGAGACGCGGTGTCTAAAAGAGCGCGCAACATATGTTTATTCCCCGTACTATCATACGCAACGACTTGAGCGGTCGCAAGTAACACGGTGCATTGATCACATTGCACCGGCTCGCACCGGTTTGAGGCGATGGACGTCGCGCACAATGCAACATCTGTTCGTTCGCTAAGTAAGGGCGCGACGGGCGGCGGCGGCGGCGCATGAGACAGCGAGCGCCTGGTATCTTCACCGCTCGCGGGGGCGGGAAGCGCGGGTTCGATTCCCGACTTGAAGTGCAACATACTGTGGTGACGCGACTTACATACGCGGCAAGTGAAATCTGATTTACATAATGACACACGATGTTTTATACTGAGACAATTCACACATGCGCTGTTGTCCTTCACGTATTTGAAACGTTCTTCGGGAATCATTTTATGAAAATCAGGACATTTAAATAAATGCTGATGCGTTATATTTGTGCAGAGACACTTATTAGCGGTTTCGACCGTGCTCACATAAGCGTGATACTTCGGCGGCGGTTTATTTATATTTTCCTTTAAGTGATAGCGAGGTATCTTACTCTGTACATTAGTATTACCTATAGGAGCGGAACTATTTATTGGTGTGCGTTCAAACACCTTAGAACGTGTTTTTATGAACAGCACGAGCTCATCAAATGATGGAATATTAGAACCTACACTCAACTCAAAAGCGCGGGCAGATTCTGAATCTAGTTTTCTCAATGCGATTTGTAACAAAATCATATCTTTTAAATTATCTATCTTTAAATTATCCAGGGCGCGAACGGCGCTGACAAACTGGTCTATGAATAAATTATAATTAACAGCCGATGCCGTGCTTAAACCCTTAAAGTCAAATAATTGATTTAGGTAAGCGGTGGCGATCATTCTTTTATCTTCATATTTATCGATAAGCGCTTGCAACAGCAGATCATAATTCTCAGCACAGGGACTAATTCCTGCGCACACATTAAGCGCTTTTCCGCTTAACTTTCTTAACAAGAAAAACATTTTTTCTGCTTTAGTGAGCGAAGCATTTTCATGGATTACAGACTTAAAATTAGCGTAGAACAATGGCCATGAGCGAATGTCTCCTGAGAAGGAAATAAGTTCGATAGGCGGTAAACGGATTTTGCTTTTTTGCGGTGCGACGCCGTCCAGCGGGGACGACTGCGAGGACTGCGATTGAAGCCGCTTGATTCGGCTGTACAATTGTTCGAAGGCGACCATACATTTATAGTCAGGCTTCGCCGCGGGTTTAATCTTTAATAAACGAGAATTGTATGCGTCTAATAGGTTTAAAAACTCACTACGTAAAGTGTCAATAGTAGCACACTCAGCGAGAAACAATTCTCTCGTCTCAGCGTTTAAATTTATATTCGCGGAAGAATCGTAAATATTTTGGATAAGTTCAAAGATAGCTTCTCTTTTAGCTTGAATTATTAACAGCTGGGTGTCTTCCATAACGGAGGCGGTATCAGAATTGTCACTATCAGGCTTTTTAGGTTTCGTAGACATTATTATGCGTTAATATTATGCAACTAATAACTAAAAAGGATAAAAAACTGATCGTGACGCGCGGGGTAATGACCCGATCGGCTGTTTACGGCCGGCCGGCGAATTAACGTAAAGCGGGTGGATTGAAAATATGAATGCGAAAGTATCTAAATATGGTTAAATACGTTATTTTAAGCGAAAGACTTATCAATACATTTATGTAAACACCTTGGTAATGCTAGAATGCAAATATATATATAGCGTGAGGTAAGATTGGTGTGATTTTGTGAGATTTTACGACACAATGTCGCATGCGGTTACGTCTCAATGACAAAGAAATATCACAAAATGAATTGAAATTTATGTTAAAATAATTACTTTAGCGGTTGACTGCGGTAAATACACCTAAATAGACCAATAACTTAAGTCTAGATGGGGCGGGCGAGTAAATAAATGAATAATTTGAATCGTATCCAGCCGTCACAATGGCGACAGGTACGAGATAACTGCGGAATTTCGGCTCAAATAAAGAGAATCCGATTCGAAAAGGACCATATTATGGTGGCGCTTGTAATTTAAACACCTTCGATAGCTATGGGAAAGCTGAGTTAATTGTGGCTCGTCGGAGATAGTTGGGAATATGTAAAAGGAATGTGCAGCGTACCTGGACTCGGCGTATGCGGCGGGCAATCCAGGGGTACAAACACTCTTCCACAACACAACAGTTCACTCGCGAGCCGCGGAAGGCCACCATAGAGATTTACACGAATTTCAGCGGTTCAGCGGAAGCGGTCAAGGCAAAATGTATTGATATATATGCGCGTACGGCGATCGGTGCGGCGGGTGGTTTTGCACACTAAATTAGTATGGCGGACTGCGGACGGCGGATCCGGACATGTCACGTTGGTGCTTCCATCTTGCGGTAGTGTTTCCAACGCGTGCACATAGGATTGGGAAATGGTAGGGTTAACTCCTAAGCCACAATAACTTGAACATAATAATTTAATGTCGTAATAGATGGCGTTACCAGAGGTATAAGTATTACAAAACTCTGTAAGTAATGTTTTATAAACTGAAGGATTTATTATAATAAAACCCTTTTGATAATGTAGAAAGGAAGTACGTGTTAATGTTTGATAATCTGTTTGTCTGTATTGTTACAAACTCAAAGTTGTTTATCCTTTAGATCTCAAGTATTTATGTGCATAATATTTACTTGTGGGTTTCAATTTGTACGTGTCCAAATGGTATTTAAGACCAAAAGAAAAAAATATGTTTGCGTTTGAGTTTCTTAGTAACATTAAAAATATAGAGGTTAAAAATATAGTTTAATTACAATGCTAATATTTCTGTGAAAATAATTGTATTGTAAAAATTAATAATTCTATATTTGGTGTGCTATATATATAGCTTAGGCATTGAAACAAACGAAAAGAAGTATTAAGTACTAAATTGACTACACAATAATTTAAAACATTTTATTACACCTTTCGATCAACGTAATTCATTCATTATGTCACCCTGCACGCACACCCATCACCCTATTCTCCAGGCAATAAGATTTAATTCTCCACCTGCGTGCTCCATCAGAAATTGCGTAACTGGTGAATCATTATGTAATTAAGGTGCGACGGTGAACAATTACAAGACTGTTTAGTTTGATTGCTTGCTGTGGGATTTCTAAGATTTATATTTCCCCCGGGACATTTGATGTTGGTAATAAATAGAATGAACTGATTGAAGATTCTCTAGTGCGGATTCTATTCAATGATAACCGCTGAGAACTGTACTGTTCTGAAATAATTGCAAATATGTTTGTATTACGCAACTAGCTACGCCCCGCGGTTTCACCCGCATAGTTCCCGTTCCCGTGGAGAATACGGGGATAAATTGATTTTATTTTTTCGTTAATTTTCCAATGTCTTCAATAGTTATTCTGCTATTCGGGACGGAAACAAATCCAACAAATCAAAAACCATGGCAATCGGTCCAGCCGTTCTCGAGTTATAAGTGTTGTAACAAACACGACTTTCTTTTATATATATAGATTATTTACTATTATTATTATCATTTTATTTAAAGCAACAAAAAACATACAGTAAAACGGCCCATAGCGTATGACAGCTACAGACCAAGACATTTTTTTTTATATATTGAAGTTGACGGGACGAGCTGAAGGCCCACCTGATATTAAGTAGTAACCTCTGCCCATAACAACATACTAGAATATTAGTAGTGTTAAGTCATTGAGAGCTTTCTCTCAATCGCTCATACCAAAAGCCCGCATAAAGTTAAGAACATCTGCGGCTAACAACAAATACAACAGTGAAAACAAAAAAAAAACACTTTTCAGTTAGACGTTTATTGGTAGCAAGCTTTAATAGACAAATAAAATGGTTTTGTTTTCAGGTTCGAAATAAAACTGAGATTTTACAACAAAAAAAATGTGAAGTATTTCATTATAAAACTTTAAGCAATTAAAAATATTTATATGTTATAAATAATAACAGTAATCGAAGCACATAGCTAGAAACTCATCATCTTCCTGCCCTTATCCCACACTAAGTGGGGTCGGCACAACATGTATTTTCTTCCATTTCCCTCTGTCAGACGTCATCTCAGTACTCACTCCTTTCTTACGCATATCATCTTTCACACAATCCATCCATTTTTTCTTTGGCGTGTTTTACTAAGATATGATTGCCACAATAAAACACTATACTTCCTAATGCATAAAGCATTACTTTTGACATTGTCCACTTAGTAGGTATGGCGGTATAAAATACGGAATTCCTACCTGCGGACGATGTCAGCATTCTGGGCGATCTGCCAACCGATAGCAAGTTTGATCAGCTCGGAAGTTGGTACACCTATGTAAGGTATGTCTATCGATTGAAACGTAAGGAACGAAAAATTCCAATGGAAAAGCTATTTACTTCTCGTGAAAAGCTATTTATTTGATAACATGATAAATTGTCTACAAAAGAAAAAAATGGTTGACATATAAAAGGCAAAACTTAATTTTGAAAAAAATTACACCGTATTTATTATTTAAGTAACGTGACGAGACGACCTGAAAGACTATCTAATAGTTTTTAACACAGATGGGTTGTGTGATACATCTTTATCTTCTATTTAATCAAACATACCTGTGAGACATGGGTGAGGTTTGAAGCGGCGTAGTAAGAGACCCTGGACTCGGGTTTCGCGTAAACGTGTTCACCTATATGCGTGGTCGCGTACGGCGAAGGAGATCTTCTACTTCCTGTTAAAGGAAAATATATGCTTTATTCTAAGGAAATTAAACAGGAAATAAGTAGTTATAGACTAAATGACATAAAATAATATAAAAAAACGCTTATAATTATTATACAATATAATATTTTTTATACAAACAATCGGATTTTTCTCTTGAAAGTTTATGTGAAAAAAATCCATGTTGAGATATTAGTGAGATCACAAAAATTCTTATGAATATTTTTCTCCATTTCAATTAAATTTAATCATCATAATATATGTGCCCTTTTGTTTGATAACTTGTTGCCATCTTGTAAGTAGAGCATCTGCACCAAACTAAGCATCAAGCAGTCGGAATAAGATTACTGATAGATATATAGTATTTTTTTTGTATAATTGATTATTGACGAATGACAATAATCAATTACACAAAAATATACATTCCCATAGGGTTGTTCAATAATATATTCATATAAGGAAAAGTTTATTCGTATTTTATAAACAAGTTCAAGCCATTGTTTTCCATGTTTAATTACATTTGAATTATTATATTTATGTGCTGTTTTACCTAAATGATCTATATGAAATTATATGAAGAAATTTGAAGTAAGGCTCAAATGGTTTCTTCTACAGAAATGAGTACCGGTGACTTACGTGACAATGATGACCTCCGTGGTGAGGCGGGTGAGTAGCCGGCTGGGAAACAAGAGACTGGTTCGACTATCGCATTGGGCCAAATGTTAAACAATACAAACATTTGTTCCGATACGGGAGTTGATCTAGTGTCATGCGGTACGGGAGTCGATCTAGTCCTTGTCATGTTGTTCTTTAAAACCGAAATGGTTTTTGCATCTCCACATTTGTGCAGTTGTCAAGTTGGTACCAGAAATATTGTTTATTTTTTTGTATTACAGTAAAGACTGACCGAATATCGACCAGCTAGGAAATATAGAAAGATTCACCAATAAATCTAGATATAATTATGGTTAATAATTGCAATTTTAGGGGAATGAGGATATCTAATGCACAACGTAGTTTTAATCTTGGGAAATACAATTTTGCTGGTGAATTTAAAAGGGCTTATCTAAAATAGGTTCTGCTGTGTAGATCAACTGTCGGTTTTGGTTTTGACTTCTATAGTGCTTACATATATGGCGATTGCAATGAACTAAATATGGCCGACGACAAATAAGAGCCGCAAAAAATTTTAATTTAAAATTCTAGATGCATGTCGTTTCCACATTATTTCCTTCACTATTTTGGAATACTGATATCAGACGGATACAAAGTGTTTATTTGGCAATAGAATTTTTATCTATCAGCCTAATTATCTGTGGAAGCGTGTTATGAAAAATCATATCGTGTACGTACAACATATTTCAGTGGAAATTCCAGTACATTGAAAGCGAGATAACCAAATTTTACATACATACAAATACTACCACTATATTACTCGTAGAAACAAAGATTTGTGCAAGAGTTGAATATAAATATTAATACCAGTGATGCGTGCAATCCACCCTAAAAGACAGTTTCCAGCGGTCATGGAGCATGCTGTTCCATTTTATATGAAGAGCCAAAAAAAGGCAGCGATTAAAATATATCTATACATATAAATTGTTGACTCACAAAATAAGACTCATAAACAGAACCATTAAAAGGGTCTTAGGTGGTATCAAAGTGTACTTATCAATTCCTGATCTTACCAAACGGGAATTTGTGAAGACTGGCTATGGTGGCGTAGGATCCTGTTGAACTTGGTGGTCTCCCGAGAGTGTCCAACCTCAGGAGCACGTTCTGGTGGCTCCCATAAGCTGCTGTTGTGTATGAAGTACTAGAACAAAAACACCTATAGGATTATCCATAACTTTACTGGCTCAGTTTGTAGTAGCTCTGCTTTTCGCGCTGCTGGTTGTGAGTTCAATTCTCACGCTACAAAAATATATATGTGTGACGAATGTCGATGTTTGTTCTGTTTTTTTTGTATGTACCTTGCCTTGGTTAAACTTTTTCGCTTATTGGGTTTTTGTGATGTGTGTGTGCATGTCATCTGCCACACAGGGAACTCTAGTGCAGGATTATGAGTGTTAATGCTTGTTGTTTTAAAAACAAAATTATATAAGAGAACTCCTAAAAGTTTTACCTTTCAAGTAGTTTCTTAGTATTACATAATTTGGACCATTGAAATATCATAAGATTAGAAGCCTAGTTCGTACATAAAAAGTGACGCAGCCCCTTATAATTCTGTGGTATCATAAACGACCGAGGGATTTTAGTATGCAAGGTCCCTTTGAATCTAAAGCTAAGATATTTCATCATGCTACATTTGAAGGAAGTTTTTTTGAACTGACAACATAAGATTGAACGCATAAGTGCGTGGTGGCCAGTGCAGTAATAACAGGAATTGAATGTAGGTTATTTTAAAAATTACATGGCACTCACCATGCTTTCTTTTGGCTTCACCAGAGATCGAAGCTTTGTTTCAAATTCTCCTATATATTAATTATATATTAATTCTATGATTAGCACAAACTACCGAAATGAACTACCGACGTCATGGCAATACATCGGCATCGTATAACAAGAAAAATATTTTCCTTGTCTATCGTTAAAACCTTTTCTACCACATCATCCATCAAATGCGACAGAATGGGGTTCGGTACCCTCATAATGTTTACGACATGAGTCTCAAGATACTAGTTAAAGCGTATTTTACTTACAAGACAGGTTTTTATTCGTACGAAACAATGTCTCACAAATAAAATCCTAATACATAAAACACTTAAATTGTTCCTACCTATGTCCGTTATAGACTTTGAAACCATCCAACCGATGTGCCCCAAACTGGTTTCAATAGAACGGCAATAGCGCGAAGATGGTTTTAAACCACTAAAACAATTCATTAGGCACAAAATTTATTTGATTATTTAGTGTACTTGCACACGCCGTGTATCCGCTAGTTAGAGATAAAATATCATTTGGTGTAATTGTATATTAGGTTTTTCGATATATTCGATTAGGTTTTGCGATAATAACATCGCAGGCTAAACCAGCACCTCGCGTTATTCTTCAGTTTTCTTGAATTTCACGGTCACCCACACACTTCCGCTGGAATACAGCAATACGAGTGGACCACTGGTTGGCAGCGTTAGCCGTTTTTCTCCGAAAAAGTTCAGCATAACTTCTATTATAACTTTAGGTTGTTCCTTTTGCCCCACCCAGGGAATACATATGGGGACTCAGCAGCATAGAACTACCAAATATTAAACATTTGTAATTAATTCAGAAAATGATGTATCTAGTAAATATTTTATACCATACTACCGCCTTAAGCTTATCCTTGGCGCCCCATTTGAAGCTAAGGTCAAGTCAATCTTGATATTGTGTTTGAAATTGGTAGATACCTTATTGAAAAATTTATAAAATCCCCGAAGGGTGAAATGTATTGTCCTTTCGCTATGATGGTGTTTCAAACAATTTCAAGACGGAAGATTCTCAATTCAGTCGTACGTATCTTTCTTTATGTATACGTGATATATGGTCAAATATCTAGCCTGTGTTACCCGCGGTTTTCCGGGATCAATAAAATCCTATGTGTTAATCCAGGATATATATCCTGGTACTAAATTTCATCCAAATCTATTTAGCCGTTTGTGGTAAAGTTTGTGGAATTCAAGTTTTTTTTTTATCGTTCTATACGTGTGTGTTTATATATATATCCGAACAGTATATGATTTTAAAGGAAATATTTCCTTATAAATAAATTTCTATGGACATTTCATGCAGCGCCACCTCGCAAACCTTACAAAACTAAACATTGCTTGTACTCTGAAGAACTAGATGACTGATAGAATATATACATATTTTTTGTAAATACAGTAAAAAATTTTAAAAATCATTTAATTTTATTATGGTCAAAATAACTAACTTTTTCTCGTCTAGATAATCTCGAATTTTTTAACTTTTATATAATATTTAATTATATTCTTAAGGCAAAACGGAAATTTCAGCATTACTTTCTGGAAACCATTGAAATTCAAGTTTCCAAGTTTTCATTCAAATTCATTATTTGTTTTTCTAATCGACTCCGAGCAGTGATTGGATTGGATCTCAATAAGAAGTCCTTGAAACTCCTATAATTTTGTTTTCCAAAGACGGATTAAAAGACCTGTTTCTAAGAGAAATTATTTGAAAATGTTTTGTGTATTTATAAATTTCTTGTTTGCACCTCTGAACAATAAATGCGAAAGTTTTTGATATAATAAGTGTATATTTTACTGTTTTTAATGAGTGCCAGATTGTACTAGGATTCCCTGTTTTGCACGTGTACTGGACAAATATTATTCCAAGATTTTTTAAATAATATATATACGGAAGTTTTAAGATTTGACTTTGTGTTTGACTTTAACGCTCTATCCAAGGCCCCGGCGCAAATAAGTATATGTGATGATATAATAAAAAACATACATCACACAAAGTTTTCCGTTCGTTTAATAAGAGAATTGGTTTAATTGACCTCGGAATACTCAACGGCAAAATCAACTTATTGTTGAGTTCAAATGCTATTCTCGAACGCTTTTTAATGATTTTTGTTTGACCTGTAACCATGACAACCATAGCAAAAAATGTGCGTTTTCTATTACAATTTTAGTAATCTATTGTGATCTAAAGCGGACGTGGTGAACCAGGAGTGTAGACGCGTACATTTAATCTGAAGGTCGCTAGTTCAAATTCCCAAATCTAATATACTTTTACAATTGAATGGCTCATTACTTAACATAGACATGATTAGTTCTTGATTCAAAATAATAAGATACTTACAATATATTAAACTAGCGACCCGCCCCAGCTTTGCACGAGTGCTTGGCTTTTCTCTGCTTTAATATGCCTGTATACTACATATAAACGTTTCTCTTAAGTCACTATATCTATTGCTACAAACTGCATAACAATACATTGCGTAGTTTAAAAGATATAAGCGTACAAACAGCGAGAGTGAGTTTGTTTTATATAGCAAGTTCAACGATCAACAAACTGCGTTTACAACAACATATACAAAAATAAATTATACTGCACCTTTCTTACAGAAAACTGCAATACAAAACTATTTGCCCGCATTTCTTCAACTGAATACAAGTTTTATTATACACTACAAACCAACTGGAAACTTGAAGCCACCAAATTTTCTCTCATCTTATCTAATATTATGGAATGGGAAGAATATGTTGTGTTTTCCACGCTCTTGAGTACGTGTTCTACTAATGCCACTTAACTTGTCTCGAGAACATAGAATGTTTACAAACACGCCACTGCTGCGTTCTTCGAAAAATATGATACTTTTTAAAAGAATAACTTTATATGCTCACGAATATGTTTACTTGTGTGTATAAAATTTAACGTGTCCAGATCCTTGAGATTTGATGATGAAATTAGTTTGAGTTTGTAACTTTGACACTGTTTTGTTATATCTAGTACAAACGTATACACACTCATACCTGCACCTGTAATAAGAAATAATATTCTTGTAGATACCTATTTATTAAACAAAGTGACGGTTCCAAATAACTGAAGTGAAAACTCCTGTGACACGTTATATGCTCACGAATATGTGTACATGCATGTGTAAAATTTGACGTGTCCAAATGATACTTGAGATCTAAAGGAATAAATGAGTTTGACTTTGACTTTGAACTTCTTAAATCACGTTGGGCATTTTTTGAGATGGAAAAAATCAATTAAACTCTCGACACTGTTACCGTTGCCGTTACCAACACCTCTTTATATATAAGTATCTGTAGTGTAGCCTGCTTTTGTTTTCACTCCTGTCAGCACTGTTCTTTTTTTGAATTCAACGGATATAAAGTTTTGTCTTTAACTTGAATACTCACTGTATAGAATCGTGATGCCTCGCCTTGCTGCCTCGCTTGTAAAGTGTACCCGCTGCAGCGGCGGCAGCTAGCAACGCTAAGGCTGCCGCGGCACAACCTCCCGCAGCGAACAGTACGCCGTTTGAGGTCCGCGATGCGTCTCCCGCTAGGCGTGCTGTCTCATTGTGCGTGACAACCGTTGAAAGTCCTGTGAAAATTGGTTATTTATACTCTTTCAGGCCATATTTTGTATTTGTACTTCTTCCATTTCATATTTCAACAATCCATGACTGTTCTAATTATCTATAAAAATAAATAGGTCTGTAATAACTGTAGAAATAAGAGGTATGTAATGTCAAAATAACAGCTTTTCACTAAATGTATTTGAAAGTAGACGTTTACACACTTCCTTTGCACTAGTATTTCCTGTGTCACAGATGGCATGGAAAACACAGAAGCACAAAACCTGAGAACAAACTTCATGCTCACCACACAAAGTGTGCCCGGCCGGGAATCGAACCCGGGACACCTCGCTTTGAAGGCAGAGCTACTACCAACTAAGCCACGGAGAGCGGTTGAAACGGTTGAGCTGATTTTGACGGGACTTTCAAGGAAAGATAGCTGATGTTATAAAGAGTAACTTAAGCTATTGTTATTTTAGAACAATTTTTTTTTAATTCTGCGCGATTCATGTCGCGTGGGACAGCTAGTTCACTAATATGAGTGTTACATTAATTGGCAGCGTAGCACGAAACCATTGTAATATCCCTTTAAATTACAATAATTAACCTAAAAGTACCACTATCAAGTTATATGACAGATAATTACTTCACCATTCTACTAACTCGCTTATGGAATACAGTTTAATGAGTTTTTAACAATCGGGTAATTTTAGTACAGTTCTATTGTATTATCAGAAGCAAAGTACTTGAATGAACAGAGAATTTAAAAAAAATGTAAAAGTTCTAAAGTGGTTCGTTCGATAAATTCACAAACAAAACCAATTATCCGTAAAATGTTCAAGTATAAAATTAGGGTGGTATTTAATAAGGAATCCAAAAATACCTGCCTTATTATATCTCCATTACGTACACCATCCCTCTTCCCTCCCCATAAGAATTGCAGAAGTTTTTTATATTACCCATAATATTTCATTTAGGGGTATCATCTAATATCATTAGGAAAGAAGGATTTTTATGTTGTGCTAAGTTCTGCGGCTGTTTGTCCGAATTATCCTCTCGTCCATTTTGGCAAACATTACATATTCATTTATGTCAATTATCCGAGGGTTTAAGCAAAGCCTGAATAAGCAGATTTTCACCTTCTAGAATAAACTAGACATGACCATTGATGACGTCATCGCCGCCATTGTTTTTAACCTCCTGTTACAAGTTTAACGTGTTTGCCGGCTCCACAGCTTAGTAGCCTTCGAAACGAGAGTGACCGGGTTCGATTCCCGGCCAGTCATCGAACCCGGCTCCCCATTAGTCTTGGGTGTTTGTCTTCTATTTCTGTATTTTTTCATGCTACCTGCGATACAGGGTATTCTAGGGCAAGGGTATGTGTATAGGCGTGAATGTTTATGTGTTAAACTGTGTGGCAACGTAGATCCCAAACGATTTTAACGGTTTAATGTGGTTTCTTCTGTTTGAAAGCTAACGTTATTGCGATGGATGGTTCAAAGTATAATATATGAATTTTTCACCGACACCCACACCCTTCCACCAGAGCACAGTAATCCGAGCATTACTGTACGGCGGCATATTCCAGGTGTGGTGGCAGTACCTCTCCGGACGAACTTGGCACAAGTTCTACAAAAACCACGATATACAATGTAAAAAGATTTAAAATATTTTTTGTTACTAGAAATTTTCCTTTATTATAATAATGAATAGTGTACACCTACATAAGTTAAGAAATAAATAAATGATTATTTTTAGTATTAAAAAAACGTTGGCATATCCTCATTTTAATAACAAAAAAGTCAACACAAAGCCCTCCCATAATCGCAAAGAATCATCAAGTAACAACAAACAGCCAATCTTGCGTAAAAAACAAGCAAATTTCCAAGTCAAATAGCACGCGGAAGAACAATCGATACTCTTGTAAACACATTAAAAGAGAGCTAGTATCGCCCAGGGCACCCTCTTAATACGTCTTCACTACAGGTTAGAGGAAACAGCTAGATCATTTCCTTTTATTTTGGTAACCAAAGGTTAAGGAAACTATAAATCAACAACGTCTGTGTTTCTGTTGTACAGTAATGGACAGTAGTTGATATGCTCACAGAATATGTTGCATGTCTTATATAAAAAAAACTGTCACGGAATTTATACTTAAACTGTTGTTTTCTTAATGTGGTTACAATTATTTGACGCATTTATAATCCCAAGGTTGCCTCTTAAAGTTCTTTATTACTTTAAATATTATTATAATTTGCTAGTCTATTTATGATTGGTTAATTTTCAACTATGATTACGATTAAGGAAGCGCTTAAATTAAATCAAATATGGTTAGTCGCGCCATTGCATACCCAAATCCTTGTGTCAATTATATTCTGAAATACTTTGCTCAAAGTTCGAAACCATATGAAAGCGCTGGAAATATTATTCTACTAGAACAAGTTGCTCCGTGGCTTAGTTGGTAGTAACCCTGCCTTCGAAGCGAGGGGTTCCGGGTTCGATTCCCGGCAGAGGCATTCTTTGTGTGGTGAGCAAAAAGTTTGTTCTCGGGTCTTGGGTGTTTGTCTTGTGTTTCTGTGTTTGTCCATGCCATCTGCGACACAGGGAATCCCAGTGCAGAGGTATGAGTGTGTAAAAGTTAAAGTTAAAGTTAAAGTTAAATTTCATCACATTTAAAAATGTATAGAGGCGAAAGTTTGTATCTATGAGTGTGCATATGTGTATGTTTGTTACTCTTTGACGCTAAAACAACTCAACGGATTTGGATAAAATTTGGTTCCAAGATAGTTTATAATAGTAGCCTATGTATTAATAGATATAGGAGTAACACATAGGCTACTCTTTATCGCAGAACAGTGCAATGCTCTAAGAAACTGGCTAACTGCGCGTAACACCGCGTGGCGTAATAACATTCATATTTTTTTTACCTTACGCCATTACCAAACCTTTAATATTTAACTTTTAATTGACAGTATCTTCAATCTCACTAATAAAGTTAAAACCGAGATAAATATATTTTTTAAAGGAACATAAATGTAACTTGAAGCGTACAAAAAAAGCTACTCATGTATTGCTAAAGATTTATGAGTGCAGTGAACTAGCTGTCGCCTGCATGTACAACTTCAATCCCTCAAAATATCCTGTTGCGTCTGCGGAGCCGTCTACATGCTAATAAAGAATGAGGGGAGTGATTTCGGGAATAAAGACGTAATTTGGAATCGTTGTGTACTGTATCGTAAAGTGATTTTATTGGAATCTCTTTTATGTTCTTTGAATAGATATTGTGGGTTCGGTCCGTAAATAAGATTATGACATTTTTAATTTTATTAACCGACTTAAAAAATGTAGGAGGTTCAATTCGGTGGCATATTTTTTGGGATAAAAGTATTTTAGTCGGATTTTTCGAACTTAAATAAGTAGTTATTAATTAAATTTCTATGAGACCAACCTGAAAGTATAAGCAATTATTTTTTTATGAATGCATTGGAGATAAAGTATTTTGATTTTGAATTTGACTTTCGAAGTCAAATTCAAAGTTGAAAGCGTGGGGTGAAGTTTCTTCTTGGGACTTTCTGTATTTTTCATGCCAGCTGCGACACAGGGAATCCTAGGGCAGGGGTATGAGAGTGAAAGCGTTTATTTACTTGTTCATTTGTAACTAACACGAACCAGGCATTCAGAGGCAGTAGCGGATCCAGGAGGGGGCCATGAGGCTCCTCCAAAACCTCTGAGTCTCTGAGTCTAAGAAACGATTTTCCAAAGTTTTAAAACTACCTTATTGCGTTTCAACCGCCAATTTACAATTTATAGGTGTTTATATAGCATATATAGTGTTTATCCTAATAAAACCCTGATAAACCCTAATTAAACGACTTATTAGAAATTAACCTCAGCGGGGCAAGTTTCTCCCAGACCAAAGTCCTGGTTACTGGTCAGGTTCGTTATTATTTACGCACTTACTCGTATAAACATGATGGCTTGCTGCGGTGTAGGGCAGAACAAATGGCTATTTAAAAAAAACTTATTACCTCCTCGCGCTTTTTCCCAAGGAGAATATTAGTTTTAAAGGCATTTGTGTGCTTATCTAGTGTTTGCCCTGATGAAACCACTTATTAGAGATTAAACCTCACTTCAGCGGGGTCAAGTTCCTCCCAGACCAAAGTCCTGATTACTGCCCAGGGGCATTATTATTTACGCACTTATAAACACGATGGCTCGCTACGGCATGAGACAATTTATGGTTATTATTATTGCACAGGGGAAGTGTTCACAACTTTATGTGTTTTAGTGTACCCATCGGCTATAAAGTGATTTGTCTCTGGGAGATGGGGTAACTTTGACAATTTTTCATAGTTTGTCGGTTTTGCATCGGGAACTTTTGCGTCGGGGAGATGGCAATAGAAAATTTTCAATTTTCTTTTCACGATGTCCCTGATGTACTCTTAGATTGAACGCTTAATAATATCTTTTTTTTCTTCCACATTTGACCTGTTTTTTTAAAAACTTGGGTCGAATATGGAACTGAAAATTAGGACGATATTATAGGCCGAATACGGCACACAATGCGGGATGAAAGCAGATTTTTTTTATATGGACCGAACTTCCTCTGGACGAATATGGCATAAATCGAATTTTCGAGCCAACTGAAGTAGTTTAGGCGTGAAAGCATAACAAACAAATAAACTCACTTTCACATTTATAATATAAGTTAGGATTTTTTAAATATTTTTGCTTTTCTTGTCTATTTATACTTGACCTTAAAAGTTGAATGGGTATGAGTATCACCACCACGCTTTCACTGTGGGAGGTTGATTAATATAGTTCTTAATAACTTACCTTTCAGGCATATTTTATTTCTCTTGAACACCAATCTGATGTCCTTGTGGGTGCGGTCCGGTGCTGAGATATTAAGCTGCATTGTGACGAGGATCTCTGAACTCCTGGATCCCGTGCAAGGTAAACGAACCCTAAAGAAAAAACACAGATTTGTAAATAAATATTTTTTTTATGTTTTCTTGTTCGTCTATGTTCATTTCAGGCCCGTGACCTTTGTGACTCAAAATTTTCAGTAACACGCAATTATTAATTCAATTACTACTTACTTTTCAGCAAATACTGTCTTTAGAAAGTAACAAATATTTTGAATGTCAGTAGTGAACGCAGGTTGTTAATAGACCAGCGTTTGAGTGCTACCTCACCTGATGGTAAGTGATGATGCGGTCGAAGATGTACCACGTTTGTCTATGGGATACCTATTCACTCTACTGTTGAAGACATCCAGGTTGTAATGGTCAGGGAACACAGACTCAGGCAGAGCATTTCAATTTAATTATTGTATTTGATATTACAAGCTTTCCTGGTTACTCTAATATTTTATAAGTTAATTTAGATGGACTATTGAATTATACGTATCTAACTTTCTTCTCTTATTATGTCTATTGTCTCTTTTACAATATTTAGTGCCATATTCTTCATTTGTATTTTATAATGTTTCGTGTGCCAAATAAATGTTCTTTCTTTCTTTCTGTTATGCCGATCAGGCTTTTTAACTTACTTAAAATCCGCTTCAGCTAAGAGTAACAGATAGATGCAAAAAAACAGAGAAATCTCACCTAAAAGTCTGCAGCGATGTAGGCACGAATCCTCTCTCTGATATATTAACCTGCGGCGGCAACATGGCGCCCCTGCTCTCGTAGTCTATCCCCATGACGTATGGCAGCTGGGAACAATAAACCACGAATTAATACACCACCATAATATATAGGCATGCAAATTTGTACGTGAGCTGGGTAATGTAGTGTCCGGTTGTAGGCATTTTGATTTTGCCGTATACTAAATTCCTGTCAAATTATCACCAAGAGGTTATAAGCCATTGCTATAGAAGCTTTTCAGTTCTGTCTGTAATTACATAATTTTATCAAGGATCAAATGTACGTACGCCACTTTGGCAAGATCTAAAGACTTAATACATTTATGAAATTTCATCTTTAAACACCAAGGTTCACAAGCAAAATGCAATTTTATTTTAACTGTTGTAGAAAATGTTGTCATGTGACTCTCTTTGGCAATTATGACATGTTTGCAACAAATAGAACAGTAGGGCGTTCCATAACTTTTGATAGGAAATATCCTTATCAATTTCAAAGTTGAATATAGATATAGAATGTCCGTTTAACGCGAGCAGTCTCCTGACAGTTATTCAATTCCAGTTTAGCTATTTGTAGCTTCTTTCAAATGTCGCAGGCTTGTTTTGAGAAGCATACTAATGCTTGTACTAAGTGGGAATTGAACACACGACCTACAGCAAAGAATAGAGCTACTACCAACTGAGGTATGCTTCAGAGATCATAAGAAGATCGTCACTTAAATCCGTGATAGATCCACAAAATCTAAAGCATTCAGAACACTTCTAAATGAAATCCTTTCATAAACATTCAATTCAACTAAGCTACAAATATTGTGTACAGTGAAAAACGACGACTTAATCTGCCCTTTTGTATTGTGAAATTAAATCGCTTTCAGGCCAAATTGAAACGTGCAGCGTCGTTGATAGACTGTCCTGTTTTGGATTTATCAATGCGACTACATAGCGGCTAAAACAAGTTATTTTAGAATAATATTTAGTTTATTTTGGGTAATAAAAAATATATATCAACAAAATAATGTCGCAATTATAATGTCTACGTATATTTTGGAATGTAGTGCACTTTTATACACCACATATATGGGTGGAGTTTGAGTAGGTGTCAAAATTAGCAACAATTCTAATAAATATTTTTATTAAAGAATTGAAGTTAGAAGAACTTCTCTTAATATTTAAAAGAACTAATGATTTTTCATTGTGACTTATCCTATTACTATTATAAAGGCGAAAGTTTGTAAGTATGGATGTATGGATGTATGGATGTTTGTTACTCTTTCACGTAAAAACTACTGAATGGATTTGAATGAAACTTTACCACAATACAGCTTATACATCAGAATAACATATAGGCTACAATTTTTGAGGTTTCTATAAAATCTATATATATAAAAGAAAGTCGTGTTTGTTACAACACTTATAACTCGAGAACGGCTGGACCGATTGCCATGGTTTTTGATTTGTTGGATTTGTTTCCGTCCCGAATAGCAGAATAACTATTAAAACATTGGAAAATTAACGAAAAAAATAAAATCAATTTATCCCCGTATTCTCCACGGGAACGGGAACTATGCGGGTGAAACCGCGGGGCGCAGCTAGTATACCAATATATGCAAGATTAAACCTACCCAATTAACCCAAAAAAACTCGTAACGTAAAGTATGTAAGATTGGGTCATTAAAAGATTGCGTTCTACGAGTATACGTACGTAGCTTGAAATAAAATCATACAAGTCTTGTTCTGAACTTGGTCAGTTTAACATCAAGCTTTTAACTCTACGTAATTACCCCTTCATCATTTACCCTTCTTTCACCAAAATTTAACATACCTATCGTGAGACAATGATATCAGATTTGTCACACCATTTTGTATGCACTCGAAAATTTAAAATACTTAAAGTTTTTTTTTTTATGTAATAGTGGGCATACGACAGTTTTTAGTTAATACTCTAATGTTTTTAGAGTATTAACTAAAAACCTCTTAGTTCTATTGTAAGTTTTCATTGCAAAATACAATAATACTCTCTGATTATTCAAAACAATACAATTAGAAACTCAATTTCCAATACCCTACCCCACAAAAGCGAATTAAGCATACAAATCACGAAACGAAATTAAGCATTGGTAACTAGTCGTCTTTATTGTCGTGTCAAATAATTTGATTAGACATTGAAAGCTCGCTAATTTTAAACGTAGGTATCCATTTATCGCGCCAAATTGTAATTTTGACCGAGTTTCAAATAGTCCTTTCTCGTCTCCGTTTTGGCAAATATTCCGTTTTAGATTGTAAAACTTTGCCAAAAGCTATGAGAGAACTAGAAAGTCACGTTCTGGGTAATTTTCTAATTACAGACACGACTTGAAATTAGACGGCAAAGATGCTAGTAAGAACAATGACTTGATTTTCGTTATGGTTCTACATATGCGCGATATTAAAGCAAAGTTCTATTGCAGCAAGACCCAATACGACTGAGATATGACTAGAGATATAATAGATTACCATAGCAACATTGTTATTTGTCAAAATATGTACGGACAAAAAAATATTGCTATCATAAAATCTATATCCAGTAATTATAGTAGATTATAAGGTTTGGAAGGACTTAAAAACTCGTTTTTACCGTATTGTTTGAAATCCAGGTGACGCTAATTTCTGATTATGCCATAATATTGTATATTTGACTTTGCTGTGGTTTTGGCACGCCAATCAGTCCGTGATTAATCAGTACTGCATAGGTAATACAAAGTTTTATTCAACTTAAATTTTGCTAGCTTTTAATTTCTCCTCAGCAGGGACACGTGCAAGAGAGGGGAACAGGTAGCCCTATATGAACTGGTAGATTTCACATATCTTACAAAATGTTTTATTACATGACTAGTTGCGCCCCGCGGTGTTTCCCGCGGTTTTCCAGGATCAAAAGTAACCTATATGTTAATCCACAATTAAGCTATCTCGGTACCAAATTTCATCCAAATCCGTTGAGCCGTTCGAGCGTGAGTAGTAACAAAAACATACATACAAACTTTCTCGTTGATATTATAATATTAGTATGATGATTTCCTAGCAACGTTTTATTAACCATTTTCGAAAGCGCATATAATTCTTTCATGTAAAGAAAATTTATTGTTGCATGTTTATTTTAAACGTTAATTATACGATCATCGAGATGCAATCGCATAGTTTTTCGTTCACAGAGCCTATTAGCCTAGTATTGTGGGATAAAAACCAAAAACTTTACGATTGGTTGTCAGCAGTAGCACCACGCTCTCAAAAGCGTAATGCAGGGTTTAAGCTTACCGGTCTTTTGCCAAGGGCTTGCCACATGAACTCCAAGTCTGCTATGTGAGCTGGTACTGGGACTATGAAACCGGTAGCGTAGGTATTCACTACGCCTTCTCTCACGTAGTAAAGTTCTGCATCCAACCCTGAAACAAAGTAAATTCATCAGTCAATTGTATATTTTGTCTGAGTAACTATTACTTATTTCAAAATTAAATGAAATTGAAAATAGGGATATTTTGTTACGCGAAAATGCACTTGAATGCCAAAGTAGCAACTCGTGAAAAATTCACGAGCCTATTGAAGAATGAATCTTATTATTCTAATTTGCACATTTTTGGTGATTGTGTGTAGGTACACTCGGAAACAAAGTTTATTATATACTAGCTGCGGCCCGCGGTTTTTCGGGATCAAAAGTAGCCTATGTGTTAATACAGGATATACGCTATCCTGGTCATAATTTGTATCCAAATTCATTGAGCCATTTGAGCCCGAAGGAGAAACAAATATACACACACGCAGACACACATACATACCAACTTTCACCTTTAGAATATTAGCATGATATCACTCTGATAGATTTAATTGAAATCCGATTACTAACAAAATACTTATATTCTCGTATTATTTTTGTGTAAATAAATACATAATATTGACATCACATAAAAGACATATTGACACCTACAGAACCAAATAAACCATTTTTTTTATACTATTTATACTGGATGTTTTTATAAATATTGTAAATGCAAATTGTAACTATCAAGTAACAAGCTTTCACATCATTATAAAACCTATAACTTTTTCCTCAGTTTTTAATAAAATTCGCTGTTATATAAATAAATAATAACATTAAAGTATTATAATTAATTGAATAAAACTTTATATTAGGGACCTGAGAGTGGTTACAGTATTAAAGTAAACTCAAAGTATATTTTTACACTCCTCTTCAAAGTACTTACAAATTTACAAAGCAAAAACACGTTTCTAATCTTTTTCCAACTGACTGTACATTTCCATAACGGTTGGACGCGCGCCGAACAGATGCGAGTTCGATTCCCGGGGGAGTGCAGTGGCACGAATTATCCAACTAACTCTATTTGCTTTTCGAGAGGGGTTAGAAAAAGTGAGTGAAAAATCCGTAGTTGCAAGCATCGCAAACAGTTTGAATTCTCATTCCAAATACGTCCAAATGTATTTATAAGTTTCATGTTCTATAAGCATTTTTTTTTTTGCTAGAGCAGCGTTTTTTAGGGTTGCGTACCTAAATTGTAAGAGGAACATGCTACGCCTATGTGTCCTTCTGCTGTGTTTTTTAATACGGGGTGGGGTCAAACAGTTTGTAACTTTGTGGGCTGTAAATCTTATCTTCTGATTGCTCAATCTACATACATCCTATTTTAATCGTATTATAGAGTATCTTAGAGTAATTTAACTATTAAGAAAGCGAACTACACTTACACTCTGCTCCACGATACGCAATATAACTTGAAATATCTAACATTTTAATATTAACTAACAAGACGTGTGGAGTATATATTGTTTTGAGCAGGATCATACTCGCGAAAAGTAAGTATTCATTAGCTTCATTCCATTAGCTTGCTCGTTCTTTACTATGAACGGATGAATAAGCGCTTAACTAAATAATAAAAACGCATAATCTTGTAGGTATGTATTTATTTTAACTAAGTGACATTTCCAAATAAATTTAAGAATGCAACTGAAATAAAGCATTTTGACTTTGACTTTGGTTATTTAATCCTTTAAAGAGTAATTTGACACAGGCGAAATTGCAATACGCAAGAAAAATGTTGGATGATCCAATCAACGTGCATTTAGGCGACAGGGCGGTGAATATGAAGTGGCACTTTAGTCAATTGATGAATCACTACCCTCGCTTTCGGACATCTTTTTGTCATAGCTTATAACGGGCCAGTTGGTTCATTTGTGATTAAGGTTGCTACTCACCTAAATGTTAGGTGGATTTTAAACTGAGAAAATCGTGCTTTAGAAGACGCGATAAGATGCCCGAACCATGTCCGAAGGTATAAGCGGCTTAAAAACAACGACATCAGAGACATCAGATGTAAAGTGGGTACCGCTGCCCATAACTAACAAAAATACTACACAACTCATTCCTCTACTTAAGTATGAGAAGACCCACGTCGCATCGCGTTGTGTCCGTCACTTTGAATTAGAGATGTTACGCCTCAAGTGCCTGTAATTTCATCGGCACACCTTTTACTGGAACACACCAACGCGAGTGCACCACTGCTTGGCGGTGAGTTACCAGGTGTGGTGGCAGTATTTCTCCGGACGAACTTGCAACAAGTTCAAGTTCTGCTACTAAAATGATGCTATGCGTGTTATTGAATTAAAAGAAGTATACCTGCTGGTTTTAGATTACCTGTTTATTGTGTAGATAGAAGGTTATCCCCTCGATGCCCTCTTGCTTCACAAGTATAGTATATTCCGTATGCCCTCAGGGTGGGTATTTAAAGGGGCTTGCAGAAAGCACTTCCTTTGGTCGACAGATTACTGTTCTGGGTATTTAGGTGATATTAAATGATAAAGTATTCTCTACAAATCTTTAGTAATCATAAGACGCTGAAGAAACTGAGTTTAGTAATCTTGGAAACAATGAAGATCTTGGAAACTGGGAAACTTTCAATATTTAATCAAAACAACTTTATTGTCTACCATATAGAAGACGCTGTGTGTAATGTCCATAAATATTTATTTATTTATAATTATATCATATAAATGATTGTTCTCAGCCGAGGATCGAATCCAGGAGCTCGCTGCGAAGGCAGGGTTAAAAAACTCAGTTACATATTTATACCGTTTGCATAATAACAGACCAGAAACTCGTCACTCCAAACTAGCACTTATTCAAAGGGCTTTGAAGTCTATCTATGACAATTACATACACTCCTGTTAGGTCTAGCAATGTAATTAGTTCCAAGGATATTCACATGTGTCCTTTAAAGACAACGCATTGGAATATTAATATAATAACAGAGTGGTACCATATACTATCAGTAATAGGTTCCCATGGTAATAATTGTATCATAAATACGAAATTTTGTCGGAATAACAGACATGCATAATTTGTTACTCCTTCGGCCCTCAACGGCTGAATACGTTTGGAAGAAGTCAGTCATGAGGGTAGTTCAGGCCCTGAATTAACACATTAGCTACTTTTAATCCCGAAAAAGTGAATTATTTTTAAAATGACTTGCAAATAATACAACTTCTATGAATGTGAAACGAAATTTTAATGAGGTTAAGTCTTTTGGCCGTAGAACTCTCAAAATTAATCCATGTTTCACACATCTAGCCCCAAATAATTATCCCTAACTATGGGAACCAGGTTACTGATATAATTACTCTTATACTGAACGGTTGTCATGTGAGTTTTGTTTTTTTTTTTTCAAATATATACTTATATTTCATAGTAACACTTAGATATTGACCCAAACTCCCGTTCGTCATAAAAGCTTTTGTATGATTGGATATCGAACCCACAGTGAAGAAAACAGAGATATTACCAACCTGTCTTTCATAATTTCAATACAGCTGTTTCACCTATCCAAAGCATCTTGCATTTGTTTCAAAATACCCTATAAAGCGTGACAGAACAATGCATGTAACCCGACCCTCCCCGGGGCCTTTGTATTAATTACTCAAAGGCGTTAATGCGTGCCCCTGTTGTCTAATGAGGCGTCTGCAAAGCTCGCTACGTCTGGGATGTTTGTGTGTAAATGTGCTTATTAATTGGTTGCAACTGCCGAAAGTAGGCCTAGATTATACTAATATTATAAAAAGTTTATTACTGCTTCACGCTTCAAAGGCTGAAATGGATTCCCATGAACTTAAATAATAGGCTACTTTTGATTTCGAAAAAGTGAAGTTAGTGCCAATTTTTGGGGTGTAAAGAACACAACTTTTATCGATCATTCCCATTGTCTTATATTGACTTTAACTGCGGGTAACATCTAGCGCAATTTTTTTTTTTTTTTATGCAATGATGAGGCACGCAAGCTAACGGCCCACCTGATGGTAAGTGGCTACCGTCGCCTATAGACGCGAGTTATACTTGAGGTGTTGCCAGCGCGGTGCCTATCAGCTAAAAATCTCTTCACACTCTTTTTAAATTTATTCATATTGAACCCCATTGGAAACACCTCCAACGGAAGCTCATTCCATATCTAATTAATAGACGTATTTTTACAATCACTATCTGTCAGTTAATAAACATCTAATCAGAGAAAAGTAATGAAAAATGATGTTATTTATTTGCACCGACTTATCAAGTAAATTGGTTTGACTAACATAGGCTTTTAATAAAATCACTTTTATCAAAAACTGAATCAGATAATTTGTATTAGAAGATAAGATATGAATTAATGTCTCCGTGTTCTACCTGACATGCTTTTCCAGTGCAATTGTAACTGAAAGAAAATTGTGTGCATGCACCCAATTTGAGGGGACCTCGCCAGTGGAACTTGGACCTACGTCCTAGTTTAAAAACAAAAGAACCGACTAAATTTGAATTTTATTTTAAACTAGCCGATCCGACTAATATGGTAATGATAAATGGTTATATCAAGAATAAATATAATGTGTCCAATGTAATATTGAGAGAGACAAAAGTAGTAACAATTTGATACCTCGATAGTCTACTTTTTAGTAAACCAGCCTCAAATAAGGTCCAAAAACCTTCGTTACTACAAATAAACATTAAAGTAAATGATAATGTATGTGAACAAGTTGCCTCACAGCTACGAGTAGTAACGCTGGTTCACTGTGATGAATCATTTATTGTTCAAATTGATATATTTGAGCAACGGATGATTCATCACGAGACTGTTGGAAAAAATATCCTAATCCGGGAATCCAGGATATATCTATCCTAGTACCAAATTTCATCCATATCCGTTAAGCAGTTTGAGCGTGATGGAGGAACAAACATGCACACACATACAAGCTTTCGCTTCTATTGCATTAGTGTGATTGTAATTTACTGGCCAAATTCAAGTTTTTTAAGACATGATTTTTATTTGTTAACAAAATCTACATATTTAGAAATAACAGAGTTAAGTTGAAACAGACAGCCTGAAATTATTTAGCAATGTTTACACCAGCTGTTATCACAGAGCTTTATAATGTCCGTAAACAGACAGGGCAGCCGCACTCCAGTTTCGAGCTTAAATGAGCCATTACGGAGTCAAATTGCTTGATGATACGCCACTAGTGGCCGATTCGCGTTTAAAATTACCTGCGGATGACCCCGAGGTAATGGTAAGTGTGATTTTTGTTAGCTTTCTAAGGTTTTACATCGGGTTTTTGTGCCTCGAAGTCAGACATAAGAAGTAGCAGCATAACTTGTGCCAAGTTCGTTCAAGGTACTGCCTCCACACCTGGTAATCCGCCGCCAAGCAGAGGTGCACTCGCATTGCTGTTTTCCGGTTGAAAAGTGTGGGTACCGGTGAAATCACAGGCTCATGAGACGTCACATCCCCGTCTCGGGTGATGGGCGCAACGAGATAGTACTTGGCTCTTATGTTTCAGTTAGGGCGGACATGAGTCGTAATTCTGTTATGACCAAAGGTAAAAAGTAGCTTACGTGTACTTGTGCCTATTGGTGCCTATGTGGAGTAACAAACATACACACACACGCACACGTACAAACACACAAACACAGACCCACATGCATGCAAATTTCGTCTTTATAATATAATATATAATAATATAATTGTGATAAGTGTGATTAGAACCCTCATCGCGGTAATGTTGTCTTTTATGTTGGCACAAAATTAAACTAAAGTTAACTTTAATAACTCGAAAATAATTGCTACATCTTTTATTTTCTATCAACGATATGGATTCCATTTAGTTTAGTTTTAGTTTGGTTTGACTACAAAGAAAAACATTTGTCCAAATGAGTCACTACATTTCAAAGAGCATTTCCGTTTGTCTACGAAACCATTCTTGAAGAATAAAAGTACACTCAGCGGAAATATTTAGCTGCACCATTATGTTATTTTATGCGTATTCATACGACCAATCATAAAGTTTCCTGTCTGTTCGTCGCGCACTACGGAAACTCCTTAAGATAGCCTTTATTGCTTTTGCCGCGTTTATTTATTCTGTGTTGGTTCCGCACACATTTATTAAAATGGCGATAAAGGCTTATTTATTGTCTCCGAGTTTGGCGGGCACGCGAGCCTTTGACTTTTTGTGGGCAAAGCTGACTTGTCACGATATGAGATAGAACGCTTTTGGCTTCTGAGTGTTTTGCTGAATAATGAAACGATGAAAAATGCCGGAATGTTTGTCGACTAAGCCAACTGAATTGGTGAGAATATAAATAGTAGATTCTCCCTACTTGAAAAGTCGTTTCATTTTTGAACGTGACTGTATTTCGTAGCAATAAGAAAATGGGGGTAATTTTAAACAATACAATACATAGAGATACTTGTTCAAAATATTTGTAATCGTCTATTTTTAAACGACTTCTCCAAAGGTAATTTTTTTCTATTATGTATGTAGCTACTGTACATACGACTTAGATCCTCGCTGAGCGAAGTATTAATAGAAGACCCAAGTCGCATCCTATTGCGCTTGTCACCCGAGACGGAAATGTTACGTCTCATGCACATGTGATAATTATAAAGATACATAAATATGGGTTTAATCATACAGGCTTTTTAATCAAAGCAGAACTTCACACAACCCGAGTATATTATCCATCCCTCCAGACCAACAACAAATTACATTCGAAAAGTTACGATAATAAGACAAAGGCGTAGCAGTCAGGAGTCACTTTCAATTACCATCAGAAACACGAAAATGTGCAAAATGGGGAATTTCGCAAAATTTCCCGCGCCCGAAATCAACCGACTAACAAACTGAAATTTATTGCAAAGATAACGCAACTTCGAAAAGGCGGCATAAATTTTCTTAGTCGAGTATACTTAGCGCAATAAAATTTTCGTATTATTCTAACCTCATAGTTCGGAGCTGTGAAAGTATTTTTGAACTTGGGCAACTTATTCAGTAGGGACAAAAGTTGTGTGGGAATATAAATCATTCAAAATATCTAGTCGTTCGAACTCTAAGATATTTCTGTAGATAAAAACATATTTTTGGTAACCATTATTACTAGATCATCACTATCACCAACTATCACGGCAGGGCAGTGTACTCTGTCCATTGCACCTTTGCTCCCGCCGGGGGGTCGATGAATCTCTATGATCGCTTATTCTGTCAAACCAGAGCCAGGGCCTGTATCCTAAGTCTTAAGTCGTAATTCGGTTGAGAGCATGCCGCTTCAACCAAAAGCCCGCCAAAAAATGGTTGACTTCAAGTGGTATAATAATTAATGAGAGTATTGACGTAAAAGTTTGGTCATAACAGTGATTTAAAAATATTATAACATCAGTTAGATGTTACAATATTTTAGGTTTATTAGTGACACTAATGAATTGCAGACTAGAAATTATATAACTATATATATATATTTTTGTAGCAGTAGAACTTGTGCAAAGTTCGTCCGGAGAGGTACTGCCACCACACCTGGAATCTGCCGCCCAGCAATAGTGCTCGCATTATTGTGTTCCAGTGGAAGGGTGTGGGTGCCGGTGAAATCACATGCGCATGAGACGTATCATACCCGTCTCGGGTGAAATAATAATATAAAATTGAATGAAGTACGTACTGTGTTTGAACGTACTGCGTCATTATAAGATTTGATTTATTATTTATTTTTAAACAAGTACAAATAAGGTACAATTACATCACACTGTCTATTTTCTCGTACTGTCATTGTTATCGTTCACGACATTTTTCCCCGAATCAGCCCTCTTAGGTCAAAATTACAGTTCAAGAACCCTCGAAATCAGCATTTTTCCAATTAACAATTTTAATAATCGCCTTTTCGCGACATTCTTTGATAAAACCTTCATTACAATTTCATTTTTCCTAGTTAGATAATGATTATGACAAAGATACGGTTTAATCAAATTTATCATAAATTGTAGAAATATATATATATTTATTTAAGTTTAATGACTTCAAAGGCTTTTTTGGTATAATGGAATATTAACGGATTCATAATTGTTAGTAACACGTCCAAGGAGTTTCTAATTCGATCTCCAAACTTTAGTGTTGAGCATAAAGTTTGTTATCAGGTCTTAGATTTGGGTTGTGTGATTACGTGTGTCCATGTACACGACACAGAATCTTAGTGCAAGGTTATGAAAACACAACGAAACAGTTTCACAAAATAACTTTTATTATGATTTTTTTTATCCGTCAAGACTACTCGTTGGTAATTTGGATGTTAGGTGCACTGTTCCCAAGGGTCACGGGATACCTGAGTATATTATTATGTGATAATGGGGGTCTGTTGCCGATCCTCAGTCATCTTAACGTAGTTGGTATAAACAATATTATAAATACCCTAAAATTTCTATAAATCTTTGAAAAAGAGCATACAAAAATTATATTGAACTATATAAATTTTAAGAAGAATAGGACTTTATTTTGCCTAAACTCCATGCGTAGAAACCATGTAAAGACAGCTCCGTAGCTTGGTTGCTAGTAAACCCTGCATTCGAAGCGAGATGTCTGGTTCAAATCCCAGCCAGGGCAAACTTTGTTTGACAAGTGTAACATTTGTCGTCGGATCTTTGGTCTTGTGTTTCTGTGTTTGTCCATGCCACAGAAACACATGGAATCCTAGTGCAGAATTATTACTGTGTAAACCATGAATAATGAATAACCATTAAAAAAACAGAACAATGAGGAATTGTACAGTCACCTTTCGGAACATTCCAGAACCACAATAAATAGCTCTGGTGACGTCATAGCGCTGAGAACCAACGGGTGCGAGAGACATCAACCATTAGTCAAATCTTGGCGAAACAAAAACACTTCAACCTCCTTGTTTTGCCCTTAAAAAGAAGTAGGTAAATTACTTGATGATAATACTTCGTCACTATGTCGGAGAGAAAACAGTTCTTTGACTTTAAGATGAATGTTTTATTTTATTAGGGTCAAAAAACAACTACAGTATAAAGGCTTTACTTAAAAACAAGTAAAACATATTATTAATACTGCAGCCTACCACATTATCCGTAGATTACAAATCAATTAGAAGGTGCCAATAGAGACACTAAGCAGATTATAATAGTAATGTTGCTAGAACAAAGGGATCATCATCATCAGCCTATACCAGTCCACTGCTGGACATAGGCCTCTCCCAGGGGCGCTACTACGCTAAAAAATTAAATACATTTTGTGCACAATGCATTGTTTTAGTGGTCTAAAAACATTTTTGCATTATTGCCTTTCTAATGAAACTGGTTTGGGGCAGATCGTTTGGATGATTTCAAAGTTGTATTTTACATTTATATGAGGATTATTATACATTAAAATACTGTTATTTACTCATGTGATCGCTAAAATGCATGCAAATTAACATTAAAACTAAATCTGTGTTAATTCATATTCGGTGGACTCGAATAAAGATAACACCAGCCAAAATAATGACATTGTCCTTCGCAGTTAGTACAAGAAATATCGCAATATCAGTTAATATCGATACAGTATCGTATTTCCGGTTAATTTCCCGACAAAGGTCGCGGACCGTTCTGGGGATAACAATAGCATTACTTCAGGGTTAAGTGAATTCTGCACGCACGCCGTCGCAACAAGTGGCCGAAAATAATCATTTTCTCAGTTATTGCGTTTCGTGTTGAGGGCGTCGACATGTCTGGGGAATCATTTGATTAATCGCAAGGTGACGGAAGTGTTCATAATTAGGTTTGTTCCAAACTATATATAGGTCACCGTTGCTCGAATAATATACAAATAAATATTCATGTAACTCTACAAAAAGCCATCTGACTGCAAACTAAGTATAGCTTGTACTATGGGAACCATATTACTGATAGAATACTTCTAGAACGATAGAACTTTTAGTTAAAAGCATTTAATATCAATGTAATGTAATTTTAAAATTACAACCCAGGCACAAAACAAACATCCGTTTTAGACGCACAAATTGTTGAGATTTGAACCCACAACCTACAAGACTTGAAGGACTTGAACCTATAGATTTCTATATTCATAGACTTGAAGGCAGCTTTTTTACCCTGGGCAGGAATCGAACCACGTCAGCGCGAAAGGCAAAATACTACCAAGAGTTACCGAACCACGTATTTTTCTATCCTCAAAATTCAACATAAAAGGTACCAATAAAGTTGGCGTTCGCAACGGGAGTTTTATTTGAGTGTAAGAATTATTTATGTAGCACAAAACTTCCTACAGACACTTGTTGCAGTGGGTTCTAAGGATTATATTGTATTAAGCTGTATAGCTTTAACCTCGCAATGGTCCGATTAATATTTTCAACTTTATTAAACTGTTGTCTAGTTGCCTCTATTAATATGCTGTGACGCCCTATAATTGCGGGACCACTGTTATCTAAGACCTTTGCCTATTTTAATTTGTATGTTCAGTATATCCTGCGTTGGGAGTCCTTATTAAAAAAATCAAATCATCAACCGGTTTCAATGTACTCAAATTATGGCCTAAATGGCGCTGTGTGAAATGTCCATGAACATAATAATAACAAAAATCTGCCCTTTTAACTGGCTTCAAAAAAGGAGGAGGTTCTATGTTCCACTGTATATAATTTTTCCATGTATGTTCACCAATTTCTCCACCATTTAACAACGGATGTGGAAAAACATTTTTTTGATTTGAAAGGTTATGCTTTCAGATTCATAGAATTTTTATCAAAATCGGTTCAATAGTTTGCTTGTTAAAACAAAATAACTGGAAAAAAAAATGTCATCTATATTTTGCTACTTTTAAAGTATGACTATGAGTATGAGTATGGGTATTGAAGTCGGTTTTTTTCGATTTTTAATTGAGTTACTTGTGTATATATCGATACCATTAGTACTGTAGCTCTACCTTCTGCGCAGTCGTGATCAATGTTGAAGTGAAACAAGAAATATTTCTATGGCACATTTTAAGCAGCTCACTTCACGCTTATACTCCCGAGGCGCACGAAAGGTAAACACTTAAGGATCGTTTACTTAGGTCCTAAGTGTACGCTTCGGATTGTTTAGGCTACGGATATCGGCCTTAATTTATTGAGGGGATTTTAATGAATATTGTGATTTTGGAATTAATTGGCTAAAAGTATACAACGTAGAAAGTTAGTTAGTTTTTGACATGTAGTATTTATGAGGCATGTACATGAATCAATTGTTCAATTGTTCAAGCTATTTAGATTTCGATTCAGTATCAATAGTAAAAAAAAGTAAAATTGTAGTTCTTCTTAACATATATAATCCGTGGTTTAGTTGGTAGTAGCCCTGCCTTCGGAGCGAGAGGTCCCGGGTTCGATTCCCGGCCGGGGCACACTTTGTGTGGTGAGCATGAAGCTTGTTCTCTGTTCTGTGTTTGTCTATGCCATCTGCGACACAGGGAATCCTAATACAGAGGTATGAGTGTGTAAACGTTTATTTATTTATTATTATACGGATGCGTAGTCGCAAAACATTTATTACAATTGAAATGTAATTAAAGTAACCAGGCCAAATTAAACCAATATACTCAGAAACACTTGACTATTTCATCATTAAAGCACGAACAAATGCAAACACACGTTTATTTGTATGCACAGCCACACAATTTTCCTGTCCTATTACTTAATCACGAGCTTTTCTACTGTCAAGTAAATTACGTATTGATATCCCTTGGTTTACATGCTTAATTCTATAATCATTTCTAACAGGGACTTAATATGGTCGGCAGAACCTTTGCGGCATTATTTCTTTGCATAACCTATAGGAAACCTTTAAATTATTGAGTGGAAATTAATTTTAGGATATGATGGAACTGACATGTACTGAACTTTGTAGGTACACAGATTAAAAAACCAATTATAATAAAATAAATGGTCTCGACAAGGATAAACTTTAAGTTTACCATGAGAACCCATTGCGTATTGGTAGATCACACATGCTTTCAATTTTTTTGTTCTGAGACATGCCGGTTTACTCACGATGTTTTCCTTCAACGATTCAAGAATGTCGTTTACCGCACATACATTTTTCGTGTGAAAATCTTATTGGTGCACGTTTGGACTTGAACCAGTGGATTGAAAGTCGGATTCTATTACCCTGGACCAACACCAAGCACCATTCCCGAGATCATGGTAAAAGGAACTCTTAGGTAAAATAACTATTCTGAAACAGTATACTACAGTGTTCAAATAAATTAACATGCAAAGGTTTTTGCCCCAAGATTCTTCTTCGTATAATAATAAATTCCGGTACTAGAACCTTATGACTGAACCAGAAACGAACTTATATAAATAGTTATCTATAATAATAAGTAATGAAACTTGGAAAGCCACGCGGCTCGCATAGATCAGTACCCTCAAAGTCCCTACATGTATTCCCCATTGCAAAAGACGCCACCAAAGATAGCTGAAGAACTTGGGTTAAGTACCATACCTGGTAATCCACATCATGAAAATGACAACTTCGGCCGCGGAACGTGCAGACAGTGAACTGAAAAGCTTTCCATAGCTGAAATAATCAACTACTTGTTTATTCATTCCGTAATCGGCGTCGATTACCTCAAACTACATTTAATTTTCAAGCTTCCATGTCCTCCATAGCGCACAGTAATTGCACTGGGGTTGACAAACGGTTCCTTACGTCAAGACAGACAGTCCAGTCCGTTTGAGGTTTATTTATGAAGTGCAACAAAGGCTTAACGTGAGTGTGTTTTTTGAAATTTTAAAATGTTTCCTTTGTTTGTGTTTGAATGTTTCTATGAACAGATACTGAAACTAAATGTACAAAGACGTGAATAGTGCACCGTTGTATTGAACTGGTGATGGGGGAATGATGATCCTGCAATTTCTGCACAGCGGAAGAACAGATATGGTATCAGTACTATTATTATGGAACTTGGCATAAATTCTTCTGCTAGTACAAAATGCGGGCAGACTTAAACTTATATAATTCTATAATAAATAAAATGAAGTGTCTGATTGTATTTTCAAAATAATTGCATTATACCAAATATATTTTACAGTATATAGAGCACCTTTTGGTCTGTCTATTTGTTTTGGCTTATCTCAAAAACGGCTGGACCAATTTTGACGGGTTTCACTAGCAGAAAGCTAATTTTATTAGGAGTGATTTAGGCTACATTTATTTTAGAAATATAATAAATAATTCTAGGAATAAATAATTCAAGGAATAAATAATTCAACTTGTAACTGTATTAGACATAATCTGTGAGCATTTTTTGTGCCCAAAATTATGCGTATAAAGATGACGTGTATTTGTATGTGTTAATTTTGGATTGACAAAAGTTATTTATTAGTGTATTCATTGAATTAAATATAAACTTTGAACTTTAAATTTTAAAATTGCATAAAGATGCCATCTGTAAAATTTGTTTATTTTGTATCAAGTCCCGATGGATCACCTAAAAATAACGAATGTAGCAACACTGCGTCCAGTTATAAAAAGCTACAAATCGTATCATCCAATCAAACAACCCCCATGGTACAAAAACGCAAATTTCCGGCCAAAAATGATAACCGTTGAAATATTGGTCTCATTGTACTTAACAAAGTCACTTTCCCGGTCTAGTTTATGGACCATTGGGAAGTATTATCAGATGTGTTGCCAGTGTGAAATACGTTTCCCGTTTTATTGTCTGTAAAATTTTGCATAGTCACAATTTTATTGCAAAATTTCAGTCGCATTATAGGATCATGAATAATTTTCGGACTGTGAATTATTATTGTAGGCTGTTGTAATCAACGCAATACTACACAATATATTTTAATACATATATTTGCGATTGTAAATGTTATAAAAACGTTTATTTAAGCATAATCTTGATTGCTTTATGTTTTGCGACGACAAGATTATTGGTAAAATGACGTTCTACGTCGTGACAAAACTTCGTAACTCCGTAGCGACTGTGGCGTAGACGCTCGGTGCTACGACCCGTAGACAGGTAGCCTCTAGCTACATAATTGTGTCGTAGACGGCATTGCAGCCGTGTATGTATGATTCAGTTCACATGAGATTATACGGTAGCTGGAAATGGTTTGATGACAGGCAAGCCGGATATACATTTCAAGGTATACGCTAGGTCTTGTAATTGTGTTAATGACGACGAAACGATAGAGAAATTTCGTGGAATGTTTAAAGAGAAGGGATGTCTTAATAAAAATGTTTTAGTGAACAGATAATAAAATGTTGTCTTGGAATTATATTAATGATCACCTTCACATAAATTAGTTAATTAGTGTGTTTGCTATATTTCATAGGCATAATAATCGATTGTAATTTTGTTATTACTTTTCACGCATTTAAACAAAATATACATTTTTGATAAATTGCTAGATTGTGATTTTTATCACCGAACATAAAACACGGCAAATAGCATGTTACATTCGACATGTTTCACAGGTAATTTCAATTATGTCACACAGCGAATAATAATTTAAAACGTCTTAAACCCATAAATTACTAAATAAATATTGTAAAATATTTTGAAATTCAAGAATGCGGTTATGAGTATTAACCATTACTCAAAATAGCCTACTAATGACGTCAACTCAATTTTCAGCCAACAAGTCAGGCCAATTTGTACAGAACACCCACTTCATCATTTTACTGTGATATATGCGGACCCGTTCCGGAGTCGTCCTGAAAAATGACAGGAGCGAAATCCATCCAATTAAAACGTAACGGGATATAGAGATGGCACATTAGTAACGTCACGTTTGTTACGTCAGTGTTTTGTCTTTCCATAATTAGTAATTTCATGTTTGTGACGTCAGTTATGTTTTTCATTTATTTTGGTACTTGGTTAGATTTTTTTATTTCTATATGATCCCATCAACATGAACAAAGATTTTCCTATATTTTCTTTATTGTTCTTAATCAAACAGTGATCCATTATTTCTGTGATAAAAAAGTTACGCAACTCTCTGACCTGCCTTTGATGTATCTTTCTTTTAACAAATAGGTCTAGTGTGTAAATTTTTGATAATTTTATTATTGTTAATATTCGCCATTACAAATTACGGTTCAAAAGTTACATATATAATAACTTTCGAGCTGATAAAAAATAGATTCAGATTAAAAACTCTATGAAAATAGTAATGGATCCTGCAGCTGGATCTTGGGCTATATAATTTAGTAAATATTACGGAGATATCTTCTCTATCTACTCGTGTATGAAGTAATTATATCAATATACTCACCTAAGTAACTTGTATTATGTACAAGTTACTTAGGTATATTGCTACTCACACTAAGAACTATTTTCAAACAAAACGTCCAATTATCTCGCTCAACATATGCAGGCGGGCGCTATGCCATAGCACATCATAAACAGTTAGTTTTCTTCAAGATGTTTTATATTAAGTTCAATTTAAGGCAACTCAGATTAAAACTTTAAGGTACGTTTCGTGTACCTTCAAGTTTTAATCTGAATATAATACTTATAAAGGTTTCTTTATTTACGTATATAATACTAATTATACGAAAATCGAATTTATTGTAACATAGCCCTAGTTGTCTTATGACGAATAATAAAAAGAACTGGTTTGTTTTTATATTCACTTTTTATGCATGGCTGTTTCATTAAAGAGGATAAAAATTAAGAGGCTTCATATAAACAGGCTTGTAATCTACATAATATTAAATTATATTAAATTACAATTGAGTTCTTTTTTTCTGTTTTACAATATCACTGAATTACAATTCGTTTTTTAAATATATTTATAAGTAGTTAGACTTAAAAAATACCCAGATTTTCCAATAAGATTTTACTGATAACAACATAAACGAAAATCTACGATGTGCATAAACAACCTAGTTCTAATTATCAAATGTGCAAGCCTTTCTCCCTGGGCTAGGGCTAAGTCGCCTCTATGTAAGTAGTTGGCACCCCACCGCGTGTCTCGGCCGATAAGACTGCGCCTAAATTGATGTTTGAACTGTCATTAATTCCCGCCCGACAGATGTCGCTGCACTCTATTATTTTTGACACATACAACTGTCATTTGTCATTAGAGTGATTTATTTGATCTAATCGAATGATTGAGTTGGTTTACGAAGTATTTTTGTTATTCACCATGTCGCATGTGATGTTAGACCTCATAATTCTGTAGCCAATGTCTTCGTGTATTTGGTCGAACACATCCATTTTTTAATTTATAGGATTTGGAATACATCGTGTCAAAGTCAATTGGACGCCATTATAATTCTGCTACTGTACAGCTACCGCTAGCATGTCACGATATTTATTCCGCATGACGTCGTACAATGTAATACATTTTACTTCTCTGTTGAACCGTGACAGTAGTTTACGGTATCGTATGGTAAATTTGTAAAAGCGCCCGTTCGGTTCGACTGGAGAATTTGCGACAAATGTGTTTATGGCATAATCATGTTTTATATGAAAACGATGCCTGAAGCATCGCACGTGGCATGAAAATTATAACGAATTGAATAAATTTTTATAATCTGTTAAAGATATCAGGCAAAAAAAATGCCCTGAGATTGACTTTTTTAATACGTGATAGTAGTGTTATAAAGAAATATTATTTAGTCTGTAGTATTAATAATATATAACAGACAGGTATAAACCATGACATCTATACTAAATAAATACAGGAACTAGGAAGGAATGTAAAATTCCTAAAGCAAAATACTAATATGAAAAATTTACAATTCATGTTCTGCGTGTACGTTCCATTCACAATCATTTCTCCTGTTTCCATTATCTAGTGACATTTAAATAAGTATTCAATGTCACATTTAGTTCAGTATGCATTGCTGGATGGAAGTTTCTTTTATCTATAATAAGATTCCAATTCGGTCGCTACCGGCTCCCCAAAGTAATAAACTAGTAGTTGTATTGGATGGTTAGTTTGTATCCATTGTACACCAAATGACGATTTTGGAATTGCATTCGGAAAATCGTAAAGATTACGTTCTAAATACAGTTATGTGAGAAAATACAATCCCTATCTTTTGAATATTATTTAAAATATTTAGATATCATGCCAAACTCAAAATATTTTTGGTGATTCAGACGTTGTACCATCTACTGATTAGTTCTTGATTACTGATCCTTTAAAATTTGAATTTTAACCGTGGGACGGTAATATATTATACTTCAATTGTTAACCGATGAACCAAGTCTTAATTGATTAAAAGACGCAAAAAAAACAATATAAGTAAAAATAAAACTAAATTCATTACCAAATTTTGAACCATTGGCATTTACGTTGCCTATAACTACAACTGCCGTAAAAAAATATGAACAGAAACCTTGACGTATATATTTTTTTCTAGTTATCGCACCGGATATCGCAATGGAGCTACACCCAATTGCGTCGGAATACGTCGAATTTGTAGAACAAATAAATGTTTGAGGGTAGATCGAGGGTAGATAATTACATTTTTTGATCTTCGGAGCCTGGGGATGACGTTGAAGCGCAATGTCTTTGTATAGACCTGTTTTGATAGTGTCAAAGATATGGACAGTGTGTAAATAATGGAGGAATAAGTTTTGTTTGGTCTCACTAAAATTGCAAGCCTGTATTCGATGGGGTGGCTTTACTGTTATTGTTTGATAGCTGTATGAGTACTTACTTTTTATGTGTCAGATAAGTAACTATGATTTACACAAGGAAATCTTTATGCTAAGTTTCTTGTCTTTATTTGTCATTGAGTGGAATGCTTCCTTCTTTGATGATATCGGAACTATGGGGTAACATAAACCTATTATATATTAGATTAGACAATTAATACCGATTGGGTCTGTCACATGGCATCTGTAACTTTCAGATTTGAAGTCGTTTTCAAATCTTAATCTAAATTGGAAGCATCACTAGATGGTCAGAAATACTTTTCAAGCACGTGAGTTTTAGCTTGACAAGAAATCTTAAATTTTTATGACTTAGCTACATGAGCTTTGACAAATAATGAGCTGGATATTTTCAAAGAATTTTTACATCGATTTCCTGTCTAAAAAATTATGATCAATCCATTCCCATCAGTATGTCAGCACGTGAATTCTTGACGAGCAGTTTTTGTCAATTGAAAGGATTTATCTGACATTTACAGGTGCCGGATTATTTTGAGATTACACTGTTATGCGATGCATTGCTTGAAGGTTTTGAGCCAGTTCTTCCCTTGACAAACTTGAATAGTCGATACAAAGAAGAAATATGCTTTCTTTCAGAGTTTTAGAGGTATTTCTAATACTTCTTCTTCTTCTTGCGAGTCAATGGTTCTTCATTAATATTTTCAAAGAAAGTTAAGATAAAAGTGAGCCATGTCTATGGCGTTGGCCGGAGCCGTGGTCAGGTCAGCACTTGTACACTTAACAGGACAAAGTGGGCACTCCATCAAATGCTCAAATGCATGGCATTTCTAATGCTATTTATGTTACCATACACTTTCATTCATGACAACTTATGCTGCACGAATCATCTCACTAATGATATCCGAGAGTATCATAACACTTGATCCGGAAGTGGTCATATTAGAGACTGTGACAGTTCGGTACAGAAACGAGCAATCCAACTGGAAACCAATATCATATTAAGAAACTTTTCCTACTCTTCCTATTGTTGCTGTGACGTTAGAAATGAACCTACAGAACATTAATCAGAGTCAAAGTAAGTTCAGACTCAATCAAAGTTAAAATGATTAAACCGCTTGAAAACTACAAGTTCTGCCGACATCGAACACCGATCAATACTTAGCAAATTATATACATATTGCTGCCGTGCTTACTGCTCTCATCAAAGCCACGTTAGTTTGAAGATATAGAACCATTTTACACATAATGCTTTTACCTATTGATAATATATTTCGGTTGAAAACATATTATTACAACATATTATTAAACATATTATATATAAACATTAGGAAAAAATATTTTTTTATTTGGAAGGCTTTGATTTCAGATTTGTCCCTAAAAAGAAAATCGGTTAAATAGTTTAATTTTTAAATCAAAATAACAGGCAAAAATATGTCATCCAATTAAACGAAATTGCGTATTTTACTTTCCTGTGTATATTATCGCCCAGTGTATGTACCGATTTGGTTGTTTCTTTTTAAAATGGTAGGGTGTGGGGTACACCCAAGGCTAGGGCGAGAAATAGAGATGAAAGTACTGAGGTCGTTTTTTTTTTTATTTTTTAAAATTGGCTACTTGTGTTTCTTTGAAAGTATCGAAGTCGATTTTTTATCGATTACTAAATCAATTTTGGATGGTCTCAGTGCACAAATAGTGCGAAGTATCGTAACAAACGTAGAAAATAAAATATAAGAGTCTGGAAGAGATCACTTTTAGCGATAAGGCCGCCCATTATGCCACCTATCTTTTTAATTTATTTTTGTATGATTACTTTTGATATTATGGTGTACAATAAAGTAATATTCTATAATCATGGAGATGAATCGTTAATCTTCTATATTTAAGTCACCCACTTATTCTATCTATTCGGTAGTATATGTCTATGAACTAATAGATCTATCTATTAGGTAGCTAGGTAGCTAGCTAGCAAACTATCTGTAAGTGACCTGATCTAGCTACAGCGTATGTTATGCGTGGATGTAACGTATTATTTCGATGTAAAGACAAATAATGTCAAAAAATTCTATACCGTTAATTTTTTTTAAATATTTAGAAAGCATTTTTTTATAAATATACCCAGGTATAAATGTACCCAGAATATCTAGAGGTACCGGGCCTTCCATAAAGACATATCGGGAGTTATGTATGTCATTTGTGCCTGTAATTTCACTGGCAACCATAGAATTCACCCGGAAGATAGAAATGCAAACGCATACTAACACAATATTTTGGCGGCAAAAATGCGTACCTAAATTTTTGGTAAATAAATAAAAAAATAACGCATAACTTCTACACCAGGATTCCCTGTCGCAGATGGCATGCATGGACACAGAACATAAGACAAACTCAAGACTCGAGATTAAACTTCATGCTCGCCACACAAAGTGTATCCTGGACGGGAATCAAACCCGGGACCCCTTGCTTCGGAGGCCACTACCAATTAAGTCACGGAGCCGTCATTAAATCTATAATATGTACTTATTTATATCAATAACAAGTAACTGGCTTAAATATCGAAACTGAATTTAATACTAAATAGTATTAAAAATATTATCCACTGTCAAATAAAAAAACAACAAAATCAGCTCACAATTAGCGAAAATATAGCGTAACTAACATACTAAAAGACACACAAATTCAAAACCTATCTTTAATTGAAGTATATAAAAAAAATTTGATTGTTGGAGTTTAGTTTGAGATGATGCTATCTTATCTATGCATCTAGGAATTGAATTAAGAATATGAAAATGCTTAAAAACGACCTTTGAATTGACTTTTGGTAAATGTAACCCCTCGGTTTAATTAAGTACTTATAGGTAGGTACATAATACCATCCAAATATTTTCCAATGAATAAATTTAATCCACAAATTCAACTATTTGAAATATCCGTCCCAAATTTCGAACTGATAAATTTAAACTATTCAAAGCGTCCAATCAAATCTTACCCAGTAGCTTCATCACTTCCGCTTGGCTGATGAGCACGTTCAGATAGCCCGTTGCCAAGGGCAACAGCAGCCAAGCGATAACAAGCAGTTTTTCCGCCATTTTGCACTTCACTTTTCAGTTATCAATTTCACTTTTGAGTTCATTTTCAATACGAAGTGTGATTGTTATGTTGTATCCATTTTAAAATTGTCCAATGATGATGCTAGAAATTATAAATACAAACGCGTGAAATCTAATTTATATTGAAAGAAACATTGAAGTAAATTAAATAAAGTTAAAACTCAACTACTTTTGAAAAAAAAAATCCATTTCAACCATCTCAAAGAAAAATATAAGTAATAAAAACAAGAGAACTTAACTTTGCTTCAAAAAATGTAAATAGAAACACAGAACTTCCAAAAAAGGCCCAACAAACCAATCAAATTTCAAATTCGAACAATAAAAAATAACCGCGAACTCTGAATGAAAACAAGAATTCCGAACAAAATTCAAATAGCGTTCGAAATTCGAAACGCTATCGTGCGGAAACGCGCGTGACGTCAGACGCGGGAACGGCCCGCGGTATCCCGCCGCACTGCCGTCAGGAACTCTGAGCCAACAAGTTGAGGTCTCTGACATGCGCACTTGAACTCAACTCGTACTTTTCACCATAATTTATCGTCCGTGTTTGGCCTTGTGGTGATTAATTTTATGTTTTCGAATTGGAAGCACATCGGCCCTTCCGGAAAATAAGCGATTATATATTTCTTTTTTAGCTTGGTTTGCAAATAAACAGTTCCTACGTAATTTAATACTTTTTTATGCCCCTACTTTTATGGGCTCACATGATGTTAAATGGTTACCGCCGCTTATATATGACATAAATACGACTTGGGTATTCTCTTACTGAAGTATGAGAAGATCCGGGTCTTTTCATAACTTAGTAAGAGAATACATTACAAAGAGATTTATTATTATTATTTTGTAAGAGTATGCAAATTGCGTTGCGCCAGTTACACATCAAGTGTCTGCAATTTCATCGGCTCCCACACCCTTCCACCGGAACACAGAAATTCGAGTCCACCACTGCTTGGCGGCAGGCCAGGCTACAGACTACCGACTATACCTGTCAAACTGAACTTGATCCAACGACGTAATAGCTTAATCAAATATCGAACATCAAATGACTATCCGTATCCATTATAAACTAAAAACCTAATTATACTAAAGCTTTTATACTAAAACGCCTCTCACATACTAGATAATCGTGTTACAAACATGCATCACGGCAGGTAGTATCGAAATTGTATTTTAAATTTTAAAAGCCTTCAGGGTCGGGTATTAATTGAGTTTGTCTCCGGGTTCCTCCGTTTCCGTTTTGCATTAGGGTCTCTGTGGACTTGGTAATGAAATTATCCGCTCTTTTGCACCGTAGAGTTCAATGGAAGTAGCTCCATTGGAATAAAATTTGAAAAGGAACTTCATTTGCTGTGCGTTTCTTTTTCGAGATTTTATATCTATCATATGGCGTTTTAGGAGTCACTGATATTATTAATGCGAAAATTTGGATGTATGGATGGATTACTCAATCACGCCAGAACAATCAAACGGATCTGGATGAAATCTGACACAGCGATAGATTATAGTCTGTAATAGCACGTAGGCTATTTTTATCCCGGAAAAATGTTCCCGGGAGGTGAAATAGACATATCAAACATAACCTTTCTTTTATAACTTGTTACCAGCTACGTCCCGTGGTTTTATCCACGTAGTTCCCGTTCCCGTGGGAATACGGGAATAAAATATAGCCTATGTTACTCGCCGATAATGTAGCTTTACATTTGTGAAAGGATTTTTATAATCGTTTAATTGCTTGAGGCGTGAAAACGTAACAATCAAACTCACTTTCACATTTATATGGTTAGGTTAGGTTAGGACTTGCGCATGGGAGTTACTAACTACTGAGCTGAAAGGCCAGTTATAGTTTTATTATTTTAAGTACTCAAACACTAATTTTATATTATTTTTCCTCAAGTAAAAATGATTCAAGCCGAGTTCAAGTCAAGTTATAGATCTTTATTTCCGTTTAATTCATAATATTAAAAGGACACGACATTTTCTTGTTTTTTTAAATAAGTCTAAGCCTACGAAAACATGCTTTCTTAAAACTAAATTTAGCGCTTGTTCAAACCCTATCCGACCCTCCATGAGAAGAATAAGCAAGAAACCCCTAATGGAAGGATTACTTCTTTTTGCAAGCAATCTAAACGATTCAATTGAAATACCTGTAATAACCTGTAATACCTGTTTATTGTTTTTTTTTTTGTAACTAATGTATTGCTTTACGTAGGGACCTTTAAATGGCGATCTCGTTTAAAAACTCATTTAAACTGTTATTTTGTGCCAATGGTTTCTTTAAAATAAATACATAACAAGAAATGAATTTCGTATCGTTTCTATTTCGGTCTCGCTTTTTGATAGTAGGTCTATATCCCAGCAGTAATATTTCGATATAAATATACGGCAAAGTTTCGGCAAGCAATTTATACGATAATTGTTATTTCTATAAAAGCTCCTTAGTATTTCATCCATCAGTGCCAGAGCAGAGCATTACTTATACATTCCACCAGCTAATCTAGCGCGGTGAGAACTTGCCGTGTTTTGATGTATTGCGAGCTCATTGTGGAAATCTTGTGGAACATTCCAGAATTTTGGCTTCGTGTATATGATCGAAATCGAAGCGGATGAGTCAATTAGTAACGGATTGCATCAGAATTATATGGCACGCATATAAAAACAAACTTTAACACAAAGAAAATTAGTAAAGAAATCATTATCTCTTCTCTTCAATTAGCACGCTACGTTTCTGGTCATATGCACGCGCTCCTGTAAATACAGTTTTGAGTAACATTTTAATTTATAAAGGTATTTTAACTTTATAAATTAAATTTTTTTAACTTTAAATTTTTTTTTCTCATATGATATTATAATTTGCAATAAAATAATATTGCGATCATAAATTGAGATGTGAGCTATCCTATTTTTCAAGTTCAAACTGCACACGGTGTACAAATTTGATTAAAATCGGTTTAGTAGTTTAGGAGTTCATCGCGGACAAACATCGTGACACGTAATTTATATATTATATTAAGATTTACATCACTAACTCACAAAGGCTTGATTTCTGCGGATCAGATTAAAGTGTTTTTTTAGTGACAAATCATTTTCGACGTTGCTAGCCTTGAAATAATGCCGAAAAAAAATCATTTTCAATAATTCCGCACGGCGAATTGAAAGCACCGAAAACATTAATATTTCTTTTGAAAAGTGTGTTTTTTTTCACCACAAATAACATTAAATATAACAGAAAACAAAAACTAGTAATTTTTTTTTTGCACAATAGACGCCAATATGTCTCTGTGTATGTGTGCTCGTTGCATGCTATAAAATATAATATTTTGTCCGAGTGAAAATATTAAGCAATTACAAAATTTCTTATCTCTTTCGAGCGACTAGCCACTCCGAGAATTGGCTTTGCAAAGGTTATTAAACCAGTAATACTGAGTTTTGTTTTACATTTTACTCTGCACTCTTAATCCAATTTGCATTAATTGTTTTTAGTGCTTGCAGTAACGTTAGCTTATCTGAATATATGTACTTAGAAAACGTTTTAGAAACTATTTGTTGGTATAATGAAAAGCATCAAACTCCTATTATATTCCCACAGAGACAAATAGGTTATGCATGAAACATCGAGACGCATATAAAATCAATAAGCATTCCTGTAAATCATTTCATAATTGATGCAAAAAATACTTGGCTTTGACATATCACATACTAGTTACCCACGGTTGGACTCCTACGGGAATCGTACATTTTTCCGGGATAAAAAGTAGCCTAACAAACATCCATCCATACATCCAAACATTCGCGTTAATAATATTAGTGGGAAGGATATTATTAATTTATTTTAAACAACGTTCAAGAACAAAAATACGCGGATAATACACATACACGTTTGCTAGATATGAGACGTGCTCTCACGATCTCAAAGCGTACTTTGGTGCACTCTGTCGGAAAATTCTGGAAGCTCGCGTCGGAAGCACGTTGCGAACTTTCAAACACTTTTTTTCTTTTTATATATGATACAACAGCTTGCCAGTGTCATTTTTGCTTAAGCGCAATATTTTTTTATGTTTTTAACTGAATATTTTTTGTTGATAGCTGTTTACGGTTAAAAGATAAAATCCAATGATGACTTCGGTTATGCAATGAGTTGTAAAAACACAAGACAAACGTCTTGTGTTTCCATGCCATCTGCGACACAGGGAATCCTAGTGCAGATGTATGAGTGTGTGTAAACGTTTACTTGAAACAACCAAATTAAACTCCACACAAAGTGAAATTTGCAAAACATCTTATACAAAGTGAGACGTAATGATTAATGCGAGCAAGGATATTACTGATTCATAATTGATTCAATGTTGTTTCACAGTTAGTGGAAGTTTGCGTTGCTCTGTTTTGCGTTACAATAGACCAGGAGAAAGGAAGCAGGATCATTCTCGCAAACATAAAGGAATCCCTCCATTAGAGGTTTCTTGATTGTTATTCTCCCGATAATTGAGAGTGAATAGATCCCAATCCGGATTGGTAGATATCACATGCCTTCGTATTGTTGATTCTAAGACATGCCGGTTTCCTTACGATTTTTTTCCTTCACCGATTCGAGAACGAGGTATTGTGCCCATATTTTTTTCAAGTGAAAAACTCATTGTTGCCCGTTGGTGTTTGACCCACCGGCCTTCAGATTGAAAGTCAGCGTCTGTGCCCCTGAGCAACCGCGCTCGACGCATTACGTTCGTACAATCGCCAAACTTAATATATTATAACAACACGTGATCTTGATATATGTATTTTAAAACGGAGATGTAGTTGGATGGGTGTTAGTTTGGTGGCATCTGAACTGAACGTTTCCGTGCTTCGAAGGGTACGTTAAGATGTCGATTCCGGTAAAACTAATTGAAAATATCGGATGTCCTCGGTTGGCTTGTAAACTCTGATAGTTTAATACAAAAACTTTTTTTTATAAAATATGCAATACAGGTAAATTTATACGACAAACCCCTATCTAAACACAAAATTTCATCCAAATCGTTAGAGCGGTTTCCGAGATGTGCGAAATAAATAGATATATAAAGAAACATACAAGAATTACTCGTTTAAAGCAATATTTACTTAATTTACACCCTAAGAGGTGAAAATTTTTCGTGAAATTTCTAGAAGCTCCCTTAGTATCATCATTTATCATACTCAAAATGAAATATACAAATTTATCTTCAATTGGCGAAGTAATCGCGTAATAAGCTTACAAACAAGTTCATATTCATAAATGTAAAAATGAAAAACTTCGAACGCGTGACAGATATTTATAAATTATAGATAAAACATCTCGATCGCTCAGAACAGAAGCTTTGTCACCATTCAATGAGAAAAAATCATATAAAAATTGGTTATCGTTCGGGATTGACGATGCCACAGACTAAAAAATTATATTATAATACCCTTCATTTTTGTCGAGGATAAATATAAACATACAGCTGAATTGAGAACCTTTTTTTTTAAAGTCGGCTAAAACGAATTTAAGACAATCAAATAATGTTGTACAGACGTCGCGCGCTCCTGGTGTAATGGATATTTCTTATGCCAAAATAAACAGCCGATGATATCTTTCACAATATAGGCAAGTTTCCGTGTTTTATGATAATCTGTGGAGTTTCGGGTAGATCGGAATATTTCTTGAAGGCAGCTTGAAGGTTTGAGTTTCTTCGATGGCTAAAATGCATACTCATACTTATATATCAAACATTTAGATCACTGGGTTTTGGCAAATGGTACAGATTTATTTCGGCCAGAAGTAAGCATTGCCATCCAGCGTGGCAATGCTGCCAGCATTTTGGGGACACCACCATCAAGTGACGGTTTAGTTATATTAAGCGGCTCCGTGGCTTAGTTGGTAGTAGCCTTCAGGGGGTCCCGGGTTCGATTCCCGGGGCACACTTTGTTTGGTGAGCATGAAGTTTGTTCTCGGGTCTTGGGTGTTTGTCTTGTGTTTCTGTGTTTGTAATGCCATCTGCGACACAGGGAATCCTAGTGCAGAGGTATGAGTGTGTAAACGTTTTTTTTTTTTAAGGAAGTGTTTATGTTCTGTTTTTAATGAAATTTTCCAAAATATTATAATTAATATTCAAATTATAATAATTTTAATGGAACTTACTTAACATTATTTACGTTGCTGGGTTAGAAACAGGCATGAATGTGTTAAAAACCCAGAAGATAGACTATGGTTAATTATATCAAGCTATTGATTTTCAACCAAATTCATGAAGATGTTCAATGAAGAATGTTTTTAAATTCTTTGTATAATAGTATTCTCGAGAAGTAAAATTCTCTTTGTTGCATTTTAGTCAACGATTATTTACTCTCAGATCTCGATTATATGCTCATAGCATTATTAATGGTTTAGCCTAATTGAATATTCTTTATTTGCAAATATACATTCTTATTGTAATAAGTAACATTTTCCTACTAATAGAAATTAAATGGGTCCCAAAATATTTCCAACATACAATATTCAGTACAATAAAACAAGAATGTAAATCAAACATCCTTTAAAAACATTATCCTGTAGCATCATTCGAAGCCTTAAATCTCCGTATTCGTTATCCGGTTATACCCCGGTGAAGTGTGTGAAGTATACCCGGGTGAAGAGTACCCGGGTGAAGCGTACCCGGGTCAAAACAAACAGATCGTGAGTCGAATATCCGAAAGCGGTAATGGAATAATTTGTACTGTTGAAGATTGAGTGCTTGATCCCCGAGTGTGGTTTAGTTGTAATAAGTAATTTTAGAAATGCTTGGCTTGGATGGCCAATAATACCCATGATATTTTTTATTAGTTCATCTGAGTAAGTGGCCAACTCTCGTGTTGGAGTTTTCAAGCCACCCGAAGGTCTCCGACATAGCTTAACGACTAGTATAGGCGAGACTGATATTCTGCGGAGACTGCGGGTATTCAACTACGGACGCGAGCATCTGGACCCCCCCAAAAAGTTTGTTTAGTTTAATTTTCATAATTGTCAGTCTGAACTGCTGAGAAAAAGACTTCTCCCCATGCACGCCAGTTGCCACGCTCTAGAGTTATTGTAGGTCAGTTTTTTCAAAAGATGTCTAGTTCGTTTGTTCCATTTTATTTAATTTTAAATAAACTATTTTTATTTTACCTCCTAAGCGGTCTGCCGCGTCGTCGTCTTGTTCTGGCAAGGCCAAAACAGGTGGTGATTTTTCTCCACATGTCATTAAATATACTGCAAAGTGCCCATTTCAGCAAAAAATCACCTACTAGCTACCAAATTCCAATTACAACGGACTTAGTGCTACTCTATCCGAAATTATACGTAAAATGAAAAGCGAAATCATTACGGAACTGATTTCGAATTCCGTTTAGTTGCAGGGTCGCCACAAAATGCAATCTGAATTAGGCGACAGCTTATTTAGAACAGCTAAAACGTATCGTATCTCATGATTTCTGAAACACTTTTCCTAAGCCACTTTTGTTTTTTTTTTTGCTGTGGAGAAATACGTTTCGTATCCTTGCTGGGGGGCGTGAGGGGGTATATTGGGCTCAGCTGATGTTGTTTGCTGTTATGCCTCTACCAACTAAAACTCCACCGTTGCTCAAGCATCTGACTAGGATGGGGCTGCGGGACCGTGTGAACATTCTCCACTGTTTCCTAAGCCACTTAATCTAACCTAACCTAACGTAACCAAAACCCTAGGGGACTCGTGTAGGGACTCTGAGATTACCTAAGTCAAAATCAAAGTCAAAGTCAAAATCTCGCATTGCTGTGTTCCGACGTAGCGTTCCCGTTTTGGGTGACGGGCGTTACGCAACATGGTGCGACTAGGGTTTTTTCATACTTCGGTTAGTTAGGACCTAAGTCATATTCCGCGGAAGAGTAAAAACACCGTTCCCGTAGCCCCAGCATAATACGTATACCGCTCCGTCCGGGGGAGGAGGTACTTCCACCCCGAAAAAAAAGGACCTAAGTCGTATTGCTTTTGCTATGGGTGGAGGTAACAACCATCAGGTGCGCCCTAAACTCGTCCCGTCACTTTCTTTATTAAAAAAATATGAATCTAGAAAGTTTTATAATGGACAAGCTTCTATGGTTTGGAGCTCGTGCAAAGTTCTGCACCTGACGGTGTTTACCGCGACCGCCTCTTGTTGCTGTCCTGTTCAGGGAAATTGGAAATTACGTACTATTTGGAAACAACCTAGCGGGAAACATTACGAGTAACCAGTCGCACCCAAAAACTTTTAGACCGCCATTACCTATGCCATAATTTTATTAAATGTGTAGTTTTAGAAAATCCTTTAGGATTTGTCTAAAATTCCAAAGTGGCAAGTCCCATACATAATTATTATATTTTACCAATATAAAATCAATGATATTAATAGGTTATGTTGTTCTTGAATGTCCAAACTATTTTTTAAGCCGGTTATCATCTGCGAAAGCTAACCGAAACTCCGTGCCGCGCCATCTACAATAAAACGGCGGAATCTTATTTGTACTCCTAATATCATTCTACGGCACCATATTCGTAAATATATTTAATTTTGTATGATTTAATATAGATGCACCAATGCCCCTTCTCATTTCTAATACTTCTTGTCCATCGAAAGGTTGTCTGTAAGAGATCGCTTTATAGCGATAAGACCGCCCATTGTGACACCTTTTTATTTCTAGTTTTAAGCTATTGTTATCTTTTTGGTGTGCAATAAGATATTCTATCTATCCGTGATTTACAGAGCTATAAAAAGTTCACATATTTAGCTCTTGCCTTTATTTAACATACAATAATAATATAAAAATCTTAGTTCCGTGAAACATTTTGCATCAGAGTTTTGCTATGACAATCACTCTGTTAGTTTTTTTTTTCTTACTAAACATATCAACAGTAATACAACTACGGCCTTCCCTGATCTAAGTATGAGAGACCCACATCACATTGTGTTGTACACGTCTGTAATTTCACCAGCACCCACAGGAACACAGTAGTGGTGCACTCCCATTGCTGTGTAACTCTAGCACCACTCAGGGGGTAAGTGTAGGGACTCACAAAGCACCTCGGATGCGAACAACATAAACCCATAAGATATTTTATATCCCTTCGAAAAACACTACACAATCACTGCAACAGCTACGAAAACTACGAAAATTTTGTACAAAATATACCTGTAACCGCAAATACAAGAGCTAATTAAATTTCATAACTATAACTTATTTTCAATAGCTGTTAGTTGCTATTGCTTCTGTAGACGGTTGAACTAAACCAAAGTTCGCAGAATTTCTCCCAAGTTCCTCGAACTTGGGTTAGTCTTGAGTTCTAGTCAACCGCGAGTTGGGACTTCACACTTTCAAGCAAAATGGTGACAATTTCAGATACATTTAATAAAGGCGTCATGTTACTATTGATGTAGGCAGAGGTGAGCATATTCATTCATATTCATATTCTTTATTAACCGTAGGGACTCTTCGGAACACTTGGTATAGTCAATCCTACTACTATTATAAAGGCGAAAGTTTGTAAGTATGGATGTATGGATGTATGGATGTTTGTTACTCTTTCACGTAAAAACTACTGAATGGATTTGAATGAAACTTTACCACAATATAGCTTATACATCAGAATAACATATAGGCTACAATTTTTGAGGTTTCTATAAAATCTATATATATAATAGAAAGTCGTGTTTGTTATAACACTTATAACTCGAGAACGGCTGGACCGATTGCCATGGTTTTTGATTTGTTGGATTTGTTTCCGTCCCGAATAGCAGAATAACTATTAAAACATTGGAAAATTAACGAAAAAAATAAAATCAATTTATCCCCGTATTCTCCACGGGAACGGGAACTATGCGGGTGAAACCGCGGGGCGCAGCTAGTAAAACATATTAGGTAGCGGCTGTACATAGGCCTTGTCAAAATGTAAAGTAAAAAATAAACAATTTTATATAACATATGCAGTTGTATAGGGGCCTTGTCAAGTATAATATTAAAAACATAAATAAATATCTATAGATGTCATAAACAATAATTATTAACTAGGAACAACCTATTTAATTTTGTGCTTTGAGACGGAACTCAGCCAAGCCTCCTTATCCTGCAGATATTCATCACAAGCAGTTATCATCAGTGTGTCAGCAGCAGTTATCATCAGTGTGTCAGCAGAAGCTAGTATTAAAAAAACACAATTATGTTGAAAAATCCTGTCCGATCCGAAAGCGGTATTACAATTAAATTACTAAATAAAATCAGAAACTTAAAATATTAATGATATATATACAATAATATAATAATAATTAACTTTATTTAAAATTAGCTGCTCCGTGCGGTTAATACTTCAACGTGAGATGATGAGAAAACCTGACAAAAGTTGTGTTATTGAAAGTCACAAAAAAAATTCGGGTTTAAAATTAATTAATTAATGTCCTAATCGTTTTCAATTATAGCGAACCCTTTGCATATTTAATCTCTATTATGAGCCCTAATGTGGCTAGCTAGACCAAATTTGGTCTTAAAAATTCTATCACATATCGAGCAATACAGCTCACCAGCAGCATTGTAAGTGTAGTTATAGGTACGCTTTGGTCGGGCTTTGTTCGGCACGCGTTTCCTGTCAATAGCCACTAAACGAGCGTCTTCGAATGATTTTACACTGTTGGTTGAACGCCACTTAGATTGTTTACAATTACATAGGGTCCCGAGGGGTCTCGGGCTCGATTCCCGGCCGGGGCACACTGTGTGTGGTGAGCATGAAGTTTATTCTCGGGTGTTTATATTTAATTATTTACTACTAACTAATTCCAAAATCACCATAAGTACCATTTTCGCTTTTTTATAGCATTTAACATACTCAAATAGTCTTGTAGCATTAACATACGCTTGTTTGCAGTTCATTCGAAAATTTGCGCAATAAATAAAAAAGGTATAAAGTTTAAAATGGCCAAGTTTGTCCGGTAGGAAAGGTTGTTTATGTCTGCGCGTCATGCAAGTACTGACCACTGGCATGTCTGTCAACCATTTGGTAAAGAAAGTCGGTTTGGTGCGTGGTAGTACCTGAAGCGGTTGATTTTGGCAACCGCTTCAGGTGATTTGGGGATGCAGTTGCTTACGCCCGTAGGTGTGTAAATAAATCACATAAAAAAATGTTTTACAGGGGCTACAAATGCCCATTTGCTCACTAGAAAGAATAATGATGTTTTTTATTTAACTTTTTTATTTTACTTTCATCTCAAAGATTTCCTCCATATTTTTTCACAATTTGCGTTCTTTAGCCTTTTATTAATAAATATAAATAAATATTCATGAATACTTCTGTTTAAGTCGAGTGTTTGATTTTTTTTAATTGTCGTCTTTTGTTTTACACTTTTAGATAGGATTTTATGACGCTAGATAGGAATTCTAACATTTAAAATGTTACTTGAAGGAATAAAATAGTTTTATTATTAGTTATAAATGAGTTTAAAGGAAACTTTTAGCATGAAAAATGAAGAAAAGACATTTAGCAAAAAAAGTCTTTAGGCAAAATAATGTTCCTATTTGATTATTTATATTGGAAAATTAAACGCCATAACTTTTGACTTGCAATCATAAAAGACCCAAAGGATTAGGTTTCTAGGTTTACGACTTTATAACGACAAGCTATGCAATGAAATATAGTTTTTAGTCTCATGATTATTTTAATAACCCTGTTATTAAATTAATTAAGCATGTGAAGGAAACATTTAGATGTTTTTTCCGTCATAAGGTATTTTATAAAACGAGTTTGTTTGCGTTTTTGAACTGAACTTAGCATCGCCTTGTGCTTCAATCATTCTTAACAAATCAATGACTAAGCTTACCTAACTCTCTTTTATTATTATACTAGCTATTCCCCGCGCCTTCGTCCGCGTGGGATATTTTTTTTTTTTCACGGAACCCAAATTATTTCTAATTGTCCTAAATTACTCCTTACATAGACCAATTACACTAATTATGTTTTTGTTAGAAATATTACTTTAAAGATTATCCTGTAAAAATTTCAAGGTCATCGGTTTTGTAGATCAGATTTTTTTTGTTTGTTTGATCGCGCTAACATCTGGCACTGACAATCGGATTTGAAAAAATCTTTAATAGCCACACTTTATAGGCTATCTAGCAAAGTTCTTACTTAGCCTTATATTTGAAAGTCGGAAAAAAAGCACTATCGAACTGCTTTACCCACTTGCGCTGAGGTAATTGCTAATTATTGGTCCGCTTCTATTTCAACACCCTTTAGGCTATAGTCATTGTGTCAGTAGGAATCTAACCGTCTTATACATACCACACCAATGTTAAAGTAAGAACTGATGTAATAACCTGCATAATACTATTTGATGAAATAAAATCCTACTACTATTATAAAGGCGAAAGTTTGTAAGTATGGATGTATGGATGTTTGTTACTCTTTCACGTAAAAACTACTGAATGGATTTGAATGAAACTTTACCACAATATAGCTTATACATCAGAATAACAATTTTTGAGGTTTCTATAAAATCTATATATATAAAAGAAGTCGTGTTTGTTACAACACTTATAACTCGAGAACGGCTGGACCGATTGCCATGGTTTTTGATTTGTTGGATTTGTTTCCGTCCCGAATAGCAGAATAACTATTAAAACATTGGAAAATTAACGAACAAAATAAAATCAATTTATCCCCGTATTCTCCACGGGAACGGGAACTATGCGGGTGAAACCGCGGGGCGCAGCTAGTACTGAATACTATCATTTTTAAAGTGTCTCAGTAAAACAAATAATGCCTTAACAATCCGACAACTAAGACGACACTTGAAACAAGTTAATTACCCAACATTCCCTGGATAAATTAACTTATTATACACATTCGCTTGAATACAAACATTCGCGAACGTGCATACTGCTTCCAAAGGTAAGTAGAAATTTTAAAACGTCACAAAGGGAGCGCAAGTGGCCGGAATAGAGAGCAACTACCCTTTATGTGGAAAACGGCACCCTTTGTTTTATAATTGGAAGGCGAGAATTGGCTGGGGTACGCGTTGCTTTGAAGTGCAAGTGTGCGTTATCGTTGAATTTCTCGTGCTATCTTTGATTTAAATTGTAAGAATATATATCAGTTTTAGGTGTTCCCTAAAACCTCCATTCGTGTCATGAAATGAGTTGAAAGCCTTCCGCTGTCGGCCAAAGGTCTCGTAAAGTTATCAAGGCCATCTGCTGCCAACAAACTGTTCAATCAAAAAAAAGTTAATAGGTATTTAATGTGGACCAGATTTTTTTACGTAACTTATATTCTTACTATCAATCGGGCCATCGAGTCCAAAAAGGTTTATTCCACAGTTTAAAGTGCGTGGTTCCGTCAATAAATCATCGATGCACGCCCGATATCGACTAAAACACTTCAAACGAACAAACAAACGTTTCCACTTTCATACCCCTGCATTGGGAAGGGGAACAGAAAAGGGTTAGTAACCACACGTTTCAAAGGCAAGCTTAAAACCGATCCATATTATATTTAAGGCTCTCTTCCAAATTGCTTTTCCAAATTGTTTTTTTTTTTTTTCAAAGTTTAATATATATTTTTACTTAACTACGATCATAATACAATTATTACAACCAAAAAAAATATGTGTAAACTAAGCCGTGACTCGATGCCAGCGTCCTCAAAATTTCTAGCAGAGTTCAATGTTAGGACATACGTAATCTTAAAAAATTAAGACTACATAAACCACATGAAAACCGACTGTAATTTGACATATTTATGTACGCGTAATGTGCCTAAGGAGCTCTTGTGATATGTTATTGCACGAACTAGTAAATTTTTTCTTGTCAAAACGATACCTGAGATTTAAAAAATAACAGAGTTTGAGTACAAACGTATTATACAAACAAAGATATAATCTAACAGCTCACCGAATGTTAAATTATTACCTCTATAACAACAACAATACAAAAACCACGCGGGACATAAAAAAACTAGTTTCAGTATTTGCATTTGGAACTTGTATATGCTCAGAGTTTCAAGAAAACTGACAATTTAAATTCAAACATCTCGCAAAGAATGATTCCCGCTCAAAACTTTCATACATTCATGGGTACAGTTCAGCGGCGCAGAAAAGTGAAACTTTCGTCGCTACGAATGCGCTCAAGATGTAAGAGAAAATTTTTTTTACCCAACCACGGCGAAGACGGCGGGATTTGATATCAGCCCGTATGAATGTAAGGTCATCGGTAAACTACAAAACATAATTTGACAAATGAGGTCTTGATTGCCTTCTTGTTGTGAATTTATGTTTTTTTTTTTTTATTAATGTATAGCCAATTATTATGTATCGTTAATATAATATTATTAAATATAACAAGTGGGATATAACATGATAGATCTTGAATCAAACATTCTAATGTAGTTTTTAGATTTGATATAATCTTTAATACCTGAAATTAACGATCAATAATTTTGTTCTAGTAAAAATTTGAAATGTAATATAGCGTTAAAAACTGAAACTGATATATGCTTGTGCCTAAGAATCTCATTCATCATCAAATTAAATTCGTGCGCATAATAACGTGTCACACGTTATTATGCGCACGAATTTAATTTGAGGTGCCCAAACGATACTTCAGAGAATTAATAAGATTGAGTAAAAAACTACTTGTCACATGAAATCATAGGATTGTCTATAATAAATCATACAAAACTAGGTCACTAATTTCCTTATTTACGTTATCCGATCGGCATTCCGTTTCCTTGCGCCATCTACAACAATCCCAGAGCAAATATTCCATCTGATATGTTGTTTGATCGTCGAGACATGTTTGCCGACAAATATTGGGAGCGATACAGCACTTTATATTTATCCGTGTAATATCCGAATGTCGCAGAAGGGTTGTATTTTTTGAAGATGTCAGTCTTCGTAGTGTTTTCAGCCATAGTATTCAACTTGACAATTGATGGATTCAACGATACCTGATCTGAAAGGGTACATTTAATACAATTCCACTGAACTTCTAATAAATGAGTAACTGAACTTTAGAATCGACACGTGTTTTGGAGATGCCTCGTGGAAACACGGAGGAGCCTTGTCACCCTTGCTCAGGGACCATGCTAATCTTTTCTGTATCAGGATGTATGCGACTCAGTAAATATTTGGATCTCATACCGAGTCACACGCATTATTGTTGTCATGGGCGATCGTCATTACTTACCTTTTAGGTGGGCCCTCAGCTCGTTCCGTCAATTATTTAAATAAAAAAAATATTAGACATGAAACTTTAGCTTAATGATTATTAATTAATAACTCTTTTTAAAGTATCAATGAGATTTTTCACAATATTTGGTGTATATAGTGAAAATTATGGAGCTGGCATTATACTTCTAAACAGAGTTATCAACAATGAATCTGTTATGGAGTATTATATATATTTACCAAATAACGTTGATATAACTTATTTATTCTCCGTATCAATACAAAAGTATTAATAAAACCTTTTTCTTGTTCCCATTTCATATGGAGAAACCGAGTTTCCCTAATGCATACAACGCAGGCCTTGTTTATTCCAAGATCGGAACAAAAAGTTCGAAACCTGCAGCCTCTTGGCCTATATACAGCTGTGATTGTGGGACTTGGCACTGGTTCAAATTTGGAACACGCTGCTGCCGTACCAACTAAGAGAACCAAGTTACGGGACGAGCTGAAGGTCCACCCGATGTTATGTTACTTCCGCCCATAACAACAGCAATACGACTCGACTGAAGTATGAGTAGACCCATGTCGCACCCCGTTGCGCCTGTCACCCGAGGCGGGATGTTAGGTCTCAGCGATTTCACCGGTATCTTTCCACCGAAACACAGCAACGCGAGTGCACCACTGCTTGGTGGCATATTATCATAAATATTTACTTAGGTATTTATTTACTAGATCAAAATTAGCCTATGTGTTAATCCAGGATTGAGCCGTTTGAGCGTGAAGGAGTAATAAAAATACAGACACATGTACTTTCGCCTTTATAATATTAGTTTTTTTTATGCAAACTATATAGCCCGCCTGGTGTTAAGCAGTCACCGTAGCCTATAGATATAGCCTATAGATATTTTAGAAAGATAATTGAGAGTGATTAATGATATTTGATGCAATCATGTTCATTCTCGTTCATGTGGTATGGACACAGCCACACTCCGCCTGATTTATTCCGCAAATAGAATTAGTTTAAAACGAATAATCGTATGCATCCGCTCAATGCATATGATGTATTATTAAGCAAGTTCGATTTATGAAAATTGGAACGCTATTAGCTTTTTGAATGAGTCAATACATTTATGTGGATAGCTTTGAGCTGAAATAAATTTTTGAAAATGGAATTGGACAATGGAACTGTTACGCGTGTTTTGCTAATATAAATAAATAAAAATCTATTTGCATTTTAAAACTTGCAATTAATGTGTGTAATATATAATATTACACACACGAATATCAGCTGTAGGATAATATATTACATATATTATGAAGTATATTATACTACCTTATATGTAATATATTATCCTACAGCTAATATTTTTATTTGACTTCTCAGCTCAGTTGGTAGCTACTCTGCCTTCTGCGCTGTAGGTCGCCGGTTTGATTCCCACCCGGGACAAGCATTAGTGTGACATAAACAGATGTCTATTCAGTGTCTGAGAGTTAAGTATAAGTATTGTATTAATGATCTGGTTCACATCGTACAAGCTTTGCTTAGTTTGGCGCTGTGTGAAATGTTAATTTATTTAATACAAGCTGAGATGACAGATGTCTTGTCTTGTATAAAAACCTTTTTTTTCTATTTTCTTTTTTCTTAAACTACCCCCATTATTAAAGCGAACAAAATTCTTTAAGCCATTTACAAGTTTTGCGAGACTAAAGCACAGCAACTTCTGTCTCCCATATATTTTTCAAATGTAATGTTGATGCCAAAAGCAACACAGCACAATTCATTAAAAGAAAATATGAAAAGATTCCTCTGAAATTTCACATGCGAGTGACAAACTTCAGCTAAAAGTGAAGATGGGCAATTTTGTGTTATCTACTTTGACCCAAATAACTTAGCTCGTACTCAAGAATCAAAAATCATAGAAGCGATTTTTTCAAAGATTTTGGTGCCATTTGTACCAGCACTGTGGAAATATAATGACGTTTCAACACTTTACGTATACATCGTGTCTTTAATTGATGTTCTTTATTCAAAAACTAGATATATCTATCAAAGTACCTCCATTTTTTTTTCTTTTCAAGAGTAAAATGATTAAGTACTTACTTTAAGAAACCGAGATTGCCAGGTTAGATTACAGGAAAGTGAAATTATCGAATCATGGTTGCTTCTGCCAAAATTGTATGTCCATACCACCTGCGACACAGGCAATTCCAGTGTAAATACTATCAAGAAGACTCCAGTTGTACCCATTACTATTTTTTATAACGCTAAACATTAGGATCGCCAAAAAACCTTGCATTTTTTATGTTTTGACATTGTAATTCAAAGAAAAATAATCATTTTAATTTACAAGCTGCAAAGGGAATAAATATGTCCAATAAAAAAAATGCTGACGTGTTTAGCACTAACAACTTACATCTTAAGTTTTTTACCAACCCCATGGTCCATGTTGATTGAATAAAGACAATTATTATTATTAATTATTAAATACAATTATAATTTTCCTCATTATTTTACTTATGTCATTTCTATGAGCTTAGTATTCTTTTTCTGTCAAGTTTTCGGGTCACTGTAGGCTCTAACGAACCTTCTCGGCCGAAATTGGCCTGTAAATTGGCCTATTATGCTGCGCACCAAGGTATTCTTCCACGATCTTTCGGACTCGGCTGCTAAATTTCCACGTCAAATATGAAAAGTTTCCATCAAACTTTTAAATATCCAGTGTTACTTGATTTTGTTTTAATTCACTTTTTGGCTTTGGAAGGCTGGCATTCTACCAAGAGGATCAATAAAAACCGCATAAGTCAGACAATGTCAGCAGGAGGTTTTTTTCTCGGCCCTTGGTTGTGTTGTTGGGCACCTGCCAGAGAATCATTGCTACAGTATGATTGGAACTGATTTTCCTAAAACAACGAGAAATTGAACTTTTTTTCAGAATCACGACCCCATTGGGAGATGCAATTTGAGCCCTACAATAATGCCGTAATACGCCCAACTTACTGTGCATTGCAATAACTATAATGTGATTAGCTGTATCCTACGGTTAATTGGACACAATGCCGTTAAGTTTGGCAGACCGGATTATTAATAACTAGCGGCCCGCTCCGGCTTCGCACGGGAAAAGTTGTTGTAGTGACATAACTACAATAGTTGACCATATGCTACCGCGGAGTTTTTTGTAGACATGATGATGTTTTTCAATATTGTTGTACATTATTTTGTTCTATCGCTAATAGTTTCGGCAGCGCATTCGACGAAAGACATTTTAAGACTCATTTTTCTACACCTTCGGTTACATTGTTCAAATTTTACCAAGGATCCCTAATTTTTTTCAAAATGTAGCCTAAGTCAAATTGGAAGAATGTAGCATTCTATTGGTGAATGAATTTTTTAAATCAGCCCAGTACTTTTTGAGCCTATTCATTACGAACATACAAAAATAGGTACAAATCTTTCCTCTTTATAATATTTATTAATTAATAATTGAACGGACGAGCGAGCGAAATTCTCTCTTTCAACTTGAATGAATCACCGTTGTAGTAATACCTATAATTAACCATATTTAATTTAGTAACAATATTAACCCATACTTAAATTTTATTTTATTTCATTTGATAACTTTATAAATTTTTACATGATTTAGTTTGACTTTTTTTATTTCAATTTTTTTTGTATTTATATACTACAAATAATAGAATTTTGTTATCCAAACATAATAAAATAATAATTATAATAATAATAAGTGGGTTTGTTCGACTAAATGTCCCACACCCTTATCCAATCTGCTTGAAAATTGGAAATTATTCATTGGATTTTTTAACTGATGTGAAGTAGATTAAATTAATCTTACCTTTGTTATAATAATACACAAGATTAATTTAAATTAATGTATTTTTGACCAGGAGAAACCTTATTGGTTAAGATTATATCTGTTCCAAAACTAACCGACCCACTGCGGGGATAATTTATTTAGTTGGATGAAGACAAGAGACGTGTGTCACCGCACAATCATTCCACCCTCTGCGGTTGGGGGTTATGATGCACGAGACACTCGACTAAATGGAAAAGTTAGTTTTCAAGTGCTAGGGTAATCAGCTGTGGGTTTCTACCGAATTTGGAAACTTAAATTGAGATTGATCACAGGATGTAGCGACGCATAATTTTGGGAAACATAATGTCTTGTCATGGTTATATGTTTATTTATTTAGAAATAGCTGCGGTATTACCCGCGGCTGGACTTCCTACGAGAACCGTACATTTTTCCGGGATAAGTAACCTATGTGCTATTCCAGACTATAATCTATCTCAGTGTAGTTTGTAGTTTTTAGGGTTCCGTACCCAAAAGAAACCTTTTACCACAGATAAGTATAAGTACACTATTACACATTAGCTCCTGAAGCATCCACACAGATATGTCAAATTTCAAGTCTGTAATCATTTTAGTAAGACTTATTTCTCAAAATTATGTCTCTTCCAACCCCGACTTCAGAACGATAAGGTTTGATACTAAAGTTATAAAAAATACATTCAGAAACACGAGAATAGATCTTGAAACTACAGGAACTCATTAAACATTGTCTAACATCATCAAAGCTTCAAAACAGACGAAAACATCACGCCCGACTGGCCGAGAACAAAACACCGTTCGATTGGCGCTATTTGAATAGAGTTAACCCTCTTCCGCGATGGAGAGATGATTGATTTCTGTTTGCTCCCCGGTCTCCGGTCTGGGTCGCAATTTAATATCTTATTGTTAATCGAGGAAGGGTTCCAGTACGCGCGCAAACATACGAACTTTTTGTTTATAATACACTAGCTGACACGGCCACGCGTCGCTGTGGCTAACGTTTTTATCATATGATGATGATTTTGGGGGGTCTAGTTGCTCGCGTCCGTAGGTGTGTACCCATTGATTCCCTACACGTACCCCCTGGGTGGTGCTAAAGGAGCAGCCAAAAGTAGCAGTAGAACTTGTGCCAAGTTCGTCCGGAGAGGTACTGCCACCACATCTGGAATCTGCAAGTGCACCACATCTGGAATCCAAGCAGTAGTGCTCGCATTACTGTGTTCCGGTGGAAGGGTGTGGCTGCCGGTGAAATCACATGCGAATGAGGCGTATCACCCCCGTCTCGGGTGATGGACGCAGCAGGATAAATGCGACTCAGTAAAGATTTGGATCCCATACTGAGTCGCACGCATTACTGTTCACTCAATAAGTCTCAAGATGAAAGCTGAATTAAATTAAAAAAAAAAAACTGTGATGACAGGCCGCGTGCGTTTGCTTCGGAGTCGCCAAGAGTGTTATCAGATAACGTGTGACAGGAGCTCCTTATGAAAATTACATCTCATATTATAGCTAGTCTGATTGCTAATAATATTATTTCTCTTCTAGTCTCGAAAACGTACTTGAGTTAAATAGTCGTAAGTGTGCGCTCATCATTATGATCGCTGAATCGAGCTAATGTTGACTTAGACGCGCGCGTTTACGTTCCGGCTCCTCTGTTAATTATTGTAAACGTTTCGTTATTGTTAGTGTTGTGATTAAAATTTATATTGTGAACCGAAAGGAAGCGGCTGCCTGGAAAATTTGCGAAGGCGTTTATAGTTTTAGCAGTGTTTGAGTAGGCTCACGCTCAAAGTGGTTTTGTAATTTAGATTCGGATGGTTATGGCACGAAGTAAATAGATCCAGAGAGTCGGTCGGTACCTCGCAAAATACGCACACATACAGACGTTTGCGTGTAAAGTTGTCAAAGCTATCGGTGGACAATTAAATATTACTAGCTGACCCGGCCACGCGTTGCTGTGGCTAACGTTTTTGTCATATGATATTATAATTTGCAATAAAATAATATTGCGATCATAAATTGAGATGTGAGCTATCCTATCTTTCAAGTTGGATTAAACTGCACACGGTGTACAAATTTGATTGAAATCGGTTAAGTAGTTTAGGAGTTCATCGCGGACAAACATCGTGACACGTAATTTATAAATATTAAGATTACAGTCCGTTCATATAACAAAGATTTAACTAAAAGTATTATACCGATATGAAATCGGGTTACCTATAAATAGTCCTTTGATTGTTATTACCAGATTTGACGGCTTTGACGATTAACGGATTCAAATCAATTATTATTGAAACAATAATTAATTATTATGGATGGTTCGCGATTTATTGGTATACTTTCAGAAGTTGCTTTTTTTTATATTTATAAAAATTAAGAATGTTGCGGCAATGTAAATCTTATAACGAAAACAGATTTCTATAATCGACATAATATTTTGCAAAAAGTTTGAATTTATGAACTGATTGTCAATTAATCTTTTTAGTAAGGAATAATTTGAATAGTTGTTTTCATTCTGTGTCATTCCAGACAAAGATGGCGATCTTCCGACACAATCTCATCGGTGGAACTTTCAATTAATCCGATGTCTATGCACGTTCTTTTGTATGCAGCCAGCCATCTGAACCTGTTTACTTTGTGCTGATGGCAATATCGACGGATTGTTGATTCTCGATTCAACCAATTTATTTTTCAATCATTGATATTTACTTATTGTTTTTAATTAAAATCTACTCTATAGCCTAGTCGAGGAATTTACTCGCAAAGATTGTTACAGCACGCCTTTTTTTGGTGATGATGGTGGGAATCTGTTAACCCATTAGCGCATTAAAAAATCTCTCGGCTCTCCAAAGGAAAAAAATTCACCAGAAATCCTCTCGCACGTTGCCGTGAGGCCCGTTGTTTGCATTCCCCTTCGTTGTCTATATTAATACTATGTCATAAAATAAATAAACGTTTTTAAAGAAAATTTTACACTACGCTAATTTTAGTCAAATCCACAGAGTAAAATCAAATCTAAAACATCGATTGAACAAAATTGCAGCAGTAACAGTTTTAATAAAAGAACAAAATAAATGCTGACTCTAAAATACGCCACTCTAAATTCATTTTTTAAATTCGGAACGCTGTTATTTTTTGACAGCTCACAGTTAAAGCTGACAACACGAATTTGAAAACAGAACTCTGATAGCTTTGATAGCTAGTTACCATAATAAAATGAAAAGATGAAAATTACAGTTTAGGTGTTTTTTATTCCTAAAATAAAAATAAAAAATGTGGCTTAAAAGTGTACCAATTAATAAATTTTGCTTAGGCAACAACAATATAATATAACGCCAAATATTTCTGTGATATCTTCTTTACAAATTTAAAAGTAGAACGAACATTGTTTCTGGCATTGTTCTGTTTTTCTACTTATTTATTTTACGACTTTTTATTTTAATAATAATAATATTATAAATATTCACACAACGCTAAAAGAAGCATAGCTAATATGGGAACAAGATAATTGATAGAGTACATAAAGTATTATACTTTTTTTATGTAGCATTTGAACTTGTGCCAAGTTCCTCCGGAGAGGTACTGCCACCACACCTGGAATTTGCCGCCAAGTAGTGCTTGCATTACTGTATTCCGGTGGAAGGGTGGGCCGTCGGCTCGTTCTGTCACTCTTTCACATTAAAAAAAGGTACAAACCCATAATATAATAAAAAACGTTGACTTTCTATTATCTAACGACTGACAGCTGACTGACTTATTTAGTAACCAAAGAGTACACAAAGATGGCGCCACTTGCAAATTTCGTTACCGTATTGTTATGTTATACAAATAACATATTGAATTTGGCTGATCTCGCAAACTATTTCTAAATACATGCACGCCTCCAACAGGCGTCCAACTTGAAACTCATAAGAAGCAAGTACAGGGAACCTCGCAACTTCTTCCGTCAAGTAATTATGGGTAGTTAAGAAATTCAAGACCCCCTAAACTTGCGCCGCGTTTACTTAATTTACGAGTACCAGTACTTTATGGAATTTAAGCAGTGTATTAAAAACATAGACGGCTCCGTGGCTTAGTTAGTAGTAGCCCTGCCCTCGAAACGATGGGTCCCGGAGTCGATTCCCAGCCGGGGCACATTTTGTGTGGTTAGCATAACGTTCGATCTGGGTGTTTGTCTGGTGTTTCTGTGCTTGTCCATGCCATCTGCGACACAGGGAATCCAAGTACAGAGATATGACATCTACCAATCCGGATTGTGCTCCCGTAGTCTAAGCCCGTCCACTCTCAATTATCGAGAGTAGTCTGGTGCAGCGGGTTATTTGATGAAAATTAAAGGCTTATTTGATGAATAATATGGACATAGTATTTTAAAACTACTTATAACTAATTAGCTTAAAAAAACGAACAATACTTCAAAAATAACTGTTTTCCTAGGTATAAACCAATTGTCACTTAACAACATTTTCACGATAATGTGAGTACATAATTTATTACCTTAAGAATAACACTTTATAAACTAAACACTAATAATATTACAAATTCCCAATCGGTTAACCTGCCTTTCATGGCAACCCTACGAAAATAATTTAAAATTAATTTGCCAATGTTGGTAACAGAAACCGCATGTAAGGACGGTCGTTGCGGACAAATGCATATCCGTTGCAGTCCCACTGCGGTTGGTAGCACTGACTACCTCCGCTATAATTATTCAAATTGCAATGCATTATGTTCTTATGTGAAAACGCCTAAATTATCGCTCATATCACCATACTGATAATCATATGCGAAAGTTACTCCTTTGAGAAAGTTTTTCCTTTATCTATATATATAAAAGAAAGTCGTGTTAGTTACTTCACTTATAACTCAAGAACGGCTGAACCGATTTAGCTGAAAATTGGCAGGGAGGTAGTTTAGAGCCAGGAGAAGGACATAGGATACTTTTTATCCCGTTCGACATTATTCCCGTGTGACTTGACATGTAACGTCAGTCACTATAAAACGTGGTATAACAAAAAAGAATCAGACTTGGAATAACAAAATTGACGTATAATGACAGCTATGTAATGACGTATGGATGATTATTTGATATTTGTAAGAAATCTATATATATAAAAGAAAGTCGTGTTTGTTACAACACTTATAACTCGAGAACGGCTGGACCGATTGCCATGGTTTTTGATTTGTTGGATTTGTTTCCGTCCCGAATAGCAGAATAACTATTAAAAACATTGGAAAATTAACGAAAAAATAAAATCAATTTATCCCCGTATTCTCCACGGGAACGGGAACTATGCGGGTGAAACCGCGGGGCGCAGCTAGTTTTATTATATTAACTTATTTATGATATAGAACCTACATATTAAAATCTTTAATTAGATAGCTCATATCCAGGATTAACACATGGGTTTTGAAACGGAAAGAGAGAAGTATTTTTATTAGTGCAAATAAACAACTTCTGTCAGTTTGTTCCCATCGTCTCATGTTGAACTTTTAATAGTAGTTTTTAGAAAATTACGTATGATAGGCCACTAACACAACACTCAACACAGCTGATGTTCAGTGGTTACCTTCGCCCATAACGAGAAATAGGACTTAGTTCCTCCCGACCGAAGTATGAGGAAACCCAAGTCGCGCCCCGTTGCGATCGTCACCCGAGACGGGGATGTTACGTCTCATGCGCTTGTTATTTCACCGGAACACAGCAATGCATAAGCACAACTGCTTGGCGGCAGATAATCAGATGCGGAGGTAGTACTTCTCCGGGTGAGCTTTGCACAAATTCTGCTACTTTGCAGACTAGTATCTTCATGCTCATAATATTTTAACAGGACTTTTTTCAAGGCTACTACCAAATTAGCTTCATAGCCAACATTTTTATAAGCGTTTTAATAAAGATACGGAAGTTCCAGAATATACATATCAAGATAATAATAATGTTATCATTTAATTTATTCGAATGAAAATTCAAATAAACCGCATATTTTGTGAACGCAGCAATAACGGTCACCCACAAACGAAATTTGGTTTTGGAACAGTTCTATTGAAAATTTAAAATTGGAATGCAGCGAAAGCTCTGCAAAAACTCTTTGCAAACATGCATGAGACTGTAGGGTGTGATGAGGCAATGCTTAGCGCTTTAAGCGATTTAAGCCAAAGGATTTTACGGCCGACAGATTTCGGATCCACGCCTGCGGACTGTTTCATCGATGGTCTTCGTGTCATGATGGCGATAGAAATTCTTAACACATTTTATCATGGCTCGATTGGTCAAACAGTATTTAACTTTTAACGAGTACCTAATCATTCACTTTCACTTATCGATAGTAGGCCGGTGTCCCTGAAGTACAATAGAAAGATTAGAGGTTAATAACTTGTACTGATAACTATGCCAAAGTACCCTTACTGGAATTTAAAGTTATATATTGTATTTTAACTCGCCTTTTTTCATTGATATCGCTTTAACTGAACTATGTACACTCTTAGGACTGAAAATTAGGCTCGCCATATCAATGACGTAATTTATCAGAATTGAACGGTTTCTTAGCATTACAGCATCACCGGAAATTCACCAAAAAAAAACATTACATTTCACCTAATATTATAATAATACATTTTTCTTTTAACCAAATGTATAGATACATGTATAGTTTGATAGCAATCCCATACGTAACAGCGCCCTTGTCGTCGCTTGCGGACAGCGCGGACTGTTCGCCCGAAATTGCGAAACCGCGTGTGGCGGGCGAACGCCCTGGCCATTCCACTGGTGCCAATATTGGTCACAAGCACGTAGATCTGGTAGAATGCACTATAATTCCTATTCTTTTAAAAATAGAATGGGTAGAATACATTATACTTCCTATGCTTATAAAAATATAACTGGTAGAATAAATTATACATCCTATGCTTTTAAAAATGCTTTGAAATATGTCATGTCTAATTTATATACAGTTGTCATCGCGCGCGTTTTTGTTGTACAACCAACGGTTTGTTGTACGGCTTCGGTCATTATAGTAATATGTAACCGTTTTACATAATCCTATAATGACCGTAGCCGTACAAAGTACTTACCTAGTACATATATAAAAAAATTTGCTCATTAAAGCACTCTTAGCTTGCACCTACATATTTCGAATTCACGCCAGTTTTACATATTGCGCGGAATTTCCGTATGGCAAAACGACAAGGCAATTAATTTCGCTCCTGGCAAATTTTTTTATCATGTTGAAATCATTGCATGCAAATTATGGTTTTAATGCTAACGAAGGAACCGTATTGAAACAACTTTGTTTCAGGATTCTGTACCCAAAGGCTAGGAAGAATCTTTTCGCCAAGACAATAACACAGCAAATAATTAAATAAATATATATAGAGATTTCACACAGCCCTAAACTAAGCATAGCTTGTTATATGGGAACTATAACTAATATAATGCTTTTTTTTAGTAAAGACATACTTATAATGTACTAGCGGCCCGCTCCGGCTTCGCACGGGTATAAAATATATAGCCTATGTCATTCACTGAAAAAATTATCCAGTAATTTTAATTTATTCATTACTGCCCGTGGCCCGCACGCGTTAAATTTAGAGAAATAACATTATTTCTCCACTATTTAATGGATGTTATTATAAATACATATAAACCTTCCTCTTGAATCACTCTATCTATTAAAAAAACCGCACCAGAATCCGTTGCGTAGTTTTAAAGATTTACACCGAGATAGTGATATTGACACCGAGACTCATAACAAACATTTATGTTCGTCACATGCTTGTCCTGGGTGGGAATCGAACCCTCTACCTACAGCGCTAAAGGAAGAGCTACCAACTGAACAATAAGGCAAATCAACAGCTGTATGCATATCTTTAAATGGCTGTATATTTTGACGCAAACCTAAGATTCAGATTCAGATTCAGATTATTTTATTCGTAACATTTTGTTACAAGTCAATAATGTCAATAATTCATAATTAGGTATACAAAAAAAAAAAAATACCGTACCATACCATAATACCTAATACCATAATTTGAATACCTATTTTGTTATCATGGCGACTATTTTAACAAAAAGCTTAAATTGGTTTACACGGCCAAATCGCACATAGCCGGCATCACTTCTTTATAATTTTATTTCCTCTTTAGATCATGGTCAATTCTCTTTCGATTGTTGGAAAGATGTTCTAAAACATATTGATACCTATATCTGGTAAAAAAGCCGTGAAAACACCGTCCCCTCACCCTATTGGTAGATGGTGCGTTTATACTGTGTAACATGAGCTAAGTGAATCAAACTGTCATTTTGTCCGCATTACGTAGCAACAGAAAAGGTGAGATTTGGATGGATATGATTCAGAAGGTTTTGTTACAATCTTATTTCCAAAATATGTGGATATGGTATAAAAAAGCGGCAAATTTAGTAATATAAATAAATAAACGTTTACACACTCATACCTCTGGACTAGGATTCCCTGGTTCGCAGATGGTATGGGCAAACAAAAGACAAACATCCAAGACCCGCGAACAAACTTCATGCTCACCACACAAAGTATGCCCCGGCTGAGAATCGAACACGGGACCCCTCACGGAGAGATAGCGAATAATATGAAAGCGAGAAATAGGAGGACCACATAAAAAAAAATAGGAAGTACAGATCCTAACTTTGACTATGAAATCATCTTGTAGAATGAAAGTTTGACATTACAAACAGACACTTCAATTCAATTTATTTTTATAGATAACACATGACTGGCAATAGGTTGCCATGGCAACAATGTTATCTGTTAAAAACTTGACTCTGGCAAATGCACAAGCCGTGCGAAGCCAAAAGAAGAAAAAAAAATGTCATCTGTGAACATAATTATGGAATTTTTTGACGGGTAGCAATGATGCTATATAATCTATCTCCAGTAGTCTATAAGTAGATTATAAGGCCTAGCGATAAGCAACAGTCATGTATTTTTAACTTCAGTTTCACACTCATTTCTACTCTAAGATTCCCTGTGTCACAGTTGGTAAGCACAACAGAACCAAGACAAACACCCAATTATCCACGTTATTCTTACGCCGGTTGACAACCCGAGCTTACTTTTTGCTTAATATCATTCCTTGCAGACGAAGGGTGCACCTTCGCGACCCTCCTTTATACAAGCGAAATCACTTTCACTGTGAAATACACCTTAATTTTTTTCATAATTGCTTTTGTTAAAAAAATGTAAGAGATATTCTTGTGTTAATAGCCGAGAAAATGAATTCTTGGAAAAATAAAAGGCGACACAAAAATGTGTTTCTCTTTGATTTCCTTTTGAGTCTAAGATTTTTCTTCAAGTGTATTGGTGTATATAAATTAAGAGGCTTATTTGAAGGCTCAATTGAAAGACGTAAGTTTAGATGAATTATAGAATAGAACCTATTTATACATAACCACCCACTTTTCGCGATCTTTCCTTCCGCGGACGAGTAGGTTGTGGAATGAGCTTCCTTCTGCGGTTTTCCCTCAGAGCTTCGATATGGGGTCCTTTAAACGGCGGGTTAATCTATTAATGAAAGGCCGGCAGCGCATCAGCATTGCCTCTGGTGTTGCAAATGTCCATGGGCGACGGTGACCGCTTTCCATCAGGAGGTCCGTCTGCTCGTCTACCCCCCTATTCCATAAAAAAAATAAAAAAATTTCAATGGCACTGGTATTATAGGAGAGTGATGGGATGCGACTACGGTCTTCATACTCCAGTAAGGGATGACCTAATAGATTAAATTAAATAGGGTGGTTAATAACACATCAAAAAAGGAAATTATAGTTTTTGCATTTTCGTCTCTTATTTCAGCTTCGCGAAAATACAAAACAATACTTGGCTAATAGTAATAATACATTAATTCGCTTTGTTTTAAAGATCAGGTTCAATACATTTCTATCTTACTTATGTTATAAGGCGAAAGTTTGTTTGTATGTGTGTGTTTGTGTGTATGTTTGTTCACGGTCAAACGGCTCAACGGATTTGGATGAAATTTGGTACCAGAATAGCTTTTAACATAGGCTACCTAAAATTCCAGAAACCACGTGTAACACCGCGGGGCGCAACTGTAAAATATATATTTAAATCTGAAATAGAATGAAAATGAAAATATATTACCTACCCGCAATTAGAAATCTACCCATCCGCAAGTAGGCCATAAATTTACTTTCTTTTTTATTCAATCTTTATTCATGAAACCAACATGATATATCTAATAAGCTAATGCTCCGCCTGATGGACTACCTCGGAGTCAGGTCACCGGTCTCAGTGCATCAGTCTCCACCGGACATTACGTCATCAATCACTGGCCACAAACTCGGGCCAATCGGAACGTATTCGAATTGTTCGATATAGTATTGAGTTTAAATAATCGATAAACTTAGTAACGCGCAGGCTTGTAGAATCATAGGGTAAAGGCGGGATAGATACCCCAGTGGGATAGTTGCCTCATTTTCAATAAACCTAACTTCCCAAACACACGACTAAAAAATAATAGTATACTAAGAGCAGCAGGCACCCCGCACCTCAATTATCCACAAAATGTCGTGCGGTGAGGACGTGTTTCGTTCGTGTGTGCATTCATCTCCGCGGCGAACTTTAAAAACACGTCAAAGTTTTAAAGGTTAGTATTTACTGTTGTATAACTTTATAAGTAGTCATTAATTCCGTTATATTATTTATTACGTCAATCAAGTGATTCATCAAGTATGCATCTAGATGTAAATAGTTGCTCATTTTGTTTTTTTTTATTAAAAAAATACTTGGGCATCTATCCCTATCAAAAAGGATAGTTGCCCTGATATTTCGAGGTATAGGTGCCCCTAGGAGCATATATCCCTCGATACACCATGTTTAACCATATGTGGTTTTGAACATATTTTTGTGTTCCGTTATATTTTTGATGTGTTTACATCTATTTGTATTTGGACTTTTTAGTGATTGCAGCAGAACCATGCCACGAAAATACAAAAGAAAGGAAGGAGTTAGAGCTCGAGTATGTTCTTGGACTACAGAACAATTGCAGTCAGCTTTCGATGAAATGGATAGAAAAACCATAGGGATAAACGAAATATCCCGACAGTTTGGGATTCCATCAAGAACATTGCGAAGACGTTATGCTGCTAAAAATACAACGAAACAGACACTGGGTATGTTCATGTTATACAAAATGAAGATCTTTATTATGTTATTTTAATTTACCTATAATTTTTATTTTTGTTGAACAAATGTTTTTAGAATTTAAGTATGATTATTTTATTTGATCTCAAATTATGTAGAATTATATGCTAACGATGACAATTGAAAAAAAAAATCTAAAAACTCCAAAATGCTTTTCATTATTATGCCCATGTTTATTGGAAACAATTTTTGTTTTAGAAGTAGCTTTCTACTGCTAAAACACCAATTGCCCTCAAAACCTCATAAAAGTTTGTTTGAGTTTTTCGTTTAGGTATAGGTACAGTATGAAGGGCATCTATCCCGCGCCAAAGGCATCTATCCTTCTTAGTATTTTCATGGTGGGGCAACTATCCATACGGGTAGGCATCTATCCCCAAAAAAGGAGTTCCACAAAAACCAAAAATTTGCAAAATCTGTAATTTGTAGGGCCAAAAATACAAATCACAGTTAAACATAAAAGATTAAACTAGCTAAATTCATAGAAATTTTTATATTAAATTGTTTTGTTTTTAAATTAGGAGGATATTTCAAAAAGTGGGGCATCTATCCCGCCTTTACCCTATTTATTTGAATAAAGTGAAGTTCCCAATTCAGAATCCTAACATATTATAATAAACTGATATTTTGTTAAAATTAACCCTAATGCAGAAAAAACTACGAAAGTACAGTAACTCGGATATTGGCAGAAATTGTGTGGCTAAAAACATAAAAGGCCAAAAATAAGAAGAAGAGAGTTTATATGTTGCGCTTTCATGCGTAAATCACTAAACCGATTTTAATTATTTTTTTTCACCAATATATCAGGCTATATTTTATCCCCATATTCCCATGGAAACGAAAACTACGCAAGTGAAACCTTGAGGCGCAGATAGATATTATATAAATTTAAGAATTCAAATCTATTTTTTTTCTGTTTGTGTCTTTAGCTACACACATTCTGCCAATATCCGAATTAACTTCTAGGGTGCAACAGACTCCGACTTGGATCTTTTCAAAAGGAGGACCAATGTTGTACTACTGTTGCAATGGGTGGAGGTATCCACTTACCACCTAGTTTGCTTTCAACTCCTTTCAACACTTAAGTTATACAAAAAAAACTGTTCTCATGACTGGACACTACGCGATCAAAACCTAGCCACAAACTTGGATTATAAGCCCGTACTGGAATACTCAACGGCAAAATTAGAACAAGTAACTAGTGAAATTAAGTTTTTTAAATTAATTAAAAAATTATCTTTCAAATTGGTTCACAATTCTCGAACGAATAAAATCTACCGAATTACAAACCTCTTTTTTTAATATTATTATAAACCCAAACGAAACGTTTCAAACCAGCTAAATAAATTTAGATAGATATATTAGTTTATAAATAACTAGCTGCGCCCCGCGGTTTCACCCGCATAGTTCCCGTACCCGTGGAGAATACGGGGATAAATTGATTTTATTTTTTCGTTAATTTTCCAATGTTTTTAATAGTTATTCTGCTATTCGGGACGGATACAAATCTAACAAATCAAAAACCATGCCAATCGGTCCAGCCGTTCTCGAGTTATAAGTGTTGTAACAATCACGACTTTCTTTTATATATATATATTCTATACATCGTCAAAGTAATATCATCTAAATAACGCTATCTCTCATCCCTGAACTTTAACTAGAGCTTCATAACATCAAATACAACTTTAATCGTTTTCCCATTAAGTTTGTACCTTTGACCAGAACGAACATGAGGAATTTTACAAGAAACGATTCCATTTTCGTGTTCAATGTATGAACACGAAAACGGAATGTTAGATATAATAACGCGTTTTCTCGTAGGTATATTAAATAAATAAAATAAGTAAACGTTTAAACACTCATACCTCTGCACTAGGATTCCCTGTGTCGCAGATGGCATGGACAAACACAGAAACAGAAGACAAACACCCAAGACCCGAGGACAAACTTAATGTTCACCACACAAAGTGTGCCCCGGCTGGGAATCCCCGGGACCCCACGCTTCGTAGGCAGGGATACTACCAACTAAGCCACTATATTATATACTAGCTGTGTTCCGCGGTTTCACCAGCGTTTTTCTCGTTTCCGGGGAAACAGCGCACGCAAAAATAGATTTTCGATTTTACACCTTGTGTTACAAAATAGCAATTTTATTACGGATCCCTAATTTTGAAAAAAAAACATAGCCTATAGCCTTCCTCGATAAATGGACTACCCAACACTGAAAGAATCATTCAAATCGGGCCAGTAGTTCCAGAGATTAGCGCGTTCAAACAAACAAACAAACACTGCAGCTTTATAATATTAAGTATAGATTTTAAAGGATCACGTTTCCAAGTTTTCAACGCAAGTTTTTTGGCATTGATTTTGGTCAAAGAGGTGCTTATTCAGCATGACAGTTTTTATTTTAAAAATTGCTCACGTCATAAGTAAGTACTTATATTTTACTCCTACTTATCGCTGTCGTATCGTAACTATAAATGGGATTCGACCTCTCCAAGAGTAATTTAAAATGCATAAATCTCTTCGGCTTAGTTGGTTCGCAAAACTGGATTCCCCGGAGTTTTAACTTTCCGTTTTATGAATAGGTAATCGTTTGCGATACGATATCTGCATAACATGAATAGATATTAATGGAAATTAATATCTATTCATATTAATAGAAACTAAAAGTTCAATAATATTGGAAATAGTAAATAAAAACATGGAGTCTTTTAACCCACATGTCAAACAACTTAAAATAATAAATTGATTATATACAAACTTAAATTACACTAAAATAGTTAATTATATACAAACTTAAATTACACTAAATAATTATGAAAATAACAAAACAAATGTGTTATGATATAATATACAATATAACACACTAACTGCACCCCACGGTGTCACCCGCAGTTAGCCATTTTACGGGAACCATACATTTTTCCGGAATAAAAAGCCTATATGCTATTTCAGAGTATAATCTATCTCTGTGCCAAATTTCATCCAGATCTGTTTAGCCGTTCTGGCGTGATTGAGTAACAAACATCAATTCATCCAAACTTTCGCATTTATAATATTAAGACATCTTTTACGGATATAAATGTGGTAATGGCCGTGTTGGAGGCCTTGAGGCGTCTAGAAAGCTCCGACACCAGAGTTGGCAACTCAGTCACTCGGAAAAAAGAAAAAGTGATGTGTAATGCCAATATTTAAATATTCCTCTTCGCTTTTTACAAATCACGAAAAGTAAATAAACAGATTGGAAAAGTAAAAAAAATTCACCGTCAGTCACCTATCCCCCCAATTCGTCACACCATGTCAACAATCGTGTGAACATCCCCTATTTTACATTTAATTGCATTTCTTTGTAGATCTCCCTGTTAATCTGGATGCACCCTTATCTTGTTCAAAGACCAGTTAAGCTTGAACCCTCGTATACCTTCTACACAACTGTCTGAGGGTTTAAATAATGTGGTTACGTCTAGACTGTTTGATATTGAAGAAAAGTATGTGTCAGGCAATATTTGCGGACCCTCTCAGCCTGATGACGTAATTTCATGTTTTCTCGTAAATTGGATTGTAGATACACTTTCCTCAGATTTATTTATAGCGTTACTGACATACCTGTTAATTTCATGGGGGTGAAAGATGAACAAACAAGTAATTTTACATAAAAAACGGGGGTTAACATCAGGTGGACCTTGAAATCATCTTGTAACTTTATTTAAAATAACAAAGTTAACAATAGTATGTATTATGTTCAGTACAGTTTTTTTACTTCAATTAACCAGCTCAGTTTGTAGCTCTCCCTTCTGCGCTGAATGTCAAGGATTTGTTTCCAACTCGGGATAAGCATTTTTGTGAAGTAGAAAGATGATTATTCTGTGTCTGGGTGTTAATATGTAGTATACTCGTATGTACGTATTTACAATTGAAACTAGTATAAGTACTATACTATCAGTTATCTAATTCCCAAAGCTATGTTTTAAGCTTTAAGCTTGGCTTAGCTTTGTGGCTAATTGACGGTGTATGGAATATCCATGAATATTTATTTAATTTATTAATTTACAATGAATACAGTTCAAGTTGAGCTAACTTGGATGAATGTTTTGGAACTGAACAAAAGCGTATGCGCATTCAGTAAGATGCTCAAATAAACTATCTTTATCTTTAGTGTATTTTTTGGATACAACTACCAACTCAGCTATCACTAAACAATAAACTTCATGTAAAACCTGAAATATAAAAGATATTACTGACAATCGGCAATTATGTAAATTAAATCATTATCAAACAATTAGCTCAAATTACTTGATGACTCACGTTTATCAATTGACCCATATACGATAATAATTGTCTCTATAAGCGTGAGTCCAAAATCGGAATGAATAATTAATAACTTGAACTCCGCATCGCAGTATTTTTCTAATATAGCTAATGTTACGGGACGAGCTGGTGGCCCACCTAAAGTTAGTGGTTACCTCCGCCCATAACAACTCCACCACCACCGAGGAACACGTGTAGGCACTCTGAGGTTATTCACCTACGAACAACAATTGCGAGCAAAATTGTCCCCCAAAAAAGACCATCAGCAAATTCTGCTGCGTAACTCGACAGCCCTGGAGTAGCAGTAGGCTGGCTGCTACTGCAGGGCTGTCGAATGTCATAAGATTCTGTTTCAGATTTCGCCCTTCAGATCAGCCTGCATTATAACCTGGGTAACTGAATTGGTGGATGGTCGCGTCATGAGAACTCACGTTTAGATACCGTAAAACATGGAACATCATTTATAAATAGACACGTGAAAGTGATTTTTGTTTGATATGATTTATCAGAACCAAAATATCGAAGCCATTCAGATTTACATGATCGGTTTGGTATTTAATTAAAACGTGCGGCCGGATGGTCAGCATAGTGACGTCACGCGCCAGTGACGTCCGCACCCGGAGGGGTGGAGGGTCGAAAAGTTCGAAAAGAGATTGGATAACTTGTGGGGATGAAATGTAGAGCCTGATAATACAATTCATTGTAACTAAGTACTAAATGAAAGATATTTTTACCTAAAGGAAGGTTACGTTTTTAGATTACGTTTGTTGATTTATTGATTTAAGCTTGAAATGTGTCGTTAGATTGGCCTTAATTATGAGAGTGACAATAGCTATACCAAAATTAAAAATAAAATGGCCGGTCTATGGGGTTATATTAAAATAAAATCCTCAAAACTAATCGAGACGGTATCAAACTACATGATTGTATAAATTGCTTACAATAATATGTAAAACTTATATGTTAAAAAGTTATTTCTTTTTACATGTAGTCGGGATTTTTTTAAAGTTTCTCGTTGATTCAATAGTACTTTTAATGGTGACTGATCAAAACTCACTTGCTAATTCCTTTACATCTCAACTACCATTTGGATACGTCAAACCTTATGTAAGTTTATATGAAGTACACACTTCTTTTTTGTTCTTCAAGCGAGCTGACTGTCCATCATGTTTATAATAGTTCGAGTACGGAATACTAAAAAAACAGTTCAAAAACCCCCGACTTGATGTAATGGTAGCTGATGGCTTGGAAACGGCCGAACAGATTTTAATATTGTAAAACATGTCTAAAAACCACCGATAGAAAACCTGCTTTTAAATAAAAAAATGCACCTAAATCTGTGCACCCGTTTAGGTGCCATAGACACACGTAGGTGTCTGTGGCATCGTAGCTCTGCTGCCGTTCTGCCATTTCCAGGTCAACAGCTCCTTACCATTATACCGAGTCGGGAGTTTTTGAACTGTTTTTTTAGTTAACTTATAACACCCTCTTTTGCGTCAGCGGTTAAAAATTAATAGGAAACAGCAAGATAAGAATCCAATTGACAGATGACGTAGTGAGTTTGCTTGACAAGCCTCGACTTCTTCGTTATGGCTTTTTGTGTCTTTAGCCACACAAATCCTGCCAGTCTCCGTTCCAAGTGAGTATCATACCTGATCAGTGTCTGAAAGAATTTGGCCGGTAGAAGAAATCATGAATATACATAATGATTCCTCTTAACAGAACGACACTTAGACAGTACATGAAATGGAACCAACACGAGCAGTTTCATATTAAAACATAAACATGCAATTAAGTCTACAAGCCTCGTATTTATTCCATCTTATAATTGACGTTCCTTGCCTGCACTATAATTTGACGTTACGCGCCCAAACCCGTAGGCATTCAGTTTGGAATGAAAATCCGGAATATTGATCAGAGGGGTCGTTGACCGGTGATTGCCTTCATTGACGGACTGAGGTGTCGAAATATAATTCATGTACTTCGGTAACCTATAGGTAATATTGTAATTTTATTCTATTGTTGTTGTTGTTAAAATCCGTGGATCGTGAGCGTGGTGAGTCACGCACACTTACAATCTGGTCGCTAGTTCAAATCCAGATGTGCACCAATGAATTATACTCTTAAAATAAATTGTGAAAAAGCATTGTGAGGGAACCTTCGTATTTTGGGGGTTTAGTTGCTCGCGTCCGTAGGTGAGAACTTCTAGGATACGCATCTTGGTGCCAAAGGATCAACTAAAAGTAGCAGTAGAACTTGCCAAGTTCGTCCGGAGAAGTACTGCCTCCACACCTGGTAATCTGGCCCCAAGCAGTGATGCACTCGTTGATTTCTGGTGGAAGGGTGTGGGTGCAGATGAAATCATAGCTGCATGAGACGTAACATCCGAGTAAAAAGTTAGTAACAAAGAAAAAAAGTTTAACTGCGCGGTTAAGTGGTCAGAACTGCGATCGATTGATTTACATTTAAAAGGTTAGCACAACGTTTGAATTCAATTCTTGAGCTCGAGACGGTCAACCCAATGCCCTTGAGGCTTTTGTCAGGGAAATTGCATTTGACGACCCCTCACCGGGCCCTTGAATACAGGGCGAAGAAACTAAATTGTACCTTCGATATTGAGTGGGGCGGTACGAAAATTACGAACTTGGGAAAATGTACACTAAACATATATAAAATTATTAAAATTATCCAAATAGTAAGAGCATTTATTTAAAAATCACAACACAATTAAAAAAAAACTTTTTTATCAACATAAAGAGTATATAATAAAACACTCTCTATGTTGATAATGATGGATTTAAAGAACAAATGATTGAGAGTTAACAAACGATTATTTATACATTATTATAATTATGTTAATATAAGAAAGATAAAAAGACATACGTTTCAGGAAAGAACTCTGCACATAGTGCAACAGGAACTATTGCAACAGGAAAATTAAAAAAACACTATGTAGGATATGTATCAGGAAAAAAAAAATTTATTCACCTTTTTATAATATTAAATAAATCGCTCAAAGAATAATAACAATTTCAATACGACTTTGAATCTTTTTTAACTTTTGATTAACAAGTTCACAGTTTCTGCGGTGAAATTGTTCCCTCTTCTACTGCGTTATGTCATGCATACTTTAGACGGTAAATAAGCAATTTGTAATCGATTGTGAAAGTATGTTACCGTACTTGAATTCTGCTTGAAAAGATTTTCTAGGACGTCAAGAATTTACCTCTCCGGCATTTGAATAATATGTATCAAGTGAGCTTCAGTTCTGGACGTAAATTTATTCAATGCTGTGACGTCACGACGATACAATTTTATAGTGGAACTCAGCTATGAAGCTATATAGAAAATATTCAATCAACACATTATGAGTGACTTTGATTGAAATGAGAAGAATGTCTCTTCATTAAAGCCGTGATCTAAAATTGTATGATTTGATGGTTCTTTTTAAGGTACTTTCATCGTTTCCCTGTGTGTCTTTAAACTCTTACAAAATCATGCCGCTGCGCTAAGATTTCCTATGGCGCAAGTGGGGTGGACAAACAGAGACACAAGAAACACCCAAGACCCAGATCAAACTTCAAACTCACCACATAAAGACACAAAGTGTGCCCCGGTCGGGAAAACAACCCGGGCCCTCACTTCGAAGGCACAGCGACCAACTAAGCTATGGAACCGTCGTAAAGTATGCGCTGACCTGAATAGGTTAATCTTGTTACTGAAAAACACGTATCTAATATCGGACTCCCGCGGAAACTAATAACAAAACAAAATGCCCGAGAAACGCGGGAATAGAATAAATATTAGCACTAAATCATAACTTCCAACGTCAACAATTGCAACAACTTTTCCTATGTAAAATTTCAACATAATTTACCTCGCGGCAGCTCTGATTTGATTTTCTATGTTGCAAGTCGACTATTCTAAATGGTTTGCAACTATTCTGTAAACTCTAGAACACATTTGGTTCAGTTGGATCAACCTGGCAAATTGTGAGTTAACGATTTAGTATAACAATTAAGTTATTTGAAAACGTACTAATCTCGATTTAAGGTTCCGACCCAAAGGCGCAGGGGCAAAAATCCTCTTTTTTACTTAGACATCCTTTTTTTTTTTTTTTTTTTTTTTTTTTCCATGGCGAAATGCACTCGCATACCACCCTGCCACGGGGAGACAGAGCGGTTATGTGGGACTAGACCCACTAAAACCCCACGGTGTCCTCCTCTGCCGCTTAGTGGCGGGAACACGGGAACGTAGCACACACATCCGCGAACCCGCCGCGGCTGTCCGTTTCCAGACCCATCACCTTTGGCATCTAGTGCCACTCCTCTGTTTGCGACACGCCAGGACACGTGGCGTGTCGCAACCTCCTCGGGGACCAGGTCAGCGAAAGGGCGTCAGACGACCCCGTGTCTAGACGCCCTAGGTCCCCCTGCGACGGGTCAGATCTGTGGCCCCGTCGCCTGCCACTACGGCCGCAGAGGATAGGGAGAGCGGCGCCTCGCAATACCGACACTCCTCTTCCCCTGCGGCCCCACCGCGTCCGCCATCCAGCAGTGGCGACCCCGCCGTGGCCGCGGAAGGTAGGGAGAGCGGCGCACCGTAATACCGGCACTCCTCTCCCGCCGCGGCCCCTAACCTTCAGCTGCGGTGCTGCCCATACAGCACCGCAGCACGCCTCAGTTGCGGTGCCCCCCATAAGGCACCGCCACCTACTGTGCCGCTCCTATTCGGCTTGGAGCCAAAGCCTAAAGGAGCAGCCCTTCCCGGGTTCCTCTTAGCTTCACCGTGGGTGACCAGGCCACGGTTACTAAGCCCCCCCGCCCCGTCAAGGCGGGAACCCGTGGGGGGGTTACTTAGACATCCTAGTCTAGAAATCAAAATAACTGGAAAAAATAGGTCATCCAAGTACAAGAAATACTACTTTGAAAGTATAGAAGTCGGTTTTCTTTTCGATTTTTAATTCACTTGTTTATAACTCATATCCTATATAACAAAAACCTGAATACAATTTAATTCACGTCATAGTCGCCGTTTACCCTGCCTTAAAATCGAAGGGTTACTAGCAACTAAGCCACGAAGGTGTCTTTATACCACATGGGTCTTTCCGTGTCTGTGTAATGGATTAATATCTCTAATGGTCTCATTAGCGCTTGTATAATTTGGACTTTAGACCGTTTAAGCTAAACCATATTTTCGAAACAGCTACAAAAATGTTCCGCCAATGCATTACCTCCAGTACCTATTGCAAATTTCTAAGGGTGGCGGTGATGACTTTCTATAGACGCAACAAAACCTTCCATCAAACTAATTTTCAATCTTTGATTCCACTCATAGACCATCCATCATTATTCAAGCATCACAACATTTTCACAGTCTGCAATAAATATATGCAAAAGAGATATGTACGGATTTACGAACACAATTTTCTACACAGTGAATTCTCGAGTAGAGATGACGCGCTGTGATCTGAAGGGATTTATTTTGACAGTGACATTTGAAATGGAAATAATATTGATTCAATCGCATCAATTTTTGACAGACTGTGTGCTTTGAAGCTTCTGTCTCCAATCATACATTTACTGTAATTTTATCGGGATGAGCGTATTCAAATCTAATCTTTTTCCAATATAACTTTGTATCGAACATTATTAACATTGCAATCTTTCGATTATACGCGAAGCTACATAAACAGTTTTGGAAAATATTTGATTAATTTTTTTCTTGTAATTGAACGAATAGGGTTTAAACAAGGACAATGACACGAAAGAACAAGGACATGAAAAAATACAATAAACAATATTTTTCTTTCTTTCGAAAGTTGAACTACCAAAATTACCAACCGAAAATTGCAACATCGAATGAATAAAGGATTCTTCTTCAATAAAGATGGCCCTGGGAACTTCGTACCACCAAACTTTAAAAGTAGCATACCTAGACAAAATTACCAATATCGATATTTTTCATTGGATTTTTTCTAAGCCAGAAAGAAAATCAAATCGCTCGAGCCATTTTTGTTTTTGCGAGACTTACGTACGGCAATTGATTTTTAAACATCTCTTCGTTCATGTTCACAGTCAATAAACTTGAAGCTTTTTCGGAGGTAGAAAACTTCCATAAAAAGTACAACCTAAACTTCTAATATATAATATTTAAAGGTACTTTTCAATGCAGTGTAACTTGCCCTAAAACTTATGTAATAGAACAATAACTTCTAGAATCTAGTTGAATCTGTGTCGAGTATAATACGGGCTGATTATACAACTCGGCTTCATGCAATTAACCTAGGACATTGTGTAATGGCTGGCATGGCTGCAGTGCCATTGGGAGTGTTGTGTGTGAGTTGGCTGTGCAAATATTTTGCTTTGCCAGTCAGGCTGCGAACATGTTGTAAAGTATAGAAGGATAGCTGTTAACTCCGAAGACTTTGACGACTCCGCTTAGTTGGTTGTAACCCTGCCTTCAAAGCGAGGGGTCCCGGGTTCGATTCCCGGCTGGGGCACACTTTGTGTGCTGAGCGTGAAGTTTGTTCTCGGGTCTTTTTCTTGTGTTTCTGTGTTTTTCCATGCCGTCTGCGACACAGGGAATCCTAGTGCAGGGGTATGAGTGTGTTAACGTTATTTATTTATTTAACTTTGGTGCGAGTATTAGCAATATTTTTATAACTATTAGTGAAATTTGATCGATTTAAATTGCGTCAAAGTTTATAATGAAGATAATGTAACCTATCATTTAACGAGTACCCCACTGCAAAAGCAACAAAGCACCAGGTTGATTACCAGGTTGTATCGAAGAACTTTTTCGGGTGAACTTAGCACAAGTGAAACTCTAATGTAGCAGTAGACTGCTACTTTTAATCGCTCAATTAACACAGTATAGATGATACGGGTAGGATTCCTAGACGGTCATCTATGATTAAAAGCTATTGCTATAATATGATCATAAGAGTGACTTAAAACTGCAGCGAAAGATCAAAAACGAGAGCAATAAAACTACTGCATGTTTTGGCTAAAATATAATTATTTAAGTGTAACTAATCAATAACGTGTCGTAATTTTACCCATTTTTTTATTTTATCCGAGGTTTAAAAAAAAGATAATTTAATACATTAATAAATCAACTTTTTTTTTTAAATCTCTCCATTAGGATATATCACTTTTATGGCTAGTGATTAACCATTTTTGCCCTATAATTAGGACGTAATTTTCAAGCTAACCGTAGCTTAAAAATTGTACTGTTGGGCAGAAACCAAAATAAAAACAAGGTGATAGCTGAAAGTTCACGACAATTTTATTACAGATATCGGCCTTTCATCTTCATATTTACGACCTTACCTTGTTTGGAGATTTCCTGACTCATGTTCTAGCCTACTGCGCAAATTTTCGCATGAATGGAAACCATCAATTTCATCTTTTGTAAATTCAGTCGCAACGAATTATTCTCACAGCATTCTATGACTTATGATTCCATGGTGCGAGGCCAACGTTCCAGACAGCTATGGTGTTTGTGGACATAACATCATAACATAACACTTGTCTCCTATTGGTGCAAAATTAAGCGGGCAGCTGCATAATAGGACAAAATTACATGTTGTTTTTTTATTTCGCTTCCTCTACGTTTTCGTATCTGCAGTCTGCAGACTATATTCGCTTTACTGTACGCTGTAAGGACTTTATTGTAAGGTCCGTACCAGCCTCTAATGTTCCCACTGCAGGGATACCGGTTTATTCTCGATAATTGAGAATAAACCGGTGATAATTAATTGGCTTTCATTTACCACGGGAGCCCGATCCGGATTGCTAGATATCACGTCTTCGAATTTTTAGATCTACGACATGCCGGTTTCCTCACGATGTTTTCCTTCACCGTTTCGAGAACATGGTATTGCGCACATAAATTTTTCAGGTGAAAAACTCATTGGTGCACGTGTGGGTTTGACCCACCGGCCTTCAGATTGAAAGTCGGCGTCTGTGCACCTGGGCACGCATATGATACGTGTAGGACGGACGCGAGCAATGGACGCAAGCAACTTAGTACCCCAAGTGGTCCCCCAAGTGACAGAAATTGTGTTTTCTTGCTAAAAAAATTTCTTCACTTTTTCCGGATAAATAGGAGCCTATATGTTTATCCAGGGAATAAGCTACCTTCATAACAATTTTCTCAAAATCCATTCAGCCGCTAAAGCGTGAAGGAGTAACAAAAAGTAATTCCGATTTTAACCGGTCCTATAAAAAATACTTCTTAATAATTTAAAAAGTAGCCTATGTGTTAATCCAGGATATAAACTACCTTCATGGCCTTGAGGCGTGAACGAGAATGAAACATAATCTCTAAAAGATCTCTAAAAGATAAAGAAGAAATCTCTAAAAGCGATCTATTTCAGGCTACCTAAGGTTGCCTGAAATAGATCGCTTTTAGAGATATAGCCGCCCATTGTATTATCTGATTGTTAATATTATATCGCTTAGCAATTTTTGTGATTGGTGATCAATAAAGTATTATCTCTATCTATACCGACAATGTGTCGCAATTATTATAACATTATGATATAAAAACGAAATGTAAAATATGACCTTAAAATCGTTGGTATAGCGTGTTCCAAAGCTTACAATTCCCAGTCACATATATTTGAAATATTACGAGCAAGATTTTACGAGTTTCCAAGTACCTTTACCGGCAATGTTCCATAACGCTTTAATGTTCATAATTTATAACTTAGTATTAACAATTCATGCTAAAACTTGTATTATGAAAATATTCATAAAATTCAATTTCCACACAAGTTAGCGCAGTTCCTAACTTCAGTGTTCAGGTGACTATGTTCCCACATAACACAATATGAGATATACAGGTTGATCTAAAAATCGGAATTATTATTATAGTTTTAAAAAGGATTTTCCATTAACCTTTGGGTACGGAACATTTAAATAATACTATTGTAGTTCAAATTAGTTTGTTTCAGTTTCATGAGTATACTGGTAATTTTACTGGGTACCGGTGAAATAACAAGCATTTTTCATATTGACGCAATGTGACTCAGTCAATTGACGCAATGTGACTAGATTGAGTCGCAGTCAATTGACGCAAAGTGACTAGATTGAGTCGCAGTCAATTGACGCAATGTGACTAGATTGAGTCGCAGTCAATTGACGCAATGTTACTAGATTGAGTCGCATTAAACACCCTTAACATCAAGTGAGCATGTGCCTTAATCAATGTATCAAGCAGGAATCAAACCTGCAACTCATGCATATCATTTCATTACTACATATAGTGCGAGACTGAGGTTTTAAGATGAGATAAGAATATACTTTTTTGCCCAAATATGGATGTACAAAGGCGAACTTAATGCTACGGAACATTCACTATCGGCTATTCACGGCTCCGTGCCTTAGTTGGTAGTAGCCTTGCCTTCGAAGCGAGTAGTCCCGGGTTCGATTCCCGGCCGGAGCACACTTTGTGTGGTGAGCATGAAGTTTGTTCTCGGGTCTTGGGTGTTTGTCTTGTGTTTCTGTTTGTCCATGCCATCTGCGACACAGGGAATCCTAGTGCAGAAGTATGAGTGTGTTAACGTTACTTTCAGTTAAACTTTGTGTATTGCGGAAAATTAAGTGTTGCTAGTGAACAAAAAAAACTAAGAGATGAAGTAAGAAACAGAAGAATAATTATGTTCCTTGTACATCTTTAAAATAAACTACTTAAAATCTTGCATAATAAAGGTTTTCATTTCAGTTCGTGTTTATTTAATCGTTATCTCAAAATTTTCTCGGGCAGCCTGTATAACATGCCACTAAACGTAATAATAGCTGGATAAGTCATTTCAGTAAATTGTTTTATAATAGTTATATAATGTCTTACTTTGTTATGGGTATTATAGTATGTTAGAACAGGATAGGGGATAAATGGTAGTAAACTAAGACATTGAAATTGCCTGTTTATATTATGTCATCACGGATTAAATAAAATTACTCACTTAATGACTTTTTTGAACTTGACTCTTTTTTAGTAAATGAACGTGCTATTGTGTAAACAAAACGATGATGCGGGTGAGGTAAAATGGAAAAGTAGCATAGACAAACATCCCCAATAGCCGGTTGGAAGGGTAAGTGCTGCGAGAAACATAATCAAAGACGCAGTCAAATGCTTGACGATATGTGATTAAAAAAACCCGTCAAAACATAGGATTTTTTTATATTTTTAAGTGACGAAACGAGCTGAGGGTCCATCTGGTGGTAAGTGGCAACCCCCGCCCATGACAACACTAATGCGACTCAGTATAAGGTTTGGATCTTACACTAAGTCGCATTCATCCTGCTGCGTCCATCACCCGAGACGGGGATGATGCGTCTCATGCGCATGAGGTTTGTCGTACAAATGCTTGACCTGAGTGGAAATTTAACCCACAATGACAGAGCTACTGAGCTATGACGCCAATCGAATAAATAATTTTTGTCATATCCAAAGTTCATATTCATCCGACCGCGCTGCATTCTCGCTGGACAAGTTTCCAGTGGGTTATTTAATGAAGTTAGTTTATTAGTTGTCGTGAGAGTCGGCATAACAAGTTCTAGAAGCCTCTATGTTATGGGGATGTTCTTATTTCTGCTTGTTTGTGCGCGATAGACAACTTGTGGAAGTATACGTCTTCTTTTCGTGTGGGTAACTAACCAGTTGTGGGTTTTCAAGACACCCGAAGCGACTAAACGACTTATCAACGACATCTTAACATGCCGTTCAAGGCATTAAAGCTCTCAGTTCAAACGCTACCGGTCTATCCAAGTAATAAACGTGCGGAGAATTGTTTTACATAGAGGATCTGTAAAAATATGTGTGATTCAACCTCACATAGCAAGAGTCCTGTACCGCAAATTTTCACATTTGATTACCCTCCTCTGGAAGTCGGTTAAAAACATTATTATTCGTCAAAAGTTAATTATCATTTTTACTGTTATATTTTTATGTGTATATTAGTCTGTACGGTATAGATATAATGTTTTTATATAAATGTAGAACTTTGTAGCCTGAAATAAAAAAATACTACTATTATTATGTGTCTTCAGCTAGAAACTAAAACAACGGTTTAGGGTTAGAGATACTCTTTGTGAAATAAAAACTATAGCAAAATTTGTTAAACCACTCGAAAGGCTCAGTCTTGAGCCATGGGGTGACTCAAGTACCAAGTGATTTTGATCGTTCGGGGTGCGAACTAATGTTGGGGCTCTGAGAGGGCTTGTAAATAAAACAGTGTTATTAAAAAAAAACCTGCGCTGCGTCCCAAGACAATACATTTGATTCATAGATTATTTTCTTAAGATGTTTGTTATCCTGTGCGAAGTCCAATTATTGGCAATAAGTTAGTTTAAAACTGTTATTGAACGATATATAATAGCTTTAAAGCTTGCTCTAAAATATCAAATTAACTAGGTAACAAAAACGCTTGATTGAATGTAGCCAATATAAAATATGTTGTTTTTTTATTATAATTATTAAGAATACACTGTGACTTAGATTTTTAGATTGGGAAGAACGGAGCATATGTTTTGAGTTGAACGGGTATAAATAACATTGGGTACAAAAATTGTGGGTTGAACGGGGAAGCACTCTTGACGCGGGACCAAATAATACTAGTTACCTAGTATCATGAAAACGCTTCAGGAGCACCTTAGGAATATTATATGGACACATTTAATATACCTAAGGAGCTCCTGTGCCACGTTATATTATCCTCACGAATATGTTTATTTGTGTGTTTAAAATTTGATGTATTATATATAAAGCTACTTTAGATCTAAAGTATCCTTATGAGTTTGATTTTGTTTATTCTAGATTACATTCGAATTTAATAGAATTATAGCAGTTCTGGTCGCCCAGGGGCATAGACGCCGACTTTCAATCTGAAGGTTGCTGGTTCAAACCTACACCAGCACTAATGAGTTTTTTCACTTGAAAAAATTTATGTGCGCAATACCACGTTCTCAAAACGGTGACGGAAAACATCGTGAGGAAACCGGCATGTCTTAGAACCAAAAATTCGACGACATACATTTACCAATCCGGATTGGGCTCCCGTGGTAGATCAGAGCCCATTCACTCTCAATTATCGAGAGTAGGCCCGTGTCCCTGCAGTGGGAACATTAGAGGCTGGTACGGATAGCAGTTTTATGCCGTGTTATAGCTTATTAGGTGGGATATAATAGAAAGAAAATAGTGACGCTTGATGTTTGCGTCACGTGACCGTGAAAACCTTAATGCATACCCCTTAGGGAAAAAGGGACGTATTTGTTCTCATTATAAGTACCTACTGGTTGAGTCCACAGGCAGCCCTATTACTAAGCCATAAATATATTTGTCCATTTGTTTATCTGTGTAATTTTTATAGGCTGTAATAGGTAAGAGTAAATAATAATAATAAAAAAAAAAACAACGTTTACACACTCATACCTCTGCACTAGGATTCCCTGTGTCGCAGATGGCATGGACGAACACAGAAACACAAGACAAACACCCAAGACCCGAGAACAAACTTCATGCTCACCACACAAAGTGTGCCCCGGCCGGGAATCGATCCCGGGACCCCTCGCTTCGAAGGTAAGGCTACTAAGCCACGGAGCCGGAGATAATGCTACGTAAACATTTTTTTTTTTTTTTTCAAATTAATTTGTAAACTTAGATGACTAAAAAACATCGTGAGGAAAAAGGCATATTTTTCTGATGTTATATGATGATGTTAAGTGATCACAGCCACCATAACACATCACAACCGAAATACGACGCTGGTTCTCTCCTTCCGAAGTACAAGTGGAACACATCCGACTTGCATTTCCTCGTGACCTCAGTGGCGGGAATATATAACGCTTCAGTGCCTGTAATTTCACCGGCACACACACCCTTCCAAACAGAAACGCGAGTAAAGAAACAGCAATTCAAATATATAATATGACATCTTCAAATTTGAATTGGGCCCCTGTGGTAGATCAAATAATCACACTAATTTCATGTTGTCGTCTCTCAGTGAGAACATTAAAGTCTGAAACGTCCGTAGGTAGTACAGTAATAACACAATTTGCTAGCATTAGCGAGGCAATAACTTTGACTTGTCACGGCGGGTCCATTAGTCCACATGACTCCTCCATGAGTTTATTACCGCTTTCATGTGTTTTGTCGTTTGATAATCCATTTGGACGATGCCCTGTACTCTATTTGATGATGTTTTAGTAGGGCACTCGGACGTTTTCAATCATAGGTAGTTTTGATAACGGATCTACGATACGTCGTACTGTACACGCATGAATTTGATAGCACTGGTAATTCTGTGACGTCTTGAATGAAGTCAATTGGGATCCCCCCAATTGGCTTCATAGTAGGTATTAATGATAATCACCACCAGGAGGATTCAATATTTATCACCCCGATAGTCGTTTCAGTGAACGGACTTATAGCGAAGAGCCTCGACCAACATCTTAAGAGGCTCTCGCTAGGCGGCTGTACAAGGGCCAGATGCAGAAGGCGGAAGGAGGTTCCTCTTTTGCTAATTATTTCATTGCTTTGTTTGTCAGGAGAAGGTTTTCTTTTTTTTTTTTGTTTTTTATGCCACTTAGATGGCAACCAAGCATACGGCCCACCTTAAGGTAAGCGGTTACCGTAGCCTATGGACGTTTGCAATACCAGTTAATAATTAGGTTCTAGAAAAATTAAGAAAGTTGCGTAAAGAATTTTTGGAAAACCGCGGGTTACAGACACCACCGGGCGCAGCTAGTATATAATAAATATTCATGGACATATTTCACACAGCGCTATCTACTCCCAAACTAAGCATTACTTGTAACATGGGAACAATTTTTCCCATATCAAGTAAAAAAAATCCAAGTCGGTTCTCAACTAACAAATAAAAAAGAGAACAAAAAAGTACACATACAGCTGAAAGAACTGCAAGTAAGACTTAAAGACTAGCTTTTTAACAAATTTGAATAAAAGAGTCAGTTTTATTCATATTTGTTAAAAAGCATATTAATGAAAATATTCCAGCATTCAAAATGATTTCTCACTTTATACTAACGTGTTTAATTACAACAATAACAATTCTATTTATACGAAATAACAGTCTGCTATGGGTCGTTTAACAATGCCATAAAAACGTGAAAATAACGACAATTCATGAACATAAAATAATGCAATGGCGCAAACAAACATTTACCGCCATTTTGTTTGGTACAGCTGTTTTGTGGCTATTTTTGGTGACCTGCTAAAACATGGTTTATGTAATACTGGTACTGAATATTCAGTATTTTTAAATAGACTCGCTAAAACGAGATTCTAAATTAACTGTATGTTTGTTACGCGGTATATTTGCTAATAGGAAATCCATATAGACTGGCCTCATATCTCAATTAGTAATAGCTCTCTGCCTTTTACGTTGTAGGTCGTAGGTACAATTCCCACTTAGGAAAAGCATTTGTGTGACAAACGTAAATGTATGTTCTGTGTTTTGGGTGTTAATATATATTAGATATAAATGAATGTTTTAACAAAAAAAATTGTTTATAAATATATATAAATATATTATTGTATTCTATCAGTTATCTAGTTCCATTGCACAAACTATGCTTAGTTTGGGGCTAAATGACGCTGTGTGAAATGTCCATGAAAATTAATTAAATATTTTATTTGTTTTGTTTAAGGTTTACAAATTCTTTAGGGCAGAAATGAGGCGCACAATTACAGAAATCGGTTATTTGATTTTTAAACCTCTGCCCTAGTATTTGCGTATAGGTTCGATTCCCACCCAGAATGAACATTTATGTGATAAATGTGTGTTCTGTGCCCGGATCTTTATATTGTGTTACTAGCTGCGCCCCGCGGTGTTACCCGCGGGTGAACTTTCTACGGAAACCGTAAATTTTTCCGGAATAAAAAGTAGCCTATGTGCTATTACTAACTATAAACTATCTCTGTGCCAAATTTCATCCAGACCCGTTCAGCCGTTCTGGCGTGATTGGGTAACAAACAAACTTTCGCATTTATAATAGTAGCAAGATTCATAGTCGGTACTAAAAGCTACTAAATAACAAAGTGATATCTACATCGCCAAATAGTTCATAAATTATCCCAAAATTCATAACACAGAAGCTGTAGAGACGCCAGATACCAGTCTATTACACGGAAAATTTGCTATAAATCAGGAACGCCACAAGAAATGTTATGAAATTGTTAAGGCGCAAAACATTACCGCCTGGAACTCGACAATTTCCCTTAAACAGCGCTATATCCGCCCGCCGAAATTACCCCTGTTAGTCTGCGGGCGATGTATTTGGTGCGTATGTTTTGTGCAAAAATCTGCTTTGGTCCGCAGGGTGCGAAAAACTTTGATTTGTGTGGCTGTAGATCGTGAGTTTTGTTCCAAGCATTTTTGTATACTTATTAGTGGCTAGGTGTAAATATGTATTCAATGTATGTATTTACAAAAGAAAAGTACCATATTAAGTATTCCATTAGTTATTTGATAATGTCCGTGAACATTTATTTACGTATTCGCTGAAATTTAAACTCCGTTCTAGAATATTCCAAGCAGCGTATAGTAAATAAACACGCGTCCATTGATTTCGCGCGTCAGTTGATTCAAAGGCAAACGGTTTCAAACACGGCTACAAAGTGTCGCCTCGTGGTCGCACCGTGTGTTGCCAACTTTCATTAGCAGGCTAGGGCGTTACCGGCGGCTGGGTTAAGGGGAAGTTTTATGTTAAAATCATTGGTATTCATTTAGTTTGACACCTAATAGCTGCCTAATAGCTGCCTTCTGCAGGCAGATCGCGGATTTCATTCGAACCAAGGCCATCAATATCGTTGACGTAGATAAATGTTTGTTCTGTATCTGTATCTATGTCTGTATTTATTTGTACATGAGATACATGTGTGCGTGCACGCACACCCCTAGTTATATTCTACGAATAAAGTTAGTGTGCTACCGACAACGTGTTTCACTTGTGTCCCGTCGCATACTTAACAGTATTATACTCGTATGTTTTAATTTTAATAAAAATATATAAAAAAAAAAACATTAAAATTAAAAGAACTATAGGTATTCCATATGTAATATGTTTATCATAATAAAAGCTATGCTTAGTTTGGGGCTTGATTGGACTGTGTATATTGCGAATGAAAATTAATTGATTTATTTATCTCTAATAGCTATAACTATAATATAACTGATAACCTTACGAAAGTTAAAAAAAAAAATCCTCGTTTCGGGTGATGAGCGCAACAGGTGCAACTGATGTCTTCTCGTGCTTCGGTAGGACGGGACCTACTCGTAAGTCGTATTGCTGTGGTTGTGGACGGAGCACGTCCTGTCACTTTGTTTCGATAGAAACTAGCTGTCATGAAAGACGTTCACAATTTGACAATCACTTGTCAAACGATAGTGGCAATAATCCCATAGAAAAAATGCATTTTCAGTTTTTCCTTAATTTTCGATATCGCGAATTTTCCTAATGCACTTCCGTAAAGTGGAACTCCGAAACTTAATTATCTTAGGCTTGTAATTTATTTAATTTCACTTACTAACGAAATGATCCCCTTAACCATCCAACCGGTGTCGAATGGGTGACGTCGGTAAACTTTCATTTGCGTGTCGCTTACGTCTGCGGAGTTTCAGCAGATATACAATCTCTCATCATCGTAGGTAACACCTCACTTAGGACGCTGGAGTGTGTCTGGATCTGTTCCCACCGCGGACAGATGTACTACCACGAAGTCAAAGTCGAAAATCATGTTTTTCAACAAGGTAACGTCACTTTTTTTTATAAATTTGTGCCTGGTAAACTTTTTTTTATTTGAAGAAGTGGCTGGACCTGGAAGTAATATTGAAATTGAAGTGTCTGTTTGAAACGTCAAAATAACAGCTTTTTACTTATGTATTTAAGGTACAAATAACATAATTTTTTTTTTTTGTAATTTTTACAGGGGGCTACATTTATATTAGGAAGAAAAAAAAAAATTAATACTCCGCGCAATTATATAATTTTTTCCATGCGGACGAAGTCATGTGGAACAATTAGGTGACTAATGTATCAAATTGTAAAAAAAATGGTGTAAAAAATATGTCAATCTATACGCGAGCAGCTGCAAGTCAAACAAAAGTTTCAAACAGTAATTGATGCGTTTAAATTTCATCTTTTGAAAATTAACTCTCAAGTTGTGATGGATCACTGTAATCTACTTGTTTTCCAGATATATCTAATTAAAATGCAAGGGTATTCGAAGTTTGGTTAATATTATCCATACCGATTATGATGCAAATGTATTGAAATACAATTTGGATGTTTCTCTAATGTTCCCAATGCAGGGACACCGGCATACTCTCGATAATTGAGAGTAAATGGGCTTTGATTTACCACGAGAATCCGAATTGATAGATGTCACATGTCTTCGAATTTTAGTTTGAAGACATGCCGAAAACAGTGACAGTCAGTCAAAGCCCATTTAGTTTCGAGAACGTGGTATTGCGCACATAAATTATTCCTTCCCCATCGGATAGAGTTTGAACAAGCGCTAAACTTAGTTTTAAGAACGCATGCTCTCGTAAGTACTTCTTTATGAAATTGACGTTTCCAAGATTGGAAATAAAGTTCCAATGGAAATAAAGTTTTTTGACAGGATAAACATTTTCATGAAAATCATGAAAATGCTTATCCTGGGTGGGAATCTAAACCACGACAGCGAAGAAGGCATATGTACTAACCGAGTAGAGGACAGTCATTTAATACACAAAAATAAGTAAAATCTAATATTTTATCACATATACCAAAATATCCAACATAAATCACAACACACCTATGATTATACGAGTAGGTATTTTCCACAGCGCACCTCATAAATATCGCGGGTGTAAAGTGATTATTTCGAAAATTTCCCTACCCGTATCTCACGTCCCTTGTTGAAATTTAAGCGGATTTGTCAAGATGGGAAGCGTCCGTCCAACTACTTAAATTTATGTTCACCCTCGTTACCAACCCTGCCACTGACAAGGCTGGATGTCGTTGAAAAATTGTGTGGATGTGTTGGATGAGAACTTTATAATTGTATGCTCTTGAGTTAGTCGGTTAAAAATATTAATTTTTACCAAGTTGTATGATATGATGTATGACAAAAAAAGGGTGTTATATGTTTGTAGTATCATATACAGTAGAGTCTTACTAATCCGGCACTATTAAACCCTGGTTTTTAATGTCGGATTATTGGAATGTTCGGATTATTGGACTGTATAGAAAATCTGTATTGAAAACATATATTGACATATATAACAATTAACTAATTAGTCTTAAAGTAATCCTTAATTGAGGTCTGGTTTTTGAAATATAATATATTAAAAAACTTTTTCTCGCATGGCTCGAAGAATTATATGAGAAGTCCAAGTTGCACCTCGTTATGCAAATTATTTTAACTAATTTAAACCGTAGGTAATTATAATATCAATTGAATATTGTTTTATTAAAGCGAATTCTAACTAACATACCAAATGCAAATGTGAGTTTGTTTGTTTGTTATGTTTTCAAGCCTTAACGACTCTTGAAATTTGAATTAACCGATCGTCTTGAAATTTTACATACATGTAAAAAAAGGAAAATTTCTTTTTCTTTGTTCATCCCGAAATAAATTTATTGACGAAATCTAAATTTAAACTACAATTGGAGTTGGTGGTGGATTCATCTTTTAATATCTAAGTTTTTCTGTAGACTAATTCTAGAATGTGGAATGTTAATACGACTATACCCAAACGATACTTGAGATCTAAAGAAATAAATAACTTTTAGTTTGGGTTTGACTATAAGGCGTTCTCAACACAAATAGAAATCGAATTTTAAAAAGAATCAAGTACTTTTGTTGCCAAGACTACAACTATAGCTCCAAGTTAAAAGCGAGTACGGAAGGGCAGGAATAGGTATACAAAAAAATGGGGATATGATTTTGAATGGAAAACTTATCCTGGGTAGTACAATAAACAAACCCACGACCTACAGACCAGAAGGCAAAACTATAAACTGAACTAAGAGGTCAATCAATATATATGACATATAATATAATTTAAACGAGCACTTCATGTATATATTATATATCTATTTATTTATCGGGGGGTCCAGTTGCTCGCGTCCGTAGGTGTGTACCCTTTGATTCCCTACACGTACCCCCTGGGTGGTGCTAAAGGAGCAACCAAAAAAGTAGCAGTAGAACTTGTGCCAAGTTCGTCCGGAGAGGTACTGCCACCACACCTGGAATCTGCCGCCAAGCAGTAGTGGTTGCATTACTGTGTTCAGGTGGAAGGGTGTGGGTGCCGGTGAAATCACATGCGCGTGAGACGTATCATCCCCGTCTTGGGTGATGGACGCAGCAGGATGAATGCGACTCAGTAAAGATTTGGATCGCTCTTAAAACTCTTACTCACATAAAAAAAAAAAAAAAAAAAAAAAAAAAAAAAAAAAAAAAAAAAAATCTTGTTATAATCCAACTACAAAAAACTGTTTTACACAAGGAAAACCTGGTATTTCTTATATATTGGGTGTGTGAATATGACTCCGCCCTTTCTCAACAGATGTCGTTTTTAGTATTGTTTACGTGTACTAATAAATGACCATACTTGTATTCGATAGTACTGAATGTCAGCTATCTAACGCATTTTATGATATTTGGTTGAAGTGTAAGCAACAATTGTTTTCACCTTTTCGAAAATGTCGGTTTTTATTCCAAATAAACGTCATTTGCGGGAAGTGTTATTACATTATTTTATTGCGAAGAAAACTGCAGCGGAAACTTATCGTTTGCTTGTGGAGATTTATGGTGAGCATGCTCCGTCTAATACAACTTGCAAGGAATGGTTTCGACGATTTCAAAATAACGATTTTAGTACTGAGGATAAAGAACATGGAAAACCACCAAAAAAATTTGAAGATGCTGAATTGGAAGCATTATTGGCGGAAGATTCTTGCCAAACTCAATCAGAATTAGCTGCAGCATTAAATGTTGATCGTTCAACTGTTGCAAAGCGTTTACAAATGATGGGAATGATTCAAAAAGCCGGTGACTGGGTTCCACATGATTTAAAAGAAAGAGACATGGAACGTCGGAAAACCATTTGTGAAATGCTGCTTCAAAGACAGCAAAGAAAAGGATTTTTGCATCGGATAGTCACAGGAGACGAAAAATGGATACACTACGAAAATCCTAAACGCAAAAAAGCTTGGGTGAAACCAGGCGAACCAGGCCCATCACAGCCAAAAATAAATATTCACTGTGCCAAGGTCATGCTCTGTATTTGGTGGGATCAGAAAGGTATTGTATATTATGAGTTGCTCAAACCCTCTGAAACTATTAATGGAGAAGTTTACCGACGACAACTAATGCGTTTGAAGCGAGCCATAGAAGAAAAACGACCAGAATGGGTGAATAGACATAACAAATTAGTTCTTCAGCATGACAATGCCAAACCGCATACCGCAGAAGTCGTAAAAAGATATTTAGAGGGACAGGACTGGGAAGTGTTACCCCACCCGCCATATTCACCAGACATAGCTCCTTCGGATTACCACCTATTCCGGACGATGCAGACAGACCTTACTGGAGAAAAGTTTACTTCATGTGAAAGTATCAAAATTTGGATTGACAACTGGATAAGCTCAAAAGACCAGGACTTCTTCCAGCAAGGAATACGAAAACTACCTGAACGATGGGCGAAGGTTGTAGCTGCAGATGGAGCATACTTTCAATAATTTTTTTTTTAATTTTGTAAGCGAACAAATGTGTTTTATTTTGACAAAAAGGGGCGGAGTCATATTCACACACCTATTATTTAAACGAGCATTTCTTGTATATGTATTTATTTATTTATTTCGCGTATCGCTGAAATGGCTCTTACGATTTAGATGGAATATTGTGTTAAGATTCGGATTAGCTGTTTAATATTACCTATATAATTTAATATCTTTTAAAAAACGCAACTTATTACAAAGAAAAAACGTTTTACACAAGAAAACCGAACTAATCTCGGTAACCCAGGTTTAGTCATATATCAATCAATCAAGCCAACCATCAGTCAGTCAATCAAGCCAACTGCGCCCCAGATATTACTATAATATAATAATATTTTTTTTACTTCTTTTAGCGCTTGTAACTTTAACCAGGTACCTACTCCCAGCGGCCCTTTTTCGATTCAGTCACGATCGCATCGTAACTAGATCATATTGTAACATGATTACCAACGGATATCAACCTCGCAAACGGAAGCTTTTATCCGTAATGGCGAGTAATACTGTGTATTTGCCAATACGCTCACTAAAAATGGGGTTGATTTGGTGAATCCGAGATAAAAGCACCCTCTATGTACATTCGGTGCCCGAATAAGATTTCAAAAGGAATTTGGAAACATAAGGCGTTTAGGTATAAGTATTTAAATAATCCCTGTTTTTCTACCATTTGTTAAGACAGTAAATAATGTACTTCATACAACTCTTAAGATATAGCTTTAACTATTATATTTTATCATAAAAATAGCAATAGCCATTGTATGTTAAAATGTGTCTTATAAAGGCGAAAGTTTGTATATATGTGTGTGCATATGTGTGTATGTTTGTTCCACCTTCACGCTCAAACGGTCCATTGGATTTGGATAAATTTTAGTGCTAGAATAAGTTATCCCGGAAAACCGCGGGTAACACCGCAGGGCGCAGCTAGTTTATTTATAAAAGTATTCTATTAGTAATCTGGTTCACATAGAAGTTATTCTTAGTACATGTCTGTCCGTCTGTCTATCTTTACATCTGCCTGTTTATTCCGACTACTCTCCGAAACGGCTGGACTGATTTTGACAGGATATTCCTTGAAAGATAGCTGATATTACAAAGAGTAATTGAGGTTACTTTTATATAAGCTAAAGAAAAGAGAATTAGGGTTCCGCACTAAAAAGTGCTAAACTCTATGTCAGCTACGTCAGCGGAAACATCTAGTCTGTACTATTATCCACTTACTATCAAGCCACAGATACGAAATAAGATCCCATCGTTTTTATTCAGCGACACGATGAAAATAACGGAATCTTAGTTCTATTACAGCTCAGTTATACCTACATCTTTTACGTGCCAAAAATCACACAACCTTTTCAGAGAATCATCTCAGCAGAACTTCAGATCTGAAACAGCTCAATGCAATCTTTCAATCGGCAGACGTATTCATTTCCTGTCACCGTCTCACTCGCACACCGGAAACGCCGAGTCCCGGAGCGTCCCTGCAGGCAACTGCTACATCCGGTTTGAACTTCCTTCTCACTTTTAAGGCTTTTTAGTTATAAAAGTTACCAAAAGGGGTTTATTTATCCTTTGGTTTTAAGGATATAATTTCAGAATCATGTTATTTTCATGAGAACAATTCATGGAAGAAGCTATAGGTTCATTTGATGTTAAATGGTTACCGCCACCCATCGACAATAGCAATATGACTAATGTTTTCCCTATACAAGTCACAAAAATCGCATCACGTTCTGAGACGAATATATTTTTCGTATGTGATATTTCTGATTAGTTCACCAGAAGTTAAGTGGTTACTGATACCCATAATGAACAACCCGCGTCGCAATGCGATGCGCCCGTCATGCCAGTTCCCTCAAAGATGTTTTGCTTCACCGTTTCGAGAACTTGTATGGCGCACATATATTTTTCGAGTGAAAACTCATTGGTGGTGGTTTGGAGTAAAAACTCACGTGTGGGTTTGAACATACGTCTTTCCCATTGAAATTTGGCGTCTGTGCCCCAGTCTGTGTTTAGGCCACCCGCTCTCTTAATTTTTTTAATTTGCATTAATGTTTTTTTTTATTCCTTGTAGATTCAAATATACGTAGAAATGACCATTGACGTAAGAAGTCCACCATTCAATAAACATTGCATCGTCCGTGTCCATATCACCTGCCGGCGGAACCAATATCTTCAACCTGCTGAAAGCATCGCTTTAAAATTGATATTCCAACAGCTTTGTTTTATTTATTGAATCTGTCTACGCCATTATTATCCTACAGGTAAAGCGTTGGACAATAATGGCGGCTTTAATATGCTTTAAATCTTCCAGCTTCTTAAAACTATGATTGGACAATTGAAATCAATAAAATTGAAACTAATTTGAATACTTTTGTCTCTAATTTCTAAAGGTAAACATCTAAAAAGAAAGAAACATTCAAATCGGAAAATACAATTGAATAAAAAAATACAACTGAATTGATGGATTGTCTGTTTTTAAAGTATTATGCTCTTCATAATTGAATTGGTCTTGTAGGCTACAGACAGACAATCATGATTCATAATGCTTCTTAGTCGCGTATTAACATTAAGATTAGCGGGTTTCCCTTTTTGTGGCTGCCAGCTTGTCGTCTTATTAGTCACGTAAAAAAATCTTGCCATAAAAACGTGACAAGTCAAGCAAAGGCTTTTGCTATGCTACGTTATAACAAGATACATCAATTCTCCTGTACCAGGCCACCGACCAGTTTTTGCCATCTAACACCAGCGAGCTGTCAGCAGCAGACTCCATTGACGAGGGTTGCTTGTTAGTACACGATTATTTGGTTGACCTCTCGAGCATTTGATCCGGTAACTCAACCTTCCCAACGTAGCTTCACAGCGTACAAAATTTATGAGGGAATCGTGTATGCGATAATATTTTTGACAGGATATTTTTTCGGGGTTATTATACTATTTTATTTAGCCAAACGAGCAAAGCCAAACGAGAGAGCATGGTAGCCCAGGGGTACAGACGCAGGACTTTCAATCTGAAGGTCGCTGTTTCAAACCCACAAGTGCACCACTGAGATTTTTCACTTGAAAAATTTATGTGTTCAATACCACGTTCTCGAAACGGTGACGGAAAACATCGTGAGGAAACCGGCAAGTCTTAGAACCATTAAATCGAAGACATTTGACATCTACCAATCCGGATTGGGCTCCCGTGGTAGATCAGAGCCCATTCACTCTCAATTATCGAGAGTAGGCCGGTGTCCCTGCAATGGGAATAGTAGAGGCTGGTACGGAAACGAGCAAATGGTTGCTCAAATTGCTTCTAATTGTGTTGTATCATGGCACGTTGGCGGAAAAAATGCTGTATGCCTTATACTATTGTAATTGTCCTAAAATATGAATAATAAATTAGTTTACTTTCCTACAGGATATAAAATAATTTAAGTAAACTATTAATTTAAAATGAGTATTAGTAAAATATTTCTTATCCAACCGGCTCAGATTTTACAAGGATTCTGAGATTCTAATACAAGCTGGTTTCTACGGTATTTTAAAACTATACCATGAATATCACACCCGCGTGAAAATTTATGTAAATAGTTCTCTCTTACTACGTGTTATGCGGATTATTTCATAATATATACTTTTAGAACCAGAAGCAGTAATTAATTAAAAAAAAACAAATGTACATCAGCAATAAATTTACTCAAACAATTATCAAAATAACAAAGGAAACAAACAACCGTTATTATCAAATATAAATCACTCAATAACAAGAAAATAATTATCTGACTTACTGCAAATTGCACCGACAACAAACCAGACAACCTTTCTGTGCGACGTCCACCGAGCAAATGGCTTGAGATTTTTTTTTTTTTTTTTTTTTTTTTTTGACTGGACTATACGTTGTTGACCGCAGATGGCCTTGACAACTTTACACGGGCTTTGACTTTACACGGGCTTTGGCTTTACACGGGCTTTGGCTTTACACGGGCTTTGACTTTACACGGGCTTTGTGGCTTGAGAGCGCCAGCGCGGCTGTATTTAAACAAGTCGGTCGGATGACGTCACAATTTGCATTAAATCAACAAAAATACGCTAATACGGCCTCTCCTGATCATGCGCCGTCCTCGGACGCATCTGAAGACGCAGTCCCTTGGTGTTTAGCAGGAGCCAGATGAAGGCCCAGCTATATCATCGTCATCTTCGTTGTCAGTATCTGTTGATAAGAGACAAATTAAGTCACAAAATCAACAGAAATTGCCTATTCTTTCATCCATCACTCATACAAGGCCCTCTTTCACAGATTCAGTTACTAAATTGTTTACTTTCACGAGCGCTCTTCACATCAACATACATCATCTGACACGTGTCACATAGACCCATTCATTCTCGCTTCTGTACATACAGTACAGATCGATCGAATAAACCCCCCACACGTGTCTGCAGGACAAGAGTCCAAATACGCGTTCAAAAAGAACACGTCTGCAAGGCCAAAAGCCCATATGCATTAAAAAATGCATCTGCAAGGTCAAAGACCCCTATGCATTGAAAAATGCATCTGCAAGGCCAAAAGCCCATATGCATTAAAAATGCATCTGCAAGGTCAAAGACCCCTATGCATTGAAAAATGCATCTGCAAGGCCAAAAGCCCATATGCATTAAAAATGCATCTGCAAGGTCAAAGACCCCTATGCATTGAAAAATGCATCTGCAAGGTCAAAGACCCCTATGCATAAAAAATGCATCTGCAAGGCGTCGCGGCGCCTTCCATGTGCGTCCCAGGGGAGCAACGTGCCAAGCGGCTAGGCCGCCTGCACCTCCAATGCTCGTTCCAACTCGCGAAGCGAATCACTCGCCCAACGCACACACACACACACTCATGGCACGTCACGGGTGTGTGATCCAAGCAAGTAACTGTAACATAAGACATATGATAAACACATCACTTACTTTCGAAAAATGCGGCACAACTCTCGGGACACCATTCTCCCTTCCAAGGCACCATGTACTGAGCTGCGGCTTGGGTAGTTTTACCCCGCGCACCACTCAACAGTTTCAGTTCATAACGGTCACTTGGCAAAACTTTAATAACACTGTACGGGCCTCTCATACCAGAGTCGAGTTTTCCCGTAGATTGGGAGTATTTTATGACAAATACTTGGTCATTGACTTGGAAAGTTCTGGGAGGGTGTCGATGACGGTTTACACGAGAATCTTGTTTATTCTGATTTCGTTTTAGCAAGTCCTTGGCTCTGCTTCTACTAATCTCTCGCATTGCCTCATGGTTAGGGTTCGCGTTTTCAACTGCTATGTCACGGATCAGTGCGCGAATGACCGGAGTGGTCGCATTAGTACCAATTAATAAATACAAGGCTGAAAATTGGGTGGTTTTTTGTTTAGTTACATTAAGCACTAGCTGGATCTTACCTAACGCTTCAGACCAAGCTGTATTTTTATTACGAGTCTCTACACGAATCATGTTGAGGACCGTTCGTACATAACGCTCGGCTTGTCCATTTGCATGATGCATCTCCGGCGTTATGTGGTGGATGTCACAGCCAAGTTCCGATAGCCAGTTGGTGAAGTCGGAAGCCTCAAACATACGACCACGGTCACAAGCTAGTAACTTCGGGGTTCCAAACAATGAAATTGCATTATGAAAAACGCGCTTTAACTCAGCAGTATCTTGTCTGTACATAGGGTACAGCAAGCAATACTTCGTGAACGAATCCACAAGTATGAAAACGAATTTATATCCGTTAGACTCGGGTAACGGACCAAGCACGTCAGCATGAACAGTTTGGAAAGGCACCTCGGGCTTCTCCCAGGAGGTGATTGGCTGACGAGGAGCCCGGGGAACTCGCTTTTTGGAGATGCAAATAAGACAGTGGGCGATATACTTTCGTACGAAGGGCTGAAGGCCAGGAAACCAAAAATGTTTCAAAATGAGGTCTAATGTCTTATCCGATCCAATATGTTCATGCTCATCGTGGAAAACGCGCAACAAACTGAGCCTGTGTCCTTTCGGGATGTAACATAACAGCCGCGATTCTTCGCCTACCGGTGTATAACGGTAATACAGTACATCATTTCGACACACATAGCGACGTGAGTCTAAAATACCTTCGTTCAGCTTCTTTATCATTTCTTGGGTATCTTTATCAGCAGATTGAGCCATCTGCACCCAGTTCAAAGGTCTCCCAATCTGATGGACTTGCGCCGTTGGTGGATTCCTGCTTAAATAGTCGGCGTGGCCCATCATAACACCTTTCCTATACGCGATGGTGAAGTCGAAGTCTTGCATGTAAATCCACCAACGTGCAACCCGCGGTAAGAGATCCTTCTTACGCTCAGTGGCCTTCAGGGCGTTGCAGTCGGTTATTATTTTGAACTTTAAGCCAACCAAGTAGTGTCTAAAGTGTTGCAACGCCCTAACGACCGCCAGCGTCTCCAACTCGTACGAGTGGTACCTACTTTCTGCTCCCTGTGTTACTTTGCTGTAATAGGCCACCACGCGCTTACTTTCGTCAGGGTGTACTTGCATGAGTACAGCTCCGTATCCGGCACTGCTTGCATCTGTATGGAGTTCGGTAGGAAGGTTTGGGTCGAAAATTGCAAGTATGGGTTCACTTGTCAATTGCTTAATAAGGTTTTTGCGGACTTCATCTTGTTCAGATCCCCATTCGAATTTAACATCTTTTTTTGTAAGTCGTGAGATACTTGCAGTTTTCGTCGCATAACCTTCGATGTACCGTCGGAAGTACCCTGCCAGGCCCAGGAACTGACGGACCTGCTTTACGTTAGCTGGGACGGGCGAATTTGCTAACGCTTCTATTTTACGAGGGCTCGGCCTAACCTGCCCATGACAGATAACTCTACCCAAGTATTCCACCTCGGTAACAAGGAAAGAACACTTTCGAAGGTTGATCGAGAATCCTGCATCTGTAAGAGTTTTTAACACATCACGCAATAAACTAATCCCCTCTTCGACCGTCGTGCTCAATATAAGTACATCGTCTACATATACAAGTACATGTCCAGACTCGATCAATTTTCGAAGTGTGTTGTTTATGATTCGCTGGTATACGGTAGGTGAGTTGCATAGCCCAAACGGCATTTTTAAATATTCATAATGGGATTCCGGAGTCACAAACCCAGTCTTGTGTATAGAGGCTTCATCAATCGGTATTTGATGGAAACCTGACGCCATGTCTAGGCTGGTGAAGAATTTCGAGCATCCAAGGCGATCTATGTGATCATCTATTAACGGAAGTGGATATCGATCCTTGACGGTGATGCGGTTGAGTGCTCGAAAATCCACACACATCCTATCTTCACCGTCCTTCTTCTTAACTAGGATGATTGGGCTTGCATACTCGGAATCCGATTCCCTGATAATTTTCTTGTCAAGTAAGTCTTTTACTATCATGCGAACCTTAAGCTTCTCTTGGTAAGACAGGCGGTACGGATGGTAAGCCACCGGCACATCACTAGTTAGATTGATGTGCATTTTACCTGTCTTAACCGTGGTAGTAGCGATACCTGTTATTAGAAACGGTTTGAAGTCGCGAATCATATTCATGAGCAAATCATACTCTTCACCTTTAAGAGGCGTATTTATTTTGTCGAGATCGTCGGTCACCACGGAATTCACCATTTTTGGGGTATGCGTCAAAAATTGTGAATCTTTTGTTCGGACAAAAGTAACACCGTCTCGATTTAAAACATCTGTACCGATGATGACAGGTGTATTCATGCAAGATGCGGGTACCACGATAAAATCGACATCAAGAGCAATATTACTAAACTCGATCGTGAGTGTGACGTATTCGTGAGAAACAATCTCATTGACACCTATTCCTTTTAAAACACAGTAGGTTTGCTTTCGTGGACAAGAAAAATATTTGAGGACAGATGATGAAATGAGAGATACGTTAAGCGCGCCGCTATCTATGAGGACGTCTATAGGTATCCCCTGTATCACAGCAGTGATAATGTCACTGTTGCCAGTGACTTTTGTGGGTGTGTCACACAGGTTCACCTTCCGTTGATCTATATTACGACCCTCAGATCGGGCTTTAGCAAAGCAATCGATTTCTTTATGTCCGACTTTTTTGCAAAATGCACACGTGACTTTTGAATGATTCTCGGATATTTTACGCTTTTTAGGACAGTTAGCGCTTATATGTCCAGTCTGGTCGCAGGTAAAGCATTTGCCATTAGATTTATCAGCATTTCGTTTCTTATTGACATAACCAGATGATGAACGGTTATCGACTTTGCTACGACCAGGCTTGACATACATAGCCAGAAAGGAAACCAAATTTTCCATGGTTAGGTTGGCGTTTGTAGCTGCCGCTTTAACCTGCGCATCATTGATGCCGCGTACTATTATCAGAACCATCAGTTCCTCACTTAAGCCCTTAACTATACGCAGGCGCAACAGTGATCGGCGTGCGTATTCGGCGTAAGTGGGGAACGAATCCGAAGTCGTGTTTATGACCTCAAAAAGAGTTTGTGCGTAGTCAATTTTTTGCGGACAAAGAGACCTAAATTCTTTCGTGAAGTTAGACCATGATCGATCGCTAGTTGTCCACTCGTTAAGCCATGTCCTAGCATCACCTTTAAGACAATGGGCAACGCGCGACAAGCACTCCAAGTCCTCCCAACGATTTGCTAATTTGGCACGTTCCACTTCGTCGCACCAAACTTCAAAGTTATTGACAGAGGGATCAAAGTTAGACACAAAATAATTATGTGATTTAACTTTGTTTACTGCAAGAATTGCATCCGTGAGTGCTTGTGTCGCCGATTGCGCATCATCAGGACGTTGAGGTGTGTTGACACAATTAGAGTGCAACGGGGATTGAGATATGTTCGAGGTGCTTTCTTCGATAGCATTTAACCTAGCCACAATCGAACCTAGTGCGTGTTTGATAGACCTATGACGAGTACGTGAACGAGCCTCACGACGGCGAGAACGCGAGCGAGGTTGATGGTCGTGTCGGCGCGATTTGCTACGGCTACGCCTTGCCCTACGGCGCGACGACTCGACTGACTTCTCTCGTGAACGCGATGAACGTGGCATCACAGATTTGAAATAACGGCTGTTTGTTTTTGAATTCAAAAAAGAGATTAACCGAGACAAAACAAAGAGAATGTGAGCTTAGGCCAATCCCACTTCTGATTTTAGAACCAGAAGCAGTAATTAATTAAAAAAAAACAAATGTACATCAGCAATAAATTTACTCAAACAATTATCAAAATAACAAAGGAAACAAACAACCGTTATTATCAAATATAAATCACTCAATAACAAGAAAATAATTATCTGACTTACTGCAAATTGCACCGACAACAAACCAGACAACCTTTCTGTGCGACGTCCACCGAGCAAATGGCTTGAGAGCGCCAGCGCGGCTGTATTTAAACAAGTCGGTCGGATGACGTCACAATTTGCATTAAATCAACAAAAATACGCTAATAATACATACACCCAGTAAATAGGGCTAGCATTTTGTTTTTCCTTACAGAAAACAGAAAAATAAACTATAGTCGCTTCGTAATATTTCACACACTTTATTATCTGTAATCCTACCGAACAAGACAATTTATACCGCGTATTGCAACCCTGAGCCCCAATACAGGCTCGTATATATTGTAAAGAGAGGATTCTCAGTATTTCTCTAGCTTGTTTCACGTTGTATGGCACACTAGCTGCGCCCCGCGGTGTTATGCGCGGCTGACCTACGGGAGTACATTAATTTTCGAGATAAATGACTGGCCTCATAGCTCAGATGCTAGTAAGGCTGCCTCCAGCTCATGGGTTTGATTCCTACTCAGGATAAGCATTTGTCTAACGAACATAAATATTTGTTCTGTGTCCCGGTTTTAATTGTAATATCTTTTATATGCAAAAATTACCACCAAAAAATATTATACCTATATGTATTCTATCAGTTTTTAAGTTCCCATAGTAAGCTATGCTTATTTGCTAGTTTGCCCGGGACCATGACGTATGTAACTGCGTCGAAATATCGGGAGTCAACAAAACTCACAAATCATGGTAAATATCTCGGTAACACGAATAATAAGCTATGCTTAGTTTGGGACTAGATGACGCTGTGTGAAATATCCATGAATATTTATATGCTATTCCAGACTACAATCTTTGTCCCAAATTTCATCAAAATCCGTATTATTGAAACTACATCTTCTTGAGATATTTGTTCTCTACCTTCAATCTCGTTCAAAGTTATACTGCCATTATAAAAAAAAACAGCACTTTTAAATAATTTTTCTTCCGACTGGCACCGACTCTGTTTAACCCTGTTTCAGTACGAAATTACGAAACGAGTAGATTGCCTATTTTAGTATGGAGGATTCCATGTTAAATAGAAACAGCAGCAACGTTTTATAAACGTCAACATAAAGCTATTTTAATTTTCAGCGAAGTATTAATTTCGCATTTTGCCTTGATGGGGTTTCGAAGCCCCTGAAATCTAAGGGTGGGTATAGACGCGTTCATACAAAAAGGGAAAGGATAAGTCGTTCAGTATGCGTCATTCAATATCCACTGATATCTCATTTTGCCGCTTGTATGGCCAGAACGTATAGCGGTCTTGGGATGCTGACGTGGTCTAAGTTACAAGAGATTGCTTTGTTCTTTTTAACCAATTCTATAAAAATAAGGAGGTTCCCAATTCTAAATGTTGCGTCTTCAGTTTCGATTATAGAGAGCACTGAAAAAATTTGGAAAATTATTAAAGGTACATGCTTTTATATTTATTTGACCTATAGAAATTTTATCAAAATCTGTTCAATAGTTTGGTTGTTAAATAACTGAAATAACATGTCATCCAAGTAAACGAAATTGCGTATTTTGCTTTCTTATTACTTTTTCTTCGCCTGTTTTATACTATAATAATTTAGAATTTTTTTTTTTTAAATAGTAGGATTTACCCTATAAGGATGAGAAATAAGGGATGGAAGTATTGAAGTCGTTTTTTTTTATTTAGGTTTTTTAGTTTGGTACCTTCAGTCAGTTTTTGAATTTTATCTCTGTCAGTTGTTCACTTGTAACAGCGTCCGTTGTCGCTTCAGGTTGCGGTCTCTTCGCAACGAACATTGAATCTTGTGTCACGACACATTCTGCAGAAATATAGCTTTGACGACGTTTTTGTACCGCGCGCGTATTGGATTTTGTTATTTTGAAATCGAGCACGAAGAAAATTCTAGAAAAAACGTGTTTATTTGTCGATAGAATACATGCGTACATTTTATTTTTGTTGCATACATTTTAAATGGGTAAACGGTGAAATATTTAAACCTGTTGTAGAGAGTTTAGTGTCCTAAAAGTACAGATAACGTTTTAATTCTTGTGCCCATGAGTCTTTTGCGTCAAAAATGTGCCTAATACTATGTGAAAAACACTCTCTCAAAATGGTAAAGAATCTTGAGAAAACTGCGATGGCCTAGAACCAGAAATGCGAATACATGTGACTTCTACCAGTTCAGATTCTACTAGCATTTTAAATCAAAGCCCATTTAACATTTTTGTCGAGAGTAGGGCGGTACATGCAATGAAAACGTTAGAATTTGAGATGGAATAAAAAATACTCGTGCCTCGTAATATATGTAGACGCCATTATGTTTCTATCAGCGAGACTCTCAACTGGATTCAATCCACATAAGATTCGTCACCATATTTTTTTACAATTACTATTATAGTAACAAATTTACTACCTAATAAAGAAGATGAGAATTGCGCCGTGGGAAATAAAATTAATTATGTTTTTTTCTTTCAAACAATTTTAGCCCTGATCACACCAAGAAATAGCAACTTCATACATGCGGAATTTGATTTTTATTTATATAAATTTGAAAATCGAAAGTTTTATATCGTAACGCGATGTGACTTAGGTCTTTTAATAGGGGAAAGCCTGATTCGTATTTCCGTTGTTTATGGGTGGCGATAACCATTTAACATTCAGTCTACTCGCATAATCATTTATGAAGAAAAAAGGGATCCCTTTTTTCCCTACTAAATGAAATTGAAAACAAAATCGAAATTGAAAAAATATCAATCAGTCTAGCCTCAGAGCAGACGAATCGCGGCTATGCAAACGCAGTAAAAATAAATAAGGCTCGTTCTACACTGTCACCTCCAATCCACTTTCAATTAACGAGTGCGGAGAAGCGTTAACGCTCGGCACGCCCCGCCTTAGGCTGTGTTTACATCGATGACACAGAATGTGTGGTATATATCTATGTAGGATCCGAAACGTGTTACAGCATAAGTTGGTATTGAAGAAGTGGGCCTTTACTATTAGTGTCATTATTATAGTATTCTATATGTGGTGTATGCAAAATGTTGCCATAGACTGCTCAAGAAAACGTTATGCTTATCCTTCCGTTGAATTTTTCATTATTCAGTGTCATTATTTTTACATAATTTGCCTATTTTATTTAAGAACTTTTTCTTACCCAAATGAACCTAATAAATAACCCTAAATTACTTGTAACGTCTTACGGCATTTGTCATTTTATGCTACTTTTATTAATTACTCAATCAGGGTATATTATTGAAATATTTCAATAAGATTTTATTTGGAAATTAAATTTAGGTCGGTACTTTATAAAATAAATAATATTTTTTTTATTTTACCATACGGCGCCAATATTAGGACTTACTTGTAAAATACGTTTAAGATTTCGTATAAACAGCCCCACGTCACAAGCGCATACTTTAACGAAATTATGTGAAAATAATTACTGATTTGATTAAGCGTTAATTTCATCAGTATATCCAAGCTTAAGTTTTTCACTCAGTGCAGTGCATATTATTCAAATATCAAACTCCAAGGGTAGCAAGCGGAGGGCGCTAATTAACTCGGACGCGTAGTCTACGATTTAATATACTTAGGTACGACTGGCATTGCTCGCTTTAGAAAACTGATTTATAAATATAAATTTTTTGTCCAATTGCTTGTCTAAGTAAGTTGCTCTAGGTAGCACTTAAAATTTTGAGAGGCCATGTTGCTCGCAACCCTCAGATTACCCTCAGAATTACACGTATCCCCCGGGTGGTATAAAATGGTAGCAGTCGAACGTGCTAAGTTTGTCCGGAGAAGTACCACATCTGGTTATTGATGGATTGACGGACGCAACACAATGCGATGGGTATCCTCATACTTCGGCAAGGGACCGGAGTCTCTTCGCTATTTATGGCGGCAGTCCTCACTTAACATCAGATTGGCTGTTAGCTCGTCCCGATGCTATTTTATGAAAGAAAGAAAGAAAATTTTTATTCTTGCAAACTGTATACAACAAATCACAATACATAAAAATTGAAATAATAATAAAATAAAAAGACTTAAATATACGGAGCTTTTATAACTAAAATAAAAATGGTTGTGTAGCCGTAAGGTTCCTTGCTTGTATAAAAACTTTCACAAACTCACATCAAAAACCCTGGCATCAATGCATTTCAGCCGTTTCCCTGGTTAATTATATTACACAGGGCCGGGCAGCTAAAAGCTCGTTTATAATATCATTACTTTCGTTTTCGTATCACCGAGCGAGGCTAAATGAATTATTAAGTTTAGTCCCAGCAAGCCTATCGCGTTTCAAAAGGGTTCCTGAAATCAACAGTTTATGATGTTATGAGAATTTAAAAAACGGTTCATGTTACTGTTCCTTTGTGGGTAGCTCGTTCCTGTAAGTACAATTTATATTACATTAATGATTTAATGTAAGTAAAGTTGAAGTAAAAAAGCATTTATTTATGAAATGGAAACATACAAGAACATGCAAAAGAAATTTAAGACTTTTTAAATGATTTTTGATTGACTGATTAATGATTAACTGATAAATTTATTTTTTTAAGACAATATGGCGCCAAAGTCGGACATTTTTAATTTTTAGCCAGTGTCACTCTCACAATTAAGACGAATCTATTGACACCTCTCAAGCTAAAACTCAACAAAGCGTGCCAAGGAAATATAACATACATACACTCGACAAACTTAACCCTCCTTCTGGTGAAGTCAGGAAAAAGGCATATCTTTAAAAAAAAATACGGATTTGTCATTTTGTCGTGAAAAGGGTTGATATTGATTTTTATTTCAGATAATTTTAATATCTAAGACATAAAGCCACTGTTTTGAAAGTAAAGTCTGCCTTATTTTAAACTGTTGTTTATATTTTACGATTACTGAATGTTAAAAAATATTTTTAATAACTAATGTAGAAATTGTTAAGAAGTTTTTTGATTCAACGAAATTCTTATACTGAAATGCAAGTCTTCAATTTATTTAATTTCCGGAAGTTTTGTTATTACTAACGGGTGTCGATTTGATTTGGTGCACGGCAATATGTGTGATTTATTTGTTTGTATGCAGACGAAGAAACGTATCAGTTAATTCTATAATAACTATATACTAATATTTTCTTTGCTACCAACCTGACATAATGAACATTTCAAACGAAGATGGCAATCATCCACCGACGTACACAAATAAATCCGCGGACGTTGCGTCTCTAGCAATAGAACCGCTATACCAGCAAGTATATTTATGACCTACCAAAATTTCATCAAAATAAATGATCACACAGGCACAATGTTTTGACGAGATGAACCTACAAAAAGTTTTTCTCTGTTCCCGCCATTAACTTAACGCGCCACAATAAATTCTAGCGACGCTCCTCTCGAGTCGTTCTTCCAGATTTATTTACGTTATCTCAGATATTATGTTTTATTTTTTTGTTAGAATGTTATTTTGTTTGTAAATCTACTTACACGTTGAGTAAAGAACCTCTTGAAAGTAGGTAGATAAAACCTTTGCTTATTAATAGACATGTAATTCGTTTTAAGTCTGCGTAGGTATGAATATTTTGAAATGAGTTTGTAAACTATATTACATAAACTCCAAACTCTATTCATAGAAAGTATTTTGTTTATCTTATTGGGGATATATATTTTAGAAATATAATTCTACTAATCAACAGCGGACAAACCACAATTAGTACCATTTATAAAAAAAACCTTTTTACTATTAATCTTTTACTATTTGAAGCTGAATTGATTCATGTTTCCAATTACCCAGAGAAAGAGCTGTCTAGACCTTTCATACCAATTCTAATAACCAATTGTCGGTCATAATATTTGTACATTGAACCGAAAAATAAATTTCTTAGATATGATCAATAAATATTTACTGGGAAGCTTAAATATTTATTGATACTTTAGATAAAATATCACTGCAATCCAAATCCGAATTTATAACTCGTACATTCCAATCATAATATATAAATTACAAAAATTGTTTCTACCTACGTCCGTTTTAGACAGAAACCATCTAACCGATGTGCCCCAAACGAGTTTCATTAGAAAGGCAATAATGCGATGGTTTAAGACCACTAAAACAATGCATGCTTTTTTTAGCGTAGTAGCACACGCCGGGTATCCGCTAGGGAATAAACAGAATTGATCTAATTGATAAACACCAAGAACATCATATATGTACCCATACAAGTATATGAAAAACTAAAATATTTTTCGTTTAGATCTCAAGTATTGTATCGTGGGTCATCGATTAGTACAGCCGGGACCGACATCTTTCGAAGCACGGAAGGTTCTGTTCAAATGCCAATAAACGGTCACCCATCCAACTTCTGACCGGGCCAAGAGTTGCTTAACTTAGATGTTCTATAAAGAATCTATAATAGCTATGCAAGCTCTGCGACGAGCGCTTCGGTTGTACTTTATAAGTGACATACTAATTTAATAATAATCGTATCAGTTTCCGTGGTGTAGCGGTTATCACATCTGCCTAACACGCAGAAGGCCCCCGGTTCGATCCCGGGCGGAAACATATTTTTGTTACTTTTTAGGAGCGCCCCAACTTTGTCACAAAATAGTGGTACATATTTGTTACATAGGTATGGTATTGTCTGGTATTTTTAATACCTTCTAGCTTTTGCTCGTGGTTTCGCTATGTCGTTTTCTGTACCCCTCACAACATTGTATCCAAAGAATCTTTATGATTGGTGGAGCAGTTAAAGCGTGAAAGCATAGCAAACTGCAGAGACACGGCCTACTCTCGATAATTGAGAGTGAAAGGTCTTTGACCTACCACGGAGCCGTCACACGTCTCCGAATTTTTGAAACTCGGCGTCTGCGCCCCCTTTTTTTTACAAGGGGAATGCCCACGCACGACTAGACACTAGACCTTTCATACCAATTCTAATAACCAATTGTCGGTCATAATATTTGTACATTGAACCGAAAAATAAATTTCTTAGATATGATCAATAAATATTTACTGGGAAGCTTAAATATTTATTGATACTTTAGATAAAATATCACTCCATTCCAAATCCGAATATATAACACGTACGTTCCAATTTTAATATTCGAGTATAAATCACAAAAATTGTTTCTACTTGCGTCCGTTATAGCTGAAACCTATAACGGACGCAAGTAGACTGTAAATACAATTTAGCTGTGAAACAACTATTACCGCGGCCTCCTGAACTCCTCAAACATGAATAAATATCTCCAGAACAAACAGTCCGTTAATAATGACCCATTTGCCCATAATAATTGATTTGCTAAACAAACCCGATCTAATCGTAAGTTGCCCGTTCTATTTCCAAGTCAAAATATTGCCAGTTGAATTTCAATAGAGGGTACAAGACCGGAGTTTCAAAATCAATTTTAGTTACATTTTGGGATTTTTATTTTGATCCTCACTAATATTAAAAATGCGAAAGTGTGTTACGCTTTTAAGCCTCAACTACTAAACCGATCATATGGTATATAGCATTACGCTAAATTTCTTTAAGTTATACGCGGGTGAAACCGCGGGGCACAGCTAGTAATATTATAGTATAGATGTGATGACTATGAGACAACATACAAATAAATGGACACATACCTATAAAAAACTATATATTCAAACTAGCTGCGCCGTTCGGTGTCACTCGCAGTTGGCCATACTAAGGCCGGGATCAAAAGTCAAAAGTAGCCTATATGTTATAAAGTAGCCTATATCGTGGATATAAGGTATCTTAGTACCAAATTTAATCTAAATCCGTTGAGCGTTAAGTAACAAACACACACACAGACATATACACAAACATCCAAACTTTCTTCTTAACAATTATCGCTTTAACACAGATACACACATATGCATACAGTCTTTCGCCTTTATAAAATTAGTGCTATAGTGTGATTGTAATCATACAAATTCAAACCAGCGAGCAGGGGCAACTTCAGGTGAAATAAAATAACAACAAGATGTGCCTATTTGAAGTCTTTTATTCAGACCATCACATTTAACTTGACGTTCTCGCCAAAACGCAACGATAGCGCGATCTAGCTTTTCGCAGACCTGACGCCATCTATTATTGACAATTTGAACTAATAATATTTAAATATGACATATTGAAAGGAGGTTAATAGGTATAACAAACAAACTATTTATATAAATACCTCCTTATGTGCAAATGTATTGAACAGTAATCACAAATCAGCCGCCGCTCAAATTTCCACAGGAATTAGCCTCTGCAGCGACTGTTTTCAGTAGTACAGGGTTTTCATTAGTGTGCGTGCGTTGGGAGAGAAGCAAGTCTCAATGTTATACCCTCCCCGTTGTGTTCATCGGGTGGATATCGGAAATTCAACGTACCGTCAAAAAATAAACAATTCGAATACAGTGTACTGGAAATGAACCTGATATACTCTAGTCCCTTCCGGTGTAGTAATTCTTCCGGATCGTGGCCACGAGATAGAGATATTTTAAACCTATGTTGTCGTTTGATAAGCTTAGCTAGTAAATAAACGTAGTTGATTTTTTTTCAGTGGTCATTCTATTTTGTAAAATATAGGAAGCATGAAATCACTGAAAAGATAGTATGCATCATTGACGTATCAGCTGTATATTCCACGTTCTGATGCATAGTAACTTTTCAGTAATTTCACAGTTCCTATATTCTTCAAAATATTCGTCCCAAAATTTCGGCCCACATAAAAAAACTGCTTTCATCCCGCATCGTATGCCGTATTTGGAACGTGTGAAGACTTTATTATTATGTTGTGTACTTGTTTTTGTTGTGTGAATAAATCATTTTTTTTTTTTTATCATGAGAAAATAGAAAATAACGTGGAATCTCCTCGCGTCCTTAGCCCTTCAACTTGTTATTTTAATGCGTTTTTGACATTTCATTGCGTATTCGCGTGTTGCGTGACGAACAGTCATTTTCGCAGCTGGACATCTGTCACTCGATAACTGACCCCGGTCAGTAGGTCAAAGGGTATGATCCTGGCCCACGTGGAACTGGAAGCTATGGAGATAATATAGGGGTGTCTCATAAATAATGTCGGTTTTCATATGTGAAAATTTCTACGCCTCAATTTAAACATGTCGTAACTTGTTAAGAGTCTCTAATTCTCTGAAGAGTGTAGCTGGAGCCATTCTCAAGTGTAGATGGCAGAGTGAAAAATGCGTGTGCAAGATTTTGCTACTATATTCCCCCAAGATCTCACGTAACACTTTTTATGAACAGACGCTTTGTTTTAAAAATTGAAATCTCGTAGAAAATTACATTTAGCAAGTCTTTTTGGCGTTATATTATACAAAATGCCCAATATACATGTTCGAGAAACTCATGTGGTTAACCAACCAGCGAGCATGCGAACGAAGATACTATGCCGCGCGGTTGTCAGTTGTCGCATTTACTTTACTTGTTCTAGAATATACCTTTTCATCACTACATAGTATAAAACAAAGTCGCTTTCTCTGTCCCTATATCCCTATGTATGCTTAAATCTTTAAAACTACGCAACGGATTTTGATGTGGTTTTTTTTAATAGATAGAGTGATTCAAGAGGAAGGTTTATATGTATAATAACATCCATTAAATAGAAAGAAATACTGTTATTTTTGAGGTTTCTAATATGATGTCGTAAATATTTACATTTTTTCCGGCAGCGGCAGTAATGAATAAATCAAAACTACTGGGTCGATTTTAATTATTTCTTCAGTGAATGACATAGGCTATATATTTTATACCCGTGCGAAGCCGGAGCGGGCCGCTAGTAATATATAAATGACGGTTATTTTCAACGATAAAACCCTTACTTCTCTGTATAGCATAGCGCACATGAAACTTTAACATTTCCGACACAATTTCACGGACATTTTGAACCGCGGTGTGCTCTAATTGCATAGGAATGCAGATAACTACTTAATTTACGTTGGACTAGCTTCATTACCAAGGCACAGATTAAATAATGCTATTTGTGTGTACTAAGCGAGGTACCGTTTTAGTGTATAATTCATTGTGTAAAAGTTGGCCGGTAGAATGTTTGTGAATAATTTTATTGTTCGAGTTACAGAGATATTTAAAATGATTTGTGAGTTTTGGTGACTCTCGATATTTTGACGCAGTTTCATGCGTCATGGTCCCGGGTAAACCACCCAGGAGTTTTAATAAATAAATTAAACTCGAATAGTAAGGTTCATAACCATGATAATTTTAAAATATTGACTAATTGTTTTCGAATAATTCTTAGAGGCCGATTTTTTCTTAGTTGTTATTTACATTACCCATCCGTACCAGCCTCTAATGTTCCCACTGCAGGGACACCGGCCTACTCTCGATAATTGAGAGTGAATGGGCTCTGATCTACCACGGTAGCCCAATCCGGATTGGTAGATGTCACATATCGTCGAATTTTTGGTTCTAAGACATGCCGGTTTCCTCACGATGTTTTCCGTCACCGTTTTGAGAACGTGGTATCGTGCACATAAATTTTTTCAAGTGAAAAAACTTATTGGTGTACGTGTTTGAACCAGCAACCTTCAGATTGAAAGTCGGCGTCTATGCCCCTGGGCCACCACGCTCTCATTACCCATGAAAATCTGATATTAATAATTGACTGATTTTAATTAACCTTATTTCTCATTCTTAGGGGTAAAATTTCTTCATGAAATTTCATTAGAGACTTCTATTCTACACCCTCCTATTTTAAAGATGAGTCATCCAAGTCGCTTATCAATTGGCGAAGTTGGCAAAGAAATGGAATAACAAACATACAAAAAAATATCTTAATTGCGAGGTTTTTTTCAAGTCGGTAAAAAACCTTACATCTAAAAATGACAGGAGAAATTACCTACAGTAATGACAAGTACAGGTTATTCAGAAATGAGAGTTCTTGCACTACAAGTAGGCTGTTACAGCCTCTAATGTTCGAAGGCAAAGACCTACTCTCAAAAAGGGAGAGTGAATGGGCTTTGATCTAGGTACTACGAAAGCCTAAGCAAGGATTAGCAGGTACAGCCTTCGAGTTATTGGTTCTAAGACATACCGATTTCCTTACGATGATTTTGCTCCGCCGTTTTGAGAACGTAATCAGCCCGTCATAAGATTTGTTAAAGAAAATCAGCCTAAGGTAATAAATACAGACAGAATTTGTAGGTATATAAAGTTTTAAGAACTTTTTTTTACTTTTAAGATCGCATGTTGTCGTAGGTAGAAGTTGTCATTTATTCTTTGAAAATCCAAGTGTTTTTTGCGAATTTAACGGAAATAAAAATTGTTGACTTTCACTTTGACCTACTAAGAAAATTTCCTTTAACCGTTGGGCACTGAATTCAAAATAATATTCACGGATCTAACTGCAAAGCCTGTGCTAAATGATTTTATCACGACCTTCTATTTCAATTGTTTGCGCTACGTAATCAACAGTAAAAACAAGGAAATTAAGTTATTTAAAGTTTTAATTGGACGGTATTCGGGGTTGAACTCAATATTACCTATTCAAAGTATTTCATAACACGCAAAGTCGTTCTCTCGTTAATAACGTTTAAGCAGGTCTTTTCCGTGGTACACATTTGAATGATATATATCACTAAGTAAATTAATGCTCGCTCTCAGCATCCGTCTATACGATAAATATTGTACAAATGGATTCCCTATCGATCGGGTACATAAGGGGTGATTGGGAAATAGCCCCCATTGAATCAACATTGGACTGAATTATATAATACAAGCTGACCCAACAGATGTTTTACTGATTCACAATTTGACAATCGACTCTCAAACGACGTAGTAGCAAAATGAAATAGAAAAATGTGGCTCCAGTTTTTCCCCATTCCGACGTAAGAATCCCAAAAAAATTTTTTTTTTAAATCTTGTCTTGACATTTACAAACACAACAAAAATGAATTAAATAGGTGCAGCCATTCTGAGGTGGTGCGCTTACATACGTTTGATTTCATTCACCATTACTTTGGAAATTCGCGTGTTTTTTAAATTTGCGAGTTTTGAGGGAACAGCAAAGAGTTTTCCGAAAATGTTTCCTTAGAGACATACCATATCAGCCTCTAATATTCTCACTAAAGGCTACTCTCAGCCAGTGCGAATTAATGAGCTTTGATTTACCACAGGGGCCCAATACGGATTGACAGATATCACAATGTGTATTCGAATTTTTGGTGCCATATTGGTTATGAAACTGTGGTATTGTACGAATTTTTTCTAAGAAAATTATATTTAAACCAGCTGCATTCAGATTAAAAAGTATCGGCTGAGAGTGTGATTGGCTATGGTCCATCAGTCTTTCAGACCATCAAGCTGTCACAGACATATGCAGGCGTCAAACTCAGGTTGAAAACTTATAAAAAAAACTGGTACAATTACGTTATTCACGGTAATTTTACGCGTAACCTAGGCTGAAACTAAGCATAGCTTGTAAGCTTGGTAGCAAAATGTAGTACTTGGTAGGTATTTTTGTAGATAATCAAAATTAGTTCAAAACATGCTGGTATTGTGCGCCATTAGATTGGGCATCTGGTAATAAGAACGTAAATACCAACAAAACGCCTGCCATAAAAGAACCACTTGTCAATTCACACGATTCCCTTTATTGATGAAAAAAGCTATTGTGCTTATCGGAGGGTTGCAATGCTAACCGTTGGTATTTTGATTCCTTTCCACTCGGTTTCGGTAAGAAGGGTGGGGGTGGTGGAAGTAAGCAGTTATCAGCGTAGGTACATTGTTCTTTCGAAGGCATTGATTTGATACTTAAAAGGTCTAGAATATAAATACAAAGTAGGTAGGATACTTTTTATCCCGTAGGATCGCCAACCTTTATTGTGGAATCTTTCTTTATATACTCTATAGATTTTCTTTTTAGTCAAAGACACAGTCAAGATAATGCATTCTTAAATAGCAGTTCAATGCAGATAAGATAATGCATTCTTAAATAGCACTTCAAGGGTTTTATTCTTATGACTTGGACTAACCAAAGCGGGCGCATTTTCATAACGCAAGGGAAACAGAGGAAATTTTTTGTAACCACTCAAGTTTCAATAAATCCGTTGCCACAGTCCCCTCAATCTTTGAAAATCAGTCTTGCTTGGGCGTCTTATCTCCTTGTGTTGCTGTGTGATCGGAGCTTTTACGTGTCCGCCTATTCCACAAACGAAAAAGGTTTATAGAAAGCAAAACCTTTGTAAAAAAATGTCGTGCCTGCAGTCATTTTCAACATATTATTATTCGTGTTACCGAGATATTTACCATGATTTGTGAGTTTTGTTGACTCCCGATATTTCGACGTAGTTACATGCGTCATGGTCCCGGGCAAACTGAAGTCTTTGCGAAGTAGAGTGTGCAAAATCATTGGCAGACATATCGGTCTACCCTCTTGCGCACTCGTTTTGTACGTTCGAACATGTCGCCGCTTTTAAAATTTATATTTTCAACATACTTCCAAAGGTCTGTTATCATTATCAATTCAGATGTATTGTTGCGTCATTTATATTATTATTTTTAAATTGATCGCATCAAAATCAGCGTAGTAGTTTGGAGTCTAAATCAAAATAACTAGAAACAAATATGGCATCTTGCTTTTTTTTTCCCATCGTAGACTGATTTGAAAGTTATTTATTTTTTATAATGATACCTAAGTGACAAAAGTATCATAAATCTGTTTCTGTTCTCTGTTTTTTTTTATCAGTCAATCGTCACATGAACATCATAATTTTATAATAAGTAAGGAGTTTGTGACTTTATTTTATTAAGTCACGAAATCCTTAATTTATGTTCAGATAATATTTTGGACGTAATGTTATCACGTTATCAGCCAAACTAGGTACCGACCGAATCTACCATAAAAATATATTCTACCTACCTAATTCTTTGGTCAAGACATTTCTTCAGCTTTCTCCAAAAACTACCTTTTGTTCGTAAAATAAATAATATGATTAGCTTCGTATCTCACATTGTTCTTTATTCTGCTGAACTAAAGGAAATTGTTCCGAGGAATCCCAAAGGATTGCCCTTCAATGTCGATCTGAAAAGGTATCAATTTGTCCTACTTTTATGGGAGTCAGTATGTACCTTCTTTGATTCAATTATTGGACAAGTACTTATCCTACTACGTTCTCGAAACGGTGAGGGAAACAGACATGTTTTAAACGCGTATTGGTCAATATTTACCTACATTTATTATATAAATATAACAATACGTCAACGATTAAGCGTCTGAAACGTGTCACCAAAACTGTTGATATTTTAATTCATTCACGCAACCACGGAACAACAGGATCATTAGTAATATTAAACTTAAATTAGTTTTATATACCGAAAACAAACACTTGTAACTTCTTATTTCCGAAAACATGCATGGTTTATACGGGCAATAAATTACGTGATGATTTTGAACAGCGACATCTCTTAGATGTCTCGGCAACTTACCGACAGGTTCACCTAGGTAAATTACAGTACAATGTTCCCTGACTGCCTTTAGAGGTAGTACTTAAATAACTTACCAGATGTCGCACTATATCAAAATAATAATTTCTGAAATAGTTTTAACTTGTCATGCTGCAAATAAGCTTGGTAAAATAAAATAAGAGATTCTTTTAAAAAGATATTATGTTATTAGCACATGTAGCGAAATTCGAGGTGTTTTTTTTCTGTAACGAAGTTTGAACGTCATTTACGTTGGTGATACCATTGCATTATAAAAAATTGCTTTAATTTACAAATTTAGACTTTTAAGTTCAGACTTTATACTATATAATAATATTACATTATTGGTTGATGTCGATGGAAATTCTGTTTGCGTTAAAATATAACTTAATTTATTTTTACAATTTCTTTCTCTTGTACTCATTGACTATGCATATTAAACATATTGACAAGAAGAATACCAACGCCATACTTGGAAAATGTTTAACTTAAGACACTCCAGAAATTTAATATAGATAAAATAATTGAAATGATATGAATAAAAAAGATCTTGGCTAAAAAGTTTAGTCTTATTTGACTACTACATAATAATTGTTATTGGGCTCTTATTTTACTGACTAACTTTATGAAAAATAAACCTTGCTTTCACATGCAATAACTGTTTTATAAGCAAGTGTACTGGTGCAAAAGTTTGGAGAATCTATCTCAAGAGTGCCATTAAGCGGGCCTACGTGTACGTGATTTACAGACATCTGTGGAAGATGAGATAATCTGGCAACCCAATCAGTGACGTTAGTAAATGTATTGATCGATTGTGTTTGCGGACCGAACATAATTTAATAAACACTTGTAGCTGCTTTTATTTGAGTTTAATCGATACAGCGACAACGCGGCACTGTATTTCTTACTTACGTGCGAATTTGTTGCTACCTTTCAAGTTACTATTAAGTTTTAAGTCATTCATAATTGCTTCGTGCGAACGTGAAGTTCTAAGATTTTTCCTAAAAATGGATAAGTCCGCGTTTTTTATTTTTCTAATCCTTGCGGCCAATGCCCAATATTGCCTTGCTTATGAAGTGGATACCTACGACTTTCTCATGCCGAAGGTTTGGCCAAACAGGGTGAGTAAAGGCTAAAATTAATATAATTAATTAGAAATACCTAGGTACGTTATAAAATCCACATATTTTTTAATGTTTTGTCATAGGGTCGATGATAAAATAATACTGCCAATAATTTTTATTCTGAATAGAATTGAGCCATCTTTGAGTAGGTGTTTCCTAGACCAAAAAGGAAAGGGAACCCTTCCTTTCAAGTGATTTAACTTTTGAACCATAGTACCTAGCTATAAAAAAGCTTAAAAAATAAAATTGATAGTATGAGACCCTTTGTGAACACAAACAAAACTAAGTTAGCTAATTGAAAATTCAAATCTTTTTAATCTGGTTTAACTTGGATACAGATAGATGGTAGTGAAGTAATACCATACCATACCATCTACCATCATCAGCCTGCTAAAGCCCTGGACAAAGGCCCCTCCCTGTATGTGCCATTAAGCTTGATCTTTGGCTCTCCTCATTCATTTGCTGCCAGATTTCTGCAAATCATTGCTGCACCTGGCTAGGGAGCATCCTACATGTTTTTGTTTGATTTCCTACCATGTTTTATCGTATCAGCCCATAGACCACTTGCTGGTACAAAGCAATAAACTGGCCCAATAACTTGGCTCATGTGCTAAGTATGTCTGATTTGAATGAAAAAAAAAAAAACAATCCAAAAACAACATAATATCCTCCTTTGATTTTTTTCCTTCCTTTGAGTTGATTTAATAACTCCTTGGATTGAAAATAATTGTAGTTGTTATCTGATAGTGAAGTAGTCAAGAACGTTATTGATTATTCCACTTGGCTTTTGATACACTTAGGATTTAATAAATAATAATCCTCACATAATAATCATAAAAAACAAAGTCGCTCCCACTGTTTGTACCCTTAGATCTTTTAGACTACACAAAGTATTTTGATGCACTTTTTCAGCAATTGATTAGGTTATTCAAGAGGAGGATTTTTATGTTGTACTCGCAACTTACCCCAGCTTTGCACAGATAGTTTCTGATACAACACTGATGCTCTACTAACCAAGCAAAGCCGGGGCAGGTTGCGAGTAAAAATAAATAAATGCTTACAAACTCATAGGTTCTCTCTCATACATGCACTAGAATTCCCTGTATTGCGGAAGACATGGACAAACACAAAAACACAAGACAAATGCCCAAGACCTGAGAACAAACTTCAATCTCACCAATACCGAATGGGACCCCTTGTTTCTAAGGCAGGGCTACCACCACCTGGTGAATTGGCTATTGCTCAGCCAATTCACCAAGCAATTCAATCATAAATCCTGTGTATTGTATTGGCCCAGTCACTGGGCCATCTTCCAGCAGTGGCCATTAAAACAGCAAAACAGGAACTAAAACAAGTTTTGATTCAAATCATAATGTAGTTATTCAGGTTGCTTATTATGCAATGTGTAGACTAAATATTGCTATGTCAAGTTTTGTACATAAAATATATAATTTTTCTCTTGTTCAAGGATGAGCTATACCTCTGCACACCAATCAGGATTTCACCCCGTGACAACTTCTACATAGGTGAGAAGTACCTACATACTTTTATATATAAGTTGGATTCTTATTTTCAAAACTGCAAAAAGGAATTAGGCAGTATGTTTTATTATTAAATAGCGACCCGTCCCGACCTCGGACGGGTCCCATACAGCAACCAAGTATCTAACACCTTTCTAAAAAAATTACAATGTATGTTGTAAATGGCATCTCAGACAGATCAAAACAGCTTTTAGAAGTCATAAAACAGCTCTTAAAAAAAATATTTTATTGACCCAAACAGCAAAATGTAACAGTCAACAGACTGACCTTGTTTTTGTTTGTGTCAAATTTTTTCCTGTTTACATAATGTATTTGGAATAGTGTGTAAACATTATAACCGAGTTTCCATGGGAAAACGATGCAATGAGCTATTTAGGTATGTTACATCCACAACAAATTGTAAGTTAATTTATATACCAATATAAGTAGTTTTAGTTCACAATGGTGTCCTTGTCCAATAGTAATGTGAAATTTAAATAATCAACATTTTTATCAATAAATGTATTCTAACCATTTAATTGAATATTGTTAAGGACACTTTGGGTAAATTAAACAGTTTTTGATATGTTTTTGTATTATTTTTACACAGTGGGATTCAAACCGAACGCTTCGATGCATACTGCTCATCACATGCTGCTCTATGGATGTTCAGAACCAGGATCTAATGATTCTGTATGGTAAGTATTGTTTCAGGAGAAGCTGATAGATAGTTCCTAACATAAAAATATCTCAAAAAAGAATAGTTCCACAGATTTTTACCAAATATGGCTAAAACCGTCTTCCATGTAATAACCATGAATATTTAAGTGAAATGACCATGAATATTTATACTTAAACACCCAGCCATACATAGTACAATATATCATCCTCATTTTTACTCGGAGTTTTGAACATAGCATAACTCTATTTAGGACTGTTAATCTGGCGTTGGGTATCATTTCATCGATTTATTCTTGTGTACCTGATGGTAAGTGGTTAAAAAATGCCATACACGTTTCATCTATATAGTGTTGTGTATTAGTTTCTCTGAAGTCAGACTATTGACATAAACTGGCATTAGTTAAACAATGCCATAGCCATTTCATCTATGTATTCTTGTGTAGTTGTGTTTCTCTGATGTCAGACTGTAGACATAACCTGTCATTAGTTAAACAATTCTATATCCATTTCATCTATATATCCTTGCGTACCAGAGTTTCTCTGATGTCAGACTGTTGACGTAATGTAACCATGCCATTTAATCAATATATTCTTGTATATTATTATAGTTTCTTTGATTTCAGACTTTTAACATAACTTGGCATTAGTTAAACAATTCCATATCCATTTCATCTATATATCCTTGTGTACCAGAGTTTCTCTGACATCAGACTGTTGACGTAATCTAACAATGCCATTTAATCAATATGTTCTTGTGTATTAGTTTCTTTGATGTCAGACTTTTAACATAACTTGGCATTAGTTAAACATTTCTACAGCCATTTCATCTCTAAATCCTTGTGTAGCGGTGTTTCTCTGATGCCATTTCCCGCGTAGACATTGGCATTGACCTAGTTGCGTATTGATTGCTCCAGCTGTTATCACAACATTCCCTGCGGCTCTACGGAATTGATATGGGACAGGTATAATAACAAAAGCCTTCGCTGAACAGTATAAAGTTCAGTTTTAACTTAATAATAATAGTATGTTTTTAAATCTAGATTAAAATAATAAAAATATTAAATACACAATTTCTTCAGCAACGAGTTTCTAGATTCTTCAGGTTGTCCTTCGACATAGGCCTCCCCTAGTTTCTTCCACTCATCATAAGCCACTCATTCTTCTCGATTCTTTTGGTAAATCATCTTCTAATCTCTTGATTTCACGTCCCTTGTCTTTTTCCATTCGTAGGATACCATTCCGTTACGTCGATCGTCCATTTATCTTTCGTTATCATAATGTGATCAATCCAGTTCCATTTGAATTTTTTTGTTTTTTGTAAAACATGCTCAATTTGATCCTTTTCCTTATTTTTGAAGTCGTCCATCTGTCATCTAACGTTATGTTTAGCGTGCTATGGGACAGGACAAGGCATCAACTAAAGATTTAAAAATCTGAAAAAAATCGACATTTTTATATTTTCAAAGCAGCAAAATACGCAAATTCGCAAATTTTCCCAAATATTTTGATTTAAAAACCAAGCTATTGAACCGATTTTGATAAAAATTCTGTGGGACCAATCTGAAAGCATACCCTTACAAATAAAAAAATATTTTCCGAATCGGTTGATAAATCGCGGAGAAATCGGTGAACATACATAAGAAAAAAAAGAACATCGGACTGACCTGATAACGAGTTTATCAGGTCAGGTCAGATCTTAACAAGCTCTTACCCGCGGCTATGCTTATGATATATCTGGCAGGTTATGTACCTAAGAGCTCCTGTGACACGTTTATGCTTAGAAATGTTTGCTTATATGTGTAAAATTTAACGTGTCCAAAAGATATGAAATCTAAAGGAGTAAATGAGTTACTGTTCTTTTATTATAAAGCTGTACCTATTACAGGGCATGTGGCGAGATGCAGAGCAATGACATCGACGACTTCTACAACACTGCAAGCCCGTGTCGGTCGGGATCCCAGGCAAGTTTACGTAGCAGTTGTAACGGAAAGTAACGTGGATGGGTGACCGTTTAGTTACATTTAAACTGAGCGTTTCCTGGCTTCAGACGGCACGTTAAGCTGCCGATTCCAGTCTAGTCGATAAGATTACAAAAAATTATACAACAACTGTTTAAATTGATTTTTTTTCACGTTTATTTTCCAATAATTTCTTGTTTTATGTTTACTATGTTCAAGAATACTATTTAGTGATTTTGATTACAATTTACTCTCAATTCGATAACCTTTAATTCATTCGTCATCAAAAGTTAATTGTGAACGGGGAATTACACGCCTATCATAAAATACACAAACATTACAACAGCTTGCATTGCAATATCACTCTTAACGTAAATGGTTAAAGATCAAAGCGATCTTGTTAAAGGTCGGATCTTTAATCTACGCCCGTATTGCATGGCTTCTATCAAACGATAGAACGATATCGATTTTTTGATTAAGTTTGCCCTTGACGGCAATCAAAAGGTGAAAGTATTATTATACTACCTGCCTCGCGTTACCAGCGGTGTTTCGGGATCAAAAGTAGCCTATATGTTAATCCAGAATATTAGCTATCATGGTACCAAATTTCATCCAAATCCATTTAGCCGTTTGAGCGTGAAGGAGTAACAACCATACACACATATAGTACCTACATACAAACTTTCGCCTTTATAATATATTGTAGTATAATAATAATTGTGACACTTTGCATTCATCCTGCTGCGTCCATCACCGAGACGGGGTTGATACGTCTCATGCGCTTGTGATTCCACCTTCACCCACACCCTTCCACCGGAACACAGTAATGCGAGCACTATTGCTTGGCGGCAGATTCCAGTGGTGGCAGTACCTTTCCGGATGAACTTTGCACAAGTTCTACTGCTAATTTTGGTTGCTCCTTTAGCACCACCCAGGGGGTACGTGTAGGGTATCAAAGGGTACACACCTACGGACGCGAGCATCTGGACTCCGACGTACATATACTACAAATTTACGCGTGTTTCAAACTATACGACCTTTAATAGGAACAAGCAAGATACCCCAATGGGTAATAACGGTAAGCTAATATTTTATTATATAAATTTCGCAGATTGTGTACGCGTGGGCCCGCGACGCACCTCCTCTCCAGCTGCCCCAGGATGTCGGTTTCCTCATCGGGAAGGATTCTCCTATCAAATACCTGGTACTTCAAGTGCATTACATGCACCGTTTTCCAGGTAAGACAACTAGACTTTCATGGCCATTTGTCAAGCTAAGGCTACTTTGTATATTATATTCTATAATAGAATGGAAAAACTTTATTTTGCGTTGCTTAATTAGGGCTCATTTAAAAATTAAATGTTGCGTTAGTGGAATGATACAACGCTGGTATTTTGTGGCACAGTAATGTGGGCATGCGACGACAATCTAAAACAACATTTTAAATTAAAATACAATATAACTTTATATATATATATATACTAGCTGACCCGGCCACGCGTTGCTGTGCTACCGTTTTTGTCATATGATAATATTGCGATCATAAATTGAAATGTGAGCTATCCTATCTTTCAAGTTGGATCAAACTGCACACGGTGTACAAATTTGATTAAAATCGGTTAAGTAGTTTAGGAGTCCATCGCGGACAAACATCGTGACACATAATTTATATATATTAAGATATACTTTGAAGTAGTGTCAGATTACTATAAAAGTACTATAATAAAAAATACCATTAAAACAAGAAGTTATAAGTAAAAGTACAAACGCCCTTTGATTGCTATTTGATATTAATTTCAACTTGATGCCTCCACGCGTTCCAGTGAAAAGCGGTCGTGACAGATGGACAGACGGAAAACGAAGTTTTCCTATAAGGGTTCCTTATTTTACTATTGAAGTATGGAACCCTAAAAAGAAGGCTCAGGGAGTCCCCGATAACATAGTAGTTATGCAATATTTATTGTTTTTACATACCACAATGATTACAAACGTGTTGATAGTTTATATGACTGGTTTTGCATCATAACTAAATGCCTCGCACATGTTTTCATTCATTTTTCAATCATTTACAATCGAAAACAAAAATATTAGTATTTGTCATAGAATAACAACTTTGTTTCATTTGTTAAGGCCCCCACTTAGTTACACAAGGAGTTGAAAATTGTGTTCAGGCATTATCATCACTACATAGTATAAAACAAAGTCGCTTTCTCTGTCCCTATATCCCTATGTATGCTTAAATCTTTAAAACTACGCAACGGATTTTGATTTTTAATAGATAGAGAGATACTTGTAGAGCGGACTGTTTTCCGCAACTAGGCCGCCAGTGGGCCCTTTTTGCGTGACGGGTGGAGGATGTCACTCCAGCCACCCGATCAGAGAGAGAGATTCAAGAGGAAGGTTTATATGTATAATACGCAAGTCACCCCGGCTTCGCACGGGTAGTTCCTGATACGACACTGATGCTTTACTAACCGTGCGAAGCCGGGGCGGGTCGCTAGTTCTAATATAATCCGATTACACGATAAACTCGCATGATTTTTGCACACGATCGTAACCCATACTCAAACGCATTTCTTCCTTCAGATCTCATTTTGAGGGATTCGTAGGTGTACCCTTTGATTCCCTACACGTCCAACTATTCCTTCATTGGCGACTAAAATAATTAACTTAGTATTGAGTTTATAAATAATTATTTATTTTTATTATTTTCAGAGGGAAAAACTGACGATTCGGGCGTTTATCTGAAATACACAAAACGACAGTGAGTCAATATCTCTTTATATTTTTCGAATATATTGGAACGTAAATATACTTACAATTAGTGTTTAAATGACACCATTGTTGTTTTTTAAGAACATTGCATATAAATTTATCCAGCGAAAAATTCATTGCTACACTTGTGTTCTTGGATACTGATTGAAAGTGTCCCAATGTTTAGTAGTATCGCAATATATGCTGGTGGTTTTCATGTCTATAGTGTCTTCTCTTATATTTCCAGCATGCCTCGCCAAGCTGGAGTAATCCTTCTCGGCACCAGTGGCGAAATCCCTCCCAACTCGGTGGAGCACATGGAGACAGCTTGCACCATGCATGAAAACAAGGTCATCCATCCGTTCGCGTTCCGCCCCCACACCCACTCGCTTGGTAAGTGTCATATCCTTAGATATACAAGTACTAGACATCGGATCCACTTGTGTGATCTCTACCGAGTCAATGGAACACATAGAGACAGGTTGCACCATGCTTGAAGACATTATCGTTCCGCCCCCACACTCACTCGCTCGGTAAGTGTCATATCTGTAGACATAGAAGTATAAGACATTATAACCAGTGCAGTGATCCCTCCCAAGTCAATGAAACACATGGAGGCAGCTTGCGCCATGCATGAAGATAAGGTCGTACATCCATTTGCGTTCTGCCCCCACATTCACTCGCTTGGCTATCACCAATTGATGGTGAAAGGTTTAGGTGTTTAATTAATTACCCAAATGCTCGACGCAACAAGCTGAGAGCTCTGCCTTCTGTGCTGTAGGTCGTGTGTTCGATTTCCACCAGGAGCATTTATGTGCGAATATAAATGTTTGTTCAGTGTCTGGGTGTTAATATGTAAAAAAGTACTATACGTATTCTATCACTTATCTAGTCGCGATATTATAAGGTTTGCTTAGTTTGCGGCCAGATGGCGCTGTGTGAAATATGTCCATCATCATCATATTCCTGCCCTTATCCCACACTAAGTGGGGTCGGCACAACATGTATTTTCTTCCATCTCCCTTTGTCAGACGTCATCTCAGTACTCACTCCTTTCTTAAGCATATCATCTTTCAGACAATCCATCCATCTTTTCTTTGACCTACCTCTTGTCCATGTGTGAAATATGTCCACGAATATTTATTTATATTTGTTCTTACTTCCAGGTACGATGGTGTCCGGCTACGTGGTCCATCAGAAGGAAACCGGCGACGTTTGGAAACTCCTCGGCAAGAAGAACCCTCAGCTGCCTCAGATGTTCTATCCCGTTGAAGACACGACCCCCATCACAACCGGCAAAGTGCTGGCCGCTCGCTGCACCATGAACAACACGCATGGATACCACGTCAGGATTGGGTATGTATCCTATGTTGAAACCTCTTGGTCACAGATTCTTCAGTAGCTTCTGTGACGGTACGAGCTGAAGGCCCACCTGATGTTAAGTTACCTCTGCCCATAAGAACAGCAATACGACTCAGGTCTACCCGACCGAAGTATGAGAAGAGCCAAGTCGCAGGATGAAACCTCTTGGTCACAGTTTATACAGCGCCATCTCGTGAATTTTTGTGGCACTTGATTGGTAATCACTCTTACAAAAAAAATCCGCTAAAACACGATTTTACAAAATAAAAAACCGTACTGAGATAAATATGAAGATGGGTCGTGCGATATCTCGTGAAATCAAGGCATCATTCATTATAATTTAATTTAAGAGATAAAACAAAGAAGGTTGAAATAAAACACCTTATTTCACTTTCCATTACACTATATTTCCTGATCTATACGAATCGAATGATACGAAACTATCTATAGCTAAATCTAAACTGATATCGTTAATTATCTCAGACAATATCGATCATGAGAACTCACGCTCTTTCCTTCCCTCCCCCGCTTCGCCGCGCATTCCCAAGGCGTGGTGTAGCCATTCCTGTCAAACTATAGTAAATACATTTATCAACAATGTAAAAATTATTTAAAGTGGGGGCAACCGATAGTGGTTTGTGCAGAGCATATGGAGGAAACGGTAGAACATGTAACCATACATTGCATAGGCACTAAAGAAACTAGAATCAAGACGGGCCTACAAAAATTAATCAACTCTAAGACACCACAGCAATCGCTGGAACAGTGCTGCCAACAAGTTTTAGTTAACGACGGGGGACGATGCACAAAACACCCTGATGCAGGACATCAGTGCAGGCCCACTCCCAACTACAATTAGAATTATTAGACTGTGAAAATAGAACAAATAGAGGTGACACAATTGGCATCAAAACGAAATAAAATTAATACAAACGTCCTATTTAATTTTCAGAGCAACAAACATGGATGAGATGTGCAACTTCTACCTCATGTACTGGGTCGAAAACGGTACCCCTTTGAAGCAAAAGTACTGTTTCTCACCTGGCCCGCCTCGTTACTACTGGACCAGAGCCCTGGAGAACTTCAACAGGATCCCAGACAAAGAGGCTAGCGCTAAATACTAAACTTTGCAGTAACTAAAAGGACGCGTGAGGTTGAGGGGATTCGCTAAGGGGGATATTGGATATTTGGTGTACATTAGTATGACTTGTGGTAAAATTCATTAGAGGGTGAAATTGTGGTTATGTAGAGGGATTTATGCACAGGTCACACTTCTTAAAAATATGTATTTTCGTTACCTACCTCACCACTTGTTGGTCTACTGTATATTAGGTTTACGGACAGAGAAATATTGAACAGTTCTCGATTTTCTATCTCTGTCCTTCATTTGGCTGGCGGTCGAGACAGAGGGAAAGTCGATTTGATATCAATTCAAATTCTTATTGAGGTATTTGAGGTTTTTAAATCATATTTTATATGTATTTGGCACATATAAAATAACGATTCCAACATAAGTGAGTAATTGAATAACGAATAAACCGATTTCAATAATTTAAACAATCCGTTACTATTACTATAATAATCCATTATTATTATATTAATAATTTAATAATAACGGATTATTATATTAATAATAACGGATTGTGATTGCGTTGTCGCTAAGATATATTATCCTGATAATTTAGACTGAATGAATATAAATTGAAACATTCCTTTAAAAGACTACAAAACTCACTAATTTCTCAATCAAAATTTATCAATTAAAAAGTTAATTAATAGTATTTAGCTGTATGTGGGTTATCAAGAATCTTCTAGTCAAAACAGTATAAAAGACTTATCCATAATAATTGTCTGTATGTATTAATTAGTGTGTCTTAATTATTTTATGATATATTTGACGTGAGTAAGTTTTAAGAAACAATATCGAACCTATTTTAATCTCAGATGAAAATATTTAACATCCCAAAAATGCATCTTAATTATTATAATTTTTAATAAATAATTATATTATAGGGTTATTAATAAACAAATGACCCATCTCCTTGCGTTTTGTATAATTAAATGTGGTGTTATACCTAGACATCTTAATAATTTGTAACCAAATGAATTTCGATCTTATATCTTGGTTATAAGGTCCAATGTACGTCTCGTAAGATGTTAATATTAAAATATATATTTGTAATAATATAATGTTATATCAATAACTCGACCACGGCAAGAATTTGGACTCTGACTTTGTAAATATCGTTAGTTAAAATAATATAATTTTATCAAAATGGTTAATTTGAGTGTGTTGTTAGATCATCTTATCGTATTTTTGCAGTTCTCAGTGCCAAATTACCTAATAATATTGTACCATTTTCTGATTACTATAGTTAAATAAAGATAATTGTTTTGCCCGCCATATTTGATTGCAAAATTGCACAGAAATTTGCAAAATCGGCCTAAAATTGAGTTTTGAATATAACCTTTCATTAATAAATCTGATACTGAATGTTGGCGTACTTCAAAGCATACATATCCTCAATTTGATATCATTTACGTAAGAACCCGAGAAAATCTTGACATTCCAAAATGATCTAGTAGTATAGTTTTTTATTAATTTTAATTTTCTGTATTGATTGGTGCTGTTTGGTTGATTTTACGCACAAATGCTATTTTTTTCTTTGTAAATGTATCTCAGTGACATGCTATGAGAGAACAACGTATTGCGTTTACACTTAAACAATATAGATGAAATGTTCGAAATGAAATGACAAAATGGCGACGGAGTCTTGCTATACTGTGCTTGCGCCTGCGCAGCGCTGATGCCTCGACATTGTGTCGACCGCGCCGCGACTGTTACAGCAGCTTACTATCGCATTTACATCCGAGTCTGAAGAACATCAAGCGCCGGCGCGCCTCTTGAACGGCCGTGAGCGATACGCCTAAGATCGATCAATCTTGCTAGTTCTACTGGCGCGAATCTAAACTACGTAACTTCCTTTTTGCCCTTATAAAACGTGAGATCTTTATAAGGACAACAAGAGATGGGAGAATAATATGGTACAACACAATACTATAGTGCTAGAAATTTCTAGTACGAGTCGTTGTCACAAATTCAATTAGCTATTTAGATAAGGCCGGTCTTCGCTGTTTAATATTTGCATTTTAATTGATTATTTTAAAGCCAACATAGGTATAAGTTATTTGATTATCTTCATGTTTTATGAGTTCAAAAAAACATGGGGTCGTCCTTTAATCATGTGATGTGTTTTAGCAAATTTTTAACCTCCCCCGGTGATTGGTGGTGAGGTTTTAGACTACCCCGCCCCCCTTACCCAAAATCACGTGTATGTTTTTGGCACAATATATATTGAAATTTGCAGAATATTATCTTTATACACAGGAAAAAAAAATAACAGCCTTAAATCAAGTATTATTAATAATTTATTTAAGTTATTAGTATTCATTTGTTATAAACGCATTTTAATTTATCTACGATTAACTATGTTTTTTATCAATTTATAGGTACTAATATTGCTTAGTTACGAGTTGGATAGTAGACGATAAAGTTAAAAACTTACATAGGAAATGTTTTAATGCACTTTTAGAATAATTATTGAGTGTTAGACACCGATTGTCCTTAATAAGATCTGAATAACTTATTAAACTATACTTTGTTATAAGCATAATATTATCATATCTAAATATACAAACAAACTGCTTATTGTTTATGATATTTGTATAATTTCTAAGTCTCCATGAACCATGCCATCGGCAAAAACCAATGGAATGGTTGATGTTTACAATTTAATAAGAAATTTAAATAGTTGAAATCTACTAAGATATAAAATAAATTAGTTTATTTGGAAACTAAAACTACTATTTTAGCGCTATATTATGTCCATTAAATTCAAAAATTACAATATCATTAAATATTTTTTGAACATAAAACTATTACTGTTTATAAAATAGTTGAATTGACTTCCATTTGTAATTAAACAAATCCTTGGTAAACCTCTAACGCATAATATAGAGTACCCATATATTTAACCAGAAATGTGAAATATAAAGCTATTCTGTTTTAAATAAGTGTTTTATTCTTAATCCTGATACATCCTTACACGATAAATAAAATTATAGCTTTCCTTACCGTACCAGCCTCTAATGTTCCACTGCAGGGACACCGGCCTACTCTCGATAGTTGAGAGCTTTCCTTAAAATACACTTAAATGGTAAAGTATCTGTTCCCCGCGACTTCGTCCGCGTGAGACAAACTTAGTACTGAGAGCCCGAGGAATTTTTAATTCTCATCTGGCTAGTCTAATAACAAACCACCAAATACAAAATCAGCAGATATCGTAATAGTGTCAAGGATGAGTACCATTCGAGTGTCTACACGTGCCATCTGGGAGATGCCAAAGGAGCGACCAAAACCACTAAAACTTGTGCCAAACTAGTCCTTAGAACTGCCTCCACATCTGGTAATCTGCCGGAAAGCAGTGATGCATTCGTATTGCTTTGTCCCGTTGGGAGAGTATAGGCCGGTGAAATTGAGGCGCACGTGACGTAACTCTCATCGGGTGACAGATACAACATAGTGCAACTAAGATTCCTCATACTTGGATCAGATAGTACTGCTGTTATGAGTGGAGGTAATCACTTACCATCAGATGATCGTCCTGTGACAGAAAAACTCAGTATCTAATTAGAGGAAAACTAGGTACCTACCCCACGGGCAGTAACTGAAGTAATGTGCCAAGCCACCTAATGTTAAGTGGTTACCTCCGCCCATAACAACAATATGACGTAGGTCCTCCCCGACCGAAGTATGAGATGACCCAAGTCGCTGGGTAATGGAAGCGTTCTGGAAGTTTATCATAGGTACAAACGTACACAATTGCCCATGAAAGATTCGTTAACCCTTTGTTATCTAAATTGTGGGATGTTCAATTTATTTTTGTTTCTCGTGTTAATACTATGCAATCATTGTGGATAGATCGGCCTGCCAAAACTTTCTTACGATCCGACAGGTGTTTAGAAAGACAGCTTTTTGTAACAGGACAAATGTGTGTTTGCCCATTTTCATATTACATGTCACAAGCGTGGAGTAGGGTCCCTAAACTAGAGATAGAAATTTTCGAGATAGTGTTTCACTGAAACGAAACCTGCAGAATACAGGTACAAGAAAATTTGGATGACCCATATTTTATTGTACAAAGAAAAGATGGATGGATTGTATGAAAGATGATATGCGTAAGAAAGGAGTGATTACTGAGATGACGTCTGACAGAGGGAAATGGATGAAAATACATGTTGTGCCGACCCCACTTAGTGTGGGATAAGGGCAGGAAGATGATGATAATGATTTTACCTAACTACACAGACCATTAACCATAGTACACGTGTATTCATGTAGTACCTAGTAGAACATCAATAACTAATCTACCTACCTGCCTAGTTCAGAAACAGGCGTCAAAGCGTTTCTCGCCACGCTTATTGTGAAAGTATTTAGAGATGTGACTGTTCTGAAAAAACGCTTCAAGTCTTAAAAAAACATAAATATTCACGACATTTCACACAGCATCATCTAGCACTAAACTAAGCGTATCTTGTACTATAGGAATTAAATAACTGATAGAATACTTACGCTACTATTTTTTGTAAATACATTTTACAACCATATAGTACAAATATCTATGATTATCACATAAATGCTTGTCCTGAGCGGGATTTGAACCCGCGAACTAAAGCGCAGAAAGCAGAGCTACTACCAACTAAGCTGTAGGGCCAGTCAGTAATAAGACTACACAGGTTTCTATAAAAAAATATATTTACTGCCGGAAACCTTTGTCAAGTAATAAGAAAGTAAGTTTTTAATTGCTCTCTCTCTCACTCTCTATTTTCAAATAAGTTTATTCAAGTATATTCAAGTCTTATAAGCCCTCTAGGTAAATTATACCATAATATAAAGTTTACATTTGCACGTACATAAGAAAAATCTTTCTAAATTCTGTATTCAGTCCATCCCTACTGAAGGTTGGGGGTAAGAGGGCAGGGGGTCGCACGTTTCCCCAACAGCTGCCATCCCCCGCCTCGGCCATGCGTGGGGCATTGGAATCTGGCAGAGAATTGTTTTAAGGTCAAACAACACTTAAATTTGTTGCCATTTTATTGGTTATTTACAGTCAAATTGGTTGTCATTATATTTTTATATCGAAAGCGGTTTCATGAGTTTTATGTTATAGTTGGAGCAAATGGTCCGTTTGCTGGTTTTTTCGACTGCAATATTTAACGGTAGGTTATTTTTTATATTCACAATTTAATATATTGTACAAAATAACCTAGCAATTAAAAAAGGATATTATTATATCATAATATAATATGTTGTATTAAATAATCTCGAAAATTAATTGCAAACATTTTACAGTATACATCAACCTTAATACTTACGAGATTTCTTGCAAATTACGTCGTGGACTTTTGTTGGGTTTGTACCAACTTGTGAACTTTAATTTTGTTTTTGTAGGTTGTCATTAAATTTTCTCTGTTATGTAAGGTCAGTATTTTACGAGATTAGATAATGTTACTTGCATGGTCGCGTAGATAATATCTGTGTTCATCTAGCATACAAGATGGGAAGGAAACAATATGTATGTATGTACTTTTTTGTCCAGAAGATTATTAATCAATCAACAATTAACCCGTGGAAAATTTACTAATAATTATCCATCTTTCTGTATGTCTGATCGGGATTTAAAGTCAGATAGGTACAACTTACATAAGAATTTCATTGCGATATCTAGAAGCAAAGAAATGAAAACGACAGTAATCTTTCTTACAAATTTCATACAATGTATTTCGTATTCTGCGACAATCATAATTCGCTTTGAAGCTTCTAGAATGTAACAAGCGAGGAATTTCATTTCTGGACCACGTTGAAAACTCTTTGCGATTTATAAGTCTTAAGAAAAACCTCAGAGCACGAGTAGGTACGAATCGCACTTGGGCGTTTTATTAACCTTATTTTAATGAATCTTTTTTATATGAAAAGGTCTGCTTCCAAGAATTTAAAGAAATAAATCTATCCTTAAGAAATACCTAAAGAATCCCTTGAGGAAAGGGTCCCAATTAAAAGATCAAGAATAGAAAGTATGCCTTTTTGATTATTAATTTCTAAAATTGCAGTCGCTTGAAAAATTATCTGTTCCACTGCAATGGGTGCACTTACATCAGTTAATTAGTTAGTTATAAAAATTACTTAAAATAGATTATACTTTTCTGAACGAACTTTTAATTAAGAATATTTAGATCGTTACTACCTATAAAGTAATAGTTTCGTGAAATGGTTTTACATAACTGAGAAACCTTTCCTATAAATACTTAGCCGTACTAACAGGGTTAAAAATAGTCCCAACATAACAATGAAAACACAAGCTAAGCTAATCTCAGGCGTAACAAAAGTTATATGTGAAGTTACGTACAATACTCGTTATGTAAGTAGGTATATATAGAACATTTTTCGCATTGTAGCTCAAGTATGTAGACACGCCCGCGGAAGCCCATAAATAATGACGCGACATACACATAAGCCTGTTTCTTTGTTGTAGTAGGCATGTATCTAGGCATTGGCTTGGACCTAGGAATGAAGGCAGAGGTGTCAGAAGCTGAAATATTAGGAGAAAAATGTTTTATAGTCTCAGATGGACGCAATTGCGACACGCTAATTTGAATCTAGGGGTCTGTTCTAGTGCTCCATTTCATCTCATCACCACCCTCTGGCTCTTTCGTCACTTATTCTTGCCAGGGGGTAAACGATTTCTTTTTAAAACAAGAAACATCCAAATTGGTATACCTCGGGAAACTAAAGATTCAGGAAAGCAAAATACGCTATTTCGTTAACTTGGATGACATATATTTTATAGTTATCTTGGCGGCAGTAGTGGTCGCACACAACTAGGCACAAGCTCTACTGCTACTTTTGATTTAAAAAAACGCGAGCATATGGACTCCCCAAAGAAATTAGAAACAATTCGGTTGAAAACAATGCCAACTCACTCGTTCCCACATCCTTTTACTTTCCAAGACATCGCGTGGTGTGAGGTCGCGTGGAGGCCCGCGTGCCTAACACTAGGTAATTGGCTCAGCGCGGATTATTGCGAAAGTGTTGTCTGAAAGGCGATATTACAGGCTTACGTCAGCCCTGAAGGTGAGGAATTTGAACTTTGACCCTGGCCCTACTAAATGGGTGGGGATGTCAGTGTAATGGGCTAGAGCCAATCAATGGGTTGACAATGCTTTGACTGTCCTCACAATTAGGTTGCTCGGTAGTTAGTATATCTGCCTTCTACGCTGTAGGTCGTGAGTTCGGTTCCCACAACACAAAAATTTGTTTAAAGAACATAGATGTTTGTTCTGTGGTTGTTAATATGTATTGTATAAGTATCCTATCAGTTATCTAGTTTGTTCGTTTGCGTTACTTTGCACGTTATGAAATTTCTATGAATATTTATTATCTCTGAGATTCTTGTGTGAGTTATCTAAATGTACAAGGTAATAATTGTGTAAAGGCCTTTGATTGAACTAGACAGAAGAAGGAGTCTTTCTGAGCTCTTTTTCAGTAGAACATAACCAAAAACTTTGCCACGCAATCACTTTGATAAATAATTATGCAGGTAAAGGATTGTTTTAAATCTTTTCCGCTGAATTCATAATCCGTAAAATACCCGTAGATCAGCGGATTTACGGGTTTTTTGCCTTGATTGAGGCGTGAACATACATACATCGACGGCACCGTAGATTAGTAGTTCCCGGGTTCAATTCCCGGCTTCGGCAGACTTAGTGTGACGAGCGTAAAGTTTGTTCATACATCCATGCCATAGAGACAGAGAATCCTAGTGCAAGGGTATGAGTATGTAAAAGTTACGTTAGCTGACAAACTTTCGCATTTATAATATTAGTATGATCTACACATATTGGTCAACATTTGAGAGTCCACACGCACTAACCCTCACCAAACCGTGACTCCAAAACAAATTAAATCCAGCGCTCCCAAGCATTTCCACCGCTCATCAATTCCTTTGATAACAGGTAAACTGTACTTTGTTTGATATGAGCGGAGCTGTCACGCTCATACGAACCAATTCCACGTTTTCCCTTTTCAAAGGAATCTCACATGGCCCAATAAGCGCTCACACCTACGTAAAGTAAATTGCGTTACGTATCAATGTTACGTTAATATTTTCGGTACAATGATTCTGTTAGTTTCTGAAGTACAATTACCAACGGTGTGTACCACTTCTGAAGTTAATTTTTCGTTTTTATTACCAGGAGAACCGCATCATTAGTTTTCCTCCAAATTGACGCTTGCAAGAGTAACTAAGCTAATGGTGGCACAGCTACAGGGTCCCTAGAAGATTCCTACCTCTTTCCGGGTTGGCCCGGGTCACGTCTTCGAATATGCTAAAATTGGAAACCATTGAGTTGATTACGATGACGTTGCATACGACCTGCATTCATTTATCATATTCTAAGGCAAATGTGAAATGATATCAAGCAGTCGAAAGTAATTTCAAATACATCGAAAATCCAAATACATTTTTAATTTATAGGTATAGGTTTTTTATGTGAAAAAAGCGATGGGAACAGCTTAAGGCCCGTCTGATGTTAAGTGGTTACCACCGCCCATAACAACAGCTATCCGACCTACCACTACTAGTCCGCCCAGACCGAAGTATGAGAAGACCCAAGTCGTACCCGTTGTGCCCGTCACCCGAGACGAGGTTGTTACGTTCCATGCGCATGTAATTTCACTGCACCCTTCCACAGCAATGCGTAAGTTCATGTTTCCTAGATCTATAGATACCTGTTTCAAAATATCGATGTCAAACTTATTTTAGTTTCTACAATATATCATTTGCGTATTTCATTGACAGTTAATTTCATCGTCCTGTCCTTTCACTGTAATTATTAAATGCAATCACGGTACGGGTAATTATAATGCACACGGCATACGAGAAGGGGCCGACGTAGGTAAAGCTGTGACGTAAATACCTATCATCTGTGGTCTAAGTCATGTGATATTTTGTGAAAACCAGATTCACTTTATAAACTAAATTACCTCGGTACCTGACATGGGTAGGTTTGAGAAAAATGTAAAGAAATATCTGCAGGGTAGGCAGAAGAGAAATATCCGCGGAAGAGTGATACCGTACCCGTAGCGTGAAGGCGTAGTGTAGGAACACCAAGGGGGTTTTAGTGTGTATTCCCCCAGCACTGCTATTTCTGAGTAGTGTTGGGGGTGAGTCACACATAACCCCACGCCTCCCCAAGGCGTGGGGTATACGCAAAGTATTTCCCCCTTGAAAAAAAAAAAAAGAAAAAACAGGGTAGGCAACGCACCGGCAACGCCACTGGTGTTACAGATGTCAATAGGCGACGGTGACCACTTACCATCAGGTGGGCCGTAAGGCTGTTTACCAATATAACATAAGAAAAAAAAGGTGTAACCCTCTAAGGGCAATAAATGAGGGGAGAAAGTATTGAATTCGATTATTTTAGATTTTTTTAATCAGTCCCATCTTACTTTTGATATTTCCATACAAACTTGAAATGGCAATAGAATAAAGCAAAAAATTATTTATACTCGCAATCTCTCATGACTTGAATGACGTTATGAGAAAATATATCACAGGAATACTGAAATAATTTTATTGTTCCTAGGCCACTTGAATTATTCGAGTATTTATCGAAAAAACATCATTAAACATATTATATTTTTTGTGTAACAAATGGGACGGGCGGCCAGTGAAAGGCCACCTAATGTGAAATGGTTACCTCAGTACATAACAAGAGCAATACGACTTAGGTCCCGACCTGGTATGAGAAGACCCAAGTCGAACCCCATTGCGCCCGCCACCCGAGACGGGGAAGACCCCTCCACCGGAACATAGAAATGCCAGTGCACCACAATAGAGTGAAATTAGTAAAACTCCGCTAAAGTTCTAATAACTTCTAGTGGGAGAAGAGCAAAGGCACTTTGTGGAAAAATATGGGGGAGACAAAAGCCTCTCCCTTTATTCCCCCCCTACCTCTCCCTTTATTCCCCCCTTCCACTCCCTTCATTCCCTTTATTCCTATATTATTAAGTGAAAAACTCATTGGTGCACATGTGGTTCAAATCCACACGTGCACCAATGAGTTTTTCACTTGAAAAATTCATGTGGACAATACCACGTACTCGAAGCGATGAAGGAAAACATCGCGAGGCCCGATACCGGCGTGTCTTAGAGCTAGAAATTCGAAGACATATGACATCTACCAACCCGGATTAGGCTCTCGTGGTAAATCAAAGCCAATTTACTCTCAATTATCGAGAGTAGAGTGGTGTCCCTGCAGTGGGAACATTAGAGGCTGGCACGGTAATATGTTTAAATGTAATTTGATTCTTTTCCTATTACATGCGCAAATGTCATTTCACAGCTGATTGTCATATTCAGTATCAAGACAGAATACGTTTGTCAGGTCAGTTCAACAATTTCGACAAAAACGCAGGACAAAACAAGAAAACCAAACTTAAAGGGAATATTTCATTTCATCTTTATTTTTATACTTGAAACTGTAGATCAGTACAGCTGAAAAGAATCAAAATATTTATATTAATGGCTGAATCAAATATTTTTTTATAAATTTACTGGTACATTCGAAGGGATTTCAAATTATAAACAGAAAACATTACCAACGTGAACGACCTGACTTGAAATTTCAACTTGTATGTTATCGTTTTGTACATTCGCTTGGTTTTCTTAGGAAATTGCTGTTTGAGTTTAAAAAGTTCACAACTTTGTATTTGTTTGATGCTTTGTTTGCAAATTTGTAAGCCTTTTTCGTCATTCTGTGGTTTTTTCTACACTGTACAAAATAATAGTCACTTGAGTGTTGGTAGGATAGGAGGGGCAAGATATGACAGCAACCCACAATCCTGTGAAACGCCTAACATGAGTACAAAGTTATAAGAAAAAAACGAAAAGAACTATGAAGACTATGAAGTAATATCACATAATATGTACGTTTGAGAACTTCTTAGTTATTCTTTATACATTAAATACAAAGTGTTTATGTATTAAATTGTGTAAAGTACCTTTTGATTGTATTTATAGCTCTAATGGTTTTAAAATCTATGATGCGGGAGTACTCGTTTCGGTTTAGTACTAACTATGCGTACTAACGCTTAACATTTGTTGACACCTTCATTTTTCCCAATCACCACTAGCTTTCCCAATGCGATTATATTATCCATTCTAATTTACCCCATTTTGTAACGGGGCAAAGTGACCGAAACTATTTTTGTTTACCACCTATCTGTTTTATTTATTTTTGTACGATCACTTTTGATGTTATGGTGTACAATAAATTCTATTCTTGGTGCATTTTATTTCATCTTAGAAAGGTTTTTCCAAAGTATGTTCGATAAATGATACAACACGCAGAGAACACGGGGGACAGACGCCGACTTTCAATCTGAAGGTCACTGGTTCAAACCCACACGTGCACCAATGAGTTTTTTCACTTGAAAAATTTATGTGCGCAATACCACATTCTCAACGGTGACGGAAAATATCGTGAGGAAACCGGCATGTCTTAGAACCAAAAATTCGACGACATGTGACATCTACCAATCCGGATTGCGCTCCCGTGGTAGATCAGAGTCCATTCACTCTCAATTATCGAGAGTAGGCCGGTGTCCCTGCAGTGGGTACATTAGAGGCTGGTATGGTATGAGCCAAATAATTACCCCCTGGTTGATTCGCCCCTCTCTTCTCTTGCTTCCGGCCACGTGACATTGCCACGTAAAAATAAATGGGCGGTTTGAGAGTAAATAAAAAATTGAGAGTTTCCACGCCAGATATTTTCAGTTTGTACACACTTACTCTGAACTCTGAACCCTTAGGGTCATTATGCTGATGACTGACCTGACGCAACGCCGATACCACGACAGGATCTGAAACTTATGAAATCAAGATGTTTCCGAAGAACCTGTTTGAAAAAGATCAATATCAATACCTATATTTAATAACCACAAATTGTCATTAGAAAATCTATGTACCTACAGCTAATTTTATTATACAACTAGCTGACCGGGTTACGCGTTGCTGTGGTTAACGTTTTTGTCATACGATATTATAATTTGCAATAAAATAATATTGCGATCATAAATTGAGATGTGAGCTATCCTATCTTTCAAGTTGGATCAAACTGCACACAGTGTACAAATTTGATACACAAAATCGGTTATTGACTTACGAACTTTTTTGTAGGTTTTAATGGGATCTACAAACCCGTAGTACATCATTTTGTTCTATTGTCAATAGTTTTTGCAGCGCACCGAAAAATTGGTTTTCGATTTTACACCTTGTGTTATAAAATAGCAATTTTATTACGGATCCCTAATTTTGAAAAAAAAAACATAGCCTATAGCTTTCCTCGATAAATAGACTACCCAACACTGAAAGAATCATTCAAATCGGACCAGTAGTTTCAGAGATTAGCGCGTTCAAACAAACAAACACTGCAGCTTTATAATATTAGTATAGAATTAATCACGGCGTGGTCGTTGCCTTACGTACTTGTGCGAGTCTGAATAGCGTAGCCAGGCAACGAGACAGGGTGGAGCAAAATCATTCCAACTGTGAATTAATCTAGTCTACTGGAAGGACTCGCATATCGAGAGTTCCTTGCCAAATGGCAAAAATAGGAAGGTGACATTAGAGCGTATGAAACCTAACACCCCCGTTTCGGGTCTTCTAATTTTTGGGTCGGGGACGATCTAAGTCTATTGCTGTTTAGTGGCGGAGGTAACCACTAAACATCAGGTAGCATTCAGCTGGTCCTGTAATTTGTGTTACATAATAAGAAACAGTATTCACGTGTCATCCTCAAGTTTCACTCCACTTAGATTCTGTTGAGACCACGTGACTTATTTCTATTCAATAATACGTCACCATTCTCTGGGCTAGCATAATAATAGACAAATAATTTGCAATAAAATAATATTGCGATCATAAATTGAGATGTGAGCTATCCTATCTTTCAAGTTGGATCAAACTGCACACGGACAAATTTGATTAAAATCGGTTAAGTAGTTTAGGAGTCCATCGCGGACAAACATCGTGACACGTAATTTATATATTGTATATTAAGATATAAATTTATGCAAGTAAATTCTGATACGGGTGTCATAGTCACAAAGGACAAAAACACAAGGCAAACACCCAAGACCCGAGGACAAACTTTATGCTCATCACTCAAGTCTACCCCGGAACCCAGGACCATATCAAGAGCAAGACTAAGCCATGAAGTCGCCGAGACATAAGTTATCTTCTTCTTCGTTCTTGTGAATAAGTGGCTTACTCTGGTGTTGGAATTTTTAAGCGGCCTAAACGCCTCCAACATGGCTTATCAACTAGTATAGCCGGGGCCGACATCTCAACGTACCCTCCAAAGCACGAAGCGCTTAGTTCAAATGCCACTTAGTGGCAACCCATTCAAGTACTGACCGAGCGGAAAATTGCTTAACTTAGACGATCTGTAAATAACGTAAACGATAAACTAATTGCACCCCTATTCGACGTTGGGAAGGGGGAAAAACGAGTGACGTAGATGCGCGTACCGTTAAATTGGAGTGACGTCACCTGCCTCGTGTGTGCCCCCTTTCAGGGGGACAATGGAGATAATTAAACATTTGAAAGCCAATTATTTTAACGGTAATTAGTTTTTCAATGTTATCATCAGCTTTCAGCCAGGTATATTTAAATACACTCATAATACATTTAAATAGTACCTTTATATCTTTACAACTAGGGTCCATTAAGAATTCAGCGGAAATAAAGTGTTTTTACTTTAATTTTGACTTATGTCATATAACAGTCGTGCAGTTTGGGTTTGAACCAGCGACCTTCAGATTGAAAGTCGGCCACCAGCGTGGTGGCCCAGGGGCACAATTACTTTATTTTATCTGATTTTGTTTTATAAATAAACGTTTACACACTCATACCTCTGCACTAGGATACCCCGTGTCGCAGATGGCATGGACAAACACAGATACAAGATAAACACCCAAGACCCGAAAACAAATTTCATGCTAACCACACAAAGTGTGCCCCGGCTGGAATCGAACCCGGGACCGCTCGCTTCGAAGGCAGGCTACTAATAAGCCACGGATCTATTAATTCATTAATTCACACTCTCCGCTTGTTAACTGAGGAATGAGTTTCCTCTTGAGGTTTTCCCGTAGAGTTCGACTTGGGAAAGGGCACATATTATATAAAGACTGATTAATAAAAATTAATAAGTCGATTTACTTTCATTAGCTTAATTAATGCCATTAGTGGTGGAATTTCTTCATTAAACTTCTAGAGAACCTCCACGACGGTACATTATTAAAATAATAAAGGATATTCCAAATGGCCAAATCAATGGCGCATAAATCTCGTAACAAATACACAAAATAACTGGAAATAAATGAATTCAGAACTTTTGTATTATTTTTTTACTCGGTTATAGGTATATGAGTAACTTTCATTCAAGTATTTACATATATAGGTGTATCCTGGTTTGATATTTCACCAGCATACATAACTATCTCATAAAATTCTATGCCCTAAACAGCTGTACGCAGAAGCGATCCTTCGATCAGCTGTGAGGTCAAGGTTCCCCGGGTTAGGGGATGGGGATGCGTGGGCGTTGCCATGGCAACCGACCTCCGCCCGCCCACGGTAGGTAGTCAATCAATTACCGACGGTGAGAGCACATTTTCTACAATAACGGTGCATTTGTCATTCGTTACAGAAGGATTGATGTAATTTCGTAAGTTTGAGATATACCTGTCCCTATTACTGCTATAATCTCTGGTACCCTGGGCTATATAAGGTATAGGTATCTCTGACTAGCCACAGCTCAGTTGGTAGCAGTTCTGCCAATAAAAATATAAATGACGGCTTAGTTGGTAGTAGCCCTGCCTTCGAAGCGAGGGGTCCTGGGTTCAATTCCCGGCCGGGGCACACTTTGTGTGGTGAACATGAAGTTTGTTCTCGGGTCTTGTGTTTCTGTGTTTGTCACCATGCCATCTGCGACACAGGGAATCCTAGTGCAGAGGTATGAGTTTGTTAACGTTGTTTTTGTTTTTGTTTTATATTTAAAACCGAATCCCTATTTCTCTTGGTCACGCCGTAACTTGAGACGTTTTAACCTATTCCATTCATCTTTTGTTTATATTTTCTAATTTGTAGAAGGTTATTTCGGAAAAAAATAAGAAAATTGCGCAGAATGTTGCCAGAAAACTGCGGGTAACACTGCGGGGCGTAGCTAGTCTACAATAATATTAAACTAGAGTTCAACGAAAAACTGTTGGTCAAATTTACTTTTTTATTAAAAACCGATGTATGTCTAAGGAGATCAGCAATTAAAACTTTATTTTTATTTTGAAGATTTAAGCTTAAAGCTTTGGTATCATCAATTTATAATATAAAGTATATTGATTTATCTCATTTAGTCTTATTGCTTGATCTTATCTGTTTTGGGTAATTACAGCGTTACTTATTTTAATAATTAGCAAAGCAATTTGCATGAGTTGTAATTGTTAGTATGAAAAACTATCACTACGTCACATTTTTTTCTCTTGATATTTTAAAATATAAATACTATTCAAATTTCCAACTCTTCTGGTGGGTTTTTCACAGTTTTCTTGAAACAAACCTTTACTAAACCATTACAAATACAAAAAGGAAATATAACTTCGCCAAATAGATGGAGCCGTTTTCAAGACAAGAAAGACTTGATGTTGATTGATGACATATGAAAATTGATTTCTATTTATAAATATATGCACCACGCGGTTTCACCCACGTAGTTCCCGTTCCCGGGAATACGGGGATAAAGTTTAGCCAATGTTAGTTGTTGATAATGTGGCTTCCCAATGGTGAAAGAATTTTTAAAACGGGTTTAGTGGTTTTGGCGTTAAAGCGTAACTAACTAACAAACTCACTATCACATTTATAATATTAATACTAGCTGCCGCACTGAGGTTTCACCCGCGTAGTTCCCGTTCTCGTGGGAAAACGGGGATAAAATAGAACTTGTGTTATTTGCTGATAAACGAGCTTTCCAAAAGATTTTTTTAAATCGGATTTTTTAAATTTAGGCGTGAAAGCGTTAAAAACAAACATATAAACATACTTTTGCATTTACAATATTTTTATATTTAGGATACATAATACATGCCGACAGTCATGGGTTCGATTCCCACTTAGGGTGACCATTTGTTTCGAACATAGATGTTTGTTCTGTGTGTTGATATGCATTTAATGGAAGTATTAACAAAAAAAAAATATAACTATTCTAACTGTTATCTAGTTCTCTTGGTGTATACCAAGTGTATACCCTTGGTATACTATGGGATATATCCCATAGTATGCTTTTCACACAACGCCATTTAGTCCAAAATGGCGTTATGTGAAAAGTTTATGAATATATATTTACATTTTATTTGATGTACCGTAGGTGACGGGACGAGAGAAGGCCACCTGATGTTAAGTGGTTACCTCAGACCATAACAACAGCAATACAACTTAGGTCCTCCCCAACCGAAGTACGACAAGACCTAAGCGCCCCGTTGCGCCCGTCACCCGAGATAATTAATTACACCACCATTAATTACCACGTAATAGAAGGGTACATACAGAAATAGATGTTCAACCAGAATCATACCCAACCCAACCAAAAAAGCCAGATTCTTTTAATGTAATGAATCCTACTACTATTATAAAGGCGAAAGTTTGTAAGTATGGATGTATGGATGTTTGTTACTCTTTCACGTAAAAACTACTGAATGGATTTGAATGAAACTTTACCACAATATAGCTTATACATCAGAATAACATATAGGCTAAAATTTTTGAGGTTTCTATAAAATCTATATATATAAAAGAAGTCGTGTTTGTTACAACACTTATAACTCGAGAACGGCTGGACCGATTGCCATGGTTTTTGATTTGTTGGATTTGTTTCCGTCCCGAATAGCAGAATAACTATTAAAACATTGGAAAATAAACGAAAAAAATAAAATCAATTTATCCCCGTATTCTCCACGGGAACGGGAACTATGCGGGTGAAACCGCGGGGCGCAGCTAGTTTCAATATAAAACCAAGGTACCCAAGTTTTATAATTATTTTATGACGTCACAAAAGGATGATAATGACGAAGGCACGGACGAGCGCGATGACACGCACAGTGAGCACAGATATACGCATTGACCCATGTCACTCCTCGCCGCTACACGCCTCAAAGCTTCAGGCCGAAGGTGGATGAAGGATGAACCACACCTTTATACCTACATGGACAGGGAGATAGATTTATTGATCACAAAGGCACATTAAATAGAACTAGGTACAGAAGGTAAACTCCTTGGAGATGTATAAGATATTTTAGGGGCCCAGTTGTGAGTAACCATTTAATCCTTACACTTTTTTTTATGTGAATGAGTGACGTAACGAGCTGAGGGCCCACCTGATGGTAAGTGGTGACCCTCGCCCATCACAGCAGAAATGCGTGCGACTCAGTATGAGATCCAAATTTTTACTGAGTCCATCACCCGAGTTGGGGATGATACGTCTCATGCGCATGTGATTTCACCGGCAGCCACACCCTTCCACCGGAACACAGTAATGCAACCACTACCTGCTTGGCGGCAGAGTCCAGATGTGGTGTCAGTACCTTTCCGGACGAACTTGGCATAAGTTCTACTGCTACTTTTGGTTGCTCCTTTATCACCACCCAGGGGGTGTAGGGAATCAAAGGGTACACACCTACGTACCCCCTGTGGTGCTACAGGAGCAACAAAAAGAAGCAGTAGAACTTGTGCAAAGTTTGCCCGGAAAAGTACTGCCTACACACCTGGTAATCTGCCACTAAGCAGTAGTGCACTCGCATTGCTGTGTGCCGGTGGAAGGGTGTGGATGCCGAGGAAATCAAAGGCACATTAGACATTCCCGTCTCGGGTGACAGGCGCAACAGGAACACCTACGTCGTGATGTTGTTACGGGCAGTGGTAACCAATTAACATCAGGTGGGCCTTCAGCTCCTCCCGTCATATCAGTAGTATAAAAAGTAATACACGCTCGTGATTCCGCAATGTAGTGCAATTCAACTTGTCTTGTCTAGTATCGTTAAGTGCCTATTAATATTCTGCGCGTATAAGCTATTAGTGTAGTATTATTACGCGTGATAGCTTGTTTTGCTCTGACCACTTGAATCCTTGTTTCTTTTCCGTTCGCCGATTCAATGTCAGCGAGCCATTATGAATGTGGTCGCGCTTACCTTTTGGTGAGAGCCTTTCGCTCTCGGCAAAAGCCAGAGTACAAATGTCAAGGTTGTCTGCGACCAGCAAAATATAGACCAATAAAAAAAACGTATCTGAATTTTAGATTTGCTCGGCCTGGCAAAGGTCACATGTGCTACCTACTTTTAGAATCAGCAGTAATGAGAGATTTTAAGCGACTTATCCTCATTTTATCTGTGTACACAGTCCTATATCTTTAATCAACTCTCTCTATCCTCAAAGGTTTGCTGGAAGTTTCTGGAATATTTAAAGGGGCTCTCATACAAAAACGTGTTATTATATTTTGTTCGTTTTTGATAACGGCAACAGATAGAGCTTGAAATATTCACAGAACATTAAGTTATATTCATATTTAGTTAAACTTTAAGAATAAATAATGAAATTAAAATAAAATTAATATGTCATTCTACATTATGTAAAGGTTGATCTTTGAGGGAGCATATCAATGAAACTCCGTGTGTTTGCTATGACTGATTTAATACCCAAATCTACCCTCACTTCAATATAATCGAATACATACCCACACAATCCCCTTATCAAAAAAAAAAAAAACTTTTACAAACATACATTTTAAACTATTATTATAATATAAACTATCCTTACAACATTTTTTAAATTTAATAAAAAATATTTAAGAATAATAATGTTGCTTAAAAAAAACATATATACCTAGTAATTGAATGTTTCCAGATTATTACTATTTTTTCTAAAAGAGGTTTGGCTTTTTATTTTTACATAACACATATATTTATAAATATAATATAAACTGCATAATGATTCCAAAAACACTTCAATACCTTTAAATTATTTAACCCTTTCATTCTATATTTTAATTCAACGCTCATCAAAATTGCTTCTCAATACGATTACAATAAACAAAGATTAGAATACATGCATAATCACATTACTCATATTATGGTCATCAAGTACCTACTTTGCTGATAACAAATGCATAAAAGAAATCAATGTTTCTTTTGCATTATAAAGTGATAAATTAATGAAATGTAACATATGACAATTTTTTTTTTTTTTTTTTTTTTGTTTTTGTTTTTTTTCATTTTACATAACATAACCTATTTATATTATATTTATCTACTTTGTTACATAAATAATATGACACTGACACAGTAAGTTCAGTAATTTGTCGTGTTCCTTGGTCATGCGAGGATCAGTGACGTGATGGCACCACCACTGGATAGGTCCACCGATCAGGAGGTATCACTTCCCTGCCAGAACGAGTGCGATAATTAGATGAATGAGTTTGTTGACCTTGAATACTGGAACCGGAACTATCAGAAGAGTGAGTCGCGTTGCCAGTTACATTACTATTTTCACCAATATCATCATATTGCGTTGAAAAAGTAGGCAAGGGATCAATGCGATCATTTGAATCATATATTATATGTTTCCGATTGCGTCTCAGTAAACCTCCAAATTGCATTTTGACCCAGTATGAACGCGGATCTATTTGTTTTTGTATCGTACCGGGAGCCCACGCATTACCGTGCCTAATTTTTACCTTTTGACCAATAGAAAAAGGTTTTAATTGCCGTGAACCTTTATCAAAATATTTCTTTTGCTCCAACTGGCGAGTTGTCATATTTTTGTGAACATTTAGATGTATTTTTGGTTTTAAAGCTGAAGGTGAAATAGGCAATGTGCTGCGGAGTTTTCTGTTATATAGTAACTCGGCCGGAGACGGTATGTCTGCACTTATCGGCGTATTTAAATATTCTAGGTACGCGATATCAAAATCTGACCCTTCGTATTGAGTTTTCTTCATAATATTTTTAATGGATTGTATCGCACGTTCTACCTGGCCATTCGATTGTGCATATCCCGGAGAAGAAGTTTTATGTTCAAAATTCCAACTATCAGAAAACTGTTTGAAATTGTTTGACGAAAATTCTGGCCCGTTATCGCTCATCACTAGCTGCGGGATGCCGTGCCTTACAAATATACGCTTCAATTTCTTTATAACTTCCTTAGACTGCAAAGAATGTAATGTTTCGATTTCAATAAATTTACTATAGTAATCTACTGCTAGAATATATGATCTGTTGCTAAAATGAAAAATATCTACTCCAATCTTCTGCCATGGAGTGTTAGGGATTTCATGACTAATTAACGGCTCTTTAGTATTCTGTTTTCGATGAGTCAGACACACCTGACAGTTAGATAAATAATTTTCTAATTGCGAATTTATATTGGGCCAAAATATACTTTCTCGCGCCCGTAATTTACATTTTTCTATACCCATATGACCGGTATGCACACTTTTTAACATTTCGTGTCGTAAACATTTAGGAATTATAATTCTAGAACCTTTCCACACTAAGCCAAAATCAGCTGTGAGCTCATCTCTGTAATTCCAGTATGGATTCAAAATACTATGTAATTCATTCTTATGTACAGGCCAACCTGATCTCAATGTTTTGATCAAAGTCTGTAACTCGCTATCATTTTCAGTGCACTTTTGTATCTTTACTAAATGCGAGTCAGTCAGCTGGTTGGTCGCTGATAACGCACACACCTGCGCCTTGAAGTCTAGATAGTCACGAGGCTGCGTTGGTGCGCAACCGCCACGCGTTGTGACCGGCGCGACTGCTCGGGATAATGTGTCAGCTATATACAAATATTTGCCTGGCTTATAAACGAGCTTAAAAGAATATGGTTGCAATCTCAGCAACATTCTTTGCAAACGAGGCGGGGCATTTGATAATGGTTTATTTATAATACTCACTAGTGGTTTATGGTCTGTTTCTATTGTGACATCTGACCTACCATAAATATAGGTATAAAACCTTTCGCATGCGAAAACACACGCATATAGCTCTTTTTCTATTTGTGCGTACGATTGTTCTGTTTTTGTTAACGCTTTCGACGCATATGATACCGGTAAATTATTCTGTAACAAACATGCCCCCATTCCATTTTTACTTGAGTCCACAGAAATTGTTATTGGTTTGTCTAGTGTGTAATATTGAAGAACTGGTGGGCTTATTAATAATTGTTTAATTTTATCGAAGCTTTGTTGGTGTCTTTCACCCCAATGCCATTCTACATCTTTTTTTAATAATTCACGCAACAAGGCTGTTTGATCTGACAAGTTAGGAATAAAACTCCCAACATATGTTACCAAACCTAGAAATCGTTCAACATCTTTAACATTTTTCGGAGTAGGCATATTTTTTATCGCATTTATGTGTGATTCATCAGGTGATATACCATGTTTTGATATTTTATGACCCAAATATGCAATCTCTGACAATCCGAACCTGCACTTTTGTTTATTTAATTTTATATTGATTTCTCTGCATCTTTGTAATACCGCTTTCAGTCTTTGGTCGTGGCTTTCCTTATTGGGCGCAAACACCAAAATATCATCAACGAATTGAATGACGCCTTCTAAGTCATCCAAATGTTCATACAATTTTTTATGAAATATTTCTGAGGCTGAACAAATTCCAAATGGCATACGCAAAAATCTATATCTGCCAAAAACCGAATTAAATGTACATAAATCAGTGTCTTTTAATTTTACTTGCCAAAATGAATGTTTCGCATCTAATGTGCTGAATACAGTGGCACCAGATAACTGTGCTGTGACTTCCTCAAACGTGGGAAGTTTGAAATGTTCTCTCCGAATTGCAATATTTAAATCACGGGGATCCAAGCATATCCGTATGTCGCCACTAGGTTTCTTTACAACTGTCATGCTATTCACCCAATCCGTTGGACCTTCTACTCTTGCTATAATACCTTGTTTCTGCATTTGTTCTAATTTATTCTTTACCTGTTCCCTAAGGGCAATTGGGAGTTTACGCGGGGGATGTATCACTGGATGGGCATTATCTTTCAATTGTATTTTGTATTCCCCCGGTAAACAACCAATGCCTTCAAAAACATCTTTATAATCATGTAAAATATGATCATAGCTAGTGTCTATAGATAAAATTCTTTTTACCAACATTAATTCTTCACATGCATTTTTACTCAAAATCGGAACGGAATCAACATCGACAATTATAAATTTTAAAAAGTAGAAATTGTTTTTGTACATTATCTTTAAGTAGCATTTTCCTAAAACTACTATACTACTCCCTGAATAACCTTGCAATTTTATGGAAGTTCTCATGAGATCGCTTTCGGAAACATCAATATATTGGTGTGTGAATATGACTCCGCCCTTTCTCAACAGATGTCGTTTTTAGTATTGTTTACGTGTACTAATAAATGACCATACTTGTATTCGATAGTACTGAATGTCAGCTATCTAACGCATTTTATGATATTTGGTTGAAGTGTAAGCAACAATTGTTTTCACCTTTTCGAAAATGTCGGTTTTTATTCCAAATAAACGTCATTTGCGGGAAGTGTTATTACATTATTTTATTGCGAAGAAAACTGCAGCGGAAACTTATCGTTTGCTTGTGGAGATTTATGGTGAGCATGCTCCGTCTAATACAACTTGCAAGGAATGGTTTCGACGATTTCAAAATAACGATTTTAGTACTGAGGATAAAGAACATGGAAAACCACCAAAAAAATTTGAAGATGCTCAATTGGAAGCATTATTGGCGGAAGATTCTTGCCAAACTCAATCAGAATTAGCTGCAGCATTAAATGTTGATCGTTCAACTGTTGCAAAGCGTTTACAAATGATGGGAATGATTCAAAAAGCCGGTGACTGGGTTCCACATGATTTAAAAGAAAGAGACATGGAACGTCGGAAAACTATTTGTGAAATGCTGCTTCAAAGACAGCAAAAAAAAGGATTTTTGCATCGGATAGTCACAGGAGACGAAAAATGGATACACTACGAAAATCCTAAACGCAAAAAAGCTTGGGTGAAACCAGGCGAACCAGGCCCATCACAGCCAAAAATAAATATTCACTGTGCCAAGGTCATGCTCTGTATTTGGTGGGATCAGAAAGGTATTGTATATTATGAGTTGCTCAAACCCTCTGAAACTATTAATGGAGAAGTTTACCGACGACAACTAATGCGTTTGAAGCGAGCCATAGAAGAAAAACGACCAGAATGGGTGAATAGACATAACAAATTAGTTCTTCAGCATGACAATGCCAAACCGCATACCGCAGAAGTCGTAAAAAGATATTTAGAGGGACAGGACTGGGAAGTGTTACCCCACCCGCCATATTCACCAGACATAGCTCCTTCGGATTACCACCTATTCCGGACGATGCAGACAGACCTTACTGGAGAAAAGTTTACTTCATGTGAAAGTATCAAAATTTGGATTGACAACTGGATAAGCTCAAAAGACCAGGACTTCTTCCAGCAAGGAATACGAAAACTACCTGAACGATGGGCGAAGGTTGTAGCTGCAGATGGAGCATACTTTCAATAATTTTTTTTTTAATTTTGTAAGCGAACAAATGTGTTTTATTTTGACAAAAAGGGGTGGAGTCATATTCACACACCTATTACTTTAAATATTTTTTCGGAATTATATTTGCATCAGCTCCTGTATCCAATTTAAACTTCAGTGACCTATTATTTATCTGAACCTCAGTAAACCAGCCATCATTTCTATGTTCATTACAAAATTTATTTTTTGTTACCTGATCGGTGGCCTCGCCATGGTCTTCCTCCCGAACTACATGAACTCGGCACATTCTCGAGAAGTGATTCATTCTACTACACCTATAACACTGTTGTCCGTATGCCGGGCATTCGTAACCCCTATGATTTCCACCACATTTTTGACAGTTTACCACGTTTGAACTGCTTTGATTTGTACGTCCACGAACACTGATAGCACTACCGTGATAAGGGACCGCGCCACGACGTGAGGTCGTGGTCGGCGGTGGCCCACTGCTGAAGCCACGACTTACGATGGAGCCGCGCGCTGCTCCCGAGAATCGCCGAAGGTGTGAACTGCTGCTTTTTCCTCGCCGTCCAATCCAATGCACATCTGCTGGTTGCTGTACCTGGTTCCGTTCCTCGTAGCCTACATGAACGCTATGATCTGAACTCTCCGTCTTTATATGCACCGCCTGAGCTCGAGACATTTCTGCTAGTCTACATATATCTATCGCCTTTCCCAGGGTCAGATCAGGTTCCCGCAACAATCTTTCTCTCAACCCATTGTCTCTCAATCCGCATATTAAACGATCGCGCACCAAATCGCTGCATAATTCTTTGAATTCACATTTCGTCGCCATTTTGTTTAATTCAAATACGTATTGCTCCATTGATTCCAAATCTTGTTGATCTCTTGTGAAAAATTTATGACGTTCAATTGTTAAATTTTTTCTTGGCAGGAACACGCTGTCGAATTTATGTAATAATTCTTCTACACTTCCAATCTTTGTTCTAACGTCTTCTCCAAATTGATCATAAACTTCACGGCAACGATCTCCGATTATATGCAAAAGTATGTTTATCTGCACCCTTTTTTCCTTTTTTGCCAATTCACACGCTTCATAGTAAATCTTAAATGACTTCTTCCACTTTTCCCATTCTTTACTCATATTCCCAGATGTAACATTTGCCAGATTATTTTCAAACAAGAATGGCGATGGCGGCCTGAGTATGGATTCCATTGTCCACGATCTCGTAACTTTTGTAAATGCACTCGTATCACCTTGCAAACATTTGTACGATATAACTATTCCGTTATTTCACTTATTTTTACTTTTTCGTGTCTTTTTATAACCGGCTGCGCCATGTAAAGGTTGATCTTTGAGGGAGCATATCAATGAAACTCCGTGTGTTTGCTATGACTGATTTAATACCCAAATCTACCCTCACTTCAATATAATCGAATACATACCCACACACATTACGAAGGTAATTTTCTTAAGGTAAATAGATAATCGTGCGCGAGTCCGACTCGCACTTGGCCGGTTTTTTCCCTGAAGTTTCATTCGGGAATGTTATGTCTCATTCACCTTTGAGTACTTCTCCGGATGAACTTGGCATAAGTTCTATTACTTCCTCTAACTAGAGAAACTTTACTAATTATTTGTGTATTCATCATTACTTTCTCTGTCCCTATATCCCTATGTATGCTTAAATCTTTAAAACTACGCAACAGATTTTGATGCGTTTTTTTTTATAGATAGATTGATTCAAAAGGAAGGTTTATACGTATAATACACTAGCAAGTCACCACAGCTTTGCACGACACTGATGCTTTACTAACCGTGCGAAGCCGGGGCGGGTCGCTAGTATTATATAAACGACCGAAAGAAATATAACCAAACGATAGAAATACCATTGAAACATCGGCCATTCAATATCGGAGCTCAAATGGCTGAATTATTAATCAACTATAGCGCGAGGTTTTTAATTATGTGATCAGTGATTGATGTCTTAATTATTTAATCGAATAGATCATAGTTATCGTAGAAATATAAGTGGCCTCAGAGTTCAGTTGGTAGTAGCTCTGCCTTCTGCGCTTTAGGATGTGTTCGATTCTCAGACAAGCATTTGTGTGACAAACATAAATGTTTGGTCTGTGTCTGAATTTTGATACGTAATAAATTATAATAAATATACAAAAATAACTTTAAAAGTATTGTATCAGTTCTCTAGTTTCTATAGTACAATATATGCTTAGTTTGGGGCTACATGGTGAGGTGTCAAATGTTCATGAATATTTATTTATTTAAAATTGTCCTTTTCCTTGTGCTTTTAATATAATTATTTTATCGTACCTGTAGCCTGAAATTGAGCACTATGTACTATATATTATTGTATCGTATTACGAAGTACTTTAAACTTATATTAAAAACGCTCAAACGTGTCAACGGATTTGGATGAAATTTGGTACCTAGATTGCCGATATCCTGGATTACGATATAGGCTACTTTGGATTCCGGAAAACTGTGAGGAACACTGCGTATATTTTGATATTATTCTCTTTTTTTTTAGAGAATTTGATATCTATACACCAGTTTCCTCGTGATTTTTTTCTTGTTTGCTTTTGAGAAACAGATATTGCGTGTTCTCATTAATTAAAAGTATCACGAGACTTATTTCGCATTTAAAGTGGAGTGGAGGTAAGTGGAGATACCATGCTCATGGTATAATTTGTAGTAATTTGTTAATCATAGGTAGGTAAGTAATAGATTTTAGTAATATACCTACCGCGTTAGCTTCTTCTGGTACTCTATAATTACTCGACATAGGTGAAACCCCAGAAATAAGTGGATTAATTAAGACAATACAATTAATTTAATTACAATGAGACAGGAGTGTTATCAGTTTAATGATGGTGTCTGTCTGTGGTCTTATTGTTGCTCAATTCCATTGAAAGAATTCTGTAGTTCTGTTTTTGGTTAACAAAGCGTACTATACTGTCAATGAATATATTAATGATAAAACGGTATGGCCTGTTGTCGCTCTGCTCCGCGACACGCAAAACAACTTGTAATATCATTTCAATATTGTCTAACAAGATGTATACGTAGACATAAGGAACATTATTGTTTGTGAACAGGATCATGCTCGCGAAATGAAAATAATCCTTCCATTAGGGGTTTCTTGTACTTACCGTAGAGGGTCGGATAGAGTTTGAACAAGTGGCCTTATTTAACAATTTTATTCAGATTACTTTAAAATGTAAAAAAAGATATATATTCTTATCGTTCAGGCATTCTTTAGTGATCCCAACAAACAGCATTTCATTTCTATTTATATAGATTTGCGTTCGATTTAGGTATTATATTTTAATTAATATAAAAAACTGATTAATGATTCTTAATCAGTCTTCTTTTTGCAAATAGCCAGTTTTCTAAATGATATGATAATTGCTGAAACTCGAAAAACAGGAAGATAATTAAATATCTAAAACCCAGTCGGCCAATATTATATTTTTTTTATTTAGGATAAATATATTTTTCTTTGAGTTTGAATTGCTTTTTCTGGCGTCAGAATTTTGAAGCTATTATGAAACAATGAATTAAGTATGTTCTTTGTTAGTTGTCACAAATATAAATATATTAGATATATTTCTATTATATCGATTTTCAAGTGACGTGGATGAAACATAAGTAATTGAGATACCTTCGCGTAAGATGATCCAATGGAATCTTCAGTAGCAATAACAGAAGCACTCAGCGCTGAGTGGATAGGTGCGCAGGCGCCGCCCGCCTTTGTCGGTCGCTTGAGATTAAGACGAGTGGTCTAAGTGAGGTTCACGACCTCTAGGTGTGCATCATGCTATGGAAGTTACGTGAATGGTTTTTATATAACACGTGTGGGAATAGTTAGCTATCTCTACCTCATTAAGTAAATAAGTTATTTGCATTTATTATCCATGTTTCGGACCTAAGTTGTACTGCTGTTGATAGGGTTAGAGGTAACCATTTAACATCAGTCCCGTCAGTTTTGTTACAAAAAATACCTTTTAATAGTCACACAACAACAAGAGACAACTCATTGACGGCTCCGTGGCGTAGTTGGTAGTAGCCCTGCCTTCGAAGCGAGGGGTCCCGGGTTCGATTCCCGGCCGGGGCACACTTTGTGTGGTGAGCACGAAGTTTGTTCTCGGGTCTTGGGTGTTTGTCCTGTGTTTCTGTGTTCGTCCATGCCATCTGCGACACAGGGAATCCTAGTGCAGAGGTATGAGTGTGATAACGTTGTCGTTGTCGTAACGTTGTCGTTGTCATTCATATCTTGTTTTATACTTATTGCTACGACGTAGCTTAATATAATTACCGTTTCACAAATAAATATGATTGTAGGCTGAAAAAAAATACGATAAATAAATGTAAAATAATTGTGAATAAGTCTGAGTCTGACTTTAAATATAAGGAACGATGGTTCACATCCAGATACGGAGATCACCAAAGCAATAAATCCGTAAAACATCGTTATAAATAAAACGTCAATAGCTTAAGCTAAAACTTAAACTACTTTTAAAATGTGCAGCGTTATATAGTGCAGTGTTACATAGAAGACCAAACATTGTTTTTGAAATGAGCATTTATAGCTTATATGCCATATCATTCTACCGTTTCAGTCAATGAGAGAGTCACGTAATGTTTTGTTCTATTTTATTTTGTAACAACTACATTATAAATATGAATATAGAACAACAATTTCTATTTCCAGAACGGTACAATTTCTTGAAATGATATAAAAGAAGCTTAGCTATGAAACAAGCTGTGTTTGAAGTGGATTATAATTTATTTGAAAAACAAGTGAACGATTTTTTTTTTCGGAATAATCAACTAATATTATATTGATAACAAATAAATACTTTTTGATAGGCACAAGTTCTGCTGTTACTTTTGGTTGCTCTTTTAGCGCTACTCAAAGGACACGTGTAGGGACCCTGAAGGTATTCACAAGAGAACGCGAGAAAGATGGTATATTTTCATAACTTCGAGGCTAGTCAAACTTTTTAAGAAAGATAGTGGAAATTTCTTAAAATGTACTTGAATACCCACTAAGAATTTTTAATTGGGATCTTTCCGGTTTATTTTTATTAGCTTAATTAGTCATCTACCTAGGCTTTCTACTCCAGTGCGGTCTCCACAAAATTCCATACATAAAGGGCTGGTGTGTCGCAAACAGAGGAGTGGTACCCGATGCCAACAGAGAGGGGTCTGGAAACGGACAGCCGCGTTAGGTTCTCGGAAGTATATGGCAACTTTTCTGTGTTCCCATCATTAAGCGGCAGAAGGTACCGTGGAATTACCAACGGTCCTACATAACCACTCTGTTTCTCCGTGGCAAGGCGGTATATGAGTTTCGCGGATATCATGCTCTAGCGTTCCCGTAAGCCTTGTAGACAAAGAACAGCTACGCAGGAAAAAAAGTGCTACGCGTTAGCATAACTACAGATGACAGTTAAGGCCTTGCGTTACGCTTAAATGTCACTTGTTGTCACTCTCTCCTGCATATCCATAAATATATACTACTAGCTGTGCTCCGCGGTTTGACCCGCGTTTTTGTAGTTTTTTTTTCTTCAGATGATTTAATAATTGGTTATTGTGATTAAACCATGATAGCTATATATATGTTCTGGCGGACTTTTTTGTAGGTCTTAACGGGATCTACAAACCCGTAGTACATCATTTTGTTCTATTGTCAATAGTTTTTGCAGCGCACGCAAAAATAGGTTTTTGATGTTACACCTTGTGTTACAAAATAGCAATTTTATTACGGATCCCTAATTTTGAAAAAAAAAACATAGCCTATAGCCTTCCTCAATAAATGGAGTACTCAACACTGAAAGAATCATTCAAATCGGACCAGTAGTTCCAGAGATTAAATAAAATGGCCATATTTTGTCACAATTAACCCTTATGCAGACAAAACTTGCGAACGTAAATTAACTCGGACATTGGCAGAATTTGTGTGGCATAAATCACGCAAAAGGCCAAAAATAAGAAGAAGAAATATAATGATAATAACTAAATTGAGCTGTACTAACAAGTAATTTAAAATTTTCGTTTTGCATAATTAAAAAGAGATGTGATAATTGTGATAAGATCAGAAAGGTTGTCGAACATTTTGAAAATATTATATTATATCTATGTGTTACACAACTAATCCGGTAACACCGTAATGACGCCCGCTAGCGTTCCACTCGTCGCCCTGGTTAAGAACACAACCTATTCCTGCTCAAGCGATCATCTGAACCGGACATCCTTCATTAACTAGATGAGAAAGCCGGATAATAAGAGGATATCGGAATATATACTGATATCCTGTTATTAACCGGATATAGGAGGATTAACAGGATGCTAATCCTGTTTATACGTTTTCACGGAAACAAACATATTAAATAATGTTTTTCAACGAAATTAGCACTGATGACAGTTGTTAATGGTGAAAAACCCATTCAATCTCAATTATCGAGAGTAGGCCACTGCAGGTAGGTACACTGGCATGGTTTCGATAAGAGAGAGTGCATGGACTTTTATTTTCTACGGGAGCTCTATATGATACAACGCTTACACACTTGTACCTTACACTAAGATTCGCAGGAGTATGATAACACAAAAACCCAAGACCCGTGGACAAACTTCATGCCCATCACAAAGTGTGCCCCGGATGGCATTTTAACCTGCAGGGTTATGAAGCCTAAAAAGAAACCTAGTTGTCAATCGATGTACCATTCGAGCTCTTCAGTAGCTGAATGGCACACACATATATTTTCTTGGTTGTAAGACATATTAATTTTTTATGTGATTAAGTGACGGAACGAGCTGAGGGCCCACCTGGTGGTAAGTGGCAACCCCCGCCCATGACAACACTAATGCGACTTAGTATTTGGTTTGGATCTTACACTAAGTCGCATTCATCCTGCTGCGTCCATCACCCGAGACGGGGATGATGTGTCTCATAAGCATGAAATTGCACCGGCACCCACACCCATCCACCGGAACACAGCAATGCGAGCACTAACTACTTGGCGGCAGATTCCAGGTTTGGTGGCAGTACCTCTCCGGACGAACTTTGCACAAGTTCTACTGCTACTGATAGTTCACTATGTTTTCCTTCAACGTTTTGAGGACGCGGTATAGCGCACATATTTTTGTATTAAGTCACGGTCCTCTTCTCGATTTTAATCTGTGACCTTCTGCTTGAAAGTCGGCGTCTATAATCCTGGTTCACGCTTTCAGTACAAAAGCAGTTTGATGACGAAACATAAACTTTTCGAAACATAAGAACTTAAGTCAGCTTAGGAAACTATCGCGGTGTCGTTGAACAAAACTCATATTTCCTTGAACAAAAGTTACTAACCATCGAACAGAAAAAAAATTAGATATGTCTTGAACATATCTTATTTTTTAATACACTCCACAATTTTAGTTGCAATCCAAAATAGAATGAGCCAAATGAATCTCTTTTCACTATTGGATTTGATAAGATTCGATTTGAAGACATAAATTTGTCAGCGCCATTTTCTGCCCAGAAAAGCTTATCGAAATTTATCTTCCGTTCCCAGATTTGGGTTTTGATAAACCTGTAACTCTTAATCATATAAAATTCCTTTATTTTGTGTTTTCTTATGACCGGGAAACATCTGTACAAATTTATGAACAAACTCGGTCTAAAGTAATCAACCAGGAAAAAGCTATACAATAAATAAAACTGAATTGTCTAATGCGTATATAACAGATTTTAACGAAATTGATCTTGCAGTACAACTTGTAGCAAGTTCGTACTGCCGCTACATTTAGAGTCAGCCGCCAAGCAGTAGTGCTCGCATTACTGTGTTCCAGTGGAAGGGTGTGTATTCGAAACACCTTGTATATCATAATGTGATGGTAACACTTACGCACCAATCACAAAGACATAAAAAAAATTGTATCAAAGGGTCCCCGACTCAGCTTGTGATGCCCACTTTAATAGGAGCAAATGCAACGCTGGTTTTCTGTCAGGTCCTCAAACCGCCCGTGCCTTCTGACATTACAAAGTAAGAATAAAACTTATACATAAATCCAAGTTCAGTCAACAGAATCATTAGGCAACCGATTCCAGCGTGGGGTAATACTTATCTTAATCAAATATGCGTGGGTGGCATTCAGCGATTGAAGAGCTCGTTTGGAAGATCGCATTACAATTACGGATCCATTTTTGATTGCTTCGTAGCCTAGTCATAACCCTGTTTAAATGCCAGCCGGGGTATGCTGTAGGATGGGCATGAAGTTTGTTCAGTGGTCTTGGGTTTTTGTGTTATCATGCCCCCTGCAAACGGAATCTTAGTGTAGCGTACAAGTGTGAAAGCGAATCACCTTCTTTTTGAAATCAGATCTTTAATTATATCAGCACCAAAAAAATCCTTAGAACCGGAAACAAAAAGTATGTTCTTTCAGGAAGCCGTGTTGTAAGTTCAGGTGTGATCGTGTATGTATACAAACCTTTGACTCGGTATAAAATTCCTTTTAGCCAGCACAATCCCTGACTTCATAACGATCTCAAGTTCGATTCCTGGCAGGAGTAGAAAGTTTGTTATCGAAACTTGGGTGTTTGTGTTATCTATATAATATTTCACCTGTGGCAAAGAAAGTTCTAGTGTAGTATTTGTTTGTTAATGAACGTCTTTGAGCGTCGTGGCCCAGGGGCACAGCCGCCGACTTACAATCTGAAGGTCACTGGTTCAAACCAACATGTGTTTTTCATTTGAAAAAAATATGTGCGCAATACCACGTTCTCGAAACACTGAAGGAAAACATCTTAAGGAAACCGGTGTATCGGGTTTCCTTAGAACCAAATATTCAGACATGTGACATCTACCAATCCGGATTGGTCTCCTGAGGCTGAATGATGGAAAGAACCAGACATAAACATATTTCCATTCCATTTGCCACTTCATAATATAAATACCTTCAGTCAGATTACGACGAGACCTTCTGTCAGAAATGTCAATCGTCTTAGACAAATCACTTTAAAACACTCCAGTGCTCTTCGTTTTTACCTGTTTACTCCTCGTCACGGCTCAATCGAACATCCATTATCAAGGGCAAGATACAGGGCTCAGTTGCTTGGCGACGTTACCAGCCTCGCAATGCCCGGGCACTGACAAGTACATTTCCTCATACAAATCGTTAAAATTTCAACTCTATTTCCAATTCCCACGTCTTACAATCGCGTTTTGCGATGCAAGGAATATATGAAATATTCGTATATAGGAAAATGAACTCCGTTTCGTTCGCCATTAAGTTGAGTATTCTACAACAGATTTTAGTAGGAAGAATCCTACGTAACCTTAGACGGGAGAAGTTGTCCCAACAATGGGAATTGGACTCTCGGGCTTGATTCTTGGGTTGGAATTTGGTTGGATGCTGGGTACACTTGTTGATCTGAAAGTGCTGGGAAAATAAGTAAACAGCTGTGACGTGTCTCGATGCCATTATTGATTGAGCGTACGCAGAATAATTTATAGTTACTATGAAATATGTGTGAAAGAAGTCTAGATAATATTATCTAAAAAAAAAAGAGAGTTTGAAATATGAATAAGTACAGAAGGTAAATGTGGTTTTGGATCGATTGTTAGGCTAAATTTCGTGGTAAGTATAGTTATAAGTATTAATTATATGAAATAAAAAATGAATAATCCATATTGGTCCATTTCTATCACCTCTCTTTAGCACCCTAGGTGTGCTGGGAGAAAACTCTTTTCAGGGTTAAGTTCACCTGTGTACATGTACATACCTATATATTTCATGTTTTTTTTTTTTTAAGTGACATAATTGACACACCTGGCGTGGCGGCAGTACTTCTCCGAGTGAACTTTGCAGAAGTTCTATTGCTACTTTTTTAGTCCGTAATTAACGAAGATTGCGTAACAAAAATGCAAAAAACCATACCAAAAGGATCTCCTCTTTTTTTGAAGTCGTAAAAATGCATTGAATAGGTATACACAATCGCAACATCTCAGCATGTACCTTCTCGACGTAATTTTTGTTTGGTTTTAAGGAAAATTGGTAATTTGTGTGGGTACTCCCACACAAATGTCATGTCCTGTATTGGTCTGAAAGAAGCTTTTGTACTCGGAGGAAAAAGATTAGAAAAAGTTGGCAAGTGAATTTTCGGAGTACGACTCATCCCTTGTATTAGGGTCTAATGTGTATTAGACTTGACAAGTTTCAAAGGACACTCGTATTGGGTTTTTATGAACAATGTGTTATCTAAAACATAAAATCCTTGCGTTTCAATAGATATAATGTATATTCTTGGACATTCTACGTGATGCTATCTAGCCTCAAACTAAGCATAGCTTACTATGGGAACCACGTTATCAGATTTGTTAAAAAAATGTGTTTTTATTAAATTATTTTTAAATTTACATTTTATGCATATTAAAACCCATAAACAGAACAAACATCTATGTTCATTACTGACCTGGCTGGGAATTGAACTCACGACCTTAGCGTAGAAGGCTTAGCTACTCAAAATTTCACCACGCCTCGCCTACCAAATAGACCTATAAAATAAATTACTTCATGCGCATAATAACCGTTAGCGTTCTTTCAAGTTGCCAGATGCAATTAATTTTAAAATATAATTAAAATAACCAAAAATTCCTTATCCTTTAATCTGCAAATTACTCGTTTCTGACTGGAATATACTCCTAACTGTCCCCTCAGAGTCGATAATCATGAAAACTAGCAACGAAGGATTTGTAAATAAATGATTAGCCACTTTGCGAACATTGTTCTAAACTGTTTTATTATGAAAATTGCTACTTTTATCTTTCAGGGTGGCTATTTTGTGTTGACAGGGACGTAATAGTTATTGAAGGCAAAGTATGCTATTTAATTTTTTTATATGAACACAAGAACAACAAAAAATAAGACACGGGACTTCCCCCACCAAAGCATGAAAAGACCCAAGTCGTGTCGCGTTGCGTCCGTCACTCTGATACGAGTATGGTACAACTCAAGTGCCTGAATTTCACCAGCATCGACACCCTTCAACAATTACAGCAATGAGAGAGCACCACTGCTTGGCAGCGAACTACCAGGTGTGGAGGCAGTACTTCGTATAAGCACGTTCAGTAATTTTCATCGCAAAAAATAAAAATGTGTAAAGCACTCTTACTTTTATACTTAAAAGTACTTTTCAAGTAGTGTTAAAGTTTACAATGCTCATTCCATAAAGACCCTAAATTGTCAGCATTTTAAGACCACACTTTAAAAATTTTTTCTTACATTATATTGTATTATAACCTAAATGATTATTTTAGTGGAGTTTAAAAATCACCAGCGCTAAATTATTGTGCGCCCAAAATGGGCAAACTGTTGTAACTTTAAAATAATTTACACCACCTATACACGGTTTTAACAATAAATATTTTTGATTTCTGTGCTCATCTGACCGGTAGCAGACGAAAGTCAGCGAAAAAAATGTTATGATTGACTACATAAATACTAACTGTAATACGAGTCCAGCAATAAAACCGCAATCAATGCTGTTATTATCAACATAAGAAAGCGCTAAAATAAACCATAAACCAGTAGTGAAACTGGGCGGGAAATCGCCGGCTCGCGATTGGCCAACGGCTTTCATTACGGCCGTATATGGCGTGCGCAGACGCATATCACGTTACATAGCGCATGTCTACACCACACGCGAGTCTGCTACGGGCTACGGTTCAAATTAGTGAGTCACGCAATCAATTGAGTTGTAGATAATATACGGAACTAATATTTGTATACACTGTACTACTTTCTTGTTGTTATAATAATTAGTATTCTATTCAACATTCAACGCCCTATCAGGGTTCATGTACATTTTCTATAATCACCTGAGCGACCGAGCTTCGCTCGATTTTTTTTGTGTAAAACGTTTTTTTGTAAAAAAATGCCTTTTTCGTGCAAAACTCGAGTGACTATCCTTCATCGCCAGAATGCTCATATACTTTTTCTTTTTTTACATATTCTTGCCGGCCCTATTTCTCCTCCTTATCTTAAAGAGCTTATCAGTTACACATTCCCGACCGCTGCGCTCTTTAAAAACTCTACAACTACAAACTCCAACTCCAGAAGTTGGTTGGATTAACACATAGGTTACTTTTTATATCGAAAAAGTGATAATCAGATTTTTCCCATCGTAGACTTGTTGCCCCATGTTGTCAAAAAATTTGTTACAAACGCGGGTAACACCGCAGGGAACAGCTAGTTAATATTAAAGCTACAATCTAGTTCAACGTTTACGTTAACATAAACATCAACCTGTGCATTAGACGGAAGCAACATTATAAAACAAACATCGGTTTCTCGCCACACAATGTTGCTCGGAGATTAACTCTGTTCAATTGCTCTAGAACCTGGGTGAGCGAGCTTACCACGGTTTTTTTTGTAAAATAGTGTTTTTGTAAAATATACGAATAACATATTGATTAACACAATAATTAAATTGTTACTATTGGATTGAGATTCATACTTGAATAATGTCACAATCACAAAAATTAACGAGATGGCGCTATATAAAATTTTCAGCAAATTAGATATTAAAAAACTATTTTTTGTATAAAGAAAATGCGTATGCAGGTAATCTTATAAGTATACAAGTAAACTTATATAGTAAAAACCTTTTCTCCCGTTTCCGAGAAGCTCGAAATAAATAATAAGATTAGGTATTCGTTTATAGTATTACGTTTATAGTAATAAGATTAGGTACAACTACTACTAAAACTAAGCAGCAAAGTTACCTTAGATCATTATCAGGCATTTATATAAAGTTGAGATTTTTACATTCAATATTCTCTGTATTGATAGTAAATTGCAACAATACAAATGTGTTTGATGTAATTTGCGCAGATTATTTTATAAGGATGGTCGTCGAAAAATAGGAGCAATCAATTTAAAATTATTATTGAATATTTTCGTCATACTGATTGAGATTACGAATATGTTTTTATTAAGTTATTGTTTGAAATTTTACCGGGATTTAAATTAATTGTACATTCAAAAAATATGATCGTACTGTGTGCTCACAATAACATGTTTGTTTTTATTTAAGCGATGCTTTGTATATGTCATACGTATGTAAAAAAAACATATCTAATTATAAAATATCTATAATTGATCATCCAGCGCAAGTAGAAATATGTAGAAATCAGAAAATTCATGCAATCGAATTTAGTTGATGTTAAGTGCTGTAAAACATGTAGAACACGCAAAGAAAAAAAATAAAGAAAAAGATTGTGATCAGCATCAACCAAATAGGCAAAACATATTAGATATGAAAGAAACTAACAAATTATGGCAAAAAAAAAATAACAAATTATTACTTGTCTAACCTTTGTTAAATCATCAATTGGCGCGTTGGCAGTAAAACTGACTCGTGTCACATGATGACAAACGGCATGGCGCTATCTTATGCCGTCATGTATCAAATCAGACGGGCGTCCCGTGACGGCAAAGTTTTTTTTATTGATTGGATAAAGATTCAAATGAATCTTGAATTATTACAAAATTAAAAACCTTCAGAATAAAGAAACTTCTGGTGTTATTATCTATATACATAAAAACCAATTGCTGTTCGTTAGTCTCGCTAAAACTAATAACGGCTCGGATTTGGCTGATTACTGTTTCGTTGTGTTCGTAAGGACAAGGTTTTGATATAAGTTCTTTGGAAAAGTCATATCTTGATTTTTCTGGCCTGTGAAGATTTATAAAGTACATTCTGATAGCTCGATTTGTCTTTATTGTATTATCTTTGAAAACAATACCCGACGCTAAAAAGCTCTTTGTCCTTTGTATTGTCAAAATCTCATTACAGCATGAGCCAACTCAGTTGAAAAATAACGAATGCACCGCAGCTTCGTATAAACAAACTTGAGTTACCTCCACAGAAAGTAAAATGTGCAGAACAGACATTCTATTTCAATATTATGCCTCCACCTAATAAGCCGAATGCTAAGTTTATCAACGTTGTATTTGTAACGTTTGATAAAAACACGACGTAAACAAATATGAATACTGCTTAAGTTACGTCATTTAAAAAATGAATCATTAATTTACCTGAATAATTCCTGCAACATAAAGAACACCACATCATAAATTTGCAGTTATTGACAGCCACATATACTTTTTAAATTTATTTGTTTCTACTCGATAATGAAGGCTCCGTGTTCAATACCCGACCGGGGCAAGCTTAGACTGCTGAGCAATTATTTATTATTATTTATTATTTTAGGGTCGTGGTTGTTTGTGTTGCGTGGTTGTCCCTGTGTCGGCAAATCTGGTACATGACGGCATAAAAAAGCGCCATATCGTTTGCCGTCACGGCATACGAGTCGGTTTTACTGCCAAGGCGCACCAATAGATCGCTTAAAAATATTAAAACATTATTTATCTTTAAATTATAATCAAGTACTACATTTAATTTCGACTCAAAAGATTGGGGCACATGCAAGGCGACAAAGTATCACGCAACATAGAATATAAAGCATCTGTTCTATCTACTCTATGTCGAAACGTGAGCCAAAAACAAAGGAGGGCGGCGATGTACGCCCGTACATGGCTGCGCGTACGTATTACTTCAACATTGTGTGAATTCACGCATACATACACTTTACTACAGGTTTTATAAACCTATCTCTCTACCAGGCTCTCACTAAACAGGTTGACTTGTAATGTTACGAAAATAAGATGCCATGTATGACCTGTTGTGAGAATAGATAAAATAAACTGAGTGCTTCTGTGCTTTGTGACGTTAATTAATGACCAATTTTAGGCAAAACAAGGTGGTACTAAACTCCCACAATAGAGTTGGTCACTAACTGACTCGAAAAAAGGTGAATCATATACTTGAAAACGATGGCATGGAACTCAAATAAAATATACCTCAGTAAAAGTTTAAGGAATTTTCATCTGTATTACAAAGCTCCGAGATGCTAACTCAAATATCATTCGGCCACTATAGTGTGCGTCTTATGACGTCATGCCACATCCGGTTGTCACTCACACATTAATCACAAGAAATGTGATCGCATCCTGTTTTTAAATTTTTACACTTCCGTTTGACACCGAACATTCTAAAAAAACAATTAAAGCGTTATGAAACTTCTAAAATAAAAAAAACGTTGGTCCATTCATACCCCTAGGATTCCCTGTGTCTCAGATTGCTTGGTCAAACACAGAAACACAAGACAAACAACCAAGAACATCAGTCATCACACAAATCTTGCCCCGGCCGGGAACCGAGCTCAGGACCCCTCGCTTCGAAGGCGAGGTAGCTACCAACTAAAACAAGGAGCCGTCATTCATGAACAAAAAAAAACGCGAAATTTTTCTTTTAATTGTACGTTGTGTAAAAAAAATATTTTTTAGGTGACTGAGGTTAACTAGTTACCGCCGCCCATAAACAAAGCGGCGTATATGGTTAAGTGTTACCCCTGAAGTGAAATAAATAATATTTGGTTAACAAGCATTTTAATTCTGCAGTAATTATATGCTTAATTTATAAATTCATTTATATTTTTCAATTCATTTATCAATTTCAAATCAAATATTCACATCACTTAAGGTTTTTTTTTTTATTTTAATCCTAACTTACTTGTACAAACCACGTGTTAAATATTTACAATCGCGGAAAGACTACCAACGATGGATTAACAGCAGACGTAGTATTGTACTTTAAAATAAGGGGGCTTATTTGAAACCAGTGACTTTCTATCTCGTTGATCGAGATTGCTTTGTTCTGGCGGAAGGGTGTGGGTACCGGTAAAATGCGCATGAGACTTTACATCCCCGTCTCGGGTAACGGGCGCAACGGGTTACGACTTGGGTCTTTTCAGGCTTCGGTCGGGAAGGAGCTAAGTCGTATTGATTTTGTTATGCGCGTAGGTAATCACTTAAAAACCATGGGCCGTCAGCTCATCCCGTTACTCAGAATACATAAAAAAAGAATATATGAGGTCAGTTCTGTTTCTTTAAATCTCAATTTTCATGGGTAGTGGTGGTAACATTCGCCATTCTTATTTATACCTAATTTACCTTTGTTCCGCGATAAAATTGTTAAATTCCACGCGTAAAAAAGTAGATGTTTTATGGTAGAGATGTCAGTTGTTAAGAATACGGCTCGTAGATTAGATTTTGTCCTCATTACCTCACCTCGTGCTCAACGCGAGAGGGTAATTTCTTCAATGATTGAAATTAAATTCTAGAATTCATATTTTTATTGGAATTTGTAAGGTAAATTGTCTAATAATAAAAGGACAAATGAAATCTGTATTTTTTTTGCCATTTTCTTTAGCATTTTGCGGTTGATCGAAGTAAAGCTGTTTCATAAATTTTAATTAATTTGACTCTATACTAACTGATTTTTATGCTTTTTTTCCTCGTTCACTTTGTGTAAATATTATTACTTTTTAATGAGAATCTTATATAAACAGTAATATATATATATAAACAGTAAGTAATTAGTATATAAACAGTAATATATATATAAACAGTAAGTAATTAGTATATAAACAGTAATATATATATTGTATATAAACAGTAAGTAATTAGTATATAAACAGTAATATATATATATATAAACAGTAATATATAATATATATATAAACAGTAAGTAATTAGTAAAAATAAGTAACAAAACAAATTTGACAATAATAAGTCCGTAGGAAAATTTCCGTGATTTTCCGTGAGTTAATTATCCCAAAATCTCAATATACAATTCAATGGGATTAATCATCATTTTGCATTCAAACAACAATATGTTGTTTCGCTCACTCTTTCTTATGGCAGATACCCAAGTATACATAATCTGTGGCATTAATATGACACTTGAGAAGAAAAGTCTTTCATTCTCAGACAGTAGTTAAGACCCACATATCGCCCACAGACTGGACGCTTGTGCAGAAAAGCATTTCATCACCATTCAGTCGCAAACACCAATCGCTACGTGACACATAACCTTTACAAACATCACGTGGTGACTAACTTTTCGCTGGCAGGCTTCCAGGCAGCCGACCTATATACCAGTTTCCTAGACGTAAACTAATTAGGTTTTGTTTTAACGTGTTTGATAACCATATGAAATAATTGAACGTTTTTATCAACAGTCAATCTGACCGCTCTAACCAAGTGATAACGCATAGATGTTTATTTATTTATTTTATTTTATTATTAGGACACCCAACACAGGATTACACTGAACATACAAATATTAGTTTAGATTGTTTACAGACTTAGTGTACCCGTAATAATAGGGTATCACATCTTGCGCAATAATGACAACTTGACAACAAAAAATCTTATTATATGGTTTAGAGACATTGTTCTCAACAGGCTTTCCTGGACATCTACATAGGGGAGTAGTCCGACTACTTGTTGGTGTTAGTTTACTTCTAGGCCGAATTAGCAGGTTCACTAATGCGATATAAAAACCTAGTTATTGTCCTTCGATATCAGCGATTAGTTAGTTATACCCAAAATACCTTCACTGTTCACTGACTGACAAGTGGAAGTCTTCAATACCGTAATTAGAAATACAATGAAACCCATCAGAGGCAGCATAGGCCTCTCTAGAAGCACTGTGTGTTAGGCCTATTCGCTAACGATAGACACATTTCTTTAATTAATTACAACATTATTAAGAAAAATATTCAATACAATCTATAATAAAGCCCTAATACTTGGTTTACGGAACTCCTTTAGGACCCCAGTCTAAAAAACACATCACCTAAAATATATTTTTGTATAATTAGTATTATTAGCGCGTATAAGCTATTGCGTCATAAGTGCTCTTCAATTTAAAAATTCGAATTCATGAAATAACACTACATCCAAATTTAATGGTCACTCAATTTTCCACCCACCAATTTGCACTTGGCACAGGAAATATAAATATTGAAATATGTCTGCGTGTTGGATTGTCGTTATGCCTCTTGATTATTAGTAATGTTTTTATATTAGGTCTACGCTATAAACACCACGGTACGGCTGAAATGTTTTGATTGTTGCTTCCTCTTTCATTTTATAGCCCGGAAACCTTATTCCGGATGTAATTCGTAGCTAGATTAGAAGTAGACTTCGAAGCGAAGGGTCTTGAGTGGAATTACCGGCTGCGGCAAATACTTTTCTGACGAGCATGTAGATTGATCTCGGGTCGATATCAATCTTCATTCTCGTCAGAAACGAACGAACGTATGATACGGTAAAAATGTTTCTGTTCGTCCGGAGAGGTACTGCCACCACACCTGGAATCTGCCACCAAGCAGTGGTGGTTGCATTACTGTGTTACGGTGGAAGAGTGTGGCTGCCGGTGAAATCACATGCGCATGAGACATATCATCCCCGTCTCGAGTGATGGACGCAGCAGGATGAATGCGACTCAGTAAAGATTTGGATCTCATACTGAGTCGCACGCATTATTGTTGTCATGGGCGAGAGTCACCACTTACCATCAGGTGGGCTCTCAGCTCGTTTCGTCACTTATTCACATAAAAAAAAACCTGCAGCTGCATCTCGCCTGCATCCTTCTCTCGCCAAAAGGGGCCCTTGGTTTTTGGGGGGGGTCCACTCGCGTCCATAATTAAACCCCAGGGGTGGTGCTAAAGGAGCAACAGAAAGTAGCAGTAGAAATTGTGCTAAGTTTGTCCGGTGACGTCTTCACACCTGGTAATTTGTCGCAAAGCAGTTACACTCGCACTGTTCCGGTGGAAGGGTGTGGGTGCCGGTGAAATCACAGGCGCATGACAAAAATACATGTCTGAACACATAAAGCACAGGTACATCAAAGATACTAGAGTCGTTTATCAGAGAACGTAATACAAGATCGGCACGCCGACATTTGGCTAGACGTCGATTCGAGGTTATCGTCTCTTCTTAGTACAGTTCCAATCGAAAATCTCTTGAACAAACTCGTAACTCAGTTTAAGAAAGCATAATCTTGTACCTTGTTACATTTGAAAAAAAAAAATGTCAAAAAACCCTTTTTAATAACAAGACCATGTTCGTCACACAAATACTAGTTTTGAGCGGGAATCGAACCCATAGCCGACAGCGCAGAAGGCAGAGCTACAATCTATTAAGCTGTGATGCCACTCAAGTATAATGTAAAATAGTGTTTTATCATAAATAACGAAGCTGCTTCATCGGATTTTTTATTGACAAACCTTTACCGAAACTGACTGAAGTAGAAATTTGTGTATGAACTAGTTTTTTCTGATAATTTCACCCAATTTCGATAGCGATAGTACTTACTATTTACTCACACATAACATTTTCAACACAACAAGATCCATCTGGCTCGGCGCCAAGACTGCTGCTGCGTTCATAGTATCCCAATTATTATGTTGAAATAATAATAATTCATCCTCACACCCATTGTCTAAGCCGTAATTATGATGGAAAATTCCTCAAAAATCAATCTAAGAAACTTTAAAAATACGCTCTTGAAAATCGCTGGTAAGTGCTTTCGTGATTTAGTTATTCGAAACATTTAAGATCTTTTTTTTTATTTTGAAAAAAATTATAATATATAATATTATATCCCGAATATACTAGTCGATAACCTAAGAGCATTTTGGAGACTTTTGAGCATCCATCATGTGGATTGGTCATCCATCATCGAAAAAAAGAGAGAGAGGAAAAAAAAAAAGAGATTCCGATATTCAGTTCAGTGTCAGTGTTCAAGCTTAATATTGTGAATGTCAATGTCAATGTCAATAAACATAATAATGGAAAATCACGGGGCTACGCGTGGTTTTCCATTATTACGGAACCTCTACGAACCTCTACGCGAAAAACTCGTAGTATCCATAAAAAAATATTTCATTTGCCATATATATCAAACGAAAACTTTATAATTTTAAAAATTACAATGATGAATAGCATACCAATATAAGTATACCAATTGAATATTATAAAAGATGGATCTATGTATTGTAACTGGGGCATGCCAGACTCTACCCTAACTAACTAACATTCATTAAGTCAGATGATCCTACCTGATTAACGCCAACGCTATGGAGATGACAATATTTTATCGCGACATCGTTTATTTGTTGAAACACTGATACGATAAGAAGAATGAAATACTTACAATACATGCAGAAAAACAGGTTCGCACTCATACAAATCTTAACGAAAACATGGTGTAACAATCAAGAAAAATAATATATTTATAAAGTTGTAACATCTCACTATCTACTATCTCCTAGTTTTAGTCAGAAAAAACGACTTTTTGAAACATAAATCTCTTTACAGGTATGCATTAAGGATATACGAAACTGGGTATGAATTATGTTGTTAGCTCTGTGTTGTAACAGTGTTTTAATATATTGGACTTCCGTTATCTTATACTGTGCTAATTGTACTATAAACTATAAATACTAATAATTAAAATAATCTACATTAATGAGAGCGAAGTCGCGGGCGAAAGCTGGTGATATATTTTTTTAAAGCAAGCGGCCATATGTCATACTGAACTTTGAGATATTGTATCAAGCAGTATAAAATAAATAACTAGGTAAGTCTTAAGAGAATAACTTCTGTATGTTTTCTTAGTTTAATTTAATAGTATGCTTATATTATTTAGACATTTGTTAATCAACAGTTTTAAGTAACAAAATCTAGTTTTAGCCGGTTCTGGTATACAAAGTATATTTCTACAAAGTATATTTTAAAACACAAATTCTATGAAAACTGATAAGACAGAGAAATTTACGCCTAGTACTTAGGCTCCCCTTACCGTTTATTTATAGAATTTTAATATCTATTAGTTAATACCCCCACCCTGAGTACACCTATTGATGTTAACAGCGGTTGAAACAGTATTATTTTTCCATAAATTTCCCGGACCGAGCGACCCGCCTGTTGCTCTGGCTCACAGCCAGAACACCAAGCCGTAGTGGTTTTTATTTTACTACAGTATTAAGTGCTACATAATGTCACATCTTTTGGCCATTGAAGTAGAGATGTATGTTCCACATTTTATTCATAGAAAAAGGTTTTTTTTTAATACCATGACTATGTTGGATTATTCATTCTACTTAAAGTAAAATTGGAGAAGCTACCGTGGATAGTGATACCCCTTACGTATTTCGTATAGCTATTTAATTACTTTGGTGTTTTATTTCTGATTCTTACAGAATTATACAATAAACTTATTCAATTTGTCGATAGTCAAACAACTTCTATATTCTCTCTAAGATGATTCTTATGGTGTCGTAGTTATTAAACTGGGGGCCTCCGATGTGGCTTATATAGCCGGGACCGACATCAGAACTGTGATTGTTATTATTTTTTATTAAATTCGTCAGAATATCACAATATTCTGTAAAAAACTTCACTTCACTACGGCTTACGGTTTCAGAAATACAGCCGTTTAATCGACAGACAGACATACAGACCAACAGGCACACGTTGTGGGCTTAGTAATAGTGTTTCCTTAACCTTTTGGGTGTGGAATCCAAAAAAAAATAAGTTCAACCTTAGCGCTGGAAATATGTGAGCTGAAAACCTTTTTGAAACATCGAAATCCGTAAATTCGCTTTTTCTTCTGAGATTCTCAGATACCTCCTCATATTTCAGGTCCCAGATCCATAAAACAACAAAAACAAAAACCGAACTAACCTTTCAGTTGCGTGTGCGCTGACGCATATCAAAGATGCGCGACGCCATTTTTTTCCACTGTGCTCTCGATTTGGACGCGCGCCAAAGACGCCGCCTGGCACGATGCCAGAGCGCAAATCACCCTCGGGGTTAACCGACTCTGGGTATTGGAAGCTAGTGAAGATTGAGAGAAAATCTGAATCAAGTTGTTGACGATTTCACCACGGGAGATGCAATGACTACACTACTTCTACAAGATAAGTTCTACGAATGTACAATAGAAAAATAAAATGTATGAATGTATTACTCGTATAACAAGTTTTAACGATCTTTTGACTAATCAATTGAATTATATTTTGTTTTTTTTTTTTTTTTTTTTTCATTTTTATTAATTGACACGTGTTTCGATTTCAATTGTAATGTTATGCACCTCATATTAAATAATTGATATATTCACAAATTTTCATATACATTTGTTACAAGGCAACTCAATTTTTATATAAAAAAAATTGGTTCAGAATTTTTTTGGGAAGAAATAATGATATCAAATATCTCCAACGGCTTATAAAGAAAAATATGATTGTAAAGTTAAACCCACTAATTTTAACAGAAGATAACACAATCACTAAACCATGAATAATCTAGATGTTGAAATGCATTCATTATTTTGTTTGTTGAAATAAAATAGCGATTTGATACTCTCATATCAAGAAGAATTTATTCCAATTTTTTATTACCTTTATTGAAAACATCTTTTATCTTAACCTACTTTGTACCTAGATGAAGTAAGCTATCAATATTGTAGGTTCATTGCGAACAAGATTTTAGTATCACTCAATGGTTGTAGGTATTTCTGCCAGTGATTGTGGCTGCATCTGTGACTTACTAAGAAAGTAAATGTTACGTATTATTTGGATTTAAAGCTTTTACCGTTTGCTTGTGCATTTCCTTCAATTTCACCGCACGCGCATTGCAAACTTTTAACGCTGTTGAAAGATTTCGTTTAATGGCCGTAGCGACTGTAGCATAAAAATTACAAAGATCTTTCTTCAAAGATTCTTTTTTCAAACTTTAATATGAAAATTATATTTTACTAGATTGCCCAGGCATTAAATACTCCTTCAATCGACATGTTTATCAAAACAACTGCAAACTTCAACTGGGCAACTTCTGTTTCAACCACTTGGATATTAGCTCATGTGGTCAAAAACTTTGTGAATTACGCTTGACGGGACAAGAGTGGGCTTTCAATTAGAGTAATGCGAATGAATAGTGCTGTGACATTCAAAAGCCTCTAATCGCTAGTCTTGGAATTGTAGTAACTTACAACAGGCTTGGTTGTAGCTTAAGATCTGTAAATCGAAGTCTCGATTCACAGGTCTTTCGAATTTTCGAAATTTTCGTTTTGTTTTTTGATCAAAAATATCTTAATACTTCTTGATGGCTTGCTTGGCAAACTTATAAGATATAATATCATCATCTTAAGTCTTCATTAGTCCACTGCTGCTAGACATTTTTTTTTCTAGTAAGCGCCCACTGAGCTAATTTTTCTCTTCTGATAGGTTTATACTTTAAGAAGTAATAATACACAAAATTTATTTTAAACTGAGATCAAGTAGTATTTTCGTTAATCAAATAAATTTTTACTCAATACGAATTTTACAATTTTTGGTTAGCAAAATCAGAACTTAAAATTTTGATTAGTTTCAAGGGATTTTTCTTACGTCTGATAGTAATTGCCTGTTATTATAATATTAATTACTTTATAAAAAAGGGGTTTTTTAATAACATTAAGACTACTTACGGAATGGCTTACAACACTAATAAATAGGCTCAAGATAATCAGAAAGGGCTCTTCAGAACTCAGCATTGCCTTTACAAGTTGAGGTTTGCGAAGTCGAAAATAAACTTTATGAGGGTTGATTGAGACTACGTATTACGTAGTTTATCGGCCCTTGAACTTTCTTTTCATCCAGAATTTCATACAACGGAACGGAAGGAACTTCGATTGCGTAGCGAGATTTTTCAGAATAATTTTTGTACTTATCTTCAATATTTCCCTTAAATAAGATTTTCTTAATAATATACGTATCATTACTTTACATTTTCATAAAAGAGATGTTAAAGTTTATTGAACCCAGATAAACAGATATAAATAATTTTGTTTGCTTCGTACACAAAGCTTGTACGCGTGCCTAATGAGAAAGTTTGTATAAATAAGATTCCTATTGTATAATCCTCCCAGAAAATAGCGAATGGAAAACAATGAAGCATATTATAATAATTAGAATATAATTAGGAACAAAATATTTGTTAAGAGTTCATTGAGTCAAAAACGACCTAATTAAATATATCAAAAATAGAAAAATTATATAATATCATTACATGAAAACGAGAAATCAGAGCGCGATTAGTTAAAATCATTTTTCAGATGTGATTTGAGCAATTTCGTTGCTAATACTGGATTAAACAACCATTAGACTTAAGATCAAGGCATCAAGGTACATTTCTCGTCACAATTCAGGTGCGTTCGAGTGACATAGGCTGAGTCATACATCGTCACCATCGCAGCTGCCAAAGGATCTCGACTTACTTTGCGCACGGTGTCCGTGTCACCTTACTATCGAAAACATCGTAAATCACCACAATAAATGTACGTAAAAATCACCTCTATGTTTGTAAGGTAAAAGGCGCTTTCAGCGTGATAGAATTGCGATCAATTACTACAGGTCTATTTTAGTTCAATATTCTATATCATACGCACATCATTGATCAATATTTATACTTGTTTTCATTATTTTAGATCATTATAAGGGATTTCCGCAGTTTTTTCCGATGCTTTGTTATAAAAAAATTACATGTGATTATTCCTCTCCCATTCATAAGTAAGAAAAATGTTGGTTAACTGTAAGATGAGTGAATGATAAGAATCAGCTGCATGTTAAATGGTCTCAAGACTGCTTGGAGTTTGATAATGCAAGAGAACAGTAGTCAGTGGTTGAAGACAGACTGGATAATGATGATTGATGATGATGGTCGACCGGTCTTACATCTCTGCCTTCTGCGCTCGATGGGTTCGACTCCCATCCAGGAAAGCATTTGTGTGACGAATATAGATTTTTGTAGTGTCTGGATGCTAATTACGTATTAAATGTATGTATTTCAAAAAATCAAAAATATTTAAGTACCTATTGTATCAGTAATCTGGTTCCCATAGTATAAGCTATATTATTGGAGCTAGATGGCGCTGTGCTAATTGTCCATGTATATCATTATAATATATCCCCAAACTTTGTTGATAGAAGAATTAGCCAGTATCTTGAGTCAAATAGAATACTAAAAGTAATGAAATGGAATTTTAGAACTATCGCATTAACAGTCTCTCGATAGATTCATAATTGTATTTTGGATATGATCAGAAACTATTCAATAAAACAAATAAGTATATAGAGATATTTCACGGTGCGCCATGTAGCCCCAAACTAAGCAGGGCAACTAGTTATCTGGTTGAAAACTAACACAGATCTTATTTTGTAAATAAATTGTACTTTTATTACATAATACTAACACACAGACACAGACATGTTCGACATAGAAGTTATTAATATTTAATTTCTACTACAGTTTTAGATAGTGTGTTTAAAAAAAAGGTGATTTCAAAGTCAATACAATTTTATGTCGTATGTTTAATGTCACCAGACATTTGTCATCAGATCTTTCCTTTTCAAACTATCTCAATTACGTTTTTCGTAAGTTAACTAAAATCAAATTCATTTGTCTCCCTCTCGGAGTAGATTTACGAGCGGCATGCGCGTGCGCAGCTGTCGCCCTCCCAGCTGCCCACCGCCTTAACATAAGCAAAACGTTTGGAGGGACGAAATTCGAGATGTTTTGCTCACTCCGATTGCATAGTTTCTTACAGCGGAAGTGAATTATTAGTTGATAAAAATCTAAGACACAAGAAAAAAAAATTGTTATTTAAATAAGCAGAAGATTCTTGATTCTAATGTATTTTTTTTTTGTATGTTTGTCACGTTATTGATTCGGCCATTATATACCGATTTTAATTATTCTTATTTGATTGCGTTTACCCCTAAGGTTCCAAAGAAATTACACCAAAAAATTTGTCCCCTGTTAGCCTAAAATCGGGGATGAAAATATTGAAGTATGTTTGGTCGATTTTGAAATCAGTCACTTGTCTGAAGAAATAGTCAATTGAAAAATATTTTTTATTGAAATCATCCATTTCCTCTTGTTTATTAATTATATTATCTCTATAGTTTGTGTCTATTCAGTATTATAATATACTATGGACCCTAAAATTATCAAAAACAAAGCTGAAACTAAGTTTTGTAGTCCATAATTGTCCACCTAATAAACTGTTGATAAAACAATTTCGTAAAATTCCAGTTCCTGGGTGAATCCTCTTCCAATATGTAGGCGAGGAAATCATTATGATTTATTAAAATTTCAAGATTGTGCTCATTCTGTGAAAAAACAAAGATCTTCAAGATTATTTCATAAAAGAAAGCAAATATCAAGTAAGGATTTACGTGTAGAATTTATGTGAAACAATAATAAACGGAAAAATTGTTAGCGACTAAACAAACAGAATACTCCAAACATTCTCAAATATTGAGAATATTGTTCTAAGCTTTACAAACACATTAAGGAAATGTATCAAACCGTATATTAATATAATCGGGAACAAGATTTAGACTTAGCTAGCGCATAAATTCAACAACAATAAAGTTTTTTTTTTTTTAATTTTGTCATATTTTCAAAATATATTTTATATATTTACTCTTAATATATTTACAAAAATACTTGTTATTTTTAACCTTCTAGCTTTTCATTTAAAAACTCATACTGGGTTTGTTTTTGCTGTAAGTCGTAATACGTCAAGAACACTCTAATTACAGAATTAAAAACTAAGCAGAGAAAGTTGAAGATAACCATGCATAGTACAATTTTACATTAACACTAAGTCAGTCCAATGTATAAAAAACAACAATGATTATGAAGGAATCTTGGAAATCTCCAGCGAGGCGGCTCTACGGGAGGCGTAGCTATATTTAGATGCGCTCGCGCCGCGACGCGTGCTACACCACGCATGCGCGCAGACACATAGTACAAATATACAGTAATCAATATATTTTTTTATTGACAAGCTGACTGCTCAGCTGCTCTATACGTACGGCAATAATACAACTCAAGTCTTCTCTGGCGCAAGTATGAGAGTGTCCGTTACACCGCGCTGCGCCCGTTACCTGAGACGGGGATGAAACGTATCATACGTCTGTGATATGCAGGCGAAAAATGAAGTTAGTTATAAGAATGATTAACGTCTCAGTAACAAGCAATGACATGCAAGGACTGAAACATAAAATTCAATATCAAGTCTCACGAACCTTCGCAATTTTCCGGCATTTGATCCATCGTCATATCTTCCTGGTTATATTAATATAGGTATGTGCTAGATTTATTTTACAATTTATATAAATATAGGTTTATAATGCGACTATTAATTATTTGCGCTACTGCTTAACGCGCTATGGTGCTGGTCTGCCGCTCAGAAGCTGTGTGCGTGTGCTCCTCATGAAGTATGGTTGCCTGGTACTCATGTAGGTATGTACCACCTGGGGAGCGATGAACTGCCCTGCTATGTAGGTTGGGCGATGGGTTTAAACGACAATATGCCAAGTTTCGTCAGACATGACAGTAGCGTACCAACAGTTCAATTAGTGTAAATAATAATTTACTGATTTTAAAATTGAATAAATCAACTTCAATACTTTAGTTTACATATTTTACTTCCTTAACAGTCAAACTTCTTCATAAACAAGCAGTAGAACTTGTGACAAGTTCGTCCGGAGACGTACTGCCACCACACCTGGAATCTGCCGCCAAGCAGTAGTGCTCGCATTACTATGTTCCGGTGGAAGTTGAAATCACATGTGCATGAGATGTATCATCACCGTCTCGGGTGATGGACGCAGCAGGATGAATGCAACTCAGTGTAAGATCCAAATATTATACTGAGTCGCATTACTGATGTCAGGGGCGGGGGTCGCCACTTACCACCAGGTGGGCCCTCAGTTCGTTCCGTCACTTACAAACATAAAAAATATTTACTTACTCCTTTACTTATATAATATTTACTAAGAAACCCTTTCAAATTAAAATTGAATCATCTACGTCGTTCCATAACTGGTGAAGAAATCGAGTAACAAACATACAAAAATAAAAACATGCAGTCGAATCGAAAATTTTACTCCTATTTTGATGTTGGTTAATTCACGTACGGTTACTCAGGTAGACGCTCTGTGTGTTGTTTAGATTTTTTTTGATAAAGATCCTTGTATTTAGTTGCAATCAGAAATTACAAAGTATAAATATTAATTTGAAGCCCTTAAAATTATTTTTTATTGAGGTTTAATTTTTATCAATTAATAAACACTTGTAAGGGCTCTAAGGGTACTACGCAATAACCTACGGATGCAAATAACATGGTCCCCAATTCATTATATTTCTGTTCAGATAATTATGTTTTTGATAAAATTATACATCAAATATACACATAATAAATAATTAGATATGAAATACGCCAAAATACAGAAAAGTTATTTAGATGGTGTGTTTATAAAAAAATCTGTTCCATTAGATCTATTTAGATATATTTCCAGACATTAATTATAGAACTCCTAACTGTTTTTGCGTTTATTACATAACTGTGACGAATCCACACTTTTTTTATTCTATATAGTTAAAACAAAAGCACATAACTGTCTGATTCACCAAGCTCTTCCGATTGTCTGCCGCGCACGTGTGGGGTAAGGTATAAATTCCTCAGGATGTGGTAGGTTGAATCATAATTGAAATGTTGGCACCACATTAAATAAGCTGTCTTTTGCCAATCAAGATCATCAGAATTAAATTCACGTTCTGAACTCGATGACAGAGTAATGTCCATTTTCCGCGTTCTATTTTATAAGGAAATGATAACATTGAACTTTTAATGCATCACCCAGTATGCCTAACACTTGAAAATGTGTTGCAAAGCGCAAAAATCGAAAACGGCAAGATTAATCAGCATTTTTACAATATTAAATTTTCTTTGTGCGAAAATTAAAAAAAAAAATGCTGAGTTAGTCCTGCCGTTCTACGTGGAAAATTAGAAAAATTCAACAAATCTGTAGGTGCTCATTTTCTTAAGCATTTTTGCTACTAGGTACGTTTCGTTTAGTAGCTGATTGTCAAATTGTCAATCAAGACTAGACAACGTCTGTTGGGCAGCTACTTAATAATAAAAATAACTTTTACACACTCATACCCCTGAAAAACTTTACGCTCATCGCATAAAGGCCAGGAATCGAACCCGTGACCCTTCGAAGGCAAGACTACTACCAACCAAGCTACGGAGCCATCATATTTGTATCAATCAAACAATTCATACCTACCTATGTTCTAAATAGTTACAAACTACTCATGGAGAGATGTTCTTTGAACTAAATGACATCTATCAATCGCTACCTAGCACATGATGAACATACTACTGTTAGAGAGAGAGAGCAACATAGAAATCTCAATTCCAAAGGTGTCAAAAGTAGCTTGCGCGTGCGCAAGTAGCCCAAATTGTTAATTCTTATCGTACCTCTGATTTTATATGTTATTTACGACCAATCTCGAGGATTCATTGGTATTGGCAAGTGTTATGCGATGTGTCTGGGATTGTGGCGCCATACTCATTGCCATTCATAAAAATCTCATACTCACGTTCTACGCAGTTCAGTTTTCCGTTCTGAAGTTTGGCTTTTGTTTTTCAGTTGACTTCATTTACAGCTCCGTAGTTGAGGTCGTAGTTAACCTGCCTTCGAAGCGTCAATTATGGGCGTAGGGGTTTTTGCCCAAGACACACTGCACACGGAACCCTCGTGCAGAGGCATAAGTATGTAAATCTATTTATCAATCTTTAATACTTTCATCCACTATTTTCCACTATCAATCGTAATTTTTCAAGAAATTTCGATGCGATCATCTCGGAGGGAATCCAACTATTATAATAATTAAAAACTTAAAGCCGAATATAGTACCTCCTACTTTTTTGAAGTCTGCTAATAATAACAATATACAAAAGTTAATTTATAAGCGTACTTCCTAAGCCGATCGAGCAATACTTGTTGAAGGGATAATGTTAGGTTACGTTACAAGATTAGCTAATATCCTTAATATTAAGATTCGGTTACTCTACAAGTAACACAACACCTACGTAGATGCAATAACTCCTACGCACGAACACATCTATACTTCATACTCTGGACTCGCGCATGCGCTTGTGTTGCATCAGTGACGCACACATGTTCGGCGGCCATCTTGTGTGCGCGTGGGCATTCGGCCGGCGGCACGTGCGAGCTATTTTAGGCGGCGCCCGCCCCTGCCGCAGCGACTGTGGACTGGGTTTTGATTTTCTTGCCTTTTTTCTTGTCGTTTGTCAAAGAAAATGAATTAATTATATGTTTCTTCCATAATTTACCATGATATTTTTGTAACCACAATTTGAGTATGATAAAAGATTATATAGAGGTAGAAAAAAAAAATACTTTTTAGTTAATTTAGTAATTGCTTTATCATATAAAACCAGTGTTAACTAGCTAAAAGTATATATTTTAATGATATCTGTTTATGTTGCGTACATTTATCATAGTGAATATAACAAACAGGCCCCAATATTAACGCAGAAGTAACCACTTTTTATGTCCTTAAGGCTTAAATCAGATCTAACCACATCCGATCTAGATCTATGTTTCTCGTTTCATTTGGCTTACATACCATTATGGGAGAGCCCATAGCCGTTTAAATATTAAAGAAACTGTCTCATCTACTTAACATTATCTTTGACAGTTACCTACAGCGGTTCCACCGACATTATCATACATCCGTCTTGATGGCGGCATTTAATGACCCGTTTACTAGCCGCTGGATTGACGATGGTACTTGGCTTGGTTGGCTATGATTGGCTATGTTTGTTAGTTCGCTACGATTGGTAACATACATTATGTAATACCGGTGACTGGATTTTTCACCGATATCAAGCAAAGAGAACGTTGATATTTACATGCTCATACCATGGACTGAAAGAGAATATCTTCTAAGTTCTAGCATATGTGGCGTGAACACACATTTAAATATATTTAACAATCAACTCTTCATATTAATATTATGAAATAAAATAATGCAGACATTTGGACCAATGATTTAACATATCTGCCAAAGCCGCAACTGTTAGGAGATAGACAATTTAGTGAGTGGAAGAAACTATATCCGTTGTGATTTCCCGTCGGTAACATCACAGGATATACAAACTTTTATATACCCTTTCGAGGCAATATGTAAAATAATAAAGCTTACTTATATTTGAAGAAATTCCAATGTCAATTTTTATGCTGTTTCACCTGCTACACGTTACCTGTTCCTAAAGATCATTTGAGAATAAATTATTGATTTAAATTTATAGTATGTGGAAAATGTCAAAGACCACAAGAAAAAGGCACTAGCTGAGAGACTGCAAGCAAGACAGCGCAGTCATTGCTGAAGATGCAAATCATAATGTGGCTGAAAAAAATGCCTCAAATTTCTTGTGCCTACAAAGTTTTTATGATCGATTTTCAACTATTTCTTAGTAACCGCTCCGTGTTCTCGAACAATATAAATATTTGTCGCTTAACGTTTCAGTTCGCTTCAGCCATAATTTATGAACACTAATGTAAACTAAGAAGTACCCACATAAGAAATTTAAACAGTGCCAGGTCTGTCCAAACTGTGTCCAACTCAGAGTTAGTGTAAATGTTCCAATCGCCTCCAAAGTTGATCTCGTAGAATATGCACTCCACAATCGGAGTTGACGGCAGACACTTGCTCGCATCGGGCCGACAGCACTCGCGTCTGTGAATAAATGATAAATGCTGCGATCCACCTCCTTGCTGTCTGGAGGCCAGGAGCTACGAAACGGTGAATATCCAATGTTATATTTTCGTGGAAAATACAAAAATCTTGTCGTGTTTTGTTTATTGCTTTGGTTATTAACTGGTCTCACAGCTCAGCAGGAGCTTCTATTACCTCTATGCTAACATATAAAACACAAAAATTGTATCTAATTATGTCTGTTATAGACTTTGAAACCATCCAGCCGTTGTGCCCCAAACCGGTTTCATTAGAAAAGTAATAATTCGATTTGGTTTTAACCCACTACAATGCATGAGGCACAAAATATATTTCTTTTTTTAGCGTAGTAGAACAATTATACCACACTTATAAAGTACTAGCGGATACCTGGCGTGGGTATCCGCTAGTACTTTATAATTGTGGTGATCCCAAAAAGGCTATTTCAAAATTGGTAAAATTTGTAGCTTCAATTTAATTAAATGTGTCTATCGACTTGTCAAAAATTATAAGCTGGAAGTTAACTTCCCCGTAACAATCTAGTATTTAGTACATTACAAGATTATTTCATGAGACTTCGAAGATTCATGTAACCGTGATTGAAATGTAACCTATCGTGCGGAAACATCCTTCTTTATTCGAGTTGAACTATTTCGCAATAAATAAAATATTTTCGAGGAATTTTAAATACCTTTCAGCTACGTTTATTTGGAAATCTGTTAGGTATTTAATGAACTTGTACGAGCGAGTAAAGCGAGTAAATTCGTTTCTCTAATTAGTCTTGGACTCAGCATTTATAGGTATGTAATATGTGTTTATATGTAATAGTATGGGTTTATCCGACCAATATAATTGTATCTAACTTCTTGAAACTTGGTATTTGTATAAATAACGATATTTTTTTTTATTGTATTAACCAAAATCCAACACCTCTAGCGCACTTATAATAAGAAGAGATCATACACAAATATGTTTGTTACGTAACTGTAATTAGTACACGTATAGACGACTCCTACTACATGACCAGTGTAAGTGCAGAAACTATTGCTTAAGCAACTCCTTTAATTGACTTGACTTGACTTGACGAAATAATATTAATTGATTACAATAATTTATTATTTTTTAGCAAATTATTTTGATAATTTATTAACTGTGCTTTTTGTACCTATAAGTCATGATGAACATCTTATTAAAGAAACTGACAGTTCATTTAAATTCCTTTTCAACTACAATTTTACCAGTTCCGGACGAACTTGGCATAAGTTCTACTGCTACTTTTGGTTGCTCCTTTAGCACCACTCAGGGGGTACGTGTAGGGAATCAAAGGGTACACCTACGGACGCGAGCAACTGGACCCTGCTGTAAAATTCCAATGACTACATTACATAAGTAGGTATATGTATGAAACAGCATAGCTAGCTGACCGCTTCGCCTCAATCTTTGGCATTTTATTATCACCGTCCAGAGGTTGGAAGCGCGCCAAGAGTATTTTAAGAGCAGACTCAAGGACCATAGGCAAAACCCAAATCATCATCGATTGTAATTCTTTCAAAGTTCACTTGTTGATTGCGTTTTTTTGGTAATCTACCGTTATTTTGCTGTATTTGTAAGAAACTGAGTTTTGAGTGTTTCTCTATCATAAATATGATTGATTTAAATATTTGCTCATATGCTGTGTTTCGGTGGAAGGGTGTGCGTGCCGGTAAAATCACAGATGTTTGATATTGACCCCCATCTCTTGTTGGCACCGGGATACGACCTAGTTCGTATTGCTTTTGTTATGGGCGGAGGTAACCACTTACCATTAGGTGGGCCTTCAGTCCGTTTCGTCACTTAGTATAAAAAGAAAACGTTTGCGCCCGCTACTACCACTTACTTGCGGTATCTACTTAAGAATTCCCCCATGGGTTCTGGGTTCTTCGAGCGTTCACATTAATTATGTAATTAACTCAAGCTCATTACAGCGCGAGTTATTAAAAAAAAGTATAACACACTTTTATAGATCCATATTTTAATTACGTTTGATATTCTTCAGTTCGGGATTTTATCCTCAGTATTTCGTGCACATGTAAATCTTGGAAATTTTGACGGAAACAACATGGTGCGATGAAATATGAAGTCTGGATAAGTTCAGTTTTGTTTTAAGTAAGTCGTAATATTTAACTTGGGGTTATTCTGGCGTAAGCTGCCTTAGGCTCGGAATGGCATAATTCGAATAATTTTATTAAAATATCTAAAAAATTTAATAATTTTTGTTTTTTACCCGACTGTTTTGGAAGGAGGGTTATGTTTTTAGCTTGTATCAATGTATGTTTCTTTGGCATGCTCTGTTGTAGCTTAAGCGTCTATCATGAGAGTTAGCGTTGAACGTGTCTTAATTGTGAAAGACTCAAAATTATAAAACTTATTCTAAATTTTTAATTATTAATTATTAAAAATTTCTGGCGCCATATTATGTCTTCAAAAATTATAATACTTTTCCTGGAAATCTATCGAGTAAAATATACCTTTACAACTTATATATATAAATGTAATGTAGAATTTTTCACGCTGTCGTTTTTTTAAATTTTAAAACTATCATGGTTATGAACATTATTATTCGTGTTACAAAACAAAACTCAACAAAACTCACAAATCATGGTAAATATCTCGGTAACACGAATAATAATGTCGTTTTTTTGTTTATTTTAATAATTTCTTGTTTAATGATTTATTATGAACATGTGATTTTTTACTCTTTTTATATTGTGATTAATTATTTAACAAGACACCCTTGTATATTTCATAAGCATTACTTTTCTTGCCGCAAATAAAAACATCTAGGATTTTTTTTTAACACGTAGGGAAAACTGGTAAGAGCCTTTTTGTCATGTAGCAACACCGAGCCCTTAACACCAGGCTAAGTGCGTTCTGGACTCACACAATCAAACTCCGCACCACGGAAGATGTGTAATTAAGTGAATTAGTTAGAATACGCGCCTAGTGTTTTACTTACATTGAAATTTTCTGCCCACTACAGATTACGGTTCCAAGTCCTTGAAAGATAGAATAGGCCGACTGACCAACGAAGCCTACATATAATGGGATTGCTTTTACTCTTTGGGTGTGTATGGAGTATGGAGTTATACAGAAATAAGTACCTACGAACATTAACAATAAGATCCATACAGTTCCTTTTACTGAAATAAGTGATTATTAAATTTTGATGGCTCCGAAGATTAGTAGCCCTGCCTTTGAAGCGAGGGTCCCGGGTTCAATTCTCGGCTTGGGCAGACTTTGTGTGATGAGCGTAAAGTTTGTTCTTGGGTCTTAGGTGCTTGTCATATGTTTCTGTGTCCTTGCCACCTGCAACATAGGAAATCCTAGAGGTATGAATATGTACTAGTAGTAAGTAATTTAACTTTTCAAATTTTAACCTGCCTGGCCGTTAAACCAAATTTAAAAAATCTTCAAGGCAAGGTACCAAAAGGGATGGTGCGATTTCGATATGGTTCTTTTTTTATATATGCTTTTATTAACCCTGGATTAATTGATTATATCTGAACTGATACCCAACTTAATAATAGGAGCGCATAATTTCAAAAGATATCTATACCTACCATAGGTATATCTTTTAAAATTATTGTCGTGTCCAAGAAATATTTGGCGAAAATATTTCTCTCTACTTATTCCAAGGCCAAGAATTTATAAATGAACACCGATTTTAATTTTTATTTCCGAAGGCCTTGGCAATATAATTCAAAATCTTTGTAGTTCACTTATTTTTTTTTAATTATCACCGAAAATATTTTACTCTGAAAATTTACGGTAAACGGATTTTTTGCAGTTTAATAAACTCAGTTTCTTAAAGAAGAGCAATAAGCGCGAAAAATTGTGATTTGTGGTATCAACTTTTGTACTGTAAAATAGGTATAGAATAATATTTTCAAGACGGGCTTGAAGCAAGTCTATGTAACGTAATGTTTGACGGAGTTGATCCATGATCATACATATGCGTCAATAAATAAATATTCATAGACATTTCACTATGGGAATTAGAATACTGATACAATACATATACTACTTTTTTTTGGAAACACATACATATTGATACCCAAACACATATTTTCGTCACACAAATATCTTGGGGTGGGAATCGAACCCACTATCTAGGCGCAGAAGGCAGAGCTACGACCAGTCGTAAGAAAAGTCAGTCTGATGTCAATGAAATTTGATCTTTGAGATCTAATGGAATATATGAGTTTGAGTCTATGGGTGTGTGTTTGTGTGTGTGTGCATCTGCTTTAGTATGTTGTACGACCGACCTTCAGTACCGATTCTATGCTACACTCGTAGTACAAGCCGTTTCGTAGTTGCCAATTTATTATTCCATGATGACGTGTAGCATCCGTCTGCCATATTTCTTTACCCAACCTCGGGCTTGTTAAGGTCCCATGCCACCTGTAATTTTTTGCATATTTTGTTACGCATTAGACAATCTCACCTTTATAGAAAATTTAAAGCTGTTTCCTGTCCTACAACGAATCTTGTTTCCACAACTAGCCATTACATGACTCAAATTTGTTACTAGCCATTGCACGACTCCACACTAAATGACTCTTAAATTTTATAAATGTGTATATTATTATATGTCATTTTCAATGATATTTAGATATATGAGAAAACTACTAAAAACCCATTAAAACAGAACGAAAACTAATTAATTGTGTCTCCGTTGCCCGAAAGTTACCAACGAAAAAATGTGAAATTTCACAGGAGACGTAAGCCTTAATGGTTACACCACCGCAGGTCCAACCAGTGGACATTTCAGATAATTATCCTCCCATTAATGGACCACTGGAAACAAGAGGCCCTGAAAAACCCTTTGATTTGCCGCTTCATCACATTTATACGGGTCATAGCTTTCAAAACGCAATAAAGCCTGAAATTTGAGAGGTTGTGCTTACGATCAATGCTGGAAAATGCAACACACTGTGAAAAGTGCCTGTTGTTTTGATTCACACAATATCAATACTTCTATCAGATTCTAGTGATTACTAGTTGGTAGTAATGAGAGTCAACCAGGAATCAGGGAAAAAAATTAAAAGAGCGCTACACATTTTATGATGACATTTTGTGAGCGCAACACATCACAAACTGTGTTCTTTAAAAATGTGAAAATCACCTTCAGTAGATTAGTAAACATGAGACGTTGGGACTTCGTTTACTCATAATATCATCCTCAGGTAAAATCGATCAGCCTTGCCACCGTTAGAGACCTTGACTTTTCAGCTTGACAATCGACTATCCTCAATACAGTACCGTCAGAGTCATAAATTAATTACCAGAACGCCAAGAGAGCATTAACGACATATTATTATAGAGTTGCAAATACCCTCTAAATCACGGGGAATGGTGGATTGACAAGGTGAACGATGCGATAAATCAGTAAAATCCAAGATGGCGGGCGGTCGCTGTCACCTGGCAACATGGCGGCTAATTTGAAAATGGAATGTGATAAGTTTGGCAGTTACGTGGCGCTGCGGTACGATGGTACGAGGTGAGTGAATGGAAGCCGCAAGCGTCATGCAGCACCAGCAGACAGCGTCTCAACACTAATTTTACCTTCTGGCTCGCACGCACCACTAAGTTTAGCCGCCCCAAGATAGCCCCGGTCCACGACCCATCGCGCATAAACTTTTCACAATTAGACTATTATTTTTGGTAGCAAAGTCAGTCGGTCGATTATTAATAGAGGCTTTTCCGAGTTTATATTCGTTACGTGTGTTGTGGTGTTAACTTTTAGTGAATTTATACATAGACGCTTATAAATAGGATGTGCTGAAGTTGCGTCTGACGGACGGGGGAATACCTTCCTGAAATATCTTACTACTGCTGGTGGTTTGCGTGTTTTCGGACGCATTGGTAAACGATTATTTATACATTGATTGTGAGGGTTTTGAGCGGGAGTCAGCGCCGTGGCGCTCGCCGCTGCGTCCGGCTGCGCGTTCCCTTCGCCCAGAAACAGGTTAGGCCTTAAAGCTTAATGATCTGTCAAAATGACATTTATTTTCTCTTTGTATTTGGGACAGCTCATAAAAAGAAATTTGACCATTACACTTTGAACATAATCGGCTATTTGAAGCAGATCCTAAACCTTGATAGTCTTTAAAACGCTGATGAATGCGGTTACCCCAAAATCGAAAGATATTCCTTGACAGAGACAGACATGACAATTTATTTGAAGAATTGATTGATTCAGTAATTTCACTGGTATCCACACCCTTCCACCGAAACATAGCATTGCGGGTGCACTACTGCTTGGTAGCGGATTATTAGATGTATAAGCAGTACTTCTCCGGACGAACTTGAAGTTCTAAGTTATGCCGGTTTCCACGCGATGTTTTTCTTCACCGTTTCGTGTGGCTTTGAACCAGCGACCTTCAGATTGATAGTTGGCGTCTGTACCCCCAGTCCACCACGCTCTCTGGTCTGAGAAAACTAAACAAACCTAATCATATTACGATCCTGCAATATCAAAATTTGTTCAAACAGTTTCTATGAAAAATGAATATTGCAGTGCATCCAAAGGTAGTTTCACACTGTCAAAAACCATTATGACAACAGGAAACTGCATTCAAGCGGAACACGGAGATGATACCAGTAGTAAAAGCTTAAAGGTTTACTAAGCAGAAGGTTAAGTGTGAATTATTGAAGTTATACATAATCACGATATTTTTTCAAATAAGTAATATTTTCCAGTAAGTCATTAGGACCTAAATTACACAACTTGTTTAAAAGACGTGTGACAATACTTGAACTGCGCATGCCTATATTGCTTTAAAACTCACAAATTTTATCACAAGTCAAACATCAACGTAAACTTGACGGATACAATGTCAGATGTTTAAGTGTTTGTGTTGCTTGCGTCCGTTGGGGCCTTAAAGAGTCCCTTACGGTCCCCTCAATGGCACCTTTCGTACCTCCCTGGTACAAAAGGTGCCATGTTAGAAGTAGAACTTGAGCAAGTTTTTGTGTAATACTGAAGTGACGAAACGAGATGAAAGCCCACCCGATTTGTAATGATATCCTCCGCCCATTATGACAGTAATACAACTTAGGTCCTCCCCAACCTATGTATGAAAAGACCCAAGTTGCATCCTGTTGCGCCCGTCACACGAAATGGGGATGTAACGTATCATGCAAGTATGATTTTACCGGCTCCTACACCCTACTAACGGAACACTGCAACGAGTGCATCACTGATTGCAGCAGATAATGATGATGACATTTGTCCATTACAGGTGATGCAAAAACTTCACCTCTATAGCTTGATAAAGAGGTAAGAGATACATATGGACTTTTCAAACAGCATCATTCACATAGAATTCAATTTATTCGTTTTTAAATCAAAAATTGAAATTACTGTGATATAAGCAAAAGTTGCTAATTCAGCTGCTAAGTTGAATGAAGGATTCATGGATATTTAGATCACACAACTAAAATAGGGCAAGTAATTTATCAAGGAAATGCTACCATCAAATATTTTCTCTGTGGCCACATCGAGAAGTTAAGGGGGGGACAACCGCCCCTTTTCCACCCAGCAGACGGCTGGTATTTTCGTCTGGCCTGATGTGTCAATTCAAATTAGCGATTGCAGTACCATCCAATGGATAATTGAGAGGATTGACTAATGCTAGGATAGTGCGGTAGGTCGGCGAACTTCACCCAGTGATTACAATTCCTGAAGCATTGACATGTATCTAAATTTAAAACATCTGCCTATTCTTTATGCTTGAAATTGTTTTTTCAAACTTGCCTGCTTCGTAGCTTAGTAGGAGCTCTGCTATCGAAGCTTAGAGTTCGATGATATCGGGTTCGATTCCCGGCTAGTAATATTGTATGGGGATTGCCACTGCAGAATTTCAGGTGGAACAAAGTTCACCGGACCATCTAGAAAATGATAAGTACTGTTATAAATTCACGTCTAAATTCATAAGTTAAACACTGAAACCAAGACCGAACGGATCGAAAACAAGAACAGACAGAATTGTAAAAAAACTGACATGTTAAATACATAAAACAAAGACGGGTTAGTTACACCATTTATAACTCAACAATGGCTGGGCCAATTATAATGATCTCTGATTTGTTGGATTCGTATCCACCCTGATTAGCAGAATATCTATTAAAATATCGGAAAAATTAAGATTTTTTTTAAATTAAACCTATACAAATTAATAAATAAATGTCGTTTTTAATGTCAAAATAACAGCTTTTTCTAAATACATTGGTATTATAACAAAAAAAAAAATTTTTTGTTTTGTTATAATTTTTGGCTTGACCTAATTTGACGGGATTTTCACTGACTTAATATGACGCTGATGTTATAAGGAGCAACTAAAACTACTTTTATTTAAAAAAAAATGGGGTTTCAAGCAAAAGAAATGTTAATTTCCACGCGGGCGAAGTAACTGTATTATTATATTGTACCAAAAAATTACGTGTTCTGAAGTACTTAATACAAATAATATTTCGTTAATAAGTAAAATAATATTTGTACCTATATGAGTTTTAAGTATAAATGTTCCAACAAAACAATTCTTGTACGAGTATGCCTAATATTTAACTCATCTTGTGATTTGAAAATAATTTATTATGTAGCCTGTAACTTATTTGAAACCTACAATTGAGATATGGCAGCGCTTCCGCTTTGACGTAGTACGGCGCAAACAAGGCTCTCCGAGTCAATTTACCAACTGTTTCCGTTTGGCGCCACGTGCAGTGGAAGGGCGAGCGCGCTCGGCCGACCGTTCTTCAGTTGGCGTTTGTTTTTCGTTGCGACTGGTTGGCGCATAACGACGAGGTCGTTCGTAGGACAGAAATTATTTTTTGTCTTAATAACTCTGTTTTTTTTTTTCTTGTAGAATACAGAATTTCTGTGCAACTCAAAACTAAAAAATGAGTGATAATAATGCACCAAATAATGAAGGCTCTCCAGTAGCAGGAACGAGTGGAGTTAGGAGGATTAATTACAAACGTCCACGACGTCTGTATAGCAGCAGTGATGATGACGGCGATGATGAAGGCACGTATCTATCACCAAAACGTGTTTGCACCGGAACAGACATCTCGGATTCTAGATTCGATTATCTCCAAAAGCAGGTTAGTGAGTTGAAATATATGCTTACGAGGAACTATCATAACTCTAGGCCAAGTGACAATAACCCTGTCGATGACCATGACATAACTGCTAACACCACTCAAGGTCATACGGAGGACAATGCCTCTGTTTATTCCACGCTTCTCAAACCTGCTGAAAGTTCTTTCAAATGGGACGATGAGACTATTGCATCCGAATCAATTAAGCGCACTTCTGACTCGAGACTTGGCTATGTACGCAAAATCCAACATTTTGACAGTACAGAATGGAATAATGTTCGATATACAGAGGTCCAAAAGAAGTACATATCGGCACCTGGACTTACGAATTTATTGATGAATGACGAACTTTTAGCTTTTGAATCAAAGTTTAGCCATCTGAGATCGTTGGACCAGACCTTTGGAGCATTGACAAATATGCTAATTATCCAAAAAGAAGCTTTACAAACATCTTTGAAGCAATTATTGGAGTGGAGTTCTGATTCACAAACAGCTCTGACACATACGTCACTCTCAAATAAAGTTCATGAGCTGTTTTCCAACACGTGTACTTATATGGGTGTTTCTAAGGATATTTTACAGGTTGTTTGCGGCCGCAGAGCAAACATAATTGAGCACCGCAGGGATGGTGTCCTTTCTGCTGTAAGAGACAAATACAATAAGGTGATTTTACGCAGAATACCACCGAGCTGCGAGTACCTGTTCCAGCCAAAGGAGCTCTGCGAAGCCGTGAGTAAACTAGGAGGGGGCTCGAGAGTCTTTCGCAGACCGCACCTACCTGCCGAGGGTAGTCAGGTCACACAAAGAAAAAATTGGCCTTATCTGCCTGCCGAGGGCACTCAGGCCGCACCAGGGCGGTCTACCGACCCCGCGGTGTCATTTCGTGGCTATGACCGGGACAGATACCAGCAAGTTTCTGGCAAAGGAAAATCCATTGCAGGCAAACGCAACTATTCTGCCGCAAAGAACAAGTCATATAAAAAACATAAAGATGATCTCCGAAGCAACAGAAAACAATGACTATTACGGGACATTTCAGGCAGGTCGTTTACGTCATTTCCAACACATTTGGAAAACAATGGGCGCTCCAACACACATTTTAAAAATTATCAAGGGTTATCGTATACCATTTGTTGCCAAACCCCTGCTTCAACGGTTCGAAATGAACCGAAGCCGTTTTGTTACCACACCTGCCTTGGAAGCCGAAATATGCCAGATGCTCAAAGATTCGGTAATCGAAAAAGCACCACGGAACCCAGGCTTTGTGTCAATTATGTTTCCAGTCCAGAAATCGGATGGTTCTCAGAGGCCCGTTCTGAATCTCAAAACTTTGAACCGGTACCTCAGACCGAAAAAGTTCCGTTTAATAAATATGTCGAAGGTACCACAATTCCTACAATCAGGCGATTTCATGATGAAAATCGATTTACACCAGGCTTACTTCCATATATCGATCCTAAAGACGCATCGTCGCTTTCTCAGGTTCGTTTTCAAGGACATAACCTATCAAATGACATGTTTACCTTTCGGTTTGGCAAGCGCTCCACGAACGTTCGCCACATTGTCGAATTGGGTAGCCGAAAAGCTCAGGGAGAAGGGCATCAGAGTTCTGGTGTACCTAGACGACTACCTTTTGGTAAATCAGTGCCCGTACACCCTCATAGATCACATGAACGAGGCCATCAACCTATTCACCAGTCTAGGTTGGATAATAAACAAAGGGAAGTCGTCCACGGCACCTTCACAAGAGATAGAATTCCTAGGAATTATTTGGAACACACGGGCAAACGAGAAAACCCTGCCATGCAAAAAGATCAAATCTCTTACCAAGCGTCTCACTCAAACACAACAGTTGAAGACTGTAACCCTATTGGAATTGCAGAAAATTGTGGGTACCCTACAGTTTGCCAGCTTCGTAGTTCGCATGGGAACACTGCATTACAGAAATCTTCAGGCATGTCTTCATCAAGCTCTGAGACAGGGAAAATCTGTATGTCTAACACCTTCGGCCAAAGAAGACTTGGTTTGGTGGTCGCGAAACACCCACACAAAAAGCAAGATTTGGAATGCTCCCGCATCTTTTCACATAGTCACGGACGCTTCAGCTATCGGGTGGGGGGCATACGTCAACGGAAATCATATTCAAGGTCATTGGATGCCAGAAGAACTTCATTACCACGTGAATATAAAAGAACTACTAGCGATATACAAAGTTCTAACAAACGATGTCATCATCAAGGAGTGTCGCGACAGGACAATTCATATACAGAGCGACAATCGCACCGCTCTCGCCTACCTGCGCAAGCAGGGAGGAACTCAATCAGTGAGCCTATTGCAGCTGACGAAACTGATTTACAGACAGATAGAGGATTACAACGTCAACCTTGTAACCAGTTACCTCCCAGGTCCCCTCAACGGGATAGCGGACAGTCTGTCCCGATACAAAGCATTAGCAGAATGGCATCTCTTACCTCGAGCTTGCCGACTAATATTCAGCAAATGGGGGACACCCGAGGTGGATCTGATGGCATCGGAGCGAGCTCATGTAGTGCCCAGGTATGTAACGTTGGATCTGAGGGATTGGAATGCTGTCTACCACGACGCTTTCAGTCGCGTTTGGAGGTACAAGCTGGCGTGGATTTTTCCTCCACCTTGTCTGATGTACAGAGTCCTGGCACTACTGAATCAAGCCAAAGGAACATTCATCATAATCTGCCCGAGATGGAAGAATGTTTATTGGCGGGCGGATCTAAAGAAACGGGCTCTCGGCCCGCCCTTCACAATTCGGAACCTATGCTCAGTCTTGATCGACACGAGAACGAACCTACCTCCGACAAAAGTAAACGAGCTGGTATTGGAGGCATGGAAATGTCGGGGTGGGAGGATCTCTTAGTGGGCTGGTCACCAACAGAAATAAGTATAATTGAGTCCAGCTGGAGGCCTAGTACTCTGAAAACCTACCGGCAAGCCTGGATCCGCTGGCTGAAATGGTGTAAAAATTCAGGTATTAATAATAAAACTCCAGGCGGTCACGGTCTGTCTAAATATCTCATTTATTTGTATAATAATGAAGGGCTAAGCTATAAATCTATTTTAGTACACAAGTCCGTGATATCTTCTTTCTGCCAGCCAGAAATGGAAATTAAGCTGAGCTCTCACATACTAGTTAGACAAGCATTAAGGGGTATTGCTAACAAATCAGCCACCAAAACTATTAATAAACCCCCTGTATGGAACCCTCAAGTAGTAGTACAGTGGTTCCTTGATAATGATCCTGGCTCAGATAGTTTGTTTGAGGTATCCAGAAGATGTGCCACCTTGCTTTTGCTCTCCTCTGGTAGAAGAGTCCACGATCTAACACTGTTATCTGTAAAAGAAAATCAATGTGTTATTGAGACGGACAGTATAACTTTTTGGCCAATGTATGGCTCAAAAACTGACTCTATTAGTCGCAGACAGTCGGGTTGGCAGTTATTAGCAGCGGATAATAAAAGAATTGACCCTGTTTACTGGGTTAAAAAGTTATTAGATATTTCGCGATCAAGACGTTCATCAGGAAATTATATTCAGAATCTATTCATTACAACACTAAACGATCCGAAGCCCGCAAGCCGGACAATAATCGCGGGTTGGATTAAAACTATTTTATTAGACGCTGGAATTGAGGACTCACCTGGCTCCATTAGATCTGCTGTAGCTTCATTAAATTGGCTGAATAACATGCCTCTGAAAGATATTTTGGCTCGAGGAAACTGGTCAACGCCTAATACATTGATGAGATTTTATAGGCGGCCTGTAGAAACTCCTCAGTTACACAATGTACCATCACTTTGCAATAATTTCAAGCCCGTATAAAATATTTTTTCACGTGTATTGATTATATTTTGTGTTATTTGTAATATCTCTGTTATTTTGTACTGCTTCCAATGTACAATATTATTTTTTGTGTTCTACCTTCAGATGAATAATAAATAATGTGATTCGGTGAACATGACTTATTCTTTCATTCGATCACCGTTGGCGTATTTTTATGTCAAAGTCACTTTTCCATGTAGACCGTTGGCGCCACCATGCGAAAATAGACAAGTCTCAATTGTAGGTTTCAAATAAGTTACAGGCTACATAATATAAGAATTTTTCCTGAAATAAAAATTACTTATTATGTACCTAACTTATTTGAAACCTAGGTAAGGGCTGCATGGTGATTGAGCCTAACTGAAGAACGGTCGGCCGAGCGCGCTCGCCCTTCCACTGCACGTGGCGCCAAACGGAAACAGTTGGTAAATTGACTCGGAGAGCCTTGTTTGCGCCGTACTACGTCAAAGCGGAAGCGCTGCCATATCTCAATTGTAGGTTTCAAATAAGTTAGGTACATAATAAGTAATTTTTATTTCAGGAAAAATTCTTATATTATAAATATTTTTGCAGATTACTACAATATTGCGAGAATAATTGGTATGATCCTATTAGACTCATTAGTGAAGTATTACTGCTTTTTATTGTATGTTTCATAGAATATATTCTGAGTATATTGAACCGTGAACGAAATTTCAGATGTAAATTAATATTACAGAATCATTGTTTGTTTAATTAGCAAAATTACACTTTTTATTTGACCTTCGTTTCGTATATACAAAAATGAATATAGTTATAATATATTTTTTTATAATCCAATGATAAATGTTTATATAATTGACAACGATAATTTAATTTCACCATATTGTGTATAATAGCGGATGTAACAAAAACCGTCTTGTAACGGTGTTGATGAAAAAAAAACAAACAAAGTTGTGACAGGAAACGTGCGCAGCCGGTGAGCAGGAAAAAATACGACGGTCGTTGACCCGTGCGTGTGTAACCGCCCTTACAACTGAAACTCTGTATCCGATAATTAGCAGTCACCCCATATTTGATCTCATAGATTCCTAATAACTTCTTGGAAGATGTTGTTTTTCTCCCAATCATATTTTTTGTATATAATGATGTGGGCTTCGGCACAATGCGACAATATATTTTTAAATGAAGTATTTTGCGTAATATACCCCATACAAATACCCAATAAAATAGTATACCCACTTCAGCGCGGTCCATTTCTTAAGTCGTCTAAAATAACTGGTTAATTCAAGTTATATTTAATGTTGCCAGTTGTTTGAATGCATAACAAAATATTAAACTGGTTAAACCCGGTTATATTGAATTACTTTATCCTTACGATTGTTTTATGTGTAGGTATGTAAATAATGATGCGTAGTTTGGATTTGCATGTGATTTCTTATACTTATCCTGTTTTGATATTATTTTTCAAATTCATACAAACTTAGAAATAATAGTGATCATGTGTGGATACATATTTAGCAACTGTTAACTTTTTTTTTGCACAGTTTTTTAGTCAAATTCGTCAGAATCGAACTCAAAAAAAAACGTTTACCGACACTCATACCCTGATTAAGGGAATTCTATGCAATAGAATTCCCTTAATCTCAGATGGCATGGACAATACAGAAACACAAGTCAAAAACCCAACACTCGAGAACTAACTTCATGCTCACCACGCAAAGTCTGTCCCTGCCGAGAATCGAGCCCGGGACCCCTCGCTTCGAAGGCAGCGCTTCTACCAAATAAGCCACGGAGCTGTCAGTGCTAAAAATATCCGATATTCCGTACCAGCCTCTAATGTTCCTACTGCAGGGACACCGGCCCACTCTCTATAATTGAGACTGAATGGGCTCTTAAATATATACCACGGGAGCCCAATCCGGATTGGTAGATGTCACATATATCACGCTTATATTATTCCTTTGGTTACGGAAAAAACAATCTACACGTGCTCATAAAAGATACATACGCTAATTAGTGTAACAATTATGTCGATACAAAACTAATATGGAACAAGGTTACAAATACATAATCGTTTGTTTTGGGCAATTATATGATAGTTACTGATATATGATGAATATTACGCGTAGGTTTATATATACATCCATAAGAATTTATTTTCGTTCTTTTCTCTGTTGCATTGCCTAAATAAAAAAAAAAAATGTGTGATTTAGTGACAAAACAAGCTGAGGGTCCACCTGGTGGCAAGCCCATGACAACAGTGACATGCGACCTAACATAAGATTTGGATCTTACCCGAAGTCGCATTCATACTGCTGTGTCCATCACCGAGACGGGGATGATACGTCTCATGCGCATGTGATTTCACCGGCACCCACACCCTTCCACCAGAACACAGTTATGCAAGCACTACTCCTTGGCGCAGATTCCAGGTGTGATGGCAGTACTTTGGTTGCTCCTTTAGCACCACCCAGGGGGCACGTGTAGGAAATCAAAGGGTACACACTAAAATTTCAATGAGATTAATCTGAAAGCATATCCTTTCAAATAATTATTTTCCAAATCGGTTAACGATGCGGAACTGAGGTAACAAACTAAAATTAAAATTAAAACTTTTGAACAAAAAATTTAAATAAAAATATTTAACAATAGAACAGACACGTGTTTTGTCTCATCAGAAGCGTTGACACAAGATATTGCTTTATTAAAGGCATTACCTATACTGACGTAATTAGTTTAGCGGAGTTGTACTAAACATGAATCCGTTTTAGATCTTATAAAAGCCTGAATATATCAACTAACAATTAGTTACAAGCTCATCTTATCATAAACCCGTCGTATTATCAAAGATTTCTGTCTTCATCTTCATCGTTTACTAATAAAAATTTTTATTCACTGAACTCTGTGAATGAATAAAAAAAAACCATCGCACGAAATACCAAGGCGCACGCACCCTCTTTGTTTTGTCTCTCCCCTCCCTTCCCACATACGTTTAGCCCTATTTTCGTTTCCTTCCCTTCACCCCTGTTTCCCTTCTTGCCTCTCTGTCTACCGCACGTTTCAGCTCTATTTCCGTTTTGCTCACTCCGCGCCGTGCCGCCGTGTTTCAGGCGTATCCGGCGTGACACCTGCGCGCGCGCCGCTCGGAGTTATGGCGTTTTAATGCAGTTCCACGCTTTAAATAATGGAGTTTTTAATTTACAGCGACGAAAGCTTGAGAAATGGGCTTGTAATCGTTTGGGAGGACTATGACGCGACTTCCAATAATATTAACAATTTTTTATTGCAAACACAAAAGCTGTACGAAGTTTTTTGGATAATTTTTTTATAAATATTTTTCCTTGATAACGTTTTCTTATTCTTCAACTTGGCAGCAAAGTACCAGGTGTGGAGGCAGTACTTCTCCGGGCGAACTGCACAAGTTCTACTGCTACTTTTTGTTGCTCCTTTTATCACCAGGAGGTACGTGTAGGGACTCTTAGGGTATTCACCTCCGCAAGCAACTGAATCTATCTATCAAAGTGCACTGTAATACAATAGAAGCTACCTAAATTGCATGCAAACAATCGGATGGCATCATGGCTGTAGAATACATTATTCAGGGCATGCTAAGTGGCAGAGCCATTCGCCTACTCTTCCCATATATAATTCAGGCTCTGACTTGACACGTCGACGCCTGCCCCCACACCCCCCGGGGGGGTCACGTCAGTCTCGTGGCCAATTATGCACACGGTGAAATGTCACAGACGCTAAGTGTAGAATGACCCTTAGACCTATTGGCCTTTTATTTTGATTTGATTATGCAACGGTTTCGGTTCGTTTTTGGGTCGATTAATGCATTTTTAATGTGGGATACTTGTGTTTTTTTTTTGGGGTAATGGCCTTTCCCAATTTGTAATACAGGTCATACAGGTATTATATATTTTTCAGGTGATTTCATTTATTTATATTGATGCCGCATTAAGTAAAGTATATCTTAACTAGTAACCTTTCTGTATGGATAAAACGCGTCACCTTGAATATATATTTACCTTTTACAAACTTTTCTTTTTATTTGCTTTATTTGGAATAACAAACAAGTGGACTTATATGTTATTGTACGTAATGGTACAGCCAGCACCGTTATCCAAATAGTACTCAAAGTATGATCTGGCTATGGATATAAAAAACTAGTAGATACGGTATTGAGCAAGTATGTTACATAACCACGTTATGATACATAACTATTCAATTTGTCCCTGTTACATAATCCTAAAGTTTTGTTGGTTAGGATTAATCCCAAAGTTTTGGTTCAAAATATTTCATAAACAACGTCAAATTATGCGAGGTAATGCACTTTCGAAGTTTCGATACTTTAATCAAATCCAGCCATTTTACATTTGAATGCATCCGGTTATTTCTGAACCGGAACACAGAAAACCGCTTAACCCGTTAGTTTTATTAATGAAAATTGAGCGACACTCTAGCCATTCCAGCTTCCTGATTTAGCTACCTGAGAATCTGGGACAAGATATTTTGGTGATATCCAACCATTACAATGCAGTTTATATTCGTGAGTTCTACGTACTTCGTTCTAATCTAATTATTATAGGTCATCTTAATTTGCAACGGGACTTTGGTAAAGTTGAATTTAAATATGGCCGTTCGAACCCCATTTCAGACAAATAGATAGATAAATAGATGACTCTTTATTGCACACCAAAAAGGTAACAACAGATTAAAAATAGAAATGTTAACTAATAAAAAGGTGACACAATTGGCGGTCTTATCGCTGTAAAGCGATCTTTTACTTCTTTGGATGGACAAGAAGTATTAGACATGAGAAGGGGCATTAGTGCATCTATAAAAATTATACTAAAGTACAGATTGTTACCTTTTTGGGGTGACAGGCAAACTAGCTGTTTTATTATTTCTCCTTGATGAATAGACTACACCATACCACATAATAGACTCTAATACACCACAGCAATCGCTGAAACAGTGCTGCGAACAATCCAGAGTCTTTCTCCGATATTTCAAGGAGCTGGGCTGGCTGGGGCAGGGTCTTGTTAATAACGTGGAACAATACACAAAATACCCCTACGCGGGATGTGCAAATCCAGACACCCCCACCAAAATTTGAATTAGAATTAGTCCCCTTGATGGAATAAATTAAAAGGAATATGAGTGACCAAATTGCCCCCGTAGTAGACAACCCTTAGAATCCATATCCTTGTCCCCCGGGTGGTGCGAAAGGAGCAACGAAAAGCTGCAGTAGAACTTGTCTATGTTCGTCCGAAGAGATACTGCCACCACACCCGCCAAGTAGTGCTCGCATTCACTGTTTTCCGTTGGAAGAGTGTGGGTGCCGGTGAAATCACAATAAAAGCCGGTGAAAGCCTGGTGATAGACAGACAGACAGTAGACAGTCTCCGCTGTCCATCTGCCTGTCTACAGACGGACAGCGTAATAGGGTCGTCTTAGTAATAGGGTCCCGTTTTGCTTTTTGAGTACGGAACCCTAAAAATCAGCAAAAAAACGATAGTCGTTAACGTCAGTTACTGACGTCCTCTGAAAGTTGGCTGAAAACTTACTTATTTAGATGCGTCATCCAATCTAAATTATGGATCAGCTTAATCAAAACACAGTGGACACGTGTACCCTGCGGTCACCATGTGCCATGTGACCTGCCATGTGACCTGCCACGGACTTGCATTACTAATACAAAACCATGGAGTAACTATAGTAGTAGAAATATAGTACAGCCTTTTTCAAGTGAAGTTTATTGATGCTGCTTAAAAAGTTATTGTAATTGATTGTAATATTTTAAACACAAGTGTCTGATTCTAAAAGTAATAAAAACCCGACTTCAATACTTTCATCCCTTCCCTAAAGGACTGTAGTTTACAAAAGAAACATTGAAATCTGTATACAACGGGCGAAGAAAAAGTCAAAGGAAAGGAAAATACGCAATTTCGTTTACTTGGATAATATATTTTTTCCAGTTATTTGGATTTAGCAACTAAAGTAAAAATGAAACCGATTTTGATAAGATTTCTATGTGACCAATTTGATAGCAAATCCTTTCAATTAAAAAAGATTCTCTAAATCAATTGATAAATGACACAGAAATGATACACAAAGACAAAAAAAAATAATTATCCGGATGTCGGTTGATAATATAACTTCTCTTCTCATGTGTTTCCAACTCGTGAGCCAGTAATTTTACCAGCCACCTCACCCTTCCATTGGAACACAGCAATACGAGTGCACTACTTGGCGGCGAATTACCAGATGCGGTGGCAGTATTTTTCCGGTATAAGTTCTACTGCTACTTTTGGTAAATCTTGCAGCACACTAACAGCAAGTCACACGAATACATAAATTTTTCAAGTGAAAAATTGTTTGGTACCCATTTGGAATCGAACAGTGGCTTTCGGATTTAAAGCCATTGCGTCTGTATCTTAGGCCACTACATTTTTGATCCGCGTGCGTTTTCATAGAACATGAAACGCGGCGTGCCCTACGTGTTTCTTTGCCGTTGGTGCCTACGCGTTTCTGTGCAAATCTATTTTGGACTGCAGCCACGTGTTGTACTCTGATTGAATGCGGTAACAAAGCAACGGTAGGTACCTTAGTAAATAAGTATCTTAAAATAACTACATTGAAGTAGCCATTTCTGATGCATTAAACATTACTGCTTAGCCGAGAAGAAATTCTGTTTCCTTAATCAAATATAGCCATGTTCTTGTGATCGCAACTTGTGGTACCTGAGTGGCAATGCGATCGAAGGTAGGTTAGTTGCGAGGCTTTAATTCGTGGATATGATTACCACTCAGGACAAGAATTTTTATGTCGAATGTGGGTGTTTGTTCTGAGTCTGGGTGTTAAAACCCAGACTCAGAAAAAACACCCGAAAAAAATTTGTCATGTCAATGCCAAGTAAACGAAATTGCGAAATTTGCTACTTTGAAAGTATTTAAGTCCGTTTTTTCGATTTTTAAATCTGTTACTTGTTCTACTAAAAGTCGTAACAGGCTGAAACTTGCATAGAATTTTTATCATTAAGATGGATTACCTAAAAGACAAGAAAAAATACAATTAGTGGTACGGGACCGCCAGTAACTTGCCTGGTTATTCAAACTATTTTCTCCCTTCGCATTTTGTCCAATATTATTTATTTTACCTTTGCGTTATTACTGTTGGTCTATTTCCCACGACTATTGGGATAATAAGACATAAATACTGTTTACTGAACATAAACGCTTCTATAATTGTGCAGTGCAGCACGTTGATAGTTTTGTGGAATTATCTACTGAATCATAAAGGGATATTGGGGTTGGATTACGCGAACATAGGTTGAATATTGCAAGGCAGTTTCAACCACAAATGCTTTTTCAAACGTGTGGGCGCTAACGATACGGACGTTGCCAAGCTAACCTGAAATTAAGCCTGCCAATACAACTGCATTATTGAACAATAATTGCATGGTGTGTATAAGTTTTTCCTTCTAGTTTAATACTTTTCTTTCCTACTTTAATAATACATAATTGGTTTTAAAGACACGTAAGTGCCGCCAAGGAGGAAGGAACGTGGAACCTTCGAAATTAATCCTGAATAATGTTATGGGAAAAATTTCCGATATATACGGGTAATTTTCGGTAACGTAACATCCCCATCTCGGGTGATAGGCACAACGGGGTGCGACTTGGGTCTTTCCATACTTCGGTCGGGGAGGACCTAAGTCGTATTGCTGTTGTTATGGGCGGAGGTAACCTCAACCTTAACATCAGATGGGCGTACAGCTCTTCCCGTCATTTCTGTAAAATAAAAAATAATTGATGACCTTGTTTATATTATAACAATTAAATCACAAGCATATCAGGTATTTAATTGGTATTATACACAATATACTAATACGCTTACCTTTCAACCCTCAAGCCGGGGTAATATTTATAGAAATAAGCAACTAGAACAGACCAATTAAACTTTTATAATAGTTGTTCACGATATTCGAGGTTTTCCATCAATAAGTTGGAATTATCTATACTTTGTTATCGTTAAAATAAATTGCGAAATATAATCTGACTATCGATTTTAACCCTCGACGCAAAAAGGGGAGTTAAAAGTTTGACCGCTGTGTGTCTGTTTGTGGCACCGTAGCTCTTAAACGGGTGAACTGATTTGGGTGCGGTTTTTTTTATTTAAAAGCAGGTGGTTTTTATACATGTTTTATCGAAATCGGTTCAGCCGTTTCAAGCCATTACACAGAGAGGGGTGGTTTTCATATTTTAGTAAAATTATATATATAATGGCCCCTTAGTTATAATAGCTTATTTAAAGTTAAATAAGTAATAAAGGTTTACATACTCATGCCCTTGCACTAAGATTGACTACATTGCAGGTGGCATGGAAAAGCACAGAAACAGAAGTCCACGGAATTTTTGCCGAGAATAGAACCCGGGACCCCTGGCTTTGAAGGCAGGGCTAGTATTTATTATTGGGTCTTGGGTGTTTGTGTTGTTTCTGTCCACACCATCTGCAGCGAAGGATATGAGTTGATATGGATAAGGATATGACTGTGTAATTGTTATTTTCGTTTCTTTAAATGCTGAAATTCTACCCTTGTTCAACAAAATGACAGTGTGAAATAATAATTTGATAGAAAAATAGCATCTGAACAGCTTACTTCTGAATTTATAAAGGTGTTCCGGCGGCGCCGGTTCGACATGCTCTTAGATAAATGAACAGACCTTTTGTGGCTCTTGACGGGTTAAGACTATACAGACAAGACAATTATAATTTTGTATACTCAATTAATTGGGGGACCATGTTGTTCGCGTCATACAATACTTTTTTTATAAGCTGTTAGTTTAAAAAAATATAATTAAACTAAATTTATTTCATACTAGCTGCGCCCCGCGGTTTTACCCGCGGTTGGACTTTCTACGGGAACAGTACATTTTTCCGGGATAAAAAGTAGCCTATATTTACTTAATAGACTATCTATATAGTCTACTATATATATATATAGATATATCTCTGTGCCGAATTTTATCCAGGTCCATTCAGCCGTTCTGGCATGATTGAGTAACAAACATCTATCCATATTTACAAACTTTCGCGTTCATAATATTAGTAGGACATAATTGATACAATACAAGTTTATTTTATGAAAATGTAAATCCCCGACCCAGTGTAATGGTAATGAGCTGATGACCTTGAAACGGCTGATCCGATTTTGATAAAACATATCTAAAAACTACTGCAAGAAAACATGCTTTAAGAACAAGAAAATCCGCACCCAAATTGGTTCACCCCTTTAAGAGCTACGGACACACAGACAGACACACACACATAGTGGTCAAACTTATAACATCCCTCTTTTTGCGTCAGGAGTTTAAAAACCAAACGTAAATCCCCAAAATTATCCTCGCTTCGAACTTATACTAATAAGAATAATAATGATACTAATACCTAATACCTTCCAACTTGATTGGGCAGTTAAGTTGGGTGGTCTGTTCGAGCACGTCTACGTCTCTGCTACCGGGTTACAGGTTGAGTAATTGCTGCTATATCGGGAGCAATTTCATATCAGTTTTGAAAATTGATGCATTTGACTGTCAGGATTTGCTGCGCTGTACTTAACAATACCCCGCCATTTTGAAACTTCAAGTAATTGAAAATGCCTTCCAACAAACAATTTCAGTAGGTACGTGAAACCGTCGTTAACTCATTATTCCTTTAAATCTCAAGTAATATTTGGTGGCGTCCAATTTTACATATAGGTACAAGTAAAAATTATACGCACATAGATATGGCAAATTACAATTTTAACGTTTTAGCAAGTCTTATTTGTTATGTTATCTGTTCCAATCCGAACACAAAAATCATGTGGGTATACATCATGAAACAGAAAATAATATCGTAATTATAATAATTAAAACATGAAGAGAAAAAATTATATAATATAATAGGTGTGTGAATATGACTCCGCCCCTTTTTGTCAAAATAAAACACATTTGTTCGCTTACAAAATTAAAAAAAAAAATTATTGAAAGTATGCTCCATCTGCAGCTACAACCTTCGCCCATCGTTCAGGTAGTTTTCGTATTCCTTGCTGGAAGAAGTCCTGGTCTTTTGAGCTTATCCAGTTGTCAATCCAAATTTTGATACTTTCACATGAAGTAAACTTTTCTCCAGTAAGGTCTGTCTGCATCGTCCGGAATAGGTGGTAATCCGAAGGAGCTATGTCTGGTGAATATGGCGGGTGGGGTAACACTTCCCAGTCCTGTCCCTCTAAATATCTTTTTACGACTTCTGCGGTATGCGGTTTGGCATTGTCATGCTGAAGAACTAATTTGTTATGTCTATTCACCCATTCTGGTCGTTTTTCTTCTATGGCTCGCTTCAAACGCATTAGTTGTCGTCGGTAAACTTCTCCATTAATAGTTTCAGAGGGTTTGAGCAACTCATAATATACAATACCTTTCTGATCCCACCAAATACAGAGCATGACCTTGGCACAGTGAATATTTATTTTTGGCTGTGATGGGCCTGGTTCGCCTGGTTTCACCCAAGCTTTTTTGCGTTTAGGATTTTCGTAGTGTATCCATTTTTCGTCTCCTGTGACTATCCGATGCAAAAATCCTTTTCTTTGCTGTCTTTGAAGCAGCATTTCACAAATGGTTTTCCGACGTTCCATGTCTCTTTCTTTTAAATCATGTGGAACCCAGTCACCGGCTTTTTGAATCATTCCCATCATTTGTAAACGCTTTGCAACAGTTGAACGATCAACATTTAATGCTGCAGCTAATTCTGATTGAGTTTGGCAAGAATCTTCCGCCAATAATGCTTCCAATTCAGCATCTTCAAATTTTTTTGGTGGTTTTCCATGTTCTTTATCCTCAGTACTAAAATCGTTATTTTGAAATCGTCGAAACCATTCCTTGCAAGTTGTATTAGACGGAGCATGCTCACCATAAATCTCCACAAGCAAACGATAAGTTTCCGCTGCAGTTTTCTTCGCAATAAAATAATGTAATGACGTTTCCCGCAAATGACGTTTATTTGGAATAAAAACCGACATTTTCGAAAAGGTGAAAACAATTGTTGCTTACACTTCAACCAAATATCATAAAATGCGTTAGATAGCTGACATTCAGTACTATCGAATACAAGTATGGTCATTTATTAGTACACGTAAACAATACTAAAAACGACATCTGTTGAGAAAGGGCGGAGTCATATTCACACACCAATACATATTGAATATTAATACATTTATTTTTTTATATAGCGTAATATTAAATGTAAAAAAAAAACTTTTTCGTATTATATACCATTCAACAAAGAGATTTTTGTAAATCAACGAGGTAGTTTTACTCGACTGAGCCTGAAGGGGGTTTTGTTTTTCGATTGTATATATGTATGTATGTTTATTTCTTTGTCACGCTGTGTAGCCTAAACGGCTTAATGGGAGTTAGCTTGAGAGTTATCGATTATTTTCCTCAAAACCTAGTGAGTGCAGTATAAAATACAGGGTTTTAAAAATAGCGTACAAAAATATACAATATACAACTTATATGTATAAATGTAATTTGGAATTATTCACGCGGTCGCAGTCTTGTGTCTCTGTGCTTGTCCATGCCACCTGCGACACAGGGAATCCTAGTACAGAGGTGTGTAAATGTTTATTTATTTATTTATTGTTTTTATCAATAATTTTTTGTTTCAGTAATATTCAAAACGATCATACTGATATAAAAATTACAAAACGGCATCGTGAATAATTTCTTTTTTACGTACATTTTTTACGTGTTCACATTGTATATGAGACTGCCGGTCAAGGATCTTGTATTCACGGATACGGATATCGATCGAAACCCATTTATAAATGAAGGAGCCCGTAGACTGTCAACTGAAGACAAATTGGACTTATAAACGCTTTGCAATTTTAGCTTTTTAGTCATTCATGGCGTTCAATATTTCTTTGTCAAAGTGTTTTACTGTTACTTAGTTATAACACTTTTATACTAAAATTCTGTGTCGCAAGAAACTTGAATACATATTCACATAGCACATTATATTATAAATCCTTACATGGTATAAAAGTTGCTCCCGCTATTTGTACTCTTAGATTTTTAAATTACGCAATGTATTTTTAATGCAGTTTTTAGCAGGTAGAGTGAATCAAGGGGAAGGTTTATATGTAGTATAAGCAACTCACCCCAGCTTCGCACGGGTAGTTTATGATACGACTTAATTATTCTAAAAACTTAATAGGTAGTTTATTGAAATATTGACAGAATATTGCCTATATATTAATAAGATATATTTGACAGTTTGGAACTCTCGGTTTGAGCGACCGAACCCTACTTATGTTTAATTTTTAAATTTTATTGCTTTTTAATATTCTATTTAATATCAAAGTTTGAAGGCTGGTTATACAATGAGAAAAAGTTTCAGTGAGCTCTGAGAGTAGGGAATCCCATTGTAATTACGCTGCTTTTCACTGTGGGTTTCCATTGTTTTATGACATAAGTTGATACACCTCCACTAAAGGGGCTAATTTAATTTCATATAAGCAATATTTAAAAATAAAAAAAAAAACAGTCATGTGTGATTTGACTCGCCCACCATTGATTTAATTTTTATTTTAAATTAGTAGAATAGAAAATGCTCTTTAGATACGAATTAAAAAACAAATCCAACAGCTTTATAGATTTATGTCTACAGGGCAAGGGCGATTCGGTCTGAGACAGTGGTTCCGTACCAACAACTGTCAAAAATGTCTAACATATTTTAGAGAGAGAATTTTTATGTAATGGAAAAACTTAAAAGTAATAAACCGATTTAAAAAATCAGTGAGTAACAAAGCTTGTATTTTTTTTTGCATTCATTTTCGTTAGTAAATTAATAATCTGTTAGTATATAACCCGCTACCAAAATGAATTGTCCCCAAGACACTGACTGATTTGCCCAGATAGCAATGCCAAGTCTCTGAGACAGTTATGTCTAGCAATCAATATTTGAACAATTAATAAAATCGTTCAATTAATCTTTAAATACCTCAAATATTCCTCCATATTTTATTAAAGTGTATGTTTTTTATAACCATTTCAAACCGGTTTCCTATTAGGTAGAGTTCAAAAGATGCTAGACACAGTACTAAATTCTCAATACTCAATAAAATGATTGCTTCGCATAATAAGGTAATATTGTTGGTTTACATTCTGGGTTTCACATTATGGACCCTTGGATTATTGCAATATTAATGGAGGCAGTCCGAGGCCAAAGACAGATTAAGCCCAAACGACTTACTTAATTAGGATTATCAATACTTTGGAATAAGCAATTACATTTATTTTATGACTTCTTCAACACCCAACATAATCTCTGTTTGTTATAACACAAATATTGTTTTATAACTACCATAAAATCGCGGAGCCGAGTCAAATCGTAAACTATCACTTAAGACTCATTAACCGATCGTAAGGAAACTGTTAACTTAAACAAAAACTCGTTAATCAATAGTTTCGTTACGGCTGGTTTTGTATAATCTGTGGGGAACTTTAGTAATGACACTGAACTTTTTTTCATGAGGTAATCGATATGGATATTTCACGTATTGCCATTTAGCCATCACGTTCAGAACACAATTTTTTGTTCTGCTTAGGAATGAGCTTTCGGCCTACAGTGTGGGTAGTCAATTTTGTACTAATAAGATCACGCTTATAGCTAAAAAATACATCTATTCAAAATATTATGTATATAAAAATGTAATAGGCCTAAATAAGTATTATATCTGGTCCTTTAAGTACAATTTATGCTTAGTTTGAGGCGAGATCAAATTACTAATAATAAAAAAAGAATGCAAACAATTTTTTTTTATTCGATTGAAATTGTGTGGTATTGTGTGGGTCGCAATGAACTGCTTATAAAATAAAGCATTACATTACGCGAGTTAATTAAGTATACTTTTGGTTGGGGATGCTAGATTCTAGAGGGTTGTCACCTACGGATGCGAGAACTGGACCCCGAAAATGTATAAAGGACAAACCTAACGAGTTTAAGCATGCCCTCAATGCTAAATGCTTATAAAAAAAGCATAGGTACTAGACAACGGACAAATTTTTAAACGACCGACATTTAACCTTAGTTTTATATGTTTTAATTTATTATTTTGACATGAACTGCTGCTGTGACTAATGCTTATTGCTTCTTTTCTTCTTTTTTATATTATATATAATTTATTATTAATGATATAAATCTTATAAAATACAATAATTGGATAGTTATATAGTAAAAAATGTTTCTACACGTTGGCAGGTTCTAGAAATGTGACATTACATTGTTATATAATATTAATATTCATTTAATTTCATCTCAAAAGTCTTGATATATCTGCTTGCTATTTATTATACGCTGCTTGTATCAGCCATTTTCTAAATTACTCAAGGTATAATACGTACGATTATGTAAAAGCAATATCGATTTTGTTCTAATTTTATTTTGAGTTATGGCAATAAAAACTAGTACTGAGTAATAAACCAACGGGCAACCAATTATAAATATTACAATGCACTGCATGCATACATACTCGTTACATGCATTTGGCCGAAATCGCTTCACACGTGCTATTCAAGCTGATTTTTAATGTAACCCGCTTTATGATACGATATCTTAACATGGATAAGACATAACACATTATATTTTAAAATAACTGAAACACTTTACAAAACCATGGGTTATTTTAGGGGTACCAAGTTGCACGCGTCCGTAGGAAAATAATAAAAAAAAAATTATACGTTGATCTAAAAATATTTTGTACGAAACTCAAACCATATATTCCTTATATCTCAAGTATCATTTGGACACGTCAAATTTTACACACACAAGCAAACATATGAGCATATAAAGCGTCACAGGCGTCACAGGCCTAAGGCACATTGCATGCACATACATATGTCAAAATAATGAGTGTTCATGTTTTAGTTAGTCTTATTTATTAAGTTTACGTATGATCCAACCTAACCAACAACCTCCGCTAAACTTCTAATAAACGAGTTCTTTAAAAATGCAACTTAGAGCAACATATCCGTAATGTAAGAACAAGATCGCTAGGCACGACCTATGACTAAAATTTAATAACAAACTACGTAATAATGAACAATAGAATCTACACGTGTTTCGCCTTTCCAAGAACCATCTTCAGTGGCCGTAACTCGAGATATTGTCTTCGACAACACAAAAAGGAATCCGTCTATTAATCAGACATAAAAGAAGGCAAGTAACTACTTGTAATACCAACGTCTTATCGATTTTCTTTAACAACTTACGCTTGACTTCTCACTCGAGAATTCACTCTACAACTTAAGAACTTTTAACGGGCTACCTCTTTAACTTAAACAATCTGCGCCCCGCGATTACACCCGTGTAGTTTCCGTTTCCGTGGGAATACGGAAGTTAATATAGCCTATGTTACTCGCTAATAAGGTGACATAATCCATTGCTGACATAATTTTTAAAATCAACAAACAAACACTCACAACATAAATATAATAAAAATAATATTAATATAATATTAAAAATTAAGATGTGGATAAATAATGCTCTCTCTATTTTTATTCAATCGAGTGTCTGACAGCTTACTAGTCCAAAATAAAAATCCGAAAAAATACATATTTAAATACTAGCTGTTCCCTGCGGTATCGCCCGCGTGGAATTTAAAAATTTGATCCAAAACGTAATTTACTATTACTTGAAAAAAATATATATAATTTCAGATAAAACAAGCGAAGCTCGGTCGCCCAGGTACTTTAATTATTAATCCCAAGGGTTTATGATAATTACTTATTAGTAATAGAGTCCCCATTAATTTTAAAAGTAAAATATCCACACTAGTATTTTGGCCAAGGCTCGCCCGTGCCGTGCCACAGCCGTCTCTTGCGGGCCATGTGGCACCGCATCCTGCCCCCCACCTCGTCAGGTTACAGGACGAGTGCTCGTAAAATAATGACCTGGTGTGTCGCTAACTTGACTCATAGCTGCACAGTTACCAAGAGGTAACGGTAATTTCAAAATAAAAAGTTTTTTTATAATTCAATATTTTATAATTGAAATTGGTGATAAATTTTATTTTATTATAAATTAGCGAACCACAGCGATTTCCTGCTGACAGCCAAATGGACATAACAATGATTAAATGTGGTGACTTTACTAATATAGATATCGTTAAATGTTAAATAATTTTTAATTACATATTAACATATACATCACACCTGCGAATCGTGACCCGCCTTCGCACGGTTGGTAAAGCATCAGTGTCGTATCAGAAACTACCCGTGCGAAGTCGGGGTCAGTTACTAGTACTGCATTTAAACCTTCCTCTTGAAATACTCTATCTATTGCTGAAAACTGCATTAAAATACGTTGTTTAGTTCAAAAGATCTATGCGTATAAACAGCGGGAGTGACTTTGTTTTATACTACGTAAGAATAATTTCCTATTAATAAAAACTAAAAAAATCATTACAAGTAAGGTATAGTTACCAAGAGGTAACGATTATTTCAGAGTAACAAGTTAAAAAAAACATTACATGTTACCAAGTTGCCTACAGGTAATGGTAAAGTAACATAATTTGTCAATTTTTTCAATCCTTTTCACTCTCTATCGCCTGTGTTTATCTTAGAAAGACCCGAAATCATATTTTACGCTCATCACATTAAGTTGACCGCCAGATCGTCTGCCAGGTATGACACAAATAAAAAAAAAATTAACGTCCCGTCCACTCCACGCGTTTACATAGAGATTGGCAATAAGTCTGGTATAAGTGTATAGTAGGTACTCGTATAGTGCGCGCATTGCACGTGTGGTATGCACTGTTTAAGTATTAAAAAAAACAACGGCCGTAATTCTGTTTTGCACATGTGCACCTTCTTCCGTTGAAAAACATTAATCGCACTGAAAAGTAAACATGTCTTTATTGCCTTCTTCAAGTACCATCAAAAAATTGTAATTATATATATTTTTTTTGTCTATAAAAATTAATAAAATTCTGGTCTGTTTGTTTGTAATGTTAAAATAACAGCTATTTACAAAATTAATTAGAAAGTATATAGATACGATATATTCGATACAAACAACACCATTTTTTTTCTCTATCTGTCTCTCTGTCTGTCATTGCTTGGCGGCAGATTCCCAGGTGTGGTGGCAGTACTTTTGATCATATGATTAAACTGCCCGAATGCATCACTGGCATCAGTATATATATACAGATCTCGCTGATACAGATTTTTTTTTGTTTTAATGATAATTGTTGTCTTGTATGTCACTTGGTAACGTCATGCATTCTAGCGTGTCCTTCTTGTACCTAAGGTAAATAAATAAACTATAAACTACAGGACTTCCTGACATCAACTGTTGGACCGCGATCCCGAAGCGCAAGACCAGCTCAGTGGACGATCTTCCCTTTCTCGGAGAACTCCGGTTGTACTTCAAACCTGCGTAGAGTTAATTGGAAATTCTAAAGACTTACCAGCTGCGGATAGATAAGTGTGGAAAAACTGAAGGAGCCGTTGCTGCAGTGGAATATAATAGGCTGATAAAAACACAAGATGATGTATAAGCCTTGCTAAGGGCCTTTTCCATGTTCATAAATAAAGCTGTCCACGTGTATAACCCACTTATCTAAGCACATCCAAGCGGATCTAGAAAGGTCTGGGTGACATTTTCCCGGCAATGCATTTGCATTTTATAAAAGCGTTCACATACAGAGTGTGGTAATATCTTTGTGATAACTTCAAGGAGGTATTTTTATCCCAACGTAATCCAGCTTTTAAACAACTTGCACAGCTTCACTTCACTTGTGCAAAATTCGCCTGGAGAAGTAGCTACTGGTAATCTGCCGCGAAGCAGTGATGCACTCGTTTTGCCGTGTTCCGGTGGTAGGGTGTGGGTGCCGGGTAAATTACAGGTGCATGAGATGTAACATCCCAGGCTCGGGTGACGAGTGCAATGTGGTGCGACTTGGGCTTTCTCATATTTCGGTCGGGGAAGACCTAAGTCGTATTGCTGTTGTCATGGGCGGAGGTAATCACTTAACATCAGGTGAGCCTTTAACTCGTCCCGTAACTATTGCCTCATATTTTTGTTTTTATGTCCGTTGAAATATTTTTATAACTAAGTTTAGTTTGTAACTATTAATATGTATTAGATGTGTGTATTAGGAAAAAAATGTATATTTGGATTCCATCAGTTATCTGGCTGGATGAGATGCGCCGTGTGAAATTGCCCATGAATATATACTTTTTTTGCTGTTACCATCAAGAAACAGAAACTAGTGGTCAAGAAGCTAAAATAAGTCTTCAAAATATATTCAAAGTCTAAATGTACATTTCAATTGAATTCTTCTTCTTTTGAGTACTTGTTGACAACTAGAGCGGCCATTTGCAATATTAGTTCAAGAGACTTGCATATTAAATGATATGATGTCACTCCTAGCTCTGTGAATGACCCCCTTTCGGGATACCATATCGTTTTTGGCCCACACCCTTTAGTGGGTACTTGGCTGACCTTAAACCTCACAACTGATATGAACATCATGGTCTAAACTTCCATGGACGCAGGCCAATAGCGTAAATTGTAGGCAGAACGATTTTATTTTAACACTACTTTTTATCCTGATTAACAACAACATTGACAACATTAACACACTCATACCTTTGCACTAGGATTCCCTGTGACGCAGATGGCATGGACAAACACAGAAACACAAGACAAACACCCAAGACCCGGTAACAAACTTCATGTCACTTCATGGAATCGAACCCGGGACCCATCGCTTCGAAGGCAGAGTTACCAACTAAGCCACGGAGTAAAATCATTCGAAAACTCATGGTGGGATATATAACGTCGTGCACATTATTTTTTTAAAATCTGTTTAAACATTAAAGTAAGTAAGGAAAATGTTATATATATTTTAGTGGGTACTTTCATTGTACATAGGATCATAGGTTCCCTCTATTAGAGGCTTCTAGCTTATTTTACCTTAATGGAGGGTCGGATTGAGTTTGCACAAGCGCCAAATAAACTAACGCGTAGGTATATAAATTATTAATTTTAAAGGGAGTGACGTTAATGTCTAAATATTGCGATGAGTGTAAAATTGCCAATCCAGAATGGGCTCCAAAGGTAAATGATAGCCCATTTACTCTCTCTTGTCGAGAGTATTTCTCTGCATTAGCAGTATTTAGATACGCACACTGCCAGTATCTGTACCGTGCCACGGTGCTTGGTATCAGTAAATTTTCGAAAAGGCAAATATATATTATAAGCAAAAATATATTAGTTTTGATTGGATGGTTTGATAATTTATTTAACCTAGAATTTAATTTGAAGTTCACGCCAGCCAATTCCTATTTATGAAGTTGCGTGGCGTCGCTATAAAAGAAACACAAGATACTCACGACCCGAGAACAAACGATACAATTTCTATCACTCATAATATCAAATTCGAAGTAGTTTAAAAAAAATGTTGCGGCAATTGAAGGTTCCAACGAAAAACGAAACTGAAATCAAGCCTTTACGTAGGATCTAATTTGAGATCCTACGTAAAGGCTTGATTTCAGTTTCAAATCAAGAGCTAATATATTCGCTCTTCCAAAAAATATCTATGAAGTACATTACATAAAAGGTACTTGAGCTACACAGGTTTTGAATTACATAAAATGGAAGTATAGGGTTTGACGTCAAAATATCTGATACAATATACAATCATGCCTGTTTACAGGAATAAGATAAACAATATCTAGTTTGCCGCTTCGTGTGATAAAAGTGTCAAGATTTGACAAGTCACGATAAAAGATAATAACTACAAAACTTGTTCCGGATATTATTTATTTAAAAAAATATTATTTAAACATTTTTCCTATTCTATATTTGGGCGCCCTTAAAATTATACAAGTATCCTTAAAATAAACTAATATCATTTATGTTTTCATAAAAAAACTAAAAATGATGATTGGTACTCAATGTTTTGGATATTGCTTAATATGAATTTGCGTGCAAATCCGTACAAGAAATTAAACATTGCTATTATAACAATTTTAGTTTTCTAATATTAATAAATACCCAATAGTTCAATACGAAAATCAAACCATTTTCAAGCCTGTAATATTAGTTTAACAGATTTGTAAAAATGTATTATGTACTATGAATCTGGTAATCGATAATTTAATACAGAAACTGTCTGTACATTGCTATTAAAACAATATGCAAGTCGACAATTATAGTAACACAAGTTCCTCAATATCAACAATTAATAATTACAATACTTGTGATATTTTCTATTACATAACCTATCTACACTGAAAAACCCCGCGAGAGTCTTATTATAAAATGTTAACTAATTATAAGTATATCGACTAGTCTTATGAAAGCATTTGAAAAGAGTGGATTTTGTTAAGCATTGTGAATAATGCTATGATTGAAAAAGTGTATCCTGTAACACTTGAGGCGGAATCGGTTACACCTTCCTCGGTGTCCACCTCACCTTCATCTTCTTCGCTGTTATCACTTCCGTCTTCCTCATTACTTTCTTCATCATTTTCGTCTTCCTCGTCGCCTTCTTCGACACTTTCTTCTTCTTCGCCACTTTCTTCTTCTTCACTGTCTTCTTCAATGCTTTCTTCCCCGCTTCCTGATCCACCATTTTCAGTTTCATTTTCATCATCGTTTCGTTCACTCCACTCCCATTTACTTTCGGCGTCCAAAAAATGCTCATCATATATTTCATCCCAAAACGTCATAGTATCTGGATGTGGATTTTGTAGACTTACTTCTAAAGTTGCTTCGTTAGTGATTTCGTTACTTTCAAGGAAACGCAAATAGAATGAATTTATAAATGTAAAAGGTCGCCACATAACTTGGGAAGTTTCACTTTGCGGTAAGCTGAAAAAAATAATAATAATGTCAATGCTCAATTGTTTATCAAAAACCTATAGATTGGTGTAACTCTAGTTTAGTCTCACTTACCTAGTTTTTGCGAAATTCGTCCATCTTTCTACGAGTATGTCTCCAATCACCATGTCTCTCTCAGGTATTTCATCATCCACTTCATCAAAAAACATGTATGCTAACTCTTCACTATGAGCCGCACTATCTACGGATATAGGTCCAACAAATGGTTCTCCTAATGTACCTTTATACGAAAATTGATATACAAACACAGGAGTAGACGAAGCAAGTACTCTTAAACGAACTTCTCTCAACGCCGAGACCAATATCATAGTATCTCCATGATAATTTATATAACTATCAATATTATCCATATTAATTGGATCATTTTGGAAGTATTGTGTCCTTATTTTCTGTGCAACCTGACTCTCATCCTGATTGTTTACAAATGCCAAGTCAGGCTGAAGGAAGTCGGTAAAAGAATTATCCATTTTTGTTAACCAATCATCTTCCACAGCTTCTTTAGATCGAATTGTACCTTCGTTATCAACGTATCCAATTATTATTGGTACGTGAAGGAATTCACCAGTTCTTAATATTTCGTACGGTGTTTTAACAAGAAATGGATCAGCACTTAAATTTTCCCGTTCAATACAAGGAGCAAACGCCAGTGAGTTGTCTGTAAGGTCTAGCTCGTTTATGACGGCCATGAGTGCAGCCACACTCGTTCTTCTGAATACTTCCGAAAGCTCTTCGACATTTGAAACAACATGACCGAGTGCTTCAGCAACTTCTATTGCATAGTTAAGATTGTCACGTGACACTGCCCATGGAGATAAAGCATTTCCACTTTGCGCAATTACTTTATTGACTAAGCCATTAGACATCGGGGACATAGTAACTAAGTCCACAGCGGCAGCGCCACTTCCATGTCCGATCAAAGTAATATCGTTGGGATTACCGCCAAATTGTGCAATATTTTCCTTGACCCATCGCAGTCCTGCAATTATATCTTTCAATCCTGCATTTCCTGGAGCAGTGTCAGTTCCAAGACAAAGAAATCCGAGAACAGATTCACGATAGTTTAGAGATACAACAACAACATCTTTCTGTACAAAATTTGCTAACGACAATTCACTGTCATAAACCTTGTCGAATTCCTTTCCTTTAACCCAAACCATCACAGAAAGCTGTCTGCTACTGTCAATAGTTGGCGTAAAGACGTTTGCTACTAAGCAATCTTCAGTTCCTTCATATCCTGTTCCAATTGCTCGGACACATTTTACATCTTTACGATTAGCAACGAACGGGTCTTGGAATGAGGGTGGAGGGTTCGGTGCCTAAAAATAAAATAATTGAACTAAGGTTAGTTACTGGATTTAAATCAAATAAAACTTTATTATTTTGAAAATAATTTGTTACCTTGAATCTATTACTGCCTGAAGTAGCGTCGGCGTACGGAATCCCATGGAATTCAGCATAGTTTCCATTTTCACTTAAGGATCCTACAACAGTTCCTTGGGATATAGATATAATCACTGATGCTTGCTGCGGAGTTGATTGCCCGGTTATGCCCAGGATCAGCAAAGAAAATACGCTAAATACCAGCCACATGGTTACTTTTCAAGATCAGCTTTACGACTGAAAAGATTTGAATCGTTATCTCGATTTGATAATTTGGAGATGAATATGAGTGATACTTATCGATCTCATCCAAAGTGATAAAATGTCTTGTAGATATGCCATAGAACCAAAATGCGCAAATGATAAGAAGTTTGCCGAAACTTTAAAAAAATCAGCAAAATCAAATACGAATAATAAGGTCAGTGACCTTTGAGACTTCACAATGATGTCTGGGAACTATATACGCTTGAGGGTCTATTTTTTTGTTGAGCCCATTTTTTCAGACTCAAGGGCCTGTAACGGTTCAGGGGGCCGGGGGGTATTACAAATGTGCGCCGCATGTGGTAGCGCCCGCGTTCATGAGAATTTCTGATTCATTTAATTCTGTCATAGTATTTGGTAGACGTTTTGAAGATTTAATTGCGATTAGTTTCAGTGAATCATATTCATGGACATATATTCATCCGTCATTTTCCGTCATCTAGCCTCAAACTAAGCATAGCTTGTATCATGGGAACTATATTAGATAACTGATAAAGAATTTATTATATATATTTGCGCTGACTAGCAAATTCAGCGCAAATATATAAGTGTTTTAGTTTTATAATATAACAATATTATAGTGCCTTTTTTTAAATACGTACATACATATTATTAAACATCAAATATTATAAGACGCAGTTTTTTTTTAAACGTTAACACACTCATTCCTCTGCACCAGGATTCCCTTTGTCGCAGATGGCATGGACAAACACAGAAACAAGACAAACACCCAAGACCCGAGAACAAACTTCATGCTCACCACTCAAAGTGTACCCGGCCGGGAATCGAACCCGGGACTCCTCGCTACGAAGGCAGGGCTACTAACAACTAAGCCACGGAGTCGTCTAGATACATTTTAACACCCAGATACAGGACAAACATCAATGTTCGTGACATAAATACTTGTCCTGGGTAGGAATCCAACCTATAACCAGAAGGCACAATTACAACCAACAGAGCTGTAAGGCTGTTAGCATCAAAGTAAAATAAAATCGGCTTTGGTGACTCTAAAATGATTGCTCTCTTTTAATAGAAGGAGATGCCATTAAGATAAGTTTTAGTTTTGTTTGCCACCAAAATAATGATGCAGACCATTGTTACTTTTATGCCTTAAGTTTTTTACGTGTATAAACAGTAGGACCAGGCCATACTCTTTATCCATCGCTGTTTTTTATTTCATTCTGTTTGGTGACAGAAAAAATGATAGTGAAATAGTTGTGCTGTTAAACTCCAGTTGATTAATTAATGACTGGTCTTATAAAAGGTTTTTTTTTTTCAGTTTATAAATTGCAAATATTCCGTTGAAAGATGTAACTTATATAAATCAGCCTAGCTAAAATTAACTAGAATTTGATTAAGCTGTTTGCCTCAGGACCTCCTGTGACATGCGCGCGAATATCTGTGCATATAAATTTTGAATTGTCCAAATGATACTCTTTAAGTTGAATAAAAACTATTCTTCTAAATGATATATTACTTGTAGAAAAAAGTATAGAGAAATTTACATAAATATAGATATAGAGCTAGTTACAATAATCTTCAGAATACAAAAATTTCTTCACTTAAAAAATAACTTACTCTGAAGTAAAAATTCAAAACTTTTCTTAAACTTTATCATCCGCCATCTCCCGGCTCGGATCCGATGGTCCAACATGTGTGGCACCACGTGGGTCTTCTGCAAAAACAATCTTAGTCAAAATGTCGGATACGCCTCGAAAGGTCATGTAAATATCAACCAAAATTGAATGATCATAAAGTGCAGTTTCAGTTACCTCATTTTTGTAGATGAGGATACTTACTGGCGCGATTGTCTTACCTTGTGGGAGACACCAATGGGACAGGCGAAAGGTTAAACATTATGCGTAACACATTGTACAACTTGCATCTTATAAAAAAATAATACGGTTACAAAAAATAGGCCTCACGACTTACGACTGGCACTAGATACAATGAATGAAGATTCGGATTACCATTAAATTGGACGTCTGCGAAGCATTTGTTTTATATATGATGTGGGTAATCTAATAATTATAATATTTATCTATTGATTTTAAGCAATTGGAGGGAACCGTATTTCAATTTAGACTGAAGAAATGGCTAATTAGTTAAGCTCATTATAGTGTTAATGAATACTTTGACACAAGTTAGCTCTTAATTTTTTTTGTTGATGGTTTCTTTTAATTTATTGTACCTTAGTCCGAGAGGACATTGTTTCGTACTGTTGCTTCATAAACTACCTCATACTTCTGTACGGATGAACCTTAGTCATATTTTGGTAGTCTATAGGCGGTAGTGAAGGCGAAAGTTTGTATGTATGTGTATGTATACATACAAACTTTCGCCTTTATACCTAATATTAGTGTAATAAGATCACACCCGTCTTTTTGGGCTGAGTTTAAAATAAATACAACAGTGGAAACGATTTTAAATCATTAATTCGATCGAATCGAAATCGAATCGAAAAAAAATCGAAATTCATTCTGTCAGGTTATTTTCGGTTCTGCTCCTATGTTACGTGATATTGTTCTAAGTTTTATTTTTTATTAGTACTCTTGCAAAGCCCCGGTCACGTACTTACTCCTATACTTAGTGGTGAATTTCTAGCCGTTGGTGGTTGTTTTGGAATAACGGGTTCGATTGCTGTTTCACTTACCTTTTATTTTGTCGAATTATATCCATACATCTCTATACATGCATTTGAATATAAATACATTATTTACATGAAAACCGTTTTTTTTGACTGTTTGTCAAATGGCTAAACTTTTGAAGCTGATAGTGAAAGTGATAGTAGCACAAATGACTAACTTACAAATAAAACTAGAAAAACCACTTAACTATAAAAATGAAAAATGAAAAATTTGCCAATGAAAAATTTTTGAAAATAATTTTAATCTAATTAATAATAATTTAATTTAATTTAATTTATTTTTTATGATTTTCTTACATTTTTTTTATGCGAATGCGTGAAGGAACGAGCTGAGGGCCCAACTGGTGGTAAGTGGTGACCCTCGCCTATGATTACAGTAATGCGCGCGACTCAGTATAAGATACAAATCTTTACTGAGTCGGATTAATCCTGCGGCGTCCATCACCCGAGACGCGGATGATACCTACGTCTCTTGCACATGTGATTTCACCGGTAGCCATACCCTTCCACTGGAAAACAGTAATGCAACCAGTACTGCTTGCAGTACATAGTCAGAGTATATAGTCAGAGTCACTGTCACAATTAAGACGAAATTAACGACAACACTCAAGCTAAAATCTATCGAGCCGTCTATTGCAGTGTGCCAATTAATATACATACACTATAAAAACATAATAAATCTAGACCAGTAGTCTTGTAATTTCCTTATTTTTAAATTCAAGGAAAATTACAAGTCTACCTCAATATGCCTGATATCAAAGGCGCCCGTAATGATACCAAACAATCAAAGATGTCTGCGTTGGACTAAAGGGAATATAAAATTATACACTTACAAGCTAACTGTGCCTTCGATTCAAACTCTTTATATATGTTAATTGTATCCATTGTGACCTACAAATACTAGTAGAAGTATAATTTAGTTATTATTACAGGAATTGTCACTAGAAATTCTGTGTATTGATTTAAAAGCAATCGATGTGGGTAAAAGACTTCGCGAGACCGTGATTAGGTAGATATGCTTCTGGAAGGTGGCAGGCAATGAAGACAGAAGATATTCTTCTTTTCGTGTAAGTGGCCAACTCTAAATTAATGTTTTTAAACCACCGTTACTCCGACATGTCGCATCAAAATCAAAGTAAAAAATCTATACATCTGTTGAATTCTTAAATAAAACTTGGGTGAACGTAACTTTTTGAAAATAAATATGAACCTATAAGATCACGCGTTCTTATTACTACGTTTAGCACTTGTTCAATCTCTACTCGGCCCTACATCGAAAAACGAGCAAAATCAATTAAAAGGCCGAGATCCGAAGCAATTATGCCACTAAACAGTCAACCTACCTAAATACTGGCCAAGACTTATGATCTGTAAAGAACATCTAAGCAAGTCATGAGCTCTTGAGTGGGCAGACCAAAGATAAGATTTTCGAAATTAGAAACCATATTTTTCTGATTAATTACACCAAACTTTAAACGAGCAATTCTCTTTAGTACATGGGCGACATTCGCTCGGTTTTTTGTAATTTTTTTGGCAACTTAAACAATTACATCCTAATCCAAAATTACATCTTCATCCGAATCGTTAGAGGCGTTTCCGATATACGCGAAATAAATTTATCTTATTATTTTGAACGAAAAATTCTTGTATATTTCTTGTATATGGGTGAACCGATTTTTTAATGTTTCAGCCTAGCCGTGTTTCATAGACATGTTTTATCAAAATCGGTTCAGCCGTTTCAAGGTCCTCAGCTCAATACTATTACAAAGAGTCGGGGGTTTTTACATTTTCGTAAAATGAACTTTTCATCTCTTGTATACATGATGAAATGCTGGAACTGAACTGCAATCAACTAAACACAAGAGCTTAGCAATAAAAGCAACAAGCTTTCACCGGCGCGTGCGGCTAGCAATCCAGCATAGCAATAGTCTATTTCTGTACTCCCCTCGGCACACGCAGTCATCCACCGGACTTTATGGACTAGAAAACATTATTATTGCCATGGATTCGTTAAGATCATACGTTTTTGCATGTTCTATCGTACGGGGATCTTAGTCTGTTTTAACATAACTAACTCCAAACCAAGCGAACCGTAGTATTGATATAATGCAATCTTTTTATACATTGATAAGTTATTTTATACATACATAGGCATACATAGCCACAGAAAATGTTTGTAATACAAAAAATTGTCCTGGGTGTTACTATTTGTCACGAAAAACGAAAGTATTTAAGTCTTTTCATTCGCATTTAAGTCACTAATATCCGTGCACTCTCAATTTTGTTTCTATCTTTTATTCTATCTTTTATCCTATCCATAGAGATAAGAGTTCAAACAGGTGAAATCCTGTATGGATATATCAAGAATGTATGGTTTTTTTTCACTAATAAACGTTACAAAATAAATATAGGATGTATTAATTAACGGATTATTAGTAAATAATCCGCACTTTTGAAACAAGCGTACTGTTTCAACTCTGACCCTAAGTAGAAGACCCATATTAGCTTTCTTAATTACTTTGAAATATTTAATTGCTATTACTCACTTCACTTCCTTCCCTTACATAATTAACTTCCACGAACTGTATAATACAGAGATTTTGAGACGTTTCCTACAAACGAAGAGGGCTTCATCGCTTGACAGATTTATCGAACGATTCAGTCCTGGCAATAATGACAATCCTATTAGCCTTAGGAACCACTATTGGTAAAAATATATACTTCGAAAATTGACCATAGTGCCACCCTACCATGTTGCATGCTTGGTAGGGCAGAGTGGATTTATTCGAAGTTTCTCTAATATGACCTAAATCTGATAACAAAACATATATTTTCCCATTTTAACTTCTCTCTAGGATTATCAATCGATTTTAAGTTCACAAAGAACAGGTGCAATTCAAAACTAAACGGATATTATTTTAAGTAGTTCACTACAATCTTAAATACAGTCTAAGAGGATTCCTCATCCATTCACTGACACTTTTTCTTGTACTTCAATATCCGATACAGTTTCCTGCAAATACATCTACCACTGAAAATCATGTTTATCCCAACCAAATAACGTTCACTATCGCACATTTCAAAAATCAGTAATGTCCAGAATCAGTTTTTGGATTTTAAACTTTATCAGTTGCGTTGTATGACTGTTGTTTGTATGGTTGGCTGGTGGTTCAGCAAACCGTGTGGGTGTTTAATGCTTGAGGCCTGGGGACAGCTGGCTTCCCTCGGGTACCACTAAGGTTTTGTTTACAGCTCCGACTAATGACAAAGATCTTGCTTTTGCGTTTAATCCTTGGGATTGCTAATGGATGTTGATCGTTGTTTATATTGAGTGGTTGGTTTGTAATTACTTCGGAAAACGTATACGTGTTTTGGTTGATAATATTTTGTTACTATCAATCTCAGATGGAAATTTGACATTGACATGCGTTAATCAAAAGTTTTGTGATCACCCGTTAGAGAAACACCGCTAAAATACTTAATCTGGTTAACTTCCTTAAATTATAAAAAAAACCGGTAGTATTCTTAATTTAAGGGACGCAGTGACACACTCTGAGATATATGACATAACTGGGATTTGTCAAAGGAGCTTCTACATGCGTACGAATATCTCGAAACGATTTTTGAAAAGGAATAAATATGTTTGAGATTGAAAATCTGCCATATCTGGCCCCTTTCCAAATGGTGTAAAACACAAATCCTACTAATATTATAAACGCGAAAGTTTGTATGTATGGATGGATGTTTGTAACTCAATCACGCCAGAATCGCTGAACGGACCTGAATAAAATTTTGCACAGAGATAGATAGAGAATAGATAGAGATAAAAATGTACGGTTTCCGTAGAAAGTCCAACCGCGGGTAACACCGCGGGGCGCAGATAGTATGGTTATAATTTCTGTTCTGAATAATGCTTTTTTTTTGTTGTAAATACTCATACATACCTTCATTGGGGTAATTTGTATTAAATAGAAGAATCACCATATATGTTCTTAAAAGTGGTCTCGGTTCGGAATGAAACATACGATATAAGGCCAATCAAATTTTACTGTAGATATATATTTCGACATAATTCCTAGCTTCTATAATAAATTACTATAGCACGTTTAATTAAGTTTTGAGGCCTGTATAAGAAAACAGACTCCAAAAACGAATTTTTAATTTTGTTAAAATTTAATTACATGTAGTACAAATTTCGGGGTAGTTTCAAAATTGTGTATGATACAGTTGAAATCGTGAGCTTTCTATTCCGCTTACTTGAAACCTTATTGTACTGTTTTGTAGAGTTATGAATTTAATCTTGACCGGGACCGGGAAGAAGACGAAAGTAACAAACATATAAGTAGTGAATACTATAATTTTAAAATATGATGGTTTAATTAGTACGTAGAATTTAGTTTATTGGCAGCAAAAATAGTAATACTGTCAAGTTCTATGTTTAAATTAATGGTAGTTTTGATTTTTTATATAAATTTAAGGTTTCACAATGATTTTTCGTTTTTATGTCAGACAATAAAACCATTTTATTTCGTCTTCAATTTCGCTAACTTGTAATTGGCAACCACCCAATTTTTATAAGAAAATCTCCTTGCTTTATTTATTGTAAGTAAATATTGTTATCATATTCGGATGTTAGCTTTATTAATTAGAGACAACCCATACAAGTGTGATTTCCGCCCGTGTTGCCGCCCGCTGAAGCATACGCCCTGGCTGAAGAAAGCTTGTAGGGCGGGCAACTTCCGTGACGACAGCGCCTCTCGCGGCAGGCGGCAGGAACTACCTGCCCCGCGGCTATTGGCCACATAGCATGACGTCACTCGACATCCGACCAATTGTAGGAAGCGCGCTCGCGCTCGGCCGCAGTCCTCGTCGCCGCGCCTTCGCACGAGTCGTGTGTCGCCGCGCTCTTCTCCCCGCGCCCCGCGCCCCGCGACCTGCCGTCTCGCCCGCATTCTAGTCGTGGGTGTCGCGCCGTGCAGTCCTCGCGTGTGCCGCTGAACTTAGTGCGCCGTTTGTGAGTGCTTATATCCCGCACGAGTGTCAGTGTGACGGAGGAACTCTCGTCCCGCTGCGGAGGATGTTAACAGCGCACGGTGAGTTCGAGTAGGATCACCCACCGCTTATCGCAATTCGGCGCCACGTGAACTCTATTTATACAATGTAAACACGCAACAAATACGATTTAAACCGAAACACGCTTGTCCATAAAAGCGAGAGTGAGCATCCGGTCGCTCTACCAGCACGGTCGCAAATTAACAATAAGGAGTCGGCGCGCGACGGCCGAGATTACCGAGTTCCTGTAAGACGGAGTTGCTCGTGACATAGCTGATTATTGTCATAGGATCCACTCTGGAGTTATGCATGGAGAAATAATTATGCGCCGATTAACCTTGGATCGGTCCATGGCTGGCGATACCACGATAACGTGACCTTGGAGCGAAACTCGCGAACGCCGGCCGGCGCTGGAAGCGCGAGCTCACGGAATAATGTCCAGACAAACAAATATAATGGAGCCGCTATGCCACAATGATAATTCTGTTAATATGCGTCTCTCCAATTGGATACTTATTGAAAACATTATCCTCATAAGTGACCTGAGTGTTATATGAAACAAAGGAAACATCCAATACCACGGAGGGCCAATATTGTGGTTGGCGTAAATATTGAAATAAAGTGTTGCTGATATTTGCACTATATCTACTACTTTGAAAATATATAAAGAGGTGTATTATTCAAAGATCCTTTACAAATGATCAAAAAGCCATTACAAATAAAGATATCAGATCTGATTTAATGAAGCCCTGAAATGAGTGGTCAGATTGTTTTAGCTTAACATAAATAAACAGATTTTCCGATTATGCGCGTTATGATGATGTATTAAAACCAAAGACCTTACAATTTTGGATGCGTTTCAATTAACAATCAACAAGTGAGGCTATCCAATGAGTAATTTAACAATTGAATGAGTAATTCAAGTGAACGCAATGTTGCTTTTGCTAAACATTTTACAAAACTGTATCGCGTCTTTAATATGGAAACGGAAAATATGGAACGGAATTTTGTAAAAAGTACTATATGATTCTATGCGGGTGAAATTTCTAGGACACGGTTTTCCAGCCGCCGATGTACATTTTTGTAATGGCAGTCAAGTCAAGTCTGTCCGGTTGAGATACCTCGATACGGTCAGGTTCGAGGCGCATTGGTCCCACGCCTTGTTCCACATACTCACATCTTTCGATTTGCAATCGAAGTGGTCAGTGGGTCTGACACCATACCAGTTTTTTGCACCCTAACATCGGCAGCACCTTCGGTAGATCTTGCTTCGCTAATTAAAGAGATAAACACTATAATGGAAATAACTATTTACCACTTTGTATCACGTTTTAGCGTCTGAAAGGTAAAACGAGTTGGGTTCTATCCTGCAAAAAAATGAAAACAAAAAGAGACTTAGCAAAAGTTAAGAAGATTTGAGATTCTCATTCGCACTTACGCATATTCGAATGTTGAAAGAGCAGCCAGATATAATCGCTGGCTCTGTCTGTCGCGTATAGTTTGCGAACGTGGGAGTGAGCGGGAGGGAGATAATTCGCAGCGAACCGGCCATGCGAGATGCTCAGCCGTATCATAAATATTAATCAGGCGCTGGTGTCAACAGCCACTGTGTAACGTGACACCACCACGACTCGCTGCTAGCCTGGTACTTGAAGTAGTGCCCAGACACTGCAATCCAGACAAATACGAATGCATGGACTTTGTTGCAACTACAAAAATTCCCAGTTGACGACATATCTTGCACTATTTGAATCTGTAGGCAAAATAATTCCGATACAAATATATTTGAGTGAAATAGTTGAGTTACAAATCAATATCGGTTTTCTCTGAATGCTCTCGTTGACACAAAAAGCAGTACTGCAACGCAGTGATAGTGTTATCGTTTGCACATCCGTTTATGCTTACGCATGCAGCCATGACCTGCCCTACAACCTACATGTCCACGCCTGTGATTGGAGAATGCATTGCAATTTTATGGTAATCTGATACCTGCATTAAAACAACTTATGCACAAGTGCGCTGCTTGTACCTACAATTTTCTCTGATTCCATTCACTTGATTAATTATGGTATTGTATTGGCATTATGCACCGAAAACCTATGGTATTCCGATTTTATTTTCTACATATTTTATCTTGAACGATCGTATTCATGAATTATTATTGAACTATAAATCTAAATCGAGGCAATACTTAATGCAACGATTTAAAAACAGTTAGTAAAAAAAAAAAACAGATTTTTAGGATAAATAAATATTATAATTAAAATATTGTAACTATCTATAGATTTATAGATATAGCTATAGATGTTTCAATTCGTAGTGATTATAGACACATACTATCAAGTCCAGTAGCTCGCGTCCGTAGGTTAATAATCTTTGAATCCCTACACGTACCCCCTGGTGCTAAAGGAGCAACAAAAAGTAGCAACACTCGCATTGCTGTTCTGGTGTGGGTGCCGGTGTAATCACCCGTTTCGGGGGCGGGCGCGACGGGGTGCGACTTGGGTCTTATACTTCGAGGACCTAAGTGGTTCTAAGTTTTTACTATTTTATTTGTACTTTGTTAAATGACTAAACATTATTATAATATCAAACAAATTATTACAGTTCATGCGTCAAATGTTCAACGTTCATTCAATGGAATAGAAAAGCTGGAATATATTGAAATTATAATTATATAGTATCGGAAGTCTTCGGTTGTCACCGGTTCTTCGCACTACTGACCTTCGGGCGTGACATTTTACTCTGAATTCACAAAACATGAACAGGTTTAACTTACAACGTTACAAAAACCAATCAAAACATTCAAAACAAAATTATTAAAACTTGAATACGTAAGGTGAGTATTTGAAAAGTTATTTGGCTGTTTTTTTTTTTAAAAACAGCGTCAGCTACGTTTGTCGGTTGTATGATTTAATTTTCTTATTATATTAATGTAGGGATATACATCAAATGATGTTTACCTACTTATTAAAATGCGCAAATACGCCATTGCAATACTTCAAAGTCAAAAAACATTTATTCAGTTTGCTCCAAGACAAAGTATCTTTTGTATAACTTTATAATTAATAAAACTGAAGTAATAAATAAACACTTTGGAAGAATTATTGTTTATTGGCAACATTATAGAAGTACTACTGAAAAAAAACACTATAATATTACCAGACGGCAGTGAGCCCAAAATCTTGGCTGCCACGGATGGTAATGCAGCCAGCATTTTGTTATAAATAATATTCAAAATATATAGCCAATGCATAATATATAGCCAATTTAAGTATTACCCTCAGTATAAACATATATAAAGATACATTACGCATAGTACTTACCGTAAAGACGTTCGTTGGAGATAGCCAGACGATGTCAGGCGTCTTGAGAGCTAAGTGTCTATGTATTTAAAATGTAATTAAAAACAAGTTACCTCTAGTTCGCCGCAGCTAGGATAATAAAGGTTTAATTGCACGAGTACGTAGTGGTATGAATAAAATTATTCAAAATAAAAGAAAACTCCGACTGTAGTTCACTGCCTCTTCACCTCTAGAAACTGCGAGTGTACCCACCACATAAAAGTGTTGTAATACCTTATGTGGCTAATGTAAGAAATTTTGGGCACTAAGCACCATTTCTTAGGTCTCGTTTTGACACAGTAATTCTATCACGTACATATAATACGGAGTCCTCAAAACTTGTCAGGTATAAACTTAAATACGAGTATTATTTCGAGGTACGAGGTACCGAAATATTTGCCATGTTTTCTGAGTATTGTTGATGCAAGATATTTCGACGCAGTTCCTCCAAAAAAAAAAAATAATTTAAGTGATTCTTTTTTTGGTAAAATATATAAAAGTTTTTGGTTGCGAAAAAAATCGTTGGGTGGTAACATGAAACCGAATGATAACCTTTAAAATTTTTATTTAATTTTATTATAATAGAACTATAAACTTACAATAATCCTTATATAAATTAATGTTATAAATACAATTTTTCACTTAAATTGGTTAATTATATTTGAAGTAACGATAACATATTATAATTTAATTAGGGGACAGGTTATATGTTGCCAGAGTAAAATTCATAGAAGAGTATAATGGTTGTACTTTCAGACAACTAATATATTATGGCGTGGAGACGAGGCGCATTTTTTGTCGTGTGAGCACATCTGTAGATTTTCCTTATATGTGGGAGTTGGAATTTGTTTTTTACCAGTAATCTTACCCAGCACCGATATGGTTTGTGTGTCTTTTGGTTTTTATCATGTTATACGGTCACTTCATAGTCCGTACCTACTGAATAACAATTTATTAACTTATTACCTGGGTGACCGAGCTACATTAGTTTTAATTTTCTGTAAAATCTTGTTTTGTATAATAGATTTAAATTACATATTGATTAGATATCATTTATTATTGCTCCAATTTGATAATGTTACTTGATTGGTTAACACAATAATTGCATTGTTACTATTGGGAAAGCCGAACAAAATCATACTTGGTTAATTTAAAAAGCGCCATCTTCATAATTTTTGAAGTAACGGAAGTTTATCAATCAAGTACCACAAAAAATTACGAGATGGCGCTGTATAAAGTTTTCACCATAATTTATTTATCAAATAACGATTTATTTTTGTAAAAAATGCCTTTTTACAAGAAATACATGTAAACTTAAAAAGTAAAACACTTTTTAAACAAAAAAAATCATCCAAATTGTTAGAACCGTTTCCGAGATACGCGGAATAAATATATTTATACAAGAATTGCTCATTTAAAGTAATAAGAGTTCCTGGGCGACCGAGATTCGCTCGGATTTTTTTGTAAACGATGGTTTATCTGGAACAGTAATCCAATCAAGTACCACAAAAATTGACGAGATGGCGTTGCGTCTTCAACGGTAAATAAACGGCAAAATCGTTATAGTCGTTTCAAAATACGCGAAATAAATATGTATAATGTACAAGAATTGCTCGTTTAAAGTAATAAGATATTAATAATCGCACCAAAAATGATGGATGTGTGATGTTCAAATATGCCAACTAGATGCCATGTTGTATGTTACTTGGTACGTAGAATAGAAACTTCAAATAAAAAAATATAAATACAAAGGGAGCAGTTTAAAAAATCTGCATTATCATTCTGGAATTAGTTACTACAGTAATATGAACATATCTTGTATCTTGTTTTATTATAAACAGCACAAAGGTTAGGTCAAAACGATAGACAACATAAACACTAGCGCGAGTTATAGAACCAGTTTTTTACTGCTATAACAACAATGAACTTGCTGTTACAATCAACGCAATGTTTCTGTAAAGTGATAATTAGTGGCCAGTCCAGGAAAAATGTTAGGATCGACTGCAAGGAAGCTTCCCTTACCTATTATAATATAAGTTTTCCGTATGATATCATTACGGTTTTGTTTTGCTTGCTTCGCAAATGAGGACATGTAACGTTTATTGATCGTGTCAACCGTAACAAGAGTCACGAGGTATTGCGTAACGCGAGCAATCTCGTTCATTTCATGTGGAATAACTAAAGGAGTATCGTTATTATCATTTTGTGTAATTTTTTACTTATTTGGTTATTTTCCATCGTCACTTTTTTTCCCGAGGTTATTAGTACAAACAGGCCAACGTCCTCTTTTAGTTACCTGCAGTATCTTATGGATTTTTTGCCATAAATTATGCACAAATTGCTATTATTAGCAATTGTTGCACTATAAATAGAAGGTGTAGGAGGTTACATAGCTTAAATTATAATTAATTATAACTACCTAAGCTATGGATATTATATATACAACCTTTTTAATTTTTTCTATCTCTTAGAATTCTAATTTTAGTAAAAACGTCAATTTGAATGAACTCTCTCTGAAAATTCGATTATTAAATCGTTTAGGATGCCATAATTTAATTAAAATTTCAGCCTTAGAATCAGTACAAGTAATATGTTTAATATGAAGGGATAAAATTCATAGCGATTGATTCAAGAGCATAAAATGAAATGTCCCGTTCTCTTTGATATGTACCTTTAGCTTGAGAATTTCTTCAATGAAGTTGGGTTTTAATAGTTATATCGGGTGATTAGGTGTATTATACAATACATACAGTACTGTAAATAGCTGGAAGTGGAGTTACAATACATCCTCTTGATCCTCTGGGTCTCAACTGATTGAACTGATCGTTAGGTATTTGGCGATAGATCTTTAAGGGAGCTAGCCACGTTAGTTCTTACGTCACCACCATCCTGTATGGTTTCTTTTTTGATGCTAAATTACACTCCACTTTTCTGGACTCACAGGATTCGAACCAATAGCTACGGATATTATCACTACTAACTGGGCTGTCAGAGCTTTGAGTATAACATTAAAAATAAGACTTGTGCTAAATCCCCCATAATTCCATTGCCAATACTCTCCTCTTTGCGTCATTAGTAATTCTAAAGAGCGCGTGGGTGTCTTCATCATCTCTTTCTTCGCTTCTCCGATTTCAATTAGTTCCAAGAACTCTTATTTTATACCATTTATACCGTTTAAGGTCGATTTTCTTGTCCTCGCAATTATAATAGCTATCAGATTGACTTTCAATTTCGTCGTTTAAAACCAAGATAAGGTATTTGACGAGGGCTCAGATTTATCCTTATTTCCTATTCATTTAAGATTCCTTTACAAATTTTATCTCGGTCTGTTTAATATCATGTTATCTGACACAATATTTTTGGACATTTTATATAAATTATTCACTAAATTTAACGGTCGCCAATTTTTATATTGGATTCTTTTATTATTTTTGCACTAGTTTTATCACCAGACTTTCTTACCTATTTCCCAAAATGGCCCAAAATTCTCATGCCGCTCGTTTCATTATGTAACTTGATCCAGATAAGGTTTTTTTGAATTCCGTAGTGTTCTGCCGTAGTAATAGTTAGTGCGTTGATTGGCCCATTCCGAATTGGCAGATGTCTTTTGAATTTTTCAGTTCTAGGTCAAGCCGGTTTACTCTGATCGTTCTGCGAAACGATGAAAGAAAGCATCGTCATACGACACTTACATACCTTCTGGAAAAAAAATCTCTAAATGATAATGAAAACCGTATCAAAATCCGATACGTTGTTTAAAAGTATTGAGCGGAGAAACAGACAAACGAAAACAGCTACTTTACTTTGTACTATTTAGAGATTAACCAGCGCTTCACTTAATCTTAATTTTTACCTGTTACCTTTAGATTGAACGCGCAACAATAGATGTCAAATTCTGTACTGTAATTTCGTTTCGAGTCCATTATCGTTTATCAAACGCGTGAAGTTTCTACGGTATACAAAAAGGACTAAAACCATCCAAGCACGTACTCACTAGAGACTGTATTGTGACAGACTGGAAGTGAGTGATGGATGAGCTCTTATCTATCACATTTGATAACCTTCCACCGTTGTCTTCCCCCCTCTTCCTCTCCTCTATCTTTGGCTGATGTTTCAGCGAAAGTGCTATTATACATAAAAGCAAAATCAAACACTTCTAAAAATATTCGTCCATTTTTAGTTTTTAAAATTCAAATTTTGTTTTGCGAAAAGTACGTGGGTACGTTTATTGTTAGTTGCATGGGAACGTTACATAGTTATCATTAAATTTATATGTACCTAGATTGCTAGTTTTTATTATTGCTTGAGTATTATATCTTTATTGCCCATAAAATCAAAATTCTCAACAATAAGTACATGTACTCTATAATTAATTTGCACTCGCATTTTAACTTTGTATAAGTAACGTCTTAACGTCTTGATTTTGTACCAAATTATACAAAGGACTAATCATTATTAATAAACCCGTTTGATATATCTTCTCTTATGGGTTTTGATATGAACATAGTCTGAGATAGCGGAATGTCGTGTGCGGAACAGGGCCAAGTTATCTGGTTTGCAAGTGGGAAGGTTTCCAGTCTTATGTCCAGCCATGGAATATGCTGATGACATGTCATATGATATTCTGATCCCGATGACGTAAGGATCAGAATTACCGGATTCGATACTGCATGCACAAATACTACCCCTATTGTGTTTTAGAGTAACAAACAACGATGAGGTGTTACTAGTTGGGAAACCACCACATACAAAACTTATGTTTTACCCTACCGGAATACGATATCCAAATCAAATGATTTGACACTTATGCTCAGAATACGTACTTACTTAGAATTTCATTAGCATGGAACACGGAAACACAAGATAGCACCCAATACCCAAGAGAAAAGAGCAAACTTTATGTTAATGACATAGTTTTGCCACCACCATTTGAGAGTCACAACTATTGGCCTGGAAATCAGCTTTATAGTCAAAATGGACTCTCTCGACTTCTTAGGAAAATATTATCTAGAAACAGAATATAATTTTCGAACGCTCATTTACGGAAGAGCACAAAGAATATTCACGCTTGTCAGTAAGATCTAGTTTGGAAGGTCAATCGGTCGGATGGCCTTGTGTTTTGGCACTTTGTCGCTGCTTCTCCTGATCACGTCGCTTCCTGGGTCAAATCTGATGCTCTTACAGCTGTTGTTGACTGGTAAAGTAAATTTTCCGTTGGTGGCTTATAATCTTCACCTGCAATACGTAATTCAGTTTGAATCTAACGTCTTAAAGACGAAACTCACTGAAGTGAGTTGCCAGTATGTATATGAATAAACAATAATGGATATTGTATTAACATAATTGATTTAAATAGCTCGGCTATAGATAAAAATATGGTTAATCTTAATAAAACCAGAAAACATATCAGGAAGCCAAATTTGCAACTTGACAGCTCGTAGAATATAAAAACACTAGAGTAACAGTTCTCATTTGATGACTAGAAACATCCCATGGTGTTACCCGCGGTTTTCCGGGATCAGAAGTAGCCTGTTTTAATCCAGGATATGAGGTATCTTGGTAACAAATGTTACTTAAATCCGTTGAGCCGTTTGAGCGCGAAGTAGTAACAAACACACACATACACACACAAACACATACCAGCTTTCGCCTTTATATTATACCAGCGACCCGACCCGCGATTCACGATAAAGTATAGGCTTGTTACTTATAACGTAGCTTGCCTTTGGTAATTAAAAAAAAAAAAATCTGTTTATAAGTTTACGCGTGAAAAACAAACAAAAAAAAACAAACTCTCTTTCGTATTTATAATTTAGTTATGTGTGATAAATATAATATAATAATATGAATATGAACTACTCAGCCGATAAAATTATAATACTAGCTGCGCGAATAATTCACATTTTCTCGATAAAAATAGCCTATTACTAAATCCAGGGTACAAGCTACCTTCATAATAAATTTCATTCAAATCCGTTCAGCTGTTAAGTAACAAATATACACACACATGCACACAAAATTTCGCCTTTATAATATTAGTTTGATAATGCGTATAAGGAAGTTTGTTTGTTACCACATTCACGCAAATACTCACCGACCACCATGAAATTTTGCATACCTACATATTGTCAGGGACACAAAAAGGGACACAAGTCCCTTTTATCGAGAAATACCTGTCAAAATCTACATTAACGCGAGCGAGGCTGCGGGAAAAAGCCAACTATAAACTCAATAACACGAGTATTTTATTTTCCATACACATCAAACAGCCACCTTATATAATAACAACATTAAGAATTAGAATAAATAAGTAACGGTATTAATAAATCCACGGTGTTTTTCGCAAATTGATGGTAAAGAATTAAATCAAGTGGCTGGTGCTACTTCAAGCAGTTCTGAGTATTTTTTCAGTTTCTGAATTAAGAATATGTAAATTGCAAGCGTGTAGGTATCACCTATCTGTCTTACTCAGAATAATAAGATATCACAAACTATAGACGGAGCATAATATATTTTATACAACTGAAGCGACGGGACAAGCTGAAGGCTCACCTGATGGTAGCGGTTAGTTCCGCCCACAGTAACAGTAATACAATAACAAATAATACCTCCGACCCAACTCGCGCCCATCACTCGAGACGGGGATGTTATACCTGTGATTTCACCGGCGCCAACAACATCCCACCGGAACACAGCCACACGAGTGCATCACTGCTTGGCGGCAGATTACCAGGTGTGACCGCTTCTCCGGACAAGCTTGATATTAAGTTATATATTGCTTCTTTGGGTACAAGTGATACAAGAGGGTTCTCACATACGCGAGCACCCGAATGTAATTGTAATGAGATTTGGGTTTAAAAAATGATACGGAAATATTGAATGAACATCCTGGAGATAGTTCAAACCTTCAAGCCACGCAATATTTTGACCATCGAACCAGTTCAATTGTATCAATGAAAATTTTAATTGCCTCTAGAAAGATACATTCAAATGACCTCGCAATGGCCTTTTCACAAACCATAATTAGGTACAAAAGTTGATCTCTTTAGTGAGAGGATATGTTTTTTAACCTCAAAAAAAGAACGCAAGGAAAATTCGATTACGCAGTATTCGATACGTTTTTAATTGCACGAGAAAACCGGTATTTGGAAACTACTGGTATTATGTAGTATTGAAGATAATATATGAGCAAAGATGCAAATCGATATCTATATAAATGTCTGTTTGTTATGTTAATTTAAAAGCCTTTAATTAAATACATTTAAAACCATACACGGAACTTCTAAAAAATTCAATTAAATAGGTATTTTGTTTTTCTGTTTGTTCCGGCTAATCTCCGAAACGGCTGGACCGATTTTGACGGGACTTTCACCGACACTTTTACTTTTGTTTTAAAAAAAGGCTCCGCGCAACAAAATGATAAATTCCACGCGGAAAAAGTCGCGAGGAACAGCTAGTCCTTAATAAATTTATTGCTATTACATCCTCATAACAATAGAGCGTTCAACAATCTAGTTCCAGGTAGAGCGAGATTTTGTACGATGATATTTTTAAGTATTGCATCCATCCATAACCTATCGATCTGATATAATTTATATTCACTAAGATTGAGATAACTATTACTAAAACTTTGGTCATTCGTAGTTGAATACCCTCAGAATCCCTATACGTGATCCCCGGGTGGTGCAAACGGAGCAATCTAAAGTGACAATAGAAATTGTTCCAAGTTCGTCCGGAGAAGTATTGCCACATCTGGTAATCTGTCGCCAATCAGTGGTGCACTCTCATTGCTGTGTTCTGGTGGAAGATTGTGGGTGAAATCACAGGTGCATGAGACGTCGCATCCCCGTCTCGGGTGACCGGCGCAACGGGATGAAACTTAGATCTTTGGACATTTGATGGCCCTTCAGCTCATCCCATCACACCCGTTGTGGCATAAAAATAAATTAACCACGTGTTCTAATTCCTAAACAGCTTACCTTCCTAACCTGGTCCATTGTAAAAGACAACAAGTTAACAATTATTACATCTCCATCTCGTGATCTTCGTACAACGACGCGACAGTATCTTATTGTCCCGTATTCAGTGAACTTGCTCGTATGTTATCTCCAACTAATAGCTCCATATCAAATATTGACTGTTTTGCTATCACATTACGTCATCCAGTAGTCGAGTCTGCGTGAACGATTCCACTCGAGTTTTGACAACTGCCGTTTTATGCAAATAAACAATACACATCGAAAATGGTAAAACACGTTTTGTAATCTAGATGTTTGGCACTCGGCGGGCGTGATAGGATGTTGGCGTACCGTGAACATACAACGGTGTTTTGTAATTTACTGAACTTTTTGTGAGGTCCTGTTGCTTGCGTTCGTGCTCAACTCGTATTGGGACTCAAAGGACACTCACATATACCTTTTGAGACCCTACATTTATCTACCCCATGGGTGGAGCAAAAATAGAGCAACTAGAAGTAGCATTAAAACTTACGGAAACATCGTCCGGAGAAGTACCTCCACACGTGGTAAGCGGTCCATAAGGAATGGTGTACTCCCATTACTGTGTTCCAGTGAAAGCGTGTGGGTGCCGGTGAAATCTCAAGCGCATGTGCCATTACATTTCTCTTCTCATGCTCCGTCTGGGAGGACCTAAGTCGTATTGCTGTCGTTAATGGTGGAGTGAGCCAATCTTTATATCTTTTCATAAATTTAGCAAATAAACAAAAACTATCAGATGGGATAAACTAACTCAAGCATGACAATGCTTGGTGAGCAGCATATCTTGAGCCGTGCCATGTGGCTTGCTGAACTAGGTAACACTAACGAGTTGATGGTCACCTCTGCCCACAACAACAATGCGGATGAGGTCATCCTCTACCTATGTATGGGAAAATTTAAGTCGCTCAAAATATGGACATTTCTGACTCTATTTTATTTCTTCAAAATCCATATCATCATATAGAGCTCCATTACCGTTACACGTACCATAGTCCCGTGACAATAATCTATTCACATATAAATATAAAAAATCCTACCTTCGAATTACTTTTCCTCAACGCAAAGATAAACGTTGGTGAATGTAAAGGAAAAATAGGAGCAAATAATGTTTAATTTACTTTATAATTGGATTTTCCAACGCACGTCCCAATTCACTGTAATCCCCATGGGGCATAATTTCTCAAGAAATCTTGTATCCAAGCCGAGAAGGCTCGTGATACATCCCACTTTCGGTGATCTTTAAGTACAAGTACTTTATACTTTCCTGAACTTGCATATACATTTAGAAAACGCTTATTGATTAGCATAGGATATATTCCATTTTTTCCTTACACAAGCAGAGTACAACTGTAATTGGTTTGCATACTATTGTAGAAACACACCTAGCTAAGTTTAGGTAAATGTGATGTATGTGTAATTGTTTGTGCACCGTTATTAAATAAATAGGTAGGTGCCGGTGAAATTACAAGAAGCATGGGGCATTACATCCTCGTGTCTGAAATATAATTGAGTCTACCCAAAAGTTACTTGAACCTGAGCGGGATTGTTTCTGTCGGCATTTGGGCAAAAGCTTCCGTTTGATTTCAAATCTGTTCATTATTTAATTAAAATAACAAATTAACAACTCAACTTCTTACAAGTTGTGTTGTGTAATTGAATACCATCAACAAGTCACGAGTATATTTTAATATCTACAAATAAATAGTTAAATGCAATGAAATACAACTTTACTAAGGTCACGTGCAAATATTGATACAGATTGATAATGCGACCCTGCATTGTCTTCTGCTTATAAATCACCTTGGTCGTCTTCCGCACTTTTCCCTACGCTCTTTACCTAAAAACATAATATTTCTCGGATATTCAAATTATATTGTGACAAGAGTAAGCCAAAACCTGAAAACAAGGAACCTACAGTAAGAAAGCCAATATATCAAGTAATTATGACATTTTAAGTAAAATTGTGATGTTTTGTATGTACTGAACCCGCCTTTTAGTGATATACTCGGGCAATATGTCGCTACAAATAAACCGAATAAGTATTTAGTGACAAGACAACATTGCGGAAAACTAATTCAATCCAAAATAACTGAAAGCCTCTTTGAAATCGAGAGCATGTTTTTCAAAGTCGAAAACCAAGTCACAAAAAGCGCTTCCATTTCGAGTCCCCAAGGTTCTAAGCCGAAGTGACATTAAGTACACATCATTAAAGGAAAGTGCGGGCTGCGATACTCGAAATCCGCCTTAGGCTTCACGTGGCGTGGGCGTAGAAAATTCGAATGAATGAAAAGTTTCGGCGGTTTTCGGAAATGTTCGGGTGCCGCTCGGCTTACAAGGTCACGGGTGGAGGGACCCCGTTTCCAAGATCGATGTGAGCTCAACCCCCGAATCTGGGTGTTTAAGTTTCCGTGCGTTTTCAATGTCAAGTGATTCATGTTTAGGGCTAAATTCCATGTCATTATGGGCTGTTTCCGTGACTTAGGAATGTTACTCCTGTAGGGGCCCTGATTTGCTCAGACCTTTGTTAATTTTTTAACTGAAAACTATGGCATTGCTTTTTTACCCGGTCCCAAAAGATTCAGAGCAGGAATCACACGCATGTTTATATTTATGAGAACGCGGTACATCAGTTAAGTTGTTTTGGCGTGTAAGAATAGCAAATATGCAAACGTGATTTCGCATTTAATTATTAATGGAATTTACCAGAGATTTTACCCAATTTTTAAAGTGCTTTTTATAAATAAAGCAGTTGATTACAGTATGCACGTATATTTCTTTCATTCACATTATTATTTAACCAGCTGTTCCGCGTGACTTCGTCCGCATTGAATGTAACTTTTTTTTTGCGTGGGGCCCTAATTCTATTTTCTTTTTCTAAAATCAATGTAGCCTAAATTACTCCTTATAACATCACCTATCTGCTAGTGAATCAAAATCGATCAATATTTATCTGTATAGATTCTGCTAGCATATTCATTGCATTGCCCCCGGTATTGCAGATGTCCATGGGCGGCGGTGACCACTTTCCATCAGGTGGCCCGCAAGCTCGTCTGCCCCCTATCACATAAAAAAAAAAAATATATATATGCATACTCGCATATAATATGCAACGTGGTAATGATACCGCAATGTAATATGTGTTAGTCGTTGTCAAAATAATAATTCAAGATTAATTAGTCTTATCATTAGCTTAAATTGGTATCAAGGTGTGAAAAATTGCGTAATTGCTGCCCATGATAATCGCAATTTGCGAAAACATTTTTATTGATTAAATCCTTTGTACCTTATCAGATACTCGTGCAGTATTTATCGTACGTCAGACGATTGTCTTGATAAGCGAGGACTTCCTACTTCATTCGGTTAGGCTGCGCCTGCGCATCGTTGCGAAATAACTCCACTATGCTAGTATACAGAGAAGCGAATCTCCTTATAAATAAACTGCTTCTCGTAAAAGGTAAAATATTGTTTATTATTTTCAAGTGAGAAGGAAATGATCAACTTTATTATTTACCATAGACGACCCAAGAAAAGACGCGTATGTTAAAAAAATATCATATTGTAGATATACCAAATGAATCTAAGGGTGTTGTTGATAAAATAATATAATTATCAAGAAACAGTCGTAAGTATATTAATAGTACTTATTAATTGTTTATGCTATATGTATATGCTATAGCTGGTTTTTGGTAAAACTCTGGTTATACATTGTTTTGGGACAAGAATCACATTAATAACGAGTAAAAATTTAGTTTCATTGCTATGTAAACATAGCAAACAACTATTAATCATTGTCTATATATTCTACTACAATTGATATTTGATAGCGAAGATTAATTACAATCCCTTTTGAATTTAGTTAAACTCTTTACATGACGTAAACAATTTTTTAACTATTTAAACTGTTAATCATTGTCTATATATGAAAAATATTTTTATTGCTACTCACGCTATCAAAATTAATACAAAAAATTCATAAACTAAAAGAATATTCTAATGCAATTGATATTTGATAGCTAATATAAATTACGAATGCTTTTGAATTTTTGTTAAACTCTTTACATGACTTAAATTATTTTTGGGGGAGGAAGCACATAGAATAGATAGATAGATAAACTCTTTATTGTTCACACCAGAAATTGTACAGAAAAACAAATAAAAAAGAACATATAATTGGTGGCATAATAATCAAGAGTAAAAATGTAGTTTCATTTCTATGTAAACATAGAATATTAGTATTGAGTCGCAGCGCGCATTGTCCAGTCGTAGTCACTTCCTCGCAGTCCAACCTTGACTGTGACGCTACACGATGTGGTATCGAATATCAAACGTTTGATAAGCATTTGCACACTTGATTTGTTGTCTGGTCGTGGAAAATTTTGTTTTATAAGGAATATCAATTATTTTTTAATATGTATAATGTTAACGTTTTAGTGGAGATATTTTAGGAGTAAATTGGATATTAATTTCTAAATTATTGGTGATGAAAAGATACTCAAGGTTCTCTGTTCCAGGTACTTATTATAGTATTATTATATCACGAACAAAACTTCGCATAAAGTGGTTGTTAAATTGAATGTACTTTAGGATTATTAATTTACTGTACTACTTTTCTGAAATAAAAGACGAAATTTTGATAATAATACAAGTGACTGTTTTTACCTAATAAACTGATTACAACACTTTCGTCCCCTACTTTTCACCCTTACGGGTGAAATTTTATAAAGAAAAATATTTTGGAAATAAAAAATAATCATCCAAATCGGTCCAAAAATATTGCGTAACAAACATAACTAAAATATATACAGTCAATTTCAGAACCCAATAAATATTTAAATCCGGTTAAAAAAAACATTTCAGGTCATAAACTATGTATATATTATATATAATATATATATATTTGTTCAAGCTGTAATATTGAAATTTAATAAGAGCAGTTATAATGAAATATGCCTAACAGTAGCAGTTACAGCAAAAATACAATTTAAGACTGACTGAATAACGAATGTCATTGTCTTGATATTGTTCATGAAATAGCTATATGAACTGTTTCATGAGTATCGAGACATTTTTTATGTACAAAGAATTTAAATTTTTGGCAAACAATTTGACATGAATTATTTGCTCACGAACATGTGTACAAGGCAGACATAAAGAACAGGTCATCAAGCAAGTGCCACATTGATATAGCCCCACGAGGCATTGGCGCCAAGCATGCGTTGATTAATAATTTTTGTTAATTGAAACGGACTTGGTGTTTGAAACATGTCTTGTGACCAATTATTGTCATAACTTTAGATTCTGGAGCAGCTATTTATAAATTTTTCTCCAGTCAGTGACCAATAGAGGAATTACTTGGAAAGTTCAAAGGGCGTCGTAGTTATGAAAGTTCGCGAAGTTGATTGCAATCTTGCTAAGTTAATTTGAATAGAAACAAACGAAAGTTCTAAAAATATACTTGAAATTTGGATCCATGGAAAGTTTGCTGATTTGTTTATAAATAAATTATACTCTTACGCGAATTTGGAGAATAGTGCGAAACATGGTAACAATGACGAGATAATCCGTAATACTAGATAATCTACGAGGTTAGGACGAGGTTGTACTAGGAAACACGCCCGCAGCTGTTTGGCGGCCAGCCTTGTTTGACGCAAAATCCATTCTTGTTCCAACGGTAACATTAAAACAAAAATACACCTACATATCTTAAATAGTAATAGTAATGTTTAAAGTTGTGACATATCCGACAAGTTCAATAATAACATCAACTTTGACATTCCGATCAGATGTGCAATCCAATACGCCAAATCCATTCATCATGATGGGCATCATCTTCACACCGTTGAACGGTTTGTCTACGAATGAACTGATCGAAGTGACGTGCAACTTGCGTAGGATATTTTCAAGTCGCTTTCGATTCGGACCGAAGTTGATTTGCGGAAACATAATAAATATTTTTTTTGGTGTTGTAACTTCACGGTCAATGTCGAGCGGTCGACCTTGTGGCGCACTCGAGCACGTCTGCCTAGACCAAATAGTGGACAACTAGTTACGTAACTGAACTATTAATTTGCTAATGTATTATCACGCTGTGAATTCAAATCGGGTGCTAATCGAATTGCTTTTGCGAAGCTACTGGTTGGGTGTTCGCGAATTAGTGTAGCATTTAAACAAATTTCATTACACTTCCAAATTGTCAATCACACAGTTAATACATGAATCTATTTGGTCCTCATTTGTAAAACTAATTAACTTTTTATTGTTTTATTCATCATTTCTTGATTTACACGAGAACGATTGTACGGTTTAATTATGCGCTCGGGTACTACATCTTCCTGGTTTCGTTTCAGAGTACAAACGAGTCTGTGTCTTGCCATTGGACTTTCATTACAATGACCTATCTAACATCCAATTTATAACTGATAACCTCAGCCGTTCTGTCAATTGCGAACAATATATCGAATGAATTGCAAGTCAACGACATTGTTACATGAGTATTATCAAGTGTAGCGTCATCGTACAGTATTTTTAGACTAGGCCGACTAAAAATAGTGACAGTTATTACTGTATTAATATTTCTAAAAACGGATCGTCTACGTGGTGATAACGTGGCGATAGTGACGTGTCGTGTTTTGTTTTTCAATAGTATCGTTTGCAGACATGTTTTGTTTATATCAGTTTACTATTTGTTTATTCAATAATTAAGATGCATTTATGCAATACCTAATTCACTCATGTTTTGAATATTCGTTGACAACAACCATCAAAATTAAATTCAGCTAGAACAAAATTTTTATTTGCTTTTCGAATTTGATTTCGTTTATATCAGATATAAAGTTTAAGTGAAGGGTGCCGCAACTTACATGTTAAGTAAGGGTCCAGTATACCACAGTAGCACATCGCGTTACGCCGCAGCTTTAATCACCTATTAGTTTGATATCAAGAATATATTGACTTTATCAATGTGGATAATGAATAATTTTTAGTGGTTTTTCTGTATGTGAAAATCATGTAAACTCAATTTAATACAATTATTCATTTTTGTTTCAGGTATGTAAAAATTTTGTACAACAGACTGTTTCGAAGTTTTTGAAGATTTGGCTGTAACTAAGTAAGTGACTATGTAATTTGTAATCATTTATAATATAAACAAAATAAGCAGTCTCATTTTTGCATCAATCAGCTACATTGCTAAAATAAATATTCACATTATGTTATGTTATATTAAAAGATATATGATAGGAACTTACTAATAATTGATTACTTAGCATTCTACAGTTTCATAAAAATGCAGATGTTAAAAAATTATAAAACGTAGAGATAATTTATAACAATTATTAATAGTTTTAACAAATTATGACACTAATCAATATCCTAATAAGAATATTGATGATGAATGAAAATGTGCTGAAAAAGTAATTGAAGTTTTTAATAGGTACTTTTGATTGATATGGGATTTCCCAATAGGGAAACTATTGTATATTCAAATGCACTCTTTCCTCAAGGATTTTCGATAAATATGAAAGTATTACCTACCTACCTAGTTGTTACTCATTCAAATACCATATTTTAAAATGAAGTGGTTAACAAACCTACCAGTTAACATAACTATAGGTTCTAAAAGAAGATATTCCTGTGAAGTGTAGATTATTCATTCAAAACATTAATCCGTTTTTTGTCCTCAACAAATTTTAAATGTCTGTTTCATTTTATTTTTACATATACTTTTTTATGTTGGCTAAAAATAATTTTGATTCACACCGCAATTTCAAAGTCATCACCTACACCCTTAATTTACTAAAATGCAAAATCGACATCAATATTTTTCAAATGACATTTTATAAACAACAAGGATTAGGTATTATCAAAATTAACATAACAGCATTATTCCAATCTAATCTTTGCATTAAAACAAAATGATTGCAACTACATATAAAATTGTCGTTAGCTAAAACACGCCCGCCTGATTCTTTGAAGTCTAAGTACGCGTTCTTAATGAGAGCTAGAAACTCGTAGCTTTAATAGTTCAAGATGAGAGCTAAAATAAAATTCAATAATAGAATGGCAAAATGGAATTCATTAGTCAAACGATACTTGAGATCTATAGGAATAAATGAATTTGAGTTTGAGCTACTGTGATAGTAGCTCAGATAGTTCTACTGTACTGTCTTGCGGCGGTGGTAATTAACAAATACCTTTTATTTTTAATCTGTCGCCATGCAGTGTCGCTTTTAGTAATAATTTATTTTACTTTTATAAAATATTTTTAAATAACTATTACGTAGAAAACGATAAGGTGTCCATCATGAAATCGGGTGCTTAAATAACTAATTATGTAAACACTAGCTGCGCCCCGCGGTTTCACCCGCATAGTTCCCGTTCCCGTGGAGAATACGGGGATAAATTGATTTTATTTTTTTCGTTAATTTTCTAATGTTTTAATAGTTATTCTGCTATTCGGGACGGAAACAAATCCAACAAATCAAAAACCATGGCAATCGGTCCAGCCGTTCTCGAGTTATAAGTGTTGTAACAAACACGACTTTCTTTTATATATATAGATTTTATAGAAACCTCAAAAATTGTAGCCTATATGTTATTCTGATGTATAAGCTATATTGTGGTAAAGTTTCATTCAAATCCATTCAGCAGTTTTTACGTGAAAGAGTAACAAACATCCATACATCCATACATCCATACATCCATACTTACAAACTTTCGCCTTTATAATAGTAGTAGGATTGTTGTCCGTATTGCATTGAGGTTTACATTTGTAATGGGCTTAACACTTGTCTTGTATAATTTGTGTAAAATTATTTCTAAAGAACTGTATTGGTTTTCACGAGTACATAATAAATGTTGCTCGCGTCCATACCTTCACGCGTATCCACGCGGTGATGCGAACGGAAGTATATCTCCGAATAATTCCACCACATCTGACCACACTAAGCAGTGGCGGATTCGCGTTGCTGTGTTCCGGTGTAAAGATGTGACCGCCGGTTAAATTACAGGCACATGGGCCGTGACGTCCTCGTCTCAGAGATTCGTAGATTCGTTCTTCGTTCGTCGACCTGAATGGTATTGCTATGGGATGAGGTGGTGGTAACCAGTTAAGTTTTGATGGGCCGCCAGACCGTTCCATCACAGCTGTCGCATAGAAAAACACGCTTGATGATAAGCTTTGCTTCTAGTCTAATCAAGAGTTTTACTTCATATCTCGCAAATAACTGTTACCACTATTTTGGTTATAGATTACTAGCAAACTATCTATCAATTAATAGCTCGCAAATAACTCTTACCGCTATTAGCTTACTAGCAAACTATCTAACAGTTTAAGCTCGCAAATAACTGTTACCGCTAATAGCTTATAGCTTACTAGCAAACTATCTATCAGTTTATAGCTCACAAATGTGATCGCGCTCTGATGTAGATAGCCCTATTCAGTAGCTAGCCCAAAACGGGTATCGGAGTTGGGTTTTCTTTTTATTCCCTTGTGAGTTAGGGTTGGCGCCAAAATAGTAACAATTCAGTAAATGCAACTGATTAAAACATTATATATATATATATCCTTTTTCATATCGATTTGAAGTGATAATTTACAAAATTGCAATATCGCTTACAACATAAGGAATCTTGGAACTAAGCAATCGTTTTAGGCAAATTATAAAATTACATTCTACTCCTAATATTAAATATAACTTTGATAGTAATAGTTCAGCGTTTTTTATATAAACGAATTAAACATAATAGTAGCTTGTGTGATTGACGCTGAAATGTGGCTTTATTATGTACTAGTGACTTTTTTTGATATATTTTTTTTTATATGTATGGGTTTTTATATTAAATTTAATAGTTTGAAATGTAAGAAAAAGAAATACCCTTGTAATGCAGCAAGTAAATTTTTCATTGGTTTATTATTATTATTATTATTATTATTTATTAATGCACTAGCAGCTTGAGCTGATGCGTGCATATCACTGCACTTGTTTTAATTGTTCAAGTATTTGTCTAGTCTGTTTTTGAAACTGTTCACTGATGGTGCTCCAACAACTGATTCCGGTAAAGTGTTCCAAACGGTCACTATGCGATTTGGTAAGAAGTGTTGCCTGGGGTTGCTGTTACTTGGAGGCTTGGTAAGTTTCCATAGGTGTCTTCTCAGCTTTGTGTTTGCACTCCTCATGTATAGGTCTTCCAATTTTGTGACATTGTAGTGTGCATTGAGAATTTTGTATGTTTCAATGAGATCACCCCTTTGCCTGCGCTGCTCCAGTGTGGTTAGCTTGAGTTCAGAAAGCCTTGCTTCATATGGTTTATTCCTCAGTGAGATGACCATTTTGGTAGCCCTGCGTTGTACTTTTTCAAGCATTTCTATGTCTTTTTTGAAGTATGGGTTCCATATTTGAAATGCATATTCTAGTAGAGGACGGATGTAAGTTTTATAAATCTTAATAAATAGGTCTTTAGTAATAGTCTTGAATGCTTTTCTTATGATGTACAACATTGAATTAGCCTTCTTTGTTATATTTGTAATATGAACATCCCATTTGAGATTATGTGTAATGGTGACACCAAGATCTCTTTGGTTATTTACAGGTTGAAGTGGTACAGATCCAATTTTATATTTCATCTTTGGGTTGTTGCTACCTATGTGTAAAACTGTACACTTTGATGCATTGAGTGTAAGGAGCCAGTCTTGTGTCCATTGGACAATACGATTTAAGTCATCTTGCAGGGTATTGTGACTAATGAGGGGGTTTGCCATGATTTTGGTGTCATCAGCAAAGATGGACAGGTCTGATTTGACCATACTTTTTATGTCAGTAATAAAAATTCCAAACAGGATTGGCCCGAGCACAGATCCCTGCGGTACACCACTGTGAACCCTGTGGGCATCAGACAATGTATCTCCCACTCTAACCTTGAATTTTCTATTTGTGAGGAAGTCAGATATCCATTGAAGGAGCTGTCCCCGAATTCCAAAGTGCTCTAACTTTACTATCAGTCTTTTAATGGGAACACGATCAAAAGCTTTTTCATAGTCCAAGTATATGGTGTCTGTTGGGTCATGGTTATTCCAGTTATATGTCCATTTATCAAGGGAAGTGAGAAGATTTGTGGTGGTAGATCTCCTTGGAACAAATCCATGTTGTTCATCAATAATTATGTTTTCCATGGCAATAAATTTTCTTAATTCGGCTGCTATTATTTTTTCCATGGTTTTACAAACTATACTTGTTAGGCTAATTGGGCGGTAATTAGCGGCTTGGGATTTATCCCCTTTTTTATATATTGGAGTGACATGTGCTTCCTTCCAATCCTGTGGTAGTTTTCCGGTTTCGAGCGACACATTCATTATATGCGACAGTTGATGGCTAAGTACACTGCTACATTTTTTGAGTACCAATGAGGGCAGAGAGTCTGGTCCCATTGCAGTTGTATCACTAAATGTTTCCAGAGTTTTACAAACTATGTCTGGTGAAATTACAATAGTTTCTATGGCATTACTAACACGTGGCATTTGAATAGTGGGTATGGGAGTGTTAGGTGGCTCAATAACATATGATTTTTCGAATTGTTTGGCAAACATATTTGCAACCATCTCTTGGTCATGTATTATGTTATTACTGCCGTCCTTTAATGCTGGAGGTACTGCTACTGTTGAAGAAAGCTGCTGTCGTATGTAAGAGTAAAAGGATTTGGGCCCACTGTTTACAATTCCTGTTTCAAACTCCATGCGAAGAATTCTAACTGCTGTTACAATTTTATTATTCATTTTGCGGTATTCTTTATAGGAGTCATCGCATCTTCTTAGTAAATATATTTTCCATAAACGCATTTTGCTATCTATCATATCTAAAACACATTGATTGATCCATGGTTTATTTATGTTTTGTTTGGTACGTTTCTTTGTTAAGGGCACATTGGCCTCAATAGCATCATGGATTCTTTTTCTTAAATTAATCCATGCATGATCAACATCAGGTAATTCTAAGACACTTATTAAGTTATTTATTGTCAATGATTTATTAATTTCTTCATAGTTTGCTTTAAAAAAGTTCCGTCTTGGTAAGTTTCTTTGGTGTTTTTTGGAGTGTGGATTTTGTATTTGTAATGTAGCCATTAGCACAAGGTGGTCACTTTTACCTATGTTTGGATGGTAGTCTATTCCAGTACAAAGATTCTCCTCATTACAAAGAACCAAATCCAACAAGGATTCCTCATCATTACGCTTTCTTGTTACATCTGTCACTAGCTGATTTAGATTACTATTAATATACATATCTATAAATTCTGCGTGTAGTTTATTGTAATGAGATATGTCTACATCTTGCAATGGCCACTTTAAATTGGGAAGGTTGAAATCCCCCATGATCAATAGAGGATGTTTCCCTTCCGATGCTATTTTGATAGTCTCAAATAGAGATCGGTCAGTATCTTCAAATGTGTAATTAGTTGGTCGATACACACCTGCAACAACCATCTCAAAAGTACCATACTTTAGGTTCAACCAGAGCGATTCAACTTGCGAATTACAATTATAAGATGGATGAAGAGATACTTGTATTGGCATACTGCAGAGTTCATGCAATACATAGATGGCCACTCCTCCCCATCCTGTTCCCTTCATTCTATCATGCCTCAAAAGCACATAACCTTTAATATCTACCAAGCTATTAGCAATTGAGGGTTTGAGGTGTGTTTCAGATATAATAATACATGTTGGTTTCAATTTATTTACCTCAACAATAAGCAAATCTCTTTTAGCCATTAGGGATGCCAGGTTCGTATAAAAAAAAGTTAACTCAACAATGGGATTGTTAGGTGTTATAAGTTTTTTGTACTGATAATTGTAGGACTACCATTTACATACTTGATAGTTAGATTAGATTCGCCATTATCAATTCTACGGTTCAGTTCCTCACGCAATTTTTGTAAAAAGACTTGTTGGTAGGGTGTTAAATCATTCTTTGCCTTAATATTCGACGGCAACTTTTTATTGTATTTTAAAACATTTATCGCTGCCTTTTTGTGTGGAAAAATCACTTTTAGTGGACGTGGAGATGAACCTTGTTTCGGCTTACCGAGTCGGATGACAGCAACAGGCGGCTCCAAGTCTGGAATGTCTGACAGCGCCTGGCGGACTTCGCTTTTATCATGCTGGATTCGTACCTCTTTATCCCGGACATCATCACCACTTTTTAGATGACACTCACTGACACCAAACATAATAATATTTGCACTACGTTTTTTCCTGTCTGCTAATTCAGCAAGAATGCTCTCCATGTTAGTAGATTGGGTTTGCTTAGATTGAAGTTTCTCAACCTCTATTTTAAGCTGGCTAACCATCTTCCTCAGCTCCGGTAGTTGACGTACGCCTAACTCACAGTCGGGACACAAATATTTCAAGGTAGGAGACTGCAAAACTATCACTCTCAACTCCGTCGCAAGCAACCCACTACACTTTACGCATATTTGTCTTTCGCAACCGTGACACTTAATTTTAGGATTTTTGTCATCCACTTTGGATATATCTTTTTCACATTTCAGACATACAGCCATTTTGAGAGGTTAGGTGAGGTGAGAAATTTATTTTACACACAACTTTTTAATCACAAACTTTCTTTACGAATAAAAAACTTTCACTGGTATTTTGGCCCCGGGTCTACACGGCAACACAATATTTAGTACAATACGAGCAAATAAACTAATTATTAGCACAAAAATTCGAAACACGTAGCAAAAGCACAAGTGCACTTTTCGATCGAGGGTAGAAGAAAAAGGTTATATTAATGAGCGGAACTCTAAGGTACCAGAAACTTACTCTCATACATTGCCTTGTTAATACTCTATAAACTCGTATTAGTACGTAGATCGTTCTACTTCCAGATTAATTAATGCGGCAACCCTAACAGAGTGGGGCACCAATCAGGCGTCGCTGCGCCGGCGCATCGCTGCCAGCAATTTCAGTGTTGCTACTGAACTGGCCCGCAAACCGGTGTTTAGTGCTGTGCAATTATGCGACAAAGTTATAAGAATATTTTCTGTGCATACGAACGAGTAGAATGTTTTAATGGTATGCACTAGACCGGATCTGAGGACTTTTACATTTTTATTTTGAGAGTAAATATTATGGTTTTTAAATTTCCTTCGCTCTCCATGTCGAAAAAGCAAGATTGGTAGATGTATAAATTAAAAATACGTTCGCTTTGAATCACCTCAAAACTTTCAAAGGTTTATAAATATATAGACTATACTGTCTACAAACACAGAATAAACATATTATTTTCACAAAAATTGCCACAAGGAGCTTATCTCTAGTGTCAGCAAATTAATGTGCCATTTTGTTTTATCAAGGTCAGATCGGAGGTAAACAAACCAATTAAGTTTTTTTCTTTGAATGTAGGATAATATGAGTTTGATTAGGGTTTTTCGTTATCTACACATCTGCCGAATGACATTGAACAAAAATAATGGCGTAACTAAGTTTGCCCAATACAATATTTGATTACTTTAAACATGCAGTTCTTACATGTAAATATATTTATTTATTTTGCGTGTCTCGGAAACAGCTCCAACGTTATGGATCAAATTTTGTGTTTAGATAGGGTTTTTCTGTTTAACTTTACCTATATAATTGTATTTCTTGTAACAACGCATTTTAGAAAAAAAAGTTTTACCCAAAAATACCGTGCGAAGCTCGACTGTTCAGGTACTAATTTACAACAATATTCACAAAACTAATGATTATTAACTGAGTACATGTTAATAATTGTAAAATAAATTTAAAATTATAATTTGATATTAACATGTACAAAAATTCACGTTTTTATTCCGTGTTACGGGTTAGGCAAAGCCTTTTTGGGTCTCTTTTCACTTTGCAACACTACCCTGGAAAGCCGTGAGCTCTTCCAGTATTACTTTCTTCCAGTAAAGTAAATCATCCCTTAATAGTCCAACAGCCAGGGTTAAACTCAATTTACAAATAATAATGTCGAACGATTAATACCTATATAATATTATGTTATTATTAATTATATTATCTAGACAAATATAATGCTTGTCCACATGGTGCCTTGTTTAACCCGACTAAGGGTTATGATTATCGAGAGTATGCATGTATGAATATATGTATGTATATTTCTGTGGCACACAGTAGCCTAAATGACTTGGTGGGTAATGTCTTAAAAAATATTTACAACTTATATGCAGTCGGGATTTTTCTTTCTCTACAATTTCTTGTTCCTGTATATCCTTCTGGAATCACTAATTAAATCATATCATTTAAGTATAATAGTTTTCGCGTGCGTTCAAGTGCGAAAGATTGTTGTTAAAAACAAAAAAATCTTTCATACTTGTAATATTATTAAATTATTGGATGTCTGGGATATGTAAGATAATATGAAGCGCCTAAATTTGCTCGTGTAAACGAACGCGGGTTTTTTTTTACAAAATAATTAAGCTTACACTTAGGCAAATTTGTATGAATTACAATAATTAGATTAAACAAACGATTTATACACTCATCACGAGCGGGTATCAAAATAAATGTAACTAGTTCAATGAATAATTCACTGACTATAATTATTTATATATAAAAATAGAAAAATCTTATATTAATAGTTTAATTCTAATTCTCCGGCCAGACTAGACTTGAACTACTGACAGGTGCAAACATGCCGTGTATGGTGTTAGCACTTTTTTTGCTTAAACGTTGCTCGAAACTCTACTCTAACCAACAGAAATAAGAGTCAAACAAAGAATTTTTTAAATTTAAGCGCTTGCGTTCCCATGCGATGTTCGCCAATACATGGTAATGTTTTTTTTTTTGTTTATCTGAACCGGGTCTACTATGTGAAGATTCTGGTTTCGCAAGACGAGTTGTAGGTATGAGGTAGGCTAAAGGTAGTTATTACCTTTCAAAATTCTATAAAAGACAAATAGCTGTAACGCTATCATATTTTTTTAATATTACAGCCAAAAATTTGGCTACACAGACTGCTTCTATTGAGCAAAATTATGTAATTATAAACAAAACACTGGAAGTAATTCCATGTTTAAATTAGATAATGTGACAATAGAGGAAGTCTCTAGCAATAAAAAGTCAAAAAATAATTTAGATCAATACCCTAATAAAAATAGACAATTGTTAAAAAATATTAATTTTATTCACTTGGTGCATCAAAATATACAAGGCATAAAGAGTAAAGACTTAGAAATAGAGTTGTTCATGAACAGTAATCAAATTGATATACTATGTATCACTGAACATTGGCTAAAAAGCCATGAGTTCATGTTCAACTTTAATAATCACCAAGTGGGTAGCTCTTTCAGCAGAGTCAATGCAATACATGGTGGTTCATTAATACTCATAAATAAATTGCTGAAATTCAAAGAACGCGCAGATATAGTCCACCACTCTGTTGAAAGAATTATTGAAATAGCCTGTGTCGAGCTGGAGCAATTCATAGTTATTAGTGCGTACAGACCACCAATTGGTTCATATGATATTTTTGAAAAAACATTAGAATCAATTTTGTTCAAAATATGTAAATCAACTAAGAATATAATAATTTGTGGAGATTTTAATATAAATATATTAGAAAATAGTCCTTCAAGCGCAAGGTTGATAAATTTATTTAAATCTTATAATTTAAACCATTTGTTCATGGAGCCAACTAGAATAACTGCCACTTCGGCTACATGCATAGATAATATATTTACTAATTTTGACATATTAAATAAATGTGTAATTAACAAATTAAGTTCAGATCACTGTGGTCAATTTATTAAATTCGAAAGCTGTAAGAAATCAATTGTTAAAAGAAAAATAAATTTTGTACCAGTTACCACTGAACGTTTGGAAAGGTTAAAATTAAATTTAATTACAAATATGCCCTTTTTACCCAATGGACCCAATGAGTCTTATAATTATTTCTTTAATAATTTTAATACATTATTTAGCTCAATATTTACAACCAAATCAATCATGGTATCTGATACACCAACTTTTAGTGAGTGGGCAACAGTAGGTTTACATAAAAGTAGAATAAAGTTGTATGAATTATATAGTGAAAAACAATTTAATACTAGTGAGTCATTTAAAGATTATGTTAAAAAATACTCTAAGATTTTCAAAATAGTATGTCGCGAAGCAAAATCGCGGTTTATAAGTTCTAAAATCAGAAATAGTGAAGACAAAGTCAAAACAACGTGGAAAATCATTAACAGTGAGACTGGAAAGTCCAAAACTCATATAAACACCTATAACTTGAGTATAGGCAGTACAGACATCAAACAAGACAGCGAAGTAGCCCTGGCGTTTGAAACCTTTTTTACTGACATTCCAGTCTCTACTACCAAGTTGTTGAAATCCTCGCATGTAATGGCAGAGTCATTGCTAATTGACAATGTACCATCATGTTCCAGAGATTTTAAATTTGATTATGTTAATTGTACTGACATTTACAAAGCTTTTAAATTAATTAATGTAAAAAAAACTACTGATCTATGGGGTATTTCTGTTAGCATCGTAAAACCATTAATTAACACCATTGCACCTGAACTAGCTATCATATTTAATGAATGTGTTGATTGTGGGGTATTTCCTGATTTAATGAAATGTAGTAAAATAATCCCTCTGTTCAAATCTGGTAGTACATCTGACCCCAGTAACTTTAGACCGATATCAGTACTGCCAACATTCAGTAAAATCTTTGAAAAGTTGATCTTAAATCAACTACAAAATCATTTTGACTCAAATAACTTACTACATCATAAACAATTTGGTTTTACAAGGGGTCGCTCAACAACCGATGCTGGTGTTGAGTTAGTAACACATATATTTGATGCCTGGGAGGGATCACAAGATGCATTAGGTGTCTTCTGTGATTTGTCCAAGGCTTTTGATTGCGTACACCATGAAACGTTGATCAGGAAGCTACACCATTATGGTATAAAGGGCAATGCTCTAGATCTTCTTTCCTCTTATCTGAGTGAAAGAGTACAAAGAGTTGAAGTTAACGGAAAGCGATCCCCGGGGTCAGTGGTTACTATGGGCGTTCCTCAAGGATCTATACTTGGACCCTTTCTATTCTTAATCTACATAAATGATCTTCCCTATATTGTAAAGGACGATCATGAGATTGTATTGTTTGCAGATGACACTTCGCTTTTATTTAAATTGAAACGGCAACAAGTCGTTATTGACGATGTAAACAATGCTCTCTCTAAAGTAGTAAATTGGTTCAATGTAAACAATTTGCTACTTAATGGAAAGAAAACAAAGTGTTTAAAATTTGTTTTACCCAACGTTAAAAAAGTAGATATTAATGTTAAAATAAAAGATGAACAGTTAGATCTCGTAGATACCACAACGTTCTTAGGAATAACTTTAGATAATAAGCTTCAGTGGGGCCCACATATTGAAAGATTGTCGAAGAGACTTAGTTCTGCAGCATATGCCGTCAAAAAGATCCGCCTGCTCACAGACGTAGATACCGCTAGGCTTGTATATTTCGGCTACTTTCACAGCATTATGTCATATGGCATACTGCTGTGGGGGCATGCTGCAGATATCAACACCATATTTGTGTTGCAGAAGAGGGCTATTCGCGCAGTTTACAATATGGGTCCCCAAGAATCATTACGGAAAAAATTTAAGGATATAAATATACTAACGGTTACATGTCAGTACATATATGAGAATGTGATGTACACTCGTAAACATATGAGCTCGTTCACAAAGAAAAGTGACAATCATAGTGTAAACACTAGGCATAAAAATAAACTCGCTGTGCCCACTACTAGGCTCCATAAGGTTAGCAATTCTTTTAAAGGTCAATGTGTACGCTTTTTTAACAAAATCCCGAGCGAAATTCAATTACTGTCAATAAATAAATTTAAAACTGTCATCAAACGTAAACTTGTCGCAAAAGCTTACTATAAAATATCAGATTACCTAGATGACAAAAAGGCTTGGGAATGAATTTGCTCCACTCTAGACGCAGGACCATATTCGCGATTATGTAGTACTGTCTCCGAGGGGTTTCTTGTCTGTTTCTTCCCCTCGGGTTGGTCGGTTAGGGTTGGAACAGACGTAAACTTAACAAATAAGATAAGCTTAAACATGAAAACTGACTGTAATTTGACATATCTGTGTGCATGTAATGTGCCTGGGAGTTCCTGTGACACGTTATATGCTCACGAATATGTGTACATGCATGTGTAAAATTTGACGTGTCCAAATGATACTTGAGATCTAAAGGAATAAATGAATTTGACTTTGACTTTGACTTTGACTTTGAGATACTTGGGCCTCGATATGAGCCGCGACTATTCCGATAAAATTGTGCGTTTTATCTGCAGGTTAAAGTGCATTACATTCATGTAACTACCGAAAATGAAAATAAGTTTTAAATGATCTAGAAAGTATAGTCCGAAGTAAAGATTATTTGTTTTTTTTTTTGGCTGTCACCGTGAGAATTTAGCATGTGGGGACATTACATGCAATACAAGCTATACCAATAAAGTTAGTATCTATAAGGATAATTAAATGCTTTTTACTCTGCGGACAGAGTATCGGATGGACAAAAAAGGCAATCGCCGATTATGATTTACAATCGCGTCGTTCGACACGAAGACGATAAACTTGAAAGCGTTCCAGCCCCGTGGTATAAAAAAAATGTAAATGCCCTCCGTGACTAGGACAGCTTCTTCTGACCTTGGCGGCGGCCATTCCTTTTTTCGCGCTCAATGTTGCCAACACGACGGCCCACGGTGCGTTCAATGATTTTTCTTATATGGCAACTGATTATGCAACTTTTTACTGCCAATTTTGTATACATTTATTTTTTATTACCCTTATTCTGTGTAAATTTTTCAAAACATTCACAAGATGATCTACTGCGGTGGCTATCATAATAGGTAAAATAAAATGTGTCCTTGACTTAAGTAAGATTGATGCGAATCGTTTTAGATTATTATGTGACTTTATATCAACTGTTCGCACAGCTCATTGTTGGTAGTAGTTCTGCCTTCTGCTCTGTATGTAATGAGTTCGATTCCCACTCAGGACAAGCATTTGTGTGACGAACATAGATACAAAATACATCTGTATAAATAAATAAATAAATGTTAACACACTCATACCTCTGCACTAGGATTCCCTGTGTCGCAGATGGCATGGACAAACACAAAAACACAAGACAAACACCCAAGACGAGAGAAAAAACTTTCATGCTCACCACACAAAGTGTGCCCCGGCCGGGAATCGAACCCGGGACCCCTCGCTTCGAAGACAGAGCTATTACCAACTAAGCCACGGAGCCGTCAAATATTCTATCAGTAATCTAATTACCATAGTAAAAGCTATGCTTACTTTGGGGCTATATGGGGCTGTGTGGAATGTCCATGAACATTTATTTATTTATCATTATTTATCAAATGGATCAGCTATCTTATTATTTTGGCAAAGCAGGTATAACATCGACTGGTGTTCGATCAGACGCGACGCTATCTTGCCACGGTTGACGGAACTAATCTGCTTCCTAACAGAGATAGCACGTTCGATGGATTTGCACGCGTATTTTGTGAACACAGCTTACTGTAAACATCTAGATCCGTAATTTTTTTTATTTGACATTAACTGAGCTTATATAATAACTGTGATTGTACAGTAATATTAATTGAATAATGGATTTCATTACCTCCTTTAGGTGCCTACTTCCATCCAACCAAAATTTATACGCTACTAGCTGACCCGGCCACGCGTTGCTGTGGCTAACGTTTTTGTCATATGATAATATTGCGATCATAAATTGAGATGTGAGCTATCCTATCTTTCAAGTTGGATCAAACTGCATACGGTGTACAAATTTGATTAAAATCGGTTAAGTAGTTTAGGAGTCCATCGCGGACAAACATCGTGACACGTAATTTATATATATTAAGATTATACTAAACTGAGATGTGATCAACCAAAGTGGCCAACAAATCAAAGTAAAAGTAAAAAAAAAATCGAAACGACATTAAATTGTTAGTTATAAAAACGTAAGTTTTTATTTGGTAATTTGTTTTTCATGCAATTTATTCATAACTTACATATTCATATAGCAAACTATTAATGAACTACAGTAAACTTATAATTACTTACAGCTCGTTTAATTAATGCTAATGTCCAATAATGTTCCTACATACTTGTTATGTTATGCAAATTTCCATAATGCGTTCTTACATCCCCGTCTCAGGTTATGAATGCAGCAGTTGAATACAGCTCAGTCTACGATCCAAGTTTTATTCTGAGTTGGATTTCTGTTGTCACGGGCGGGGGGTACCATTGGGTGGACCACCACGTCGCTCCTTTGATTCCTCCCATATAACTACAAAAAAAAACTTAAAAATTATGCGCCTGTTTGATACAGCTGATCTACATTGAGCTGTGAATTAGATCGCGTAAAGTAGTGCGTGTGTAAATGTTGTAGTAGTGTGTGTATGTTGTTATTGAGATTAGGACGGAATGGATTAATAAGATTATAGTGCATCCATATCATGGTTTTAAGATGTGTTACCATATTATTATTATATGTTAAATAATATGTTTGACCAGTCTTGATTTATATGATTTAATTATAATTTTTAATGTATGCATTTTTATGAAAAAAATAAATACATTTAAACATTTTACACAGCCCCAAACTAAGCATAGCTTGTATTATGGGAATTAGATACTGACCGAATACTTATATGATATAATACTTTTTGTAAATACAAAAAACACATCTATGTTCGTGACACAAATGTCCTGCGTGGGAATCGAACCCATAACCTGCAGCCCTAAAGGCAGGGCTCCCAACTGACCTGTGAGGCAGTCATAACCTGCAGCCCTAAAGGCAGGGCTCCCAACTGACCTGTGAGGCAGTCATAACCTGCAGCCCTAAAGGCAGAGCTCCCAACTGACCTGTGAGGCAGTCATAACCTGCAGCCCTAAAGGCAGAGCTCCCAACTGACCTGTGAGGCAGTCATAACCTGCAGCCCTAAAGGCAGGGCTCCCAACTGACCTGTGAGGCAGTCATAACCTGCAGCCCTAAAGGCAGGGCTCCCAACTGACCTGTGAGGCAGTCATAACCTGCAGCCCTAAAGGCAGGGCTCCCAACTGACCTGTGAGGCAGTCATAACCTGCAGCCCTAAAGGCAGGGCTCCCAACTGACCTGTGAGGCAGTCATAACCTGCAGCCCTAAAGGCAGGGCTCCCAACTGACCTGTGAGGCAGTCATAACCTGCAGCCCTAAAGGCAGGGCTCCCAACTGACCTGTGAGGCAGTCATAACCTGCAGCCCTAAAGGCAGAGCTCCCAACTGACCTGTGAGGCAGTCATAACCTGCAGCCCTAAAGGCAGGGCTCCCAACTGACCTGTGAGGCAGTCATAACCTGCAGCCCTAAAGGCAGGGCTCCCAACTGACCTGTGAGGCAGTCATAACCTGCAGCCCTAAAGGCAGGGCTCCCAACTGACCTGTGAGGCAGTCATAACCTGCAGCCCTAAAGGCAGGGCTCCCAACTGACCTGTGAGGCAGTCATAACCTGCAGCCCTAAAGGCAGGGCTCCCAACTGACCTGTGAGGCAGTCATAACCTGCAGCCCTAAAGGCAGGGCTCCCAACTGACCTGTGAGGCAGTCATAACCTGCAGCCCTAAAGGCAGGGCTCCCAACTAACCTGTGAGGCAGTCATAACCTGCAGCCCTAAAGGCAGGGCTCCCAACTGACCTGTGAGGCAGTCATAACCTGCAGCCCTAAAGGCAGAGCTCCCAACTGACCTGTGAGGCAGTCATAACCTGCAGCCCTAAAGGCAGAGCTCCCAACTGACCTGTGAGGCAGTCATAACCTGCAGCCCTAAAGGCAGAGCTCCCAACTGACCTGTGAGGCAGTCATAACCTGCAGCCCTAAAGGCAGGGCTCCCAACTGACCTGTGAGGCAGTCATAACCTGCAGCCCTAAAGGCAGAGCTCCCAACTGACCTGTGAGGCAGTCATAACCTGCAGCCCTAAAGGCAGGGCTCCCAACTGACCTGTGAGGCAGTCATAACCTGCAGCCCTAAAGGCAGGGCTCCCAACTGACCTGTGAGGCAGTCATAACCTGCAGCCCTAAAGGCAGGGCTCCCAACTGACCTGTGAGGCAGTCATAACCTGCAGCCCTAAAGGCAGAGCTCCCAACTGACCTGTGAGGCAGTCATAAAGCCATATTTTATATTATTTAAATTGAATGACGTATATCGCAATGAAAAGAGCCAGCATTCCCATATAATGTATAATGTATAGTAATATAAACAAGCAGACCTTATATCAAAATCACTGTAGTCAGACAATAATTATCCTACTACTATTATAAAGGCGAAAGTTTGTAAGTATGGATGTATGGATGTTTGTTACTCTTTCACGTAAAAACTACTGAATGGATTTGAATGAAACTTTACCACAATATAGCTTATACATCAGAATAACATATAGGCTACAATTTTTGAGGTTTCTATAAAATCTATATATATAAAAGAAAGTCGTGTTTGTTACAACACTTATAACTCGAGAACGGCTGGACCGATTGCCATGGTTTTTGATTTGTTGGATTTGTTTCCGTCCCGAATAGCAGAATAACTATTAAAACATTGGAAAATTAACGAAAAAAATAAAATCAATTTATCCCCGTATTCTCCACGGGAACGGGAACTATGCGGGTGAAACCGCGGGGCGCAGCTAGTAAACAAATAAATGCTGACGTGGCTACTCATAACTTTCAAAAGCTCTCAAGCTTTTAAAAGTTTTATTAGTTGACATCAATTTAGAGGTCATGAATACACTCTAGAGGTTCCATCCGATCTAGAAACAGCAAATGCTGCAAATATAGCCGATAAATTCACTTTTATAGACTGATAAGCAAGCTAGTGACAGCTATAAAAACTCCTCGAATTGCTAATCACTGGCAGAAAACTCAGTTAGTCCAGTGGCAATTCATCTACGGAAGTGTTAAGAAATAATTTTAGTGTAGGGATATCGAACTTCTTTTCTCTCTAATAGTACCTAATAGCTGGTACTTTACGCATATAAACTATTAAGCTATCCATCTATTATAATAATTATTCAAAAAAAGTAATAAGACATTTCCAAGACTTTTTTAACAAATTCAATTGAAATAGAGTATTTCGACTTTGACTCGGATTGAAATAAGAAGGGCGGCAGTTAATAACCGGCCGATTTCGCAAGACGTATGAATTCGCCAGTTGTGGACCAGCCATTAGATAACAAACCTAGAACGAGCTCACTTTCTTAGTTCAGGCATCGTTAGCACCACATTCAAGGACACACACACACCTACAAGGGCGGGGTCCGCCGCCGCAAAGGAAAATGCACTCCTCGCACGTTGCAGAGGTCTTAATTTGGCTTGTCTGTGCTTTGAGAGTCTCAGGCTTGGCAGATTGAATAAACTGCTTGACACAGATTCACTTTTCGGGTCAAACGGGATACTATAAACATTGTGCCGCGAGCCCGTTGCGACATTCGAGAGAAATAAGTTCGAATATTCGGCATTTTGTTTACTGAAAGTTGACACGGATAGTCAAATTCTGAATTCTGAGAGAAGATGTCGTTAAATCAACAAATACACCGGGTGATTTAATTTAACTTTAAGATTTCAGTCGATTTGCATGATCCAGTTTTTAACGTCTTTGCCAAGCGGTTAATGACGTATCCGAAAAGAAATTCCACGTGTTTTTTTGTGAAAGTAGAGGCAGCAAGCACTTTTGTTTTGTTTTTTTTTTTTTTCAAAGTGTAGGTCACTATTGATATTTATTTTCATGTTTTAAAAACGCCATTAAACAAGAATGGAGTGGAAACTGCAAACTGAGTGACATAATAGCAAAACTACATGAAAGTACATTTGTTATCTAAATGCACACGATTTGACAACAAAGATATGATAAGACAGAGTATCTGGTAGATATATATATTATGATTTGAATCATATATCTAAATGTTCCTAAGTATGCTATGATATTATTTGCATTACGTCATGAAAATAATGTCAGTGACTTAAAGATAAGTTGCCATTAAAGTTTTTTCCGACTGTTTTTGGTCTTTTAGGAAACGACATATTTTTTTTAATTAGAGGAAGCATTTGTAATTCGTCGTAAACCAGTGTCTTGTAAAGTTCTTATGGTAATAAAGAATATTCTAATGTAAAATAAATAAATATTCATAAACATTTTACACAGCGGCATCTAGCCACAAACTAAGCAAAGCTTGTATTATGGGAACTAGATAGCTGATAGAATACTTATAGTATAGTATAGCGCTTTTTTTGTAAATAAATATATATGTAATAAATATCTATTAATACCCAGTCACAGAACAAACATCTAAGTTGTTAAACACAATAATTGTTTGTGAATAGAAGTGTGAATCGAACCCACGACCTGCAACGCAGAAGGTTTCTGTCACTACCGTAAATTTACATTTTCGCTCATTCTTAGGTATTATTGGTATGCAAGAGTGGAAACGGATATCCGGTAACTATCCGGTATTCGGCCTATCCAGCCTAGATTACAATCCGGCCGGATACCGGATAACAAGCAGATATACGGCCGGACACAGAATTTAAAAAAAATAGTTTCTCATTTAGATCATTTAACAAATATATCGCACCATAAGCGCCACCCACGCAAGTTCGACAGGATATCCGGCTATAAGGCTGGCCGAATATCCGGTATCCGGTCAAACAGCTATCCGTTTCATCTCTAATAAGCAGAACATGTGCAAAATTTGATATAATTACAGCCCTTGAAAGAAAGTACGAATAAAACTGGTCGCAATTTGTGAACTAGCCTTAAGGCCGGTTTCCAGTGGCGGCGCCCGATAGCATCGCCGCTGGCGCCACTACGCGGCTACATTACCATCTGAAAAGCAGCTCACTCAAACATAGTTGTAGCATTCCAACGCAAAATGAGCTTTAACGAGTGGTAATTAATTTTAATATTCTTTACGCTCAGTCAGGCCCCGCCGGTAGACTAGCATAACTTTCTCAAGTGAATATGAGAAATCATGCGTGCAGTTAAGATTCAAAATAGTTTGCACGTAACCACAGATCAATGTGTAGAGTAAGTAATGCTCGTATTCTGTACGGTGGTAATATTTTGTACTCTGTAACGGCGCATTTGACATTGTAATCTTCAACAACAAAGGAATGACCTGACATCTCTTATCAGGGCGCCGATACCACGAGCGTTTTCACTTATTCGTTTACACTAGTCTTTCTGTCTCAGTATTTGAGCTTATATTATGTTTGTACTCAATATCTCAACCGCAAGAATAATTTTGTTTAGTGAATCGGTGACATCATTTTTTTCGTTTAAACGTATAAGTATGTTTTCAATGCAATAACTTCCATCACAGCAGCACGAATGCCAAAAATCTTGGGATCTGTCAAAAATTTTGACATTAAAGTGCATAGTAGACATTTTTATAATATTTCTTGTTGTTTAGAGGTAACCACTAAACATTAGGTGCGCGTTTTGTTACCATCGGAACATATGAAAAAATACGCACGAATACTTCAATGTATTAGTTGAATAATATCGTGGTAATTTTGTTGAAATGATAATTGTTAAATAAGAAAGATAAATTAACTTTCTGTGGCATAAGTAAATATCAAAGTTCCAATTTTGACGCGGCTAATATGCGAGATGGGATACGTACGTGTAGGATTAACATGTTTTTAATATTCTTCTTAATTTTATTTGTCTTTTATTATTCTTTGTCACCTCTGTACGGCGTGTGCTACTACGCTAAAAAAAGAGTTACGTTTTGTCCCTAATGCATTATTTTAGTGGTCTAAAACCATCTTTGCATTATAAACATTCCTATTGAAACCGGTTTGGGGCACATCGGTTGGATGGTTTCAAAGTCTATAACGGACATAGGTAGAAACAATTTTTATGTTTTATATATTACGTGCAAGAGGGTCACTGGTGAAGTTCCTTTTGGAGAGACCCAGAGACCCTCGAATGCGCAGAGGTCGTCCACCGGAGGGGTTTAGTTAGGGTAAAAGTCCCACATAACTCGGTTGTCCCCCCCAGGGCAACCGATGTATCTGTTGCAGATTCCCCTTCGTCAACAAAAAAAAAAGGATAGTAAACTAATTGTTCTGTAGTCAACGTATTTTTTTCTATTATAATCTATAATGATATTACAAAGTATGAAGAATCATATAATCATATAATGGTTTGTATTTTATAAAAATACAAACAAATACGATGCAAAGTCAAAGCCAACGACAATACGAACAAAGCGCAAATTGAATTCCGCTTTTAGTGGCGTAATTGTAATCCCAAATGTTTGGCAACAGGTGGTTTGTTCGGGTTGAAGAAACTCCTGAGGGAAGCCTTCAATTTATTTAGATTCACAACTTGTATGTTTTTATCTCCGCCGAAGATTTATATTTGGAGTTTATTAACCTAGCATTATTTTGGGTGATATTTCATTTTAACCTATAATATTCTTTATCAGATAATTTCTATATTCGTCTTCACATTGTAGGTGATGTTTTATTTTAAGGAACATCCGTTCTTTCAACATAGATTGGGTTTCAATTAACCCATAAAGGGTCTATTTTTTTCGCGTACCCCCCGAATTCTTAAATAACAATTGTGACTCCGATGGTGCGAAAGAAGCAACCCAAAGTAGCAGTAGAACTTGTGCCAAGTTTGTCAAGCATCGCCAAGAAGTGATGCACTCGTTTTGCTGTGGAAGCGTATGGGTGCCAGTAAAGTTTCAGGTGCATGAGAAGTGACATCCGCTTCTCATAGTGACGCTACGCGATGCGACTTGGGTCTTATCTTTCGTTTGTGGAGGACCGGAGTTATTTCGCTGCTGTGTAGATTCATGTTATTTAAATTTAACTGCAATGGATCCTGCTACATTCGAATGGTCGTTTACAAACTCAGAATATAACAATAAAAATGTTATATTCCGTCTAGAGAGAAAGATACGATTTGTACCGAAGTAACTATTTCGATAGTTTATAATTATAGCGAGTGTTTTACTATTCAAAATATCTATCTACGCTATCTTTCTCCGAAGAGAGTAGATAGCGTAGATTTCATGTGGATTATCATAAAGACGTAGACGTGACAAGTTGTGTCACCGCCATACTATTCCTAGAATAATTAAGTTAACACTTTCGCTCAGTAAATAAATAATTCCACGATATTCCCACGGCCCGGAAACAACTTTTACTAATGGAAATGAAAAGAAGAAATGCCTCATTTTTTAAATAATTCATTTCATTAAAATAATCAAATAGAATCGGTATTGTTCATTAGAATTGTGGGCTATTTTATATTACTACGTACTTGCCACGTCTCGCGGTGTTACCCACGGTTGGTTACGAAAGTACTTTACTTTTTCGAAAAGTAAAGTACTTGGGTATGTGCTACTTGGATAAAAAAATCATCCAAATCCGTTCAACCGCTGAGGCGTGAAGGAGTAACAAACACACATATCGACAAACTGTCGCATTTATAACATTAGTATGATTATGCGAGTACTAGTAACATAAAACATGATCATTAAAATGTACGTAAGATTATATAAAAGTATTTATTTGGAAAAAATAAATCAATTGCAATTTTTTGTAAAAATTCACAATACAAATTTACACATAATGCAATTATCCTGTAATAATTCTGTCACAATGGATGCACTCGAAAACCAAATGGTCATAACTTTAATCATCAATGACTCTACGTCTTTAGAATATTTTACTTTGTCAAGCTCCCACGTACTGCAGCATGCAAATTAAGTTACCGTATATCTACTATCATAAAATGAATATACGAATAGAAGCGTAGTACTTGTACACCAAGTGATGCAACCTGTATAGGTCTATGGTGACTTATTGTAGTTGAACGGGCAACTCTACTGTACAAGGTGCTATGAGTCTAAAGCTAAGGGAGAAATATAGGTAAAATAATTATTTACGCTTGTGTGCGTGGCGGCAATGTAATTACATAAATAAATAAATATTACGTAAATATATTCACACAGCGCCAAACTAAGCATAACTTGTACTATGGAAACCAGGTAATTGATACAATACTAACATAGTATTTATTTGTAAATACATACATATAATATAATATAATATAATATTAACACAAAACATAGATGTTAACGGTACACAAATGCTTGTCCTGAGCGGGAATCGAACACACGACCTACACGCAGAAAGCAAAGCTACAACCATGAGGCCAGTTCATCTGGAACTCACTTACACATTGGTTATGGTATTGGCGTCTACATTCAGTAAAATATTAAGTGACATCATCTCTTTCCTATAAACTACTAGCTGACCCGGCCACGCGTTGCTGTGGCTAACGTTTTTGTAATTGTGACTGTCAAATAATAGACAAATAATTTGCAATAAAATAATATTGCGATCATAAATTGAGATGTGAGCTATCCTATCTTTCAAGTTGGATCAAACTGCACACGGTGTACAAATTTGATTAAAATCGGTTTAGTAGTTTAGGAGTCCATCGCGGACAAACATCGTCACACGTAATTTATATATATTAAGATATGGATACAATGTATTAATACATTAATTAGGTACTTGCATAACTTTGTAATAAATTTATCTATTATCTGCGGTTTGAACTCGCACTCTGATGGTCCATTTATCAAATCAGCTATCACATATTCTGTGAAAATTTAAGCCTAGTACGCCTATTAAAGTAGAACAGACGAACATGCGTTAAAATCTTAATAGAGCAGGCTAGGGGACAAGCACAATAGCGTCAAATAAATACAAAAAGTGCTTCAATTGCTTGAACAAGAATTCATATAAACATAATTATATAAATACTTAACACCAAAACATTAATCCTGATGTGGACGAGAGAGGCTATCTACCCACAACACAGGTTTTAACCTAGTCTGGGGGATAGTGATCTTTGCATCAATTTTGTTCGTACATATTATTATAAAATAACTATCTAATGTATAAGAACTCAAATTGTTACTGTATTATTATTAAATTGATGCCATGTACTTAATTGTTTGTTCAAAATAAATTATTATTATTATTATTAATTATAATATCACTCATTAAAGTGATATATTATGAAAAAATATCTGCTGTTTTAGACGGCTCCGTGGCTTAGTCAGTACTAAGTTGGCCTTCGATTCCCGGCCGGAACACACGTGTAATGAGTATAAAATTTGTTCTCAGGTCTAGGGTGTTTGTCTAGAGAATCCTAGTGCAGGGGTGTAAGTGTGTATTTTTTGTTTAAAGGCATTGTTACGAAATTAAGTATCTTTGAACTATGTTTGTAAAATCACCTCCAACGTATCAATGCAATATTAGGAATGCAACATGCGAGACTATAGCGCGAATCAAATGCATATTTCATACTGTGTTGTCACGAGTCTTCCGTACGCTGCATACTACTGGCATAGACTTGGGAATCATCATAATTGTAGTTTTATCATATAAATGGGGGAGATTATGAAGATGTGACACGTTTTTGACGTGGGATAAGTTCGTCTCTAAGTTCGAAGTGTACGCTCTCTATCCTATCATCTCTCTTTGATCTTGAGTAACGATGACAGTTGAAAAGAGACAACAAAAAATTTAAACACATATTTGCTTTGCCATTACTGCAAATCGAGCACACAAATACTTGGAAATGCTACTTTTTTTAGATAAATATGTACCTACAAGATCATGCGTTCTTATTGCTAAGTTTAGCGCTTGTTCAACTCCCGTTTATTCCGGAATTCTCCAAGGATGGCCAAATGCGTGTTATACCGCGACGCGCAGCTAATTTGCAATAACGCGGACTACTTTTCGTATGACTGTTATGGTAAACAAGTAGTCAAAATTATCTACGTACAACCCTAAATAAATAAAAATAAGCGATGTTGTTACAGGATAAGGGTTGTGAAGGCCGAAATTGGTGTTCAAATAGATGTCCTTACAGACGGATCGATCATATTATCATTTGGTTTGGGCTGTATTTGAATTACAGAGAAAGGAAACTGCGAAGCAGTTTCCTTTCTCATGATTTGTCATGATTGGATTATGTCCACAGAGTTCCTAAAATAAAAGTCTATATAAATTACCTGCTGATAAAGATCAATGAAGAATAACGCACTTTTGCGTGTCCTGTTGGTACAAATCTAAGAAATGTAGGTATAATATATTCTTAACATGAAAAAAATGAGAACAATATATGATCAACCTCTGAACTTGTTTCCTAAGATGCTATTTAACTTTTGGTTGATCCGTTATAAATTTGAAAGTAGGCCTTAGACTAGTAGTAGGCCTTAGACATTAAAAAATTGTATAATCGATGTCGTATATATTTTACTGAGACACAATGACCCAGTTCAAAGTCGAAACAACAGTTAATTCAAATTTTATTGATGATAATACAAGTATATAAAGTGGAAACATCAGAAACTTACATGCTTTCTAATAAATGTCCCAAAAGAAGTCAATTAAAACGACGCAAGGTTGATCAACGTCAACCAATCAATCAATCAAGCTATTTGCGTAGAATAAGAGTTTACAAATTTGTTCAAAACGATCCAACCAATAACCCAAATTCTCTTCTAATATTATATCAAATTGCAAAACATTAGTTAAATCAAGTTACTTGAATTTAAAGTTGAATTAATTAATATTAATACCTATATATTTAAATCAATTGCTTTTCGTTAGTCTCGTAAAACTCTAAAACGGCTGTACTCTTTTGGCTGATTTCTTTTTCTTTGTTCATAATAGTCAGAACAGCGTTTGTATGATATAATTTCGTTCGTCACGGAAAAAGTCGGAAACAGGGAAAAAATACAATTTCCTATGGGATCTTAACTACTGTGTCGGTTGACAGCCCATTGCCATATAGCGAATCTCGACAGGAAAACATCTACTGTTATACATCGACTAATAAGTATACCTACCTTAATAAAAGTGTTCTGACCTAAGTGTAGGAATATGGCTAAAGATATAACTGAAATAAAAGGTCAATAATTAGCTTTAAATTGCTATATTATTATATCATTTCAAGCATAGAAATTTTATTTCAAAATTTATCCAGTGCATCAGCTCAGTGCCAAACATATTTTGGCATTACTATCATTGCCACTATGCCGATGTACAATCCACCCACACTTGTTTACATGTGTTTGTTTGTGAGATAGGCACACAGCTGTGGTGGATGACGTCATGCATTGTCATCACTGTCACCGCTAACGATCGGCACTCAGTTGCTGTTCATGGTTCTGTTCTGCTCCTCGGAATTTCTGTCCTGTTTTTGTATTAACAATATTTGGGAAGAGACACTCGCTGAGGCTAAGACCGCCAATTGATTATCCTAATATAGCTTTTTTTAATTAATGAATCAAACTATTTCTTCAAACCTATCAAAAAAGTCTACACGAGAGGTTCCAGAAATAACATGTTTAATTAGCTCTGTTTCATTTGCCTATTTCATTAATCATTGCCTATAACGTTATTAACCTTGTATATGTGATCTTACCAGAACGTATGTTCACCTGCTATCGTCCGGATATAATACATTGCAAAGTAGCCTCCACTTTAAAATATACTCATTCCTACCAATCTCTCAATGTACGACAAATAATTCTATCACATTATACTCGATCGTTCCAAATGAAGCGCCCATCACTTGAATGATTGAATTTGTTGACTCAGTTGTTGTAACGTGGCTTGACAGACTGCTTATAAATTACCGTAAAACACGCCTTGAATACTTTCTTTTTCACTGAACTTGACATAGGTCGAACAGTTAGATGACGCATGACGTCATCAGTTACATAATGACAAATGAATTCGTTTCTATCTGCTAGTTTTCCGTGGTTTCAAGGACAGAGAATCCAGTTTTTTCGTAGGGAAATGACACGGTCGCCGGACGGCTGTGAGACCTTGCCCCCTCCTCCCTTCCTTTCGACTCAGCTGACGTCACCCGCGCCATCTTGCGGCAGTGAAGCGTTGCTTGGCAACCGCACACGCGCTACGCAATTCCGAAGGATCTTGTTTTGAAAGATACCGAAGAACATACTACTTGCGAGTTGCTCTAGAGTTTTTCATTTAGGTACCGAATAATGATCATTATTATCACTTTTAGCCCATTATTGCCCCACTCTCTCCAGTTGCTCGATCACCAGTAACCTGTATCAAATATAATAGAGTATTAAATGAGAATCAGTAACAAAAAAATTAGAATTTGTTTATGTCATTTATTTTGTCTTTTTTGGTCACTGACTCTTCGAAAAGAATAAGATTTTTAATATTCGAATATAATTTTGTGGCATAGCCAATTCGCCAATGTCAATGCCAGCCAATGTTTTCAATGATAATAATACTATTTATGATTTTATTTTAAAAATAGTATTACCGAATAATATAAATAATTATAAGCAAATAATTCGAAACTTTATTCTAAAGTGGTCATAATTGTGTTTTATTATTTCGTCCTTAATGATATCGTGACGTCATGGTTGACATCATTGCATTCTAAGTTTGCCTTGCCTGTTTTGTAGTGTCTCATTTTATCTAATACATTAAAAAGCATTTTAATTGTGACGAAAATCCATACATACTTCTTGGAAATAATAGTCTACTTAAAATTTAAACATAAGGCATGACGGATATTGATTTTCTCAACATAAAAAGTTAATATATATTGGGGAAAGAAATTAGGCTGTTTGATTATGGCTATGGATTACGGCAAAGATCAAAGTTTCTGATGGTGAGATCGTCTCGAATTATTTATATATCCAACATATTCTACGAAGTTTTTTTTAATCTATATTTTTATCCATGGTACATACCATATATCAGTCAATTATTCTTTTATTTATATACTTTCAAGTCAAATCCAGCAGCCTTAGTTGACAGCTTTTCAGTCTAAACGTTTCCACCACCATCTGCCACCATCTGCTACTTCCGCACTCAATAACTGGTCAAAAATAATCCTGTCAGAAGTAAAAAAAATACAAATCATGCTCTATCTTGAGGCATGTAAGTTTGTTTTTCAAAACAAGAAGTTTAACGATTTAAACTTCTAGTAACCTTACGTAGAGAAAGAAAAATAAATAAAAAAATAAAAGGACCCCTATAAATTAGATAAATATAAAATAATTATAAATCAAACCAAATAATTTATGTAGAGTAATAGGTTTCAATTATTTGGTCTGCTATTATAACTAATACGATCAATTAGTAAAAAAAAAATCAACCGATAGTTTTTCTTATGTTATAGTGTGGTGTATCCAACTATAATTTCGCAATAACGTGACACTAAATTCCCACATGCGTCATCTTAAACGAGGTTTATACGTGAACCTGATACTCTTATTCATTATTCAGTATTATTTTAATTATAAGACAAGTATAATTTAATGTCACATCAATTTCCTGAATAAAAATCGTCACAAGAATGTTTTTTAATCTGAGAACGCAAAGTTATTTAGAGCAGTGCAAACCCTACGTCGTACGTTTGTCGGTGTGTTTGTTTATCCTATATTTAAAGGAATGTTTCCTACGATCCGTGGTTCCGGGAGAAAATTATATTATGTTATTATAGAGGTTATTCCACCAAAAATTAATAATAAAATTAGTGGTACAAAAATATTCGTGTACGAGTACAAATGGCATTTTATGGGCCTTTTATACTATTGTTTTAACGGAACGAGCTGAAATCCTACCTGTTAAGTGGTTACCTCTGCCCATAACAGGAATACTGATGCTTGTATAGAGCAATGAGTTAAGCACGATTTTTGATATAAAGTTATTTAGTAAAGCAGAAGCAATCTCCATCAGGGTCTACCAAAAATTGGTTTACCAAAGCAACGTTAGACGTCAAAAAATGAGCACAATTTTTTATAGTAACTATAAAAAAAATTACAAAATCTGGCAAACTGATAATCTTTGTATTATCAACGAACGGAAGCAACACACGATACACGATAACACGATGTTCAATTTCTCGCCACAAAAAACATTTCTTTCTATGAATATTATAAACGCTAACCGTCATGTTCTGACAGTTTAATTAGAAGCAAAATAAAAGTATGAAGTGTAAATTGTCTGCAGCTAAATCAATAGCAATTTCAAGGTGCCATGTTTTAAATTATTCACGTGGGATTCACTGATAGTTAAACACCATGGTAAAAAATGCTTGCCATTTTTTTGCATATTTAAATGCGAGAAATGGATGAGAAAACTTGCGGTGAGTTGAGCTGGTGTTTAAGGCCTATTTTTTGAACTACAATACATTATCAATATTTATGACGTTGAAAAATGGTCTGTAGTTCTGTAATTAGAGCATATTATAAACATATTTACAAGCAAGCTTAACCCTAAAAAAAAAGAGTTGAAAAAGAGAGAACTGTAAAGAGTTTTTTTCCAGCAAACCTTTGTTGAATAGAATGTGTAATCAGATATGAAGAGGATAAATAAGACGGTAAATTAAACTATTTAGCTTAGAAGATACCTAGAAATCAGAGCCTATTTTGGATTTTGTCAGACAATTTAGTCATTTTTGAGTTCAATGTAATTTTTAAAGATAATAAATTATAAAGGCTCGGCTGTTGTGCTGATTACAAAATTTACATCTTTATAATATTAGTAGGTACATGAAATTCAGAAAATTGTACAGGAATTACCGACAGTTACGAACCTGTTTCGGTTGAATGAACCGAACATGGCTTTAACATGAAAGATCAGTCTCGCTTGTCAATCCAGCGTAGCTCAATGTCTCTTCAGAGGCAAATCGAGAGGCTTGTGTGATTGGAAAGTCAAGTAAAAGCTCTACGGCGTAGCTAATGTGAACCTTTGTAGCGAGCGTAGCATACGATCAATAATTCTAATCTTAGTCAGATTTTTCAACATCCTAAACTCTACTCGTAATTAGTTTAAGTCAATGAGCTGAGGCCATGTTTGTTGTGGAGTAATCAGGCTCAAAAACCTTCAAACTGTAAGCTCATTCATTGTAATCAGACTCATAACTTTGTAAGCTTATTAATTTAATTTAAATCAATTGTTACCGGCCTATTATGTGCTCCACGATTAATTATCCACGGTGGGCCACTGCAGTGGACAATTTAATTGAATGTACCTTCAATCAAATTGATTGCACCCCGTTTCAGAGAGAAACAGGTGGGTGAGGGGTGTTGGGTGACTCCCACGCGTAGGGGAAACGTGCCCTAAGAGTGTCCGTGTTTTCGGATTTTTATGGACAGTAATGAAACAAATGTTACATCATATAAAACTGGCTCTCGTAAGATAAATATTCGACACTTATGTATCGTAGCCTCTTCTTTTTTATTTGAGGAATGGAGAAAGATACCTCTTGAAGGCCAGCATAATTTTTTGTTTCCATTTGTTTACAATTTAAGACTACGTTATTTTAGATATTAAATTAAAATATGTGTATTACACAGGGTTATACGTGATTTTATTAGATCGCTTCAACAGTTCCAGTGAATACGGGCCTAGGGGTAGTTTATAATTTTATGAACGACAGAAAATGATTTTTTTAACTATTAGTGTAGATTAAGGTGAACTGAAAACTGCATAGAAAAACATTACATCTGAAGCAATAAGGCTTGTGTAGATCTATTTATTTGTATTAATACCCACCAATTTCACTAAAGCCAGTGGGAAACAACGAAAACGCGGACAAAATGACCAGATTCAGATGATTTCAAGATTGAGATACCGAGACATATTACTAGATTTCTATCGGCAATGGGGCTGGAAAATTATCCGAGTTTTTCAGAAGTTAAGGCTACAACACATGCATACCAAAGTGAGGATATATGCACATACTCGCGCGTGGGTGTAGGCACGTGTATGTCCTGAAAGTGGCGTAATTGGAATTATCTCTTACTCAGCATCCATTAACGAATAACAATCTAATTTGCCTAGTCAGATGAGGGATAAAATGACAGAAAAGGGTAAGGTTGCAATATCTCTTTAATATATTAGCAATGTTTTTGTTATGAAACTTTTTTTGACACCTTTCAAATATATATTTTTACATTTACTAGATTCAGCAGTGTTTAACAAATGCTTGCTCAAGGCCCGAGAACAAACTTTATGCCACCACACAAAGTGTGCCCCAGCCGTGAATCGAACCCGGGATCCCTCGCTTCGAAGGCAAGGCTACTACCAACTAAGCCACAGGGCCGTCGAAATAAATAGTATTATTTAAAAAATTTTGCACATTTTAAAAAACAAGCTTTACTTTAAGTGCTTTAGAAAGAAGAAAATATATACCGCCTAGCGTCACCAATAAAAAGTACTTGTCAAGTTATTCAAGTGGTACCCTACTCGGGCTACGAGAAATGGTTCAAAATTCATTTGCAAATTCTGACCTAAACAAACATACAAACATTGCAAGTTAAATAAAAGCTTGTAAGCTTGCACTATCTGCGCCCCGCGGCGTTACCCGTGAAGCTAGTTAGGTTAGATTAAGCTTGTTAGCCTACGTAGTAATAGCCGCCGTAACACTAGTTTTGGCTGTCAATGTTTAAAAACACAGGTCTCTAAATATCAAACTTTAAATATTTCATTGACATTCAGTAGATGTTGAAATGCACCCATACTATTAGATTGGATGCATAATTTTATAATAACCTCATTATTTCATGTATCAGGTACCTACTGTCAAAGAGAGAAAGGAATACATCGTGAGGAAAATGTAGGCACCAATTTGAATTGGCCTCTTCGTGAAGGCCCTTATTCTCGCTTGCCGAGAGTAAGCCTGTGTGCCTGGATCATTTTAATCTGGCGCAGTTGATATTTTATATAAACGAAAAAAATACACGATGAATTTTATTTGGGTGTACGCAAGTACAACTAGTGTTTCACATTTTTAAATCAGTATATAATATACAGTATATATGAGAGTCGGATAAATCTGAATCATGGTATAAAATTATTTGTTTTATTCATTAGAAATACCAATATATTTAAATAATGCGGACAAATATTGTCAATTCTGGAACTATTTGTCCGTCTATTGTCCTGAACTGGCATATGTGACGTCAAAGTTGAAAGATTAGGGTTTTCCAAGTTGACCAAAACAAACTGGTATATTTTCATTTAAAAACAAGAAGTAGTGTGTGAACTTAAATTGCATTTTAATTAAATTACACAGCCAACAATGTCACTATAGTTGGTTACGGAACTACAGTTGAACTTTTCATTCAAAATTGATAGCAAAACTGTACAATTATAACTGACTAATTGACTATTCCTTGAATCTGTCAGTTAAACTATTTAAAAACTGACAGTGTAACTATTGGAGAAATTTCTAGTTTTTACTACAAACTTACTACTACTTACTATACTTACTATTATATTTATTTATCGTAATTTTATCATCCGTATAATCATACTTACTATACGGATACTAAGAATAAATAATAAATATTCATCGACATTCTACATCTAGCACCAGACTAAGCATAGCTTGAAATATGGGAACTAGATAACTGATAGAATACCTATAGTACTTTTTTTGTTGTAAATAAAAGGTTATAATACATATTAACAGAGGCACATAACAGACATTTATATTCATCGCACAAATGCTTGTCCTGGGTGGAAATTTAACCCACGACCTACAGCGCAGAAGGCAGAGCTACTACCAACTGAGTATATTCTGCGATGGATCAAAATATCTCCTATATTTTGTACCACCGGGGAACATCAGGCTGAAATAACTAGATTTAACCGCTATTCATTTAAATTCATCACAAACAAAGTTAATGATTTGATTAATCATTAACGTGTACGTAGAAACAACACTTCCAAAACTTAATTACATGATAAATTAAAAAATCACTCGTTTGTTTTGATAAAAAATACTGGTTTTTGAGGTTCCGTATCGGAAGAGTAACGCTGTTTTACTAAACCTTCGTGTTATTAACGTATGTCTGTTTCTATTTATTTAATTTTTTTCCCGTAAATTCTATAGCATGGAACTTTTTTTTAGTATGAGTAGACCGAACTTGCATTTAACATCAGCCGTCAATCTGAGACGGGGTTGTAAAGCGTGCGCCTGTAATTTTACCGGAACCCAAAGCTTACCACCGGAACGCAGCAACACAAGTGCACCACTGCTTATCATTAGATTCCCAGAAATTTTTTGTATTTCCAATGTGGTGGCAGTACTTTTCCGAGCGACCTTTTGAAACAGCCGTAGCGGACTTAAACTTTCACATAATATATTTATCACGTTGTTATGGCGGATATTCTAACCAATATTAACTATAATTAACTAGCTTTTGCCCGCGACTTCGTTCGCGTGGACTTCAGGTTCGTCCCGTCTAGTCTAGTAATAAGTAAGAAATACGGTAACTAAGCACTGCAGAGCCCTAATCATAGGTCTATAGGTATGTTTTGATCTATCTTGTAGGATTCAATCAGCGTTTGCAATGTAAGCGCAAAAAATGTGTTTTTTTACGACCTCACATTAGAAACCTCAAAAATTGTAGCCTATATGTCATTCTGATGTATAAGCTATATTGTGATAAAGTTTCATTCAAATCCATTCAGTAGTTTTTACGTGAAAGAGTAACAAACATCCATACATCCATACTTACAAACTTTCGCCTTTATAATAGTAGTAGGATTGTACAGAATCCTCAGTATACAAATCTGAATCAAACTGGGCCGGTTTTTTTTTCTACTTCCTTAGGCTTAGTCATGATTATAATTTGAGATGAAGTTTAATTACAAAATATTCTTATTGAAGTTGGAAGGGGTGCCTTCAGCTCTGTAGGTTGTGGGTTCGATTCCCACCCAGTACAAGCATTGTCTGAAGAATATAGACGTTTGTTTTGTGTCTTGGTTTTAATATGTATTACATGTATGGATTTAAAAAAAATGATTCTATATGAGTACCTAATCAATTATTCAATTTCTATATTACAAGCTATGTTTAATTTTGCGCTTTGTGAAATTCCATGAATAGTTATTATTATTATTGTACACTATTATTTATGAACAAAGTCAAAAATCTTTATGACCGTAAAATTCTTAAAAATTACTTGGAACCAAACGGTCATCAGGTTTTTTATGAACAGAGGCAAGTTTAGCCTGTGAAGAATTCTCTTCCAGCAACCCATGACCCAAGTCAAGACTACTAACCCATTTAACTGGAAAGTGATCATACAAACTTAAAACAGGCGACATATCATCTTAATATATAGCATATCTTACGAACATAAAATTCAATTTCCGAGCGTTAACTTCGCAAAAACTCAAAAATGACTTGATATGGCTGATTTTTATTTCTTTGTATTAGTAATTCTCAGGAAAAGCTTTTTATATCTGTAATAGGAAATTTGCGGGAAATTCCCGGTAATAGGCGGAAGTTGGGAGAAAATGACAGTGCTTGTTTCTTGGGATTTTTGTCACTTCATCGTCCATCAGTAAAAGTATTTTATATGTTACAAAGTATCCCTTTCATAACTTATTTGACTTTTTAAGTGTGTACACTTCAAAGTATCTTCCTGATTATTTTTTAAGACCCGTGGTAGTAGGATGGGTCCTGTATATACACCGATAGTCTCCCTATGTCGCTATGTTCCCCGACCGAGATCAAACTCGGGACCATTTGAGAGTTAGCGTAAACTACTAATTCTAAGCAACTTAAGCGCTTTTTTTGGAGATGTGATGTATGTAAAAAAAGTGAATATTTTCGTGATTCAAGCTACAATTTTTTATCGGTTTTTAGTCGTTTTATAAATTCTCTGAGGCCCCGGGAATTACGTGGGTGTCTTGACTCGCCCACGCATTTGAGCGGCATTACCCCACCCTACGCTCCTTCCGTTAAATTTACCAGACATCGACTTTCCTACTGAACGTGTAGGCAGTGTGGTTCAAATTGGAATTTTAATCATTGGAAAAGATTACGGGTTCCCAATTCAATTCTTTTCAATTCAATTCTTCTGATATAGGCTAGGCTATTTTTATGAAGATCATCTTCACCGTCAGTATGTTTTGGAGCGATCGCTATGAGCGATAAGGCTGCCTCCGTATCAGCCACTAATGCTCCCACTGCAGGGACACCGGTCTACTCTCGATAATTAAGAGTGAATGGGCTTTGATCTAACACGGGAGCCAAATCCGCATTGGTAGATGTCGCATGTCATCGAATTTTTTGGTTCTAAGACATGCCGGTTTCCTCACAATGTTTTCCGTCACCGTTTGGAGAACGTGGTATTGCGCACATAAGTTTTTCAAGTGAACAACTCAAGTGCACGTGGGGGTTTGAACCAGCGACCTTCAGATTAAAAGTCGGCGTCTGTGTCCCTAGGCCACCTATTGCAACTTAAATTTTGTATTAGTTTTTGTTAGAGTTATGTGGTTATTAAAGAATTCTACGGGTATAAATATTTTTGGATTTAGAACACAATTCAAATGCTAGCCACATTCAAATTGTGTTCTTAAGTGAAATAAAGATTAAATTCACCATCACAGCGAGGAAAATAATAAAATGAATTTGTATTAAAAAGTTCAATAACCCAAATCCCTTTCATCTATACCATTTAAAAATTAAGCACAAAAAGTGATAAAGGCAGTTATTAATATATCCAGTAATTTAATTTATGTCTTCAATATCTAAAAAGCGTGGCAATATTTGATTTTTTATTAATCAAATATTGCCACGCCAAAATGACGACAACAACTTCAGAAGCATCTCTTTTCTCAACTATTACGAATATTTTTCCAGATCAAAAATAAAGAACAGACCCAATTTTTTTTTAGAAGGGAAATTAGGACCTTTCCAGACATTATTTACGTGCTGTTCTTTTGTTTCGTTTTGTTGCGCCAGCCCATGAGCACTATCAAGATTTATTTAAAAGGGGTATTATTTAGAACATCTTCTAAAAGTTACTGTCAGTGAATCCATCCTCTTAAATATGCCTCGTGGAGAGACGAAACACATGTCGAATCTACTGTTGAGTATTTAGACATTCATAAGAAGTTAAGCGGAGGTACTAAATATTATCCCTTTTCAGATCAACTAAGTACTATTACTTACTATAAGATGGTAAGCAACCTATAAGATGGTGTTATGTGTTTTTAGATGGTGTTAACTTTCCGATTAAATCAAAAATCATAATATTACATGGTTCTTTTTATATGTAATATTATTATATGATTTTTGATTGGTTTCTCTTAAAATAGGTTTTATTTATTGTACAATACATTTGTATTTGCATGCAATAATAATATAATAAGTATGCATCAATGTATATAATGGGCTTATAGAATATAACAGTGTTATCTAATTTTAAGGATAATAATAACAGTTTATTGGAAATTCTCTTCTTAATGATAATAGACACTTATCTAAATAAATCGTAAATTAAAGCACAAAAGTAGAAACAGAAATGAATCCTGGCTTGTGTAATTAAATAAGGCTTGGCTAGGCTGTGTAATAAACCTATATAATAAATCGAAAATCTATTTTAGTAAAAATTGAAAATTTGTTAATTTAATAAAAAGGTAGAATGTATAGAAGGTAACAGCTGAAAATTCACTTAAAAAGTGTTTTGCATTGGCCTTGAATACACGCGTGCGCGAAATGCAGCTAGGGCTGCCATCGATCGATGTCGGCCGTGGAGCGCTGATTTTCGTATTCATTTTGTAAATATCAAACTTATCATATTCCATGAAATCAGTATTCTGCATTTGTGCAAGTGGTAGAAGATTGAAAAATGCTAAGCAATACATTATTTCCTAGTACGACGTTTTATTTTTTATCTATTTTTTTATTTCTCATAACATGTATGAAAGTGATAATAAAAACAATCTTATAAAATTGATATTGTTTGCTACGATAAAGTAAACCTCATGAGAAAACCAACTATATTTTTCAGATTAAAAGCTCTTTAAATCGTTGACAAAAAGCCACTAATTGTCCCATTTTATAATAACAACCTACACAAATCTAAATCTAAGAATGTATTGTACAAAATTATGCTAAACCAATCCTTGATGAATTCAACTTCAAATTCATGCAAAACCTATTTACATAAAAAAACATTCTTTATTCAAAGCACCTATGTTGAAACATTTTGTACACAAATGTGATACATAATACATTTTTCGCTTCTTTGCCTGCGTTCACAGTTCACGCTTTTACGCCTATATAACCATTTAAGAAAAAACCTAATGGGCCGTGCTTTTAAAAGGAAGACGAAGCTCATACCTTTTTTAATATTTCTCACTTGTTTTCACACGCTTAGCTTTTGTTAATCGCAGAACCGCATGGACCGTTTTTACACCTGTAAAAGGGTTACAGGGTAACGGGTAACTATTTAACGACGACACATAATAAATAATACTTTACAAGTGCGTAACTAAAACGATCTTTGGGGATCGGGGTGGCAACGCTTCAAAAGTTTTTTAGGATTTTCAATTATTTTGTCCATAAATCTACAAGATTATAAATATAGAGACGCCAAAATATTTTTTTTTAATTTTTTTTGTTTAAATCACAGATTTATTGTACCTAAGAACATCAGTATACAATTCAAGACCAATAGTTTTTTATTTGTATCTCTGTCTGTCCTATTTTTCAGGGCCGTTACTGTTACACAAGAAAACATTCTATAGGTAATCCCTGAAACGTGGTTAAACATGATTAGAGCGGACGAACCTACAAACACAGTGACCCAACTCACCCCCCCTTCCCCCCGTGACCTACGCCGCAAGTTCAGCGGAGCACACAGGCGAGTCCTCATGCGTACAAACGCACACATGCACGAAGGGGAAACGGGGCAAACATGACACCGTGAACTATATTCCACGCGAAGAAACTGCACACAGATGTAAGCTCTACGTAAAAAGTAGGCGTGTTGCGACTTGCAACTTTACAATTCTTGGCACTATCTGGGCTTCAGTTTTCAGTTTCAGTTCATTTACAGCTTTCTTTTCCTGCATAAACGGACACACAAATTAAAAACACATATATTTATTGGTGAATAAACTAATATTATAAATTTATTTTTGAGGAAGGAGCATTACCAAAACCCAAAATCAGTTTTAAGGATGGGTTTTTTTTATAATCACTACAATTGGTTACAACTGGTATAAAGTTAATTTCATAAAACAATTGATCATAACTAACCTAAATGAAAACCACAACATGACGCATAGTTCTGAGACATGCAAAAGCAACTAGCTTAAAGAAAACATAGATTTAAGTTTGTAATATTTGTGATGAATGAAATGTAAACATTTTAATATCCTTTTTATGTGAACACCTATATTCACATTAAAAAATACGCCTGCACAAGAATATTTGCAAGTGTCGCAGATGGCATGGACAAACAGAACAAAACACAAACACCCAAATCCCGAGAACAAACTTAATGTTAAACACAGTGTGATCGGGCCGGGAATTGAACACGGAACCCCTCTCTTCAGGCAACTAACAACTAAGCCACGGAGGTAATTTTAAGGATTCGTTGAGTCTTCCAAAAGTATGTCAAACACCTCTAAGCTAAAAGTAAGTGTTTTTCACTTACTTAAACGTGCTTAGAAACATTACATCCCCATCTCAAAATGACGGGTCCCACACGGTGGGCCTTGGGTCATTTCATACTTAAGTTGGGGGTGGACCTGAGTAAATAAAAGTGTATTTGGAGGCGGCAACTACTACTATTCAATACTTAATAGTATTCCACAAAGTAAAAAACAGAGTAGGATGATATTATTACAAAAATATATGTTATAAATTGCCTAAATAGGAAAAAAGTAATTTATTAAAAAAAAAATAATAGGTAAACATTAAAAAAAATCTTATATTAAATTTAATATCTATCAATATCAATGAGTATTAAAAATGCATAAAGCCTTCAACCTCTTACTATAATCAGTTCGCCCCACGTATTGTATTATACTGACGTAGGAAAGTATGTCGCCCGTAATGACACTTTAAAATTTAAATATATGGATGACGTCCGGTAAATTAATTTCTTCATTAATTATTTCTCTACTGACGGCCTTTGATGTGTATCGTTGATTTTACTTTATTAACAGTTTCAAATGATAGCCTGAAGCATTGACAGGTAGAGAACTAATATTTTAGTAGGAAGTACTAGTGATACGAGTGCAGAAGTCGTTTGACTGTAGAAATAAAATGGAATAAAAAAGCGCTTCGTAATAACATTTTCCGAGGTGATTGATGATTCAACGGAATCTTGTTTTTTCACCGGAAAACAGCAATGCGAGCACTACTGCTTAGCGGCAGATTAAGGTGGCAGTACCTCTCCGGACGAACTTGACACAAGTTCTACTGCTACATTTGGTTGTTCCTTTGGCACCACCCAGGGTTACTTGTAGGGAATCAAAGGGTACACACCTACGGACTTGAGCAACGGCATAATTCTGATGTTAAGATACTTCGATAATCTTAACGATAACGTTCACAAATATCTTCCCTAATAACTTTTATGATCGTCGGAAAATTTACATGAATTAAATAATAATAATAATACCAATCCGGATTGGTCTCCCGTGGTAGATCAGATTCATTCACTCTCAATTATCGAGAGTAGGCCGGTGTCCCTGCAGTGGGAACATTAGAGGCTGATACGGAATAGGCCTCACCGCCCAGTAAGAAAAAATATGGTCAGTCACAAAAAAATGTCGGACATGTTTATTTATTTTTTTGTATCTCATACATTTGATTAAATCTGCCGAGAAATATGAATGGTGTGTCTTAAAGTTATTAAAAAAATACATATTACATTTTTATGTAAAGTATGATGACGAGGAAAAGAATACTTTTAGTACCTAAATTCATTGATAGGACAAACACTTTATGAAGATCGTTTTTTTTTACAATCATAAAAAATATTAACAAAAAAAGAGAATTAAGTGCTGTATCAGTAACCGGTTTCAATAGTATAAGCTATGCTTAGTTTGGGGCTATAGCACTGAATGAAGAATAATTAAAAGTTATTTAATATTAGTATCAATATAACTCGTATTATAGACGTAACAGTATGTCTGTTTGTATGTTACTCTTTCACGCAAAAACTACAACATTAATTTACCTAAAACTTGTCGCGGGCGGATGATGTCATAGACATGCGTAAGAAGTGGAACCTAGTAATGAAAAAAATACTGTTAATAATTACTGTAAGACTTACTGTTTTGCACACATTCACAGGGGAGATCGGATTGCCATATATTAAAAAGTTGGCCTACACCAACAAATATAAGGTTATATTGTAACTTAAGCAAGATGTTTCTTCAAACGACCTTTTAATGGGACCTGTTCTCGATTATAGTTATTCAATGCCTTATCATACAGACGCGCGATATTTTTTTATATAAACTTAATTTGCCATTTAAGTTATGGTTTATATAGATTACGTTTAAGTAGATTTCAGCGGTAGGTTCAAACTTTGTCTAGTAGTTTTAATGCATAGGTCAACTTTTTGACCCTTGATCTCACAAATTGATACAATAAGGGCATTAAAATTGATACAAAAATGGCATAAGTTCATCCGGTCGATATAATTTATTCCAAAAATAACTATCTACTATCTATCTTTTCATCATAAGACTATCTATCTTTTCATCATAAGGCTGACTAGAAGGTACATACTGTCGAATAAAAAAAAAACATTGAAATTGGTCCACAATTACGAATTTGACTTTGAACGGGTGAACACGTATCATTTTGTTCCAATTTTACTTCCGCTATACTCAGAGAACTCTCACCCTAATATACGTTATCTCAAGTGCGACAGTGATGTGCATACATTAAACAAATATTAACTAAACAAGTGCATCTCCGGTTGTGCCACGGTAGTACCTCGCCCCGCTGTACCTCACATTAAAGCAAGACGGGCTCTGGAAACAGAAATAATTCGTCCTTGTCCCGCCACAACACTGGAGTTGAAGTCAGCAGCCACGCCACAGCATAGCAAGTAGTAGTCGCAGTTACACCGACCGCTTGGACATAACAAAATAACCGACACCCACCGGTTTCTCATATTATTGTTTAAAACGCTGTTTTGCCGGTAAGATAATATAACATTTAAAAATGGTCAATTGCGCGGCTTGCAATAAGGCTATGCGCACTAGCCAACCCAGTGTTAAATGCTCGAAATGCGCAAGTAGTTACCATCAATTATGCGTGAATATAACTGACGGTAAAAAGCTATCGGATGAACTGAAATTAAACTGGATTTGCCCTTTATGTCAAGCTTCTGAGCCAAAGCGAGATAATACTAATACTCCCGTGCGTGCGTCCGCTTCCTGCAGTGACGAGCCGCCGAATGCAAGCCGAGAGTTTCGTAAAGCTATAGCAGTTTCGAGTCCCTTACTATCCTCAACGGATTCTGAATCGCTCTCAAGTCTCGCCTTGGAAATAAGACTTCTTCGCGAAGATGTTGGAGAAATAAAATCTCAAATGAAATCTCTCACGGATCACATAACGAAATGCAACTCTCGTTTAGATGATTATGAAAACCATCTAGTTCAAACTGAGGAACGGCTACAATCTTTGGAACAGCAATCCTCTGTCATCATTCAACTGCAGAGCACGATTACTCAACTCCGTGAGCAACAAAGTTCAAGGGCTCAAGCTCTTTTGAAGAATGAGCTCGAAATAGCCGGCATCAACGAAAACTTGAACGAAAACCCTAGGCACATCATACAAATTCTCGCTCATAAAATTGGGGCACCGCTTGATGATAGAGACATAGACTACGTCAGTCGAGTTGGACCTCAGCGTCATGAGAGGGATGACTCGTCGTTGGATGACTCATCGGAGAAACTGAGGTAGTTTCTCCGATGAGTCATCCAACGACGAGTGCCCCTTAGTAGTCCGATTTTTAAGACGTTATCAGCGTGATGAATTTTTAAAAGCTGGGAAAAGCAAAAGAAATCTTAATTGCTTAGATATTGAGGTCCCAGGACCCCGAAGGAACATCTACATCAATGAACGCCTTACTCAAGAGAACCGCCAATTATTTCGTTCTGCTCGTCTCCGATGCAAGGGGGCAGGATTCAAATATTGCTGGATTAAAAATGGAACCGTGCATGTCCGTAAACAGGAAGGAAATGCTGCAATCTCAATCAAAAACATGGATGAGCTGCTGCGACGAGTTGACTCAGTCCTGGAAGGAATATAATTTCCCTTCGAGAGATAATAAGATGATCCTCCGTTATACTACTCGTATGTTTAAAATCTTAATGTTAATTTTGTTGTACTTTACTCTAATTAATGTTTCTTCTACAATGCTAATATTTTTATCTAATTTATGTTGTAGTATCAGCTCTTTTATTGAATACAGACAAATTCAAACGGCACTTTTATATCACATACATTTCACAAAATTCACACACTCCACATGGCTCACAGGCATCACTCGCATTAGATCACACCTTCCGCGCATTGAAGTTAAAAAGTTAGTAGGAACTTTTAACATTCACGCATGTAATGTTCTCCCTATAGTAATGACAGCATGGTCACTGAACCACTATTTTACGCTTTTTTTATTTTACAAATATAGCTTTACTTAGTGTTTCCGAAAATATTGATGAAACTGTTGCAATTGAATGTCATTCAACTCAATCTCCTGAACTTTGCAAAGAATTCCTATTAAAATCCAACCACAATTTTAAAATCTTATCGCTTAATATAAGGAGCTTGCAGCGTAATTTTGACGACTTTACCATAACGCTTAAACGCATTGACTCTGAAATCGCTGTTATCGTATTAACTGAATGCTGGCTTTCAGATGACAGTATAATTGACTTCTTGCCTGGGTACTACTCATTTCGTTCATCTTCCCAACTGAATAAAAATGGAGGAGTTGTAATATTTGTAAAAGACAGTTATAAATGTTCAGTCTCTCATCCAGATGTAGTAGACGCCGATAGCCTGCTTGTCACAATTAATGGAAATATAGCTGTTTTGGGCATATACCGATCCCCTTCTACTATATCAATTGAAGCATTTTTAATCTCCCTGGATAAGGTATTACATACTTTTGGTAACAATTCTAGCCTTATTCTGGCAGGTGACATCAACATCGACATCTGTAATCCATCCAATAATCAATTACCGGAATATCTATGCCTAATGGCTTCACACTGCTTACTCCCTGCTATAACAATACCTACCAGAGGACAGGCCTGCCTAGACCACATCTTTATAAAGTCAGACTTAAGTTCATTTGGTCTAGTTTGTAATTCGTCAATCACAGATCACGACATTGTAATTGCTGGTTTGTCTCTCTCTAAGAACGGTTGTAACATTAAATCTCGTTGGCGCCTCAAAACTGATGTAGATGCTGCTGCGGCTGCTATAAAAGCTATCGACTGGTCCGTTGTCTTAAGCAGTACATCAACTGAAAGCGCTATCACACACTTTTATGCTCTCGTCAAGAAAGCTATTAGCTTACACACTCACAAAGTCAAAATTGGTCGCAAATTAGTTAATATTAAACCTTGGATTACTTCAGGTATGATTCGATGTATGAGACACAGAGACAAACTGCATAATGAGTCAAAAGCATTCCCAGATGATATTGAACGTCACAGAGTATATACTAGGTACAGGAACTTCTGTAATAAGCTTCTCCGCAAATTGAAACTACAATACAATAGCCGGATTCTTGCTCAGAATAGGGATAACCCCAAAAAAATGTGGAAAGCCATTAAGAAAGTCTGTCAGTCATCATGTCATAGCAATGATTCTGAAAATTTGTTAAACTCCAGTGCTTCTATAAATAATTGTAACCATCATTTTGCATCAGTGGGTAGAATGCTAGCTGATAATATTCTAGAAAAGCTGCTCAATACTGAGGAATCCATAATAAGATCTTACAGACCTCGCAGATCGGTTGCCAATTCTCTTTTTCTGTACCCTACAGACACAAATGAAGTTAACAACATTATTAGTCACTTCAAAAATGATAGCTCGCCGGGATTAGACAATATAACGGTTCCTCTCATCAAGAAATCACTATCTTCTATTGTAGTCCCTTTGAACCACATATTCAATCTAAGCCTATCAACAGGCATATTCCCAGATTGCTGGAAAATTGCTATTGTCACACCCATTTACAAAAGTGGATCAAAAGACACACCGGATAACTACAGGCCAATATCTTTGCTTAGTGTTCTGTCTAAAATACTGGAAAAAATTGTCAGTAATCGTCTCGTACCTTTCTTAGAGAAAAACCACTTAATTGCGGATCGCCAGTTCGGATTCCGAAAAGGCAAATCGACCGAAGATGCTGTATCGCTTCTCGCTAATCTTGTTTCATCTAATGTGGAAAAAGGGGATAGTTGTATTGGAGTATTTATTGACCTAGCGAAGGCGTTCGATACTGTTTCTGTCGGTTTGCTCTTGAAGAAGTTAGAATCGTCAGGTATTAGAGGTATAGCACTAGATTGGTTTAAAAGCTACTTAACAAACCGCACACAATGTCTTAAAATTGGTGGTAACGTAAGCTCTGAACAAGTAATTGAATACGGGGTACCCCAGGGTAGTATACTCGGACCTACCCTCTTTACACTATATATAAATGATTTAATACTGTCGCCACTTAGAAACGCTGAGATTATTGCATACGCCGATGACATGGCTATATTATTTCACGGACCGGACTGGAGCCAGGTCCAATGCTATGCAGAAGAAGGAATTTCAAGATTAAGTGACTCACTCAACACTAATCTCTTGACACTCAATGTCCAGAAAACCAAATATATAGCTTTTTCCAAGACCATAGTATCAAGTCCGCCACATGATCTTAACCTTAAACTACATAAATGCTCACTGGATCACTCAATATTTAGTCAAAATTGTAACTGTAACCTCATTGGTCGTGTTAAGCATCTGAAGTATTTGGGAGTCACAGTAGATGAAAATCTCAATTATAAACAACACTTATCTGATCTGGCTGGTAGGGTGAGAAGACTTATATTTGTTATGAAAAAGCTAAGAGACTGCTCACCTCCTGATATTTTAAAATTGGTTTACACATCGCTATGTCAATCCATAATTCAGTATTGTATTACTGTCTGGGGCAGCGCTGGAAAAAGTTACCTCATTCAGGTTGAAAGAGCTCAGAGGGCGCTTATAAAAGTTATGCTTAAAAAGCCTTTCCGTTTTCCTACCGATACCCTCTATGAGGAATTTCCAGTTCTCAGAGTCCGACATTTATTTGTTTTGAATGCTACTGTTAAGACTCATTTAGAAATAAAGAATCGTTCAGATTATATTGACATTCTGGCAAGACGATCATATAGAATTCCCGTTCCTGGTATCCAGTCACTTTTAGCTCGACGCAGCCCCAATTTTTCACTCATTAACACGTATAATAAAGTCTGTAGGATCTGTGACATAAAGGAAACATCTTCTTATCAGTGCAAAACAGTTATAAAAAATTGGCTTCTAAAGCTTTCTTATAGTGCAGTAGAAAATTTAATATAAAATTCCCAATGCGCACCTCACTCACACACACTCACACACACACATACACACACACACACACGCGTACACTCACTCACCCTATCACACACACACTCACACACACACACACACGCGTACACTCACTCACCCTATCACACACACACTCACACACACACACACAAATCCCCTTCTGTATTTTTGGTAATAATCAACTCAATTGTCCTGTTGTTGTATTATCAGATAGCTAATTTTTCTGTATTGCTAAATTTGCTGTATTTTGTTTGTTTTTCATTGGTTACCTACTTTGTTTTTCTTCCATAAAATTGTCTTTTAGCCATTAATGTTTGTTAATCTGCGTAAAATAACGTATCACGGAACTGTTAACCGTACTCCTGAGACCCAAGATACAGGCTTTACCGCCTAGTTTGGGCCTCGCAGTCACTTATCTACTAGAATCTGTATAATCTTTAGTTGTAACATAATTTGGCTCCTGTAATCACTTTTTGGAAATAAAAACTTATTACTTTACTTTAAATTGCCAAAAATATCACGTAACAAACATAAAAAAACATACAGCTGAAATGAGAATCTAATTATTTTTCAATCTCGCTAAATACTACATAGTATAAACAAAGTCACATCCCGCTATCTGTCTGGGTCGCTAGTAATCATATATTTCATTGAAAGTTCATAGTATTGTTCCACTGAATCTGTAGTGTTTTGATAAAATTACAAAGCAGGAAGATAACAAGTCGCTAATGATTTTACGACAGCGAGCAACCTTGATAGTTCTGTGAGCTTCAAATAATTCAAGTTTTTTCTTCCTTCTTACGTAGTTAACATAATAAATATTTAACATTATAACTTAATGGCTCTTTTGGTTAATTGGTAGTAAGTTTCAAAGCAAAACGCGGGTTCAATACGCGGGCAGGTAAGTATTGTGTTTTGGAAGTCTATGTTGTGTGATTGTTTTTAATAATCTTATAACTTTAAACGAGCAACTCTTGTACAAATATTTATTTCGCGTATCTCGGAAACGGATAAAACGCTTTGAAAGAGATTTTGTTAAGATATATTTTTTTTAATGTTTATTTGCCTCATTGTATTTCTAATAAAATAAACATTTTACACCAAATACCGAGCGAAGCACGCCCGCGTACTAATAATAACGATACACACTCACTATACCGCTGCTCTAGGACAAACGCAAGAAAAACACCCAAGACCCGAAAACAAACTTCATGTTCACCACACAAAGTGTGCCTCGGCCGGGAATCGAACCCGGACGCCTCGCTTCAAAGGCAGGGCTACTATCAACTAATCCACGAAGCATTTAGCAATTCCTAATTATATAATGTAACTGATATTATTTTTCATCTACAAATTGTAACCATATTACACGCACTCGAAATGATGGTTAGGTAACCGGTATTCTAGACCTAACAACTTGAAGGCCATCGATCAGCCTACAATCGAATCGTGAAGCAAGCTTTGGTTTTTTATTAGAAAGTAGGCCTGTGCATTAGTAGTGAAACAAAATAAATATACATACAATTTTGACTCGCACACTCAGTTTTGGATTTGTGATACACAGTAAATAAATAAATATTCAGGTACATTTACTATACACAACGCCATCTAGCCCCAAACTAAGCATAATAAATGAACCAGATTACTTATATAAAACTTAAACACACTTTTGAAACACAAACATATAATACTAATTAATACTCAGACATATAACAAACATTCGCCATTTCATGTTCGCAGACATATAACAAACATCACTGTTCACCATACAAATGTTTGTCCTGGATAGGAATTGATCACACAACCAACAGCGCAGAAGGCAGAGCTACTACCAATTAAGCTATGAGGAGAGTCAAAGTAGACCTCAAGATTTGACCACTTTTTAAACACACACTTAATTACGTAAAAAAAAGTTCGGTTACCTTCAACCTTTGGATTAAAGAATCGAACTAGGCTTCGTTGTTAACAAAATGTAGAAGAAAACATTAAAAGAATTGTCTGTCTACCTGGACGGGTCTTTCCATCTCCCCTTGCCATCATCATGCCGGCAGCCGGCCATAGATTTACATAATGAACCTGGTATCAGCCACACGACCCCGTTTTTTCCTGAACCCGTGTCGACGACATTTTCCTGTTGAGTATGATTTCATATCACTGTCATATGCATTTACATTTACACGAACAATGAATGTGCGGGCTTGTAAAATTCTTATACGTTATTTTATGAGGCATTTTCTAAGGCATTTTTTCTAACTCAGATACTGATGAGTAAGTTCTACTTTTGCTCCTTTATTCTAAGGGTCCTTACGTGGCCCCTAAAGGAGTCCCCTAACCTGGTCCCTCAAAAGCCATATTCGGCCATACTCGGGGCAAATATTCACTGAAATGTTCCGAATAGCAGTGAGCCAGTCGTGGTCCATACCTAAGTATTGAACTTGGTTCGCTGGTATAGAATTTTTTTTTAAGGCTGTGCCTTCCGCTCTCACCAAAAGCCCGCGTAAAGTTATCAAGGCCATCTCTGGTCAATATTGTTAGTCCATTTAAATATATAGTGATCACTTATAAACTATATATGACTTATAAACACCTTATAAAATGACTCTTTATAACAGTTGATAGTTGAATAACTGTATAATTTATCTGTTATGTACAATATAATGTTAGTATATTGTATAAATGGTGGATTATAGTACGACGATTGTTGTACGATTACGTCAGAGCCACACCATTACGTAATCGTGGTCATTATAACAAAACTGTTCGTTTTGACACGCCAAGCGCTTGTTTCTTTTATTTGGCTAAAATCACGATACGAGCAGACATCTCACCTAGTGTTTAGTAATTACTGCCGCCCATAAACAACAGCAAAAAGACTCAGGTCGTCCCTTAATAAAGTCGCGTTAATGTCTCATTTTTTTTTTCTTTGAGTAAGTGACGGAACTACCTGAAGGCCTGGTGGTAAGTGGTGACCCTCGCCGATGACAACAGTAATGCGACTCAGTATAAGATTTGGATCTTACTGCACTGTATTCATCATGCTGCGTCCATCACCCGTGACGGGGATGATACGTCTCATGCGCATGTGATTTCACCATAAACGCTTTTAAATTACCTAGAGCTATCTCGTAGATTCGTTTTCCTGAATCGGAAACCATATCAGGAAAAAAACGCAAGGGCTAGATTCCAGACGCAAGAGGAAGAATTCCGTACTGGGAAAAATCAATGTGTGTCACATAATGTGACTACATTCAACCAAAGTCCTGATTGAATGACACAGTATACGTTGACAGTAAACTAGACTGTTTGACGTACATATTGACTGTCAGACTATTAAGGCCCTGTACAATTGCGTCCACAGTTGTGTTTTTTGATACCCTAACAGTAAAAAAAAGTCAATAATCTTTAATCCTGTGGATTACTTAAAAATTACTTGGAAACGTCAACTTTTCTAAATAACAAATTATATTACGAGAACATGCGTTCTACAAACATACAAACAGTCTTATTATAAACGCACTAAGACGTAAATAATTAAATAAATACTAAATTAATATTAATAAATGAACATTATAAAGTCAAAACATTTAATTGCCGTTATAACGTTGAATTCTCAAAATAAGACTTTGAAATATCACATCACATATTAATAAATATGTACCTACAAGATACCTGCGTTCTTAATACTAAGTTAAGCACTTGTTCAAACCCTATCAAGAAACCCCAGAAAAACAAAGAATAATAAAAACATGAGTCTGATTAAATCTAATCTAACAAGATCTTTATCTTAGATAATTTCTTTGTGTTCTCAATAAGTTATATACCTATATATATATTCTATAAGACATAACATATATAACATCTATAACAGACACATATAACATATATCGCAACGAAACCTTATGGCCTTGGAGAAATTTGCTTTATAAACTTGACGGGTCTGTTATGACAAGACCTGGGTGTTCGGAAATTGAATTCAGAAGCTTTTATGCTGAAGAACTTTCTTTGATGTTATGAAATTAATAGCGTTTCTTTAAAAGTATCGTAATACTTATTCATTTTCTGCCTATAAGATAATAGTACTTACTCAGGGGCTTTTAGAAACTTTTAGAGCTGTTGAAAGAGTGAAATTTTATCCGGTTATATTTGGTTATGGTAATTGGCTGAATACATGAACACGACTTTGTAAAAGAACACACATTTTGGCAGAGCTACGCCATTCTGGCAACACCGGTTATAGTCATTGGCTGAATACAGCAGCACAACTTTGTAAAAGACCACACATTTTGGCAGATCTATGCCATTCTGGCAACACCTCGATATCGAACTGAAGTGGTTCTGAAGTAGTATTTTTAATGAATACCAGAATTAGCACATTCTACTCGTATTTATTATTTGTATACAAACAAGAAAAATTCCCCTGAAAACCACTAAACGAATAAACACGAAAGTTACATTCTTAGCCCTCTACTCTAATGAAATAGTACACCTAATGTATATGTTCTTATGGTTCATTCTCGTTTGTTAGCAGGAAGCAGCTGTTGACGTTTACAGAAGCCAGCCAGTCGGCAACTTTCGTTCTCGCCCCGCTCCCCTAACCCCCTTCCAAGATTGCTGCCACCATGGGCCGGAAGAAAATACAAATATCCCGGATCACGGACGAGCGGAATCGGCAGGTCAGTATAGAGTAACTGGTATTTTACTATGTAGGTTTGTATTGAGTCCGAGAAATGTGCATTCAAGAGTAAGGTTCATTTCTCGGTACGTCATCTACGTGGATTTCTCTGAGAGTACGCTCATCGATCGCTCTTAAAAATTTTCATAATGAAGTTTAATATGTATTGAAATTTATTATGGTCCATTAAAAGCGCCAAAAATGTACGTACATAATGATGGCTAATACCTTCTTAGACGCACTACTAACAATTATGCGATAAATTACACTAAATTACATATATCATATCATCATAATCATCATCTGGTTCATGTTCAAGTACAATCAACAGATTGAAAATTAATTTGTCAAAATATAAATCACAATTCAGTTCAGATTTAATATCGTGATATAATACTATTAATTTGTGTTCAATAGTTGGTCCCACTCCAAGAATCAGAATCTCACAATTCAAAGAAATTGTCGCTGTCCTAATTAATATATAATAGAAGGCATTTACTTCTATGTCCTCTGTGCCTTGCGACCTGCACATTGGATGATCTGCACAAAGCCACCAATAGTGCTGTTTAGGTGGTAAAATTCTATCGCGACATCATTTAACTCGTTAGAAACATTGATACGATAAAAAGATAGAAGGGAAATACACATTTCATTAGTACTAATGCGAGCAGAATTTTTATCAGTCCAGTGAACGATGTCGTCCCGCATTATTATTCATTAATTGGTATAAGACAGTTCAAAGGACTTTATCATCTTCGCAACCTGTTTTGAACACCTCAGTAGGTATGCAAATGTAACAATTCCTTTAAAAGTTTGGATATCTTTGATCTCCTACGCAAATTTTGGGTTCAAACCAATTATTCTGAACGAGATCGTCTTTGGTCGTCTGTTTTCTTTGAATGCAATTAATTATCTCCCAATATTCAATAAGCGTTGTGTTCTTAAACATTCTTGAAGCTTAAGAGTGAAATGACCTTAGCATCTGACCCAACAGATGTGTCGTATCAACACTCCCACTGCAAAACATTATCGCAACAGGACAACGACCGCCGCTTGTAATTTATTAATTATACGATTACACTGTATATCTCCCAACGGCCAGATTAATTTGACCTGCAAAATCGTTCCTTACATCTCTTCGTCAACTTTCATCCCTTAAAAATACAGTGTTCGGCAGGTCTTAGTTGGATGGTTTGCCTGTTGTAGAGGCAGACATGCCAAATGGAACTTACGAAGGCCAACTTGCCCGTGACGTTTTCAACGTCCTAATTGTACAGTCATTGGTTTAATTCTGCCTTTGTTTAGATCTATCCTTTAACTGTTACTATTTTTGTCTCTTTGATATCAAGTCGGCTTACTGTTTTGTACTCATATAACAGTGTTAGTTCTTCGCAAAAATAAATGAAGTTATGTTTGTCTGACACATATTGAGTTCCAGTAAAAATCAGCTTTGAAATTTACTTAGTAATCCTGTGACCTCACCTTGTTTTTGTAATTTTGGCTTCCTTAAATGATTGTTATTGTTAAGTGTGCCAAAGTGCCTTAAGTTTTAAATTATTTTTTACCCGACCACGGCAATAAGGAGGGTTATATTCATACCTTGACCTTCAATGTCATTGAATTATCTTAATCTGTAATTGTTTTATTCAACTACTGTGGAACACAACGTTTCGTTTAAATACTCATACCTCTTCCGACCATTCAGCCAGTTGATGGGAAATTTGCATATAAATAGGACTAATCTCACTGTTAACACCTAGGTCACCTTTTTCATAAGAAAAATTACACTAACAAAGCGTGGTAATTACGTCGTTCATTCTTACATAGTCACTCCCGCTGTTTGTAGCCTTAGAATGCAGTTTTCAGCAATAGATAGTGATTTAACAAGAAGGTTTATATGTAGTACTAGCAACTCACCCCGGCTTCGCGCGGGTAGTTTGATGCTTTACTAACCGTGCGAAGCCGGGGCAGATCCTTTCAGATTCTTTCAGAACCTTTTTCATTTACAGTAAGTACATCTGTATTGTGATCTAAAATATTTTGTTTTTTATTATTGTCTCTCATTTTCAGGTGACGTTCAATAAACGCAAATTTGGCGTGATGAAGAAGGCATACGAGCTGAGCGTACTCTGCGATTGCGAGATCGCTCTCATCATCTTCAGTTCTAACAACAAACTCTACCAGTACGCTAGCACGGATATGGATAAGGTGATTATATACAACATTTACTTGTTCACTACCATCTTCAACATTGAGATTTATGTCTCAAACTTTATTGATAAGAGCAGTCCTAATATAATGAATAATGAATGCTTTTCAGTCAATCACACCAAAAAAGTCTTTAAAATATATTTTTTTATTTTTTATTATACGCTATCACAAGTTATAATTTTACTGTTAATCTATTGTATTTGTGTGATTCAAATATATTCTATTCTCTTTAAAACGGTAGGCAGAAGATAGTTTTATATAATCAATATATACATCTACTGGCATAGTACGCCACCAGTGGGCTATTTTTGTACTTGGTAATCATTTCTAATATGTACGAATATAACAAGAATATCCTCATTATCAATCAATTTAGTAAACATGGAAACAAGCCAAAATATTAAACAGATTACGATATTTACATACTTTAAAAATGTTATTGTTAACAAATTCCTTCCGACGAGACAAATAATTAATAGTACACATGACATCCTTTGCCTCAATTTAAACAAGTTTTACGTTTGCAATATGTTTAATCAAGTTTTTTCTTTTAATCAAGTATGTTCTGTATGACACAGAGCTGTATTTTGCATAAATTATGTTGATTCTAAATCAATATTTACTCCACAACTGATATAAGACTAGAGTCAAATGACCTCATGGAACAAAGTAGGTGCCTACTTACACAACTTAAGGTCGAAGATAAGTCTATTTATTTGTAAAACCATAATACAATTAGAATTTGATGCATCTAAAATAGCTTGAACGTTTTGCAGCGAGTAATATTTACATGGTATGGGTTTTAAATTGTATAATATTTCTCACGCAAATTTGGCTTAGTTATAAAAAGAGGTTGCCTGGCTTTGTTTATATTCAGGTTTACTAATTATAAATTACAATTTTATATAATCACTAGCACTTCATACTGAATATGCAACAGAAATCTACGGTAATATATACGAAGTATCGTAAAACGAGCAAAAAACTGCAGGAAACTAAGATAAGATAAACAAAATAAGTAAAAATCCTAATTTACGATGCTTACAAAGAATATGTAATAAGTATTAATATTTCTAGATATTTCTGTGTAAGACTTGTAAATAAAAATTACATTTATTACAAAAAAAGGAACCGAGTAAACAATGGGCCGATCAACTGATCTATAGATCAACTGATCCAACCCACCACTACGAATACCGCCAATGTCTTGAACACATCCATATGATGTGCGCTAGATATTGGCGAAATTCACACGCTGGATACATTGGTATGCCCGCTTAATATCTGAGCCTTACAAAACAAAAGGAAATACAGATTATTAGCTACTCAAAAGAAAGTATAGTCGCTCTGATCAATGTCCTGGTCCCATCCTAATTATTTTCATGTTCGTTCCAGGTTCTCCTGAAGTACACCGAGTACAATGAACCCCATGAATCGCTGACAAACCGCAACATCATCGAGGTACATTAAGTACGGCGTCATCTGTGTGCCCGTGGTCGTAATGCAATGTCTATGCAAAATTGACTTACCTAACCGCGTGCTTATACTTACACAAACCTTACTAAAATCCTACAAAAAAAAACGTAGAACCCACGCAGTGGAGCATGTTTATTATTGTTTAGGAAGAGTCGAAACAGATCCCGGACTAACAGTAGAATATCCCAAATATTTATGTTATTTTTTTTCTTCCAGCATGGGTTTTATGTAATTTTTGTGTTTATTTGATTTAACAGACCTGACTCGAAACAAGGGTAAAGTCAGTTGCATCATTGCGTTCGACACTACACACAAATGTACGCTAAAAAGTATCTTTCACTGTTATTTAGTCACGTAGTTAATTTAGCAATTTTTTGACCCCTCTACATGCTGACTGCACAATTTAGCGAGTCAACTGTTTAGAATATCGTTGATCGGCTCAACGACATCACGCTTTTTCTTTCTTTTGGATTTTCTTTGAGATGTAGTCGAGTCGATCAGATGAAAGGGAAAGAAAGGTTAAATTAATTTGAAATCGGTGATTCTCATAGTTATTTTTTACACGGGCACGTATTTTAGCAAAAAATATATTTTAGCAATATTTTATGTACAAGTTAATTTGTGTTTTGTCTTTTTAAATTAATGTAGTAACATAAATTAGCTTAAATTTGCTAAAATACTTTTATATAGCTTATGAATAAAGCCATTTATTGCATAACTATGAAAATCATTATAATCAACATAAGATTATTTTTCGTTGGGTGATTTACCGGCAAAGGTTCAGTTGAGCGCTACTAATTGATATCAATAGATCTTTTAATATTTTCAATTATACATTAAATGAGAAATGTATATTTCTAAGTTAAATTAAATATTGCTAACGTGCATTTTGTTGCGCTATCAAAAGTTCTACCGAGTTTGCCTTTATAAACATGTTTAGGTGACGAACGAGTCGAGAGTTTTCTATAGCCATTAAGCGTAATACGTGCTTTCCATACAAAAGTTCCGCTGTTTTGAAACAATAATATCTGTATCCTCATTCTTAAAGGCAAACTCACATAAGCCCTGACAGCTATCCGTGTGTATGTAGAGGGTGTTTTGATTGCATGCTGATAACGGTACATTCGTTTAGAACTTGGGCTCGTCAAGCCACCTGAGCTGTTTTCGCTGACACTTACAGGCACTCACGAAGAAAGAACATAAAAACGGAGTGATGTCTCCGGACAGCCCTGAACAAGAGCCCGAATACAACCTGACCCCCCGCACCGAAGCCAAATACTCCAAGATTGACGAGGAATTCCAGATGATGATGCAAAGGAACCAGTTGAACGGAAGTCGCGTGGGTGTCGGTGTTACGGGGAGCAACTACAACCTGCCAGTGAGCGTGCCAGTCGGGAGCTACGACCAGTCCCTGCTGCAAGCTAGTCCTCAGATGCATACCTCTATCAGTCCACGGCCATCGTCCTCGGAAACCGATTCAGGTAATACAATTGTAGTTTCTGCGATAGAAGGTGCGAATGAGTAAAATAAATTGAGAATGTATTTATTTATTCCCGTGATACAAGAAATTTTTCAAAAATCCTGTGTTCAAGATGACTTATCAAACGATTCGAAGCAACGGAATTTGTAATAGCTTTCGTGATAGCTTTTATAATCAATTCCTTTTGAAACATGTAGCTTGACTGGCCTCGCAGCTCAGTTGTTAGTAGCTTTATTTAGCAAAAAGAGCAGTATATAAGTATTCTATCAGTTCCATGAATATTGATCGACTTACTTTATCGTTTATATTAACTTTTATAACCCTAGATTCTTCTTGACAAATAAAAGAATATCGATATAACTGAATGGACAAAATTTTCTTACAGAGAGTAACACTAACATTAAAACCAACAAGGCAAGCTTGAAAATTATGACTTCGCTAATAAAATCTTCTTCCTTCCAGTATACCCAAGCGGCGGAATGCTCGAAATGTCGAACGGCTACCCCGGATCCGGATCTCCACTCGGCGCTGGCTGCACCCCCTCCCCGTCACCAGGCCCGGCCCCCTCCCCTCACCGACACCCGCACAAACACCACGCTCCGCCCCCCCACCACTCACCCCGGCATAACAATCTGCGCGTAGTCATACCGAGCTCTATGCCGCCGCCTCAAGACGATTTATCTTACACTGGAGAGGTGAGTATTTTTTCTTCTCATAACCATACTCAGAGATGGACGCTGAGTGAATCTAGTTCAAATCCAGAGTCCACAGTAATGCAGCTAGTTCTGAAAATGCACCCATGATATCACTTAAGAAGTTATGTGCTTAATTCCGATTTTAATTTTCTCCAAGATGGTAAATATCGTGAGGAATCGACAACTACCATAATCAGAAAATCGCAGACTGCTTCGCGGCAGTTAACCTGATGTGGAGGCAGTACTTCTCCGGACGAACTTTGCTCAATTTCTTCTGCTATTGTGGCTCCAGGTGCTACGTGTACTGAGGGTATTCACCTACGGACGCAAGCAACTGGACCCTCCAAACTGGATTTGGTCGTGGTGTTTAAATGACTACCGTTTCCATTCCAGACACAACTAAGCTATTCAGGACTTGGCAACTTCGGACCGCAGGACTTCAGCATGAGCTCGGACATGGGAATTGGACTGACGTGGGGCGCGCACCAGCTACAGACACTCCAGCACAACAGGTACATGTCTGTATACACTTTTTATATATTTCTCTTCAAGGTTCCGAGATTGATTGAGATAGCTTTTTGATAGCATCTGATATGTCGAATGCACACATACAAACTGTATCGCATTGTCTAAAGCTAAAAGTTAAATTTATAACAATACATGAAAAGATAACGAAAAAACTAACTTCAATTCGTTTTTACCAGTCCCTTATGTGTTTATCTTAATGGGTACACGCTACCATTTAAAATAAGAAATATCTAAATCGGTTAAAAAACGTCACGGAATAAAAAGAAAAAAAAACTATATTTTCCAATTCATAAGATTTAAATCATAAGATTTAAAATTCAAGATATTTAATCGGTTTTGATGAATTTTCTATAGGACTAAACCGAAAGTACATTCTTTCAAATTAAAAACGAATTTTATAAATCGGTTGATAAACGTAAGTAAAATTAATTAAGTAAAAAAATACAACCAAAATGCTAATTATCCTCTATTTTAAGTCGGTTGAAAAGGATATATAGATTGAAATATCATTGTCAAATTGTATTTATTAGCTTTGGTTTGATAGAATGCAATACAGACTTGCAAAATATTAAAAAAATGCTGATTCAATAAAGTTACTTGATTATCCCGGAACCTTTTTTAGTATTTAATTAATCTAAAAAATAGCATCATATTACACTTCTTTGAAACTCAGCACGGTGTTGCCAATATCTTAAATCAAAGAAATATCAATTCGTGAAAAAATAAGACAGATATAGCATAAGCCAAAAGCAGTTGCATTTCCACATTCTAAAAACAAAAACCATAAAAAATAAGCCCCGCCGAGACAGTGTTTCCACTGCCGTGACCAGGATTCGAACCTGGGTTACTACGGCCACAACGTAGGGTCCTAACCACTAGACGATCACGGCTACCGGAGCGCTGACAGTTATGCTGAAATAAGCGAACACGTGACGAAATTTTTCACAAAGACTACGGTTGAATGGTCAGGCCCATTATATATTTATAAACTTGTTTTATTTTACTCGTTTAGACTTTTTGTGTAAAGAAATATCTTGCATGCAGCTATATTATTTTAACCATAACAGTAAATAAGTTGGTCTCTCGATACTTCGCGTTGAAAAATTAATGTTCAATATTATAGATCAATTTTTTATATATCCACAAACTTTAACTGAAAGTTCAAACCCATAAGTGAACCACTTTTCACATTAAAAAAATATGTGCACATTGATGACAATTGGGTTACTACGGCCATACCAAAATAAGTGTCTATAATGACGAAATTTGCAGTCTCTTGAGAGAAACAAGGTTGTTGACCCTTTCACTCTGACATCCGGTTTTGCACCATTGATATCGGATTTAGGTTATCAAGTTTGACCAATTAGTAGGTGACGCTTAAATTTATTATTTTTTTATTTATATATTCCAAACACTTTAGTTTAACATGAGGCTTATCATCTGGATACTAACACGATGAAAGATGGATGTCCGTACGTCAGCAATCAATTACTTTCAGAATATCAGTGATTGATTTAGATAAACAACTGTCATAATGTAGGTATTGTATAATGTAGTTTGGTCACAACTGTTGTGTTTCTGAATTTGATTTCTAGATTACACTATGCTCTGTCACTTTGGGAATATAAGCTTTTGAATTTTTGAAATTAGCAAAGTACTAATTTTATACCATTTTTATGAGTGACTATTAGAGTCGTAACTGTATCATTTTGTAATTAAACTCACAACAATGTACAAATTAATTATGGCGCGGAATTCGAGCAATCATGCGTAACAATTATTGAGAGTGAAAGTATTGAAACCTTGATCACAATCTCAAGACCCCTCTACCACCCAGCATGCCATAGTTATTAAACTGTTTGCGGGGGGCAGGGTGTTTGCTACAAACTGGTTGTATAACAAACTTGAGTCGAATATGACCGCAAGTTTCGTCGATGTAGTCAACAGCCCCGGTAGCCGTGATCGTCTAGTGGTTAGGACCCTACGTTGTGGCCGTAGTAACCCAGGTTCGAATCCTGGTCACGGCAGTGGAAACACTGTCTCGGCGGGGCTTATTTTTTATGTTAGCTTTTTTTATATCATTATAATATGAGGAACATTACAGAAATAATTATCCAGGGCCTTTAATCTTAGACTAAAGAAGAATTATATAAAAAGCTTAATCAAATTCTAAACCGATATCAGTGCGGTTTTCTTATTGGAAATATTTTATTGGGATGATAATATGTTGTTGAAAATCCAGACCTTTTAAAGCTTTTTTAAAGTGTGAGAAATTCAGATTGAATTGGATGTTTTTACATATTTCATGACACGTTTGATACATATGATTCGCAGCTACGCTTTTCGTTGTCGACAACATATACCACTGAAATATGAAATGATGATAAAGATGAAAATGGCTAACATATTCCTAACACTAGTTTAAAATAGTGATGTTCCCATTCGATAACTAAATATCGATTTTGCGTTAACAGCAGCAGCTTACCAGTACTAGGCGGGGGGGGAACACCGCCGCCCGCCGCGTCGCCCAGCAATGTGAAGATCAAAGCGGAACCTGTGTCTCCTCCGCGCGCGCCTGACCACATGCACCGCGGACCTCCCGCGCCGCAGCCCGCGCACCTGTCTGGAGTCATCGATGGTAGGTTCTTCTTCTTATATTTGGCCTTTTGCGTGATTTATGCCACACAAATTCTGCCAATTTCCGAGTTAATGTACGTTCGCAAGTTTTGTCTGCATTAGAGTTAATTGTCGATGGTAGGTTTCGAATATTTGTCACTTTTGTGACGTATATTGTACAATTCCGTAGTACATCATTTTGATCTATCTCGATAGATAGCACGCATTAGAAATTTATACGCCAACGCCCAAAAAAATGTTTTTTGCATCATTAAAAAAACAAATAATTATCATCTTTTTCTCTACTATAATACGCAAACCTTCTGTGAATGGTGCAGACCGCGTGGCGTGGTTTAGGAGTTAGCGGATAAACAGACAGACGCGGAAAGCGACTTTGTTTTATACTATGTTAAGATTATAGAGCCTTCTTATATTGTTTCCTCTTCAAGATCTTTGTTGCTATTCTTCCTGCTATTATTCTTCCTTTCGGGGCGAAAAACTGTTTCTCCTAGTCGGTTCTGGTGTAAATTTTTTTACACTAAAACGTCTAGCACAAAAAACCGAGTGAAGCTCAATCGCCCAGGTACTGGATATATAAAATGACCAATTTGTGTTTCTCATTTGAAGGTTCAGTGTCATCAAGTAACACGGGCTCGCCTGCCGGGCAGGACATGCGGCACTCGAGCGCAGTGCCACTCGACTACGAGCAGCCGCACACCAAACGGCCGCGGATCGAAGGCTGGGCCACATAGCTAGGCTATGAGGCCTTCGGTTACCAGAGGCCCCTGCACCCGCACTGCTAAACCCGGCCCAGGGCCCCTATGGTCTCCCCGGCCCTACTCTATCGAGCTTTGTCGATAACCACCGTCCTGCACATCCCTACTTTCCCGCGTGCTACGTAAGTCTGAAACAGAAAGGTGCATTCGGTGCTTTTTCACGTCACAGTCGAACGTTGTACAAAGTTTTCAAAAAACCCCTCTCCGTTTGATGTTTATGTAAAATTTTACACTATACGTAATTATACCTAATGCACATAAGTACACTAGTATGTAAAATTAAGTACAATGCATTATAAAACCGAACAATTTTCAATGTCTTGTAGATATTCTAATCCGTTTTGTAAATAGATGTTGTATGTGCAATCCGTGCCATTGTCTGTTAGCTTAAAGTTAGTCAATTTGTTTAGTGACTGGGTGTTTAAAGTTGCACAGACTAGTTCGTAACGTTGCGCGGCCGGGACCGACAGTAGTGCGCGAAGGCATAGACTTCAATGCGTAGTGCAAAGACTTGAAAACGACTGTTGACTTGTGTTAATATAGTGTTTTAAAAGTTTTTTGTGCCATTTTAAGTATATTAGTGTGACATCCGAACTTGAATCTTTGTAAATTAGTAATAGTAGTGTCATCACAGAAGATAATAAAGTTATGTATTGTAAAATCTACTATATCTATTGACATATTTATACATGAAAAAACATAGTATTTACATATGTATACACGTCCCTTTAGGTACGAATGTTATGTAAGTAATAGATAATTGTTAGTTAGTGATGAATATTATAAAGGAACCACACGAAGCTTTAAAATTTCTTATGATAACACTTTGCACTCTAAGCAGACTAAGTGAAACACATTCTTAAAAGTATAGGACATTTGACGTATCAATATCTGGTAGTCTCTTATAATGTAAACAGCCACTAATATGTTAGTTACCAATTTTCACGAACTAATCAGTCATTTTTAAAACAATCCCAGTACCATTATGACCATATTGGATCATAATCGTATATTGTTTTATTTGACTGATTTGTCTTTACGCTTCGAATTAATGTTTCTGTAACGATGAATGGTCTTTTCTCGTCAACAGACTAAAATACCAAGTCAATTTTGAATATCATATTGTAATTTTATTAAGTACATTAGAATTATTTAGTGGCTATATGGTAAATGGGCAAGTTTGTTAATGAATTGTACATCCTTTTTATTTTGTTAATGTGATCTGAAGTTGTAGTTCTACTTAATAAGGGAATTTTAAATTTTACCTACATAATAATCTCAGCTTTAATCACACATACAAAATTATATTTTACACATAAATGCATAATATTTTTGGTATTGCACTATATCACGATCCGCCCTATTTTTAGACGATATTGTAACAGATGGATATTGGTGATGTCCATAGTATGATAATAAATGATTATATAACATATATGTAAGTTAGACTAGAAACTGTTTATTACTGAGTGTATCATGTAGGGTCATCGGTCCTTTAAATGTTGCTTGTATACCCTATCTCTGTCTAGCACTATGGTGTCGTAAACCCGTATGTACAAGGTAATATTCCTATGTGGATGCAAAATGAATATAATTCATCGATGAATATTGTATTTGTCAATATCTGAAATGTATATTTATATTTTGTTCCGCTCAGTATATTATCGTAAAGAAACGATTTCTGGTTAAGATAATATGGGCTTACGGATACTTTTACGTTGTTTATATCGTCTCACTGTAGATGCCTTACTCACAGTGCCTAAATGTACCAAAATTTAAAACTATAGCATTTTTGCTTTATACAATCACATTCTGATAATATTAAGTATAACAAAATGTTAAATCGTTATAAAAATACAAAGCACTCATTATATTATCATAAAAGTTTACACATAGATACATTTATCATTGTAAGTAACCTCGTTCTTTATATTGAATGTTACTGTACCACATTTTAAGACAGTGTGACTGTCTGTATTGTAAATAAATTGTTAGAAAGTACTACTTGCAAGAATAGAAATATAAGTTCTTCAAATCACAATAACAAAATGTTAGTGTATGTTTGTTAAATTTTGTACAGGGAAACCAGTTTCGAAGTTCAAAAGTCTGAACGCATAAAAAAATGTATTTTCGCATTGTAAAATAAGATACACGATTAGTTGTAACGAATTAAATATTTTACTACCGGAGCATAATGAATGTTAACCCATTTTAGGGAAATGTTGTAGAGAACTTGTAAGTACACATTAATTAAATGTTAGATGATATTGTTGATGTGATAAACAAAGCTGTTTCAATTCTGGGCCCCTTTCTGTTTTGTCCGCTCGGTGCTTTTGTCGGGGTCGCAACGTGGTTTACACTTTTTCTGAAATCAATTTTTGATCTAGCGCGTATCTACCCCGACTTATCTATTGGCAATGTTATAGGGAGCCCTTAGAAAGATTTTTTAAATTAAGTTACCTGAGTTGAGTTCGATCCTAAAAGTTCCTTCAAGAAGCGTCGATGTGCTTGTATTAAAATTTGCTCAATCGTGTTTGGTTGGCGATGACGCAACTTCCTGATTGTTTCTTGTTATCTGTTGCATTCTAATATGGTCGGTAAATGCATATATTTCAACGTCCATCACAAATAACCTATATACCTATCGGTAATCTAAGGCACTGGTCAAGTCATAGTTTCACTTGCAATAATGTTTAGTCGTGATTTGCACAAAATAATATTGGGATATGAAATTAAGCTTTTCTTGCAAATAGTCGAAGTGGGTTAGAGTGCACGGAATATTTGTATTGACTTTATCTTGTACATTCATTTGTTAGCTGGTATTGGGAGCATTATTTCCGAGGTTGTGAGTTCTGTCGGGAATGATTTCTTTTATATTAACTTGGAAATATATTATTATAATATTATTTTTAACGCACAACAAATGTTGTGCGACGTTGTAAAAAGAGTTTGCTTGATAATGTTTTATAGATAAACATGTGTATGTGTTTACCCGTATTTATTCTGCTGTGTGACAATAGCAAAAGCTATTACTTTTCAGTTTATTTTATTATTGTCTAGTTCATTGCATTTACCTAAAATGTAGTCTTAATAATTAATGTAAGAAATCTGTATGGTTTCGTCAAAGTAGTGTATGGATATTCTGATTATCCCTTCGCCTTTTGCTATTGCGCTACAGTCTTCGTGAACAACCCTTATAGCATATAGGAATATAAACATATCCTAATTGAATACTCAAGTCGATTTCACATTATTGTCTCTTTGCAACAGCAGTCGTGCAATACATACATATATATATCGAGAATGCTTAGTAGGTATTAGGTATATTTTCGTTTGAATTTACAAAGAATAAAACAATCTGTTGTATTTTAACTATATTTTTACTGGTAATTGAAAGATGTTTAGATGTCTTTCGGGAATTTTAAGTCATATTGTGTAATTATTTTTTAAGATAAGGCCGGGCCAAATATTGCATTAATTGTAGGTCTCACGGCACCTGTGTTTCTTGTCGAGGCAGCCATCTCTGCCCCTGTGTGGATTGTGTTGAATGGAACATCTCAGTGGCTGAATGAAATAAATGTTAACGACAGTGTTAGAAAATTGTTATAAATTATTTTGATGACTGTTCGAAGGATAATAAAGAGTTGGATGTCAATTATCTGTTTTATTTATTTTATCAATTTCCTCTACACTACGAAAGTTTATCTAATTTTATGCGTATTTATTTATTTAGAATTTCTACAGCAAAGCGATAAATTACTATTATTTTACAATTATATGGTTAAGGTCTGGTATAATTATGATCATTGGTATCCTGGTCATTTATATGACTTCCAAAAGCACCTTTTGATAAGGTTGTGGATCTGGCTTCTTCGTTCACCTCAACATTTTCCACGATGTCTCTCATTGCTCTATCCCTTTCAAATATTTCGTTCACTTCTCTGTCCAAATCAACTGAACTAGATCTTCTGGACCCCCATCTATCCACATTGAAGTTATCATGTACCGTTATATTTTCTTCGCTCACATTAATGATTTGTCCTTCCAATGTGTCATTAGACTCGGCACTTTGAGTTTTATCGAAGTTAATTCGGCTTCCAGGAGTTTCTGTTTCGCTGTTAATTGAATTTGATATTAATTCATCTCTAGAATTGGCGCTGTTTACAGTATCCTTTCTTCGGAATCTACACTTTTTTGAAAATCCTCCCATCCATTCTGATACAAGGGCAGTCGCCGCCATAAGGAAGCCTGCTGCTAGTAATAAAAACATTCCTTGAGTGTCTGCTAATGTAAGTCCTTTCTCCTCTGCTGATACTATCTTCAGTGTTGCTCCTGATGATACCTATAAAGAATATTGTGTTTTTTTTATAAGTATATAATTCTTCTTTCGTGTAGCCAACTCTGGTAAATATACTTACTATAAACTTAACTTAATAACAAAATCATTGATCAAATAAAACTGATTAAATATGTATCGCAGCAGATGAGTGAAATTCCAGATAAGAGAGGTGCTTTCAAGAGTCAAGATTAAAAGGATGTTTTTTTATCTACTTTCCCCTATATCGTAAGCAGAATAATTTCAAGTTTTAATGCTTCAAAGTTATCGCAGTTATGTTTGAACTTTGAGCAACGCAGAGACGTAAATAATAAGAGGAATGTTCAATAGTAGATATAAGTATAAAGTATAATGGTACAAAGGGATTTTTATTCTCATCTGCAGCCACCACCGTCTGGAACCACCACCCAAGCTGGAAACAGTCATTAAGACGTTCGAGGTATTCAAAACTTACTGCTAATAATGTTCCTTTTACACTTCTTTGTATCTCCCATCGCACCTCATCCACAATCTTATCTATCAGGCCACTCTGTAACATTCTTCTCACATCATTACTGAGTTTCGCTGTATGAAGTGAATTGTTGGGAAATGCTATGACAACTCCAAAAGGCACGAAGCACTCGTTTGATATATGCAATGTTGCCCGTTTAGATCTGAAATATACCTTTTATATAGTATACAAGTTATGATTAGTAGGGGTTCTAATACTAAAACTATAAGTAGCAGTAGAACTTGTGCCAAGTTCTGCCACCACACCTGGTAATCTTTTTTTCCTCATAAAATTAAAAAAATATCCTTTTCTATTTTTATCTCTTATACTATATTTAATCTCTTAATATCAGATGACATGTGTCACTGTCCAATTAGAAGTATTAGTAACAGGACTATTAGTAAGTAGTAATAGGGGTAAAGACGTAGTGAAGTGAGAATTAACCCTTACAGCTTACTTTGTCACTGTAAAGTTGGCTTGCACAATATATTCCAGTTCAGATTTAGACCCCACAAAAGCATACGGCCAGAAGAAAGCTTTCGTGGTATTTCTGATACCGGATTCCACATCTGGCACAAACTCCAACTTCTTCATCAATTTGTTCGCCCTGGGATCTGAAGAGTTCAAGAACCAGCGCTCCCAACCACCACGATCTATTGAAAAGTTTAAATCAGCTCTCAAAGAATTTTTAATAAAGAGGAAGGTTGCATGTTAACTTTATCTAAGATAGGTGAATAAGTATCACAATTAAAATTCCAGTTTTTGAATAAACATTTTTTATGTGTTCTTAGCTAAATCGACCTCGACCAAAGCATAAATTTTACATGGAAGTTTGTTTTCGGACCATAGATAACAGTGTGTTATGTGATTATGTGTGTTCATTCCAGCTGCGACACAAGGAATCCTAGTGCAGGGGAACTAAAGTGTAGGCGTTTGCATTTAGGCAAAAACTATTCACGGTTAGGTGAAACCAAAAAAAAAAATTATTATATATTATTGACTCGTCACGGTTTCGCACAAGAGCAATTTACTAATAAAGAAAATAAGAGCACTCATAAAAAATATTAAGCGAATTAAGGCTCTTGCCCTTAATTCACTTAATTATAATATTTCTTATCAGAAATATTTTTTTTTTTCTTCTCTAGTGAACCTTTATTAATTTCAATCATTCTCAGTGTATTACTGCAGATTATCGTTTTGTTTAATAAGTCAACACTAACTTACAAACTTTATATTCTTACCTAATGTCCCAATTCTATAAAATCCATCGAGAAGCTGTTCAATTGTATCGACGGTTTCAGGAAATATTGGCAAAGTTACAAACGCAATTATAGATCCAGTATAACAGCTAGTAATTATGATTGTGAATATCCAATACCACCCTATAAATTAAAAAGAAAACAACAACACACTAGAAACAATAGATATTAATTTAATAGAAATAAAATCAAGTTATTTGTAGCGTACTCTCGTTTAATCTCCATAAAATTTTATGTTTATAAGTAAAACTAACGTTTTAAGCAGCAAAAAACATCAAAATTCTTGCAAAATTGTTTTCTGATTGTTCAACCAATTTCCACCAGCTAATAATCACTTTAAAAACATCAGATTTAACCAAAAAATCTATTGAAATCTGACCATATTTTACTGAGCTATACGTCTTAAATAAATTGACCACAAGACCACAGGTAGATGGACAAACACATCTGTCAAACCTATTAAACCCTTGTTTTTAGTTGAGGGTAAAAATGGGTTGAAGACGTACATACATTATTTTTATGAAGGGTGGAACATTAAAAAAGTGATCATGGAGGAAATTAGAAACAAAGATACTAACATGGCAACAAAACAGTAATAGTTAAACAGTTAAACAGTAATCTAATAAAGATCTGCAGTAAAGACAGTAAATAAAATTGGTCAGTATATTTTTAACGGATACTATTTACTTAATTGAACTTACCAATAAGAAGTCTCGTTGTTATCTTAGTAGTCTTACTCCAAGAGTTCTTGCCCATGAACGTAAAGCAATTTGTGAAGGTACCAAAGACATACCAGAACATGTTTTCGATCTCACCGGTATTGTGGAGGAGGTGCCTTAATGTGTGTTTATCTGAGAAGGCGAGGGGAAACATTCCAAAAAGATAGGTGAACGTGAGAGCAACCCACACGTGCCAATGGAACGGACCTAGAATTGCTCGGTACCTGGAATTAATCAGTCCATTTATAGACTGAGACATACAAACTTTTTTTTCACAATTTTTTTTTTAATGTATCAAAAGTGATGGAACGAGTTAAAGGCAAACCTGACGTTAAGTGATTACCTCTCCCATAACAACAATAATACGACTTAGGTCCTCCCAGACCGAAGTATGAGAAGACACAAGTCGCACCCCATTGCGGCCGTTACCCGAGACAGGGATGTTACGTCTCGTGCGCATGTGATTTCAGCGGTACCCACACCCTTCCGCTTTGAAAAAGATCTACTGCTACTTTTTGTTGCTCCTTTAGCACCCGCCACCCAAGGGGTACGTGTAGGTATTTAAAAGGTGCTCACCTACGAAAGCACTTAATATAAAGTGGTTTTCAGCTCATCCCGTTACTATCGTTACATATAGAAATACCTTGGTAAAGCAGTAGACATGAGTGTAATGAAAACAGCACAATCATGCGAGTGAGAAAACGAGACGTCCATATCTCTAGCTCTTTCCACCGTCAAATACATTCCTGCCACTCCTATGTCAGCTCTCCCATTAGCAATTTCTTTTGCAACTGCATCTCCCGGACTGAAAATAAATTTAATCTTTCTATCATCAAGATTTCTTATATCTTGATGATCATTATCTACCATTGTACCTATCAGCCCTTTAGTAATAGTTATACGTGCTTGGCCATATCCATGTAAGGTTTTTACCTACCCTAGATTTAGTTCCTGAGGTTCCCTAATTTCAATTGAAAAGTTATTCCGTTCTGCCATTAGTTTCAACAATCTTATTTCAATACCATCCCAATGTACTCTTGGATTTCCACCGTCGCGATCAGTTTTGATTCTGTAAAGTATATTGTAAAGTAATTACTCATTATTCTTATAAGCTGCATTCCGCTGTTTTCCGGAATCAAATTTAGCCTATTGTTAATCCAGGATTAAATCTATCGTGGTATCAAACATACACACAAACAGAGACACATACATTCAAACTTGCCTTTATAATATAAGTTTGATAATTAGGTTAAATCTTATGTTAAATAGAAACAAGATCATTTCGCTTAAAAAATGTTTTGAATACGAAGCTCTTTCTATTCTTATAGTGATTAAAATGTGAGAAATCTTCACCAATTCAATCGAAAACATGTCCTTCAGAAGGCATTTGTTCCTGTAGTTCAAACATGAAAGAATCATGCAAAACGATACCTCTTGTATTGTTTGCCATCCATAGTATAGTTTAGTTGTATACTGCAAGACTGATAATTGGAACCAATTAGCAAGAAAAATCAAAAGACTCTGGGCTAACTTACCTTTTGAAGACAAAGGGTGGTTGATTAGCTGCAGATACCACGAATCTGTGACCGGCGTACCCATGAGTCATTTTCGGTGGAAACAAATTCACATTGGTTGAGTACTTCCCGTGAGACCAAGAGTTAATCACCAAGGGTTGGCTGGCACCCAATCCATCAGTATACAACTTATGGGTATACAGAATGTATGGTGCTTCCTAAATACGGACGTTTGCTATATTGACATGATATTTTTACTACCAGGTTATTATGAAGAAAAATCTGGTTGGTAACCAGGTTTTACGTCACAATAACTTTACTTAATCTATCAAAAAAAAATTGTGTAAAAGATTATGATAGTAACGTCCCAGACTAGTTAGTAGCAGCCTAATGTAGGCCCAGATGGAAAGAGGACTCGATCAGAAGAATTGCCAATCATCCAGCTCTAATCTTAATAGCAAAACCAGCTTCTAATAATACGAACTGGTACGGATTGGGATACAGGCCTACTCTCGATAACCGCGAGTAAATGGGCTTTAGTCTACAACAGGATCTCATGACAGTGCTATTTGTTTTTTTTTTCTATTTTTTTATTGTTCTAATAGTTCATATGAAACGTATCAAACTTACCAATGTATTGTCATCGCCATCTTTCAGGCTTTGTCCAATTACAAGCAAATTGACAAACATTCTGGATAAAGAACTGGCCAAGAATTCCTGCACTGCCCATTGTGATGACCTTGATACAATTACTACTTTACTCTCAGACTGTTTCCCCAAAACTTTCGCACTTACTTTTATGTCATAGAGAAAAATTATAAAATTCAGACATTGTTTCACGGGCCGTAAAAGCTTAGGCTCTATAAGCTGACCATGTTCATTTATAAATCCATGAACAAAAGAGACAGGAAAATCATCAAGCAAGTTTTGAAATAGATAACTTTCCTTGGTTTTCATTTTATCATCGTACAGCAACACCGGTGTACAGTCATTTAAATAGGTGGTGGTAATATTATGTATCAGTTTAATAAGTGACGGAGTCTGATCAAAAGCTTTGCTTTCATGAAGGAAGTGTTCGTGCCAAAGTTCTTCTCGTGTTTTGGGATAGCCGCGAAAAACTGTATCTACTTCTCTCTTAAACGTTTTCTTATCAGAAGTATGAGTTATCTTCGCTTCAGTCATATTTTTATTATCCAATATTAGCCTAAAATAATCATCATTCTTCGATTTAACATTTTCTTTTAAACCCATTATGTAATTTATTTTACGGTATTTCGTAACTTTACTATATGGTTTTTTAACATTATTAATATGTATTTGGTGTCGGGTGTCTTGGTTAGCATCAAGGTATGACTGTGATGCATAGAACTCAATTTCTTGACTGAGTATTTCTTCGCAAAATATCACAAGAATAAACGGCGTGACTAACATTTTCACAGAAAAATTGAAACTGAAGTTCATAAAAGAGACGTGGGTTTCTTTTTATAGGCAATTACAGACCTTGGTCAACATTATACCGCTCAGGTGATATGATTGAATTTCATATTTAATGAAGTCTGCAATATTGCGACCGTGGCAGAGAGCCTTGACTTTTCGTTGTTTTACCATTGACCTTCGATATTTCCAAAAGAGTTTCTTGTTATAATAATAATAGGTAGTTTGGGTAGTTTTTCAATGACTAACTAAGCCACTCACGATTGCCAGATTGATTTTAGTTATCGCAGAGAACAAGTTTTAATCTGCTGATAGTAATTACGTATTTTTTAATTACAAATAAAACAAAATTATTTTTTATATAGCATTTTTATTTCAATCAGCACTGGTCACCTATAATACAGCTCGTACTAAGTATAAATAAGAATCTCGAAATCAATGCCAAAATACAAAATCTCAGCTTTTTCCTCACCAAACACAGGAGTAGCTATTTCTTCAAAGATAAAAAAAAGTGAAACTACCAATTTTAAATACTTAAGCTACCTATATTTACAACACATACTTATAAATAGGATATATGTTTAATTTAAATAATAGTCGTTGCAAAGCGCTTATTGGCTTAATTTGCGAGAGCAGACCAAATTTCTCTAAAAACTAACAAAAAGCGAGATTTACACATTAATAAGACTTCTCATCACTTTTATATAAATTCAAACTGTTTTTAACTACATTTGAGTAATAGAAAAGTTTATTGTGAAATTAATGTGTAAGCAAAACTTATAGTGAGTACAAAAATATGTGGATATTCGTTAATACTAATACAACAGTTGATGAAATAATAGTTAATGCACTCGGTAATTAGAGCTGGGTATAAAGATATATTTTTAATGTGATTATATGTATTATAACAGCAGTTGTATAGACATGTGAAACATCACAGGTAGCGATGTTACCAGACGTCTACACAATACTTATGCTATGTAAAATACTTCGAATAGTTGATGATTTTCCGATTAATTTTGACTAAACGTTTGTCTTCCATATAAATCATCCAGAAAGAAACTTACATAAAATACTTTATACTAAACCTATATTTACAAATTTTATTTAAGGCAGTGTCCATTACAAAGCTGGCAAGATTAGAAAAATATAATTTTCTAAATTTTAATATGGCTTTCTTTACGTCGAAAATGGTAATCTGTTTAATTATTGACTTCTAGAAAAACTTTAAAAATATCACTTGTATGTTAAGTTTTATAGACTATATATGTTGGACAATACAATTATGAACTAAATACGAACACATAATAGGAAATTATTATTGCAACTGTCATTGCACGAGTACCTATCGTTCGACATTTAAAAATCCATCAAACTAAACCTAACATTTTGTCTTCACGCCTTACTATTGAAAACACTTAATATCACAGTTTCCAATACAATACGACAAACGACTTATGATGAAATAAATTCAAATCACAAAATTGAAATTGCTCTAGATAAACTTGCTTTGTGACCATCGAAAACTAAATGGCACTATTTAGCTGGTGACAAAACAATTGCGCCTCTACCATCAACCTCGCAGAATATTACAGTAGTTGATCAAACGGATGTTTGATAAATTTGGAGTTTCTGCCAGTCACTCCTGGTAGAGGAGGTATATAAGTTTCAAAGATCCGTGCCTCGTTGGCTTACGACATCTACTTGTGTTATAGAATCATCAAAACATCCCTCGTCACTTGAACTAAATTGAATTTGAGTTTATTCTCCGTTGTCGTTGTCGATGCGTGAAGATCTGATGCCGGATTTGCCGGTCCAGGGGTATACTTCAGGGCAGGGTTGGCACGTCCTCATGTACCTGACGCCAGACTTATGCCAAAGATTGCACACTTTTGGATTGTTGCACTTCTTGGGCCGGTCCTGAAAATTAAAAGTGTTATGAATGCTTGCACGCTTTGATTTATTCCATTGATTATTTTCTTGATCTAAAAATGTGGAATAAAATAAAATAAAATTGAACTGTTAATTTAATCACAGAAAAACTATATGGATTATAGAAATATGACTATACATACACTAATGCGCCGTAAATTCGTAATTCTTTAAAAATAAACTATTGCTATACGATACTTAAGCTAATTTAATTAATAACATTGGCAAGATGTTGTACTAAGTATATGCAAAAGAATATAAAGTATTGTAGGATGGAAAATTAGCCACATTTTTCGTAAGGAAGGAGGAAATTAAGTTCTTTTTCTTTTTATTTATGCAATAAGTATAAAAAACTCACCTGATAGTTGCATTGGAAGGGCTGGAAGTTATTTATTCTTGAGATAGGAGTGGGATCCCTGACCCACTGCAGAGCCTGCCAGTTAGTCACTATCCACACGTCTTGCATCTGGTTGATGAAGTCTAAGAACATGATGAACCCTGCTTTGTGATGGGGCTGAGTGAACCACGCAGCGTGATAGAAAAGACCGAAGGGGGCTCTGAAAATTCATAGGCATAAATGTTAATAAATAATAATAAGAATGAAACTTTTTAAAATTAGATAATAGATAGAATAAAATAAAATAAAATATAAACCTGTTCGTAGTGTAATGCCGATCAAAGTTCTTAAGCAGCATTTTGTAGACGCCTTCAGCTTCTGGTGGATTGGCGCAAGCGTCACCCATAGAGCAACGGCCTCCGTTCAAGTCCTGCCACATCACCATAGGAACTTCCCATACACCTAGAAAACCATACACTGTTTACACTACCATACTGGTTACGCTATGTAAGGATAAATTGTTCAATGTAACAAGAGCTTTAGTTAGTTCAGTTTTTTCAGTTCAATACATTTATTTTAATTCAGTTTTAATTAGTAAAATCTACTTACCAGGGTAAGATTTAGTTGGGCATGGTGGAATCATACAGTCATGGAACAGCTTATAGTCAAGGGTATACGGCCAGCTAGGAGGTCTGTTCTCATAAACTGGCATCGATGAGTCATATGTAAAGTTGGAGTCATACAACATTTTAAACATTTTGTTTCCTCCAATGGACAGGAACGGTGCTCTCATGCCTCTAACGTCATCCAGCTTGACTCCACCGTAAGCAGCTAAGATTTCCCTCTGGCCGCCTACTTCTCTGTTCCATTTCTTTTGTGAGAACTGCTCTCCAAAACTATGGCTAAAATATCAATTGACACATTAGAAGACTATTGTATTTAATTTGTAAAAATATTTATAAGCTTTTTGCAGTAAGGAAAACGATAAAAAGTACTGAGTAATAAAAAAAGATATTCAAGATATGATAGGACAATATCCAAAACTCCCGAAAAACAGATAGATATGAGAGAAAGAACAAAAAGTCCATAGTTCAAAAAATTGTGTGAAAATATGCTTAAATATGTGGGTGTGCATTAAAGTTGTGCGCTGAATGCCTATCCTAGGTTCATTCATATTATGTGCAGTAACTTTTGTAACTTACGAAATTGTATGAGAGGCCATCTCGTGTCCTGCTGAGTATAGATTTTGTACTTGACTGTAATCAGTCCATTCGTGAGATACATAAAATGTGGCTGAGATGGGACAGCCGTTGGGGTTCACGCGACCCTTCTCAAAGAGGTCCTGGTAGAGGATCTTGTTCAGGTCGTTGACAGAATCATCGAAGGTTAGCAATACAATCTGCGGCACTTGCTCCACTGGTAAGTCACCTATTTGTCAGGATGTGTGCATGTGGTTGTGTATATGTGCCAGGAAGAGGAAGATAGAGAACAGGTTCAATGGAGTAGGAAGAGAAAAAATAAAGTATTAGTAAAACAAAATAATATAATACTTTGCCAATAATAAATGGCAATTGTTAGTCGTATCTAGAAAAGACAATAAAGAGTACAGAGATATCTTATGATTTCTTTCTGGACTTACGATATCGTATGTGACGCAAATTCGTGGCCATCGGCATATAAATTTTGGACTTGACTGTAGTCAGTCCATTCATGAGATACATAAAAAGTGGCCGATATTGGACAGCCATTCGGATTAACTCGTCCTCTTTCGAATAGCTCTTCATAATACTGTTTATTGAGATCATTTACAGCATCATCAAAAGTAATTAAAACGATCTGTGGCACATCGTTCACTGGTATGTTTCCTATTTCAGAAAAATTATTAATATCTATTAAATCTACTATAATATAATTAAATTTGATTTAAGATTTAAAAAAAAAAAAACAAGAATTCATACCAGGTATGTCTTTTCCACCGCAGTAGCAATCCGGAAGCAAGCATACATCCTTCCTGCACTTGGCTGCAGTCTTGTCAGGGGTGGGTTGGGGGTACACGGGAGCGGGCCTGCCCGGTGGGTGAGCATAGATGTCGACAAACTTCGTGTTTTCTGATACGATGGCAGTAGATGGCTTGAGGGTGGGCCTGCTACGACTGCTCAGAAAGACAACAGTTGAAATAAATTATAAAAAAAGTAAAATTAAGAAAAAAAATATATGTGAAAATGATGAAGTGTGTTCATGATACAGTGAAATTTATATCACGTTATTTTAATGGATACAAGCAATTAAATACTGATAATTCAATTTGGACTTCTCTTCGCCAGAAGGATGCAAGCAATTATGAAACAGTACCGAAGAATGCTTGCAGTTCTTCTATAGCCGAGAAAATTAAAAACAGAATTGATGTTGATGAAACTCTAAATAATAGTCTACAAGCATGAGATTTATATTGTGTGGTAATTCTAACGTTGGTGGTGTTCCTCTGTTTGGTGCCGGTAGCGGAGCATCGTTTCCACTGAGAGTAGAGTAGTGAGCGGATCCACGGCCTCTAGTACTTGTTGGCCTGTAATAGATAAATAATAATAAAAATGTTCTTCTTTTGATAGCCAGTTAGTATGCGTGAATTTTATAGATAAAGCATTTTTTCAGTAATTTTCGTAATAAATACTTATCAAAATTTCTATAATCTGGTCACAAGTTGTTATTATTTTACAAGACTTGGTTATCATTACACACATGCAAATAAATTAGGTGTATTAAGGTGCTCTTAAAAAATACGTGATGAGTTGCAGTGTGGTGCCAACTACGTATAACTACATTGAGGAACTTTCTACAAATATTTGCAACACAGTTTGAATAACAGGTATTGTGGCAACACAAAGTGTGCAGGAAATGGAATAGGTCACGTCAGGAGTTAACAATTCAGAGTTCTAACTCAACCGACTGGAAGTCCCCCAATGAGACAGAATGTTAAGCGAAAGAATTTTAGCTGAGGGTGCTATTATACGATAGGTCGATGATGTTTGCCTTCATGCTATTATTGTACGCGAGGCGGAAAATAAGGAGTTGAGACAAAGCCTCCACCGAATGTAAACGTCTTAGACTACTAGCCGGTGAGTAAGGTACCTCTGATATTTGATTTCGTTGCATTTTGGATCTTGCAGACTGTTGTCTGACGAGCATTTGGACGACGATTGGTAACTCCTGCGCCCACTTCCAGGGTTTGACGCAGCTAACTTAATGGCGGGATTGACTCGAGAGGCACGCGTGGGGAGGGACACGCTCTTTGTCGTTTTAGTAGTGGGTATGATCTTTACAGTCGTGGTCATTGTCGCTTTAGTTGTACTAGTAGTCGACGCGATCTCACTATTGACTTCATTCGATGGTTTATGCCATTCGATTTCAGAAGTCATGGTAGATTCGGCTTTATTTTTAACTTCATGTTCCGTTTCGTCAGTATTATCAAAATCAACATTACTGATTGCAAATTTAGAATCAGTATTGATAATATTTTGGAACTTTCGAGAAGTTTCGACAGTCGGTGTAGTCTTTTCAATCGTCTGCGGTGCGTTCGTTATAAAAGCATTGAACTTTGATTGATATAACTCGGAGTTGGGTACAAATTTTAATCCCATTGTGGAACTTTCTAAAATGAAAGGTGTTGTACTCATAAACGGATTTGTACTCATAGTTGTCATACTGACTGGTGTAGTTGATGACAAAACTTTGCTGGGTCCTTGGTAAGTGCTAGAACTGAGATATCTACTAGCATTAGGTTCAGTAGTAACAATTTGCAAGCGTTTCACGTTATTTCTCAAAGGTTTGTCATCAACATATTTATGAGTCTTCTTTTGAAAACCTATATTCACCACTTTTTGTGTTTCTGGTTTTATTTTAGGGTTGGACGGTCTAGTTGTCGAACTAGATAAATCTGATGCAAGCTGTAATGTAGGAGGAGAAGTGCTTTCAAAATTATTAAGGAAAGCTTTTATTACGCTCCCAACCTTACCACTAAAAACTTCTGTTGTTTGATCAAGAACTGCGTCATCTTCAAGACGATAGCTATAATAAGATGGTTTCCGTGGTTGTTTATAAGAATCGGTGTAATATCTTTTTGGTGTAGTGGATGTAAAAGGAGTTGGTGTTGTAGTAACACTTGTTGTAGCCACTTGTTCTAAGTTTTCTCGATTTGTGTTGTTTTTCAAACCACCTGATGTTTTGTCAGGCGAACTAGTCGGTTCACTCCAAAAGCTTTGCCACTTACCTCGTTCTGATCTAGGTGTAATATTAACAACTGGCTCACTGGTATGTGGCATTTCAGAAATTTCGTTATTAGGTCTAGCATTTTGTAAAGCAGCTTCTATCAAAGCTCCAACATTAGAGATATTTTCATTTGAGTCACGTTGATCGTTATTATTATCTTTAGAAAATGGGGCAGGTCGTTTAATAACTGATTTAAGATAGTATTTAGTAGTAGTAGTTAAAGGAGGTGCTGTTGATTTAGTTTTTGAATTAGATTTACTCCTATTTATATATTTATTATTTACTGGTATATCATACTCTTCTTTTATTTCGGGATGAGAATCTTTCCTTCGTGTTGGATTTTCGTATTTGTTTTGGTTATGTTCATCAGCATGTGATTCGATTAACTGGTCTAACTTTTTATTAATTTCACTACTACTATCATAATGATATCTCTCTGGGTTAGCTGGAGAATTAGAATTAGAATCGTCATCTTTAAAGTTTCTACGAGAGCTGTATTCATCGAAAGGTCGTGATAACAAAGTAAGAGTATAAGGGTTATTGGAGTTATTTGAATTGCGTCTTATAGAAAAACCTGTAGTTAGAGATACATACTTTTTCTTATCTTTACTGACATCAGAACGCACCACTTCCACGGATTGATCGTTATTGTTGTTAGTCACATGAGAAGTGCGTCGAGGACTCTGTATCTTTTCAGTCGTAGATATAGTCTCTTCTAATCGATAAAGGTTGTCAGTCTTTTCAAAAGGTTTGGCAAGAGAGGAAAAGTTTATGATCGGGGATACTGTTACAGGAAATGAAGAGACAGTTTCGTCAGAAGAATTATCATTAGGGGACTTTGGGATAGGAGTCTCAACTGTGGATGATCTGTTGAATACAAAGCAGAAAAAAACTTTCTAATTAAAGCCTTTTCAAATGATTTCTTATATAAATAAATTTTTTACCTATAACTAGTCATGGTGCAATATAAAAACGTGTGTAGTTACAATCATTGTTTGAATGTTAGTAGGACATGAAAATATTTTAGTTTCAAGAAAAAGATTTGCAAAGATACTACAAAAGCCTACTAATTAATTAGTTACACTTAATGACAATAATAAATTGGTTACGATCCCATTAATCACAATACGTCAACCTTCAAAAAACACATATAATTAGTAAAAGTATGATATAATGTTCAGTACATAGGTTGCTGTAAGTATAATGTATTGAAAATTATATGTTTTGCATGATATGAAGCGATGAAATTGGTTCTGTTTTTTATCTTTTGTAGTACCTTGGAGTGTACCGAGACGGGGTCATAGCTTCTGTGAAATGTGCAGTTGTGGAGCGTTGTGTGGTGCTCGTGCTAGTTGTTTGAGGGGTCGTGATTATAGGGGCTTCGTACAGGGTAGTCTTCACGCTGCTCGGGTTATGATCGTATCCCAACTCATTACCTTCGCCCCTGGACGTAATATTATAATGTAAATTATTGTTTTGCTTAAAATTATAGGATATAATTATTAAGTTATTGAAATCTTACCTTGTGGATTGGCGAATGGGTGGTTGGTATTGATTTTGGTTGCTTATCTGAAATCGAAAATATGAAATGACATTTTATAACAGACACACAACTATTGCCTGTATTACAAGTGAAATAATGGTTGTAGAGCATCTTAAATAAAAATCATCGACGATTCCTGGTTCTTGGTGGCAGCATTAGTTGAAAGCGAATTCAGAAATTCGTCAAAATCGTGGGACGGGATCATCGGACTAATTCGTTAAAATTCGTCGTTCGTTTGCCACGAGCGCTTCATACACTTAGTATGAAGCGCTCGTGGCAAAGCTTGCTTACCTCATCTAAATTAAACATAGCACTTCCGTATTTCGAAAGGCACATTAAGATCCCCGCTATACCAGTCGATAAGTCATGTCAGAGGCCTTCTTGAACACTTTTGACACCAGATTTGGCCACTTACTCATACGAAAGAAGAAGAAATAGAAGTGGGAGCGAAATTGTAAGCAGGAGTCAGATTTGTGATGGATAATCTCACCTGTCCTTGTATAAGGGCATCATCGTAGTCATCAGGTGACACCGGCCGTGGGCTATAAGTCTCGACCGGTCGCCGAGCTGGTGGTGGAGTACCCCGGTAAGTCTGCTGGACTGCCGGTCGGAGCGAAGCCGTGTTATATTGCTGAACATAGTCTGTCAAATCCACCACCGGAAGTTAGTACATTATGTGCAAGGAAATGTTGGAGAAGTGGATACAGGGTTCTCTTTTTGAATATTTTTAAAACTTTGAAGATTAATCTTTCACCATTTGTTGACCATAAACTATTGTTTATTACTGGGGTACTGATGTTACTGGGTAAAATTATCGTTCAAAATAAATAATGTAAGAGGTAATGATATTATTAAAATGTTAGCAGGTATTTGATGACAATAGAAAGTTTAGTGTAACAGGTTAAGAGTATAAGGGCTCTGAGGAATTCATTATTTATATTGCCTGTTTCTCAAGAATGTTAGGAGAATAAAATTAATATGAAAGTTTTATAAGTCATGCTGAGACTATTTATACTATAGTAGTAAGTTTATTATACCTGAAATTACAGGCGCAAGTTATTACATCCTCGTCTCACCGGTGATTAATATTATTTACATTAGATTTTCCGTGCTTCCGAGGGCACTCGATTTTTTTGATGTCTTTGGGCGACTTTGAATTCATTGACTTTGGCCACTCACACGAAAGAAAAAGAAGATATAAGAAGTATCGTCATGTAATTCAAAGTTAGTATTTATAAAAGTGATTAAGTATTTTTTCTGATTTTTCATGATTTGTAGGTAAAATTTGGTGGCCTTACCTGTATCCTTGTACAATTCACCATCTTCGTCATAAATGGCGTAATAGGGGTCGTACTGGTCAGGGCTGTAATTCTGAGATCCGTTGTACAACATTTTTGGTCGAGGGCTGGGTGAATAGTTGATTGGAGCCACGCTTTCTGTCGGTTCCAGGCTAAAATTTGCAGCATGAAAGAGCGTGATGAATAGTTTCGTACATCAAAATAAACCAAATACAACCAGTCCAGCTCGCGTCCATAGGTGAGAACTCTCTAGTATCCCTACACGTGCCGCCTGGGTAGTGCCAAAGAAGGTAAAAGTAGCAGTAGAACTTGTACTAGGTTAGTCCGGAGAAGTACTGCATCCTCGCCTGGTAATCTCCCGCCAAGCAGTGGTGCACTCATATTACGGTGGAAGGGTATGGGCGCCGGTGAAGTCACAGGTGCATGAGACGTAACATCTCCGTCTCTGGTGACGGGCGCAACGGAATGCGAGTCGGAGGACCTAGGTCGTTACTGTTGTTAAGGGTGGAGATCACCATTTACCATCAGTTGGGTTTTCAGCTTGCCCCGTCATTACAATAATATAAAAAACAAAAAAATTGGTTTCATCGTAGTCTCAAAAAAGCTTGTTGCGTCAGTTTTGGCAGTCTTAGTCTTTTCGTCACAGTCAAAATTGGTCAGCTCTAAGGTTCAAAAGAATTGCAAAGTCTTATCTATCTATAATAGAGAAATATAGCATTAGTTAAGAGCCAGTTTTAAGTGGTTATATAAAATTCCATTTATACATTTTGATGGTTTCCTTGTTAGTGCATGATTCTGATTTTCAATTACCTGTTTGTACTACCATCATGTTTTGATTTAGTGAAGCGTGTTTCTTGATTATGACTATCTCGAGGAGTCGAAAGCATCTGGGCAACGATATTTGGGTGTCTCCCTCTTCCTCTCATTGGTTTATCACCAGTTGAAGATATCGGTTCTATGGTAGCAGTCGGCTTAGCTAATCTATGCCTGACTGTATATGGACGTAGAGTAGTTTGATTCAAATATTTTGGTGGTCTTAGAGTGTTTGGACCCATCTCATGAGCTGGCCTTTTCATTTGCATAGTTCTGTTGCGATGATGCATGATTTCGTAATTGGAATCTTTAGGACGAATTAGCACAGTAGGTGTAGGTGATGCATAGTTTATAAGTACTGGGACAGGAATTTTACTCTCATCTTGTTTATTGTAATCTCTTGGAGGTGATTTTGTTACAACAGATACATCGTTATGGTTTTTGGTTCCTGTTTCTGGTTTAAATGTGTTAAATTTGTTTGGTCTTGGCTTGATATTTACGGTTTGTTCTCCAGAATCTTCATAACTATCGTCATCGTATTCTTTATAGTTCTGAGCCATGGGAGGTCTTTGTGGCTTTATTTCAGTACTAGGCATGTATTGTGACTTAACTGGAGGTTCGTAGTATTCATCTTCATCATAGTAATAATCAGTCATTTCTGGCGATGGCTTTGGTATGGGTCTACGTTTAGGTGCAACTGTCGTAGTTGATGTTTTTGTAATTGCAGCAAATTGTAAGTTCTGATATTTTGTTGTAGGAGTTTGCATTGACGTTTTAACTGCTTGAGCAAACAAATTTCCTAGTTTTACGTGATCCGCAGTCATACTTGGTCTTATTGTTACATATTGGGAAGATGTAGGTTCAGTAGAAGCGTTCCAATATTGTTGAAGTGCCTTTAATTGTTCATTGGCTAGTGTAGTTAGAGGATTAGGGGTTGTATTTTTGATCGTAATATACGTATTATATGGTTTTTGGGCTGATGATAAATATAGCTTTCCAGTGGACGAGTGCGGTGGTATAGACGCGATTTTCTCTGATTTTATGACATACGGCTTTGCGGACGATACGATAAAAGGAGTTCCAGTTGATGTTAAAAAAATATAGGGCTTAGATGTAACTGAAAGTTGCTGATTTTCTTTTAACCTCTGATTTGGCTTCAGCGTAATCTCTATTGGTTTACTAAAACTATAACTGATAGGTAGTTGACGATCATCCTTAAAGTTTGGAGGTTTTAGTTTAGGCCTCTGAGCTTCTAATGGTATTCCAGCATTTTGTTGATGCCCGCCGAAATTTGGTTGTTGTTGCTGCTGTGTTTGTTGGTTGTAAGTATTTTGATTAAAATTATGATTTTGTTGTTGAGAGTGTTGATAAGCTTGAGGCCTTTGAATGTATTGATTTGTTTGTTTTATTACTGATGATGTTACCGGTCTAAATACATCTTCTGGACCACTGGGTACGCTGAATGGCCTGGGCGTACTCATTCCATCATATTTCAGTGAAGAAGAATGTGACTGTGAATTTTTGTGCGGAGTTGGCGTAAATGGACGTTGACTAGGAGTATGATTTTGTACTAATTTTGGTTTTTGCGTTGTATACTGGCCATTGCTTAGCTTCGATAAATAAGCATCAAAATCAAAATTTGGATTAGCAAAAGGATTTTCTATGTGTGCATATTTGTTACTAGGATGTGTGAATTCATACGGAGGTTTTGGGAAATCATGTTTATATGTATCATCGTCTTCTTCCTCAGAATATTCTTCCTCATCTTCTTGTGATTCGCTTTGGCCCTCGTAATTCTCGGCAGGTCTGTTTTGATATTCATTAAGATTGTTATTATTACTTTGTGGTCTTGGAGATGAAGGGGACGGTAATGGTTTTCCGGTAACGACAGTACTAGGGAGCAAAGAAGAATCTTGGAATGATACTTGAGAATTAGGTCTGTGTGTAATGTAATGATTATTGCCTTGGTTATAATTGAAAGGATTATTGTGAAAATCCACATTTGAATTTATATACGGGTTCTCATTGTTGTTCAAAGAAGAGATTGGTGGACTTTTTGTAATAATTTGTGTAGCAGCGTGAAGTGGGTTATGCGGGATCTTTTGATCTGAATTATCTAGTAAACTAGCTTTGAACGGTCTCTGAGATTGTGAATTATCCATTTGATAAACTAAAAAAGGATTAGCTGTCGAATATGAATTAGTGTTAGAGAAGAACGGCCTACGTGTATTCTCATAGTAATTATTTATATTTGTATTGCTATAACTTGCTGGATATCTACCATTTTGGGTGTTTGAACTATAGCTTTGTGGTATTTCCAAGAATTTTACTGGCTTTGCTAATGCCCAATTTTTACTAGGAGTTTTATATCCATTCTTTAGGTAATATCTTATTTGTCGTTTTCCTCTTTCAATGTCATCTAAGCTATGTGCGATTTGTTCATCAACATTATCGCTAAAGTCGGATTCAGTTTCAATTTCAAAGTAATCCATTGATTCACCACTGTCACTTCTTTTGGAAAGCGTAGCGGTATTGTTCGAATGTGTATTATTTTTATCATCAACTTCAGTTGTTGTGAGTTCCCTCTTCTTTCGTGATAGTGTCCTTTCCTTCATGTCGTCATCATTGATATCATTTGTCTCAATGTCAAAGAGTCTGTCAAATTGTGAGTCAGTCAAGATGTCACTTTCACTGAAATGGCGACAAATATCTAAATTAATATCATACTCAAACAGTCATTTGTCGTAGTCATACTTAATTTATTATCTTACCTGTATGTTTGAGGGGCTTGTGTAATGGTAGCTGCCCTTCTATCATCCACTTGTGTGCCGAAAGAGAACGATCCAATTTTACCGCTATTCTGTGGGATGGAAGCTGGTATGATATTTGAGTTAAGGTTTCTTGCTGAGCTGGCAACTTGGGCTGCGTAACCATCTCTGTCCTTCTGAACCTGGCCGATTGTAGAAGGTTGACCTCGGTAAACACGTTGTTGCCTATCGTTTTCCAGTTCCTCAACCGGTGGCAGATCATCTACGTCCGCATATAGTTGTTGTTGCTGGAATTAAAAATACGTGTGTATATAAATAAAAGATCTTTTGCGATCTATTTCAATGTAAAATCTAGACATTTGTTAATTAAAAAGTAAATTGTTAAAAAATAAAATCAAAAGCTAAAACCTAAAAACAATTAAATCGATACCTCTATAATCAACTTACTGATTTATTAAAATTAAGTATTCATATTTTTTATAAATTGGAATGCCGGCTCAAGGTTCTCAATACGATGTTTATTTTTATACAATCTCATTACTAAGCCTACTACATTGGTTTGCCTGTCTGTTCTATCCTTAAAGAGATATTTTTTTTAACCTTCGTAAAGAAACGGTTGAAGTTTTCACAGAATATGTTATGGCAAATATCCTTTCATACAATAAAAAAATGTACCCTGAGACGTACATCCTCGTTTTGAAGTGACGGGCGCAACGCCACTTGGGTTTTTTTCATACTTCGGCAGGAATGGACCTCAGTCGTATTGGTGACTGTTTTGGCGGTAGTAACCAGTTAGCGGCACTTCCAACTCATCAAAAAGATAATTAAAAGTATACCTTTTCGTATTCGTCTCGGTTAAATTTGGGCTGCCCTCGCGATGTAACAACGGGATTGGGTTGGACACGTGGAGGGGGTGGGGGGTTACGTCTCGGTGCTTGTCGGGGTGGTTCACGCTCTCGTTGTCTATGATATTGTGGCTCGCGTTCGCTTTGCCTTTCATAGTCGTCGACAGCAGCAGCGCTGACGCCTTCACAGCCGACGTTACGAGGCCAATCACATGTTTGGAGTTCGTGGCTGGAATACCATAAAAATACTTACAGAGCTTGTAAAAACTACATGTTCTGTCATAGTTTTCAATGCATTCATTTGGAACATATTTTGAAATCAGGCCAGGCTTTGACACAGGAACATCTTCTGAATCTCTAAATAGCACAAGTTTGATCGAACTAACTTTGATTGGCATAGTTACAACGCACATACTTTAGTAAGTTACTTGGTTTTCGGAATTCTACATAATAAATTACGGTAAATGGGCACAGGAACTTTAGGATCTGATCCCTTTCCTCCATTCCATCATCAACTAAACTTAGAGGGCAATGTTGTATGCCTTTATACTATAATAGAATGCCGTCGAATGCGCAAGAATTATTTTGATTCCATCATCATAACCCAAACTGATAAGAATTGGAACGCCCTGTCTGCGTTTGTTTACGGGAAGAGTATAGAGTAAAAAGTATTTTTATCTCTTAAAAAAAACTTGTCGACCAAGCATGTTAAACATCAAAACTTAGGCACACGAAATAATTGAAGATGAATATCACTGACCATTAGGTGAGAGAGCGCAAAAACGCAGAACTGTAGCAGTTAAGAGCAGAAGAAAGCAGAACGTTGCGCAACACCAGCTGGATGGATCATTAGATTCTTTACAAATTTAAGAAAAACGATAGTTACCTGTACATAAGGCCACCAGTGCATGATTCAAGCAGAGCGCCGCCAAACACGCAGACATAGTATAGGGTGCAGTCGGTGGGATGTGGGTAGTAGCCAAACTCCTCAGGGCAGTCGAAGTCGACCTCCAGTTTTGCTGCCACGTTCTTGCTTCGAGCCGGAGTCCGCTGGCGGGATCGGTCTGACGCACCAAGGCATTCTGGAAAGAAATATAAAACTGACTTATTTATTTAGGCACACATTACAAGCATTGAACATAACCTATGTACGTTCAGTAAAATCTATTTTGACAAGAATTCCTGCCCAGCCATCGAGCATTCTTTAAAATGTCCGGACATTCTAAATAATTCGCTTGGCCCATGACATTTACATTACAGTTATTTTGCAGGCAGTATTTAGTAGCTACTTTAAACTGCACGCTAATTCAGGGCAATGCAAACTCCTGCCTATTACGTGTCCCAGTTAGAGTAATCGTGCGCATAAATCAAAACAGCTCAGTCTGGTTGATAGTAATAGCAGTAGCCAAGACTTGTTATACAGGAGGTATCTTAGGTTTTTGATTCAGAATTTCTACACCAATAGTTATCAACATGGGTATATATGGGTTAGATACCGCGTCGTCCAAGGACTATATCCTAGTTTATTTGAATGTTAACATTAATTTCAAAAATAAATCAGGCTATTCCAATGGGGCCGTACACATTGAGACTTACCTGCATAGAATGTTCCCAATGCTTTGAATGCAATTTGGGTGTCATTGACTATCGTAGGAATACGTGTTCTCTATATGAGCGTGTACACTACGGACTACATAGACTCATAAATTCGAACTGAATTCAAAAGTTTTATTTAGGAATAAGTCAACAATTTAAAAACACTCAAGTTGGTGTAGTGGACCCTCAACAGTAACTAGACCCCTACTCTATTTTTTTGGGGGTTAAAAATAAAGCTGACACAGCCTGTATGATCACTGCAAGTTGCACAAGTCGCGGCCTTGCCACGCTTAGTTCGCATGCATTGTTGCATTCTCTCAAATTTTACGAGTCTCGAGTAATCAAGATCGACGTTTTGCACGCAACGCCCTCGAACTACCGATATAAGCTTTGAAATGGAGAATTTTATTAAATTACGTTTGTGTATTTACACTGTGAAAATTAGTGTAGTGTTATAATCCAAAACCAGTATAATTTAATTCATTTCTTTTTTTTTAAAGCTCTTAAAGTTTAGATCTCTAGGTTTCGAAGATATACACTAATAGGGCATTGTATGAATCACTGCCAACACTATTATTGTAGACACGAAAAACCAAACAATCCCTATTGTTATTGTTATGAAATGTATGGGTGGATTGCTAAATAGATACGAACAAAAAAAGATGCAGCTAAACAATACCGATCTGTGCATTTTGCCTTGATCTTTCCACATCATCTTCAGTTTCCTCTTTAATTATCTATTCATAAGATATTTCAAAACTGAAAGTCATTTATTCCAAAAGATCTCAAGTATCGTTTGTACTCCTCAAAATTAAATTTATTCTGCCGGTTGTAAGTTGTTGTAGAAGCTCCGTATGCTCATTTCATGTCTACAGATATGTCAAATGACATATTTTAACTTATCATTGATGAGTCTTACAGTCCCTAAGCGACCAAACTCAAGCAGAAGGATATTAAATTTAAACATTTAAATAGAAGAATAGAGGTGAAAGCAAAATTGTATAGTGCAAAAGATGAGTCAAAATTACAAGTTACAAAACAGTTGGTAGATACAAAACTAACAAGTTAAGATACGATCAATTAATGACTTAATTTTGAATCTTGAAACAATAAAGGTATCTTTCTCAAACATTCCCATAGCAGAAAGAGAATTCTTTGAGGAAAGTGAAAGAAAATCTCAAGAGAAACAAATAACCTTCAGAGTTCATTAAAGTGTCAAATGATGCATATCAAACGAGATTAGAAAACAACTTTTTAATAGATAACACTGTTTTAAGAGATGGTGGGATGGAATCGTCACGTTTGTCAAAACAGTCACGACAAGTGTGGGATCCGGGGCAGGTACGAGTAGGTTCTCGTACGCAATAACGTGCATGCCGGGCCTTGAACCAGAACGTTTCATTAACAAGATCTATTGTGTAAACAAGAACAAAAGTCATTATTCTGGTTTAGCCTTTTCTAAATAAATTAATTAACTGATTTTAAAATCAAATAAACCGACTGCAACACTTTAATCACTAATTTTACTCACGCTCTTAGCTTCTTTTCTTCATTAAATTTTAAGTTTGGAACCACTTTGGAGGTAAACGCTATCTAATTAAAAAAGAATTATCGAAATCAGTCCACAACTGGCGAAGAAATACCGTATTAAATATACGGAAAAAAATATAATCGAATCGATAACCTCTTTGATTTATATCGGTTACATCACTTGACGTGAATAAAACAAATATTTTTGTCAGTAATTTTTTGTTCCAGTAAACCTTGGACAATCTAATTATTATTTTATTTTTATCCATGAGTGTGAATTTAAATTTTTGTTAATTATATCATTCTGGTTGTAAATATTCTTGTAACTTCTAAATAAACTGGCCATATTTTGTTATAATTAACCCTAATGTAGAAAAAACTTGTGAACGTACATTTACTCGGACACTGGCAGAATTTGTGTAGCATAAATCACACAAAAGGCCAAAAAAAAGAAGAAATCTAGGACACATCATCATTCATAGGAATCCTATCATAAATTAATCCTAAAGTTAGGGAACAACAAGTTTCAGCCCACAACTAACACAATACTTCTCAAACACGTTAAGTTCAAGTTTTATTATTTTGAATGTGACTTTATTGCCGATATAATATTTTTGACCATGCGGCTTGGATAGATTATAAACTTTTGAGTTAAGATTGTATTGTATTTTATTAAAATTACTATGAGATCATCTATACGTTATAATTTGAGACTTCTCATAAGTTTTATACAATACTAGCTGTTCCCCGCGACTTCGTCCATGTGGGTTTTAACATTTAAAATACACTTTAACGCTAAGCGCGTTAAAAGTGTATGATTGCTTATGACTGATAAGATAATTATTTAAAAAAGTTGACGTCTTCCGCCTAACGGTGTGGTAGGTGGTGGTTTAGGTAGTTTTATTATACCTATACAATTAATCAGTGGTTTAGCAAGCAGTTAGTTATGCAAGTATTGGATGTGTGAATATGACTCCGCCCTTTCTCAACAGATGTCGTTTTTAGTATTGTTTACGTGTACTAATAAATGACCATACTTGTATTCGATAGTACTGAATGTCAGCTATCTAAGGCATTTTATGATATTTGGTTGAAGTGTAAGCAACAATTGTTTTCACCTTTTCGAAAATGTCGGTTTTTATTCCAAATAAACGTCATTTGCGGGAAGTGTTATTACATTATTTTATTGCGAAGAAAACTGCAGCGGAAACTTATCGTTTGCTTGTGGAGATTTATGGTGAGCATGCTCCGTCTAATACAACTTGCAAGGAATGGTTTCGACGATTTCAAAATAACGATTTTAGTACTGAGGATAAAGAACATGGAAAACCACCAAAAAAATTTGAAGATGCTGAATTGGAAGCATTATTGGCGGAAGATTCTTGCCAAACTCAATCAGAATTAGCTGCAGCATTAAATGTTGATCGTTCAACTGTTGCAAAGCGTTTACAAATGATGGGAATGATTCAAAAAGCCGGTGACTGGGTTCCACATGATGTCATAAAAGAAAGAGACATGGAACGTCGGAAAACCATTTGTGAAATGCTGCTTCAAAGACAGCAAAGAAAAGGATTTTTGCATCGGATAGTCACAGGAGACGAAAAATGGATACACTACGAAAATCCTAAACGCAAAAAAGCTTGGGTGAAACCAGGCGAACCAGGCCCATCACAGCCAAAAATAAATATTCACTGTGCCAAGGTCATGCTCTGTATTTGGTGGGATCAGAAAGGTATTGTATATTATGAGTTGCTCAAACCCTCTGAAACTATTAATGGAGAAGTTTACCGACGACAACTAATGCGTTTGAAGCGAGCCATAGAAGAAAAACGACCAGAATGGGTGAATAGACATAACAAATTAGTTCTTCAGCATGACAATGCCAAACCGCATACCGCAGAAGTCGTAAAAAGATATTTAGAGGGACAGGACTGGGAAGTGTTACCCCACCCGCCATATTCACCAGACATAGCTCCTTCGGATTACCACCTATTCCGGACGATGCAGACAGACCTTACTGGAGAAAAGTTTACTTCATGTGAAAGTATCAAAATTTGGATTGACAACTGGATAAGCTCAAAAGACCAGGACTTCTTCCAGCAAGGAATACGAAAACTACCTGAACGATGGGCGAAGGTTGTAGCTGCAGATGGAGCATACTTTCAATAATTTTTTTTTTAATTTTGTAAGCGAACAAATGTGTTTTATTTTGACAAAAAGGGGCGGAGTCATATTCACACACCCAATAATTAAGTTAAGGTCTGTTGCAAAACCTCTAATCTACTTTTGTGATTAAAGTTTCCTTGGTTACTGATAAGTTCCTTGTCACTAATTTGCTTGAGCTCGATTTGTCTAATCATAATTATGGATTTATGATATCACATCTAATGAGACTCATTACTTCGTGGTTTTGATCTTATGTATTTAGTACTTGATGTACCTACTATCTAGAACTAAGCAAAGTGGTTTAGGCACAAAAAATGAACGTCTCGGAGAAATTGAGAGTTTGTAAATTATTTATTCAATAAAGATTTTACATGACAATTTTCTTCCATAATTATTATACCTACATATTTGATTTTTGGGATTAATTAGCTACGATTACGGAAAGAGATCTGGAAGAAAACTTTTCATGGTTAAGTTCGCCTGTGCCTTATGAATAGAATATGAATTACGAAAGTGTTGTTTGTGGTGTAGCGGCAATGAGTACACGACATATTACGCCTAAATTCCACGATAGTGTAGCATAATGTAAAAATAATGCTCTACCTTCCCCTTTGGGGATAAAAGTTGTAAATAGCTGTCAATGCCTATGTATGCCAGACTTTTCAGAATGTTTTTATTTCTGAAAATTCAGAGATGAAAAATTGAGCTAGGCTTGCACAAGTAAAATGTCAAAAATGTTATCTTGATATGGAAAAATATTGAGACGGAGGAGGTAATAATGGAACCCAAGAGTGGATGAGTGTGTAAAACGTAAAACGTTATCTTGATAAATGTTTCGTAAGTTATGTAAAATTAATATGTAATTCTATAAGACAATGTTATCAGTCGCAAACACATAAACATTGAATTTTACACCACGGCATTGTGTCTATATGAAATTAGTTGTAACAATGAACGTAAACGTCATTGAAAAACTAACTGAAGATTCCCATAGCCACGGAAAAATATGCTACAGAACAATTCATAACTGACCTTTTAGTCCATGGCAACAAAGTGCTGTAAATATTTCACTGATGATACAGTAATTTATGGAAGCGTAGTGGCCCATTAAAAAAAAAAAAAAAGGGGTGCAGACGCCGACTTTCAATCTGAAGGTCGCTGCACCAATGAGTTTTTCACTTGAAAAAATGATGTGGCTAATACCACGTACTCGAAACGGTGACGGAAAACACCGTGAAGAAACCGGCATGTCTTAGAACTAAAAATTCAACGACATGTTACATCATCTACCATTCTCAATTATCGAGAGTAGGCCGGTATCCTTGCAGTGTGAACATTAGACGCTGGTATAGTACACCAATTTATGTGAAAATGGCTAATAATTACCGGTGTTGACCCGAATATTAATGGGATTACTTATATATTCATTTTGATCCTACACAAAAATATATATTAATTTCATAACTGTTTTACTTAGATTACGCATTGTTGCTAAATCTAATCTTTTACAAAAATAAACCCTTGAGCATTGCATAACTAGTTTATTGGTACATGTGAAGAAACAATTAAAGTTACGGAATAAAACGCCGATGGATCCCCAATTACCTAAATTGCAGACAAAAGATAGCCACGCCTTAGTCAACGGAACCCAACGTGGAATTAAAACTGAAAACGTAGTATTACTGGTACGAAATCGACCTAGTTTCAACTCATTAATCAATCGATTCCTTGCTCGGGGATGACGAAATACAAGGGCATAGTGGAGGCATGAATGAGACATATCCCGTGTTACGGAATAAAAAGTGTTAATACGTAACTTCTGCGGGTATATCATGGGCAATAGACATGATAATTAATGAGATAAAAACAAATACATGGTAGGTCCTTTTTCTTCTTTCAAAAAAAATTTTTTTTTTTTTACCTGCGACAACATTTTCAATACTAAGTATCTAATATAAAGTTTCAAGCCGCCCCAAGGGGTCCGTAATAATAATAATTTATTTAAACAAATACGTACATTATAAACACATTTACAATATAGATTTTTTACATAAGGATGTCCTGTGTTATAACAAGTTCTAGACTTGTGTTGGCTTATTGAATAGTAATGCTAGAACCGACACATTTACGAGCCCTCCGAATCACTGATTCACTTGGCTGGCCGAAAGGTAGATGTTTACAGCATCACAGAATAATCCACAGCTTTTAATTTTCAACAAAAAATAGATATAAGAAAGATAGGTCTCAAACAGACGACGGACTTTTTGTCCGCAAAAAAAAACTACGTAAACTTTAGTAAAATTTTGTATGTAAAAGTTTGTTTTACAACAAAATTTTACATACAAAATGTTAACATGGCCTTATTGTTGTTTTGGCAATCAACAATAAGGCCATGTTTCGCTCTTAGGCCTTATTTTTGCTTGCCAAAACTACAAGGGTTGTACCAAAACTAGAGCAATCGTGACCCCATCACGATTATTTCTCTGAGAGGCTAGCAATAAGCAACAATTATTGTTAACGGACGGCATGGGATCCATAATAGCTAGTTGTGAGAATGGGCAACAATTTATCCGCATTGCAATATGACATGTTGAAATGTATTGTGTGCAAAATTCTGGGTTTGGCGGTAAAGTAACGAATGCCATGATTTAGGTCCAACTTTTGTCTATTGGGTATGCTGGTATTTCAACTTAGTATTGTGCAATTTCTGTTCGTATTTCCAGGTAGTTAGCGTATTTTGCAGAAAAGAGATCTTACCTCTGATTTTCTTATTTGCTATCAGTGAGAGACTTGTATTATCGTATAATATCTAATTTGACTTGAACATATAGACAGAGATTTTTAGTATATATGTCTCAGTGTATAGAGGGTTATAATTACTTTAGCCGTACCATCCTTTAATGTTAGCACTGCAGGGATACCGGCTTGCTCCTGTTAATTGAGACAGAATGGGCTTTGATTTATCACGGGAGCCCAATCCGGATTGGTAAATATTACATGTTAACGAATTTTTGGTTCCAAGACATGCCGGTTTCCTCTCAATGTTTTCCTTCACCATTTTGAGAACGTGGCAATGCGCACATACATTTTCAAGTGAAAAACTCATTGGTGCATGTATGGTTTTGAACCAGCGACCTTCAGATCGAAAAGTGTCTGTGACCCAGGGCCACCACGCTCTTACTCAAAATTAAAAACAAAAATCTTATTACCGTTAATTCTTAAAATACTTGGAAACTCACTATTTTGAATAAATATGTATTCTTATTACTAAGTTCAGCACTTTTCCAAATCCTATCCGACCCTCCATGGGGAAAAACAAGCATTAGATTGATTGTAACTGACGTATCTAAAGATAGTGTACTGTCAAAGGACTTGATTGATTTAAAGGAATTGATGGATTGAGGCATTACTTTGCGAAAGTCCATGTTAAGGTTAGCAGCGGTCTACTAAATATTTACTATTTTCAAGTAATCTGAATAAATCAATTGAATTATAATAGTTTTATTTGTAAGAATAAGGAATAGATTTACAAAATAGCAGGCTTATACTCGTTAAGTTTTAAGATAAAAAATATTTTCAAAATAATATTAATAATTCTGTATGTATCTTTAATTCGTAATGTCTTTAAGGAATATACACTAGGCAGCACATAAAGAGGGTTCTTATATGGATTATTTTATATCGTAACCAAATACAAAGATAGCCAAGTACAAATAAAATCCATTTCAATCCAACGACCCGAACTTTATTTGACGAGCGTGTTTTTATCGGATCGGATATGTGTAAATTGTAAGTATATTGTATTTATAATTATTGTATTATATATCCCAAGCTCTCGGAAATTTAAATCGAAAAGAAAGTAATCCGTCCATTAGGGTTTTCTTGCTTGTTCTTATTGTTTGAATATGGATATAGTTTGAAAAACTTAGTATTAAGTTAGTGTTAAACTTAAATAGTATTAAACATGGTCTTGTAGATAGAAGTCCGGGAGCCTCACATAACCCTTCAATTTCCCCCGGATCTGAAGGGTAGGCGTAAAGGTCCTTTCCCGCGTAAAAAAAAATGGTCGTGTAGGTAGAAATTTATTTAAAAAAAAGTGACGTTCCCGATTTTTTTTTTTTAAAGAATTCAGCGGAAACAACATACTTTGACTTATTAGCAATTTGGAAAGTTGTTCAAATGATCAATAAATGTAATAGAATCTACAAAATATTGTAATTTTATAACTTGAACATGCGGCTGAAATATTTATATAACGATCTGCAACAATACGAGCAATATTTAATCTCATAATACGCAAACCGCGGGGAGAATCTAGTACTTCAGGTCTCATAAGATAAATATAATCTATGTTATCTATACAATCCGCATATAGAATTATAGCAAAATATCACCAGTTTATATTGTTATCTTCACATTTCAAGATCAGAGTATTGTTCGCATTCAGAGATCATTGACTCTTCCTATTCTACACCGGTGATTGCGTTTCCATGTTTGCGCAATCAAAAAATAAACACAATTAGGATAAGGCAGGATAAACGTGGGAGGTTTTGTAATGTGAACATTTGCATTCTACATCGATGTAATGCATTTACACCCACGTGACTTGCGTCCGGTAGTTTTGAAAACACCCTGTACTTAATTAGAGCTGACATTTAACTATTGATATCAAAACAATTAATATCCAACTGTAACAAAATAAACACGATTTACCGATTTCCTATTAAGTTAATTTAATCTCAAACTTCTTGCATTTCAGTTAAAAAGTGAGTGTGATGGGCGCAACGAACGAAAGTCTTGTCATACTTCAGTAGGGGAGGACTTGAGGCAGCGCTAACCATCAAAAACTTACACATTCATACTTCTGCACTAGGATTCTCTGTGCCGCAGATGGCATGGACAAGACCCAAGACCCGAGAACAAACTTCATGCTCACCACACAAACTGTGCCCGGCAGGAAATCGAACCCCTCCCTTAGAAGGCAGGGCTTCTACCAACTAAGCCACGGAGCCGTCAAGTTTTATATTTTACAACTATATATGACAAAGTTTCTAAACCTTCTGGGTATAACAGGTGAACTATGCAAGGAAGTACTTCAATCTGCATTCTGCGAATAGAATTGTAGGTATGCAGCATCGCGGAAACGAAGATCCAACACAATAGACAGAGTTATCGCCAGGAAACTCCCAAGGATGAAATACAGTTTTCACAATGCATGAGTTACTGCGTCTCATAGCTTACTGCGCCCCGCGGTGTTACTCACTGTTTTCCGGGATCAAAAGTAGCTTTTCTGGTTATCCAGGATATAAGCTATCCTGGTATCAATCCGTTGAGCTGTTTGAGCGTGAAGGAGTAAAATATTACTATGATAGCGTAAAGCTTATACATCAAGTGTGTCTCTTATATATCATACCTATACATCATATCATATTATACATCATTATTATTAATCAAGTGTGTACTACGACGTATCATAGCCATGTCCGTAATAGGAACGTGTGAGGCAAAAAAATATTCTTTGTATTGATTCTTATGAAACAACACCCACCAGACCGTTCCGTCACCGACCAACACCGTAGCGTGCCGTGACCGTGTCAACAATTGGCCACCGATAATATTTTACTGGTGACACGCCGCGACGTTACCAAACCGATGCGCGCAGGCAAGGATGAATGCGGTGCTGGTATGAAACAGAATCCCATCGGGTATAATACGCTTCGCAAACGGGCACTATATGGGCATAGGACGCTATTGATCCTTCGCAGTGGGGATAGATTGTAACGTGTTTCTTTCCGAGCCTCGTACGTTTTTTACTGTTTGTAGGTTTTTTTTTTAGGCCACTTAAGTGATTGAAAGAGTAAATCTACCTAAAGTTTACCGCCTCCCATGAATCTCTTATCAAATATCTCTTATATTTATCAAAAAATCCTAGTATTTGTCTACAAATAAATAAAATTGAAGTGTTTGTTTGTAATGTCAAAATACCGTCTTTTAACTAAATGATTTTAAGAAAAGTTACGAAAATTAAGTACATTTAAAAAAATAACCAGTTTTTAAAATTTTGCTCTTTCTGTCTGTTTGTTCTGGGTTATCTCCGAAACAGCTGAATTTAAAAAAATGTTAAATTTGCGAAGTCGTGAAGGACAGCTTGTTACAAAATATTTAATTTAGTTTCACCCTTAGGTAGGCTCTATAGGAATATAACGCCTAGTCTCTCTAGTCCAAGGATTCAGACGCGGATTTTCAATCTAAAGGCCGCTGGACCAAATACAGAAGAGCGCCAAAGACTTAAAAAATTTATACGCGTTCTTAAAACATCTTGAGGATACCGGTATATTCTAGAACCAAAAATTCAAAGGCATGTTTCATCTAACAATTCACTGTGAGAACAACGCTCACTCTCACTTGCTGAAAGTGTGCCGGTGTTTCTACAGAGGGAACATTAATAATAATAAATAATAACAATAAATAATAAGTATTCTTTAAGAGCGTGGTAGCCCAGGGCACAGACGCCGACTTTCAATCTGAAGGTCGCTGGTTCAAACACACGCGTGCACCAATGAGATTTACACTTGAAAAATTATGTGCGCCATACCACGTTCTCGAAACGATGAAGGAGAACATCTTGAAGAAACCGGCATGTCTTAGAAAAATTCGAAGACATGTGACATCTACCAATCCAGATTGGGCTCCCGTGTTAGATCCAAGCCTATTCACTTTCAATAAACGAGAGCAGACCGGTGCCCCTGCAATGGGAACATTACAGGCTGGCACGGAATATTGTAAATATTCATTCATATCATTTCACTAGCCCCAAACTAAACATAGCTTGTACTATTGGAACTATATATTATAACTGATAGAATACTTAAATATTTTTTTTTTGTAAATATATGTTGTATATATTAATACCCAGACACGGAACATGAGAGGCTGATACGACCTTTAATCGACGCAATTCCTGTTCCCATCACGATATCGGTTTCATGTAAAAGCCCCAGGAAAGGGTTTTCTCAGCGGGAACGATGTAATCACACGTGGACAAGTAATGTCTTGAGATGGGCGTGGGATGTAAATGGAATGGACAGCAAGTGGGTGACGGGATGGTGGGAGGTAATATGTGATTGTACACTGATTTATGGTATTAGGTGTGGTTGGATATTTCCTTAGTAGCTATAAATAAACACGTAGCATTTCGCACAGCGCCATCTAGCTCAAACTAAACATAGCTTGTACTATGAGAATATTTCCTCAGAATATGTAATTATAGCTAACATCTCAACAAATAAATATACAACAGAAACCTCGATGTGCGACTCGCACTTGACCGATTTTACGAATATCAAACTTTTTGGTATCCTACAATGTTTCTGGTTTGATAAGGTAGTCTCGTTATGTACTAATAAAACCTCTTTAAAGATACGAGAGATACCTACCATTAATATCTAACAATAGTAGTTTTTCTGGATAGCAATCATGGTAGCACTATCTCCTTTTGTACAATATGCCCTTGAATACAATTTGATTAGACTGATACATGAATAACAACAGAAACAAACGCCAATATTGAGTAATTACCAATATTGAGTAATTCTATGAGTATATCAGTAGACATAATCATTGGTACAACAATGTAGGTACCAAATACCCAACCCAGATTGGATTGCATGCGCTCGGACATTCAAAATCTACCTACAAGACGGTTATTGTTATAATAAATGTATCGTAAGTGAACGGTGCAAGGCCAATTTTGAATTATCATTAGGTCTATTATGAACGTGATCATTTAATGGGCAGTCTAGGTGATATAGCTTATGATAGCTTGGAACTGAAAGGTGAACTGAAAGGGCGGGCACGATTGTATTCTTAGGTCTTACTTTACATTCGAAACGGCTGGAGTTCATTAGAGATTGTAAGAAATAAACGTTTTTTGATGACAGCTCCTTAGCTTAATCGTTGGTGATGGTTTATGTGTTTTTGGCATCTGTGGAATTATAGTGCAGGAGTATGGGTATCTAAGTGTTTTTTTTAATCTCGCTTCTATTACAACATTAGGGCCATGAAGGATATAGCAGTTATAAAGGGCGATTAACATTTAACACGAGATAAGTCGTTTATGTAATTAATATTGTTTGGGCCCTTGAACAGAAATTGCACCTCATTTAGGATAGATTTGTATGTTCGATGACCAGATGGCGCTGTCCATGATTAGTTATTAATTTCTTCTTCTTTCATGTGAGCAAGTGTCCAATTCTGATGTCGGACTTTTCAAGTCGCTAAAGGCCTCCAACCTGGCTTTACGACTAGTATATCGGAGACCAACATGCCCTCCTAATGTTAACCTATCATAAACAAAATTTCATATAATTGTAGAAACAAGTGAATGATTTAAAATAAAAAAAGGACTTCAATTCATTCATCCCTTATTACTCACCCTTACACACACCCTTTTTTTTTTTTTTTTTTCCGTGGAGAAATGTCTTAGCATACCGCCCTGCCACGGGGAGACAGAGCGGTTATGTGGGACTACCCACTAAAACTCCACGGTGTCCTCCTCTGCCGCTTAGTGGCGGGAACACGGGAACGTTTATACACACATCCGCGATCCCGCCGCAGCTGCCCGTTTCCGGACCCTCCTTGGGATGGCAATGCCACCATCCTCCCTCGCCACGACACGCCAGGACACGAGGCGCGTCGCAACCACCTCGGGGACCATGCCAGCGATAGGACGTCAGACTACCCCGTGTCAGACGCCCTAGGTCCCCATGCGACGGGTCAGATATGTGGCCCCGTCGCCTGCCACTACGGCCGCAGAGGATAGGGAGAGTGGCGCCTCTCAATACCAACACTCCTCTTCCCCTGCGGCCCCACCGCGTCCGCCATCAAACGGTGGCGACCCCGCCGTGGCCGCGGAAGGTAGGGAGAGCGGCGCACCGCTATACCGGCACTCCTCTCCCGCCGCGGCCCCTAACCCTCAGCTGCGGTGCCGCCCATACGACACCGCAGCCCGCCTCAGTTGCGGTGCCCCCCATAAGGCACCGCCACCTACTGTGGCCGCTCCTAGTCGGCTTGGAGGCAAAGCCTAAAGGAGCAGCCCCTCCCGGGTTCCTCTTGGCTTCACCGTGGGCAGCCCAACCACGGTTACTAAGCCCCCCCGCCCCGACAAGGCGGGAACCCGCGGGGGGGACCCTTACACACACCCTACCAGTTTATAAAAGTAACATCCGAATCGGTATACAATGGGCGAAGGAAAACGTCACAAGAAAGCAAAACATGCAATTTCGTTTACTTGATGATATATTGTTTCAATCAATCTGAATCAATCAGGGATGGGATCAATTTGAGAGCATATCCCTTCAAATAAAAATAATTTTCCAAAACAGTTCATAAATGACGAACTGAGGTAAAAAAACCTCTTTATAACAATGATAGCTGCAACGACGAAATGAACTAATTAAACTTACAAGAATTATTATTCAAGAATTATTTAAATAAAGCCATAGCTGTGATATTACTGGCGTATCCGATTATGTTATTTGAGTGATAGTAGACAACATAACAATGTTAATTTTTGCCGATCACAACAATATTGCGCCAGTGTTCCGCCTTCGTGTTTTGCTCCAAGTAATGAACTTACAGAGTTATGTATGAAATATCCTGACTAATACTATAAATGCGAAAGTGAATTTATTTGTGACGCTTTCACGCCTAAACAATTAAACCGATTTTAAAAATTCCCCGTATTCGTAAAGCTACATTTTCTCTACTAATATTTTTTTTTTATTCATGCCTAAATCGCTGCACCAATTTTGATGAAAATGTGTAAAAAGATAGATTAGACCTTGGAAAAGACATAAACTACCTTTCATTGCAAAAAAAAGCTAAAATAGGGGATGAAAATGATTAGTGACAAGTTTGTAAATACATTCATCTATTCCGTAGTTTTTACATTTTGAAGTCGTTCTCTTTCCTAAGAGTCTAGTAGTTTGTGTTGATTTTTTTACGTGTACAAACTTATTCACCGCATGGTGCAGTTATTGATATACATATACATATACAAGGAAAAGAAAACTCGCGAATATCTTAGAACTTGTACCAAGTTTACTGGTTACGGTATGTGACCTCGGCAGCGTAATAATAGCCAGCTTTTCACTTTTTTTATGCACCACTGTTCTAAAATATGCCTCTATTGCAGTTATTTGTAACATTGTATTATTATTCAAGGTCCCTAATGTGCAACTTTCAGGTTTTTTATCGAATAACGTAGATTTCGTATTTCAATAATCGTAGATAGTTATTGCCATAGACTAAAAAATACTCCATAACCAAAAAGTAATAATATAGGATATGTCAAATTTGTGAAATAACCTAGCTAAGAACAATTTTGACAATTTTAAGACAGGATATTCTCAATAATTCCAACAACGCATACCTAATGATAATAAAATATTAAGGAGATTAAGAAAATGTAGAAGAAACATACAAATAGGCTTATTGTCTACATATTTACCGTAGACAACTCTTAAATTTACATACAAAATTAGTAAATTCACTCGAAATGTCAAGATTCCTCGAGACGTGGGTGGCTTGTCGTGAGTATGGCAAACATTAAAGATTACAGTAAAGGACTTTAAAACCATAAAGGAAGTTTATATAATAAAAATGGACAACTTCTGGTTGCTAGCGCTACATTTGAAAACACCTACTTTGTATCAGAAAATAGTGGAATATTTTGAATGTCCCACATCGATCGACAGTCGTGTAAGTATGATGATTATATTTGTCATTATTTCAACTTCTTGATAATGTTTTTACAGTAAAAATGCGCTGCACTCTGACACATCAATGGTCTTATTCTATATATATTTTCTCAGTGCCAAAATTCTTCTAGCCCAAACAAAGCAAAGCTTGCACACTATGATAACTAGATAACTGAAAAAATCCATATATAATTTATTGTTTGGAAATTTATACACATTAACACCCAGACACAGAAAACGTTTATGTTCCTTACACAAATGCTTGTACTGAGTGGGAATCGAACTCACTGTGTTTTTTTTTAATAAATACTATGTTATATTTGAATTATTCATATATTTTGAACTCAAACATTTTGAGTGGTTCACATCGGTAGAGACGGACGCATAAGTATACGCGATGATGATTATATTTGACACTAGCTGCGCCCAGTGGTGTTACCCGCGATTTTCGGGAATAAAAATAGCTTATGTTGTAATCCAGGATATAAGCTATCTCGCTACCAAACTTCATCCAAATCCGTTGAGCCGTTTCAGCGTGAATGAGTAACAAACATACACACATAAATACAATCTTTCGCCTTTATAATATACCTAAGTGTGATTGCGGCAGACTTATAACCACGCCAACCTTGAAGCACCACCAAGGACCACCCAAGTTGGTTTCAAGTCAAGTACTAAAAAGCAATAATCACTTTCAATTTACCCAAATTAACACCATGTCGTGAGCAATCCTTTTTATATGTCGAACAATCACACCATGTTGCAAGACTATGGGAATCTGATGAAACCGTGTGCTCATCTCCGCAGCCTTCAATATAATGACTGCTGGCAGTGGCTATTTACGCCTGGATGGTACATTCATCTATATAAATTGAAGTGTCTGTTTGTAACGTCAAAATAACAGCTTTTTACTAAATGCATTTGAAAGTATATACGGTACTTTTAAATTTTTGTTAACAGTCTGTTTTTTTGTAAGTACCATGGGCTAATTTTATTTTAGAAAAAGAATATATTTTAAGCTACTCTTTATAACATAAACTATCTGCCAGTGAAACTCTCATCAAAATCTGTCCAGCCGTTTTGGAGAATACACAGACAGACAGACGGACGGACGGACAGGCACATAGACAAACATTTTAAAAATTGTTTTTTAGATATACTTTCAAATGCAAATAATAAAAAGCTGTTATATTTACAAACAGACACTTCAATTTTATTAATTTGTATAGATTTAGATTTAACGCCTGATTACTACCCCGGAGGAAATATTTTAGTAGCTAACGATGCTGATATAACTTTGATCTACATGATTAAACAACAATTATGAGCCATTGTTTAGTGTACAAGTAGAGCGAAACGTATTAGAATTACGTCACGAACGATACCCGAATACCATACGGTTTCGTAACGTATGTCGTGCGCTCAGCGGGCACCTGTCATGTCTGATGTAGCGGGTTCGAGTCCCGAGTGACACCGGCGCGTGACTGTCGCAACCATTCTAGATATGTGTGGAGTTGAGATAAGGTGCGGCACATTCAACAAAGCAACACTGCGATACCCTTACGCTGACCTCAGTGACGTAGTGGGTCGTTTAACCCACTGTCGCGGGTTCAGATGTCGGATTTTTTTTTGTGTTCTCATAACTGCGACTCGTTTGGATGTTGGTTATCAGTTGTGTTTATTCCGTATTCCAGTTGTAGGATGGGTGAGCGTTTGAACCGGCTGTTTCCACTTATTAAATAGTCGAAAGTCATGTCAGTGGCCTTGGGGCAACTTTTAAATTCCGAAGCTTTAAGAATAGTTGGCCACTTCCTAACACGAAAGAGGAAGAATTCTAGTCTATAGCATTTTATATTAGTATTCAATGGTGGTAGAAATAGTAATAAAATTATGTCTTCTTTAAGACATACCTAAAAAATATTGTTTTTTCTTTCTCGTCCACCATCCCTAATTCTAGTTCTTGGAACAAATTTACCCACATTTTTCGTTCATGGCGCTCTTAACAAATAGGTTTTGCTTTTGATACGTTTTCAAATATCCCTGTTTGTTGGTAGAAGATATATCTCCGACCTCTTAGCAGTCTTACCTGAAACAAATAAACGTTTAATTAGAATTTATCCAGTGACATAAATAACTAATTAATACAATAGTAATTGCAATTAGGTACAAAGCTAACCGTGTAATTAGAAAATTAAATAAAGTAGGGCAGTATCTGCAAATAATTAGTAATCTATATAGCGCTGTATAATTAAATCTATCGCCATCAAGATAACAACAATCGTGACCGCTTCAGAATACAAAGAGAAATTTATCACTTTCAGATTATGTAAATCAAACAAGATGTGGTTCGTTTACAATCGGGTCCGCGGTACAGTTGCACCAAAAAAATTGGCACAAACGGTTTTATCGAAAACGAAATATTGACGTACACGTACACTTATCCGCATATTTAATATAAGAAATCACGAGGAATTCATTTGGCATTTCGCAATACCGGAATAGCGAAATGCCAAAATACTGCTAAGTCAAAATAATTATTTTCATTGAATTCTTAAAACATTATTCGCCATAAGATTACGCGTTCTTATTACTAAGTTTAGCGCTTGATCAGACCTTATCGGACCCTCCATGGAGAACCAGCAGAAACTTCTAATGGAAGGATTACTTTACTTTCGCCAATATGAAGAAAAAAATGTTAAAAACATTCTACGTATAATACTGTTTGTCAATATTGAAATATTTTGCTAGTCGTCAATAGGCCATTGCATTTTATCATTAATATATAATCATCATTGTAGTACGCCTTCTTGACCAAAATATTTTATATATACGTATGATAAAACTTGATAGCACTTTCCGAAACTTTATTATAGAAACGTACACTACATGTACGTGTATTATCCAAGAAAGTTCCAATGACTTATTGTAATCGAAATCTTGGTATGCTCAAGTTATTTTTGTTTCTAGTGTTATAACTATGAATACTATGTTACTCAAATATTACTTCTCATATTAAAACGTTAAAATGAAAGTTGCAAGCTCCTGTCAATCTCATTACCATCATAAATTATATTCTACAAAACTATCAAACATAACAAACATTGTATGATAAAATTATATACAATATCGATGCAGTATATTGCTGCAGTATCGATAATTTACCTATACTGCCAGAGAAATAAACCCAGGAATTGGTCAGCAGGTCACATGTAGTCAAAAAGCGTCTAGAGAGGTGTTACATTCTAACAAAATGGCCGAATCAAAATATCAAAGGCATAAAGATTATGAAATGATTTGATTACAACGTTTTTTTCACTCACAACCCATACTGATAGTTAACATTATTGACACCGGAAACAAAACCTTCAACCCGTTACATAGAAGCCAATTTCAAATGTCACTGTCAATCACACTAGTATGTATCGACGCATCACAACGAGGAAAGTTACATAACTTTTATCGACAATGCAATCGATTGACACTTGACAGCTCTATTAGTTATAAAATCGCAATTTGACATGGAAAATAGAAGGGCAGTTGGTCACTATGTCTTATAGTGTTTGTACACTAGTCTTACTCGATAAAGCCAATTTGTGTGCCAAGAAAAAATTAACAGTTCCATCGGAAATGGATCGAACGAGATCAAAGAGAACTTTACACCATTTATTTGATAGATGACATTCCATCTTAGTATGACTAATGCATTTGCAAAGTTGTATTCAAAACGAAATAAGCACATTTTCCATTTCCTTAGCGTGCTGATGCGGAATTAATGCGCTGTCAGGAGCAGAATGGAGGTGATCGTAGACCGTGGACTAGCACCTGGCGTTTCCGGCACTGCGAAATGCGAGATGAATGCATGTTTCCATTGTCGTGCGTACACAGACCCACTGCAGATGCAATGTCAATTCTTCTATTAGTACCTTGGGTGTTTGTGTTGTATCATGAATGTGTCTATGCACTCTGTGACACAAAGAATCTTAGTGCAAGAGTATTCAAATCTATAGCTTCTTTGGAGGATTTAATTGACCTTAGGGGTAATTCGGTAAGTTAAATTAAATTTGGCCGTTTTTTTTTTCTTGTATTTTTTTTACTTGATATCTCAGCCATTTATGGATTAATTTGTATGTTTTTCAAAAATCGCAAATATAAAATGCTTGCGGAAAAATGTAAGTCAGGTAATTCGATTTTTGAAGTATTTCCCCATTACAAATACTCACTCAAACAGAAAAATATCGTTATTCGATGGAGAATAAAACTCAAACTCTACTGGAAGAATCACAATGTATTGCAAAATGTTCCGAATATGAATAATGTACGAATTCCTACAACGTGACATATCAAGATGCAGTAAACATTTCTAGTTTCAAGCCTAGGCATAGAAATGTGGGTGTTCTTGCCTACTTTATCAAACTGACAGGATCTAAGTTGCCCTACAACCATTCAAGATGCAATTTTGCATGGACTTGAGATAAGACCTTTGAATATTTAAATGAGGGAATGGTTTATTGATGAACTCATCGCAATGTTAGCAGTTGTTTATTTGATCTACTCAAGCAATATGTCCATTTGGAATTATTTTTCGGAATTTTTCATCTTTTTCAGCTTTAAGTAATTAGTAGCTAAACCATTCCAGTGTTCGTTTGCACTGTTTTTTAACCGATTCCAAAAAGGAAGAGGATATCAATTCGGATGTTTATATATTTTTTTATGTATGTTCACCGGTTTCTCCGCCATTTATCAACCGATTAGGAAAATTATAACCGAAAAAAAAAATAGTTTAAAGGATATGCTTTCAGATTGATCTCATAGAATTTTTATCAAAACTCGGTTCAATAGTTTGATTTTAAATCAAAATAACTGGAAAAATATGCATTGTAAATGATATTACATGTTTTGCTACTTTGAAGGTAATGGGGTCGGTTTTTTTTTTCATATTATCACTAATAACATATTATTATACGTTTAAAATACGAGCTCTGCTAACAGTGTGCTTTTAATGAGAAAACCCAGCTGTGACAAAGATTTTGTGAGTGACAAACTATAGCATTGTTCAAAAAAAAAAACTTAGCACCAGACTGATTAACCGTCAAATGTATGAACAACGTAGATCACGCCCAAATACTTGATAATTTAGTGAGCTATTAGCCGAGTCATACAACCTTCCTTTTAAAGAGTGTTGTTTAACTAGAACGAGTATATTTCCTCAAAAAGGATTGGCTTGCCCCATCAATCAAATTGATAAACTTATTTATAAATTGTAAGTTGCCTAATACAGACTGCAATTAAAGATTGTGACGGGAAATTAGCAATTATTTCTCATTATAAGAGGACCTTGAAGAGCTATTTAGGATATTTTTAATTTGAATTATAATGATGTTGGGAGCTAAGTAAATCACCTGTCTAGAGTAGACTTTACTTAGCTCTACTCTACTCTAATCTTTTTATACAATTTTTTTTAAACAATTTGTTTGTTCCGTCGTTTTATTCTCCTATTTAAACTTGAAACGGGATAAAACGAAAAGCAAGTTTATTTTTTCGCTCAAAATATTACTATAATGATGTTATGATATAACAAAATTCTGTATGTATCTATTACAAAAGTATTTGTTTATAATTATTAAAAGGCCATAGGCTTTTTGAAAAGATTTTGCATCATAAGTATGGACCGTAACCCTATTACGAAGCTAAAATTAATGTATGTCAGGATGTCCTATCTATTTTATTTATCTAAAGCTATATTTTTCTTTTTATCTTATCGGTGAGTTCTATAAAGTGCCGAAATCATAATTGAAAATAATTTAATTTAATTTTAATGAATTACTTTAGTTCATTACTTTACTTCAATAATTTTACTTTAGTTAATTACTTTAGCTCTGCCTTCTGCACTGCAGGCCGTGGGTTCGATTCTCATCCAGCATAAACATTTTTGTGAAAAAACAAAGACATCTGTTCTGTCGGGATGTGAATAAATTGTGACATTTCTATGTATTTCCAAAATATTAAGTAAAATCTACTAATCAAGTACCTATAGTACAAGCTACGCTTAGTTTGGGACTAGTAGGCACTGTGTCAAATATCCATGACTATTTGTTTATTTAAATCGGGTGTATGGACACCTCTTGTAACTTGGAGCCCTCAAAAATCAAAATACCCTTGTTAATACAAGACTGCTATATCAATTTTCACATAAAATAACCAGTGCCCTATGATTAGCGTGTACAGATAGCCAATCTCTGTAAGGCTATGTAGGACGCCGTGCTCAACAAATGAAGAGAATAATTTATAAGCCTAAGTATATTATTGGTACGTGTGAAATGAACGAGCGTATAGGTTGATCACGATTAATAAATAAGCAGCAATCACTTTATATCATTCAACAAAAAAATTGACCACAATTATTATATGAGTTGAGGCCATTTTAAGACATTCCATGCCTTATGCGTTATCCTACCAATAGGCGGCTATGAAGCAAAGTTGGTCCTGGGTTCGACCCCGTCCGGGGCAAACGTTGTGCGATGAGCATGATATTTATTCTGGGCTGTTTGTGTTGCGCTGTATGTGTCCATGCCAACTGCTAAATGTGGAAACCTAGTAAATGTATGTGTAATCGTTAGAAAAAGATACGCGATTTACAAGCGATTTGGCACGATTCCTGGAAATGACAATCATTTTGTGTTTTTTAAAATAACACATATTTTAATCACCAGATAAAATTTGATCTGGTGATTAAAATATGTGTGTTTTATATTTCTTCCATTTTTCTTTCAATATAGTACAGAGGTATGCTATGTGAACGGTATTTTTTTTTAGGTAACACTCTTAAATATTTCTAGTATTACGAACAAATGACTAGATCACGATCTAGGAGCGCACGCGCAACCTAAGATGAGATGTGAATGTATCATTAATCATTGTTGAGCACGTGTTATGTATTTATTTTATTACAACGTATACTTAATGAGTACTTGAATAATTGAACCAGGTGTTATGAGAAACGACTTTCGAAAATTATTAGTTTCTTACATGAAGATATTACAATACAATAAGACGCAAAAAAAAGGTTGATTATAAAATTAAATTTATAAAATAGTTTTTATTTAGATTTGTCGGTATTGCTATTTTTCGTGAGATGGATTCTAAAAAAATCGTAACTCTAATTTTACCACGATCTTGAAAATATTGTGATTCGTCGACCCGTAATTATTTATGATATTTGCAAAGTAATATCATATTACCTACATGTCGTCTCAAAAACCTTTATGTAGCGTAACTTATAGATAATTTCAAAGTACCTGCTTACGATCAGACATGTCCCATTAAAGTCCTAGATTGTGCCAAGACTGCTAATCCTATTAAGTGAATTGCATTTCAACCCACTATTACGAACAAACGTTAGGACGTAATTTACTGTATCTATGTAAAATCTGCTTTTCGTTTTGGAATGCAAAGCAAATTTCGTCTCGTGTTTTCCTGTTTATGCCATGGAAGTGCTTAACTAAGTTAATGCCTTCTTAGCTATGCCTTCTTAACTATTCTTAATAAGGATAATGTGTTCTTCGCTTAATGTGAGTCGAGTTTTTTCTTATTGATAGAATTTAACTTTCATATATAAATTTTTACATCCTACCCCTCAGGCATATAGGAAAAAACTATTAAATTATTTTCTATTCCGTTATTTAATTAACTATAATCATTCCAAATAATCTCATACTAAGATTTTATGCGCATAAAATACGCCTCCGTGCGTGTAATTATACGCGTCATTCCGGATTCCACAATATTTCATAATATAAGTACATACTATTACTCAAATGTTACGTTTTTAACGGCCATTTGATGTAAGTGGATCTCAACATGCGTTGTGTGGCAATATTTTATAGTTACGTTTATTAATCCATATAAACTTGAAATTCTGAAAATGGACGATCGAGATTTGGCCAAAGCAACTGCGGCAAAAACAGTCCGCTTTAGGTAGCACAAAATGCCAATTGTTCAATTTGAAATCCTTTGAAATTTCCCCGTTTCAATCTTATATAGATTTGATATACAAAATTCCTAGTTGATTTAGCTATGATTATTCTACCACGAGCAAAATTGGAGCAAAACAATGAATCTTTTTTATATCTTATTAATTTCATTTATTTCTACTATTGTATACACTATGGAATACTTTGTTACGTTATTAACCTAAAGTAAAATCTAAATAATCACATGTCAGAAATAAACATGAATTAATGAAAGATAATTTCAGTTATCTACCGAATAAAAATAACTTTCAGTTCAATTATTCTTTGCACAATCCATATTTCCAATATTTTTATTACTTTCTGAGCAAATACGAAACAAAAATTAATATTTTTTTGGAATCTCTCCTTTGAAAGGGACACGAGTTCTTTTTCTTGTGTATCAACTGGATAGATTGGGATAAGTTTGATAAATAGACAGAAAAGAATACACCATTATAACTATACATTACAACAAAGTACTTATTATAACTGAAAAGCTATTTACATAAGTAAGTATTACATCTTCGAGATAAGGTGTAGAAGTGTTTAATTGCCGTAAAGTCGTATACAATCGGCTTACAAGACTCATTACCATATATGTAATTATTATCTAAAATTGAGCTCAAATTGACTTATGCAATACAACTCTTCACATTCTAGTTGTTAAAATGTATTTCTCTTGAGAGTACTTGGAATAAACACGTAATAAAGGGATATTATTTATTATTAAGACTATAAAACCAATCTAAGGTGCAATTATATGCGATAACTCAAGATACAGTAAAAATAGACGACAATACTTAGACATATTATTCCATAATTGGGAAGATAATAAAATAACAAGAGTAATCGAAGAGTTTCCTCGCGAGGTACAAGCGTACCCTAAAATAAAGAACGAACTAATTTAAAATTGGAAATAATAACGATTTTCGTACTTCTCCATAACATTTAAAAAAAACATCTGAATCGGTATACAACGGACGAAGAGTCGCAGATGATATATTTTTGCCAGTTATTTTGATTTAACAACTAAACTATTTATCGGATCTCGATAAAATTACCATAAGACCAATCTTAAAATAATAATAGTCTAAAATAACGGAATAACGGTAAATAACGGAATTCTGAGATAACCAATTAACTTTCAAACCGTAGAAAAATCAAAAATGAAAAAGAAAATAAGATTTTATTGCAAGATAATAACTATTTTTGAAATCCTTTTTTTTTTTGGTAAAATTATTCCCAGGTGTAATTTAAGCCTTGTAGTTCGCTGGTTCAAACCCATGAATTTTTCACTTCAAAAATGTATGTGCTCAATACCACATTCTCGTAATGGAAAAGGGTTTTCCTTCACCATTACGTGATTATTATTGTGAGGAAACCGGCATGTCACCAATCCGGATTGGATTCTCATGATCAACCCCAATTTACTCTCAATTAACGAGAGTATGCCGGTGTCCCTGCAGTGGGAACATAAGGCTGGTACGGAGTTTAACGCAATATCCAAACTTCACTATCGTCGGCCCAAATCTGTCGCGGCATTTTCACGCCTCTACGGGGGCGAGTTGGGAAATTGTATTAAGTACAAGATAAAATGAGTGACGTGACATTCTCGCATTATGTAGATAAAGTCTGGTGTAAGAGCAAAGGTACAGTGAGCTTGGGCACACACCTACTGGCCCATTGCCCTTCGATCCGGTTCCGACAGAATTTAAACCAACATATGCCAGTGAAATTATAGGCGCTTGAGTCGTTGTATACCTGTCCTGGCGGTCCTCACAACCTAAAATATATCAAGCTGTTTAGGCTACAGAACATGCCAAAGAAATATACATACATACAACATAATCCTCCTTCTGACGCAGTCGGGTTAAAATAAATATTAACTTTTCTATTGTACCTGCTTAATAGTACTCTAGTTTTTACTCTTTCAGCATTGCAACAGCCTCATGTTCTGAATAATAAGATTAGCCGCTGACATGCCATACATCATGATAAACCGGGGACATTACGGAGTAGGTGAAAGGTTCTGCAGGTTGCAAAAACGCCCACTTGAGTAATTTATCGGTCTGTAGATTAGGAGCTTACAATTAAATAGCCTATGTTACGTATGTTTGAGGATTGTAATGTTATTTAGAATCACATTTAATTCTAATAACCCATTTGGCTTCTTCATAGTCGAGTAAAAGTTTGGATACATTCTGCATATATAATATTAATTTTCTATTCTAGGAATATAGTATTATATTTTCGTGAAAATAGGTTTGGTTAATAAGTAAGATGATCTTACAAAATATATCTGAATGTTGTAATTTCATTAAACTTAAACAAACTTTATTTATGTTAGTAACACAGTAAAATATCATTTTTTTTAATCACTTTCCGTATCGTACCAGCCTCTAATATTCCCACTGCAGGGCCACCGGCCTACTCTTGATAATTGAAAGTGAATCACTTTGCACGTCATTAATTTTTTTAAATACGTCATTAACGTACATTATCTGTCCCGGTTTCCCTTAACCTAAAATACGCCAGGCGACCTTGAATTGGTCCTTTTATGGAAAGCGGTTCTCCCACTGTTGAGAAATGCGTCTTCAGAATGAGGTGAAGATGTGATAACTTAATGAATCTTACATTATTAATCAATGAGAAATCGAAGAATATAATGAAGGTCTGTAAATACTGGGACAGTTGTATTTCCAGTCTGAGAGATCGCAATTTTTAATATTATTTCAATGGTCAATATTCGAAAGCGTTGTATACGTTATGGGCGAAGGTAACCACTTAACATCAGGCGAATTCCCTGTGTCGCAGATGGCATGGATAAAAACAGAAACACAAAACACCCAAGACCCGAGAACAAACTTTGTGCTCGCCACAGGAAGTGTGTCGCTCGCTTCGAAGCCAGGGCTACTTACTAAACCACGGAGCCGCCAATTATTCCAATAAACTTAGATAACAAGACTGATAATCTTATGGTGTAAGATCATACTATAAATTTATTAGTTACGTATTAGTACTGTAACAAAACGTGTAGACCATAGTTGCATAAATGGTTCACATAAATAGCTCAATAAATAAAATGGTTGTGTTGTGTAAGATCGTGAAACTGTTTCCTGAAGGCTAAATTGGTCCCGTAATTCTGATTGCTTGTCGATAGAATGTAGGCCACGCAAAGCCTCAACAGTTTATCTCAAAATGATAATCTCTGAACATTAAATCAGCTGAATACTAACAGATTTATACAAACTCTGTAGGAAATACGATTGACTTCAATCTAAATCTAAATTTTTTGAAGTATTGTTAAATAAATAAATAAAAAATATAAAAAAAAAAAAAAAAAAAAATATACAATAGTAATAGTTAGCGCAAGAATATCTATAAATGTTTACGATGTAAACATGTTTACGATACTTGTGCACGGAATAATCAAAGATTTATTTAACAAAATGACAGAATTTATAAATGAAAAAAAAAACCGATCAATAATTTCAAAGTAGCAAACTACGCAATTTCGTGTATTTGGATTACATATTTTTTCTAGTTATTTTGATTTAACATCCAAACTTTTGAACCAATTATAATAAAAATTGTATGGAATCAAATAAAAAAAAAACCAAATCGGTTGATAAATGGCGGAGAAGTCAGTGACATATTCACCGAACATAAAAAAATATATAAACCTCCGAATAAAAAAACCTTCTCCTTTTTGAAGTCGGTTAAAAATCCAATGAACCGAGTGCAATAAATTCTTGCATTCCTTTTTCATTCATCTTACAGGTGGAAATTTTCTTTATGTGTATGAGAAATGCTCTTTCAAATAAAAAAAAAAGTCATAATCGATCCACAATTGGCAGACATATCGAGAAACAAAAAAAAGTGAAAAATTCATTACAATAGACCTTCACTAGAGTGACCTTCAGATTGAAAGTCGGCCTGGACCACCACGCTACAATATAAGCTGGTCAACGAAGAAATTACTACTACAACTAAGAACAGATATCTTTGCTTTTCTTAATCGTGTTACAGCAGCATTTCCGGCGTCTGCAAAGCACAGATAATTTCGTAGCTGTGTTACAGGAGCACGACTTAGGCAGTAACAGTAATTAGGTATGTTGTAACAATTTGTGGTATTACAGTAAACATAGTAAGAAAAGGCTTGTAGTGAAATGTGGGCCAAAGGAGTACCTATAATAAAGGGTTTCTAGACAGTCAGACAGTTCTAGAAATTTCCAATGCAAACAATGATCGGCTTTGTATTTTCGATCCAAAAAGAAAAAAATAGTTCCAACTGGTCCGATAGATGACTCTGTTTTGTCTTCGGTTGACGCAAAAGGTATTAAAGTCAAAATCACGATACCAAAAATGTTTGATTGATGGAAAAAAGTGTGTACTCTATGGGTCATATTTTATAATTAAATTTCTAATCATCTACCGTACCAGCCTCTAATGTTCCCACTGCAGGGACACCGGCCTACTCTGGATAATTGAGAGTGAATGGGCTCTGATCTACCACGGTAGCCCAATCCGGATTGGTAGATGTCACATATCGTCGAATTTTTGGTTCTAAGACATGCCGGTTTCCTCACGATGTTTTCCGTCACCGTTTTGAGAACGTGGTATTGTGCACATAAATTTTTTCAAGTGAAAAAAACTCATTGGTGTACGTGTGGGTTTGAACCACCAACCTTCAGATTGAAAGTCGGCGTCTATGCCCCTGGGCCACCACGCTCTAATCATCTATTTGTCTAAAATGTTTATTCTAATTTGATTCAAATAAAAATATTTCTATCGAATGTTGACATTGACATTTAATTTGTTTTTGACATCCATAAATTTATCTGGATAAGACGAGAAATGCGTATGATACATTTTTGACATAATATCAACTCCAGCAAAGTCGATATCATGGCAGTGAAATATCTGCACTGTAATATTAACACAAAAAAATTCGCCAAGGCTGGTAACACCGTTGCTATGCTATAGAATTGCTTCCAACGTAGCTACGGATTCGTCAACAACACATCAACATTCTACCATGCAAGGTTCATGCATTCGTGAACTTTGACAGCAGATAACTATGCCAGTAAAACCTGAATAACACTTGGCGATCTTTGCCAATAGCTCCCGAACCTTAATGAGTGTGCAAATTATTACCCATGCATTATAATTAAAACATTGACACAGTTGACCGCTCGAGTGTACTCATAGGGCAGTGTTACACAAATTACGCCACACAAACTCCCATTTTGATTGCGCTCACGTATAGAAAGTATACAACGGAAGGACACCGTTCTAAACTTACGCACGCGATATACAAAATCAGATCCTGACTTGTGCAATATACTTTTCTCGACGAGGATACTAATTGCTGTTGGAGTTAAGACCTTGTGTTTGGAGTATTACGGCCAATTATCTAGTGAAACTAGAATTAAGTACTGTTATTAACCTGATCGATTTTCGACTTATGTGTCCGGCATTATGTAATGTAACGGGCATTTGTGATTCTATTGTTGTTATCTAAATTAATGGTTACATTGTGTAACTAAACGTCTTCATTTGAATCATTAATTGATAATAAACGCTTTGTTATTAGAAAATAATATTGTAGCTTGTGCTTTCTTTACTAAAGAATGAATAATTACATATATCAAGATTACAATTACGTTACGAACGTAGGTATATGTATACGTAACATATTAGAACATCATTATGTTAAAAAAATTATATCACTTACGTTGCTAAAGAAATGGAATTTTTAATGTACGTTTAGGATTGAGTGTTTGGAAACTAATAATAATAATATGAAGAGGGTTGAACGGTAGCATTATTTGCTAAAAAAATTTACACGAATCGAGCTTAACCCGATACTTGAAGTGATTTAAAAGAGTGATTAAATACTTTACATGTGCGACTTACTTGCAACTGCATTTATATTTTTAATTACATTTTGGCTCCATTAGAAGCTTGCATTCTTCCTTCAAGAAACTGATTTTAAAAGTTACCTGAAAAAAAAAAAACACATTTTATTAGTTTTGTACCGAATAAAAACATTTAAAATATGATATCAAAACTCAACAAAACTATTTCTTGAAGTAATTTTAACTTAAGTTAAATATTATATAAATGCAATTAATATGTCTAGTGATTAAAAGCTTTTGATACTAGCACCACGTGACCTAGTTGTAATCCGGAAAGAACCAAAAGCAAACAATAATTTTCATTGACAATACACCATTACATTCTAAACTGAAAGTAATATTACATTGCAAATTAAAAGATCTAAATCAATACAGGTTCATTGAAAAGTTCCACTGAATCAATTGTACAAAATCACGTTATTTTAACAAAGATACCGGAAACGATACCTCTAGAAGCGGCTAAAAAGTCACGAAGTTTCTCGTAACAACCAATTATTGTTCTAAGGACTATTAAGAGTTTTTAACACGATTGTAAGTAATACAAGTTAATTTTACACAAAATGTGAAAACCCTCGTCGTGGTGAATGATAATGAGCTGATGATCTTTAAAGCCCTAAACAGATTTTCATAACTAAGAACTATTTCGATGCCGTCAGTTTTCAAACAGAAAAAACCGCATCAGTTCGGTTTCATCCGTTCAGGAGCTATGATGCCACAGATACTCACATACACAGATTTTACTTATTTATTAAATGTTTAAGGTTAGATCTAACTGAATCAATTAATAACACTAGCTGAACCACTAGGTGTTGCCCACAGTAAAATTGTCAATAAAGACAATGGGATATTGATCTATCTATCGTCGTATCGTCTATTGCAGTGTTTTTCAATCTCTATGAATACGCGACCCCTTTACAGATAGAAAAATTCTGGCGACCCCCTTGGACCGTAGAAAAACAAAGTTAGTAACTCAAGAAACTATGTTTAAGATTTTCTACCATTATGTAAAGACCTACACTCTGCAAGAAGCTGCGAGGACACAAAAATATCCTTTATTTTTTCCTTTCGCCAGCGACCTCACAAGTAAGGCTTCGCGAGCTTAAGGCTTAGAGGGGCCTAAGGGTCGCGACCCACAGATTGAAAAACACTGGTCTATTGTATCCATTGGGATACAATGGTAATAATGGTTTTGACTTTGACATTACTAAGTGACACTAAGTGTGATTCACCCTTCCGCCAGAAAACAGTAATGCGAGCACTACTGTTTGGCGGCAGATTCCAGTTATGGTGGCAGAACCTCTCCGGACAAACTTGGCACAAGTTCTACTGCTACTTTCGGTTGCTCCTTTATCATCACCCAAGAGTTACGTGTAGAGAATCAAAGGGTACACCTACGGATGTACGGTAACTGGACTAGTTCTGGTACTAAATCTTGCAACAATAATCTCTTCCTCATTAACCTGTTAATCGGATTAATATTATTACACAATGAAATGTATACGCAAGTGGTCGTTACTATTATGTCACGCCTATCTCTAAATGGAATGAAAATTAGAATAATTGTTTTAGCTACGTGTTGTAATCTAATAATATCATGATACTGAGCTCGCACATGTTGATAAATTTGAGTATAGTTCTCCAGATGACATGTTCTCCTGGACCACCCAAGGGATACTTGTATGGGCGATGTGGGCATTCACCTACGGACGCAAGCTCCACGGTCCCCCAAATAACGTGGTCGTTGAATCCCCTGATATACGCCTCTGATATAACCCTGCGAAACCTAAGAGTTGACGGAAAATAATACTATTTTTTGAATTCATCATCTGAACCGCAGCGAGCGCGTTGACGTATCATACGAGATACGTCAACGCGCTCTCTGACGTCAACAAATGAAAAATCTTGTTCCTTCTGTCGGTACGCGAGACGTATGGACAGAAGGAACAAGATTTTTCAATGTTTCAAAATAACAGTTATTCAATCGTTGAACCCATTTTTTTAATAACGCTCTAGGACTCCCTGTGTCGTAGGTGGCATGGACAAACACCCAAGACTCGAGAACAAAATGTATGCTCGCCGCACAAAGTGTGCCCCGGCCGGGATCGAACCCGGGACTCCTCACATCGAAGGCAGGGATAACCAACTAAGCAATAGAGCCGTGGTACTTGAGGACATGCAACCATAAGGTTACGCAAACAAATCGACGCGCGTGTGTGATCTTGCTCAGCATACTGATGATAGATCGAAGACGTATCACGTGAATAGCCATGTTGGGTAATAGGTACACTAAATAAGGAAAGTGGATAAACTGAATTCGGAAGCAGAGCTTGATACACAATCGTTATGAATATAAAATGTTTTGCATATTCGATTCGTTTTTGCAATGGATGATTTATTTTGCCGCAAAATTTTATGAGCATCGCAATCCGAATTTTATGAGTATCGTATCAACGTGAATATTCTTAAAAATCCTTATTTTTTTAAGAGGGAAATTTGAAAAATAGAATTATTCCCCAATTCGTCCAGGTAGAACTGGCATCATACCCATTTATGTCACCAAAAAGTAATGATGCGAACGACTTATTTAACAATCGTAAAAACCGACATCTATAGATTATTTTTTCTTATTTATAACATTTCCATCAACTATGGAATTCAGTTATTTATTTGAAAGTCGGATCGCAGATCTCTATAAAACAGGCATTTGGTCTAATTAAGATATCCGAGGCACACTATAAATGTCATTGTAAGTTTAGTCACTCAATTCGTATTTTTGCAATGGCTTCTTTATGATATTATGAATATATTATGTAAATAGCTTATGACATACAAAAAAACTGTCACAGTAAACGGCTTTATAGCTTGATCTACGGCCGGAGCAAAGTGTGTGCGATGAACATAAAGTTTGTTCTGGAGTTTTTGCCATGTTTTTCTATATTTCTCCATAGCATATGATACATAATTCTAATGGCCCTTGTATAGTAATTGTTGCATTCTAAGTGTGCAAACTTAAAACGTCATTAGCAAAGACATCGCGTTACAAACACATAAACAAACATAGAGCTGAATTGAACCTGCTCTTTTTACAGTCCAAGATTGTGGACTCCAGTCGTATTATTTTGTAGTCATTTCATCAGGCTATCAACACTCACATTTGTAACATAAAGTAAAAAATATTCTATCAATCCTGGACTTCGTCATACGTGCAGGCAGCAGGTTTTCATATCCCGTTTAAAAAAAAAAATTATGCAGATCTGCCACCACATCTGGAATCTGCCGCCAAGTAGTAGTGGTTGCATTACTGTGTTCCGGTGGAAGGGTGTGGCTGCCGGTGAAATCACATGCGCATGAGACGAGTCTCGAGTGATGGACGCAGCAGGATGAATGCGACGCAGTAAAGATTTGAATCTCATACTGAGTCGCACGCATTATTGTTGTCATGGGCGAGGGTCACCACATACCATCAGGTGGGCCCTCAGCTCGTTCCGTCACATATTCACATAAAAAAAAAACTCTTATGATTCAGGTCTTGGGACACCTAAAGGGGTACGAGAGGGTACCGGACTTAATATCCGCTCTACTCGCTAAAACCCACAGCACTGCGAGTAGCCACTGCCGCGTTGGAATGAGATGTGATCTATCTAGCATTGATGTGGACTAACTGGTAGATTATGGTAATCGAGAACCCGTCATAGACATCGACATCTTCAAGCTTTCGCCTGCGGTCAGTGCCTCGTTCACGCAGATGTCAATTGCAACACATTGCTCTTGGCTATAATTAGGATTTGATTTGTATACGTAATCAAAACATCAATCGCACGATTTTATTGCACGCATATTTTTTTAAGTATTACCGACAAGTTGTATTCCTACATGATATGAATAAATAAATATTCGTAGACATTTCATACGGTGCCATCTAGCCTTTGGGGCTAGCATAGCTTGTACTGTGGGAACCAGATTTCTGATAGAATCCCACTGCAGGGACACCGGCCTACTCTCGATAACAGAGAGTGAATGGACTTTGATCTACCGCAGGAGCCCAATAACATGTCTTCTAATTTTTAGTTCTAAGACATGCCGGATTCCTCGCGATGTTTTCCATTACCGTTTCGAGAACGTGGTATTGCGCACATACATTTTTAAGTAAAAACCTCATTTTGCATCACAGGGTTTGAACCAGCGATATTCAGAATGAAAGTCGGCATCTGTACCCCTGGGCCACCACGACTTCGGGAAACGGCTAAGGGCAGTTTATGCATAATGTTTTATAACCACTACAATAAAACATTGGCAGCGGTTATGACACCAACAACTTCGGAAGTACGAGCACGCGTTGGTATCAGTTACACAATCGGCGTAAAAACTGTAACAGGCAATTGTTTTGAAACACTTACCCACTTCGGGTAATTAAAGTCGGTATTTCTAGGTCATGGAGTCGAAGGCTTCGTTGCTAGAAAGTTTTTAGGGTACCGCTTCTAAAAGTTATGGAGAATGCCCTATTAGTATACCTACAGCGTCTGTCTGTCCTACTTATAAAGGGTTGAATGTTTTGAACCATTTCCGCAGAGTTCGACATGGGTAATTTAAAATAAAGGTAAAGAGGTTTCTTCAAGGTAGGCGAAGGATCTAGCACGATGTTTGCAGATGTCTAAAAGCAATAGTAATAGTTAACATCAGATGTGCTGTATTCTGTATTGTTATTTGTCTTTCACATAAAAAACGTAGCGGGTTGACTTTTTCATAGAATCTGTGTTATTATTATAAATACCTACATGTAAACAATAGATAATACGGGACCTCGGGTAAGCGAGTACGAATTGAGCTTAGCCATTTTTTTAAACTGACATTGAACGTACAATACTTTAAAAGATATTTAACGAAGTTAAAGGTATTTTAAGAACGGCGTTTCCTATATCCTGTCATTTTCTATCCGTGTCCTAGCGTGCCAATTAGAATCATCGTTAACAATTCTACCCGCGTTAGTAGATTCAAACCCTCTCACGGACGGGGGTAATATTCTTTAAAACGAGGGGTAAAATTCTGTTTTAAGTTGAATTTACGTAATTTAAGTAAAATTAGCTAATTTATGAGTAAGTTTGTATGAGCTCGCAGAACAAGTATGTTCAGCGTATAAAGCCAGGCAAACTCTATTGTTTTTTATTTTAGATTGCACAGAAGGCTGAGGATAATGACAATTACCGTTATAAATGATTGTAAAAACTATCCACAGCAGTTTTAATTCCCCAACAGGTATCAATAAATCTCACGGCTGCCGACTCGTGCGTACAAATACAAGTTTTGGCTAAACTGGGTCATTATGTCTGTCATCATTTTAGCTTTGATCGCGATAGATATGCATTGTATTGATGTTTTATGTGCAGTTTGCAAGGTCGTGCTTTGTCTGTTTGCTGTTATTACTGGTTTGACCCAGATTTCGTGCGCACCAGACCTTATTATTACTTAGATAATTGCATTAAAATAAGACTAGAAGCCTAGTACTTACACGAAAAGTGATGCAATCCCGTATAAGTCAATGGTGTCTTAGTGGTTTAAGCGACTCTAGTGTGCAAGACCTTGCCTTAACGTCAAATAATCCTCTTCCACAGACCCCACGGCTCAGTTAGTAGCAGCTCTGCATTCCGTACTTTAGGTCATGATTTCGATTTCCACCAGGGACAAACATTTGTGTTATGATTATAAATGTTTGTTCTGTGCCCATATGTTAAAAAATATTCTATCAATAATCTGGCTCGCATAGTACAAGTCATTCTTAGTTTGGGACTAGATGGCGTGATTTTTTTTTTATTTGTGTTTTTCTACATTTGAAGGCAATTTTTTTGGACTGGCAACATAATTCGTACACTCGCGTGGCGGCAATAAAATACGTGTTAATATGCATAAATAAATAAATATTAATTTACATGTAATAAGCTGTCACCATGCAAGCTTACAGGGAACTCACTTTAGGCTTCATCAATGACCAAAATTTTGTTTTATATTCTTCCGTGTATCCATGGCTTAACATTCGTCCAATATAAATTTTCATACAACTGTAATCATCAATTAGAACTGAACCTTAAGTACCCAGCAATTACTTCCAACGAGCTGTGAGAATTAATTTAGACAGGTTCACACCGTTGGCGGTGCAGCCTCATTCTGTAATCAATTTGCGATTTCGAAATAATGCGCATGCGTTTACGCACACTTAACGCTGTCCGCCGCGAACCTTGACGCACTGAGCTACATGTTGAGACAAAATTGCTCGTGTTTTAAATAACTATGGTTACTCAGGTATTTAAGGAATGTAATCCATAATAAATAAATAAATTACTGACTAAATAGATACTGCTTTTTGCTAAATTTCATGACTCTAGGTCAACGGAAAGTACCGTATAGGTTTTGATTCCCTTGCGAGAGTCAAAATATGTGGCTTAAACGGAGCATTAACAGCCATATTTTTTGGTTGCGTTTTTTAAATAAATATCTGGTTCAGTCGCGATTTTTGAATAACGACAAGACCCCCAAAATAAGGCGCTGAGAATACCACGAACATCATATATGTAATTTTTTTTATGTGACTAAAATTACGAGACGAGTAGTCAGGTGAGCACCTGATGGTAAGTGGTTTCCGCTGTCCATAAACAATAGAAATACAACTCGTATCTTGCCCTACTAAAGTATGAGAAGACATAAGTCGCATCGCGTTGGTACGAGGATGTTCGCCTCAAGTGCCTGTAATTTCACCGGCGTCCACACCCTTCCACCGGAACATAATGCAACTGCACTACTGTTTGGCGGCATATTACCAGGTGTCGAGGCAGTACAAGTTCTACTGCTACTTTGGGTTGCTCCTTTCGTACCAGGGGACACGTGTAGGGACTCTGATGGTAATTACTAACGGACGCGAGTAGCAATACCCCCCATTATATCACCATCAGGTGAGATAGTGGTCAGACGCTGGCCTATAACGGATAAAAAAAAAACAAAAGCGAAATGAATTACAGGTGTCCTTGTAGCGTTGCATACTTCTACAAAGTACTTAATCTACTAATTATTGGAACGTAATACAGTTTAAGCAACTTCCGTCACCTACTCTAAGTAGATCCAATCGGCTCCCATTTCGCATTCCTTCTTGCGATATTGAATTGCGTTCGGGCGTAACATTTGGAAATCACCCAGGTATTAATTTGCATGTGATTAAGATTAAAACAAACTATACGTGTAATATCTTTATATATACTTGTATTGCAGTTGTCATGAGCGGACGTAACCACTTAACGTCAATTGGCCTTGAGTTTATCCCGTCACTCACTACTATATCAGTATAAAAATATATATATATATCTCGTTCCATTTGGGCAAATGTATCACGACCAAGTTTCAACTTTTATTGTGGTGGATGTCATAGAATGTGCTGCTTTAGTAGTTATTAAAAAAAACTGAATACTTAATAGTTAAATAGTTAATTAACTGCCCTTGCCACTCAATTGGTAGTAGCTCTGCCTTCTGCGCTGTAAGTCGTGGGTTTGAATCCCACCAAGAAAAAGCATTTGTGTGACAGACATAGATAAAACAAAAAAAAAACAACGTTAACACACTCATACCTCTGCACTAGGATTCCCTGTGTCGCAGATGGCATGGACAAACACAGAAACACAAGACAAACACCCAAGACCCGAGAACAAACTTCATGCTCACCACACAAAGCGTGCCCCGGCCGGGAATCGAACCCGGGACCCCTTGCTTCGAAGGCAGGGCTACTACCAACTAAGCCACGGAGCCGTCGATGTTTGTTCTATGTCTGGGTATGTATAAAGAATAATGTATTTGATCGATTTTCATTTTGCTTAGTTTGGGGTAGATGGAACTATGTGAAATTTTCAATTTATGGTTTATGGTATTTCGTAGTGTAAAATAAATATTGAAGGCTCCGTAGCTTTATTGATCGCGCCGTACTTGGTGGTTACCGTGGTGAGCATGAAGTTTCTTCGCGGGTATTGCACGTTTGTCTTATTATTCTGTACTTTTCCATGTCACCTGTGTCACAGGACATCCTAGTGCAAGAGTATGAATGTGTAAACGTTATTACTTTATTACATTACTTGTTCAATGAAACATAGACAAAATTTATATGATCGATTTTCTTAAGCCAACGAGAACAGTTTCCTCTGTACTGCCCAGTTTTCCAACAAACCCGACAGCCACTCACGTGAAAGCGACAGTGACAAGTTTGGATTTCCAATGGCTGCCAATGAAGGAGAAAATGCACGTTTTATAGACCAAGCTTTAGTACTGAGACCCTTTGAGAATTGCCTGAATAATAGACAGATTGTGGTAAACACTTGCCATCAGGTGTCACTATAGTAGCGTCGGATTAAAAAAGGTAGCGGCAAATTAATTGACTATTCATATGAAATTTACCCACTGACAGCGAGTAACAGTCTTAAGTGCTTCATGAAACTTAAACAAACATACGTAATTATCTCCTACACAGTCATCAAATCGTCTGGCAGAGTGGATCTGCCAACACCGCTTACCTGACGACCATTCATCAAGCTATTGAGTATTGAGGCCGCTGTTGAAATAAACACCACCATTAGAGCACCATTGATGAGCACTCACTCTCATAAAGGTTAATAATCAGCAATGGTTGCTTTTCTAGCAAAGTTCATTTTATATTTCTGCCTAACATTAAAGCAAAAATGTGTAAATCATTAATTATAAACCAAGGAGTTTTTTTAGTCAGTCCCATCGTACCCTAAACTTAATTTACACAATTTTTTTCAAAGTTACTAAAGTTTTGTAATGAAAACATGCCACATCTGACAAAGGTTCTGCTAATATACCTATAAATGTTCCTGTGCTATACATATTTAATTTAAATTATCTCATCAACAACTCTTTCAAAAACCAATGATATTTTTGCTTACTTTATTTACACATTTTTGTCTTCCCTTAAGCTTTCAAAGTGCGTGAATAATGGGTTTGAAAACCTCTGTAATTTTAAAGGAGAAATTTCCAAATTTACCTAGGTTTGCTCATTGATGGACGACCAGTGCAGCGTGATTCGACCCAAATCTTTTTATTCTGACTCAGGAGTATACAAAGACTTGCTGTTGGTTATGTGCGGCAGCAAGTCCTAGTTGAGTAGTAGTCCTAGAGCACGTGGTGGTCCAGGGACACAGACGCCGACTTTCAATCTGAAGGTCGCTGGTTCAAACCCACACGTGCACCAATGGGTTTTTTCACTTGAAAAATTTATGTGCGCTATACCACGTTCTCGAAACGGTGACGGAAAACATCGTGAGGAAACCGGCATGTCTTAGAACCAAAAATTCGATGATATGTGACATCTACCAATCCGGATTGGGCTCCCGTGGTAGATCAGAGCCCATTCACTCTCAATTATCGAGAGTAGGCCGGTGTCCCTGCAGTGGGAACATTAGAGGCTGGTACGGCAGCAAGTCCTAGTTGGTTGCTGCCGCACATAAGGTGGCTGTTTCATTACTATAATTACATTAAAAAAATATATTCCTCAGTACCAGAATGTCATTAATTCAGTAAACAAAAGGATAGTTATTTTGGCAATAAAACTTCATACGTCTCATCGTTAATTAGCGCTGTATTTTATTTTTACTGGACCCCATTTTGAGCCTTTCATATCATTATGCGTTCGCGTTGTCTCATTTTTTCTCACATATCACTTCCCACGGAAACATTAGACGGATTATGATTTACTTATTCCATTATTTCTACGCTGATGCTGCGACTGAAAGGTTGCATCATCAGCGCATTAAGATATGAGATGACGCGAGTTGATTGTTACAAACAACAAACTAGAATATGAGCTCCAGAAAATCTAATCATCTGTGTTTTGTGCCTAATTTTTAATTTTAGTAGCGCAACGCGATTCGACTTGGGTTTTCTCATTCTTCAGTACGAGATGACCAGATTCGTATCACTTTTGTATATGGGCGGTAGTAACCACTTAATATTAGTGTCTCGCAACCTCATTTTGTAATAATGCTCATTATTAAAAATGTATACGCTATTTGTAGATTCTTAAATGACAATAGCTGTAGATAAGCTATTCTTATTGTAACGTAGCTATACAATATTCTGGTAAAAAGCCTTATTCTTCAAATACGCTACACCATTTTAGATATATTTTCAAAATTAGGTTTAGAGTTAGTTCTTTCTTAGAGTTTTTGATTAGGAAAATAGCAAAATAGCTTTTTCCTACAATACATAATTGCATGTTCTCTTCACTTGTCTCAAACAAGGGTCAGCATTCATTACTGCGTTTGATGCAACTGACAGCAATGCATTTTATCCAGGGCAACGAACTGATGATCGACGGATGCACTTATCTTGTACCGTGTTGCAATCGGTGCAGTGCATCATAAACTACATTACCCAAATCATTTACCACCGACCGACAAGACGAACATATGTACCTACTGCAGGAAGTTGTTGTTATGTCGAAAATCTTCAATATATAGACACATTGCTTTTGAGATTCAGTGGTATAATGAGTCGTCTTGTTGACCTTTTGTAAGAAAGGTCAGCTACCAGATGAAGTAGGATTTTTTTCTATATTCTTTATCTTATCTTTATCTTCTGGCTTAGTTGGTAGTAGCCCTGCCTTCGAAGCGAGGTCTCGGGTTTGATTCCCGGCCGGGGCACACTTTGTGTGGTGAGCATGAAGATTGTTCTCGGTTCTTGGGTGTTTGCCTTGTGTTTCTGTGTTTGTCCATCCACAGGAAACACAGGGTGACACAGGGAATCCTAGTGCAGATGTATGAGTGTGTTAACATTGTTTTGTTTTGTTGTTTCTAATGGCACTTAGGAATGCCATTAAAAAAATATTACTTTCGCTATTTAGTGTTTTAAGTATCAGCCATTGAATATTAAAAGATTCGTAATCGGGAAGTAGAAACGTAAACAAACTCAAAGCGTGTCTAGTACGTCATTGTGCAATTGAAATTCCAATTACTACAGTGGCCTAGTGTCAGTAATTACTTATTTTCAATGGAGTGTGGTTAATTTAATTAATGCTCGGTATATATAATAAACATGCTTACATGTTGTGTTTCATTAATTCCAATGTACCTACTTACCTTGAAGCATTTAATAAGTTAGATTGTACTCGTAATTGAGGAATAATTCCATAGTAGGAGCCTTTAAAAACAATTTTCATTCGTATGCTAATAATAATTAAATAATTATCGATAACATTAAATCATAATTGGTATTTGAAATACCAAAAAAGCCCAAATAATTAATAATTTTAAAATAAAAACACACAATTTTAAAATAAAATTGCACGTTATTTGTATAAAACAATTATTGTTTTTTAATGATCATTAATAAATTCCTAGATACAACAACGATGTCATTGAGAATTGTAATAAACATTACAATACAATACAAACCTATTGAACGAAGCCTAATAAAATCGCCAGTTAGCTAAATTGCCGGATTTCATTGTCAATAATTTTCTAACACAACCTTAAAACTAATTTTCAACCGACTACCAGACGAGGTTATCAATTCGGTTTTTTTTTTTTATATTTGTCACCTCAGTTCTCCGACATTTATCAATCCATTTAGAAAATTCTTTTTCTGTTTCTGGATATGCTGTCAAATTTAACTCATAGATTTTTATAAAAATCAGTTCAATACTTAGGTTATTAAATAAAAATAACTGGGAAAAATATGGCATACAAGTAAAGGAAAATGCGTGTTTTGCTTTCCTGTGACTTGATTTCTTCGCCCGTTGTTTACCGATTTGGATGTTTATTTTTTTAATCCTACCATTTAAAAAATTAACAGTGTACCCCTGAGGGCGAAAAATAAAGGAAGTATAAAAGTCGTACATTATTGTACTTAAGTTTGTGGCATCGCAAAACTCACTTATTGATCATCACAACAGCGAAGACTAAAGACGAAATAAACATACTTAACGACATCTTAGTTCGCAGAAAATCGTAAATGACTACGAACCGATAGCAAAAACAATCGTAATCAAAAACCAACATGATTAGACAAATGACAATCAAATTACATACCATAAGTCTACAGATACCATAGATGTCAGCACTAGAGTCCAATCAAACGATCGTTAGTAGAGTGACACGGGGAATCGATTCATCGGTTGTAATCGATCATTCGTAAATGAATGAGGCCGGTGGACTTAAATGATCGCGGTGTTGCGTTTCGTCATTCGATTCCTGATTTACATGAGCGACCAAAGGTACATTAAGTTTCGACACTGGATGTAGCAAGAGTCGATGACATTAAAAATCGGTGATTTATCATGGTAAGTAAATTTATAGCAGGTTGAGATGAATTAAATAGGGTTTGATTAAATCAGTTTTCGTTCCTGACTATGATTTTGAGGCTTTATCCCCGAGACAGGGATGACGTCTCATACGCCTGTAATTTCATCGGTACTCACACCCAGATTTACTTCTCCGGGCGATCTTTGCACAAGTTCTATTGCTACTTTTTGTCGCTCCTTTAGCAGTACCCAGGGGATACGTGTATTGTTTCTGAGGGTATTTACCTATGGATGCGAGTAACTAGAACCCCCAAAATCCTCCACCTTCAGTAAAGTCCAGTGAATTATAAATAATAAATAAACGTTTACACACTCATACCTCTGCACTAGGATTCCCTGTGTCGCAGATGGCATGGACAAACACAGAAACACAAGACAAACACCCAAGACCCGAGAACAAACTTCATGCTCACCACACAAAGTGTGCCCCGGCCGGGAATCGAACCCGGGAACCCTCGCTTTGCAGGCAGGGCTACTACCAACTAAGCCACGGAGACGTCTAAATTGAAGCAAAGAACAGATAGGAGATTGATGTGTTTCTATTTTGGTTTGAGACAGCTTCACCCCTCTTTTCGTAGTTTATTGGCCTAAGGCCAACGAAGTTAATAGACAAAAGGGCCGATTTCAACACAATCGACATTTGTGTTCGTATCACGACTGGCATTGCCGCAGAATCCGTGCGCTTGATTAGGTAAGTACCTATCTAGGCACAAGGTCGGGGTTCGAGGACACAAACTCATCTGTATTCCATACTTTCTTGTTTCATTGACCTAGCTCTATTGTTATTAACGGAATTTGTGGCTTAGATATGAAGTAGCTGTATATAATTATACAGGTTTTAAAACCCATTTAGGTAAGCAGTTAATAAATTAGATACAAACAATATTTTTGTTAAGAACCCTCTAACGCTACCACGGGAAATATTAAAGGAAGAATAGGCTTTGAAATCACTTGTGAATTTTAACTCGAAAGTCAGCGTCTGTCGCTCTTTGTTTTCTCTTACTAGTTTGAAAACGTGATATTAAGCAAATGCATTTTTCAAGCGATAAACTCATTGCTGCATATCTGTATTTGAAACGGCGACCTTTGTATTGAAAGTCAGCGTCTGTGTTAACTTTTTAAATTATTTATGAATTGAATAGTTGGAAGAAATGCAATGGTCTGTTCATCCTGTCTGTCTGGTCGCGTCCGATGCACCGATCAGTGAAAGTGACTACTACTCGTACTGCAATCGAGTTATTAGGGCTGATGTAATATTGCTCGCGTTTTTATCGATCGTAGCAATTGTGATTCGATAATAATGATTCAATAACGACCTCTTTGATGTGAGGCATGAGCTTATTATACCAAACTCTTTGTTGAAAGTTTGGTATTATAATGCAATTTGATTGATATTTTGTTTTACTATTTCTTGCAGACATATACATAGAAAATGTAGCATTTGTTTTTTACCGACATCATTATTTTGATGATTTTAACATATTGGTGTGTGAATATGACTCCGCCCTTTCTCAACAGATGTCGTTTTTAGTATTGTTTACGTGTACTAATAAATGACCATACTTGTATTCGATAGTACTGAATGTCAGCTATCTAACGCATTTTATGATATTTGGTTGAAGTGTAAGCAACAATTGTTTTCACCTTTTCGAAAATGTCGGTTTTTATTCCAAATAAACGTCATTTGCGGGAAGTGTTATTACATTATTTTATTGCGAAGAAAACTGCAGCGGAAACTTATCGTTTGCTTGTGGTGAGCATGCTCCGTCTAATACAACTTGCAAGGAATGGTTTCGACGATTTCAAAATAACGATTTTAGTACTGAGGATAAAGAACATGGAAAACCACCAAAAAAATTTGAAGATGCTGAATTGGAAGCATTATTGGCGGAAGATTCTTGCCAAACTCAATCAGAATTAGCTGCAGCATTAAATGTTGATCGTTCAACTGTTGCAAAGCGTTTACAAATGATGGGAATGATTCAAAAAGCCGGTGACTGGGTTCCACATGATTTAAAAGAAAGAGACATGGAACGTCGGAAAACCATTTGTGAAATGCTGCTTCAAAGACAGCAAAGAAAAGGATTTTTGCATCGGATCCTAAACGCAAAAAAGCTTGGGTGAAACCAGGCGAACCAGGCCCATCACAGCCAAAAATAAATATTCACTGTGCCAAGGTCATGCTCTGTATTTGGTGGGATCAGAAAGGTATTGTATATTATGAGTTGCTCAAACCCTCTGAAACTATTAATGGAGAAGTTTACCGACGACAACTAATGCGTTTGAAGCGAGCCATAGAAGAAAAACGACCAGAATGGGTGAATAGACATAACAAATTAGTTCTTCAGCATGACAATGCCAAACCGCATACCGCAGAAGTCGTAAAAAGATATTTAGAGGGACAGGACTGGGAAGTGTTACCCCACCCGCCATATTCACCAGACATAGCTCCTTCGGATTACCACCTATTCCGGACGATGCAGACAGACCTTACTGGAGAAAAGTTTACTTCATGTGAAAGTATCAAAATTTGGATTGACAACTGGATAAGCTCAAAAGACCAGGACTTCTTCCAGCAAGGAATACGAAAACTACCTGAACGATGGGCGAAGGTTGTAGCTGCAGATGGAGCATACTTTCAATAATTTTTTTTTTTAATTTTGTAAGCGAACAAATGTGTTTTATTTTGACAAAAAGGGGCGGAGTCATATTCACACACCCTAGTTTAAGCTATTTTTAGTTTGGGGCTAGATGGGGCTGTGTGAAATGAAACAAAGGAAAAAAAATACCTAAACCTTAGATAAAATGCTTAGTTACATAGTCACTTACTCGAAAAGAAGAAAACTGACTTGGATAGCCATTAAAAGCCCATTAAAATACCTCATACTTACTAATTGCGGTATCATTCTTCATCATATAAAACAGTCCTCGCACATACCTGTAAACAAAGATGAAAAAAATATTAACATTAAATATTTGCGGAATCTTGAATAAATTAAACCATAAACGTCATTCAATATAATTAATTACCACATTCGACAGCGATGCATCCTCATATAAACTTTCTCGTTTTATTTACACAACTGAAAAATATTTGTACTCTTTTAAATAATTACCTGTCACAGAACTCCCGGTACCCCGGTACATGTGAAACGTGACGGCATATGACAGCGGCAACATTTAGCGTCACGTCATACGAGTCTGTTTTACTGCTACGGAGCGCCAAATGATATTTCAAATAAAAATAAAAAACATATATGGTAGCATATATGGTAAGAATGGTAGCATACTGACTGTATGATATATAAATGGGTTTAAGTCTTATAATCATCTAATTCTAATCAACTAACAACTTTTTGCCACAAAGAGGCAGGCAGTGCCTAATTTTTTTAACTTGTAGGTAAAAATGTGGTCACTATCGCCGCAATTTCATTATTTCTTTCCTGTGATTAGTTTCTCAATAAACTGTATGCCATAAAATTCTCATAATAGAAGGAATCATAACAACAACAATAACATATCTGTGAAAAGCTTTAGCTAGAGTACATAAAATTATTCTTGTGATTTTATAGGCAGTTCTATAATTCCAATTAATCTTTATTGAAATGTTTAGGCAATATTTTTTATCGGTTCATATAATAAGAACCCACAAATCATTCGTGTCCATAAGGACCAGCTGCCATACAAATTATAGGTAAATTATGTCCTAATATGAAACGTGACAGAGTGGTATCTATCAATATCTAAGGCCAATAAAACACTTGTTGAACAAAACAAAAACTCATAATGCAGCAGTTGAGTCAAGTCACTTGTATTTTCTATGGCTACTAAAGTAAACAACGCATTTGAAAATGGCTTGAGTTTTGTATTTTTTTTTTCGGGATAATTTATTGTATTAAATTTGAGGATATTGTCTAAATTTCATTACAAAATAGGAAGTCGACCAAATTTTTGTTTCTTGCAGCCAGTCAAGACACTCTTAGAGAGAGTCAATATGAGAGAGTCTGATGAGAATCAATACACTCTCATCAGGGATGGCCTCCCAAGTCCAGGTCCAGGTCTTTTCCCCTCACTAAGAATAATAATAAGATCAAAATGGCGTCAGTCAATTAAGTCCTAATACAAAGTGACAGAAGCCTATTTAGTGTATTATTAATAGATATTAGTGTCTCAAATACATTCGTTATTTTAACATATCGTTATGTTATCCTGATATAAAAAGGAAGTGTCGGTGAAATCACAAAGACGTTAAAATCACTCATAACTAGGTTCTTTCTGCTTCATTTAGTAGATTTTTCCTAGTTTAGTCGCCAAAGGCCTACTGCTGAGTTTACGATGAGAGACCGCTGACGCCGCCCTGATGTTTTTCTGTCAGACAGTTGCGAGGAACACACACAGGTCAAAGATAATCAAATTACTGTAAAATCTTACCTACATCAATCCAGTGCATAACAGTTCTTGCAAAATCGTGACCAAAATGACAAAGACTAACGGAACTTATAAGAAAACAACTGGCAAATAACTATGATCAACATGCTCGTACGATTTCTTGTTATACGAATATCAATGAGAATTCTGTAGATATATCAATTTGTTTTTTTTTTTCACTGGCAAGGAATACATGACACTCCCGTCTCCCGCATTCTCTTTACAATTCAGAGACAATGTCAGAGACATGCAAAAAAAGCTTTTACTTGAAATTCCACAATTTGAAAGTATTTACTACTTTCAAATTGTGTTTAGATTAAAATGAATATTAGAATTCCAAAAGTTTCAATATTTTCAGTGGCTCGCATAAGATTAAAAAATTATTCATATATAGTATTAACAAATTTACTGAATTTGTGGTCATATGAAATATAATAAGATAAAAACATGAATGACGCTTGCCATTCAGATACAATTTACTGCATTTTTCATTGAGTTTCTTTACGAAAAAAACTATAGGTTGAACCTACATTGAAGAGTGACATTGGTCCAGTAGCAAATTGCACAATATTGATATCTGAATTACAACTTGAGGCAGTAGATGAATGAATATTATAACTACCGTAAAACTGTTAAAAATTTACAATAAAATTTAATCGTCTCCATATTTATGTACGATGGAGTTCAAGGGTGTTCAACTGAACGTCTTTATTATTATAATATAAATTTTTAATCATATTTTTAAAAGACTCATAAGGTGTCTATAAAATAATAAGTAATATTATAAGATTTCACAAATCACTATGAAGCCCCAAAATAAGCAACTAAGTATAATATTTTTTTTTTTACAAATCGCTACTTATTTTACATTTAAACGTTCTGACTCAGAACAAACATCTGTGTGTCCTAGAAAAATATTTGTCCCGAGTGAGAATCAAACTCACGACCTAGAACACAGAAGGTAGAGCTACTACCGAGCTGTGAGGCTAGTCGAATAACATTCCATAATAGTCTGACACGCTACAGCAATATTCAAGGACCTTGTTAGAGAGCCTCTCGAGCTACAGTTCCGTCGTTTGCCAATTGTATGTAAAGCATCTGAAGCTCTGATGGATTCACATGTCCAAGGTTGTGTTGGCCTCAGTTTCCAGTCATTCTATCGGGCAGCACAATGAATGTGTACTCCATTGTTAGCCATTGTGAGGATTATCTCAATGACATCTGCAATCCGTTGGCTCGAACTTGAGTGATTAGCTTCGTTTGAGTATCATTCAAATATGGCTGTGAATCGACAAGGAAACCTCAAATCAAAATAGGTGATGATGCTAAATATCAAAAATAATTGCTTGACCAATATTTTTTTAATAATTATAGTAATCGAATTAAAAGATAATTATAGTAACTATCGGACTATAGTAAAGAATATATTTTTTTTTAATTACTTACATGTAATACATATTAACACCTAAACACAGAACAAAACAAATGTTTGTCGAAACCTTAATCGAACCTTCGAAATGGAATCGAATCCTCGATCTGCAGCACAGAAAGCAGAGCTTCAACCAACTGAGCTGAGAGGCCAGTCGACAGCTGTTACAACCATACTGCCCAGAAGGCTACCAAAATCTACTACTTATTACTAAATCGATTATACACTTTTAGAATAATAAATAAAAAAACAGTGGTAGATTAGGTCGCGCTTACGGTAATTTAATTCTTTATGTCAACGCGTCGCGGCGAATGCTGATGAGATAATTTGACCATTTGAAATGAACTGACTGAAAGAAATATGAATGAATATCAAACCATTAACTGATTTTGAACGCTTCTTCTTCTTTCATGACAATGACATATTTATCTACCTTTATATCATTTTCGACCAGTATGTTGCCACTTCTATGGCTCCGGCAGTTGCGTTGAGTAGGTCTTCCCGAATGCAGCTTGATTTTTGTCCAGTATGTTGCAATTTTTATGGATCTGGTGGATGCGTTGTGTATGTCTTGTTGAGTGCAAAACTACCCAGAGTGCAAGTTGGTGATATCTGTCAAGTAATATACATTCAAGGACCTTTTGGAAACCTACCCGATAGGTATACTAATTAGTGTTGTAACGAGAAAAATTGCGTATGTTGGAAGCGGAACTTTTCGTTTCCGTTGCAATTGAGACAATAGATCGTTAGTTATATAATATCACGGGTCCCGGCAATCCGTTGCTAAATAAAAAATGCAATTTAACGCGGTGGTTGAGTAATGGTTGAAGAACGATGAATTGACTGATTTGCTTCGATTGTCTTGATTAACCTAAAGCAGGTTGATGACATACTTTACTAAAATAAAATAAGAACTCTAGACAAATGATTTAGGTCTTTGTTTTTGTTAATTTAAATTTGTCCGTTCAAGGTAATTATCAATTCGGTAACAAAACTTTTTTGTTTTATGTAACAGAAGTGACAAGACGAGCTGGAGGCCCACCTGATGTTAAGTAGTTACCTTCGCCCATAACAACAGCACTGCAACTTAGGTCCTCATTGACCGAAGTATGAGAAGATCCAAGTCGCAACCCTTTGCGCCTGTCAGCCGAGACGGGGATATTACGTCTCATGTTGATTCCTTACCTAACTTTTTAAATCAATGGGTTGAATAAAAAGCTGGCACACATCCCTCTATCTTTGGATATATCACATATCTCTATTTTTGGATTGTACAAATTAGTCTTGTCTGAATATTTTTTTTTGACGGAGTACGAAAGTATATACCTAATATGAAGTGGTAATCCTGGCTTTAAAAACAACACGACCAAGTTCCTCTTGATGATGAATCCTAGCATTTTTATCAGGTTATTTATCAGCTTATTCTAATATATAACTTATAATTTTATAAATGAAATCGGAATGTGTTGCACCCGACCTGTTTGGTCCAGTCTCTGACCTACAAGTTATGACACAATCGAAATATCGACAGCATTCTACAACATTTAGTACAGTTAGTATTGATATTTCAGTTCGCTTAGACTTGATGTGACCTTTGCTACTTACAGAATTTAGATCATGAATAATGTAAGTGCAAAATGTCATGTGTTTTTTTTTTTCAATTGATATTTTTGAATGCAAACTTATTCCTTTAGATATCAAGCATATTCTGTAAACTTCATTTACTGTGCGCATATAACGTGTCATAGTTGTTCCTTAGGCACAATACAGGCACACCGATATGGCAAACTATAGCCACAGAAGTATTGTAGTACCTTGTGATATTAAATTGAAGTTCATTTTTGACTTGTTTTTTAGTTTGATTGGTTTTTTAAGACGCAGAAATAAATGTATTCGATTAACATTCGATTCGAGACAATATTAATATAACTTACTAAACAGGTGATCAATGATAATTGCTATTAAAATAATTATCAATGATGAATTCATTGATAAATTATTTAATTATAGCCTGTCCAATACCTTTGAATAAAATTATACGAAAAAAATTTCTTGTCGATACCAAGTTTGCCATAAGCTAAGTAATTAAAAACATTACTATGACCACTACCTACGGGATAAATCTGGTTCAAACTGACCCTAAAGTTGCCAGCTACAAGCATAATCGGAATGGGAGCCAATAAAATGTCAACGTTACGCAATCCAAGTTCAATGTCGCTGGGCGAATGTCTTGCGGGTGAAAGTACGGCCTTCCTACGTCACGAGATGCAACCCGGTGATCTAATGTTGATCATAGGCTCTTGAACTCGCCGGGTTATGCGTAAGGTTGAACTTTCGATGAGTTAACTGGAATTTAGTTTGTTCGTGGCATCGCCCACTACTCTCGTATTTAATCCACTATTTCGGATTCGAATTGAAAAAAAATGTAGATGTCTTGTTCAATTGCAACTCAATCAATGCCATTGTTTTGTTATGGTATAAGATTCTTTTTTTAATATATGTATCTTAAGGTTGTATAAAGAAGCATTGGTCTTTTTTTATCTTTTTTCACGCTTACTGCATAGTTGCAATACTACAATATCTGTGCTATAAATGAAGTGATTTATATTTAAGTATAGTATAGCTATTTCTTGCAAAATTTCCTGAAGTAAGTCACGAACTTCGTATGGTCAGAGTTAAACCAATGTGATCCGATAGCAAAAACTAGAACATAAATCTACCGCCTTGTAAGTCTTGTTGCGACTCGGATTTTAATAACATTGTGGTAACTTACATCTGTATATTTTCTACCACTGTTGAAAATAGCGTAATAATTACAGCAGTATTGTACTGATGTTATTATTATATTTTAAGAATAAGAATGCATTTATTGTAAAACTGTGTATATGAGGTACACATACATATATATACACTTCTTCCTAATCGCTTATAGTACAAGTGTGAAACATTGCGCTGGTTTTTTAGTATTCTGGATACACACTGATTGCCTACACTAAATTTTTACAAAGTACTTCATGATGATTTGCCCTTTTCAGACGTGCTATATTAAATGTTTCTATCATTCGCCCGCATACTTTCACCATCAAATAAAATTGAAAAAAAAAAATAAGTTTGAAACCGCACATGTAAGTCAACATAACTAGCGTAGGGAGAGTGGTCCGAGTACAATGCATAGACAAATTCTTAGAACAAAACAAAGTGTTTGATTTCCTACCGTTTATAGAGTCATTAAGGGCAATTTTGTATTGCGAAAGTACATTCAGATGTTTGTTTGACAACAAGTTTTGAACAAGGTCGTTTTGTGTAACGAGATGATAGATCTAAAACAGTTTTAGATAATTATATATTTATCATGTTGGGTAAAGATCACGTTGGTTTGGGGGGTCTAGAGGCGAGGGCCCTCTAGTATAGGGATACGTGTCCCTGGGTGGTGCTAAAGGAGCAACTGAAAGTAGCAGTATGACTAGTGCAAAGTTCGTCCGGAGAAGTACTGCCTCCACGCCTAGTAATAGAGGTAACAGCCCGTCTCGTGTGATAAACGCAACGGAATATAACTTGGGTCGTACTGCTCTCGTTATGGGCGGAGGTAACAACTTAACATCAGGCTTTCAACCCGTCACTTCAGTTTACATGGCGCCAAAGAAGAAACGGATTTACTGAGTGTCTATCTATACTCTTATCTGTCTATGATTTCTCCTGATAACCGAAGCTTAGCAGCAACCGTGACTTCGAAACGAGGTATCCCGGGTTTGATCCCCGGCCAGCACAAATATTTGCGTGATGATCATATAGTTTTTATTGTGTTATGAATTTGCGTTGTAAGATTTTTTTTGTCCATGACACCTTCAACTGTAGATATTATTTGTTTTTAGCTCGTTCTTTTCTTTAATAGCGTTTAATCGTCACTAATAATTATACGTAACATACAGTTGTAGTTACAGTAAAATTACGACTAACTACGCCTCCAAATAGTTATATATTGTGCAATCATAATTTAGGTAAAACAATAATTGGAAATCATTTATAACGCAATAATTATTTGGTGGAAATCATATCAACTAACTACTGCGATTAGCTCATAAAAATAATTACCTTTGAGTAAAATTATCACAATTATCTGCTTAAACTGCGTCGGTTTATCTTTTTTACTGGACATCCGTAAAACGAGCGTTTAATTTATATTTTTAAATAAATTAAACCGATCAATAAAGTCATATATCATTCGTCCATCTAATTTTATTCAAATTATAACTTAGACTTTCTAGATCTGGAGTAATTGACGGATACGGTGAAAATATATACTTTCTCTGGCCTACAAGGGCTTTGATTATTTACGCATTTATATAGAGCAATTCTATAATAATTGTTATAGAAAATTCTAATTCTAATTAGTAGTAAAACTTTTGCCAAATTTTTCAGAAGAAATACCAGATGTGGTAACAGTATTTCTGGCGGTGGGCTAATCCATCGCCAAGCACTGGGGATGGAACACAGCAATGCGAGTGCGCATTGCTGTGTTCCGGTGAAATTATAAGCACATCCCCGCCTCAGAATGATGGATGCAACGCTATGACTCGGATCTTCTCATCAGTAAGGAAGGACCTAAGTCGTATTACTATTATCTATGGGCGGCGGTAACCACTCAAAACTAAGTGAGCCATCATCGCTGCATAAGCAAATATAATGAATTAATGTAAATAAAAATTAGTCTTTATCGATTTCCTGATAGCTCTTAATTCCACGGCAATGGTAATTGACATTCAGAAGTACCAATCACAATGCAAGGTTCACAAAAAATGGGTTATTATCACAAGAGTCGAAATTACATCCTTATTTACTCAATTATGGGCATTACTATGTCGGTATGAGAAGTAATTGTTTCAACACTTCCGTGATCTACTGAACTCTAGTTCAGTAACTCTAACTCTACTCCAGTAACTCTCTTCTAACCCTAGTAACTCTGTAAAATGGAATTTCTTATTACCTGACTGCGAAAAGGCTACATCCTAAGTTAACACTCAAAACACGTGTCGATTCTATTGTTGAATATTTATTAATTTACTAGCGGATACCCGACGTGTGCTACTACGCTAAAAAAAAGAAATTCATTTTATGCCCAATACATTGTTTTAGTGGTCTATCATCTTCGAATTAGTGCCTTTCTAATGAAACCGGTTTGGGGCACATTGGTTAGATGGTTTCAAAGTATATAATTTTTTTGTTTTATATATTAGGGAGGCCATTGCCCAGTGGGACGATGCCGGCTTATAATAATAATAATATAATATTAGGATTAGAAGTTTAGCGGATGTGTACTAAATATTACTCCTGTTCAGTATCTGATATGCAGCGGGAACATTCGAGGTCAGTAAGTATTATGGAATTACCAGGTACATCATGATTATTCAGAAATTTTCCAACCAGACTGCTTCTGTCACAGTGGACAGTAATATAGGCTGGTGAGCGGAGCGGACGGCCTTCAGCCACACCTCGTAGGGCATGTTACCACGCGGAAACTTTACTCGCAAAATATGGGTTGCCATATCCGATTGGAATTGGCCTAAGTTTTTTGTATGTGACAAAAGTGAATGAATCTGACAACCCACTTAAAGCAAAGTGGTTTCAAACCGAGATACAAATCGTAAATCAAAGTGGGAAATCTAAAATGAGAATTACCGTTAAAATCTTTGAGTGTGTGATTTAGAATGTTGTCATTTTTGTCAACCGGAGGAGGTTTTAAATTTGGAGGTTTTTCTTTCACGTCAGTTCTCCGTCATTTATTAACCGATTGGATTTTTTTTAAATTATATTTTATTGGCAAGAGTGTGCTTTCGGAATGGTCCCATAGAAATGTTATTAAAATCATTTTAATTGAATGGTAGTAAAATCAAAATAACTAGAAAAAATATGTCAACCAAACAAATGAAATTGCATGTTTGGTATTTGCACGTTGGTATATACTGTCACTTATTTATATGTTGTGAATTATTTCTAACTTATAGTTACTTCTACAAACTCGTATCTTTGCTACTTAAAATATGCGATATGAATTAAAAAAGCGTTATCAAGTGGTTGAACTAAGATAGTTCAATGAGACAGCGCATTTTTAATAAGAACAAAAGTTAATATCTTGTAACATTGACAACCTAAATAACTATTCTTAGAAAAAAATATTTAAGAAAAAAAATTATGTACCATGCTTTTTTTCGTACTTTAGTTATAGTACCTATAATTGAAATCCTAAGATTAGAGATAAGATCACGAGCCATACCTTTAAACTTACTTTAACTTTTACACACTCATACCTCTTGGATAAACACAGAAACACAAGACAAACACTCAAGACCCGAAAACAAACTTCATGCTCACCATACAAAGTTTCTCCAAGGAATAGAACCCGGGACCCCTCGCTCCGAAGGGCTTCTATACCTAAGCCACTGAGTCGTCAAGACGGAGTCTTTTGGAGCTATGAGATCACAAAAGAATTGATCAACAAAGAACAAAATATTGGCAAGCTTTTGAACCCGAATAGTCAATTGCGCTGTTGACAAACCGAAAGCAAGACTTGCTCGATTATAGCAGGTGAAAGGGAGGGTGGTGGAACTAGCTCAGACCTTGATATAGTGGGTCACCTTCATCGGCTTCCGCGTTCTCATTTGCACTTGTGATACCTGTGCTCAGCAGGATACTCGCGGTAAAACATATTTTATTGAAAAGCAATTTTTTACAACCAAATTACATTTCATGGCCCATTTTATCTACTAATTCAAACATGTAAAAAATTATAAAAAAAAAAAAAACTTTATCAAAATTTATGGAAGTAGTTTATATTAATCTTTGTTTGACGGACATAAAGTTTATCTTGGGTCTTCTAATTCTAATTCTGGGTGGGGGTGGCTAAGCCTGCACTGACATCATGCATCCCCATCCATCCCATCTCGGGTCTTGGCTTTTTCTGTTTTATGTTGTATTTTTATCACACTTGCGACTCAGGGAATCCAAGTGCAGGGGTATGAGTGTGTAAGCTTTTGTTAGATATTTCAATTTAAATACTCAGTCTAACTAAATAACTTCGTAAATTAATAATAAATAAAGAGCCATTTCGTTCAATTTTATGCAATTATATTTACTCTTTCTTGCGAGCGAGGTTAAACATTTATCAAAGTACATGAATTTACTTCAATTAATTACACAAATTAAACCTGATTAAGTTTTATTACTACAAGATGTCGACATTTTGGTAAAGTAGGGTACGTAATGCTTATTCTCGTATTTTGAATGTATGCACTTGCAACAGTTGGCCTTTGACGTGACTTTGTAAAGAAGTCCAAAAACTGCATTTGTCAACACACGAACGCAATTAACATACATCTCAATATGGCTTGGCTATTAAAGTCTACAGATTTGCTGGAGACGCGTTAATGCGAAGCGACATGGAATCGTAATGTGACGAACAGTTTTAATTAAGCCACGGTAAGCCTTGAAATCTTCTAATTATTCATTACAACCTCTTAACAAAATATCGTTTTAATAAATAATTGGCTTTACTCACTCATTATCAATGATAATTAATAAAAACGCATTAGCATTAAGATTAAAAAGATATAAAAGCCCCATGTAAACTATAAATAAATAATATTAACTAACTAAGATATTAACTAAGAATCTATCCCAAAACTAAGAATAACTTGTACTATGGGTACCAGATGACTGATAGAATACTTACATAGGTTTTGTATTTGGTGTTGGTTACCTACTTAAATACATACCTAAAAATTAAATACATACCTAGAATACAATATACACAGCACAAACATCTATGTTCGTCACAAAAATGCTTGTCCTGAGTGGGAATCAAAGCCACGACCTGCTGCGCAAAAGGCAGAGCTACAACCAACTGAACTGTGAGACTAGTTTGGATTAGATATATTATAACTTTCTTATCTTGTTCAAAATGTGCTTGAGTTTATCGTTTACCTGCCATTTTACAATTTTATACCCATTTAATGAATACTTTTTGGACTTACTTATTTTAATCTATACTTATATATACTATACTTATATATACTATATATACTTTTAATCTATATAAATATTTATGGCTTATGGTTTATAATCTGGTGTTTGACCTTGCGTTGTAACAATAGACGGCCTCGTTGTTCGCATCAGATGAAAGCGGTGTATTAACTTACAAACAAATAAACAGCATACCAAGGTTATGTCCCACGCCCCTTCCGGCTATCTAAGAACCAAACTTCTAAACTAATTTGCTATTAATATAACCTTGTTTGATTTTATCCGTTCATAATGTAAGATAGTTACAATTTATGGTGTTGATCAGACTGTAATTACAACGCATAAAGTGGTTTCATATTCGTTTTTGATGATATCTTAATGGTAATGCAGATTTGGCCAAGGAAATAGATCTAAGAACGAGGTACATTAAGCAAAAAATGCAACCAAAGCATTCTAGTTAATTTTATTTATTACTCAACTGCATGGATGGCCAAATAACTTTAAACAGGTACTGTTTCCTTTTAATTATAAACTAAATTTTAATTTTTACTTGGAAATATGTTACCCTACTTCATGTGAACTGGGCTTATTACGATAAACAGAAGGTTATTGGAACTTCCAATCAAAAAAATTAATTTTCATATTTGTGACTTAAATCTATGCTTTATATGTCTTCATTTGCGCATTGTCTGATTGAATATAGATATTATTAAATCGAATAAAATGTTTGTTAAATATTTTGATACAAAACGGCGATAAGCTCTGGCTTCGCAGATCTGCTTGATTGTAGCTCTGCTTCTTGAACTGTAGATCGTGAGTTTGATTCCCACCCCGGTCAAACATTTGCGTAACGAGCATAGATTTTTATTCTGTATCTTGGCGTTTGTATTAGCAATCTGGTACAAGCTATGCTCAGTTTGAGGCTAGATGGCAATGACAACATATATATACGAGTATACGTGTATACGTATATATATTTTGTCATTTCTACGTTTCCAGAATAAGTTAACACATAAGATGAAAATAACCCAATAAAGCTCCAATGAGTAAAATACTCACATTGACTTATAATTTTTACTGCACGCAATTTGTAATCGAATCGTTTTTTGCTCAGACTCCGTTGGATAGCGACAATGTTAATGAGACCAGCTACTTTTTGTGGTCAGATACCATCTGAGCTTCCGCGTGGACTAAGAGCTTGTGTGAACTAGTTTTTAGTGGAAACTATTTGTCTAGGATAATCTCCTTGTCTTTTTTTACATATTTCTAGAGCTTGAGGTTACATTTTATAATGGATAGTTACGTGTATTTTACTACTCATTTATTCAGTATAGGATCATTATGGAATACTTGGTTTCTCAACAGTGTTGATGGTACTTAAGACAAAAATAGAAATATGATGGAGACTAGAAACAGACCAGACATTAAAAATAAAATATTTACACAAGGATTTGTAATTAATTTAAAGTACATGAAATATTATTTATGTCAGCGGTATTTAGCATATAGACATGTGTTAAAAGCATCATAATATGCTTTTAACACATGTCAGGAATTTTATGATAGATACCAGGCGTGTGCTTCGAGGCTTAAAAAATAAATAGATTTTGTGCATAATGCATTGTTTTAGTGTCTAAAGCCATCTTCATATTATTGCCTTTGCCTTGTAGAAACTATTTTTGTGTTATTATGTTAACAAAACTGTTAATGGTGATTCTGCAAAATTACAGATTTATGTAAAAGTCCGTCTATAGAAACCCAGCACATCTAAACTTTTTACAGAAACAGTAAATTCATAATCCGGCACACTTTACTCAAGCACCAAGAATTATTGCATTGGATTATCGGCCCCTCAATCGCACGCCACAGAATATAATTAAATCAACGTAGGCTCTGAGTTACCCACTTGCAACATATACCAGTTACCCATACGAAGTTGCCCATACTTTGTATAAACGCTACATATGATCAAAATCTTGCAACATGGATAATGTTTATAAATTGAATTTGTAATGCAAGTTGCAATTTATAGGATTAAATATAAATTAGCTGTCGACTGCTTTTACCTTGCGTCTCTAATATTTATTTACATTTAATTCATTTTAATTAATTTCATAGGCGCGGCTGACGTTTAGTGGCTGGCGTTAGAACAGCAAAGACACTACTTAAGACAAAGATAGTATAACGTTTATGAATCTCTAATTTAGTGTAAGTAAATGCTCAATTCTAGTATCAAAGCTTTCAAGGAGACCTCCGACACTTACTTATAACCTATCAAATTCTGTCTCTCAGAAACATCAGTGATTGTTTGAACGGCATTTGAACCGAGGTTCAAATGTCGCTAAATGGTCACCTACCAATTACCGACCGGCTGCCAATAGCTTATGTTAGATAAATCAGTGAATAACAACATGGCAAGTTTTGCTATGAGCACTCCATCATCCACACACTGATATTCCCGCGAAGGGATTCAAAATTCACAATAGAAGAAAATTATGGAAGTTTTAAATAAAAATGGCACTGAAAAACATTATGACAACATTGATTTTGCATGGAAAACGCTGCAATAAAAAAGGCCTCTGCGATAATAGTTACGCATCAAAAAGTATGTTTATTTACAGAATGCTTTCAGTATCATATTTTCGTAAAAAGAACCGCACGTATCTATCATAATAGCGTGCGTGATCTCACACGGAAGAGTGGTGTCGAGATACAGTGAAACTGCATTCTCGGACGCGGAAAGCGGAGAAATGCAATTATTGATTGTGCGCTACTGGATGTGGCTAAGATATTAATTACAGAGCTGCCGGAATGTATTTGCTTCGGTTGTGTGACTCTCACTGTCTCGGCTAATGTGATGTGATCTAACATTTTGACTCTGAAGGATACATGAAAGGTTATGACTGTGAAACTTGTTTCAGCAATTTTTTGCGAAAGTGTTTAGTTGGTAATTCGATTTTCAGGAGTTTTTTTATGCTTAATGTCATTTTGTTTATCATTTAATAAAATTTACGTTAGCGAAAAAATAGATTACATAAATGACTCACGGGTATATGATAGTGACACAGCATTGCTAAGGTTTGTATCAGGATTTGGGAAAATTCTCGTATCATATTCACATCACAGTGTAAGCGCTTTCAATATTTAAAACTCACTTCTTGGACAGTTTTTGGAAGAACAAAATTAAGATATTTGAAATTACACATGTACCTGTGCTAAGTGCACGCAATTTCCTGTTAACCCTTAGATCTTTCAGGTGTTTGAACACCTACGGATAATGAGTTTCATTCCAACTCAGTGCACACACACCATTTTCCAAGCACGACTATCTCTTTTGTAGATGTAATCTGGACAAATTACACTTGAACTAACCGTACAGTCGCAGATGTTTCAACGACTTTTCTCATACAACCCGTATCTCGGAGACACATCCATCTTGGGTCTTGAAATGTGAAAAACGCAATGCAGTATTGCGCAGGTCACGACATAATTTCTGACCTCGAGCAAGCTTGGAATATACCATTTCCCACGATATTCAAAGTTGTGGTTTCGTAGGTTTTTTGAGTAACTCTGGTTCGAAAGGCAAAATTAGTTGCTTGGAGCAATGCGTCACGAAGATTGTTACAACGTGTTGGTAATTATTTTATACGTCGTTTGTTTAATAAGAACTATTCTATTTTAGGTATATTTTACTAATATATTTTAACATCTGTAATCGGCCACAACATATTGTAATGCACATGTATATTATATATAAGTAACGCTGTTAGTTTCCCAATAAAAATAAATAATGTTCTCAGCAAAAATTTGCTGTGGTATTGGAGTGCAACGGCATTTGTATATATTTTTGTCTGTTATGCTCAGCACGAATATGACAGTAGTAATTCGATTATTTAGCGGTGATTAGTATTAAGACTCCAGACTCCTACTCTCCAGAATGGAATCTCTTAATTATACACTAGCATACAACTAGGGTATTAAAACATTACTTTCTCCACCTAATACAATTTGTGCAAACTATATGTTCTGCACATAATAACCATTAAACCGACATGAAATGTAAAATTATAATATGCTATTTGCATTTTAATGCAATGTTTATTCTATAAATAAAGTATAAGACCCCATAATTCAATAAGCTTTTAACTATTTATACTATCAATCTATGAATTATATATGAATTATGAAAAACAGTTTAAAATTAAAGGATCTCGAACCTCTTTCTTTTATGAACGATTTACTTTGGAAACTTATCAATACTTACACGCACTGGAAATTATTATAAAAAAGGAAAACTTCACTAAAACTCCGTCAATTATGCACCTAAATAACTGCAACTAAATTCCTACAAGCTAAGTCTTGCAAGCCTACCGACAAAGTTTTTGTCGCTTAATTGAAAAACGCAGCTTTCAAAATGTCATAGCGTAATGCTGCTATTGCGCTGCGACATATTGGAAGCAGCTGCTATAAAAAGCACGTAATATCGAAAAAAATGGAATAGCTGCTGTATAGAGACATTGCATAAAATTATACATATAAATATCATCAATACATTAATATTTAAATATTATTTTGCATAATTCGGAAGCTGCATATTGTCATTGTTATTGATTATAACTGCGTTAGTTAATGTTTACAGTTATTAGTATTATTATTAGTACATAACTACATAAATACATATACGACTATGTGAGACTTATACCTAAGTGTAGTAAGGAAAGTGTAGCGGTAACATGGTTAGGTTCTACCGGTCGTGTCTGGTATGAAATTAGAGTGCCCAGGAGTAGATTACGAAAACAATATTCTAGTCAGGGTACGGATATTTTGCAACTTACAATTTACCTAATGCAATGTTTATTACACATTTGATCCGTGCTGAAGTAAAATACTGTTTATTCAATGACAATATAAATATGCTATAATGTAAAGAAATGATAGCCTAGTTGGTAGTGATTAAGGCTTACGACGTAAGTCGTGAAATAAGGCACGGTATTACTAATATGCTATATCTCACGACCTACATCGACTTACGGCAAATGTTTGCTATGTACCTGTAGCTACCACTATCTGCCACCCTTAAAATTAACATCTGCTACGAATAACCTAAACATATGCAGTTCTATAGAAACAGTTCGCAATCCAGTCGTAATGCTACCCATTGACCACGATGCTGTAATAAAAAACAGTCAGTAAATTGATCGTGGTAAAAAAAACAAGAAAGATGCTTGGGAAAAAAAACTATTTTTAATAAGCAATAAGCACTGTAATAACAAAACAACAACAACAACGTTAACACACTCATACCTCTACACTAGGATTCCCTGTGGCGCAGATGGCATGGACGAACACAGAAACACAAGACAAACACCCAAGACCCGAGAACAAACTTCATGCTCACCACACAAAGTGTGCCCCGACCGGGAATCGAACCCGGGACCCCTCGCTTCGAAGGCAGGGCTACTACCAACTAAGCCACGGAGCCGTCAAAACACGTTTATGGTTTTAATTATATCATAACGTAACGTTTACACACTCGTACCCCTGCACTAGGATTCCCTGTATAGACACAATACGAAACACTCAAGGCCCGAAAACAGACTTTACGCATATCACACTAATTCGGTCCCCTATTATAACATATAAACCTTTACAGAATGCACCAGGGAGCAATGACCGATTCTTAAAACGAACTGACGCAAAATCAATAAAATATGCACAATCATGAATCATGAGGATCTGAGAAGTCTTTTTCAATTTAAAGCCTCCAAAAGCTCATTCGGAGTTTTTAAGATTACACTTAAAAAAATTATGTGTCGGGTCGACTTTGAATACTTTCTGAAATGCGATGAATCACTAGTAACGACTTACTGCCGATCAATAAATCGGTAGATTAAAAAGAAATAATTATTACATACACTCAGCCAAACACTGCTAAATGACCGATTCGATGGTTCCGATGCATAGTTTGTAGTAACTCTGGCTGCGTCGTGACAGGCCCGAATTCGATCCTCAACAATCCTCCTCGGGGACAATCTTTTTGTCATGACTGAATTCGTTCTCTGATCTTACATGTTTGTATTCTATATTCGTACCACGTGCACTGCAATAGTTTATTTTGATAAATAATCTAATATTGGCCTACTCTTTTCAAATGACAGAGAATGGGATTTCATCTACCACGGGAGCCCAATCCCAATTAGTAGATGTTTTTGGTTCTAAGATATGCCTGTTTCCTCACGATATTGTCCTTCACTGTTTCGACAGCGGCGTAATGCGTTACACTTACATTTTACAAGTGAAAAAGCCAAGCGAACCAACGACCTTCAAATTGTAAGTTGCCTGTGCCCCCGGGCCACCACGGTCTCAAATCGTATATTGGTGTGATAAATACGGCATTCACTCATATAATTACATGACTTTTTTGTTTGAAGCCATTTACAAAGATAAACATTGAGAAATTTAACACCACTATGGCCAGGAAAATACAATGAAAAATAAATGAACATAAAAATCACGACAGCGCGCGTTGAAGTCTTTTGTATGAGAAGTATCTTATTGCTTAGAAATACACGTTTAAACAATTATTCCAAAGGTTATCAATTCAATTGTATTTGTTACCTATTAACTCCGTCGTTAATCGATTGGTTTGGAAAAATATTTTTTTATTTGGAAAGGTATATTTATACTTTCACATTGGTCCCAGAGAAATTTCAACAAAATCGGTTGAATAGTTTGGTTTTTAAATCAAAATAACTGGAAAACTATTTCATTCATGCAAAAACTAAAAGGTGTTGCTTTCGTTACCTATTGTCGACCAATTTGAATTTTTATTTTATACAACGGGAGGTAATATACCCTCTTAGAGGGTAAGTGTCTCTCTCGAGAAATAAGTGATGAAAGTTTATTCGATTTTTTAAATCAGTCAATCAGTAGAAATAAATCAAAATAATTGCACTTGTAGTGTCCAACAGCAAGTCCCAACAAGTGTTACGGAACAAGTGACTATTGCTCCAGATCAATTGTTACCTAACTCACCATATCTGATAAATTGCCTCAGACCGAGTGCTTAAATATATCTTGAATTTATTAGCCGATATAGGCTGGTTTTGCTCGTTTGAGATAAGGATCAGGGATTTCGTAGCTTTCATTCAAATGAGACTGATCGTTTTTAGGGTTCCGTAGTTAAATAGCCAACAAACGCTTATAAATTGGTCCTGCCTATCTGTTCGTCCATGTCTATCGGTATGTCATAGGTATGATTCTATAAATCTTCTACCTACACACTCATAGTAGAAACTAATGAGCTTTATATAATAATATAATTATTTATCATTATTGTTTTATTGAATGGAAAGTTGCGTACTTTCTCAATTAGTTTGTAAACTATTAACATTGACTTACCATTGCCTCGCACTTCGAGGGTCACTTATTATACAAGATAATTATTATACAATACTAGTTTAAGTATAAGTTGAGTCAGTTATTACACAAAATTACTTTTGTTTGTTTCTTTTCTGTAGCTATTCTACATTGTTTGGACAACATACAAGATTTCGTCTTTTTTTATAATATTACCAGCCTCTATTGTTCCCACTGCAGGGACTTCGGCCTACTCTCGATAATCGTCGATGAATGGGTTTTGATCTACCACGGGAGTCGAATCCGGATTGGTAGATGTCACATGTCTTCGAATTTTAGGTTCTGCGACATGCCAGTTTCCTCGCGATGTTCACTGGTTCGAGAACATGGTATTGCGCACAGAATTTTTTCAAATGAAAAGCTGGGTTTGAACTAGCGAATTTCAGATTGAAAGTCGGCGTCTGTGCCCATTGGCCCCCACGCTCTTTTTGTATAGTGTGTGTGTGTATTTAATATTTTTATTATAAGCAATTGGTTACCGTGTGACAAGTTGAATGTCATTTTGTGGCGGTCGGATTCACTGATAACATCAACTTCAATTGTTAGATTTTTTAAGCGCTCATGGTGGACCTATCTAAGATGTTATTTATACATCATTCATGATAAGCAATGCTCCCGGTCAGTATTTGTATGCGTGACTATTTAATGACATTCTAACTAAGCGTTTCCATTCTTCTAAAGGCAAGTTAAGATATCGATCCCAGTTATACTAGCCGAGCCAAGTTGCATGACTTCGGGCTGGAAACTCCAACACCAGAGATGGCTTACTTACTCACACGAAAGAAGAAGAAACTGTTATATGAAAAATATCTATAAATTGTTTATCATCAGTTATTATTTGTTAAATCTTAATAATATCTAATTTGCAACTTTGATCGTTACTGGTCATAAATAAATACATTCTATAATATAATGTCAATACTATTAAAACATTTTATGAGGTTGCGCCCCGCGGTTTCACCCGCATAGTTCCCGTTCCCGTGGAGAATACGGGGATAAATTGATTTTATTTTTTTCGTTAATTTTCCAATGTTTTAATAGTTATTCTGCTATTCGGGACGGAAACAAATCCAACAAATCAAAAACCATGGCAATCGGTCCAGCCGTTCTCGAGTTATAAGTGTTGTAACAAACACGACTTTCTTTTATATATATAGATTTTATAGAAACCTCAAAAATTGTAGCCTATATGTTATTCTGATGTATTAGCTATATTGTGGTAAAGTTTCATTCAAATCCATTCAGTAGTTTTTACGTGAAAGAGTAACAAACATCCATACATCCATACATCCATACATCTATACATCCATACTTACAAACTTTCGCCTTTATAATAGTAGTAGGATTCAAATAGACATAAATAGAATCATAGAAAAGCGAAAGGTTTCAATGACCAGGAAAATACAGCGTCCAGCGGGATACTATTTCGCAACTATCGATGCAATTCCGATCTCGAACGATAATTTCGTTACAGTTAACGTTACGTCACTACTTGTAATGCACCACATAATCCTGGTATTTCATAATATAGAATTCGTACTTTTGTAATTATGTAGTATTGACTGAACAAAGGTTTGGATTTCCTCGTGTTACCACACTATATTAACATACAAAGGCTACTTATTTTCAGTGTTGCGATAATGGTCGCAATACTGGACTATATTTTTTTAATTTGGCAACTGAAACTATCCACTTTCTGTCCAAAAATACGCCAGCTATGTATGTTTTGGACTCACGCACAAAATATAAGTACCATGTTTGTTTGATTATCCTTTCTTTACTGTAAAAATTACAACATATTACGGTTCAATATGTTTATGGACTAGATGGAAAGACAATAGTGAAGTAAGTAATAATCAATTGAAGTCAAATTAAGAAACTCTTCCGTTTTCTGTAGTCGTCTAAAAAAACGGGTGGGGTCTCTATCCGTACCAGCCTCTATTGTTCCCGCTGCAGGGACACCGGCCTACTCTCTAATTGAGAGTTAATGGGCTTTGATCTACCACGGGAGCCCAATCCGGATTGGTAGATGTCATATGTCTTAGAATTTATGGTTCTAAAACATGCCGGTTTCCTCACGATGTTTTCCTTCACCGTTTCGAGGACGTAGTATTGCGCGCATAAATTTTTCAAGCGAAAAATCTCCTTAGTGCATGTGTGGGTTAGAACCAGCGACCATCAAATTAAAAGTCGGCGTCTACGCCCCTGGGCCACCAATGTCGTACCACCATACATATGAATCGGAAATGAAACGAAGATCTTTATTTTCAATATTAATTTATATTGAGAACAACAGACTTTGTCACCACAGAGGTGGTCATTTACAACCATAATTTATGGTGTTGATTTGTCTGAATAAAACAAACTGTTTAGATCGTGGGAAATATAATTGTTAGTTAGTAAGGCCACCATTTATCGAGTAAAGATTTAACTAGAATTGTGGCTTTTAGGGGTCTACATCTTTTTGGATACACAACCTTAAATAAAATCATTTTGCTGTTGTGGGATGTTTGATAGCCCTAGACTGTCTCCTTTTTTATATAATCAATGCATTCATTATATTCACAAAAGAGTATTATTACTAAATCTGTCTGTCTGTCTACTGTATCTGCCTCTCTGTTTAAGAGGTTGTAACTCTTGAAGCAATAGCCATAGCACAGTAAAATTTTCACAAAATATATAGTAGTGCACCGGGTAGCGTAACTAATAGTCAAATGTATTGATCCCAGTTTAGTGCGAAATTTTCGGTGTTCGAGATCAAAACGCACTTGGTCAGTTTTTGAAGCCAATTGAGATACTCAAGAATTTCCACAGACGCATATCAAAACTTCAATGTCTTAAAAATTATTTTAAACGTAAAATATATATATACATACTAAATCATGCGTTCTTATTACTAAGTTTAGCACTTGTTCAAACCATATAAAAAACTTTATTATACATCCTCGTGTCGGGTGAAGGGCGCAACGGGATACGCCCGTTTTTCATATAGTTTCACATATTCTGGATCTAACTCGTGGGGCGTTCTTATGGGCGAAGGTAACTTGGCGGGCCTACAGCACGTCCCGTCACTTTTTAATTGGGTATCTTTATTTTTATCACAAAATATTGTCAAGTAATTTACACCTGTCTTTTGACTAATGAGGTTTCGCCACGTCAACCTACTTGGAGTAATAACTTGTTATAAATCAGTATTACAATAAATTAACTAGGGCAAGTAAATTGTCCGTGCGGATACCAGTTTGTTGTTGACCTTGTGGTAACTATATCAATATTATATTTATCGTTGTAGATATCAAACATAAAACAACGACCTAGTTTGGTTGTAAATTGCTTTTAATAGTGATAAGCTATATAAAACACTGGATTTACGAAAAGTTACACTTGTTATTGCAATTTTGCTAAAACACATATATATTTACACAATATATATGTGTTAGCGCACAATTTTAATTACAATATTATATTGCGTCGTGAATATTGAAAGATAAAGAGTTGTGAAACAAAATTCTTAAAAATTCCCATGAGTTATTTTTGATGTGAAGCGTCTATTAGCGCGCTTTGACTATAAAACCTACACTATGCCGTGAAGGCAAACGCATGCCGCTATATCCCCACTCCATCACCTTTGATAAATAAATTAATATTTATGGACATTTTATGCAGTGTTATCTAACCTCGAACTAAGCATGCATTAACTATTGGCACTATATTACTGATACAATACTTGCATACTCCTTCTTTTTAAATACGTACATATAATTTATATATGTTTGTCTTGTGTATCTGTGTTTGTTCATGCCATCTGCGACACAGGGAATCCTAGTACAGAGGTATGATGAGTGTAAACGTTTAAAAAAAAAATATATAGCTGAAAAAGTGCCTCCTAAATATTCCTTTGTAACATTGCGTGTCAATATGTTTTAAATACCTACCAGACCGAGTTGCATACTATTTAATTAATTGTCACTTGTCGCTAAGCACCGCTATGTTTCAAAGTGATTTCAAAGACCCCATTAATTTGATTTATCATGTCAACTCGAAATAAAGGAACGATGAATGAATAGCAACAGTTTCTATGTTGCAACAGTTCGAAGGTAGTTTTTTTGCAATAGAACATAATTGCTATTGAAAGTTGTTCAGAAAATAATAAAATATCTTACAAATTATTCGTTGTTGCATTTCAATCATAAATTTAGTGGCGTAATGGTATTCGATTCCTGATTAATACTCTAGTTACTGTATACTAATATTATCAAAATCAATTTTAATCATCACTTACCGAATGAACCAAATTAAAATATTTTGATGGCGATGCATACCTGAAAAAAAAACATTCAATTAATGCATTTTCGAAGCAAACATAAATTCGTAAGATCAACGATGTATATAAAATCTTAAACATTCTCAGACATTTCAAACAACGCCATCTAGCCCCAAAATAAACGCTATGAGACTAGATAACTGATAGAATTCTTATATAAGACTATTTGTTATAAATGCATACATATAACACATTAACGCCCATACACAGAACAAACATTTATGTTCGTAACACAAATGCTTGTCCTAAGTGGAAATCGAATTCACGACCTACGGCGCAAGGCACAAGGAGGTTCCTTAGCTTCCGATTTCTGGCTCATCGACGTCGCGTACCGTCTTTGTACGAACAGTTAATAAAATGCGTTTATGTTGTAAGATTAAATTAAGATAAGTAAAGGTGTAGGCCGTTGAACTTATTATTAAATTCTTGCTACCCGAACGTTATCATGATCTTGTTGCTAAATTTAGTGATAAGAACGCGGGATCTTGTCGGATTATTTAAGAAAAAAGTACGTTTCCAAGTATTTTTTTTTTTGACTTTTGACTTTGACTGAATTAAGACAAATCTTAAATAATAATTTAAACGAGCAATTCTTGAAAAAATCTCTAAAGATTTGGATAAAATATTGTGTTTATATGGTTTTGCTGTTTAAGTTTACCTGTATAATTATTGCTACGCTATAAGCGCTTCATTTATCTCAAAATATTGTGTAGAAAAGTAACAGAAGACTTTGATCTTCACCTGACCATGACAAAAACTGACCGAGAATGTTAATCAGATCGGATGCTAATTAGAATTCTGTATTTTATGGTCAAGGGTCGAATTTAGCGCTTTATGGTTTTATGTCCGTCGTAAATATGAAAGTATATAGTAATTGATAATAAATCAATGCTTTTGAATAATGTTAGTGTCGTAAATAAATGCGCCGTAAACGAGCGTGACTCAACGGTTAAACGGATTTGGATGAAAATTGTTAAGACGGTAGCATACCCTGGATTAAAAAATAGGCTACATTTATCCCGAAAAAGGGAATTCAATTTATTCCCATCGTCTCATGTTGACTTTTTAACCACTGGTAACACCAGGGTGCAGCTAGTTATCTTTATATATTGTATTGTAAAAGATGTTCTGACTGACGAATACCGGACAGATAGAAAGTTGAAATTTTGACTAAAACACATTCTTTAAAAAATTATCTCAACATCAATTACTCACCCCACTACAGACATGGCAACAGTTTATCAAGCACTCGACCGGCCGATGTCGGTCCAGGAATTTATTTATTACAATAAAAGTACAACTACCATGGCGATATATTTACATAACAATAAATGTGATATATACGATTATACGAGTGAGTTTGCCCACTGCGAATAGCTCACAACAAGTATCGACCGTTATAAAAGAAATACAGCTTAGGTCCTCCCCGACCGAAGTATGAGAATACCCAAGTCGCACCCGAAAAGAGGATATTACGTCTCTGCGCATCTGATTTGTGCACTTTACACCCTTCCACCGGAACACGGCAATGCGAGTACATCACTGTAGGTATATACCCACACGAAAGGAAAACAAAGATCAAACTTGTGTCCACTGAACGATGCCAACATCGCTCGTAATTAAACCACTAATGCCCCTCGAATCTTACATTGATGTGCGGCGCCTCAATCACTGCCCTGACAGCTCAGTTGGTAAGCAAAGATATTTTAATTCTATGTAGTATATAGAAGCTATGCCTTCTACGCTGTACTCTGTGTGCGCATTCACAGGAACAAACATTTGTGTGACGAATATAATAAATAATAAATAATAATCATTTATTTTATAAGGCTTATTATAGGTCAACATGGTCATGAACCTGTTACCCGACGGTGAAGTGGATGATGTGCCATGTGTTCCGACACGTCATCTCAGCGGAGAGAGACCAACAATCTCATAATGGGAACAAAATGATCACAAAACCATATGGATGGGGTTCAATACCTGGACCAGTGCTGCAAGGGTCGCGGAGGTCAAGCTGTAGCGTTCCCGTGACCCTTGCAGAAAGGCACCCGGAAGGAACACCGCGGAGTTTTAGTGCGTAGGCCTCCAGCGTTGCATGTATTAAATCAACGCTATAGGAGAGTCCACATAACCCCACGCCTCTCCTAGGCGCGGGGTATACGGCACGTATTACTCCGCGATAAAAAAAAGGTCATTATGATCATAAATATTAAATGGTAATTGGTACTCAATAATCACTTAACCTAAGTTTATAATAATTAGAATTAGGTACAACAAAAATTTTAATAAAACGGTTTTCACGACTTCGCTTTAAAATAAACCAGTTACTAAATTACTAAAATACTTTAAGTAATTTAGTAACTGGCAACTTTGTTTTTTAAACTATTGAAATCAATTATTATTATTTCGTCAAGTAAAAGTTCATAGTAATCGTTTTGTATATGGGTATATTTACAAACAATAAAGTACCTATTATTTATGTATTCCATCAGTTATGTAGTCCCAATACGCTTACGCTTAGTTTGGGGCTAGATGGCGCTGTGCATAATATCCATGAATATTTATTTAGTCTAGACATAAACATTCATCAACAGGACATGACATAATGATTTTGACAAGATAAAATAATTAATTGTAAGTAATTTATGTGAACGACAAGTGCGTTACCTAATATAGGTAACGTGCCTACAGGCATTTATCAGTATTCAATTTTGCCATAATAACGAGTATGTAATTGCAAAATTTAATGTTGAGCGCGATTTCACAATTATAACACCTAATTTAAAATTGCGCGTGGTCTTAATTGCAAATTCAAGCATTAAATTGCATCATTTAATGACCATGTTTGGGAAATACCTACACTCAGATGTAGGTACTTTTAAAACAATTTCCATATTACATTTGGAAATTCTTTTTGGTTCTCGCTAGCCCTCAACGCGCGGTAGTAGTGATATTAATTTTTTGACTTCTTCTTTGTTAAGTTAGCGGCTAATTCTGATGTCGGAGTTTTCAATGCGCCCCAAGGACTTTAACATTGCTTATCGACTAGTATAGCCGATTTTAATATTCTGTACTAAACTGACTGCACAGATATTATGATCAAAACTAAAACTGCTTATTCTCGAGAAAGCCTGCGCCACATCCGTTGATCTAACTAATAATTAATTTTCATTAGAGTCTTTCTTCTAGCCATTGTGATGGCGTGCTAATGAGTTGTGAAAACATTGCGTAAGTTTATGTTCTCTTAAAAAGAGATGTTTGTGGATAAATACGTGTATTTTTACATCTTGATTGTACATTTCTGAGGTATTAAGGAAATAACTTAAATCCTATTATAATAGACACTTTTATTATTTTATTTTAGATTTAAGCTTTAATAGACACGGGATGCGGCATGGCATGTGCCCCAGAATACAGCAATTTGAAAATAATCAACTCAAGTTGCGATCTCATGTAAATCTCAGTTGATAAGAGAGTGACCTTGTCCGTCTCATGCACATGTGATTTATCTCCGTAGCTTAGTTGGTAGTAGCCCTGCCTTCGAAGTGAGGGGTCTAACGTTCGATTCTATATCGGAATACACTTTGTATGGTGAGAATGAAGTTTGTTCTCGGGTCTTGTGTTCCTGTATTTGTGCATGCCATCTGCGTTACAAAGAATCCTAGACCTACCTTATTTCACCAATTTCTTATTTCTTATGCGCACTCGCATTGCTGATCTGGTGGGCACCGGTGCCGCTTGGCGGCAGATAACCAGGTGTTGAGAAGTACTCTTCTCCGAGCGAACTTTGGTATAAGTTCTACTGATACTGAACTACAACTGGTGTATCAGGTCTGGTGCATAAGTATACCAGTTTCTTAAATCACTTTAAAAATATTTTCACGTAGTATTCCTCTGCGCAACATTATTTTTATTAACCTTGACAGTAATAACTTTCAATTTCCTACAAACAGGTTCTGAGATCACTTTCGTTTATCCGAGGTCTACAATCAAACGTACATTATCATTGAGTTTCGGATTTATTTAAAAAACATGTTTTTTCGAAGTTCATTAACACCTTGTGTTTTAATGTTGTGTCATCGGGTTGTTGCGGGTTCGGTTCCAATATATGTTTTTTTTTTAAATATTAGTACCTATTCAAAAGTTGGCCGTTACAGGACGTCCTGCAGCCATTTCAGAGGCCTTGGGGTTGCTTGAAAACTTCGACATTAGAGTTGATCACTTGCACCAAAAGAAGGATCAGCCGATGACCTATTAGAATAGGCCCGTAATTTCACCGGCATCTATTTCCAGCGTGCTTTAATCCAGATGAGAGCAGAACTAGTACAGTTTTCGTACAGTTATCGATGTTATAATAGTACTTTCCAGGTCAAGAGTCTAGCCTGAAAAGTACTGATGTAACACCTATATCTCCTCTATAACTTAGGTTTTAGAGGATATATAGGTAGATGAACATTTCTCCTGATCACTTCAGATCAGTTTTAACGTAATCAAAACTGACAGAAATAATGCTTATATTGATATCGTGTGAATATTGCAAACAAGTTTTGCCTGTTTTTCGTTGATTCGTACCAGATGACCTCATGTAAATATATTATTTCCATATTACGAGTAAAATTATACGTTTGATATAAAATTAGTATGATAGTAGTGGTTAAGTTAGTACCTAGTATATAGTGTCCGGTATCAAAATATAGATAACTAGCGACCCGCCCCGGCTTCGCACGGTTAGTAAAGCATCAGTGTCGTATCAGAAACTACCCGTGCGAAGCTGGGGTGACTTGCTAGTGTATTATACATATAAACCTTCCTCTTGAATCACTCTATCTATTGAAAAAAACTGCATCAAAATCCGTTGCGTAGTTTCAAAGATTTAAGCATACATAGGGATATAGAGACAGAGAAAGCGACTTTGTTTTATACTATGTAGTGATGATCAGAATATTCTGAAATAATGCATTTAGTATTTTTTTTCGATTTGTTTATCACAACTAAACAGACTTTTTATATTACTCTCATATGGCTTAGAAAAACCCAAACGATTCAATCAGCTCGACTGATTTTGTTTTTACTCTTTAAACTGCTCAATCTCCGAAACCAATATAATTAAAAAAAACTACCATCCAAATTTCGCAAGCTATAACTACCATCCAGATTGCAAGCTATATATTATAAGTTTTAGGTCATTGTCATTTGTGTGTTTTGTGAGTATGACAATACATACATACTCACAAAACGCACAAATGCCAATGCATCCAAATTGCATTACAACAATAACAAGAATTACATTGATTTCGCAAATTTGATTCCAATGAAGCTTTACGAAAAATTCAATTTTACTGTATCAGTTCAAGAGCGCAGACCCTTGGTTGATATTGGAACTTCTATCGGTAGGTATATAATAAAGCCAAGGATTCATTCCAAATTTTTTTTCTTATTTCAAAATATCAAGTTCTCAAATTTGGTTATTGACCCGGGTCCTTTGACCGGTTTCAAATTAGCATTTGGACCCTTTCATACTTTCTGAGAATTGAAAAAAGTCTCAAACATTCTAAATGATGACTTTACATTTACTTATGGCTTTTTCGGATTGGACTTTACAATACCAAAAAATTTACAGCTACCAATATGCTGCATAATTTTATCCTCTTATGAATGTATTAGTCATATTTTGTATAAATATATTTTTGTTATACACCTAAGGTTGTAAACACACTGGCTTGACATACACACACATACACTCGAAAAACATAACCCTCCTGGTGCAGTCGGGTAATACTTCTTTTTCCAGATCATCGAGATATATTTTGGGCGAATTTGACATTACGTCCTATAGAACATAACTTCTTCGTAAATAAACAACAACAATAATAAAATATTGTCCGACTCTATAGAATTTCTAAACTGGTATTACTTTTGAAGCAATTATTATATGTTTGCCGTGACGATGATATTTTGCATCCGGCATAGTCCTCTTAAAGTCAAATAATGATCAAAGGTGCTTCAGACGGTTATATATTGTTGCCATATTCCAAGGATGAGATCATAGTATTATTTTGGTAAAATTATATAATTTTTTATAGGTAAATATTCTCTTCGTGAGTGGGTTTATTCTTTTTAGGTATTCTTGGCCTTCCTCAAGAAAACATCTTTAGCCCGTGAAATATAAATTCTAACTTTAATCATTCAGATCTATTGGGTCACAGATATTATAATACTATACTATTGGGTCATGGAAGGTGGTTGGAAATACGCCTATAATACGGTTTGAATACAATACATAAATTGTGATTTCATTATATATATTATATAAAATTCAAAAGTATTGTATGTGCATTACCTTAACTTTGTATTTCTTCCTACCTTTCTAATAAATTATGTTCGATGTTTCGTGATTTTGAATTGTATTAGATAAAACGCAGTGGACCTAACCACCTTGACCTGTTTCACAATACCATTTGTATTTTGTTAGTTTAAAATATAAATAGCACAAAATTGACCGCATTATATTTTTTGACGTGACCTTGTAAAATCGCAATGTTTTCTTTAGTTACACGAAGTTAGGTAACCAAAACCCACAAACCCACCTACTTTATTTACTTTAGTACAGTAATAACATAGGCGGGTAACCAAACCTGCACCTTTTTACTAACTGTATATGTGATTGCTTTTTTGCAAAATTGAAGACGATCATGTTGATCAGGTTTTTATCCATTTACAATGTCTCAGATTGTCTTATGTTGCCTGAAACAGAATACTAATAGTGGTAAGGCAATTACCATGCTGCTGAAATCAAACGATAGAATGGATACCATAAGGAATAAATGAGTGAGTTTGAACATTGTGACCTATAATAGCTATTCCAAACGAGTTAATCCATAGTGCCGCTTTATCCATGCTATCCACTGCTTCATCTCGGGTCCCTGGCTTAGTTGGTAGTAGCCCTGCCTTCGAAGTGAGGCGTCTCGAAAGGGTCCCGGGTTCGATTCCCGGCCGGGGCACACTTTGTGTGGTGAGCATGAAGTTTTTTCTCGGGTCTTAGGTGTTCGTCTTGTGTTTCTGTGTTTGTCCATGCCATCTGCGATACAGGGAATCCTAGTGCAGAGGTATGAGTGTGTTAACGTTTATGTTATTATTGTTTATTATCTCATATACGATTTTTGGCTCTTAGTATTCATTTCTTTGCTAACACGTTTTGTCAAAGGGCATCTATCTAAGATTCTTTGAAATGGCGACTGATCTAACCATTAACCTTATTTATCACAAAATGTCTTTTAGAAAGATGTGATTTATAACATAAATTATAGAGAATAAAAATCATTTTGTGATAAAATCCCAGATGATGTGAATCTGCCAAAATTATCAATCTAGCAATCATTTCCATTCTCACAGAAAACGGGCGTAACTCTGTATTATCTGTGCAATTTAGCTGACCTTTATACTGGCATTTCAACGATTTTCACGGCAACATTGGGCAGGCATATATTCAGTATAACTGCATTATACGTTCAGTATAAATGTAGAGAAGTGGCATTTATGACGACTATTTTGCATTCTAGCAAATACCAATGGATGGCTCTGTAGAGACGATAATTTAGATTCCAGATTTTGAAACAGAATGTGATTTTGTGTTCAAACAAGCAAAATAACACTTAACATATACCATTAACTATTCTGTGTCGCAGCTTTGAAATAGTATGGTTCACATTATAATTGTGCTAATATTTCAATGTTTCCCATAGCTGTAAAAATGCTGGCTCTAATAATGAAAAAGTAAATAATTCAATAATTTTTTTGGGCATTAAATAATGGAGCAAACCTGTTTTTTTTTTACTTTTGATCTTATCACCTTTTAATGGTATTATTTAATTTAATTATATCATTACTATAACAGTTTTGTCGAGTTTACACGGGTTTACAAGTAAAAATATTAAATTTCACTCATTTAAACGCCGTTCTTTCTATTCAAACTTTATAATTCGTACTTTAGTAATTAATTTTTTGTTCAATATTCAAATAAAACATATTTTTTAATTTATGATGTAGGTGTAGCAGTGTCGACCTCTATGATCTCAGCAATGATGACCTTTTGCTCTTAATACGTGAAATATATACCTACTCATTATGAACTTATTCTTGCAATGCTCAAATCTGTTACGTGACACGTATCAGCTGTCCCAATAACCACTTTTGAAAAGCTTTATCAAGCTTTTATTAAGTTATGTTGAAAACGTTTCTTCGAAAAATCCTATAGAAACACAATACACCCAACACTTCAAATAAACCTAAGTGGCGTAAGCGTTAATAAAAACCGCACTAAAACCACTTATAAGCCTGCGCAGGATTCTCTGTCGCAGGTGGCATAGAAATACACAATCTCATGAAACACCCGAGACCCAAGAACAAACATCCTTCAATCCAAAATTCAATCAATATTTGAGATATACTCGTATGTGTTATATTATTAGAAACTTAAATTGTATTTATTAACTGCTTACAAATGGTAAGCTATTTGGTTAGTAAGAAGCCTTTAATGTTCACAAGACAGGGACTCCGGCCTACGATAACAAGTTTTATGTTCATCACATAAAGTTTGCTGCGTTCGGGAAACGAACCCGAGCCCCTTACTTCAAAATAAAGTTTTAACCAAGTAAGCGACTGTAACAGCTAATTCATTTAATACGAGTAGACAGGTGAATGTCGGTAATTCTTAATCATTTCACGGAACCCGACTGAACACGCACGGTATTAATCACGCCTCATGACAAGTATTCATCGTCGATAGTTTTCATAAGACCTAAGGTACATGATACGATAAAAAAAAAAAAAAAAAAAAAAAAACAAAAAAAAGTGGAGCCACGGAATTTAACTTGACAATAATAATTGACTGATTTAAAATTCGAATAAACCATATCATAATTCCATTAATAATTTTACGCCCTTAGGGGCAAAATATTTATGTAAAAACCTATCAAATTAAAAAAGAATCATCCAGCTTAATGTTTTTTTTTTCTAAAGAAATCACGTAACAAATACAATTAATTATTTTTCACATTGTAAACTAAGAGACCATTCGTTTAAATACTATAATTGTTCGCTTAATCCATTATCACTACCGAGTCCAAATCGCGTGTGAATTTGATACATGTTACTCAATACACTTTTCATCTTTTAAATAATCTGCATCAATATTAATCCGTCAATGTTTATTCGTTATAAATTACGTAAAGTTTGAGCCCTTTTGCGAAAGAACCTGATCGAAAGGTAGGTATGTCAAACACGCAAAACTACATTAACAAAAATCCATGATAAACGTTGACATGAAAGGTTTATGTCGGACTGGAATTTGTAAAAACTAAAACAAATTAAATTATCACTAACATTTCCGTATATTTCTTATCTAAACAAAAACAAAAAAAATGTCACGACAAGTTAATTTGCATGTTATGATGACAACTTATATCTGATCGAAAATTGCAAAAAAAGAACCACATTTCCTCTACGTATCTATCGTCTAAATATGTGACACCCTTAAAAATATTATATCTTAACAAATACCCTTATAGAGCGTGGTGGCCCAAGGGCACAGACGCCGACTTTCAATCTGAAGGTCGCTGGTTCAAACCTACACGTGCACCAATGAGTATTTCACTTGAAAAATTTATCTGCGCAATACCACGTTCGAAACGGTGAAGGAAAACATTGTGAGGAAACCAGTTTCCGGTGTTTTAGTACCAAAAATTCAACGATATGTGATATCTACCAATCGGGATTGGGCTCCCGTGGTAGATCAGACCCCATTCACTCTCAATTATCGAGAGTAGGCCGGTGTCCCTACAGAAGGAACATTAGAGGCTGGTACGGTTAACGAATATAACTGTTTGCCAGGAAATTCGGATTTTCGGACAAGCAAGCAGTTTTCTCGTGCGTGTGCACATCGCCTCCTAAATTTTAGACTTATTTTGTAGCCTCATAAATATGAATGAGTTGTAGTTATTTACACTTGTATAAGTTAGCGCATATCGCACATTCTACTGCCTTGGTTGGTAGCAAATACTCGGCATACAAAATGATCGACAAGCAAACTTTGGGTGTTGAACAAAAAGTTTGTTTTAGGAGCTTGGATCTTTGTGCATGCCATTTACGACACAGGGAGTCCTAGTGCAAAGGTGAGTAAGCGTATCGTATTTTTTTTATAATAACCACTTCATTGCTTTCCTTAAATACCTTCACTCTGAGTTACAACTACATGTATTAACGAAATTGTGTATTGTTATGTATAGTGGCTTGACTTATTATATTGATTTTATTTTTTGTTTATATCCAATATTTGTATACTGTATAGGTAAAAACAAGAGAACTCTACTGACATTATTGTCTTGTTTTATTATCACCATACCAAGTATTTCCTAGTTTTCCGAACAATAAAAATCTATCTATCAATCTAAATATAATCTTATCCGCCATTATGGGAGTATGTCTTTACACACCCCTTACCCCAGCGACATAACATCTTACTTCATACTAAGTATACGTGACTTCCTTCCGACATACACCATACCATTATTCTTTATTAACATGCAACAGGGTTCAATTTTCCACGTAACAATCCGGTTAGGAGGTGCTTGCGTCGCCAACTGTAATAATCGACTGTTACCATAAAATAGGCTATGTTTTGTAACCTAACTACGTTTCCTTTACTTAGTTGTGTGAAAGTTGATTTCTTCTAGTTCATTTATAGATCAAGTAGAAGTATTAGATAATAGATAATGGGGTGAAACTATAGCTACAAATACATTTTTCATCATCATCATTTCAGCCGACAGACGTCCACTGTTGGACATAGGCCTCCCCCATAGCTTTCCAGGATAGACGGTCCTGAGCCACCTCCATCCACTGTCTACCCGCGACCTTTTTTATGTCATCAGTCCATCGGGTGGGGTAAAAATACATTTTTAGCATCATCTTATATATATGATGGATTGTTGCCATTTCTAATTTGCCTAATCGGTGGGAATCGAACCCACTGCCACGAGAAGGCAGAAATACTACCAACTGAGTTATCAGTTGTCTTAATTGATCAGTTTTGAATTTGACCCTACGTTTGGGTTAAAAGTTGAGACCCACATTTCTGAGATATTGCGTGCTTGAATTTGACATTTGAAAGTCAATTCGTCTAATTGGCATTGCAATTCAAAACTACTGTCATAAAACTTGCAACATACATTGCAATTTACTTAAACCTAATAAAAACAAAAAAACTGATTTCCTGCGATTCAGACACACGCAGAGTTTTGATCTATTGTATTTGTTAGAATATTCGAATATACAAGTATTCTGTGAACACTTCAGGTTTACAGTTCAAAATTAACAACCATTAATGTGCGCAATACCACGTTCTCAAAACGGTGACGGAAAACATCGTGAGGAAACCGGCATGTCTTAGAACCAAAAATTCCATGACATGTGACATCTACCAATCCGGATTGGGGTTCCGTGGTAGATCAGAGCCCATTCACTCTCAATTATCGAGAGTAAGCCGGTGTCCCTGCAGTGGGAACATTAGAGGCTGGTACGGTTGGGCTAACGATCGATACTTTTACAATCGCACCATGATGTCTGACCATGACGCTTCTATCTAGCTGTCTAAAGTATATTGACTTTAGTAAGTAGGTACATAAAAAAGTGCGGATCAGCTAATGTGGTTACAAGCTCATCATTGAGTGTCAATTGTCACTTCTATGCCATTTGTTTTGAAAGTGCTAACTGACTCAATGCTATCATCGGCGGTACATCTCAATGTACACGCGAAAGAATGTTTGTTTGTTTGGTAAATAAGTATTGTTAGTGTTTGGTTAAATCTCGGAAAATAATAAACACAGACTTAATGAGACTAAATAGTATAAACTGACCCGTGAGTTTTTAATAGGTCAGTTTTTTGCGCTTTTCGTAGGACCATTTTCCACCTAGGACAAACATTTGAGTAACGAATTGTTTAATACCTCCATATATAAATATTTATGCGTGTACAAAAATATGCTATTTATGTATTCTATCATTAATCTAGTTCCGATAGTTATACTTAGTTTGGACTGGATGGCGCTGTGTAGAATGATCATGATTATAAATACATAATTTTGAATTCGTTTCAACTACATAAATTTGTTGTTTAAAACACTAATGCATGCAAAATAGAATTTTATATACAAAATTTATTTCCAATAAAACTATTCTAATACGAAAATTGGTAACTTTGTCTTAATTTAAAAAGTAAATCAAGCCCATTGAACTTCAAAATTTGTTCTCGATGACGGACACGACACGATGTATTTGGCGTCGATTCCATTGATCGCACTGTTGACGCAGATCAAGCAGATTAACAACATCTATCTTGTCCTTTTTCACATAGAGTAGAAAAGACAGAAAAAAATTTAGAGCTGTCCAAATCGATTTCAGTTTCGTTCACTCTCAAGGAAATCGACCCACTGACTCCTTCTACACTAAATCTAAGAATTCAGACAGCGTGGTTTCAAGGGCATTTCACATTAACCTTGAAAAAGCGATTTATAATAGGATTTGCATACATTTGAATTGAGTTTATGACGTCATGAATATTTGAAGAACGCTAGCGACATTGCAAAGAACTGGTTGTTTGTGAAACAATGTTTGATCTTGCTCATCACGTGTATCAATTAGAATGTTTATTTATAGGTAAGATATTGGAATTATCAAGACGCGACGTCTCCCAATTCGAATTTGTCTTCTGTGGTAGATTAAATATAATTTAAACTTGCTTGTCGAGAGTAGGAACTTGTACCTGCAGTAGGAATGAATGAAAAATTCGAACACGAACGACACCCAATGAATGAACTAATGGAATTTGTGTAGAAAGATATTTTAAGTCCTTACAAAATATCAATTTGCCTGTATCTCATTATAATGTGTCTTTAATTATGTTGATGTCGCCTTAATAGCCTTCCCAGTGTAAGAGAGTTAATCTTTAGTTTAAACTATAACCTTTGCTTGGGAAAACGCGTCTTGGTGGCCCCATGATGATCGCAGCCTTGCGAAAGAGTTTGCACCTTTTGTAATGGACATGAATGACATGAGAACAGTGTTGCTAATTCAATTACTTACAAAAAAAGTGTTGCCGCTCATCCACAATAGATGAAGCGAGAAATTTAGTAAAATATAAAAGTTTAGAGGTCCATGTTGCTTAGGGATTCAAAGGTTCTCAAAAAAATACGCCCTTAATTTGATAACTTTACCTACCTTTAAGTAAATAAGGTTTAATGAAGTCAAAGTTTGCGTACCTGAAACAAAAAAAACATGTTGGTTAATATAATGACTTTATTGTTCATTTTCTTTACCATATTAGCACTTAATTACGAGTCTATTACTGTTTTAATAATCATGCGATATTGTTCTTTAAAGGCCCACCTAATGTTAAGTCCGCCCATAACAACTGCATTACGACTAAGGTCCTCCAAACCAATTCTAATATTAGAATTGGTCAAAAATAAACCTCATTTGTGCATATAATTTTATAAAACATAGGCACATGTTTTGGTGGCATCAAAACTGTATTATTTGTTTGTGTATTACCTATCTTATATGCCGAAAAGCAGTAAGAAGTAACAGCCAAGCACAACACAGAATACAACATTGTATAGGTACGCAAGAATGTGATCTCCCTACAAGGAGCAAATCAGCATTACAATTAAGTCTATAGTCAATTCCTCGGAGGCGAAGAAATCTAGATTACTTCACTGTAATTCCACATAATTCGTACGCAAATGACGGGGTAATTTAATGGCCTCTGTTCTATGGGAAACGGAATACAGCTGGCATTACATTAGGCAGCGATAAACTGGGTATACTCCACACCCAGCATCTACCTCTAGAATCTATATTGCCACTGCAGGGACACATACCGTTTCGTTATAATGGAGAGTTAAACTTCAATCCAGATTGACGCACTGTCAAAATTGTTATTCTTGGGCACGCTGGTTTCCTCACTATGTTTTTTTTTCACTGTTTTAAGCAGAGACCGGTTTATATGTCAGCCTTTAAATACGTAAAGCGCAAACTTGTTTTCAAGAAAATCCGTCAGGCTGTCTTCCACGCCTTCTTCGAGCGAAGTATAAGTATAAATACTGTTTATACTTATACTTCGTTGACAATCAATAATGAACTACATTTTAATTTTTAATTATTATAATTTTCGGCAACTACACTTTTATCAAAACATCCTTACTTAAGTTCCATAATGTTTATTTTAATAGGTGTGTGAATATGACTCCGCCCCCTTTTGTCAAAATAAAACACATTTGTTCGCTTACAAAATTAAAAAAAAAATTATTGAAAGTATGCTCCATCTGCAGCTACAACCTTCGCCCATCGTTCAGGTAGTTTTCGTATTCCTTGCTGGAAGAAGTCCTGGTCTTTTGAGCTTATCCAGTTGTCAATCCAAATTTTGATACTTTCACATGAAGTAAACTTTTCTCCAGTAAGGTCTGTCTGCATCGTCCGGAATAGGTGGTAATCCGAAGGAGCTATGTCTGGTGAATATGGCGGGTGGGGTAACACTTCCCAGTCCTGTCCCTCTAAATATCTTTTTACGACTTCTGCGGTATGCGGTTTGGCATTGTCATGCTGAAGAACTAATTTGTTATGTCTATTCACCCATTCTGGTCGTTTTTCTTCTATGGCTCGCTTCAAACGCATTAGTTGTCGTCGGTAAACTTCTCCATTAATAGTTTCAGAGGGTTTGAGCAACTCATAATATACAATACCTTTCTGATCCCACCAAATACAGAGCATGACCTTGGCACAGTGAATATTTATTTTTGGCTGTGATGGGCCTGGTTCGCCTGGTTTCACCCAAGCTTTTTTGCGTTTAGGATTTTCGTAGTGTATCCATTTTTCGTCTCCTGTGACTATCCGATGCAAAAATCCTTTTCTTTGCTGTCTTTGAAGCAGCATTTCACAAATGGTTTTCCGACGTTCCATGTCTCTTTCTTTTAAATCATGTGGAACCCAGTAACCGGCTTTTTGAATCATTCCCATCATTTGTAAACGCTTTGCAACAGTTGAACGATCAACATTTAATGCTGCAGCTAATTCTGATTGAGTTTGGCAAGAATCTTCCGCCAATAATGCTTCCAATTCAGCATCTTCAAATTGTTTTGGTGGTTTTCCATGTTCTTTATCCTCAGTACTAAAATCGTTATTTTGAAATCGTCGAAACCATTCCTTGCAAGTTGTATTAGACGGAGCATGCTCACCATAAATCTCCACAAGCAAACGATAAGTTTCCGCTGCAGTTTTCTTCGCAATAAAATAATGTAATAACACTTCCCGCAAATGACGTTTATTTGGAATAAAAACCGACATTTTCGAAAAGGTGAAAACAATTGTTGCTTACACTTCAACCAAATATCATAAAATGCGTTAGATAGCTGACATTCAGTACTATCGAATACAAGTATGGTCATTTATTAGTACACGTAAACAATACTAAAAACGACATCTGTTGAGAAAGGGCGGAGTCATATTCACACACCCAATACAACTACGTTAATTTCTCCTTGAGTTCTCTTTTCTATTTGATAATCTGATATCCACAGAGTATTAGCTAACCCTAAACGAAAAACTACTAATAAATTAACTACGAATACAACGAAACGACAATATTAGGTTGGACATCTATTCAAATGCACATACTTACAAATCCAAAATACAAAACAAGAAACTGATAACAATTTTAAGTACCTTGACCAAAAAAAAAAAAAACAAATTTTTATACTTTACTTTTTGGTAACCTAAAAAATGTTTTATAAATTGTTTATTCAAGTAAATTAAATCATTTCAAGCACATAGAAAAACTCCGGTATGGGATTCAAACCCTAGTTCCTTTACACGGGCGTTTCCACTAGACTAGTTTACGAAACAACGTACTGCTTACTAATTGCAGATGTTGTGGGAATCATGCTGAGACAAAGCGCTGTTTCACACTATCTAAACGATTACTCAGTTCCCAAGAGTTATGAAAAGTGAAGTTAGTGATCATAGCTAGTATTTTCTGTATATCTATAATAGCATAACATGGTTTTCCTTAGTGATATGTATTTCTTTGAGTACTAAATGAAAAAGTGCAAGTCGGGAAATTTTGAGTACGAAACCCTGTATACAGAACCCGATCCAAAAGCATGATTCACTAGTATTTTCATACACAGAAACCTCAGATGAACAGCATTTTTGATAATTTCAAAAATAACACATATAAGAATTATATAAAACTCACATCTCTTTTAAATCTCTCTCTACTTTCTCAAGCAATTTCAAACTCATAACAGTTTCACCGTTAACTTCGATAATTATATTGCTATTAACTTCTGAATTCGTCGTTAAGGTAGCCAATGTTGCCGACTCTACCAGCAAAGGAAAGGTAATGGATTGGGATTCCTTGGTATTTACAACTCACAAGAGCTAATTCCGTAAAAGTAGCAGCGGGGGCAAAAGCATAACTTGTGCTATGGGAACAAGATAACTAATATAATACATATTAACACCCCAGATACAGAACAAACAAATATGTTCGTCACACAAAAGCATGCCCTGAGTGGGATTTGAACCCACGACCCACAGAAGGCAGAACTACATCCGACTGACCTATGATACCAGTCATTATAACTCATAATCCATGGTGATTTATTTCCTGTTATTTTTTTACCGTTATTATAAAAAGAAATAGCCAATGATCATTACTCAAGTTTACTATGACAGTAATATTAATATGCCTTCAGATTACTTTGAGACAATTTGATGGTGTGCTTCAGTAGTTGTTATGTTTTAAAATAAAATAATCAAAATATCATTGAATTGAATAAAAATCTCTGTTTCCTGAATTTTTGCATAAAAATTGCTTAAATCTCAGGCGACCCTCAATCGCCGTAGTCATATAGTCTGATCAAAAGGTCAAATTAGATTTTATTCAATTTGACACCTACAATTTTACTGTTGCTAAATAATACAGCCAGCAAATGCATTAATTTATTCACAGATTCCGCAATAAAGGAGAATTCTACGGATTCTATTGAGAAATTTTGATAGCATAGACAGATATATCCTTGGAAACACTTACGTGCTATTGATATAAATTATCTCACGATAGTATACGCAGGCTTACAATACGAATATTCTTGGGTCATGGTCAATTGTGTATCTTTATTAACTGAAATTCTATTCTTTTAACGCGAGATTTGGGGATAACATAATCTTATAAAGATTTTTAAATAAAGATTTGGTCGTAGCACTTTTTTAGGATAAAATACAGAAAAATAAAGAATACAAGTTGTCACCCTGAACCACAGACGGATCAATGGATATTATAGAGGTGAGTGTTTTACCAGATAATCTTTTGCTTTTAATTTTGCATCCGTTATATTCCAACAGTAGAAAAACGATAAGGGTCTTATGACAATAAATTAATCGTCATTCCATCTAAAACATCTTATCTAACATTTTTTATAATAGTTTTGTCAGAGCTGACATATTCAGAATGGCAGTATCGACTGATATTTATCTCGTGGGTCACAACTAAACCCACGAAATAGACACAAAGCACAGAATTGCTCAAAATCAATCAAATTATGATAATTTATCCTTTAATGTGCGACTGCCATGGACGTGTTTGAACGTGAGTCATGATGATATTTATTCTCTTATGGTGTCACTTCACTTGGCTAGTGTATTCGGCTATTTAATATATTTGTTCGAACGGCGATGTGTAAAGATTATATTCGATATATTTGCGTAAACGCGTTTTTTTTTTTCAGTTTCAAGTCACGCTTCAAAGGTTTCCGAATAAGTACCCACTTTAATGTTTGACATATTAGACTGGACTCAAATCTCAGTTGGTAATAGGTCTGCCGTCTACGCTGTAGCGGGTTCGATTCCCACTCCGGTCTGGGTGTATGTATTATATGTATGAACTTACAGCGCCCGCATTGTTACCCGCGGTTTTCCGTGCGATTACAAAATATTAGTATTATTTACAAAAATATAAGTGCTATATAAGTATTCTATCAGTTATTTAACCCTCATAGTACTTATACTATTGTGGCTAGATGTGTGAAATATCCAACATTTTTTTTATTGTTTTCTGTCATATGTGGATGATACATTTCTGATAATTGTAACTATACTAAATATTTGGCCAAATACGGCGATACCGATGCACAAATACGCTAAGCTAATCGAAGAGTCGTTTTGTCCATTGAATGGTCTCCATCAGTTTAACTTCTCCTGGCTGCGATCGCAACACTAAAACTAAGAAGCCATTGGTGTTACCAGTTTAGAATATTCCGTCAACCTATCCACTATCTCCCTTATTTGCATAAATACACGGTCTAAATTCGAAATGTTCATTACAATACGATTCATCTTTGTTTCCACAACTTTTTCTCCTGCAAGATGTATTTATGCATTCAAATCACGCTATCGAACCAATTAGACGTTGTTTAATTGAGCTATTGAGTGACATTGTATGTGCAATGTAGTTGTTTCATACATAATGTATAGCGCAATGCTCAATTCCTTCCTGTGATAGCTTTCTTTCCTTAGTGTCACTGAGGTAACATTCAGATAAGTTAATTAACTGAGAACGGAGTTATACAATGTCCAAGGAAACGGAGGCTGTGAAAGGTATATTCGTTTGGTGGAAGAGAAACATTAAGGTAAGGTTTATTTGAGAACGTGGTGGCCCAGGGGCACAGACGCCTACTTGCAATCTGAAGGTCGCTGGTTCAAACCCACATGTGCACCAATGAGTTTTTTTAGTTGAAAAATTTATGTGCCCAATGTCGCACCCCGATGCGTTCGTGGCCCGAGACTCAGACTCTTCTTCTCATAACCTGATGTGGAGGCAGTACTTTTCTGGGCTAAGTTTGCACAAGTTCGTCTATATGGGAACGTGTAGGTCTTCAATGGATACTCACCTACGGACGCGAGCAACTGGTAGTAACTCTGTTCTCCTCAAAACTTTACCAATTATCTAGACCTTGTTAGATAAAACAATCACTCTCTCATAGATTCTCAGATTCCCTGTGTTGCAGGTGGCATGGTTAAATTCAGAATAATAAAACAAACACCACAGAACCGAGAACAACCTTTCAAACTTCATGGTCACACAAAATGTGACCCTCTGGAGAATCGATCCCGGGACCCTTCGCTTTGAACGCAACTACCAAATAAGCAATGCTGTCGAAACATTTTTTTTTTTAATTTTTTTGCTTCTCTTTCCTCTTATCCATGCTTTATCATCATTGTGGTGACGATGAACTTCTTATTTATTTATATTGTTATTCATATTGTTCATTTATGATACACACATAATACCTAATTACACAGTCGGTTGCAGTTGACATGACCTGCGCACTAGTCGCGCGCATAATGTCATGCGCGCGTCAGTTGAACTCTTCTTGGGTCAGCTGCGCGCGCAGTGACAACTGTCAGCGCCGCCGCGCGCAGACTTCAAAAGGTCTCTTCTTGTCTAGCTTTCCTCGACGCAATTTTCCTCAATTCAAATTTTTATATTTTATTTGTTCTACTGTTTAGTTATACCTCGCACCTTCTTAAATTGTATATATAAGTTGTGTAAATATATTACAAGTAAAATTGAAGCATTTCATTGGTTCTACTACCACAAACAATACCACAACTGGTGACCCCGCACAAGAACGCATAAAGGTATGATGACAAACAGTAATAACCCGATAGAAGCGGCCACGCTAACATCAGATCTTGGTGACAACATCAATAAAGTTGGCGTACGAGTACCACCGTTTTGGCCTGAGGAGCCTGAAATATGGTTTGCCCAAATTGAAGGCCAATTTACCATATCGAACATCTCGACCGACACAACAAAATTTTATTATGTCGTCAGCCACTTGGATCCGCAGTACGCGAAAGAGGTAAAAGATATTATTACTAGTCCACCATCCTCCGGAAAATATGAAAAGTTAAAAGAAGAGTTGATACGACGATTATCTGCATCACGTGAGCGTAAGATCCAACAGTTATTAATGCATGAGGAATTGGGAAATCGGAAACCGTCTCAATTTTTACGGCACTTACAGAGCCTCGCCGGAACCTCCGTTCCTGATGACTTTATAAGAAGCATTTGGTGCAGCCGTCTACCGACCAACCTACAGACGCTGATCGCATCTCAGCCAACCGCTTCCTTAGAAGCTGCAGCAGATCTTGCGGACAGAGTCCAGGATATCGCCGCACCCAGTCTTCAAGTAGCGTCCACGTCATCAGCGATACCCCCTGTTCCTGGTTCCATGCAGTCGATGGCGAGTGAAATAGCTGAGCTGAAAGCAGCTGTCAAGAACTTGACAATGCAGTTGAACCGTCAGCCCAGGCAACGCAATCGTTCCAGTAGTCAGAACCGCCAGCATTCTAGATCCAGATCGCAGTCTAACTACCGGAAGTTTCCACTCTGCTGGTATCATAACCGATACGGAACCAACGCGAATCGCTGTGTGAAGCCTTGTGATTTCGGGAAGTCGGGAAATGCTCAAGGCAGTCGATAATGGCGACAGACGACTGCCTCACTTCAACTTCTGGTCGCCTTTTCGTCACGGACCGCACATCGAAAGTTCAATTCTTGATTGATACCGGAAGCGACGTCTGCGTCTTCCCTCGGTCAGCACTCCGTGAACGTCGGGTCAAGACCAGCTACCAGCTGTCAGCTGCGAATGGAAGCATCATCGATACTTACGGGTACCTGCAGCTCAACATAGACCTAAGTCTTAGACGTAGTTTTCCGTGGAACTTCATTGTAGCTGACGTCACTAAAGCTATTATAGGTATAGATTTTTTGAGCCACTATAACCTGATTGTTGATGTTCGTAATAAGCGCTTGCTAGACAAACTTACTACATTGTCAACTGTAGCTTACCTCGCTAACGCTCCTGACATTTGTTCTGTAAAGGTTCCATCCGGTGACACATGTTACCATAAAATTCTTTCAGAATATCCTGAAATTACAAAGCCAGCTGGCACACCACAAGTTCTTAAACACAATACCGTACACTTTATACGAACAACACCCGGCCCCCCTATATATTGTACCCCTCGCAGATTAGCTCCTGATAAATTAAAGGTTGCCAAGGCTGAGTTCGAGCTGATGCTGAGCAATGGAACTGCACGTCCATCAGAAAGCCCTTGGTCTTCTCCCCTGCATTTAGCGCCCAAAAAAGACAACGGTTGGCGCCCTTGCGGAGATTACCGTCTGCTCAACGCTCGCACTATCGCCGACAGGTACCCCATTAAGCACATCCAGGACTTTGCTCACAGCATATCTGGCTGTTCAGTCTTCTCTACAATAGACTTGGTAAAGGCTTACAACCAGATCCCTGTTAACGAGGAGGATATCCAAAAGACAGCAATAACTACACCTTTTGGTCTTTTCGAATTTCCGTTTATGACTTTTGGTCTTAGAAACGCCGGACAAACTTTTCAAAGATTCGTGGACGAAATGACTCGAGGACTTGACTTCTGCTACTGCTACCTTGACGATTTTTTATGCTTCTCCAGGTCCAAGAGCGAACATGAGAGCCACCTTCGTCAACTCTTTGAAAGAATTAAAAAATATGGTATCGTCCTAAACACTTCAAAGTGTGTGTTTGGAGCTTCAGAAGTAACGTTTTTAGGTTACCATATCTCTGCCGCCGGAACAAAGCCACTTGACTCGAAGGTCCAGGCCATAAAAGAGTTCCCACAGCCAAAAACCGTCAAGCAACTAAGACGATTTTTAGGTATGCTTAATTTTTACAGGCGTTTTATACCCGATGCCGCAAAGATTCAAGCACCACTAAATGCCTTGTTAGCTGGATCGGTTAAAGCTTCTCATCCTGTGAACCTGACCGGCGAAGCTCTCACTGCTTTCGAGCAGTCTAAAGAGAGTCTCGGTAATGCTGCTTTACTAGCTCACCCAGATTGCCAAGCGAGACTCGCGTTAGTTACGGATGCATCTGATTTAGCTATGGGTGCAGTACTGCAACAGTACAAAGATGAGACATGGCAGCCATTAGCTTTCTTTTCACGAAAGTTCAGCCCGTCACAGCAGAAGTACTCTCCTTACGATCGAGAGTTACTTGCTATTTACGAAGGAATTAAGTACTTTCGCCACATGCTTGAAGCACGGACTTTTACGGTCTATACTGACCACAAACCTCTGTGTTTCGCCTTCCAGGAACGCAAGAAGAGCTGTTCACCTCGTCAGTATAGGCACCTAGACTTTATTTCTCAATTCACTAGTGATATAAGACATATATCAGGTAAAGACAATGTCGTAGCCGACACGCTGTCTCGAGTTGAAGAGTTACAAAGTCCAGTTGACCTCGAAATTCTCGCCCAATCTCAAGCCACAGACTCCGAGCTGTATTCTTTCCTCCATGACGAACCGACATCGCTTCGCTTAGAGAAAATTAAAGAGCCCGGTAGTACGATATACATTTACTGTGACACGAGTACCGGCACACCAAGACCATTCGTAACCAAACCTTTACGAAAGCAAGTATTTGACAGTCTTCACTGCTTAAGTCACCCTGGCGCAAACACGACCGCTAAGCTCGTAGCACAACGATATGTTTGGCCAAAAGTCAGAAAAGACTGTCGAGACTGGTCACGATCGTGCTTAGTATGCCAGCGCTCCAAGGTCAATCGCCACGTGTCTGCTCCAATGGGCACCTATGATTTACCGTGAGCGCGCTTTTGTTTTGTCCATATTGACTTGATTGGACCACTTCCAATTTCCAATGGATTTCGTTACTGCTTGACTGCCGTGGATCGCTTTACAAGATGGCCAGAAGCCATTCCTATTGCGGACATCACGGCGGAAACTGTAGCCAAAACATTATTATCTGGTTGGATTGCTAGGTTCGGTTGCCCGACCGACATAGTAACAGACCGTGGGCGGCAATTTGAGTCTACCCTGTTTGAATATCTAGCCAAAATAGCCGGATTCAAACATCGCAGGACCACTGCCTATCACCCAGCCTGCAACGGATTAGTGGAGAGATTCCATCGGCAGCTGAAGACAGCGATAACATGTCACGCTGACAGCAACTGGACAGAATCCCTTCCATTAGTTTTGCTGGGCATACGGAGCGCGATTAAAGAAGATCTGCATTGTTCTTCAGCTGAACTTGTTTACGGAGAGCCACTACGACTCCCTGGTGAATTATTTCACCACACTGTAAACAGCACAACCGATTACACGGACTTTACAGCTCGCCTCCGCTCATTCGCCCAAAATCTTCAACCTGCTCCTGCCTCACGGCATAGTCAGAGCAAAATCTTCATTTACAAGGATCTTTCTTCTTCTAGCCACGTATTCCTGCGAGAAGACGCGTTACGAAGAACCTTTTGTCCTTCATACTCTGGACCCCATGAAGTTGTACAGCGCGGGGACAAAGTATTTAAAATTTTGGTTAAGGGTAAGCCCGTTACCGTATCCATAGACAGACTCAAACCTGCCTATATCTTGAATGCTACGCCATCAACTAATACAATTCCCGTTAACGACTCCAGACCTATCCAGGAAACTGTTACTCCAGTTCGCACCACGCGGTCTGGGAGACATGTCCGATTCCCGGATTACTATCGCCCGTAGTGACGGTCTCTGGAGGGGAGTGATGTGGTGACGATGAACTTCTTATTTATTTATATTGTTATTCATATTGTTCATTTATGATACACACATAATACCTAATTACACAGTCGGTTGCAGTTGACATGACCTGCGCACTAGTCGCGCGCATAATGTCATGCGCGCGTCAGTTGAACTCTTCTTGGGTCAGCTGCGCGCGCAGTGACAACTGTCAGCGCCGCCGCGCGCAGACTTCAAAAGGTCTCTTCTTGTCTAGCTTTCCTCGACGCAATTTTCCTCAATTCAAATTTTTATATTTTATTTGTTCTACTGTTTAGTTATACCTCGCACCTTCTTAAATTGTATATATAAGTTGTGTAAATATATTACAAGTAAAATTGAAGCATTTCATTGGTTCTACTACCACAAACAATACCACATCATAATCATAATTATATGCGTTCTTTGGAGGGCACGTTATGATGCCCTGTTATATGTAAGATGACATCTCAAGTTTTTTCTTAACGGTTCATAGTATAATAATGGATACAAGTACAATGGATGTACAGACAGACTATGCATAACTACACAGACCTTAAATGACCTTGCAATAATTATTATATATCCTTCGAATTAATCGAAACGTCAAGTCATCGGTGATCAAAACCCGAACCTCGAATAATTAGATGACATTACGTAAGCCTCTAGAAATGCGAAAGTACGGACATTTCACTACGAAATCTTGTGAGATTTCTCGCTGACTTAGCATATACGCGGTGATTACTTAATACGATTTGGTTTACGAGCATAAAGCACTGACTTTATTTTGGACTTGACAGATATTATGCCACTCTCTCCATATCTGTGAAATTTCAGTTCTTTACCTTACGTGATTTCATAACTAATAACAGAAAGTTGTGCAAAGTTCGCACAGAGAAGTACTACTTCTACATCTTGTTATCTACCACCAAGCAGTGGTGCATTGCTGTGTTACGGTGGAAGGGTGTGGGTGCCGGTGAAATCACAGGCCCATGAGACGTACATCCCTGTCTTGGGTGACGGGCGCAATGCGATGCGACTTGGGTCTTATACTTGCGTCTGGGAAGACCTAATTCGTATTATTTGGTGTTATGGGCAGAGGTAGCCATTTAAAATCAGGCGTCCCATTAGTTAGACTAAATTACAAAAAAAATTGTATGTGATTAAGTCATAAAAAAAGTTGTGGAAATTACGCGACGTACTCAATATAATTTTGATTCTCTTATTAAAAGCATTTTGTTCCAGTGAGATCATAGAAACGGTAATGACATATTTTTCGGATGATTCCTCTACAGTTATTTACTTTTATTATTTTGAAGGTCTGGAAAATTCCAACTACTAGATTACTAGAATACGTGAGACCCGCCGTCACTATTTCACAATTACTCGCTTTAGATGTTTTTGCTGTTTTATTAATATTAGTTGATGTCACATATCTTCGAATTTTCGTAAGCAATAAATATGTTGGATTGCGATATTTTCCATCACCGTTCTGAGAACGTGCGTTTTCCGTTCACATATATATTTTTATGCGAATAAAATAATGCTGCATGAATTTGAACCAGCAACCTTTGGATTGAAAGTCAGCGTCTATACCACATTATCTGTTCAGTTAAATAACGTCTGTGTTTATTTTTTTATCCTATGAATCATATTTGTAAATTTGACATCTAAAAATATGGGTATTTAAATTGCGTTTTTATAGATGTGAGATTTACCATACTCAAATTTTAGGTCTTTTTGTGGGCGGTAAAAATATTTATTTCCAAAGTCACTGTAAAGGTCAAATGTATCTGATGATGATGATGGTTATTAAATAATTAATGTCATACTAAATTTAGACTATGGCTTGTAAATTGTAATAATTTATAATTATAATTTATATTATAATATAATTAAGGTTAATACCTAAAATTTTGAAGAAATATGTTTATATTTATAACCAACTTCCAAAGGAGGAAGTTAAATGGTTGGAATGCATTTTTTTATTTTATTTACGTTACCTCAGAGCTGCGTCATTTATCAAACGATTTAGCAATTTTTTTTTTAATATTCAAACATGCTTTCAGATTGTTCCCGTAGAAATATATATATATAATTCAATAGTTTGGTTATTCAATCAAAATAACAGGAATATAGACGATGGGTGGATATTGCCACCTGACTTAGAAGTTAAGCTATTATATATATATATTTTTTTTTTAGTTTATTCATGTATATGGACTTTGTCTGAAATAAAGATTTTTATTATTATTATAAATATGTCATTCAAGTAAACGAAATTGAATATTTTGCTTTCCTGTGACCACCGTCAAGCCGTGCTCGCATTGCCGTCCGGAAGTGTGTGACTCTCGGTGAAATTACAGGTACAAGCGGTATATCATGCATTGTACCCCTCACCCTGAAACATGAACATGGAAAGCCTGGCCTACTCTATTAGTTACATAACAAGTCTTTCTTTCCTGCGACAACTAAGTAATAAAAATGACATCACACGGTCAAAACAAGAGGCTAATACACTCGAACAATGCTCAAAAGAAAGTCTCCACCACCATTCATGACCGTGAAAGCGCGGAATACGCATGCGTGGTGAAAAACGACAATTCCGTGACGTCCGTCGCAAAGCAATTTGTGTTATGTAATGCCTTAATAATATAACACTCAGTAAATTTCACAAATAGAATAGTTTCAGTAGAAATTATTCATGAAATTATTGGTAGTTAAAGTGCGCTCTCTAATATGAAAATCTAAAATTTGCATCAAACAAAAGTATGTAATTAGATTTTAACAGTTCCAAAAATATTGGTGCTATAAATGTTACATCATCCAATTTTCGATTTATGAAAAATGAACTAAGAGCTATAGCAGGCAATGCTATGAAATCGTGCTATGAAATCGTTCTAATTATGCGACATTCCACATAATTATAAACCTTTTCATTTTTCGTGTAATAATGCTATAATAATTTGCATATGAACATTGTTTTGTTTAACTTGTATCATTTTTAGGCTTCCACACCTAAAGAGTAAAGGGATACCTATTTCTAGCCTATTTTTAGCCTAATTTGAAATTATAAAAAGCCATTATTTTTTTTTAAATAATGACTTGAATATGGTTGTAATTTTTATAAATCAAATACTATAATATTAAAATTTAATCACTGGCAACACTAGTTGCCAGTGATTAAATATTTGTAGAATAATTTCCTACGCCTATTCAATAGCCAATTACAGCCATTTATGACCACTATCGTATATTTCGTATGCAAATGCAAGTTGTGCAAAGGCTACCTATTGTATAAGTTAGCTCAAACAAAAGCTAACTGACCTACGTAAATACCTTCGTGATGCAAACTGTGACGAAAATATACACAGCTGTTCTTGTCTGGTCTTCTGTCACATCCTTTTCTCGATACAACACAAGCTATAGTAGACGGGGTTTGATCTACGCGATCCCGTTTGTACAAGCTTTTGATTTAACTTACAATGTATGTTTGTTTGTCCGGAATCTTGCAACTGAATTTTAAATCAGTTATCTTTAACCGATTGAGCTGAAATTTGGTATACACGGTTATTTTGGATGACAATTCATGCTTAGCTATGTGACGTCATTCTAATTCCAATATGGCGGATCATCCAAGATGGCGAACCAGTTATTTTTTCTGCACTACCACAGTATGGCTATCAAATGAAAGGGCTTACTGAGGAGAACACGAAAAAAGCTTATTCTTAAAAGTTCATTCCATTAATTAATTACTGTAAAAAATATATCTTGATCGTAAAACTGACTCATATAACGTGATGGCAAACGGCATGCTCCATATGTCCTCATGTTCCATTTTTTGGGTTTGTTGGCCGTATTCCTGACAGCTTTGCGCGAGCTCTTGGTGAGAATGGAAGGCCCTGGACTAGCTTAAACTAATAACATTATAGCAGCAAACCAAGAGCGCAATTTAGGTAGGGAACTTCGGTTTGCTTCGCTGCTATTCAAGACGTTTGGATTAATACTCGCCCAGAGGTGAGCAGTCAAAGAGATTCTTCTACGCCGTCGGCGGGGTCAGAGGTATCTGTGCGAAAGTGCAGTTTCTTCTCTAACCTGTCTGGAAGACAAGAACACCTCTGAATAGGTGACGGTACATCTCGTCTTCGGGGTCACTTGTCTCAGTGGTGGGGTAATGCTGGATTGCTGATTTTCAGATTCCACATGGTGTTGAACGTGGCTAGTACAAATCAAGTCAAGGAAATCAAATCAAGATCATTCCATCCAAAGGTGGACGGAACCTTTGGATGGAATGGATAAATCGCTTTAAGCGATAAGGCAGCCATGTGCATCCCTGCTATTTTATTTTTTTATTTAGTCTAGTTAGTAATTTTATGTTTTATATTTATGATATAATGTATACTAAAGAGTATATATATATATCTTCGATAATTATGATCTCCAAACGTAAGAGTAGTGAAATTTGTTTAAGGGTCTTAGATCCATGCCACCTGCTACACAGGTATACCTTGTACGTAAGATATTATTATCCATCTCGTGTGTTTTACATTTTACTATTTTTGTCATTGCATGGCGCCATATTCGCTTGCATAGTCGTATAACATCAAATGACATTTAGTAGAACACAACATCGTAAATACATTTTTTTATAAATTAACACCCACTATGATCAAACAACACCCACATCAAATTGTTCAAACAAATTCGGCAAACGACACGACAGGTATTCCAATTATGTATGTATTTATTCCTAAACACAGACGAACAGATGCTTGACCTTGGCCTGAAGAATAATCTCTATAATTTGTCAAATATTCATTATTTACAAACTAGAGCCCAACACCGTTGTCACATCATGTGTAAACATTAAAATATATTATAAATTGAATGAATAGTAACATCTAATAAAACATTGATATTCTTTATTTATTTCCTTTCTTCGACAGAAACCTAAGTCGTGTTGCTGTTGTTATAGGCGGAGGTAACCATTTAATATCAGCTTATCCCGTCACTTTTGTTACACAAAAAATGTGTTAGGATATTTCAAATTGATCCAAACGTAATGTGAGAATAATACGTTTGGATTATTATTATTATTATTATTATTCCAATATCATATCTTTTTTGTGTAACAAAAGTGACAGGACAAGCTGAAGGACCACCTGATGTTAAGTGGTTACCTCCACCACGTCAAATCCATTTCATCAATATACGGTTCGTATACCAGTGTAAAATCATACAAATGTGGTATCAAGCAAAGTTTGGATTGATTGATTGATTGAGTAGAGTTGTATGATTGGGATCTAGTTCCGACGAAACATTCCAAGTAATAGATTATATTGTCTACTTCCAACAGGTTCTTTTATTTAGGTGTTGAGACATGGGCCACAGGGGAAGACGAGTGTTGGTATTGAGAGGCGCCACTCTCCCTATCCTCTGCGGCCGTAATGGCAGGTGACGGGGCCACAAATTTGACCCGTCACATGAGGATCTAGGGCGTTTAGATACGGGGTCATCTAACGCCCTTTCGCTGACCAGGTCCCCGAGGTGGTTGCGACACGCTATGTGTTCTGGCGTATCGCTAATCAAGGAGTGGCATTCGATGCCAAGACGAGAGGGGTCCGGAAACGGACAGCCACGGCGGGTTCGCGGATGTGTGTATAAACGTTCCCATGTTCCCGCCACTGAGCGTCAGAGGACACCGTGGGGTTTTATTGTAGTAGGTCTAGTCCCACATAACCGCTCTGTCTCCCCTTGGCAGGGAGGTATGCGAGTGCATTTCCCCACGAAAAAAAAAGATATTGAGACATTCTATAACCCTTTGTTTATCTGTGTGACAAAACTTTGCGTAGTGAAACATACGATGTTTTGAAACAACTGAAGTAAATAGCCCAGTACTAAAGAGTTATTTAGTATTCCAAATTGCAGTATTGCATGTGACCTAGACTTCGCTCCAGTTACCATTTTTGGAACAAATGAAACATGAGCTGTGTCCTTATTATGTATAGGAAAATTTTACAGAATCTTACTTTATATTATAATTGCGAATATTTGGATAGATGAATGTTTGTTACTCAATCACGCCAGAATGGCTGAACGGATCTGGATGAAATTGGGTACAGAGATAGATTATAGTCTGGAATAACAAATAGGCTACTATTTATCCCGGAAAAATGTATGACTCTTGTAGGATAGCCAACCGTGGGTAACAACGTGGAGCGCAACTAGTTTCGACATAAATTGTTATTTTCGTGACTATTGTACGAAGTAAGTCACGACTCTAGAAAAACTTGGAAAGTGAGAAATAGCTATCACATTTTAAAGTCGGCAATAAAAACCTCTGTGTTGAAGTGGGTCAGACCATACAGATACTCATGAACCGAGAACAAAATTTATGCTTAGTACTTTTATTTTGTCACGGCCGGTAAACCGGCATTTGCTGCATTTTATCCTAAATTGCATATATATCGGCGCGCGCTTGTGGTCCTATATAGTTGTTAGTGTATTTATTTATTTATATTCTTATAGAGTTTAACCTCCTAGCCGCATACCCGATGGAATTTCCCATCGGTAAAATCTCAGAAACCATCCGCTATTTAACCAATTTTTTTTAAATCCTTTCTTTTTAACGACATATGTCATATAAGGAACTTCTGTAAAAAATGACATGATTCTAAACCCACAATGTTCAAGGTGTATTTTGTTTATTAGTACGTAGAAGGAGTTCTATACAGTTTAAAAAAAAATTTGCTATTTTGTAGGGCTGAATATACTTGTCTTAAATTTGAAACTGGTACGTACAAAAATGACTCTCATGACGAAACTATCTCCAAACTAGTCTTTTGTTCCTGCACTGTGGTGTACTGACACGCGTCGAATCACTAACGCTAATTGTGAAATTACACCTGGTTGCCTTGGCCTCGATTGGTCTTTGAGGATATATGGCTAGTTACTATTTACTGCTCCGGCTTAGTTTGTACTCCTTACGGTAGTTCACATAGATAAAAGTCGATTAGGGTTATATGTGCGTGAAGTTATTGTATACAGTAAAATCTTATTAGCCAACCTCTACGCAGCCTTGGTCAGAGGTTGCGGCCAACTGCGCATCAGCGAACCACTTTTTTATTTTTTTCGGAATTATCAATTAATTCCATTCCTACACCCTTCCACCCTTCCACCGGTTCACCTTCCACCGGTTCACAGCAATGCGAGTGCACCACTGTTTGGCGGCAGATTACCAGGTGTGGAGGCAGTATTTCTCCGGGCGAACATTAAAACTTGATTCTATTATAACTCTAAAAAAGTCGCTTAAAAATGGTGATATAATAAATCAAGCCTCAAAGCGGTTTCTACGTGCCCAAGAAAGTCACAATATTGACCAACAGTGGAAAGTGACCGACGAAGGCTATCATGGATTCACGGCGGATCTTGATCCCCATTGAAGCCAAACTCGATAATAGTTTGCATAACAATACCACGAATAATCCGTGAATACGTGTGGGGTAACCCCATTCTATTGGTTTTGGACTCGTGAAAAATGCCCGTCCTTATCAATTTTGGTGGCGCAAACGCAAGAAAGCAATTTGTTATGACAATTTTATTCTGGACCATAAATGGTTCAAGTATTGCAATTTGGATCGCTATGCAATCTTATTTTGATCTATTTTTCAGATCCGTTTTCCAATCTATTTTTGATACCCTTTTTTATATTATTTTTCAAAACCCAGTTTGTGGTATCACTGCCATCCTCACTGTAGGTATTTGGTTCGATTCTCAAAAGAATTGTGTGACAAAAATAGGTAATTTTCTGTCTGGGTGTTAATGTACGAAAAAAAGTATTTTGATCAGTATACTGTTCATGACTGTTTATTTATATAATACATGGCTTGCTAGACTGGTGACATGACATGAAGGTTGAGAGACGATGTAGGCTATGCGTATATTTAATGTACTCTTTGATATTAGACCATGACACTTCATGATGTGTCAGTGTGATCAACAATTGATTAGATGACTGATTGATGATGACATTGTACTTATTGTGTGACAGTTGAACGTTTATATAAAGTAACTAGCTAGCTGTTTCCCGCGAAATCACCCGCATGTTAAAAAAAAAAAAAAATCGGAGAGCAGCCAGAACAAACACAAACATGAAAAAAAAATTTTTATAATACTTAATGCATTTAATAAATGCATTAATATTTTGACATTACAAATTTATTTGTGATATAAATATAAATATCAAATAAGAATATTAATAAAAATATACCTATTCTTTATTTCGCTATGAAAATGTAAAGTGAGAAATTTTTCTCACGCGTAAAACATGATAAATATTTTTGACACATTCATAATTTTAATAGTCTAAGCCACATTAATATAAAAGATGAATGCTTTGATAATTTGATTAATATAGTCCTTTCTAAGAAAGCTATTCATTTTATTAGAAGAATTATAAGGTGAATCAACTAATAAATCCAGTCATGATATCAGTTTACCGTTCCTTGAATTGATTAATGGTTGTAATCTTTAATAAATTGTACACTTTATACATTAATAAAAGTCCTAGAAGTGGCAGAATGACAATGAAAGATTTGAATTTAACATGATAACAGAAATAAATATTTTTGTTCTATCTAGATGTTTATTTCAATTCTTTTCGTGAAACACTTCCAGTAAAATGGTTGAATTTTTTTTTACAATTTCTAATAAAATCATTAATAATAATATAGTTCTTAGTTATAGTTATGAGTATACATCGAAAACATAGCAAGGATTAAAAATTTTGTTTTTTTTTTTATTTTAAAAATACTTTTTTTATAAAGGGGGAAATTCTTTGCGTATAAGCTTTGAGAAGGCGTGTTTTATTTATTTTTTAATTTACACGGAATAGTTCTTGATTTAATAATAAGTATTTTTTTCACACATTTAATATCTCTCGAAATAAATACCCAATTTGTCGACAATAATTCAGCCACTAAATATTCATACTAATAAACTGTTAATCGCTATCATAATCGCAATAACACGATTCTATAAAACTAGTTCTTAATTAGCCATTTTACAACGGCATTTCAACTATTTTTTTTATTGGTCCACTTTGGACGTCTTGGTGTTATGACACTGCCGTGATGACCTAGAGACATTTTCACATACGGGACTTCGTGAGTCATATTATGTCATTTACCTTTTAAGAATTCGTATAGCATCCCATTCTTTATCGAATAAGTAATGGCCACGCCATTTTCCTTTTACGTAAGAGATTTTTTTCTTCTTTTTTTGATTGTTAAATGTGAAATGTGTTATGTGATAAATGTGTGTCATTTTTCTATTATTTATTTGGACGTTTTCGTAGGTAGCTATTCTTAAAGTAGCAGAACAAATTATGTTAACATTTGAATTATTTACCTATATTTTTATATGTCATTTTATCCAAACTTCATACACACGTGATGAATATATTATAGTGACATTTTAAGATAATAACAGATGAAAAACATTAAAAATTGTTGCTAATGGCGAAGCTTGCTTTGATGTTTATTTAGAGATCATTTAAGTTAAGCAACTCTCTGCCCGGTCAGTATTTGGATGAGTGACCGTTTAGTGGCATTAGAACTAAGCGTTTCCGTGCTTCGGAGGTAAGTTAAGATGTCGTTAAGCCATCTCGAAGGCCTTCAGGCGGTTTGAAAACTCGGACATCAGAGTAAGTCACCTACTGACACAAAAAAAGAAGTAGAGAAGAATTTACATTCACTCCTCTTACTTAGAAAAATAAATATTCATTGACGTTTCATACAGCGCCATCTAGCCTCAAACTAAGCAAATCTAATCAAATAACTGATAGAATACTTGTAACTAAATACATATAAAAAATATTAACACCCAGACAGTACAAACATCTATGTTCATGACACATGCTTATCCAGAGAGGATATCGAGTCCACATCCATCTAACAACTATCTAGCAACACATCTATTTAATATCTTTAATTAACACTAACATTACTAAAGCTACAGATTAAAAATAACTTCCTAATTTGCTGGTCATAAAATGCATTGGACAAACCATAAACCGCTCACTGCGTGTTTAAACCAGTTGGTAATTAGTTATTGTATTACCACTTGTCTTAAAATCATTAAATATTAAAATTCAAAGGTCAATTAATTACGGAAAAGATATATTCCCTAATCATAAGTAACCCTAACCCTAATAATTTTTTTTAATTATCATGTCGTAAATACCCTATTTACGACATGATAATTAAAAAAAATATGAGTGCACAATACGCAAACTCTGTTAATATTTAAAGCTATAAAGAAACATGCATGTGTTTCAGTTTTACGGTTTCGAAGCTTAGCTAGTAGCTCAGAAGTCCCGGTTTCGATTCCCAGCCGGGGCATACTTTGTGAGAATGAAGTTTGTTCTCGGGTCTTGGGTCTTGGCTTTTCCTCAAAACCTATCGAGTGTGGTATCAAAATATAGAGTTTTATAAATGGGTTACAAATATATACAACTTATAAGTTGAAATGTAATATTATTTTTTTCAGTCGGGTCATTTGTTTTTCTGATTATATTTTTTTTATAAATTATAATATTTTTATGCAACTATACTGACAGAATGAGCTGACACGCCTCCTTATTCCAAGCAATAATTTTAATTGTCTATCATATAAATATAAAAGACATGATTTATATAAGAAAACATTTAAATTCAAGTTATTCGTAATAAACGGACTTGACACATTGTGAGCTTAGTTTTAAAGATTTCTTTGCAAGAAGTAACTCAGTAAGATTAATTTTAATAACAAGATATTATCGATAATCTACAAACATTTTTTACTCACGGACATAACATATTAAACAGAAGGAAAACCTCTGATTAATTTCCACATAGTGTGCTATTATACGGTGCCAGCACGCGCGGGCGAAAAAATGGCGATTGCGAAAAAAAGATCAATTATGTACTTTTTAAGTTAAAAGTATGAAGTTTTATGATTTCACATTAATATATACTTACAATAATTGCAATATAATTGTGCACAATATTTCCAAAAACGCAAAAATAGTGAAAAAACTAAGTTAATATTTTTTACATTTAACAGAAAGATTTTCCATTGCATATTAAAAAAAACGTTTACACAGTCATACCCGTGCACTAGGATTCTCTGTGTCGCAGATGGCATGGACAAACACAGAAACATGAGACATACACCAAGACCCGAAAACGAATTTCATGCTCACCACACCAAGATTGTCTCGACGGGGAATCGAACCCGAGACCCCTGGCTACGAAGGCAGGGCTACTAACTAAGCCACGGAGCCGTCCCTTGCTACGGACATTATGTTCTGTCACAAAGGATATTAATGTCACGCTGTAATTGATTCGTTTATTTCCATGCATTGATGTATGGTCGGATATTATACATCAATGTTTTTATGGATCCATTTCTGTTATATGATGAACACAGCCCATAAAATTATTGTTCTTGCAACAATCTTTTATACTTATTTAACCTTGAGATAATTTATTATAATACTAATTTATCATTTAAAGATAATTTACCTGTATAAGATTTTTCGCTTTAAATTGAATATTTTATATTATTATACTATTTCTGTTAGATAATTTATATCACATCCGTGTACATAGGATATGCGATACCGAAATTTGACGGTAAAGTTTTGCTGTTCCAGTTGTCAGTTTGATAGATACTACTGATAGAACCTATAGAACCTATATAGAGGAATTCTTAAGCATAATCTTTGATAGAACCTATATAGAGGAATTCTTAAGCAATCAAAATATTTGCAATTGCAATTTTTAAAATATCAAATAATCAGAGGAATTTAATATCTATAAGGATGCTTCAAGTGAAATTTTCATGAACGCAACTTCCCGGAAATTTTTCCTTTTCCAACGTTAATATCTGTCACGATAGCTACATCAATGTCATTAAAATCGTAGATCAAGATAATGGTCACATGTCAGGTACGCGTGTATTTTTAAATTAAACATTGCAGAATAGTAAGAACGGTCTTAATGTTTTCACAGATTTTCCCATGCATTGAAACGGTGCACAGACATCGAGACGGAAAGTAAACGTACGTTTCTCGTTATAAATTTAATATGAAAGTATATTATTACGCAGTGATAAACATACGCCACATAATATTTTACTGTATCTGTAAAAGCCAAATTGACTTTGGTTTTTATTTTTACCTGTCGATTATAAAAGAGAAAATTTCAGTGAGTGTTCATTTTGCTACAGTTCTTTTACCAGTTCATATTTTTATTACAGTAATATTAATTTGTCAGGCTACAGATACATTTTCACTAATTACTATACAATTTGATAAATGATGCAACAAACGCACAAATGGAAAGTGTAAGCTTGTTAACTAATGGCCATAACAATAGCTACTGTTTTGTTTTTATTTATACTACTATGTAATTTTCCTAATTACGTATTCTTATGAATATTTTTGACAAACATAATGGAAAAAGTTTCTTTGGAAATTTTATTATAATGTATTTTATTGTGTATATTTATTTGATGAGAATTAACATTAAAACTAGATCATTTTATTTTATTTTCTATGAAAGTTTAATAATATATGTGCTTATAATTTTCCTTCCAAATCCAAGGAGTTTAGATATCGAAAAAAAAACAATTCTAAATTCAAAACGCCCGCTTACCTGTTACAACAGCTAGAGCAATTAGCACAGCGGCGCAAGACCTCATTTTGACAGGACACTGAGCACGGTCTAAATTTCAAAAATGGAACACAACACAGGCCACTTCACCACCGTCGCATTATACTCGGTCGACGCGCGAAAGCTCAGCGCGCGTGCGCGGGAATGATTGCAAACGATCACGCGCGCCCTGACTTCTGTGGTGGGGCAGATACAGTTCGTGAAGGTGGCTGGTTGACTTTGAGAGTGGATAAGGTTTATGAAAAGCGTAAAAGATTAAGGTCCGTGTGTTCTAGCCTACAAAATGTTGCGTATAGTAATTGTAGTTACAGAAATCCTATACAAAACGTGAATAAGACTACCATTACTAAAAAAGCATTGCCAAACGGGCGAACAGTTTTTTTAACGTAATTTGTCCTTTTCTCTTTGGATATGTGGAGAAGTTTTCATTAACGCAATGTTAGAGAAAGGTGTATTTTTCTACTACTATTTAAATCCAATCATACAAATAAAACACCCTCCATGTTTCAGGTCTCTATGATCAGCGGTTTAGGCTGTACGTTGAACAATCAGTCAGTCATTCAGGACGATGCATTTTCTATATTGTTTAGATTTATTGACTTTGAATAAAATTATCCTATACGGGTGGTATCCTTGTGATTATCTGAGCTTATTCTACAATAAGCGTTTCATGTACATTCATTTTTAACCTTTTAGCGATGTCATAAGTTTGTATCTGGGTATCCTTACATAGTATAAAACACAGTCGCTCCCGCTGCTTGTACCCTTGGATGTATTGTAATGCAGTTTTCAGTAATAGATAGAGATTCAAGAGGAAGGTTTATATTTAGTACTAGCTACTCACCCCGGCTATGCACGGGTAATTCATGATTTTTATTTTTTTTTATGTGAAAAAGTGACGGAACGAGCCGAGGGCCCACCTGGTGGTAAGTGGCGACCCCCGCCCATGACAACAGTAATGCGACTCAATATAAGATTTGGGTCTTACACTGAGTCGTTTTCATCCTGCTGCGTCCATCACCCGCGACGGGGATGATACGTCTCATGCGCATGTGATTTCACCGGCACCCACACCCTTCCACCGGAAGACAATAATGCAAGCACTATTGCTTGGCGACAGATTCCAGGTGTACCTCCCCGGACGAACTTGGCACAAGTTCTACTGCTGCAAAACGATACTGATGGTCTACTAACCTTACGATGCCGGGGCGGGTCTCATACTCATATACAGTATCTGTATACCTGTGTGTCTGTCTGTGGCATCGCAGCTCCCAAACGAATAGACCGATTATGATGCAGTTTCTTGTGTTTGAAAGCTGGCGTGGTAGTTCTTGGCTATAATTTCTGAAGATCTGTTCAGGCGTTAGATGTTCATCAAGACTTTACCATTACCCAGGGGTTTTTACATGTTCCTAATATGAACTTGTATACTCAAAGTAAAGGATTACGCTTCATTAGAAAGTTGTTGATATACTGATGTTCAATGTCCGATTACTTCACTTAATCCCATCTTATTTCTTCATAAGTGTTGCCGTCACAAACCAGTTATAAATATTGGGGAGAAAATAAATTCTTGCGGTCGTTATCTTGTAAGTTTTATATCATGCAAATACTAGTTAGTTTACTCAGTTTAGTTAAACAGTTTTTATTTTATGTAACTAAAGTTGAAGGCCCACCTGATGTTAAGTGGTTACCTCCACCCGTAACAATAGCAATACGATTTAGGTTCTCCCCGACCGGCATATGAGAAAATCTAAGTTACATCCCGTTGCGCCCGTCACCCGAGACGGGGGTGTTACGTCTCATGCACATATGATTTCACCCGCACCTGGTCCCCTGGTTAGTAGCATATAGACCTGATCATTGCAGAAGGACCTAGGGCGTCTAATACGGGGTCCTCTGACGTGCTATCACTGGCATTGTCTTCGAGAAGGTTACGATATAGCCTTTTCTTATAAAAAGTCAGACAAAAAGTATATTGTAGTACTTCTTAAACTTTCGCGATCGATCCACATATATATTATTTTTAAACTAAGTGTCTTTTTTTGTGTAATTATGTTGCTCGTTGTAACGACCTTGAACTTTGCAATAAGTCTAGAAACGTTGGGGAAGATTATAAGGTAATTACGAGTTAAACCGCTGTAAATCTTACTACTAAATATTATAAATGCGAAAGTTTAAATGGATATTTGTTACTTAATCGTAATACAAATGCTGAATGGATTTGGATAAAATTTGGCTTAGAGATAAGTTATAGCCCGTAATAGCACACAGACTTTTAAGCCCGGAAAATGTACGGTTCCCGTAGGATTGCCTACCTCATGATGGTAACACTGCAGGTTGCAACTAGTACCAAATGAAATAAAAGGTTTTATTGCGTTTTGAAACGTCAATTAGTACTTAACAAGATGTTCTTATTGCAAAGTTCACTGCTTGTTACTTTCATTATTGGCTCACGTTTTTCTTTCGAGTACTTTGTCTGCTGGTTCTACATGGACTATATTTATGTATTGCAATCATACTGATTTTATAAACGCGAATGTTTGTATGTTTTTTTTTATACGTATAGTATGAGCGAAGGCTAACCTGACACCCGAGACGGGGATGTTACATCTCATATATTTGTCATTTCACCGGCACCCACACCCTTCTACCGGTATGTTATTCAGCAACGGACGCGAGAAACTGGACCCCCATAAAGTATGTATGTTTGTTCCTCATTCACGCCTCAACGACTGAACGAAATGGGTGAAATTTCTTATGAGGGTAGCTCATACCCTCATAACAAATTTCACCCATATCCATCATCTTATTTTGACATTTTAACCTTGGGTAACACCGCGGGGCGCAGCTAGTTTATACATAAAATCTCCTACAATACTGTAAGCTACGGCTTCGAGCTCGTTGAAGTCTTTTGTATGGAATGGATGATTTTCCGTCAGGCGCCTACGATGCTACGGAACAGTTTTGTTTAACCTCTTTTATTTTTACCCAACTACCAGAAGGAGGGTTATGTTTTTGAGTCTATGTATTTATATTTCTTTGGCACGCTCTGTAGCCTAAACGCCTAGATATATTTTAACTTGAGAGGTGTCGTTAGATACGTCTTAATTGTGAGTGGCACTGGATTTGTTCACGCTGTCTGGTTTTTTGTTTTTTTTTTTCAATAATTTCTTGTAAATGTGCTTCATACATTTCTCCGTGCCCAATAAGAGTAAAGATAAGTTAATTAATTAAGAGTATATACGAGTTTTACAACCAACTACCCTCACAGCTGTTGGTAGTAACTCTGTCTTCTGTCTTCTAGATCGCGGGTTCCCCCCAGGACAAGCACTTGGGTGGCAACATATATGATTGTTTTATTTGGGTGTTAAAATCTATTGGATGGGATGTCCATTTACAAAAAATAACAGGCTAGGTATTGTTGCAATGCTTTTTGGTGAGTTATTAATTTGATGAAATATGATAAAGATAAATTTAACAGAATCTTAGTTTAAGACTCGGATGATAATTTCAATAGTGCAGTGCCATCACATAAGTCATGGACCAACACAAAAAATAAAAGACAAACACCCAAGACCCCAGAACAAACTTTATGGTCACCACACTGTGTCCTGGCCGGGAATCGAACCCGGGACCTCTCGCTTCAAAGGCCAAACTACTACCAACTAAGCCAATGAGCTGTCACCGCTTAATATAGTCATTGCTGATTAATTTTAAAAGTTCACATTGGAGCATAAGTCCGGTTTTCTCAAGGGTTAATGTAACAGATTAGTTAATCTTAGATCAAGAAATGTCAAATCATATGGAAATCCTGTCACATAACCATGATTAGCTACATAATCAGTGTTTGGCACAACCACCCTAAGTGCCAGTTATCACACTCATATAGCAACCAAAAATTCAAACCAGTGACCTTAGAAGTTCACGATTCATACCACTCATTTGTCGCTCTCACCTTGTCAATATGCTGACAGATTGTATCACGTTACGCTTGCCATAGATTAAAAATATAGATCAAATACCACCAAGCAATGCACCAGTGCACTACGTTACGCAACGATCCAAACATTGGATGTAGGCCGCGCTACACTTTCGTTTTCGCATGAACACCGTCGGCCACACGGCACGACGCGTACTGTCAGCGTCGTAACCAAGATGCGGCCGGAATACTGCCTATGAATCTAATTCTCAAGTCGTCATATATCTATTACAAATCTCGATTATAAAAATCTTTGATCGATTGAAGATTTTTGTCCCTAACATAGTTCAATTTAAAGCAAAAATCTGTATTCCTTAAAATTCTTAAAAAGGTACTTAAAAACTTTGCAAAATATTTTTTTATTTATAATTCACGCGTTCTTATTTCCATTCTTGTCTCATGTTCTAATCCATTTTAACCCTCCGAAGTCGTCAAATAAAGGAACCTTTCGTATAAGGGTCTCCTTATAGAGAGGGTAGGGTAGGCTTCTCAGCTAATGATCTCCTTTCCTTGAGTTGGAGAACGAAAGGTCTAGCTATTAAATGATAGCTTTTGCCCACAACACAAGCTAGCATGACTCTCCAGAATTGCAGCATTCGTCATCCAGTAATACTAGTATTGATATTAATAATTTTCTTGAACTTTTACGAGTTCTTTTACAGAAAATCGCGCCAGAATTATCAATATACGTGTCTACGATCTACATGGCTTTTCACTTGTTGAGAATAAGCAATCAAAACTTAGACTACATTTGTTACAAAATTTTAGTTCAAGTTAAATGATCCATTTAGATGATCCTGATAAAAGTAATATTCATAAAAATTTCGTGGTCAGAATTTTAGCCTTGGCAAATGAAATATTTCTTTACTTTCCGTATTAAGAATTAATAATGGCCAAATAATCGTGACTACCAAAAGTAGCGATGTTTATATGTATGTAATTATATTCACCATTATTCTACTCTAGGATTTCCTCAATGAAATTCGAAGACCTTCAATGAAATTGATTGAAAATTCTAGCATGCCGTAAATGAAATCCGAATAATGCGATCGAATTTTTATCGATTAATTTCGTCTTGATATGACCTGATTCTCAATCATTTTAAAATCAGTACATCACCAAGGTCATCATTGTTTCTTTGTTCCAATTAATTTAACACTTAAACGATTTGCCTGCAGCTATAAATTTGAAATGTTTTAAGACATTCGAGACCTTCAGATTGTTACAATTACTAGCATTAATTGCAATCTCGTTCACATACGAAATAATTATGTTAATACGAAATTCCAGTTTAACTTCAGTAACTTATTTTAAGTTGCATATGTAAATAAGCCATTAGGGATACTTTGCAACAATTACGTAGCTATTACAAGATAATGTTATATTATTTTAGTTTTGTAATATCTAGTTTATTATAGGCGTTTAAATTTGCGACATAACATTATTTTTTGGGGCGGTAATTAGAGTGTAGACTTAATTTCAAGAGACTAGTTCTAGATGTGCATTAGTTCTCTCTAGGTGTGCAATAATCTGTTTACTACTCTTTCAACAGTATTAACTTATTCAAAGTAAAATTAATCTAGTGTAATTTCATCAACGAAAATATTCCACAGCTGAACATAGGCTCCTCTGATTGGGCAAATTTATATAAAGCTAAGGCTCTGCAAGGGTGCAATATACAAAAAAAAAGAAGTGCGCTGAGCAAATCAGTTGAGGGCCGACGCTCACGGGTAAAGTTGTCAGGTCTATTAAAAAAAAAACATTTGGGATAGAGACATTCTTAATAAGATAAACTATAAAAAACGTTGTTTTATTTTAATTTCACATGTACATATTTTTTTGCTATCCCAAATATCTTAAAATAAATGTAGCATAACAGCGTACCAAAAAATCACTTGTAAAATTTAAACTACTGGTCCGGATTGCTTGAAGGACCATACGAGCCCGTAGCCTGGCTCTACGGTAATACATACTAACTCATAGTTGTAGTTGAAGTAGTTAGTAAATGAGAACCGCCCGAGCTCGTGGCTCAGTCTGAACTGTTTATTAGGTTTAGTTGACACAAACAGAATCGCCGATCAGGCAAAATACATAATAGTTCAATAGAGACAATTTTAATATTTTATGTATATATCTATATCAATTTATGCAGCGCATCAGTAAAACTCTTAATCAGTATATTTTTTGCGACATCTTCAACTTTATCGTCACATTTTACCAATTTACTCAAAACCATAATGACTTATGCATCTGAACCTTTCTCATGAATCATTCCGTCCATTGGTGTAAACAATATGAATATCTGTTTGGATGTTTATAAGTTTATTGCATTCAGACAGACACACGGCCTTGTCAGCGGGCTTTGTCTTATATGTAGTGATTCTGCTCTGACTGAACAAGCTGACGGCTTGATGTTAAGAACATAACACTAAATAAAAACAACTCCTCCAATGTGTCCATGCCATCTGCGACATAACGCAGCACAAATTTCTTCATCTTTTTCACCTTGACGTGTGAATAAAGGCTAACTCTGGAACTCAAGACAGAAACAAAACAAACGTGTTCATAGACCAGGAATCGAACCCAGGACTTGAATTGAGGGTCATTGCCTACTCTTCTGTGAAACCGTCATGAACACACCACTTACTGGCAGATCTGAAAGTAATGACCACTATCTTGGACTGGGCCAAACATGAAACCACATTGTACAATGTACAAATCCATTGTCGAAATTAAAATTAAGTAATTCATTTACTATCTGGCGGCCCCATCTCACTGGAATCTTATCGTATTTACCATATTTCACAATTTAAGTAAGCCTAGTTTTGAATTTGAGTTTTAAGCGTTTTAAATAGATACTTTGGCTTATGTGATGTACTCAACCCGTTTCTCAATTGTCGTAAACAATGGTGATGAACAGAGCAAAATTATGGACATCATAGCGCCATCTAGACCCAAACAAAGCAGAGCACTATGGGAACTAAATTACTTAGATAGAATACTTATATAGCATCTTTTTTTTAAATATATACGTGTCATAAATATTAAAACAGAAAATATCAAAACATGGTTTTCACCTAATGGTTGGTATGGTTGACACCTAAAACTCTTCCCTGAGTGAGAATCAAATCTATGACCTACAGCACAGAAGGCAAAAGGCAGAGCTAGCGAGTGAGCTATGAGGCCAGTCAATAACGAACAATAGAATAGTTGGGACCGAAATCTCAATAGGCCCTCTAAAGCATGAAAGGGCTGGGTACAGTAAGCGGTCATCCATTCAACTAGTGACTGGAAGGAAAGTAGCTTAACTAATATGTTATGTAACGTTTTCTTTTACTTTAATAAAAACATTCAATGGTTTTCTCTCGGGCTTTAGACTCCCGACGTTAACTTCGTCAACAAATTTGCTCTAGCTGTTTCTAGGATTAAAATAAGATATGAAAAATAATATTATTTTGTGGGAAAACAAACTATGCTCCAAACATTTCTGTTTGTAGTCAGTGAGTGGTAATCGATTTATAAATCGTTTCAAGGTCCTGTGTAGCATATATCGAGAATGTAACTGTTTGCACATTCCTATTGACGCCAAGTGCGCCCCCTGGTGTTTGGCACGCGGAAATCCTGCACTCACTCACGATATGCCATTTGATCTTGACTGTTTATTGTCTTACAAACACACTTTTTTTAAACTAAGCAAAACATTCGTGTGTTGAGTATATTTTTTTTATCGGGTGCTTTTGTTGTGTTTCCAATATTCCACAAGAAATATCTTTTGAAATCAGTTTTTTATTCATGGGCATTTCTTAAAGCGCAATCTATCTCCAAATTATCATAGCTTGCACCGTCCAGTCTACTGATAGAATATTTATATAGTACTTCATTTTGCAAATACATACATTCAATAGATATTAACCACCAGACCCAGAATAACAATCTATCTTCATCCCACAAAGGTTTGTTTGCCGTCTGTGGGAATCGAACCACCAGTCTATAGCGCAGAAGGCACAGGCACTTCAAAATCATACGAGCACATTATTCTTTATTAGGTGCTTATAAATATTATTTATTATTTAGGAGATTAGACCACATACCTAGTTATTTTGTATATACAGGCTTACAAAAAAAACTATTCGAACGTCTTGCTATACTCGTGTTAAAGGGGCGTATAAATATTGTAAGTTATGAAACCCCGTTGATACAAAAATAAATATTCATCGAACACGAAAGTTTAAGAGATTTATTTGTTACAGTTACAGAGTAAAATTTATCATCGTTAAAAAAACAAATACATATAAATCTCATGCAGGATTTAGAATCTATTCAACAAGACCTGAGCGATTGGACATTAATCACGTGGTAACGCCTAATTGCCCCTAGCTCTTTGTTCCACTTCCACACACCTGGTTTCAATGATTAAAATTAATCGCCTCTCGCAATTTATTAACTAGATTGTTGTTTTGTTAAAAGAGAAGGTTATTCATCAAGCGCTTGATTCAAAAATCGAGAGAGATGACTTCTATTCATTCATCCCCGATCAAACTTCTATGGGACCTCCTTGAAGATGCAACCTCTATATGCTCTATAAAGGTTCAAACTCAGCGAAGATATCACGTTAAAAACCTCCTTACTAGCGAAAAATTTAAAATCTCCATTCAATGCTTATATATCAGAAGTTTCTTTAGAGAAATATCAATACAATTTCTTTTACAAAGATTACTATGCAAATGCAAATTGTTACTGAGTTTTGAGCCTGTTACCCATGTATGGGAAAGTTTCACGGTTATTTATTGAAAAACATGAAGACAATGTTATTTCACTTCAATTTGAAAATTCCGACATAATAATTGTAGATACGAACTTTGTTTTACATAAATACTTGTTAGAAATAGCGCGTAGAAGACTGTTTATGTTGGAATGTTAAAAATTAATCATGCGCAAAAACGTGTCTGGTTTAGTTATTCATATTGGTTAATGCGATAAAGTTAGGCACGATGGGAACTCAAAATGTTTACATTACAGCCGACAACCTTGCAAACGGCCTTTGAGTCAACTGCTTTGAACTTATTGTCACCGCCACCCAGTCATCTAAACCACTTTACATAATGCATCTGATAAACTGATTTCCCTTGAAAACTGTTTGAAAGAAACCAATACCGACCGCATATTAACTTTGGTCATGTATTTACGATCATTTATACAATTTCTTCAATAATGGACCTTAATAGTTCGATGGAAAATACAATTTCTGCGTGCGTGGGTAATAAAGAAAACGCAAGTCGAAAATTTCAAGTTGATTCAAAGAGTATCCGCGTTCCGTTCGACATATCCTGTTATATTAACCTTGTAGGAACTAAAGAGAGTTTTTGTTTAATTAATGTAATAATTTATAGTATATTTCCATGAAAATTATAGATAGGATTATAAGTTATCAATAAACAAAAATAATTATTAGTAGCCCTTTTCCATCAATAATTAGGATCTTAAAAATAAATTATACCAAGTAATAAACTATTTACTGGCTAAATATTCCTCTGGGGTTCTTGATTGTTCTTACCATATGGTGTTGGATAAGCTGAACATACGCCAAACTTATATAAACATTAGATTCTTGTGACATATTTGGAAAGTTACGTTAACTATATGAATTATTAATGTTATAAAGATCTTCTAGAATAGATAGATAGAACATTGATCACCAATCTAGGAAATCGGTTAGTGATAAACTATTAATAATATGGCAATAAAATGGGAGGCTTCGCTTAGAACGATCGCTTCCAGGCAACCTTTCGTTAATCGTAATTTATAAAAGTAGATTGTAGATAAAATAAATTTTGCACATCAACTCTGATACAGTTTATAACATGTACCTTTTATAACAAATTAATTATGTTCTATGAGATCAGATTAAATTTTTAAGATATTTTCACCTAGATTTTCCTAGATTGTTACTTTTAAACACCAAGATTACGGTATTTAAAACATTTGACGCTGTCGCAAAAAAAAACAGAATTATTTTAAATTATGTTTTTTGCGACATTTGCATTATTCCCAGACTGGTCAAAAGTTATTATCCAACCATAACCGTCATAACAGCAATTACCCGAACTTTTTGGACCGTAAATTACCTTAACAAAAGGAATGAGATCACTTTTCCAAAACTGTCCTAACCGCAACACCTTGTATGGAGACCTTGGACGACTATTTTAATTTGCAAACCGCGAGAGAATGATAATATTTACACGTAAATTTACTACTCATTAGTGCCTATTAGTTTTCTAAGTAAATTTGGAATATGTCCTGAGAAAAACTTCATATTAATTCTAGGTATTTAGGTATAGTATTGGTATTGCCGCAGGCAGTGTGGCGTGAGTTCAACGCTCACCTTTGAATATTATAACGCCGTAGATTAAGACATTGTTAGTTTGCATAAAACTACCAGTCTCCAATCAGTGTTTTCCCCTAGTATGTTGATTTGTAGACTCGGCAATAGTTTTAGTAATCAAAATCGGGTTTAGTTTAGTTTTATGCCGTCAGTATCGACACCGTTGGTAATAGTCTTAACCAAACCAGTTATTTTATTGCAAACTAAAGTTAATAACTAATTTATTCTAACAAAGTGTTTCGAATAGGATGTGGGTGTTTAGTGCTCACAATAATGACGTACCTATAACATTATTGAGTTAGAAATACTACTTAGTACAAGTACAGTGCGGTTAGAATAATAGTTTATTATGCACTTTAGGACGGGTAATCTTTGACACCCCACTGTCACGTTTTTGGAGCAGTGAAGAAGACAAGTACCACCATTGACTCAATGTCATTTAAATCCCGTCAAAATCATAACATACATAGTAATGCAAGTCTCGCAACGCAGTTCTACTACCGCAAAAAGTTGTATCAAGTCGGTTAATTTATTCAGTTGCTATCTATGGAAGCATCTATCCAAAACTTTGTCATAAATTATTACTTAATTAATTAACAACATTTTATAGTGACCGTATCAATAATATATTTCTTTCTTTAATAAATAGAATGACTTGGCCCTTGTACTTGGCTACTTAGCACTTGTATTGTAGCAAACCAGTTAATACAGTCACTTCCCGCCATAGACACGCAGGTCAAAACAAAATCTATGTTACAACAGGGCTTAGCGTCACGTTTAGTACACTGGTATCCAAGTTATGATTTAAAAAATTATATTATTCTCTTATTCAAATTGTATAGGCATGTGGGTAACTAAAACCAAAAGTCCCACACCGTTTATCCAGTTCATGTTTTTTTAATGTTAACTAGAACAAAAACTTGTCTTAGCAAAGTAAGTAAACATAAATTTTATGTTTAATAAGTTTTTTAAATGTGCTTTCTATCTATAGATACTACAGTCACTATACATTAATAGACCTAGGAATTAGGAAAAATCTTCCAGTCTCATGATTATAGGTCGCAAGTTCACAGTTCGAAGCGAAACACAAATCTGTAATCTGTGTCAATATCAAATTCAAGTCAAAATTTGCATTCTGAATTTTAAAGCAGAGCAATTTACCAGCTGCAACTCCGTGCGGAAATTCTCAGTATTGATTCGCTCATCTAGTACTTTAATGTCTAAATCTAGTCTATGCTTCAGCATGTCAGGAACTGATTTTTCATACTGTGCAACACAATTTGCCGAATACTGTGACTCAATGTCCGTGCCAGTTATTTAACGAGACGATTGATGTCTCGCTATTATATAACTGAACATCAGTAATATAATGAAACATTACTAATTTGTATTGTACGGTCCGTACTAGGCTGATGAGGATATAATGAGGCGACTGCCTCTCCAAGGTAAAACAAGTCAAAATACTACATGCTTGATGTAATTTGTTATAGTTCACAGATTATTAGGTGGACATGTTACTTCCATTACTTATTCTGGCCATAGTTGGTGTGACACTTTAAGTTTTATTTTTTATTTTTTACGTCGTGTTTAGGCAAACTGACATGCTATTATTTCTTATAACCGGATGTTAAGTTGTAACCGTAGCCTTTAGATAACCTATGAGTTATGTATGTAGCATTACTGATACGTTGCCTGATGCTAAGATTCATTCTTTAATTTATCTTGAAGCTAGCTGTCATATTTTCCCATTAGGCAGCCCATTCCACTTTCCTACCTCACTCCTAAAGAGTGAGGTAGGAAAGTGCGAAAATCTCAAAGTTCTGTAATACTCCAAGCGGTGCGATGGAAGGATGTGGTATCAGGTTCTACTAATATTTAGGGTTTCATAACCTAAGCAAATCCCTATTACTAAGCCAACAAAGTATATGTGTCTAAGCTAACTTTAAAGGGCTGTATCTGTTGAATCGTAAGCCTCAGCAGGTTGAAATCTCACAGAATAAGCAAAGAAGCCAGAATAATGGCGTATTTCCCAAAAAAGGAACCTTATTATGCGAGTTCAAATCACCACCAGATTACCATGCGGAGGCAGTTCTTCTCCAGGCGAACTTTGTACAAATTCTATTGCTACTTTTTGTTGCTTCTGTAGCACCACCCAGGTGGTACGTGTAGGGATTCAAAGGGACCACCTCACCTACGGACGTAAGCACGTGGACCCCTCTTATACTCAGATGAAATTCAGTAAAAAAAATGTTGATCACTCAGACTCACTAAGACTTCATGTGTAGCACAGAAACACAAGACCCGAGAACAAACTTCATGCTTACCACCCAACCCTCGCTTCGAAGGCAGGGCTACTACCAATTAAACTATGGAGCCGTTACGAAATAAACCATATTTTTCTTAAAAAATTTCACATTTCTATTTTAATTTCTTTCTTCCGTGTAAACGAGCGGTATAACCTTGCTTTGTTCAAGATTGCTATGAGCAACCACAAATCTAATACCTCAAGGCAAATTGCTCGAGTATTGTGTCGTGAATTTTGTAATACATTGTGGTTTTTCAAGCCAATTTACAATTACAAGGTATTTCTGAATGTTACTGGGTACTACTAATATTACCTGGGACTCCGAGTATCGCTCGGTATTTTTCTGTAAAATCATCTTTACTTAAACAGTAGATTACCAATTAAGTACCACAAAATATATAATATGTCAAATCAATCTGTTATTTTGACATTTCAAACAGACACTTCAATTTTATTTATAGATGATATGCAACTTTTTTTTTTATTTGAATATGTGACGACACTAGCTGAGGGCCCACCTGATGATCCTCGCTAATTTTGGTTGCTCCTTTAGCACCACCCAAGGGGTACGTGTACGGAATCAAAGGGTACACACCAACGGACGCGAACAACTGGACCCCCCAAAATTCTGATTCTATATGGTAAAATCCACGGGCCGAAACTAGTATGTCAGTAAGAGACATGTCGAATCTACGTAAGGTCGTATAATCTTAATACCATGAGAACGCCATTAAATTGCGCCATAGATTATCTTCACACATTTTTTTGCAATGTAAGTATTTACTCTATAAGCATACTATTGTTCGGGGGGCCGTAGGTGAACCCCCAGAAAACTTACACGCGTCCACCGGGTGGTGCGAAAGGACCACCCCAAAATAGTAACAGAACTTGTGCCAAATTTTTCCGTAGTAGAACGCCGCTAAGCAGTGGCGCACTCACCTTGCTGAACGTAGACACAAGACTAATCTTGTTTGACTCAAGACTCAACTTGTTTGGCACAAGACTCGACTTGACTCAACCACAAAATATTTTCCCCGGCCAAGAATCGAATCTGGGATCCCTCGCCTCGAAGCTTACCAATCAAAGAGCCGTGAATTGGAACAACAATAATATCTCCTTAGTTATTTAGTAACATCGTCGCTAGGTCGAAGTACATATGGAGGAGACACCTAACTAGCTAAAGAGCAATATCTACAATGGGTACGACATAAGAGAATTCGTTCCGGTTGCCCAACAACTAATGATGTTTGAAAAGTCAATACCTACAGCTTCGCAATATAGACAAGAATAAACTCCGTATAGAATCAGAACATAAATAGCTTACATTAGTTTCTAAAAACAAACATACAAAAATTATGAAAATTCTATGGGATAACTCATAGAAGTTTCATAAAGAAATTCCACCCCTAAGGGAGTTAAATAAGTAAAAGAAAGTAATGAATTTAATTTTCAATTTTAGTTTTAATTACTTTGGAGGTAAACCCTATCAAATTAACGAATCGAAATTGGATCACAATTGGTGAAAAATCGCGTAACAAACATACATCTGACTTGACAATTTCGTTTTTTGAAGTCGGTTAAAAACTTGTAGAAAGATCGACCTAAGTGTAAGTGTAAGGATGTCTTTGATAAAGATAAATAAGCATATATCAAGCTCGCATATATCATACTCGTATAATTATCACGAAAAAAAATCCATTGTTGCCTTCTCCACCATTCATAGCAGGCACACTAACTTACCCATGATGACGTACACCATCGGGCTTTTTTAAAGGACTATATTTTGTTTCTCACTTGACATTGTCAACTTTACGCGGGTTTTCACCACGGGACATTTCAAATGTCTCACTATCAGGGTCTTCCGGGACATCGAGTGTGAACGAGGCTCGTTATCTCTCTCTCTCTTACTCTCTCTGGCTGCGCCCAGAGGTGACCTTTAGGGTAGCAGGCGGCGTTCGTGTTCCTGCCTTCTACGGCCAACTCTTCTGCGCCTTATGGAGTGAAGAGCATCTTCCTCCCTCACCTTCTCGACTGCTTCCTTCTGCGAGATGAGTTCCTGCAGATCTGCGCAGTTGAAGCTTAGCGCCAGAGCTGAATATATCCTCAATGCCTATTTCAACGTATGCAATATACCTATAATATAAAACTAGAAGCAATTAAGCGTCGCAATAAAACATTAATCTAGTTACAGTACCTACTTCCTATTACTTTTAACATTTAAATTAAACATACGTTAATCAAGGTTGCATTGTGTGAAAAATGTTCTATTTGACATTTGGAAGTAATGCTAGAAGTTGTTATTGAACAGAGGAAATAATTAATTCTATCAATTACCTGTAATAAAAATTGGACATTAAATAAAACAAAACTGTACGTCCGCTTGATTCATATCGTAGTGTTATTGCATCGATGTTGCCTGTTTCAACCTTAAGCTCCCAAGGCTAGGTGAAAAAACATTTTTCTTTGGTCCTATGCTTTCATTTGTTCGCAATCTTACCTTCATGTTGATATAATTTCTAAAATAAAAGAAATAGTAAATTTGACCAATATAATGTCCTAAATTATATTAATGTAAACTTATTGTTAAAGCATGTAATTTGTCTTGTCTGTTTCTAGTTTCTTATTTCTTGTTATTTTTAGGCTATGTAAGCCATAATTTTTGACAAAACCAAGTGTTTCGTAGTGTTCCTAAGGCCGAATAAATGAGTATGAGGTTGAATATGAATACAAATGAATTTTGAAGCTCAAAAATGTGTCACGTACATTTGAAACATTTTTGAACTAACTATAGAATTATATTAACTGATCTATTAGTATGTTATGACTTCCATTACTATAGTTTTCAGGACACAGACGGTTAAAAAAGCTAAGAAAGGGGACTCTCCCTTTGTCCGGAGAAGATGTCCGCATTGCGGAAAGAGTGTGGTAGAGTGGTGGCGGAGAAATACTGCTACCACAACTGGCAAGCTGCCGCCAAGTAGTGCACTTGTATTGCTGTGTTCTGGTGGAAGGGTGTGGGTGCCGGTGAAATCGCAGGCGTTTAAGACATCCCCGTCTAGACTGACGGCAATGGCATTCGACTTGCGTCTTCTCATACTTATGTGGGGGGCCTAAGTCGTATCGCAGTTGTTATGGGCGCAGGTAGCCCGATAGCCTACTTTAAATCAAGTAGGCTATCGGGTAGTTCGGTCACTTATGTTACATAAAAAAAGTCCAAAACATTTAAGTGGTTACATCTCGCGTAGCTGCTGGAACATCCACCGAGGTCATTGGGAGTTCGCAACTAAAAGGTGGTTGGCACCCGACCCTCCACACATTAATTTTAAAACAATGCTCTAATTTCAATACTCAGTCATGTATCAATCATTGCCTTTGAAAAATGATTCGAAAGATTGCTAGCTCATTAAAATAATGTCCTATTATGAAACTACCAACATGATCTGAATTATATTCACAATGCCTCGACGCTGAATGGGGAAATATTGCTGCTCGTTAAAATAGCTAGGTCACTGCATAGGAATAACTGCAGCCATTGCATTTTTTTTTGCCTATGAAACATATAACCGATACAGCGAAGATTATTTCGAGTTTTTGTTGACTCCCGATATTTAAACTCATGGTAAATGTTTCGTTAACTTGTAAAATAATGTTCATAATCTTGAAAAGTTATATTCCACCGGGAAATATCCGTATAAAGAACTAGTATCACATTTTCTGTGAAAACTTTCTGTCTACAAAAATTTTATGAAATTGTAATATAACTCAACTTGCTGCAACATATCAAGAAAAAACCACAACACCAAAAATCGTATCGATAAATCCTCATTCTGACTTCGTATAAAAATCATTTAATAAACTTGTTAAAACCCGCGTAAAATATGCCCTTTCATCACGTTGCACTGACATGATTTTGACCCCTGAGTGTAACCCAAATCCTCTAACTGAGCTAGCTGTTCATTTGCTAATTTTGCTCTCAACAATGCCACGGTCTGTACCCAGATATGGTAATACCTAGGTACTTGCTTATTCTGGCTTACAACCGATATGAAATATTATTGCGCTTTGTAAAGTTAATCGAATTTTCACATGTAAATTCTTGCAACGTTTCGTAAAATGTTGTGAAATATATTGATGTGGAAAGCTTTTGGTTTTAGTTTCCGATTAGTTGATACATTATATAAATTGACGCCTATTCTCTAGATTGGGTGGACAGAGCGTCAATGGGCCACTTTTCACCTTCTGGAAATAATATTGAGATCACGTCTCCCCGTGTCGACTGATGATGAGCTCAATGTCGTTATTTTTTTTTTTTGTCTCGAAGAACGTATTCTTATGTCAAGTAAGCCAATGGTCGGCTCCGTGGCTTAGTTGGTAGTAGCCCTGCCTTCGAAGTGAGGGGTCCCGGGAACATGAAATTAGTTCTCGGGTCTTGGGTGTTTATCTTGTGTTTCTGTGTTTACCATGCCATCTGCGACACAGGGAATGTAGTGCAGAGGTATGAGTTTTTTTTTTTAATAAGTGACGGATCGAGCAGAGGTAAGTGGTGACCCTCGCCCATGACAACAGTAATGCGTGCAACTCAGTATGAGATCCATATCTTTACTGAGTCGCATTCACCATGCACATCATAAAATAATGATCGTTAACACACGATGTAAAAAATATATATATTTTAGTATCTATCCATGAATATAAAGAGACGAATTTACATGACAAGTAGAATACACCGTCCAACGCACAATTAGATTCACACATTGCCCTGAACTATCGCGAAGGACTTAAAGTTCTCACGTCATATGACCTTTGCCCAAGCTATTCAAATACTAATTATCCATTCAATATTCTCAACTTGTCATTGTTTAATTCCCACTCACTTCGGAAATAGACCGGACCATGGGTAGAGGAAATAGCGTCTATCAATTTGAGTTGGTACCGTGGGTAGGATTTCCAAGTGAATTTATTTGAAGGAAAATTATTCATATTGAAACTTTTGATAAGGTGCCCCCACACTGCTGATAGAAAATGTTAAGTACATTAGTAAACATTTTCCATCAGTGTAGGAGCACTTATAACATGTAACAGTTTCTAACAAAATGCAACAATTGTCAACATTTGTTAGTAAATGTTTTAGTGTTTTAAAATGTTTACAAACATTTTCTAACGGCAGTGTGGGAGCACCTATACGAAACCCAAGGTCACTCAAGACATATCCTGACCGGTTTAAGAGTAACTGATAACTATGCACGAAATCTAAACACGAAAAAAAATACACGTAATATCTCTTTCTGTCTATTCAAAGCATTACAGCTACCTGTTAGATAAAATCTTTTTTTTAATATAACAAGTTTTAGGTCTAGCTAAAGGCTTACCTGCTGCGCCCAAGCATATATCATCAGCAATACGTCTTAGGTCTACCCGTGTGCCTGTAATTTTACCGGCACCAATAACTTTCCACGGGAATACAATGCGATTGCACCACTGCTTGACGGTAGATTACCAGTTGTGGAGTCATTACTTCTTCGGGCAAACTTGGCACAAGTTCTACTGCTACTTTTTGTTGCATCTTTCGCACCACTCATGTAGGTGGTTCATTTAGGCACTCAAAAAACTCACCTAAAGACTCAAACAACTGGCAAGCACCAATTAAACAAATTAATTTTGATATCTTGAAAAATCAGGCCCTATTTAAGTTATGATTTGATTGCAAAAAAGTGGTTTTAAAATTATCTTAAATATTCAATTAAGGATATTAACACACACCGTGTTGATATCCTTAATTGAATTATACATCCCTTGTAGAAAGCGCAGGTATCCTTTGTAAAATTTCGATCATAATGTAAGATCCTGTTATGTAATTATTCCGGCCATGCCCTTGCATCAGTAATATAACCGACATATATTTAACATCCGCTTCCGTTGTCATTTCCGCTGTGTTTCGTGCTTTTTATTGTTTTTAAGTGCCAATAAACTCGCCTGTTTCTTAAAAGTGATATAAATGCATAGTACTTTGTCAAAGGTAATTATTTCAAAGGGTATCCCTTTAATAATAGATGATGTTACTATATGAAAGTTTGAAGAGCTAAAACTTTAGCAAGAAAACTGTATTTACTGAATCATTTTAAAATTGTTATCATGTGACAAAATCTAAAGAATTGATGAGAAATGTCTCATAATATTTATATCGAAACGTTGCATATTACTCAATAATAATAATGCCAACCGAAATTTAACTGTGGTATAATTTTATGTTACTTGATAAGAATAAAGCACTTATTTCACATCCACTAAATGCGCCGTCTGGCGTGATATTTGCTGTAATCACACGATGTAGCACGTAATACAAGAAAGATCGAATCAAAGAAATATTCAAATAAAGTTAAAGTTCCCGGTGAAACAGCTTTGTTTCTACTTACCCCTGTTACAACAAGCCCCGCTCTCCCTACTAATTAATAATAAAAGTCAATTGCCGAATGTATGTAGGCGCATCACTTCAGAAAGGCTGCACCTGTTAGGTAAATGATTTTTGTTGTATTTGTAATTGTTAGGACAAGGTTTGTAAAAAGTTGAAAATTGAGAATAACTGGAATTACATTTTTCTATGAGATTTTTGTCACTCGTTTGACAGTTGATTGTCAAATTGTGAATCAAAACAGGAAAACATTTGTCGGTCATTTGCAGCTATAGTTTATAACTGTTTAGATATACTAAACTTATTCATAACTGCCTCAGCCCTCGAGCATAATCTATTCTTGTCAACTGCACAACAAATCTAGCTCATATTAATTACGTGACCTTTAGTAAATCTAATTTCAATACCTTCCGACTGTGAGAACAGGCGATTGCTCGAAAATGGTCTGGACACTGGTCATTACCATTTCTATAGGAACCCACTCCGCCCTATAATTTGATTGAAATTGTGAAGTGAACTATACAATTTAGGGGTCTGGGTAGGGTAGCCGGTAATGTGGTCCAGTTGTTTCATGTAATGGAATGTTTAACGCCTTGGCATTTAGAAACGGCTCGCGACGCAGACAATATACAACCGCTGACTTATTCATCAGGTACAGAACCCAGAAACAGATTAATGTGCTGGGAATTTAACAATTTGTTGATTACCAACCGTCACGACGTAGGTTTAACCTCAAGACCTAGTATAGACCTAGTAGCTCCATCGATAGTAATTCAGCAAAGCTACAAGAAACAACCAAAAATACTGATATAATTTTTACTAAATTTATTTCTTGTATAATCGGATCCACTGCCAATCGCTGTTAGTGATGGATCTTCGGTGGATCAGACTAGAATAACTCCAACCATTTTAAAGATATAAATTCTAATTCTAATATTAACTTGTTAGTCTGTAATGAACAATGTTACAATAAGTGTAAAAACCTTGCGTAAAAAAAGTGAACATGCTATATTGTCGAACTGTGATCGCGTGGCCGTAAAGGACTTTGACGACTGATAAAAAACAATTTCGTCCATAAAGTGTCCTTGATAATTAAATTCGAGCACGTCAGGCCGGTAGTGATGAAAATCAACGACGACATTTTAAGAGTACCTTAAATGGCTTGAAAGATATTACGGCGCAGTAGCACTCAGTTGTGGTATTGGTTGTGGTAGTAGAACCAATGAAATGCTTCAATGTTTGCCTTGAAATATTGTATATTTACACAATTTATATAATACAATTTATGAAGGTGCGAGGTATTATATAGTAGAACAAACAGAATATAAAAATTTAGATTGTGGAAAATTGCGTCGAGGAAAGCTAGACAAGAAGAGACCTTTTGAAGCCGCTTCAATGAAATGCTTCAATTTTACTTGTAATATACAATATTTACACAATTTATATATACAATTTATGAAGGTGCGAGGTATAATTATAAAGTAGAACAAACAGAATATAAAAATTTGGATTGAGGAAAATTGCGTCGAGGAAAGCTAGACAAGAAGAGACCTTTTGAAGTCTGCGCGCGGCGGCGCTGACAGTTGTCATTGCGCGCGCAGCTGACCCAAGAAGAGTTCCACTGACGCGCGCATGACATTATGCGCGCGACACTGTAACCGACTGTAATATGAGGTGTGATGTGTGTATCATAAATAAACAACTTACTACTATTATAAATGCGATAGGATGGATGAATGTATGTTACTCAATGACGCCAGAACGGATGTGGGTGAAATTTGGCACAGATATAGATAGTACAAAGGCTACTTTTTATCCCGGAAAAATGTACGCTTCCCTTAGGATGGACAACCGCGGAGCCCATCTTGTTTGTATACCTACTCTTGCTTACAGGCAGAGTCCATTCGAATCCCGGCTGGTACCCCACGTCGATATCAAACACATTTTTTATAATGAGCCTTAAGTAACTTCGAATCTTAGATGTCAAAGTGAAATTAAATTCAAAAAGTCAAATTAATTTGAATTCTAAAATATTATTTGGCAACGTCTATTTTAGAAAAAAAATATGTAGCATCGTGATCACGTGTTCTTATTACTAAGTAGAACAAGCAAAAAAAAAACCTCTAGTTCCCTTCTCTTATTCCCTTAATTTCGTTTTAGACTTTCTTTCTATCTGTCCGTGTCACCTGCGATTCAGAAAATTCTATATACTTTAAACATCTAGCTTGGGATGTATATACGTAAAACATTAGGACTTAGGAGCCTATAATGTGACGTGGTTGATCACAGATTATACCTACCAATTTAATTATATTTTTAAATTTAATGGATTTCCTGAATGTGTTTCATTTCAATAAATTAAAAAGGTATATCAAATGCCTCCATTACTTAATTGAATTATTTATTTCTCGGCTATAACATTTTGCAATTAACTTTGTAACAAATCATGTGTGTATTCACTTCAATGAAATAGAAAAATAATTCATATACGGAGCAGACTTTTGATCATTTTTCAGAAAGTATCACTACATGGTAAGGTCGTTTTTAGCGTACTAAATAGGTTATGCACGTTCACGATTAGCTTTAAAAGGTCACACAGGCAAAAGCTGGTGCTAGAAGACTGCTCTGGGCTAATGTACATATATGATTACTATTCTATTTATTAATGTCAATGATTTAATAACAAAGTAGCACCTATAATGGAAAAATAGAGAAAACCCTCCTACGGTGGTATAGCCATGTAATGCGTTGAGGCGATGATCATAATGAACGACGAAAGATTCGATTCGATTCACGCCATTTTTAATGCGACTAAAGTGACGGGACTCTCTGACAGCCCACCTGATGTTAAGTGGTTACTGCCGCCCACAGATAATAGCGACCTCTCGTACTGAAGTATCGCGTTGCGCCTATCACTCTGAGGCGGAAATGCAGCGCTTCAAGGCTCAACGAATTTGGAAGAAACTTGGTATCAGGATAGCTTATATCCTGGATAAACACATTGGCTACTTTTGATCCCGGAAAACCCCGGGTAACATCGCGGGACGCTGCTAGTAATAGATAATTGATAATAACATAATTCGATTACATAAGCTGACCTTCGTTTTTGCAACTGCATATGTACAGCAATGACAAAATATGGCATGTATGGCACTTTGATTGACCTGAATGTAAGTCATTATATTGTTTTGTTGGCCAATTCAATTAATTGTCGATTGTGTCGTAATTATTTGCACCTATAGATATTATTGTATCGATTAGATCAAAACACCTGCTGATTAAAATTCTTTCGCGTGTGTAAGTAATTATTTTTTTGTATGATGTAACTATAATTTACGGTTTTCATATTTATTTTTTTATTTGTGCTTCATACCAAATTTCATGTTTCTAGGTCAAAGACAAGTAATAGGTTTTGATTTCCGAAATATGCGGCATAAATGGAGCCTAAGCGCCTTTTATGAAATCAACCCTCACCACTTGATTACTAATCAAGTACCACAAAAATTTACGAGATGGCGCTGTTCTTGATGATTATTATTCGTGTTATGTAGCCATCGCTACATAACACGAATAATTCCTAAGGAATATTGCAAATATATCGTAGGAGTGAATATAGTTCGATGCTATCACTCAATAACCTAATGTTAGGTACACAGTGAGAAATGTCAGTCGCAGCATTGTAGTCTAGATCGATAGTTATCTAGTACCTACTTGTGCCCGCCCGCGGCACCCAGTCAAGGACTACCGTTCACCATAACTGTGTCGTAATAATTTGTAGTTAAAATATATATATATATTTATTAACCTTATACAACTATTGTTATTACTGAATTTTCTTTTAAATAGGTGATCGTTGGTATTAATTAAAATTACAATTTTAATGGGCGATTACAACATAGTGCAAGTATCCGGTAAGTTCGCGAAAATCGGATAAAACAAAATAATTCACCGAATCGAGTCGTGCTCTCGATTTACGTAATCGATTATAGAGTTCTATTATTGTCTTTATTTTTTATCTGTGGTCGTGGTTTACTGGTTGGCTTTGTCATCAAAAATTCTTGAACAAACAGAACAATGATGATTTTCGTGTTCATAAATTAGATATGCTTGTAAAAAATAAATCGAAATCGAACTTAGATTTTTAGAGGCAGAAGTTGGTAATTGCCGGCAAATCTTTAAAAACGGTGTTTTTTGTTTTTTAATCAACTTCAGGAAAGGAGAACTCCTAATTTGTCTAATGTTTTAGAACCGTTTCTTTATTCATTTTATTGGTTGACACTAAAGATTTAATGGAATAAATGGAACACCTTATTGAAGTCGGTCAACATCCTAAGTAATATTATAAATGCGGATGTAAGTTTGTTTGTTTGTTACGCCCTTCATTTCACGACTGATAATCATGAAATTTGACACGTTGTCAGAGGTATCTACAATGACACTATTAATCCATAAATTATTGACAAAACGCGAGCCAAGCCGCGGCCAAAAGCTAGTGTGACATGCATCAATCCGGATTGTGTTCCTGTGGCTCAAAAGCCTATTCACTAGTACTTGTTGAGAGTCAATATGCGGAATGGAAATATTGAAGTTTGTCTACTCAATTTGTTTATTTATTTAAGGCTAGTATTTACGACCAACGAACACAAGTTGGTACGATTAGATTTTTAGTTTAAGCAGGTCGCACTGTCATTGCCACCGCATAAAAAAGTCTTAATCCGTGCCTGCAAGGAAGTTGTGGATGGAGGAACAAGGTCTTAGCGTACCACTGACATTAAACAGTAGAATCACCTCTATGTCCAGCTGAATATTATGAAGTGGTTTCATCACACCACTCAATCGCCTATTACACACATTTTATAATACTCTATTCATCGAGTTACCTAACCGAGGAATATGGGAAACTGCCTCATAACACAATCAACTCAGGATATTGACGCATAACAATAGTGCTTACTTTACTTTGGCAATTACAATGTAAGAGTCAGTTTTCATTGGTTATACGATTCTATACAATGCGGAATTATATCTCAGGTATTGATTTTGAAATAAGTAAATCGTTAGCTTGCTTAGAAGCTCCATTCTTCCAAAATCCAGGTATAAAATTATAATCATTTTTCTGATTTGCATTCTTTACAATTTTTACAATGTCGCTAGGATTTCCAAGGCATCCAAGACCCAAAAACAAAGTTTATGCTCGTCACATAATGTTGCCACCGGCCGGGTAACAAACCCCCACAGTTCGATGGTAGGATACTAAGGTAGAAATGTCATTAGAACATAATGAACTCGAAGCCTATTTTTCTAGTAAAAGTTTATTCACACCGCACAAACTAATCGTTGTTCATTGGAAACAGTGCAATTTGTTGAGCATAATAATTTTCCGTCTCATCTCACGCTGTATGTTCCATTGTTTTCTTAATTTATTTGAAATAAAAACTACAGGCCTGTACAGGTAAAAAGGGTTTTTCTCATTCTAACAAAAAGTTCTTAATAAACCGAGCTTTTTACTATTAGCATTCATGTGTACAAAAAAATATAAGCACTTATTGTTTTTTTATATAAGTTGAAATAAAATTCCACAGATAATATATACCTACTATTATACATATTAGCCGGATAATTTCAAAGTTGAAAGATGAACCAAATTTTATATGTGTCATTTTATGACAAAATTGTTCAAAATAATCATCAAAACACAATAATAAATACCAACCTGCATATACAAATATTATATTATCGGTTATTTGCTGTTTTTTGCAGTTTCTGCGCTGTAGGTCGTGGATTCAAGTTTCAATCAGGACTAGAATTTGTACGGCGAACCTAGATGTTTGTTCTATGTCTAACTATTAATATAGTTATAATGTAGGTACGTATTCAAAATAGTAATAAATATATGTGTTTTGTTAATAAGAGCGTGGTGGCCCAGGGGCATAGACGCCGACTTTCAATCTGAAGGTCGCTGGTTCAAACCCACACGTGCACCAAAGAGTTTTTTCACTTGAAAAAATTTATGTGCGCAATACCACGTTCTCGAAACGGTGACGGAAAACATCGTGAGGAAACCGGCATGTCTTAGAACCAAAAATTCGAAGACATGTGACATCTACCAATCCGGATTGGGCTCCCGTGGTAGATCAAAGCCCATTCATTCTCAATTATCGAGAGTAGGCCGGTGTCCCTGCAGTGGGAACATTAGAGGCTGGATACATATGTGTTTTCTATCAGTTAATTACGTACAATAGTACAAGCTTTGCTTAGTTTAGGACTACATGGCGCTGTGCAAAATGTCCTTGAATATTTATTTATTTACCTATCTTTAGCATCGTCTCCAAGGTGCACACATCAATGACCTAATGATGATTCTAGAACATTGGGCAATTGTTTTCATCCCGAAGGTGAAAAAAATTTGAGTCCAGTGACATTGCACCTAACAAGGGGTCAATTATCGCAGCAAAAACAAAATATTACTGAAACCACGTAACAGCGGTAATATTTGATAACAGAGTTATCCAAAGATTTCGCAACCCTCATTCAATACCGATTCACACCCCTCGGCTACTAACAAGTGGTTTTGACACGGTACATCTAATTCGGCTTTCGACATTTTGAATGACAATTCGTTTCTTGCGAAATATATGTCACGCAAGTTCAATGGTATAAAAATTATTTAGAGGTCAGGTCACTAAGTGTGCACGATTATGTTATGATACCTATACCTAGTAACATTATCTATCAAAAAGGTTTTGTATCTAAGCCTACAAAGTTAATCTGTTCTACATTCAAAGGGTTTAATTGTATGCTTCTTTTTATAGATAAAATAATAATAATAATAATATGTAAAATCTTATTGATACTTGGAACTCACGCGCACACATTGGTTATGTTTTGGCTACACCATTGATCGAAATTCTCTTTGATAATCATCTCTTCGTCTATATTAATTCTACGGCCTTAGCATAGTTCAAGCCATCAGAATAATAACAGAAATTAGACTCGGACCCTCCGCTGCCATCCTTTTGTAACGGAAGGTGAACCATTCTATCCGTTTCTTTATACATGAAGATGTAATGTCTCATGTGCCTATCTTTTTCCGTGGAGAAATACAATCGCATACCTGCCACAGATATGTGACACTAGATGTAATCCCCTAAAACTCCTCGGTGTCCTCCTCTGCCGCTTAGTACATGACCTTAGCACTGGCGCGTCACCAGCTCGGAGACTATTCCAGTTATAGGATCAGGTGCCATCAGGTATAAACTGAATCAAAATTAGTCGAAGGAGTTAGCAGAAAACAAACTGACGAAAACAGCGACTTTGCTACATGCTATTTAGAGATTGGATATCCTACATCGAAATTTCGACCATTGTCTACTGTAGACAAGAATGCGGCACCAATACAAATTGTGCAAACGGTCAGGATTCGTAACAAATTTTGCGCCATGCTCGTAGGCTGTAAAGTAACCGACATTGGGTAAAATAGTGCAGTGCGGTTGATAAGGTGCATTGCAGAAATACCACCTTTCACTATAGCAGTTGCGTAACGCTTTTCTGGGCGCCTTGCGATGTAGATAAATCAAGGTCGCCATAACGATATCCATCGATACTAAAAAGTCACCAGAAAAAGTTGTCTACTTACCTACACTTTATCAATACTTATCACGTCCATGTTTCCATGATAGAGGAACCCAACGTGGCCTATTTAGGCTCTGTCTAACTCTTCTGAGAAATCTCTTGCATTCATTACAATCGAGATATTATGCAAGATACCTACATTAGTAGGATCTAAGGGTGATTAAATTACATTTACAAATCCACAAAATTATCTTGAATCATTAGTCATATGTATGTAACATACTCTAATCGAAGGCTTAAACTGACTCAGATAAATGGATAGCCAATCCCGACAAGCCTTTGAATAGAGTTGGATTAGTACTTACTATATCTATGATTAATATAATTATAACCTCATAGAAGAGGTCAAATTTTGACATGCCCTTGATCTGTATTAGTCCGAAATACTTCTATTTTATCTGTGGTGCTCCAAATAATAGAACCATTTAATTGACGATTATTTTTTGAGTTGTAACAAAACTATATTGATGGATATCATAACCCACGCGTGCACAAGAACTATCAATTGTGTTGCAGTTCGGGTCCAACCATCAATCTTATACTATTTTGCAACTGCGTAAAATGAATTGAACGTTGAAATTTTCTGTAGATTCGTATCATAAAGCATGATTAAGCTTTGTTCATTCAATAAGTAATTATAAGAGACGGTAACAAAAGAATGTGGCCTTGAGATCGATTTAATGCGTGCGCACCACGGTTCGTTCGATGTCGTACTTTTGTCAAAGATTGAGAACTGGGGATCTATTCAACGCCCAATGACAGACATTTTAAATTAAATTATTTTTATACCAGTTAGCGTGTAATGAAGACACTAATAGGGGATACTTTATTTTTTAATAGACTTAAAAAAAGAGAGTACGCAACGCAATTCTCCTGTATGTTTTTTAAAATGTTGTATTTTGTTTTGTATTTTGGTGCTATGTGGCATTTGTGTGACAAATCGCACCCACGACCTACAGCGCATAAAGCACAGCTACTACCAACTGAGCTGTAAGGACAGTCCAGAATGTATTAATAGTTTTTATATATCCGCCCTTTTCCTTTTGTCTCTATATCTCCATAGATTCACTAATCCCGAAAAGAGGGGCGTTATAACGTTGTAGTTTGTATATGTTTATCTGTGTGTCTGTTTGTGGCATCGTAGCTCCGAAACGAATGGACCGATTTTGATGCAGTTTTTTCTGTTTGATCTGACGTAATCGAGATGGTTCATAGCCATAATTTATGAAGATCTGTTCAGGCATTTGACCCCAAGTAGGGGATTTTTATATTTTAATTAACTTGTTGTCCTTGACGGTTTCATAAGTAATTATTATGTGGAAGATTCATCACGGTCTCCTAGACTATTCTATCGATCATTGACATAGCGTGTCGATTCGCTGACGGATATGATCGTGCTACAAACGGCATTGGCTATTATTGTCTCGGTTGCCCTGCCCCGGATTCATATTAGGTTCAAGAACTTTTATTATATTTGAATTTTTTTAATCTATGTTGTTTTTTGGAAGTAAGCTTTATGTTGCGAAATATTGTTTAGTTTATTAATGAAAAACATTATATTTCATTTTAGGTAAGGATCTATACGGTGATAATGAGGCCTGTTTAGAAAGGAAAAAACCATTCTGCTGACAATCATGAAAAAAATTCAAAAACTTATCCACCATAACAGTTTTAGGACAGTTTGGTCGAGAAAACTTGTGAGGCTTTTCCTCACGAAATTTCCAACTAGTCTATTTTATCCTGCATCCGGATAAAATATTATTTTTATGGTTAAAATATTTTTATTTAAATGTTAATTTCTGGATAAGCTTACTAGCTGAGTTATTCGTGTGGCAGTGGCAGTCACGAGCTCACCACCTCCAATATATATGTATAGGAATAAACATACAAAGAAAAGTAAAAGTAAGAAAAGTCTTATCAAATAATACCTTCCAATGTCTTCTAGAAAAACGTGAATAAATAAATTTAAGTTCTTATCTATATCAAAATTATTACGAGATACGACTTTATCACAATGAACAAGAGAGAGAAAATCGTCCACAATTCATTCATAGGACAGACTGCACTCTACAGAAAGCTTAAACCCGAGTTACTTTTAACTAACCTACATAGTTAAATGATTATTCTATTATGGAAACATGCATAACTGTGATCTTGTTTATTATCCAACAGCACAAACTGAATTCACAATGAAATTCGAGCTGTAAAATGTACTACGCCCATTGTTTATCAGCACGCGTAGTTCAACAATGATTTACTAGATGGCGTTAGCATGTTGTTTGCTAAAACCTCTTGTAAATTAATTATTTAAAAAGATTTTTTATAAAGAAAAGTATGTTTAGAAACCTTGTAAAATTTAAAAGTCACTGTACATCAATAATTTCCTAAGGGTTGGATCCTGGTACCTATTGTCAGAAACGGTTCAATAATTTCATCGTGTAATTCGACTGGGAGCGTGGCGTCTCCTGTAATCCGGCTACTCGGAGGTCGGGACGGGAGGATGGTTTGAGGTCGGGAACCACTGGTGCTGCGCGTTCCATGTTGACTGGACGTCCACACTAAGCCTGGTGTTAATATGGACCGCCCGGAGGAGTCTGGGCGGTGCAGGTTAACTAAGGAGGTGCGAACCGGGCCAGGGGGGAAACCCAGCAGCCAAAAGTGCCCGCATCAGGCAGTAGTGGGATAGCGGCCGGGAGTGGGAGCTCAGTATCAGCCTGACCAATACAATCAGACCCTTTCCTTTTGCAAAAAAATAATACTTGCAATAATTTTTTGATATGTAATGATTTTTTTATAATTATCAATGATGATTATTACTTTCTGATTCGAATTATAATAATAACCAGCTTAATCTACACTAATATTATAAAGAGGAAAACTTTGTTTGTATGTTTGTTTGGTTGTACTGAATAGGCTCAAAAACTACTGGACCGATTTTAAAAATTCTTTCACCATTCGAAAGCTACATTATCCACGAGTAACATAGGCTATATTTTATTTTGGAAAAAAATAGGGTTCCTTATTTTGCGTACGCTGCCTAAACTATAAAAGATAGAACCATAAAATGTTCTAATTAATTGTAGATCTTATAAATATCTACAAAAAAGTCCGCGACACACTATACCTATCTATGTCGAGTGAGGCACAGCAACCATTTTTTTATTTAAAAATCTTGAATTTTTTTTGGACTACATTTAAACGCGTTTATTTTACTCATGCTATTAATCCTTATCAAAATAAATGATTTCATCACTAAGAACAGTTTATGGAGATAATATTTGGTCTTTGAATGATTAAAATTGGACGTTTGGTTTTGAAGTTATGGCGAAATTAAAATATTACGATTTCTGCTGCACGGCCCGTTGCGAAGTGGGCGTCACCAAGGCGGGGGTGCGCGTGCGGGAGGGGAGTTTAGATCTATTACATTTAAATATTTTCATCATTAACAACTTAACATACACAGAAAGACAATCTGTGCAGCCTGCGGATAATGACTGCGTCGTCAATGTTACTGTCGGTGTCTGTGAATTGACCTGGGAATCATTTTGCTGACCGTGTCTTTCCTGGGTAGGCTTTTTGCAGCGGTAACCGACATCCACGCGGGCGGAGCCGCGGGCGACCGCTAGTAAGAAATAAAAAAATAACACTTTAAGCATTTTTATTCAAATAGTTTAGTCAACTTCAAGAAAGTACGAGTTTGCAATGCTGATGTTATTTTTCTCATTATGTTCTCTAGCTTTTATTGTAATTTGTAATTCTTATAATATTTATCGAAAAGGGTTTTTGGTTTAAAAATTGATGTACTTATAAGGATATTATAACTACATCAATGGCCTTCAAGGACTATTTCACTAACAAATAAACGAGACTTTTTTTTTAAACAGTTTTATTTTTCCATCATAGCTCGTCATTGAAATGTTTAATGTTTAACTATCAATACAGTGAATCGGTAGAAAGTACCTATGTTATTTAATTTCTTCATATTTTGATCAACTAGGGTCTCTATTGTCGGCCAAATTCCTCATGTAAAATTAGGTATTAAGGTAGGTAGGTACATAGATACTATATGATAAAAATTCTGCGAATTAGACGATATCTAATCCACTAAGTGACTTGTTACAAATACCTAATCTGCACGGCAGTTTAATGCGTTCATTCAAACAATAGACACATCTGGTCCAGTTATCTAATACACTACAATTAATCCAATCATCAATCGTAGACTTGCAACTTTCACGTTAGATCTACACGTCTTTATGTCAAAGAATTAAGGTCTTGATTAGTGTTGCGTGAATACAATAGAAATGTACTTAGTTACGTGTTTCTTAAAGGTAAAAGGTAGTTAATAATTGATGCATGAAGTAGACTAGGTAGGAACTGAAAGGTTTTCCACCTATCGTGTCAGAAATATTATTGATTTATATTCCAGAAGAAACTTCCTATTTTTCTGTTGCTTTAAAATTGTTATGATACAAATTGAAGTCATCAACAAATGCAATAATGCACGTTGAAATCTTTGGCAAGAATAAAATTTTATGTAGGTCGGCTGAGGGTATGGCATGGACAAACACAGAAACACCCAAGACCCGGAAACAAACTTCATGCTCACCACACAAAGCGTGCCCCGGCCGGGATCGAACCCACGCTTCGAAGGCAGGCCTACTACTAAGCCATGGAGCCATTTAAACAAATATGGTTAGTTCTGTCTGCAATCAGCATTGGCGAAGGGACATGAAATAACCTTTGCGTGACGTGACATTACATTCTCTACAATTCTCAGAATGGACGCTCTAATTCGTAAGAGTTTGATCCTTCGACCTCTACATAGACCAGCGGCTAGATTGAACTTATTTTCTAAAATCATTTTAACCTCGACTTAAAATATTGACAGATCGAGTAGCTTTTGTTTGTACCTAGGTACTGTTTTGTGGAAAAGGTAGCCGTTTCCAGGGTAATCAACTCTAAATATTTTTGGGAATTGACCGCAGCTCTTTATTCATTTTAATTACAATAATATTAATGTTGGCAACAAAATACTCCCAGGCATATTAGTTTGTATATAAATAATTATAATACTATAAATAATTATAATATTCAAACATATAGATAGGTATTATTATCTCGGCGGGTTAACAATACATTTTATTTCAAACGAAAATCTCATAGAAAATCCAGATAGGCTAGATTTTGACATCATAGGATTAAAAATCGTTTGACAAGAATTTGTTGGTAGTCTTTATCGACAGTGTGGACATTTATTAAAGCAGACCTTATACATATCTTTATGCGCCCATAACGTCAACCACGCCCAACCATACACAAACTATTAATAAACCTATATCCGTGAACCGACCTACTCTAAAATTCAATGTCCGTTCATGTCTCTGTCGACTCTAAATAATTAGACCATAATTATATCTAAAGCAGTATATTGTTATCTCTGATCGCCCTTACGACTTAATCCTTAAGCTTCAGAGTCCATTGCCTACATCTCGCTGGGTACTAGTAGGTAGCAATATAAATTGTAGTGGGTAGCTACGAAAGGACCTTGGTATTTGAAAGTGTGGACCGGAACGTAAAATATATGACATTACAATACGTAGGTTCCAAGAAAATTGGACCATTATTTTTATAGGCAAGTAGATATATTTATTTTGTGACCGGTGCATATAATATTGCTTATCAGCGATATATAATTATAGGTACTTCTACAAGCCGTACTTTGTTTAAAATTACTAGACTAGCAGTTTATAGTCATCAAAGTATAATATGTAGGTACCTACCTATTGCAAGGTCTAAGATTTTTCTATAATTCATGGGAGATTAAGTTATTATAAGTAATAAAGCATATAGGCGCCTCTGTCCTCCTTCAAGTGTGTAAGTATCCAAATCTTCGGAGGTCTTCAAGCTTTCCGAAAACCTCCAACGTGGCCGGACCAACATCTTAAAATGTCTCAAAACACGGAAGTGCTGTGCTCCTGGACAGCTACAAAATATAAGCGCCTTAAGAAAATCGAACCGTAACGACATGGTGCTGTTTTCGACTCGGACAATGCATGTATTGCGAATTCGAATAAATATTTTAGTAGATAACGCCTTCCGATAATCGGATCGAAAAGAATGTAACGAGTATTAACAGGGTAAAGCCCAGGTTATGAAAGCCTGATCAATTCGAACAAATAAGTTATACGCCACTCATCAAGTATCTTTGTCCATTACATGTCCCGGACAATGATTTGGACCAAGAAAGATCAGTGGTCAATGATTCAATGAACTGACGTTAAATTTAGGACAAAGACAAAAAATCAAAAAATTTGCTAACACCCTAGTAGAAAAAGCTGATGCTGATTATGCAAGCGCGGGGCCCGTATCAAATTCTATCGTGAGGCCCATAAGTGATGAAAGTATGGAAGTTGGTTTATTCGATTTTTAAATAAGTCAATATTTCGATTTGACGTTTAGTATTGTTTTTGAGGTTTGTCCCCAAGTTTGAGGTACAACCAAAATGTTACGTGGCTTGATAATGCACGCTAGAATCCTAACCCTAACTAATATTAAAAATGCGAATGTGAGTTTGTTTGTTTAGTTAAAATTTCAAGCCTTATCAATTATTATCATACAATTTTGCAAACACGTTGTCAGGGGCACAGAATAGGACATTAATCCAGAAATAAGTTTACACGAGATTTCGATAACTTGATGCCAATATAGGTTTATTGTAAAATATAAGTTTATTCCCTAATACTGCAAGCAGAAAAAAGCTACTCATAGACGTCAATGTGTTAATTGTCAATACGAAGCCCCATTAGGTCGGAAATCTGACGCTGACGTTGACATTCATAATTGTTGAAATCTTTATTACTCCCAAATAGGTATTTTTAAAAAGACAACACATTCCAATTCCTTAGCAATAACTTTAAATCTATCCACAAACGTTTAACAAAAAATAGGCAGCTTATTGCTGTAGTAACCCTCAGTATCGGGTTGTATATTACCATACCCTTCCTGCTCATTATTTGGTCATACTTTATTGGGACCTGGACAGCTGTTGCCTTTGCTTTGTTTAGTTAGTTTGAATTGAATTTTTTTAGCACATCATAACGGCAGATTTTGTTTTGATGATTGAAAGAAAACTTAAATAGAAAGAATCTAAAATACCTGTGATTGTAAATTAGATTATTCGAATCATATTCTAGGTATGGATATAAATAATTTGTCGGCATTAGTTGACAGGTAAGTCCTACTAGTGGAACATCGTTTGAACTTGCGCGCTTTAATTTATTGATTTTCTTTCCCAAAATAAGTTTGGACGATGTAAATAAATCATAAAGCGTACCGTACCCTTAGCATTTCGTTGGCATTTATTTTGAACTTGAGTTATATTCGTTTTTGCCCTTTGAGGCAGGTGCCCGTAATTAGATAATATCGTGTTATTTTTAGAACGAGTGGTGCAGATTCGTTTAGTATTACTCCTGTGAAGCCTCGACTAGGACGATTTGTGGATGTTTACTCCCCTGAACATCTCAATTTGACGCCAAAAACAGTAAGTCAACCTATATCTACAACTTTCTGGTCCTACTGGATACTCTATTCAATTGTTTTATTTCAAAACCTATATTTACTAAAATATAATGCAAATAAACAAAATCATTTATATTACAGACACCCAAAAAGTATTTTCGTCTGATTAGGAATGAAAGTCCAAATGCATATACGCCAACACAGTTATCCGAAGTTCCATATAAATGCAGGTATTCAATATATAATCAGCTGAATCAAATATTTTGCATACAATAACTGTGCCTTACACATTTATAATTATAAATTCTAGGACAGTCAAAACACAGCAAAAGTACAGAAATGTGTTCCGTAACTGCTCATTTGAAGGTAACCAAAGTTTTCCACGCCTGACTCATAAAGTCCGACCTATGATGGAGATGGAAACACCAACCAAAGTGAAGCCACCTGCTGAACTAGTCAGAGGTAACTAATTATTGAGGAAAAATCCATTTCTGATTATTGTATTTGTGCTATTATTATTTATTATTATTATTAATATCACAAATGTAACATTTGTGCATTTGTGATATTTATGAATATTCCATAAAGGTAATTTCTCAATTTTAACGCCATTTGAGATTAACTATAATTATTATAGACACACTCAGTTAAGCTGTAATAATAGATAATTATATTAATTAAATAATATAAATTGGCTAGGGCCATTCTGATTATTTATTTAACTGTGATGCTCTAAAATATAACAGACACATATTATATAATCTCACAATGCTGCGTCTTCTATATAGTATGCTGTATGCCTGTTCACAGTAAGACAAATATCCACAAAAGTACATTGATTGTAGAATATTTTGCAACCCCTAATTGGTTAAAACTTAAATAATTGGCGGTGGAGGCATGAACATTCAAGGAAAAAGGTTGATAATAAATTTATTGTATAAAATTACAATAGATTTGGTGTGGTTTTGGAGTGGTGGCCCAGGGGCATAGACGCCGACTTTCAATCTGAAGGTTGCTGGTTCAAACCCACAAGTGCACCAATGAGTTTTTTTTCACTTAAAAAATTTATGTGCGCATACCACATTCTCGAAACGGTGAAGGAAAACATCGTGAGGAAACCGGCATGTCTTAGAACCATAAATTCGAAGACATGTGACATCTACCAATCCGGATTGGGCTCCTGTGGTAGATCAAAGCCCATTCACTCTCAATTATCGAGAGTAGGCCGGTATCCCTGCAGTGGAAACATTAGAGACTGGTACAATACAATAGATTTGATAATTTTGGGTCACAATTTGATACAATAAAATTGTGAATATGAATTTACAGTTGATGGTCCAAATGGTCTTCGTTTTAACACATCCCTGGCCACTGATGTTGCTGGGTCTCCTGCCCCATCACAGACAGACCGCCTCCAGCAGGCCATTAACCCAAGCAAGGCTGTCTTTACAATAGAACCAAACACATCCAAGGTAAACCGAAGCATAGATTCAAAGATTTTCTAACATTAAACCTTAAGCTAATTCAATTTATCTTCAACAACCAACCCTATGTTAGAGAGATCTTTGAAAAGACTTGTAAAAGCTTACTCTTTGTTTTAAAATAGGATTTCAAGTATTTTTCAGAACAATTTTGGTAACTGAAGAGGTGGTGATGTTATTCCAACAGTTACTTGCCTTCCCATAGTATACAAATTTTAATAAAATCCCCTAAATGCATTTATATGTAGTGAAACTTTGTTTGTCTTGAATTTCTTCTAGAAATTACCTTGGTGGAACCAAAGAATATTCTTTCCAACAGATTCTGATAGTCAACAACAAGGCATGCTCCCTACTTGGCTACTCATCCGGAGAACTATGCGGTCTACGGTTCTCAGAACTGGTGCGCAACAAGCGAAAAGCCTTCAGCCTTCAGGAGCCAGAACAAGACCATGGGGATGTCTCTGAGGATGGGACCATTGTGTTGCTCAGTGGAAAGGTACCATACCAAACTCCTTTTTAATTATGTAGGGGTTCTAGGGGTACCCATACATAAATTGGTAAATGATGAAATAGTATAATAGGTGTGTGAATATGACTCCGCCCCTTTTTGTCAAAATAAAACACATTTGTTCGCTTACAAAATTAAAAAAAAATTTATTGAAAGTATGCTCCATCTGCAGCTACAACCTTCGCCCATCGTTCAGGTAGTTTTCGTATTCCTTGCTGGAAGAAGTCCTGGTCTTTTGAGCTTATCCAGTTGTCAATCCAAATTTTGATACTTTCACATGAAGTAAACTTTTCTCCAGTAAGGTCTGTCTGCATCGTCCGGAATAGGTGGTAATCCGAAGGAGCTATGTCTGGTGAATATGGCGGGTGGGGTAACACTTCCCAGTCCTGTACCTCTAAATATCTTTTTACGACTTCTGCGGTATGCGGTTTGGCATTGTCATGCTGAAGAACTAATTTGTTATGTCTATTCACCCATTCTGGTCGTTTTTCTTCTATGGCTCGCTTCAAACGCATTAGTTGTCGTCGGTTAACTTCTCCATTAATAGTTTCAGAGGGTTTGAGCAACTCATAATATACAATACCTTTCTGATCCCACCAAATACAGAGCATGACCTTGGCACAGTGAATATTTATTTTTGGCTGTGATGGGCCTGGTTCGCCTGGTTTCACCCAAGCTTTTTTGCGTTTAGGATTTTCGTAGTGTATCCATTTTTCGTCTCCTGTGACTATCCGATGCAAAAATCCTTTTCTTTGCTGTCTTTGAAGCAGCATTTCACAAATGGTTTTCCGACGTTCCATGTCTCTTTCTTTTAAATCATGTGGAACCCAGTCACCGGCTTTTTGAATCATTCCCATCATTTGTAAACGCTTTGCAACAGTTGAACGATCAACATTTAATGCTGCAGCTAATTCTGATTGAGTTTGGCAAGAATCTTCCGCCAATAATGCTTCCAATTCAGCATCTTCAAATTTTTTTGGTGGTTTTCCATGTTCTTTATCCTCAGTACTAAAATCGTTATTTTGAAATCGTCGAAACCATTCCTTGCAAGTTGTATTAGACGGAGCATGCTCACCATAAATCTCCACAAGCAAACGATAAGTTTCCGCTGCAGTTTTCTTCGCAATAAAATAATGTAATAACACTTCCCGCAAATGACGTTTATTTGGAATAAAAACCGACATTTTCGAAAAGGTGAAAACAATTGTTGCTTACACTTCAACCAAATATCATAAAATGCGTTAGATAGCTGACACTCAGTACTATCGAATACAAGTATGGTCATTTATTAGTACACGTAAACAATACTAAAAACGACATCTGTTGAGAAAGGGCGGAGTCATATTCAATACAAAATCATCTGTTATCAGGTTCCAATCATAATAGTTATCTGGTTCCTATGGTACAAGCTATGCTTAGTTTCTGGCTAGAAGCTAAGCATACTGAAATGTCCATTAATTAATATATATGATTTACTCCCATATCACCCCTATGCGGGACGTCAGTGCAGGCCTAGTCACCCCCACCCAGAATTAGAATTACTCCCATATCTACCAGGTATTTTAATTTCAGGTCGTTGAATTACTGACGAAAGACGGGAACTCATTGCAAGTTTCGCTATGGATACGGCAACTAGATAGCGAAGGGCCTTGTTTGGTTGTAGCCGAACCTGTCAGCTGCAAGAACGTTGTCGTAAGTAATTCCTTTTTTTCTGTAAAAAATATTGCTTTTTTACGAGAAATACAATTATACAAGTAAACTTAAACTGCTAAACCCTATCTAAACACAAAATTTAATCTAAATCGTTAGAGCCGTTTCCGAGATACGAGAAATAAAAATATATACAAGAATTGCTTCTTTAAAGTAATAAGATAAATCCTCATTACTCTAATTTCATAATAACATTATGTATTTACTAATATAACATAGTAACTAATTAAAGACACTTCTGATCTCTATTGTTGTGCCTAATTAGGTCTATAATGAACACATATATTTATTTCTTAGATAGTAGTGGTACCGCATAATTTATGAAGACCTGTTCAGGCGTTTGATGTTGATTACCATTACCCCAAGTCCCAAGTCGGGGATTTTTACATTTTCGTAACATGCACTTGTGTTATAAGACCTGTAATTTTCATTATGAATCATTGAGTACTAGCTGCGCCCGCGGTGTTACCCGCGGTTGGACTTCCTACGGGGACCGTACATTTTTCCAGGATAAAAGTAGCCTATGTGCTATTCCAGATTATAATCTATCTCTGTGCTAAATTTCATCCAGGTTCGTTCAGCCGTTCTGGCGTGATTGACTAACAAACATCCATCCATACTTACAAACTTTCGCGTTTATAATATTAGTAGGATTAACTTTATCTTACTATTAAATTTAATAGTACTAATATACAGTCTACAGTTACATTAACCCTGATAATTTCAGCTAACAATAGACACAGACACTGGCATAGTAGTGGCATGCGAGGGAAACGAGGCCGGTGCGCTGTTTGGTGCGGAAACGAGTGACAAGCTAGTTGGATTGCCCGTGACTTCGCTCATACCGTCTATACGGCTACCCAATGACGTCACCATATCGAAAAGTATTTCCAAACAAAAGGCTACAGGTATAAAACTTATACTATCTACTAGCTGACCCGGCCACGCGTTGCTGTGGCTAACGTTTTTGTAATTGTGACTGTCAAATAATAGACAAATAATTTGCAATGAAATAATATTGCGATCATAAATTGAGATGTGAGCTATCCTATCTTTCAAATTGGATCAAACTGCACACGGTGTACAAATTTGATTAAATTTAAGTAGTTTAGGAGTCCATCGCGGACAAACATCGTGAAACGTAATTTATATATATTACGATTAAGAAACCACACAGGCAGCTTCGCTTGGTGCGCCATGTTCTAGGATGGAGCGAAATCCATTTATGGAACTCCTAGTGGCACAGAAGCGTTCCCTGAAAGCTGAAAGTGGATTTGAAGAGCTAAAACCAAACTCGGTGGCGTTCACTAGAAGCCTATGAATTCGTGCTTTCGTAAGAGACGCCATTAGCAAAGAGCTTTGTTTCAATATATCAAATTATAAATTAGCTGAAATCTGTAGACAATATTTTCTTGCACCAAGCGCCAAATCCTATGTTTTCGTTGGTACTGAGCGTAGCACCAAGTTCTTGCCTGTGTGGCTGCGACCTTAGTGTTTCTTATTAATGGCTGGTGTATTTAATACCGTGATGATTTCAGGAAGAACATTAGATGGCGGCTGCTTCCCACTATGCCTATGGGTCTCCAAACCAGACAACACTGAGACAGTGTGGCCGTTGAAGAATGTTAAAGACAGTGCCAAGGAAAAGACACTTCTAGCTGTCAATGTCCGGGTATGTACCTCTATAATTAGTTATTTTTAACGTTTTATTTAAGCGTTATACCAACTTGGATTGAGACACATACAATCATTAAACACATCCAAAACCCCAGAATAACCTGCTCACAAATGTTGTTATTATTAATACTACGGACTATTATTATTAATTTTTGATTTAATAGAAATCACCACCAAATTCTGCAGCTGCAATTAAATGCAGTATTTGGTTTAGGGTGTTTAGAATTATTTCTAAGGAATTTTCCAAGTTAAAAAATGCGTTTTCGCATTCTCCCTGAAGCTGCACTACCGACTAGAACATGATGTCATAGTTTGACTTCATGGAAAGTTGAAAGTCAACTGACTGAAATGCAGTTCAAGCGACCTACTTGGGTATGACTTGACTGTTTGTTACATATTTATTTTTATGCTACTAATTGGCAAACTGCATACTGATTGTAAGCGATCAAAGGCAGTGATATATCAGAACGCAGAGATGTGCAGTGATGGACAAATTACGCTAAAATCTCTTAAATTCTGTAGTGTTGAATAAAAGTCGGACTATGGCAGACTGTTTTTTGTAGGTAGGCACGTATGAAAAATCAAAGTACCCTCAAAATTTTGACGAATTACTACAATGTCCACCAGGTAACTTACAATGTCAGCGGCCTCCTGGTGGTGGACGAGAGTGGCATCATAACGGCATGCAACCACCACTTCGCCATGTTGAGCTTCGGCAAGCCACATGGTGATGTGGTAGGCCACCACATCGATGACGTCATACAGAACTTCTGTCGTGAGGCAGACATCGTGAAGGTCGCCGAAAGAGCCAGGAACATGACCCTGTCGCCAGTCAATAACGAGGGTAACGGATCGGGTAAGAAGTGAATAAATACACATTCACCTGTACTAGGATTTGATGTTTCGCAGGTGGCTTCTAAACGTCATGGTAATCACAGAGTTTGGTCCGGTCGGGCATCGAAACCGCGACCAGCGCTTCACAGTTTACTACTGAGAAAGCTGTGGACCGTCACTGGTTTGTACCAGGCGAGAAATAAGGGACGAAAGTAGCTTGTGCTACTTTCGTCCCTTATTTCTCGCCCTCAGGGGGTACACTCAACTATCTTAAAAAGATACAAATCGTTATACAACGGGCGATGAAAAAAGTCACAGGAAATTTTGTTTACTTTATTTTGATTTAACAGCCAAACTATTGAACCGATCTGATAGCATATCCTTTCAAGGACAAAGATCTTTCTTTTTAGGAAAGGGATTTTATAACATCATACTTTGAAAGTCTTAAAATAAGTTACAAATCTTGACAATTTGAGTTGCATCAATCACAATAATTTGATTAAATATATTCTGAACATCTTAAAAACGGTGCCGATTGTCACCACACATCGCTATGATGCATTTCCAAAACACTAGTCAAGTTACGAAAAAAAGAAACATGTACTATAAAAGTTTGATGTTCTTATTATCTGAAAATCCAACTTTTGATTCACAGCGTCCGACACCGACGAAGACTCATGCGGTGCTTTCAACGGCAGCCAAAAATCGGCTTGCACCTCCCTAAACGTTCATCCCTCATTCCTATCGACCACAAGAGAAAAATCGTCAAGCGCGTTATGCCTCGATAAATCCTGCAGTATGGTCACCCACACTCCCACTCCCACACAAGACATGGTATCCAGTATAAGCACTACAGAACAACGGAATGATATATCAGCTTTGCCAGATGTCATCTCGGGCATGTCAGGGATTTCTATAGAAGACGAATACTGCCACAGCAGCATTTCAAAGTCCCGCTCGGAAAATATACTCAGGTCCGAGCAAAGCAATGTTCTGAAACCTGTCAATAATCCTTCTGAAAAGTCCAATTCCATTTATTATACGTCACAGCATTCTCAAGAAGTCACTCCTACGGGTGTTGCTCCTAGAGTAAGATTGAACGATCCGTCTTTAAGATTATCATTCGATTCGAGCAAATACAGATCTATGAAGACAAATCTACCAGGACAGGCTGATGTAAAGAGGGAGGATAAAAGCAGTATTTCCTTGGACTTTTGCGACTCGAATGAGACCAGTGCGGATTTCCTGACTCCGATCAATGAGATGCCTCTACCGGGCTGTGAGATCGAAGAGTTGCCTAAACACAACGGTAACGAGAGTGTGGATAGTTTGAGCAATGATATCGATTTGGAGACGCAAACTGAATCTGCGCCGAGAAAGAAGTATGATGGTAAGTGGCAGCGTGTTTACGGAAATAAATTCAAACAAGATTACTTATTGTGCGAATGTGTAGACTTATCATTTATTTTTTCATCGACTTATTACACCGTTCCATTTAGCCCCAAACCAAGCATTGCCTGTATATATGGGAACTAGATTACTGCTATTTATTTAGTTTTTTTCTTAAACTACATATAAACACACCCAGATACAGAACAAACATCTATGTTTGTCACACAAATATTCGTTATGGGTGGGAATCAAACCCAGGTAGAGCTACTTCCAATTGAGCTGTAAAGCCAGTTGATAGTTGGCAAACATGTAGAAAATTTTGTTTGTTTGGCACAGTAATCTGAATTATGGCTGTTCTCCGAGCCAACATTTCGTATAGAATTATTATATTAGTGCACACCGTCAAACTGTCAATACAAATTATTCCACAGACGATGGTCCCGAAACTCCGTGCAAGAGCACGCGAGCAATCCGTAGTCACGTGACATCGACGCCGCAGCACGGAGTGATCCGTAAGACCGCGCTGGCGTGCGAGTGCGACCAGTGGCACCGCGACGGCACATACCGCGGCGTGGTCACACATCGTGACGGCACAGAGCTCAGTAACTATCACTTAATACAACAGCATAGAGTTTTTCATACGACTGCGCCGGTACTTACCGCTTTATTCCATATCCTGTTCAAGCAGGCTTAGTACCAATTTAGCTAAAGAGCTCGTTTTCATGTTTCATTAGCCAAATTGGTACTGATCCAACTTGCGAGTGAGGCTTAAAGTATACAGGTAAACATAAACATACACATTTTTGCCCATTACCTTGGGCAATAATCAAAATTTCACCCAAATCGTTAGCGGTTTCCAAGATACGAAAAACAAGTATACAACATACAGGTGAAAAAAGTAATATTCACAACCCAACCCAAACATCTATGTTTGTTTGTATCTTATTTGTATGTTGTAAACTTGTTTCTTGTATTTCGAAAACCGCTAACGATTTGGTTCTGGAATATAAAATCAATATAGTCAATTAGATTGTATTATAAAGGATTGTGGGTAGCTCACTTTTTATGTATTCACAGATGTTCTATACACGGTCTCGAGCATGCTCCTAGCGAACGGGAGTCGCGTGCGATGCGTTTGGCTCGGCGTGCAACTCGAAGATGGGCCGAAGCACACCACTTTGGCTTCCAGTGTCGCCTCCACCGCCGATAACTCCCTCATACTCGTAAGTTCAGCTAGTTACCACTAACTAAATGTTATAAAGAGAACCGACAAGACTTCTACAATGTTGCTAATGCAATTAAAAGTTAACTGTTTACTCGTTTTGTACTGATATTGTTCGACATGATTTGTAAGTGTCAAAATCTTCTTTGAACAGTGAATTGAGTCACAATTTTTAGTGGCTTCACAAGTTGATTATAAACAAATGATATGATATCCTCTGCCAATCACCCCGTAACATGATCTTAAACGGTGTAATATTTAGCACACCACCGCGATACTTCTAATAAATTATTTCTCCATAAACACAGCTTATCTTAAAATGGATTTCCGCAAAGTAACGCCTGAATCCATTACATTTTCTGAGATTCCTATAAACACTGGTATGGGCTGGGCTACCACTGGGATTCACCTCTGTCACTTCAACTAAACACCTGATGTTAAGTGGTTCACTGGGCTCATAACAAGAGCAATACGACTAGGTCATCCCCGACCGAAGTATGAGAAGACCCAAGTCGCCTTCCGATGCGCCGAGACGGGGATTTTACGTCATGCGCTTGTAATTTCACTGGCAGCCACACCCTTATTAAAATTATATTAAATGTAGGTGAGATTTGATGAAATAGTCCACTAGATCTAACGTTCATTCTCTTTTATTACAGGGTAACAAATCTGCGAGTAGTAGACCGCAGTCGATGTCGCTTATGAGCCAATGCGGTGACGAGCAAATCGCGGGAGAATACGCCAAACATTACGTCACGCTTAAACAGATTGGTGAGCTCATTTGTATTGTCCTATAGTTGATGAAACGATCTGACCGCCCACCTCATGTTAAGTGGTCACCGCTGCCCATAGACAACCGAAATACGAGTCAAGTTCTCCCCTATCCAAGTACGAAGAAACGTAAGTTGCATCGCTTTGCCCCCCTTGCGGTTTGAAACGGGCGAAGAAAAAAGTCCCAGGAAAGCAAATTTCGTTAACTTGGATGACAGTCTTTCTAGTTATTTTGATTTGACTACCAAAATATTGAAACTATTTTGATAAAATTTCTATGGGACCAAACTGAAAGCATATACTTAAAAAAAAGAATTTCCTAATCCGGTACGGAGATCTGAGTTAACAAAGAACTGTGATACGGAACATTTGGCGTGCGAGTTTGAATGCACAAGTTTCGAGTGCACTAAGTTGTTTTTTTTTTCTTTAGGTAAAGGCGCTTTTGGCTGCGTAAAGATGGCGTACCGGCGCTCTGACAGATTACTGGCGGTGGCCAAATTCATACTGAAAGAGAAAGTAGGCGCACAGTTCTGGGTGGACGGCCCGGATGGACGGAAAGTGCCGTTGGAGCTCAGCCTACTCATGACGATAAAACACCCTAATATTGTAAGTGTATACGCCTATGAGAGCGTGGTGGTCCAGGGGCACAGACGCCGACTTTCAATCTGAAGGTCGCTGGTTCAAAAACACGTGCACCAATGGGTTTTTTCACTTGAAAAATTTATGTGCGCAATACCACGTTCTCGAAACGGTGACGGAAAACATCGTGAGGAAACCGGCATGTCTTAGAACCAAAAATTCGATGACATGTGACATCTACCAATCCGGATTGGGTTCCCGTGGTAGATCAGAGCCCATTCGCTCTCAATTATCGAGAGTAGGCCGGTGTACCTGCAGTGGGAACATTAGAGGCTGGTACGGATACGCCTATAAGTTTAAACGCCTTATATGCTTACTAGCGACCCGCCCCGGCTTCCCACGGTTAGCAAAGCCTCAGTGTCGTATCAAAAACTACCCATGCGAAGCCGGGGTGACTTGCTAGTGAATTATACATATAAACCTTCCTCTTAAATCACTCTATCTATTAAAAAAAACCGCATCAAAATCCGTTGCGTAGTTTTAAAGATTTAAGCATACATATATATATAGGGATATAGGGTCAGAGAAAGCGCCTTTGTTTTATACTATGTAGTGATGCTCAATTTTTTTTTTTTGTGATGTCCTTTGACGCAACGCACTGATAGCCCAGCTAGTATTAAGTGGTTTCCGATGACCATAAACCACAGAACAGCCTCTGGACGTTTGCAATACTAGAGGTATCATTTGCGCGTTGCCAATCCTTTACATAGTTTAAGACATAATCATAATACAAACAATAATACAATTTCAATTAAAATTAAACAAGTATTCGCAGATGCCATATTTGGGATTGTTGCATATTTTTCAGAATTCAACGAAAATAAAGATTTGACTATTGACTTTTTAGCTAACCGAAGTTTAAAATGTTCTTTTATTTCAGGTGAGTGTAATAGATATGTTTGAAAACGAGAAATATTTCCAAATGGTGATGGAGAAACACGGCGCCGGCATGGATCTCTTCGAGTTCATCGAGCGCCGGCCGAGACTTGACGAGCCATTGCTTAGCTATATCTTCAGACAGGTGGGATACAGAATATTATTACCAGTGATCGGAGTAGGTAGATTGATTTTGCGTACTTGATGTCGTACATGGATATGCCTTTTTTCCGGATTTTTGTCACTAACTTCCGGTTTTTGTGAGATTGACTTAATTTAGTGATAGGATTTATTTCATTCAAGAGTATAAAACCGATAGTAAGACGTTTTTTATAAATTTTTATTTATTTCTCGACTATCGAAATGGTTCTTTTGATTGCTATTTTTTACATGTCCATATTAATATATACATTTGAGATCGTTGACCCCAAATCAATCTACCTACTCCGATCACTGATTATTACTTTAAACGAGATAAATAACTTTTAATTCTTGTATATTTATTTCGTGTATCTTGGAAACGGCTCAATGATTTGGGTGAAATTTTGTATATAGATAGGAATTTGCTGTTTATGTTTACCTGTATAATTTTATTGCTTGTAATAACACATATTTTTTATGCGTTTTTACAATAAAACTCACCAATGAACGCGAGCAACAAGGACCCATGTTGCTCGCGTTGGGCATGCGGATAGGATCCGGATTCCTAAATTTATCGGAGGTATTAAGGTGTATCCTCCTATGTATCATTAGGATGTATCAATTTTCAGCTTAATATATAGCTTTTTTATTGAGTAAAATAATAGGACATAATTTTCGTCTTTGTTTAACAGTCGGTGTGTTGTTATTTTCAGATAGGACAAGCGATAGAATATCTGCACTCGCTCAACATACTGCACCGCGACATAAAGGACGAAAACGTGATCATAGACAATAAATTCCACGTGAAACTCATAGACTTCGGCTCTGCCACTTTTATGAGCAAAGACACACTGTTTTCTACCTTTTATGGTACCACGGAGTATTGCAGCCCTGAAGTCCTGACAGGACACAAGTGAGTACCAAATCCACCTCTATTTTTCCTAATTTAGGGACACATGTATATCAGATCCAGATTATCACCTACATATCAAACATGTAGGTGATAATCTGGATCAATACATAGCCTACTTTTTATTCCTGTAGCTTGATTTTGTTTTTTTTTTTTATATATTTGCCTTATACCTTTTCTTTCAAATGCATTAGGTAAAAAGCTAATATTTTGATATTACAAACAGACACTTCAATTTTATCAATTTGTATAGATAGCAATGTACAGTATTGCCAGTATAAAAATTTCTTAGTAAATAAAATACTTGTTGTTTCAGATACGCCGGCCCGGAACTAGAGATGTGGTCAATGGGGATAACGCTTTACGTGCTAACGTTCTTCGTTAACCCGTTCTCTGACATTGAAGACACCGTCCAAGGCCATTTGACATTCCCACAGGTGGTTTCAGAAGGTGAGCTCATTAGTATACAGCGCACAAGCAAATAAGCCTCTAGACGCATAGATATTGTTTCCTTTAGATCTCATACATCGTTTGCACACGTCAAAATTTACATAAACAATTTTCAGATGTCATTTCCTTTATTATCTTTTTTTAGATTTGGAACAATTGCTGCGCTGGATGCTATGCAAGGAGCCTTGCAACAGATGCACTGTGGCACAACTGATGTCGCACCCGTGGATCCGGCAACCCGTCGCTATCGCCAATTATGTCTTCCACGAGATTATTGACTGTGGTTAGTAAAAGTTCAATAAGCAATAACAAATATAAAAGAGCAGGTAACCTTTTGGGGACCTTCAGTGAGGGTATTCGCCGGAAATAGCAGTAGTACTTGTGCCAAGTCCGCCCGGAGAAGTACTGCCAAGTAAGCCTAATTAGCAACTGTCGAAATATCAGGTGCATGAGACAAGGGTATTATATACTCGTCTCAGAATGACGGGCGCAACGTAACGTGACTCTGGTTTATACTTCGGTACAGGACCAGTCGCTTGCTGCTGTCTATAAATAGTGGTAACCTCTGCCTTCAAAGCGAAGGATACCGATCCCCAGCTGGGGCAAATAATTATGTTATTGTATGTATGCATTGTGTAAGTGTGTATGTCCATGCCACGTGCGATATAGAGAATTTTTGTATGTATGAGTGTGTAAGCGCTTGTTGAGAGTGAAAGATGCAGTATGATACGATTTTAAATTAAATTATTATACTTCAAGGTTCTCAGTTAGTTTTACACATAAAGTTTTATTTAGACTTAGTCTATTGCAGTTGTTATGAGCAAAAGAATATTGGTTGGTCATTATTAACATTAATCAACAAAACTCAATAAGTAACACTGATTACACCATTTTCAGATCGCCACGAAGCTAATCCTGAAATGTACTTCAATGGCAGTCTGGAATCGCCCAGAAGCGGATCTCCTGTTTCATTAGCGGACCCTCAAGCAAAAGGTAAGACCAAAACACTTGAAGTAATCAAGTTTTTAAACATTCGTTAAGAAAAAAAAAATTCAAAGACTTTAGACACAGCGCCATTTCATTCATTAATAAATCAATATTACATAGTATAATACGTAGACACAATAAATATCTATGTTCGTAACAAAAATGCTTGTCCTGGGTGGGAATCGAACCCACGACCTTAAAGCGCAGAAGGCAGAGTTACTTTCAATTGGACTATGAGGTCCGTGAGATTATTGTTATTACTACGAGTATAATAAAACATTAATTTTGAATTATTGCCTTATTGTGTTCATTTTTCGCATGAGACGTAACATTTCCGTCTCGGGCGAAACGGGATGTGACTTGGGTCTTCTCGTACTTCGGTCGGGGAGGACCTAAGTCGTATAGCAGTTGTTATGGGAACCACTTAACATCCGGTGGGCCTTCAGCTCGTTCCGTCGCATTAATTACATTAAAATAAAATTGTTATTAAATTACATTAAAATAACTTTGACTTTGACTTTGACTTTGTGATTGATGAATCACTCCCATTCCCAGGCAGACAACGAAGAATATAACCATATAATTTCACCAGTACAGAAAGCGAACCCTTGAGTTGCTAACTCAAATAGCTATGACACGGAATTATTCATGTAAACTAGATTCAAGTCAAATTTGTTCGTTTTATTGCGTGCAGAGCGTTCACATCCTTCAGAAGTAGCGGTCCGTTCTGATGGCAAGAACATATCGCGATCGGAGCCGAAACGCAACTCGCTCGCACTTCACGCCTTGTCCGCGGCGGAAAAGGACGCCCATTCGGATAACTACAGCCTTAGGTCATCAGCTGATGTAAGTAATATATTAGCTTAAATCACCTTGTTACGGCATTATCAGTTATTGTACTACGATACGGAATTCGTCATAGAAACTAGATTCAAGTCATAATTGCTCAAATAAATCATAATTTATTTTAAAAAGTGACGTGTCCATATGTATTTTTCAGAATTCAATCAAGATAAAGTACTTTCACTTTTTTGTTTTGGATACCAATGTCTGTTTTTACTCGTATTTTACTTCTTTCAATCTTCTTTGTCTAATTTAGTTTAAGGTTTCATTTATTTCGTAAATAAGAAACACAGTTGGCCCTAGAATGCAATATTGCGAAACACCAGAGAATGCGCCAGCCCTTCACATACTTGAAATTCCATTGACACCTTTGAATCTAATTCAAGTATACAGGCAGGCATTTAATTCAAGTATAGTTTATCAAATTCACATTACTTTTAGCTTCTTATTAAAAATTGGCATAGAAACTGAGTTAAACTCCATTGATGAATCTAAAAATGATCTATTTCAGATCCTGGACATATCGTCAAAGCCAGTGTCGGAAGCGGCTCTCACCGACATAAGTTCAGACGCGACAGGCCACGCGGCTTGCGACATCGACTACGATTGCGACCAGTACGAGTGCGATAGCTGGGACGAGTGCGAGCAGGACAGCTTCTCTTAGACAGAGACAGCAGTATCAGAAACATATTGTGTTATAACTAAAGAGGCTAAAAGTATTATCAGTGAAGATATGCGTCAAAGCAAGATGTAGCGCAATATACAATAATATCACGCGGAGTCTTATGAGTGGCTGTGTTTGTCCTACTTCTAGCCAAATGCTCGTAATTGGTGAGCAGTTGAGAATTCTGAGATAAATTTGAGTTCGCGTTTACGGGTTTGCTATCCTTATGGGGTATCCGCGAAGATAGATTAGAGGCGAAAATTATTTGTGGCACAGATGATCAGTGAATTCCATTGAACACTAATTCTGTGATAGATTATGGAAATTTAAGCACACAATATACAACTCTTTGAAAATGTGTTAACAACTTGACTGATTTTGAAGGAAGCATGATCTTTGTGACATCTAGGACTGATGTTTTGAAATATCGAGACTTTTCACTAGTCTTTAGTTAAGTAATAATAGAGATACAAATCGTTTTAGAATTTTGGATACTGAAGAGAAACGGATACAGATATATATTTAAATTAATTATGATCTCATTTTAAATTCTTAATCGCTTCTGAAACTTTCATAGCCCATTAGGGCTTCTGCACTTGCATAGAAGCGAATGTGTTCTGATAATGTTACGAGTCTTATTAAATAAATGATTGGGTAATAGCTCATGAGATAATGTAAGAGCTTACTAGCGGCAGTCGAATCTACAATTTACGCTTTTAGTTGAAAAGTAGTAGTTTATATGTTAAAATAAACTAAAACTTGGATTATGGGCTGGTCCTGCAATTTTTTAAAAGCGTAAAAAGTATGGTAGTTTATTTGATAAGTGTGCCCACTTGCTCTGGATGGTACTCTAAAATCTTTCACTCTGCTCTGGATCTCAAATAACTCTACAGCGGAGCATAATTTTCACGAATCCTTTAATATATGTAGAATTTTGTATAACTTGTTGATTCGTTATCAAATATCGACGGTTCAATTTGACTTCTCATACAAATTATTTTCCTTGTTACATTACCATGAATAAAACTTGACAATAATACATTTTGACACTTTGCTGATGGCTTCAGGCTGGCCAAATTATACCCAACGGTCAGTCTGATGTAACCGCCTTTTATCTAAAGCGTTTGACCTAATGTCTTAATGTTAAACCAATAACATTTCATCCCGAGCTCAGTTGAGTTCAACTTAAGCAGCCAGGACCAGCCTCAGTAGGATAAATCGGCGGATAAGGCCGCGGCACGATGCCAACATAAATTGAGACCAAAATTAGAAATACATGTAGCACTTTATATTATTAAATGTAGTGTTTTTCAAACTTTTTGTAGTCTTACACTCTTTGGATTGATGAAGAAATCAGTATTATAGGCACATTCCAAATTAAGTGATCTCTAATATTTTATAAGTAATTCATTATCAATGTACCATGACATTGACGTTTTATGAGGAGTTTGGAGGTATATCGACTTTGCTTATTGTAATATATACTTTTATAATTCACCAACAGTGAAAATACTCGTTTGGCACAGATGCCGCCTAGAATAATTACTGCATTAACATTATGTGAATGATAACCTTCTTTCGTTCGAGTAAGTCAACTCTGGTGTCGGAGTTTTCAAGCCACCCGAAGGCCTCACACATGGATTATCGACTAGTATTGCCGGGACCGTCATCTTAACGTTCCTTCCAAACTACGGAAGCGCTCAGTTGGCACTAACGTAAGCCATCCAAATACTGACCAGGCGGAGAGTTGTTTAACTTAGATAATCTGTAAAGAACATCTAAGCAAGCTTCGCGTTGAGCGCTTGAGGAATCAGTTGCTGGGAAATGCGAAGATTACTTAAGTATTGCCGATCTAGTTGGTATTTAAATTTATATTAAGTATGTAAAACGCCAGGCCAGATTCTACATTTTGCCATTTTAAATAGTAATTTGCTGTCAGTCAGCTTTTAAAATTAAAATATAAGCCTAAGCCATTCGACCTGTAAGATTAAAAGTCAGTTTTATTCATTTTTCGAATCACTATATTTCACTTGTTTTATTCTAAGCTCTAGGCGTAAGTTGTCCATCATGTTATAATTCGATGTTGTGTGTTGTTCAAAGGTTAGACATACCAAACATATTTTATTAATAACATGTTTCTCTTTGATGTTTATGATTTCATGCTAGAGTGCTTTGGGTCGTGACAACATTTACATACAAGTCAAAATAACGTATTTAAAAAAATACTGGAGATAAGATTATCTCCAGTAGTTTTTTATCGAAGGTTGAACTGTTAATTGTTTTGCCTAAAACACTGTATGTCTTTCTGTATAATACAATTTCATATTATTTACTCAGATCTATGTTTTGCTATGATCTATGTGAGCATCTATGTTTGCGATGTAAACGTATCGCTTGAAGACGTTTGCTAATTCTTATGACTAGTACATAACGAAACAGTATTTAGACAATACATATTAGATTTTTTCTTAACATTAAGTAAGGAACAAAACGTTAATTTTAAACACTGTAAATATCATGAAGTAATTTTAACATATCTCTTTGGTTCAAATGAGTGTTTTGTATTAAGTACTGATTTACTCGGAAGCAACAACGTGCGTCTTGAAGAAAGTACCTTATCGTATTGCAAAGTGCAATAAAATGTCGCACGTATTTTATAACAATATATATATTTCTATACATATCGTACATATTTAAATGGACTTTTTGGACGGAACTGATGACATTTAATGCAACAAAACACCCATTATTTTAATTCCAATTCTGCTATGTCCAAATAAAGATGAAACATACACACATTTCAAATTACAGTCAGTTTTCGTTCCATCCTACACCGCTCCGTCTAATCGGTACGTTAGCCATTAGATTACCAAACCTTCATTGCTACTTGTATATTGCAAGCTACGTGGCATAATATTAGAGGGCAAGATATGAATCAAAATTGGACTCGGGTCGAGATTTTTATCACTTTCCGACTTCATTTTTTTTTTGAACTTTTGATTTCTTACTAGATATTTTGTCTCGACTCGATTCCCATTCCGTCCATGGGGTCCCATCTGGGATAAAATAAAGCAAGTCATTCCCCTATTGTTACATGAAACGTTCTCAGTTGGCTGAAATTAAATTGTCCAAATGCCCTATGTAGACGACGTCGTTGTTCCGGGTATAAACTTATTATTAGATATTATAAAAATTATGTGGTACGTTTGGAAAAAATCTCGATTTTGTTTACAGTATTTCAATAATCTGTATTTTATGCGTAGATCAGATATGTAATATAGAACTATATTTTTGTAGTGTTAAATCTATAATTTATGACAAACTGAAATGCGAATAAGTGCCAAGAAAACTGTATGATGGCCAAAATCATGATTAGTTTTAATTTAGTTTTGTTACCAAAAGGAATTGATTTCATGTTCGTGTCGCATTTCGTGCTACGGGATCTTTGCACATGAAGCGGTTAACCACCAGAGGGATGCTAGTGTTGCCATAGCCACAATAGAAAATAATTCTGCAGGACTATTGTAGCGAAACATTGCAGCCATCTAGACTTTATAAACGGATGTGTTTATAAAGTTTAGATGGCTAATGATGGAAGTTAGAATACATGTGCCAGTTTAATGCACATTTCAATGTCTTTCTTTTGATCCCTACGGATTTGTGTATCAAAAAAGACTCAAATATCCGCAATTATAAATAAAAACAGTCACTGAAATGCTTTGGTGCCTGCCGGTCGTATGCATAGATCCTGACGGTTTATTATTATTATGATAAATGTAATTTAATTCTGTCCGACGCGTCCGTTACTTACTTAGTGCCTTACGACGGACGGTGGGTTACGTTGCTCATGTAGGACTCTGTGACCACTCATCGTACATAAACAAATGTTCGCACTTTTGTTGTTATCATTTACTCCACCAAATAATTGATTTAGATTTTCCTTTTATTTGATAACAATAGACGCAAGTCTATTGTTCTCTTAGTTCTAGCGTCAATAACTGGTCAGTGCGGAAGTTTAGATTATTTAAATCTGTCACTTGTATGTACTTTGAAGCAGCACGATTCCCGTCTGTCAGTATCTCTATGAAATCGACGCAGTAACAGACCCGACTCGCAATGCTCAGCCCGCCAATCGGTGTCAGTGACGGGTTATTAGCGTAACGAGCAATTTATAGTCTATCAATAATATTGATTCGTGTTTCTTGGCGACGACGAATTAATCGACAATCGAGAATGCAATGGCGTGATTGTCGATTCTTTGTCTTCTATTGCGAGTCCACAGAGCTGATGGAAAAAATGTTGACTGAGAAACTACATAGATGAAAAAAAAGGAATATATAAAAAATAAAAACAAGATTTATTCATAAAAATTAGCTAGCGTTGCGTAACAATATCACCAGTCTCGTGGGTCTTCGAGGTAATCATACACATGGTTGATATATTTACATAATACTTTGCTTGAGTGGTATAATACTTAAATATGGCAGGTGGGTTCACTTGACGAACTTGAGGTCTAACGACTGGGTTATGAAGCAAAGGATGTCTGTGTGCTCTTCAATCTGTAATAAACAAAAAATATATGTGATTCGGGAAACAACAGGAGCAAATATGCTGCTTGCGTCCGTAGGTGAGTACCCTCAGAGTGCCTGCCCGTCTTACTGACGGGCGCACCGCAATGCGACTTGGATCTTCTCTCTCACAATTCAGGGGGAAGGACCTAAGTCGTTAGGTAACTAATAACGCTGTTATTTATGGGCGGCGGTAACCACTACATTACGTGAGCCTTTCTGTTCCATCACTATAATCATTTAAAAAAGGAAACAATGAAGTTGGTATACGACAAGGATAGAAAATGTCGTAACTGGTCAGTTGGTCAGTGTTTAATTCCTTCAAGTGACAAATATGGATCGCTCAACGGAATCAAATGGCCGGGCAATACTTTTGAATACATACACTTATACCCACAAGACGGGAAATGCATATACATTTCTCGTCTTTCCCTTTGAACCCAACATCATCGCCAGTCAAATTAAGAATTCGGTTGACTAGTGCTCTTCAGCATACACATGCTAAAGGTGCGATCACGCATCGGCCTAAATAGTTCACACCATTTGAATTGGTACAATGCCAATGATGACTATAGATGGCGCTAATCGAGGATAACTTTCAATTGAATCATGTGAAAAAAATCTTACAATCTTGGCGGTTGGCTTGCCGCCGCCGTGTCCCGCCTTGGTGTCGACTCTGGCGAGCAGCGGCCGGTGCTGCGAGGTTCCCTTCACCTCGTGCTGCAGCGCCGCTATGAACTTGAGCGAGTGCAGGGGCACCACGCGGTCGTCGTGGTCCGCCGTCAGAACTAGAGTCGCCGGGTACTCGGGGTGCCCTGATAAAACACATGATCAAACAATCATATAGAAATTACTGAGTCCGCGCAGCAGTGTTACCCGTGATGGGCCATGATGGCCATATCAGCGAAATACGCAATTTCGTCCAGTTATTGTGATTGAACCGATTTTTATAAAATTTCTATGGGACCAATCTGAGAGCTTTTGAAACGAAAAAAAACCAAATCGGTTGATGAATGACGGAGCGCTGAGGTAAGAAACATAACTTAAAAAACTACCGAATTGATAACGCGCTCTCTCGCTGTCTCTGTTAGATAAATAAAACACGTACCATTTTCTGGCCTCTGTATATTGTGCAGTGGCGAGTATTTGAGCAGGTAGTCGAACTGCGTCTTGTTGTCTGAGCTGCCGTAGTCCGACGTCCACGCGTGCCCGATCGTGAACTTTTGGAACCGCAGCATGTCCAGAACACTGCAAAACCATTTATAACACTGTGTCTACAATTTATTTATAGATATCATGCATACTTTTGCTTTGGCCCTAATTTAAACTGGTCTTCCCTTCCATTTTTCTTTTTTATCTGGTCGATGCGATACGGCCGCCCATTGTATTACTTACGATGATATAAGACTTGTACAATAACAGCTCGAACCGATCCACTTGCTGTTCCACCCAACTTGCAACAGGGGATGGTGGTTTGAATATTAGATTTCATACAAATTTTCGTAGTGCACTCACCCGACTTGCACGATAGCGGCTCCGAACAGGTCCGGCCGCTGGTTGATGCAGGCCGCCACCAACAGGCCTCCGTTGGAGCCTCCCTGGATGGTGATGAGTGACGGTTTCGTGTATTTCTTCGCTACGAGGTACTCCGCCGCGTATTGGAAGTCGTCGAACACGTTCTGCTTATTCAGCAAACGTCCGGCGTTGTGCCATCGCTCGCCGTACTCACTGGAAATAACCATTAAAATCCTAATATATAAAACACAAAAAAATATTCTACTTATGTCCGTTAGACTTTGAAACCGGTTTCACTAGAAAGGCAGATATGGATAGTGGATAGTGGACATAGTTTTACACCACTAAAACAATGCATTAAGCACAAAATGTTTTCTTTTTTTGATTACATAATGGATTGTAACCTCCAAAATGGTCCAACCCTGTTTGAATTCAGCTAGTAACAGATTACTGAATTAAGTTCCATTCATTTTTGACAATACAAAAATGTTGCTATGGCAATCTGTCTTCATAGAAATTCCTTGATCATAGAATTTAGCTGTAACAAATTGTTCTGTTCAGCCTTCCTGAACGGAACTGAAGTAAAGATGTGAAGATCTTGATAATTGACAATAATATGTTCCTTTATTATAGAATTTAGCTGTAACAAATTGTTCTGTTCAGCCTTCCTGAACGGAACTGAAGTAAAGATGTGAAGATCTTGATAATTGAAAATAATATGTTCCTTTATTATAGAATTTAGCTGTAACAAATTGTTCCGTTCAGCCTTAGAGGACTCACCCGCCTCCACGGATGTTAGGTATGGCGACAATGCCGTTCATGTGCTGCATGAACACCAGTCGCATGATGCTGAAACTGGGCTGGATGTTGACGTTGAAGCCCCCGTACCCGTATAGGAGCACCGGGTTTGACTCGTCTTGAGGTAAATTCTAAAAGCAACGATAAGCATTAGTTAGAAGCACTAACATACTTTTAATTCTGCTTAGTAACATGACAATGAGTTTTGTAAAAGGTTATTACAGCGGAACTACTTTAACTCACTAATTTGGAATCCACATTGCTCGAGTCCGTAAGTGTCGCAAGAGTCCCTACACGCGTCCCTCGGGTGGTGCAAAAGGAGCAACCGAAATTAGCAGTAGAACTTGTGCCAGGTTCGTTCAGAGAAGAACTGCCACCACACCTGGTAACAGCCGCCAAGCAGTTGACCACTCTCTTATTCTGGTGGAAGGGCGTGGGTGCCGATGAAATTACAATCGCGTAAGACGTCACATCCCCGATTCTGTGACGGGCGTAACGCACACGATATGCTTTTCCATAAAGTTTTACTATTGTAAAAATTTGGTTTTGAAGTTTCGTTGTTAAATTAAAATAACTGGAAAAAAATTTGACATCCAAATAAACAAAATTGCGTAGATTTTTTTTTTGCGTACCTTTTTTTCTTCGCCTGTTGTATACCGATTTGGATGTATCTTTTTGCACCCCCTCGCAATGAGGGCGCGTAAAATGGATGAAAGTAATGAAGTCGTCATTTTGGATGTTTTAATCAGTCACTTGTTCACATGAAAAGCTTACCTTTTTGGATACAATAAACATTGGTACTTTGGTGCCGTCTTTGCTCTCGTAGAATACCTGCTTGGCTTCATACTGCGAGGGGTCGAAACCTTTCACATTTACTTCTCTGAATACCTGGGGACAGAGTTAACAACAATAGAACAAATACAAGTGTAAATTCTCAATTTTCTTGTTCAGGGCTTTTGCATAGTCGAGTTTTTTATTCAAACACTATATCCTGGAAGAGATTGCTATTAGCGATAAGGCCGCCCATTGTAACCTCTTCTTTTTTTGTGACCGTTTTGTTAATTTTATTTTTGTTATGTATGTTTCTATCGAGGTGTACAATAAAGAGTATTCATTCATTCATTCACTATACTTTACATTATTTGATAAACTGATATACTGACGGTAGGCTTGTACGGTTGATTCTTAAAGTCCACATGGTATATGACCCCGGGCGAGAGGAACGACGTGAAGTGGTAGAATATCTCGGACTGGGTCTTCTTGCCGGAGAAACCCACGATGGAACCCACGTCCAAGTCGAAGGTCTGCATCAGCGCGCCAGTCTTCATGTTGTGCAGTTGCAACACACTCTGGGGACAGATTGATCCAATATAAATACAAGACAAGCAGTTGTGTGCAAACAGAGATGTTTGTTCTGTGTCTGACTGTTAAAAAAAGTACTATATGTATTCTATCAGTTATCTAATTCCCATATTACAAGCTAAGCTTAGTTTGGGGCTAGATGGCGCTGTTTGAAGTATGTCAATTTATATATTCTGGACTCAAAAGTAGGCTATGTGTTAATCTAGGATATAACATATTTTGGTACCAAATTTCATCCAAATCCGTTGAGCCGTTTGAGCGCGAAGCTTGCACTGGTCAAAGAGGATTACAAGTGGCTAACCTAGCTGTGAGACATACCTTTACATCCCTGACGTAGTGAATGACTAGTTTATCATTGTCCACTGCTGTCGCCCAGTCCAAAACATCGCTCGCATGTTCCTGTAGATACAAAAAGTCATAATTATTGAACATTTCTTCCCAAATAATAATAACGGCGTTTATTTCAAATCAATAAAATATATATTGCGTTAGTATAAAATTGTAAGGTATCTAGGCTAATAGTAATCACAACGGACAAAAAAGCTTACTATAAAATATCAGATTATTTAGATGACAAAAAAGCTTGGGAATTAATTTGTTCCACCCTAGACGTAGGACAAGATTCGCGAATATGTATTGTAATACTGTCTCCGAAGGATTTCTTGTCTGTATCTTCCCCTAGGGTTGGTCGGTTAGGGTTGGAACAGACGTAAATTTAACAAATAGGATTATCTAAAACATGAAAACTGACTGTAATTTGACATATCTGTGTGCATGTAATGTGCCAAGGAGATCCTGTGACACGTTATATACTCACGTATATGTTTACTTGTATGTGTAAAATTCCAAATGGTACTTAAGATCTAAAGGAATAAATGAGCTTGAGTTTGGCTATATGTAGTCTAAACATACCGATATGAGGGTTTCCCATTTATCCTCATCGGGGTCCGCAAGGTCGATCTTGATCAGTCTATAGTTGGGAGCGTTCTTGTTCGTCCGGAAAATGCATACTGAACCCTCATTTGTGATATACTGAAATGAACAACAAAGATTATTATCATTATTTTCTTTTAGTATTTGTTTGTATCACTTTACAAATATGTTAGTAGGCATGTTACGTTGCAATATTTTTTTTATCAACCGTACGTTTAATGAATTTGTTTTAAATTATTCTTGTTGTATGTATATTAAAATCTCTGATTAATTTGATTAATTTCTGATCGTCATAAACCAATGAAATTGGTCTGACAGCCACCTTTCTACCACCGAGACATTTGCAGCGTGGAAAAGAGATGCGAGATTATTCAGCTCCGAGTGCGAGCGAGAGATACTGACCTCATAGTCCGCTTCGAACTTGTGAACGATTTGCGTGAGCGGTAAAATGCCCTTGATCTCCGTTTGCTTGCTGAGGTCAGCGTAGAACAACAGATTGTCGCGGCAATCCTTCACGGGGGACACGATGAGATATCTACCGCAGTCAGTCACTTCTGCGCCGCTGAAATAAACAAACGCTTGTTCACTCATGTGTCTTTTGCTGTAGATGGCGTTGACGACCTTCCGCGGGCTTTTGGTGAGAGCGGAACCGCTCTACCGGTCACTCAAACCTGGTGGCATTATGACATAACACAAACACCGAACTAAGACAAGCCTCGTGCACATTGCAAGTTCCGGCCGAAAATAGTTTCGCAAGCTGTAACTTCCTAGTACTGCCACGTTCTCGACACGGTGAAGGAAAACATCGCGAGGTAACCGGCATGTCTTAGAACCAAAAATTCCAAGACATCTGACATGTAACAATCCGGATTGGACTCCCGTGGTAGATCAAAGCCCACTCACTCAATTAACGAGGGTGGCCGGTGTCCTTGCAGTGGGAACATCTTTGAAGGCTACGACGCCATAAAACGCAAAAAGTATATTACAACCAGTTGCTATATACCTACTAGGAAATTATCACTAGATTTGTGAATTAGATATTGTACGGATCGTTAAAGAAGTTAATTATTTGTTAATTGGTGTATTAAAATATAAAAATTGTATTTACATATTAATTTAATAATTTAAAAGAACATTATTTCGATAGACAAAATAAATAGTACCAAATCATGCTCACCTTTTGAAGCATTTTGAATCACTTGACTTCCCCAGTAGGGTATTTTTTCATTTTACTACTTCTACATACATACAAACAAACACCGAGGTCTCGTCAAAAGCTACTTACTGTGATTCAGTTCGGAACCTCAACAACAATGAATATTAATGAACGATGCATTGTAATACAAACGAAAGCCATTACACGGCAACAAAGCATCGTTTTAATAAGTGAAGCTATTGAAACAGATTTCTAAAGCAAAAATGTTCACTAATGTTTGTTCAAAGTGGGCAGGTATCATCGAAGACAAACGATCGTTTAAAAATGACAACTAATCTTTCTAAATACATTTTGCTGCATACAGTATAATATCCTCCAATTTTCAACCACTCAAAATTTTACAACAACCTACTACAGAAACATCAATAAATTGGATAAACGTACGATGGTGCTTCTTGGCTTTGTATTTGTGAATGAGTATCACTGTTGACAATAAATTTTATATTAGACTAGCAACCCGCCCCTGCTTCGCAAGGTTCTAGAGCATCAGTATGATGTTTGGGCAGTTGATGTTTGATGGCAGTCACTTAAGAGCTAGAAGAATTAACGAGCCTTACAAAGTCGCCGTGGCCGAAACCGTCTAGGAATATTATAGAGCATCAGTGTCGTATCAGAAACTACCCGTGCGAAGCCGGAGCGAGTTGCTAGTACTATATATAAACCTTCCTCTTGAATCACTCTATCTATTGCTGAAAACTGAATTAAAATACGTTGCGTAGTTTAAAAGATCTAAGGGCACAAACAGCGACTTTGTTTTATACTATGCAAGGATAAGAAACTTTGAACAAACATTAATTTACACAAATACTAAACTCAGGTGAATAATGAGCCAGAGTGCGTACTTCCCTAGTTTCTTGGATATAAGTATTAATAAGGTGGCAAACAAGGACGCCTTTTCAATAATTAACGCATGTCATGCGTTAAGTAATACATAATAATAAATCTAATCTATAACATAATATACAGACAGAGGTGTAGAAACTTGCGGTTTGACATCACTGAGATGAATGCAGCTTGGTTATGGTTTTTTTTTTTTTATACTTCTGCACTAGGATTCCCTGTGTCGCAGATGGCAGGGACAAACACAGAAACACAAGACAAACGCCCAAGACCCGAGAAAAAACTTCATGCTCACCACACAAAGTGTGCCCCGGCCGGGAATCGAACCCGGGACCCCTCGCTTCGAAGGCAGGGCTACTACCAACTAAGCCACGGAGCCGTCACGGTTTGGTCTGAGTATGACGATTCCGGCTAGCCCTAAGCGATCCCGCGAGAGAAAACGTTGAGTCGTTTCTACAGGGAAACCACCCAAAACTCAGTTCTTGATCTGCATTTTCAGGTGAAGGTAATACTTACATTCTCCACAGAGGCTCTTGTGGGAACTCGACCACGACTACGTCTTCAGACTGCGGCGTGTTCAGTTGATGGTAGCACAACTTTTGATCGCGATTCACCTCCGTCTCTGAGCCGTCGGCCTTGCCTGTCTGGTCTGGGTACCGCTGAAATTAAATTAAGAGTCGATAAACTCGCTTTTGTCTGTGATATCGACTAAAATTTTTTGGGGTGAAATCTTTGAAGCAATTGAATGAAGCAGCCACTTGCGTACGTACGTATGTATAATATGGTACGTACGTATGTACGTATGTATAGCTCAGTTGGTAGCTGTCCTCTGCGCTTTAGGTTTAGGTTTGATTCTTACCCAGGACAAACATTTGTAAGGCAAATACAGATGATTGTTCAGTTATCAGTTGTTGTTGTTCTGTCTAGGTGTCGATATTGTTTGATCGATTTCAATATTATCACGTTTGACGGAAATAGGGAAGAAATTTCTTCATAATTAAAATGAAAAAAAATCATCCTCGGTCCTCAATTGGCGAAGAAAACGAACATAGCCGTGAGTTATCCTTTTTCTGAAGTCGGTTAATAAAGTATAATATAAGTATTCTTGCAGTAAAATTCAGCGAGGATTTTGTTAAGAAAATTTGTTCTGAATAAATTGTTAAATTGATACAAATTGTAAGAAACACATACATGAGCGATTACTATTCATGAGATAAATCTAATAGGACAACCTCGCATTGACATTAATTTACTGATAAGGTAAACGACACTCCGCAGTATTCTAACGATCAAGTACATTTAAACATTAAAGGTCAAGTAATGAAGAGGAAATCACGTTCACAGACAAACAGACTGACCGATCGATATTGTTGCAGTACATATTGAACCTTATTCTTGATACATCGTTACGATTTTGGTTTATATACTTACGGAATAGAAGAGGCCTTTTCCGTCTTTCGACCACGACATAGATGCGAATTTGACCATTTCCAAAACTTCCGGGTAATCTTCACCTGTATCCAAGAAAATTATATGTTATTATCTTATTGATCGATATTTAGGAGGTACGCAAGATAAGGCACGGAACTATGTGCCCCACGGAATCAAACCCAGCACCCTATAATAAATCAAATACCTAAAATCATGTACAAACCTGTAGCAACATCTTTGATGTGAATCGTGATCCAATCGGAGCCGCTTGCCGACAATCCATACGCAAATGTATTGCCATCTTCAGTGAAACGGCTACCCGAAAGTGCTACGGTGCCGTCAGCGGATAGAGTATTGGGGTCTAGAAACACTCTGGGCTCGCCGTCCAGGCTGTCTTGCACGTATAGAACGCTAGAAAAGAAATAAAGATCCATAGACATTACACACAGCGCCATCTAGCCTTTTAGCATAGCTATTTTCATGTAACTAAAATGATGGGACAACCTGACACCTGATGTTAAGTACTGCTGCTCGAAAATAACAGCAAAGACGACTCCAGTCCTCTCCTACCCAAGTATGAGATGACCGTAGTCGCGTCGCGTTACGCCCGCCATTCGAACAAAGTAATGAGAGTGCAACACTGCTTGGCGGCGGATAACCAGGTGGTGGCAATACTCCTACGCACAAACTTGGCATAAGTTCAGCTGCTACTTTTGGTTGCTCCATTCACACCACACGTACACGTGTAGGAGACTTTAAGGGTATTCACTTACAAACGTGAGCTATGTAGACTCCCAGCTTGTACAACGTAAACTAGATTACAGAAAGAATACTTAAACAGCACTTTTTTTGTAAATACGTGACCCAGATAGATCACACAGAGCTACCATCTCAACAGAGACAGGTTAAGTACACAAACATCTTTGAAAATGGCATACTATATATGTTCTTCCACGCAATATCGGTAAGAGAAGTAAATAAACTATATTTTTAGCACTTAGACTTACTTTTGGTTCTGCAGCCCGGTATTTTTGAAGAAAAAGTACCGATCCCCACGTCTGAACGGGCAAGAGTATTTAGGGTAGTTCCATAGCTCTGTTAGCCTATCGTTAATGTTCTTTTTGACAGGACATGCGTCCAGATACGGCCGCGTGATTCTGTTCTGTGCTTCTACAAAGTCTTTGGTCTCTTTCGCGTCTGGATCTTCGAGCCATCTATATGGGTCAATAATCTGAAATCACGCAAGTTACATGAGTCTAAAATTCAATTTGTTAATTAAAAAGAAAAAAGTTATACTATGGAGCGAATAATGCACAATTCTATATCCGGCCTCTTAAGCTATTAGAGAGAATCTCGTTATGTTGTTCATACATAATGTTTATAAACCACTTTTTTATTGTATGCGAAAATAGTATACGTTTCTGAATAGAAGATAAACCAGATATATTTTACGACTTCAATTATTACAAGTTGTGGCAATTATGGTTAGTTTATCTCAAATCTTATAAATATAAACTTTTTGCTGTCCGCGGTTTCCAAAGGTCAATATCTCCCAATGGTGATATCACAAATTTTATGTAATAAAAATAATACGGGTTCAAGGACCCACAACCAGTTTCTATGATGCTCTTGCGTGAGTTGAATACGAGAGATAATAAAACGAACTGGGAATATTAATAGCAACATTTATCATTGGTGTATGTTTACAAAAACATTAGGCGGTTTTCCTGAGGCTGTAATTTGCAAGGGAATAAAAGGCCACATAAACATCCCAAGGCTTATGAGCTAAATTACTGTTAGCAGTTGGCTGTCACAAGGTAGATAAATGGTTTTTCAGTGTAACGTGTTCATTTTGAAACTTATGGACCGTTTGCCGTGATGTATTACAACGTGAAAGATAAATTACTTATTTTATTTGGAATGTGATCTGCCTGTAAATCTCATCGTTGCACGTTTTGTTTTGATTTGATCTGGCTGGTCGAGGTTGAATATTTTCACGGCTACCAAGTTTTGCCACGTTCGAAACATGGTGAAAATGCTTAGGCTGTGATTAAGACCGACCCTCTCCAATGGTAAATTACTAATTTGCTTGTATGCGGCAAATTAGTAATTTAAGGCGTTTTAATGTGTGTTCACATTTATTAGCTGTATTTAAAGAATAGTTGAAGCATCAAGCCGTCCCCGGGACCTTCTTAGTACAAGTTCAAACATATTCGTTACGATGTCATGGTCAGTATACTATCGAAATCGCCCAAACGACCTTTAAGGAAAATGGTAAAAAATGTCCTTTAACATAAAGGAGAAACTAATCAAATCATTGTAACCTCCTTAGATATCAAATAAACATAGTATTTTTTGCCTATACAAATGATAATTATTATATTTCTAGTAAATCAAATGAGCTCGTTCGATATTTGTTGCATTTGTTTTTTTTAATTGGCCTTTTAGATTTGGGGGTCCATGTTGCTCGCGTCTGTAGGTGAGTGATTACATGAGAATCCCTTTGACCCTTTGAATCCCTACATGTGTCCCTCGGGTTGTGCGAAAGGACCAACCCCAAGTAGTAATAGAACTTGTGCCAAATTCGTCCGGTAAAGTACTGCCATCACACCTGGTAACCTGCTGGCCAAGCAGTGGTGCACGCGCATTGCTGTATTCCGGTGGAAGGGTGTGGGTGCCAGTGAAATCAAAGTTCCTGACACGTTACATCCGCATCTCGTGTTTTCGGCGCAATTTTATTAATTATTAATTGTATTAAATAGTTTTTGGGCATAAGTCTTTTATTGCCGATACAAAAGACAAAAGGTTTGATAGTATGTACAAAAAAATATCATACAAATAATTTAAAAAAATCAAATTTATTGATCGAAATTTTCTCAAATAAGCCAATAAAACTGTAATTTGCCTTTGCTTAGAACTTCGTGACAATTTGATACATTAGTAACATATTTATTTAAGCTGTGCAAATGTCAATACACAGACTGCTAAACAGACGCTTACCCAAAGAGGACAGACAGGCAACTACAACTATTTAGAACCATTTTATTCCTTCCTAAATCTGCATCAAGTATCAAATTATATCAAGTAGGAAGCTATTGAAATAGTTTTTTTTTGGCCATTTATATATCCTAGTGTCCTCCCTCACAGCTCAGTTGGTAGTAGTCTTTCTTTGTGTTTTTGACAATATAAACTTTTCTTCTTCTTCTTTAATTTATGGCCTCCGTGGAGAACTTATCCACGATTTGCCAGTGTCGAGTCGCAAGAATTATTTGAAACGATTTGGGATGGAGAAACTTGTACAAAAAAAAAATACCTCGTGAAAAGAGGGAGATATAGACTTTTCTAATGTAACCTTAAAGCGTTTGACATAACTGTCAGCGATTGACAGAATGCGCGCTGCAAATATCGTTTAACACAGGTGCATCGTTCGAAATTATTAAGACAAGACAATGTCTGTCTGGTCAGCTATTTAATAATAAAGATCTCATTGGCAATAAATATCATTTTAATAGCCGTACTTACCCATCCCTACTCTTTGGTCAACATCTGCTAACACTGTATAATGAATAATAATTTTACTTTAATTAACGATAAGTAAGGAAACCGTTACATAGAATAGCCGTTTCGCTATAGTTCGCTTATTTGCTTCACTTAGTTTCTATTACATAAGTTATATTATTATTATCAATAACTAGGACTTTAACTAGCCTCATAGCTCAGTTGCTAGTAGCTCTGCCTTCTCCGCATTCTGTAGTGTAGATCGTGGGTTTGATTTCCACTAAGGACAAGCATGAGTAACGAACAGAGATGTTTGTTTTGTGTCTGGATGTTAAAAAAGTGCGAGTCGGACTCACACACCGAGGGTTCCGCACGAACCTAGGTTTCAGGCAATCGGAGTACGCTGAGCAATATGCTGTCAAAATCAAGTAATTTTTTACAGTGCTGATTTTCAGAGTAGCTCTTTTTACATGTGTTCGTCGTCTAATAATAAAGTAACTATATATTCATTTTTATATTTAGAAGATTTACCATTCTGCATCTAACTGAAAACATGTGATATCGGAAACGTTTCGGTAGTGAATCCGACCCGCGATATTGCACCAGCTTGAATTACTAGTAACATAAGTATTCTGATTAATCTCATGGTTGAAAGTGTGATTGTCATCGATCTGTTTTGTAAACATTAACGACAATCGACCTGGCTTGAGCGTCTTACGACTTGATAAATTGGTGAATCGTTTTTTTAAGCATATTTAAGTCTTTTTCACTATAGGTACTTAATTGACTTAAATTGATATCTCCTTGTAAAGTGGTTCTTAAAAAATCTTAGTAGAACGTGTGCCAAGTTCGTTCGGAGAAGTACTGCCAGCATACCTGGTCTAGCAATGGTGTGCTCTGGTTTATGGGCCGCCGAAACTACTTGAGAAGACGAACGTGAAACAACACTGTTGGTTGTCGAGAGTAGGTCGTTCTCTCTGCAGTAGTAACAGTAGACTATTTAATTTTTTGAAACCCCTTGACTCATTACCTATATGCGATCTCAATTTGTAGATATGATCTAGCCGATATCTCGGGTGATCATATTATTATCTACATATGTATGTAAATAAACGACTTTGCATTGAATCAAAGGAAACAATGTTAATAATAGCAATAAATATTGCAAAATCACGTTTGCGATCACAAACGTGATTTGTATCGTTGAAATGATTGAACTAAGGACAAAAATAAAAACAATGGCGACGAACTTTCTATTCAAATTTGATTTTACCGTTTATTTTTGTAAGTCTAAAATTTATTCAATGGTCCAGCAAAATGAATATTAATTTCCATAGCGTGCCACTTATTTAAAGAATATAAATCGATGATTTTAAATAAATAAAATGTTGACTTTATGTCGGGTGAAACACCTCAGTTCATATTTTTGACTTTTTGTCTTTCTCTAAATACATTCTGGAAATTTCCGCGTTAATGTTCCTTCACAAGTTATTCTGTATGTGTTAATTAAAACAGCATATGGCCAGTTTGTTTCGAAGAAGTTACAAGAATTTACAGACCACTTGCAACGGTCAATAAATTCCCTCTGTTTTCCTACTTCCGTCTAATGAGGTGCAATTTTTGGGGGGTCCGGGTGCGACTTGGTTCTTCTCATACTTCGATCAAGGAAAGTCGTATCGCTGTTGTTATGGGGGTAGTTAACCACATAACATCAGGTGGGCTTTCAGCTCACCCGAGACATTTGTTAAAAATAAAGCTCAAAAAATCTCCCGTGTAACCGCACCTTTATTTGACACAATACAAGTCACACACAGCTTAAGCTTGAGTGGAGATTATAACGTTAATTAATATTCAAGACAATATAATGTGTACTTGTAAGTAGATAAATAATACGCCATTCTATGATATTCTGAGATATTCGTTGGGAAATTTACATCATACTGAAACTTCATTTTTAACTGACTTTAAAATAAAGAACGAGATTCTGAAATCGGGTTTAAGCGTATGTTTCTTACTCGATTTCTTCGGCAATTGTGGACCAAATGGATGTTTTTTTATTTGAAGGATACCATAGAAATTTCATGAAGAACTTCGTCATTCATTTAAGGGCGTAAATATCTGATAACATCGGTTTATAAAAATTTAAAATCAGTATCAGGATGTTATAAATTTGACGACTGCCTGTTTGTCCCTCTGTGGCCAAGTACTTTGAGGTTTTTAATCATAATACCCCTTGGAGTTCCATTTCCAAAGGCATTAATGATGCTATGTTTCTTATTCATATTTATTGATAATCGCCGAAGCCGATTCCATAGCCATCAGGGCTAAATACTTAGAAAACACGAGATACGTAATTTTCTTATATTCGTCCCTGTCCTAAAAATCAAACCATACTTTCTGGTTGTAAATCTAAATCCAAAATCAAATTTCAAGCTCTTACTAAAGTATTGGTTTAGTAGTTTCAGAAACATTTTGCAGATTACTGGCAGAAAGTCTTTATCCGAGTGATTCGCGATTAAAAAATCTCACATCATATATTTCCAATTATTTTTGATATCATATTACTATTGTAGCCTAAGTATTGCCTATTGTGTTTACTATAAACGTAAATATATAAATTTCCAAAAATCAAATACTTTTGAAATATTGAATTTTTCGGACACGTTTTACAAAACTTGAAATATATAATGCCTATAGCACTAAGGATTAATGTTTCTCCTTTTTAAAAGATTTTTTTATAATCGGTTCTGTTTTTTCGGAAATCACCCAAATTTTACCTTTACAATATAGCATAGATTAAACGGCGAATTTACAAAACAGCAGAACACCACATTGCAGTAGTATCTTACGTACACCCGTATATTTAAATATACGGGTATATAAATTACATAATTGAAGTTAGCACCTAGATTGTGCACATTAGGATTCTAATAAATAATTGTCAGGATTTTGGTAGTAATTACCTTGACTCCATGGTAATCGTCGACCACAGACTCGTCCCGCCGAGCCTCAGGATATTCGAAACCCATCGTCTTTTTCATCGATGTGGACGCGTAACACTGCAACAACGCACACAATGATAAAAAACATGCCGCGCGCATAATAAACATGGCCACACAGTACCAGTACTAGGACTGGTCGGGTTGGGGCAGAGAAGCGGCTTATATTGGAAATACACGCAACCAACGAACCGTACTACACGCGCGCACGTCTCTCGAAGACATCTTGGGGAAAAGTTTTCATGAAATCACTGACAGTACATTTTTTAGTTCCGGTGATACTTTGAAAAAGTCAGCGTACTGTCACGTCAATTGTCTGCAGTCATCAAATTAATTTGCACGTTTCTTCGTTTACCACTCTTAGTTTCTGATAGGATCTCTAAAGTTTAGTTTTGTATTTTTTACAATATTTTTATAAACCTATTATAATAGCACATCGTGTGCTATTGGCGTTTTTTTATCGCGGGGATCGGACCTAGCGCCAATTTTCTTGCACTTGCCAATTTATATAGTTTTTTGGCAAAAGTGAAGGTTCAGTATATGCAAGAAAAAAGGTGGTATTACGTTTCCCGATAACTGGGAATTATTATTTTGTTACCAATAATCACTTATTTTAAACAAGTTGTTCCCCGCGACTTCGTCCGCGTGGATTTTTCTTGCGGTTCCGCGTAATTCCGCGATAATTATATTTTATTTTCTAAAATAAAAGTAGCCGAAGTCACTCCCTAAACCATCAGGTATTTGCCAGAGATAGTTCCGTCAAAATCGGTCTAGCCATTTAGAGATAACCGGAACAAACAGACATAAAAAATATTTTTTATAAGTACCTTAAATAAGTTCCAAATGCATTTAGTAAATAGCTGTTATTTTGACATTACCAACACACTTACATTTTAATTATTTGTGTACATAGATACTTAAATGATCCTCCTTTGAACGATTAAATTGAAATACAATCTGAAGAGCATACGTTGTAAGCAAAAATTTTGAGTACCGCCTTCAGACAGTACAAATAAAATTCGAAGAGGGTATACATAAGTTAATGTTTTGAGTACCGCCTATACTGGGTCTGCAGGTACATCACCAGGTATAGAATAAATGCCTATTTATTCGCCACGATGCATATCGATTCTTTGAGCCACTATGCCATTCTCATCGATTTGGTTGATACGACATTTTACCACGGAATGCCGTTTTCTTTACTGACCTACTTTTGCTAGTTAAACCAAAACCGGCCAAGTGCGATTCGATCACAATGGGGAACGACTTCACGCCAATAGGGTTCGTTTTTCATATCTTAAGGAAACTCAGAAAAAGTGTTCGAAAAATTCTAGGCTGCGCGATGGCGTTACATACGGAAAAAACAACTGTATACATTTTGCGTCAAATCAATTAAAGTACCTACCGTTTAAAACCGTGACACATTTGTATACTATATTGAGCAGCTATTCGTTCTGGTTTAGGAAACGCTCTCTGGTACAATAAAGAAAACACTATTTTAAGTCTCTTAAAGGTGCGGTCACATAGACGAACTATTTACTGGCAGGTATAAATAGGTGTAAACATTATGCTAGAAATTCTTAGTTTCTTGCACAATATGGCAGCCACACTCTTTGATGTGCCAAATACAAGTCTCTTTTTGACTGGAATTTTGTTGGCCGCTTTTTTGCTTTTGCTTTGACAACTTTACGCGAACTTTTGGTGAGAGCGGAAGCTTGAATAGTAATGATAATTGTTTATTGTTCAGATGTCATATTGATCCATAATGTTGATCCATTTTTGTTAAGTTACTTGCTGGAATATGAATTTTAAAATTTCTAATTATTGACAATATAAAAATTGACCTTAATTGCCTGTTTATACAGACTCCCATCAAACTTATTAGAAATTGCTTTTAATATAGTTTACATTCCTTTTTAAGCCAGCCGAGAGTCAACCGGCTTAAAAAGCAATAGCCACCACAAAGGCACCCTTTACGGTGGCACGGCACGGTCCTCGGCTTGGTTCGCAGCGATTTGAAAGACGTTGCGCACAGGCGCCGAAAACGTGCCGCGGCGTGTTAACTGCGCGCTCGCTTCTCTTTGAACTCGCTCACAAATCGCCAGTATGATAAGGCCTTTACACTTATTTTCCGTTAGTTTCGACTAGACAAAATATCCACATAAAACCTGTTAAAACGGTTTTTTTTTTCAAGGTGGGTCAATTGTTTAGGTATCCAGATAGCTCATGTCGCGGGGAGTGCAAAAGAAGCCACTTAAAGTAGGAGTAGAACTTGTGCACAAGTGTTGCCACCACATCTGGTAATCTATAAGTATAAGTGTATTGCTGTCTTCCAGTGGAAAGGTGTGGGTGTGTAAAATTACAGGATCATGAGATATTCATGCAAACAACAATAAATCTATTCTCCGAATAGACAATACAAAAAGCTTTCTACAAACTGCAACTCTATATGGGAATTTTTTTATATATCTGTCTGCCTTCCATCATCCAAGTCAAACACAAACCATCAAGAAATTCAAAAAATTCAAAATATTCCTGGCAGTAACAAAATAAGCTAAGATTGGTAAGTTACAAAACATATTTCATGTTTCATGTTTTTGGTGGAAGACCATCATGTAGATGTTGGCTTATCTACAGAGCCTTAGGTTTAGTTTTTGATTAGGAACTAAGAAATTTTCATGTTCTGAAATAAAGGCTTTTATTATCATTATTGAGTTATAGGTAATTAAAAAGTTTGTAATGGAAACTAAATGGAATGAAAATGGTAAACTAAATTGTTCTTCCATGACTAATAATAAGTTCTTGCTATTAGGTTAATACCCTACCACTCTAAAGTTAGATAACTATTCATTTTCCCAAATAGAGGTACCTAGGACAGGAGTCTGAACGACCAATACATTAAAAATTAAGGACAATTTTATAGCCTATTGTGTTAGTGTATATAATAATGCGACTGTAAAGCGACTGTAGAACTGCGGTCGCTTTACAGTCATAATAACAGAATTTTATTGTAGGATAAATCGTACAATAAAATTCGAGTCTTACATGGGTACCTTCTTTTTGGGGCATGTAGGATAAATGTAAGGTTAGGGTAGCAATAGCAGCATAAAGAATGAATTCTATAGATACGAGACATAGGGTCTTTCTGATACTATAGAATAATTAAAAGTTGTGTTTATAACACGGAAAGTTTCGAAAATGACCAAAATCTATAGTTAAATCAAAGTGAAAACAACTTTGTACTTTCATGGAATAAACTTACCAATATGATTTTGTTCCCAAAAGGAATAAACGTAGTAACTTTTGGAGCGAGAAATGTTCGTTGTTTTATAGTAAATAACGTATTATTTCTCGAAATACGGCAATGATTGGCAAAAAGACGACGCAAAGCAGTACAATTTGACATTTTTAGAACGATGTTGCGACGTGAAAAATATATTTTTCATTTCTGTGCTGCCAACTCAGGGTCAGATTACCGGGCAAAGTCAACTATTATTGACATAATAATTTTGACATTTTATACCAATATGTATATAATCTCAAAATGAAGATAAATCTGTTTCTCCATCTGATATCAGCTCAAATAATTCTTGTGACTCGACACTGGCAAATCGTGGATAACTTCACCACGGAGGCCATAAATAAAAGAAGAAGAAGAAGATAAATCTATTTATAATAATAAATAAGGACTAACTCTTATTTATAGTCTCTTATATATAGGAGTGTCTGTTTCTAATATCAAAATAATAGGTTTTTGCTTAAATGCATTTGCAAGTATTTACGGAAGCATACAAAAAAATACAATTCTTATATTTTTTGCTTGTCTATCTTTCTGTTTGTTCTGGCTAATTTCCAACAATAAACTAAAAAAGCAGACTGTACAGTAGCGTCACAAAGTCATATCCCAGAACTTGTGGTTAAAACTTGGATTATCTGACACTGCGGCGAATACCAACACCATGTTATTTGTTCTACTTAGAACAAATTTATAGGGAATATTAGGCTACATAAAACTTTATTTAATCTAATTGTCGGGAATGACCACTAAACTATCTACAAACCCGTTTATATATCTTGACAATGATAGTAAAAACTCAAAATATCCAATCATCATGTATGCTTGTACAGTTAAGTTTTTGCCTACAAACACTCTGTGCTCTATTCACAAGGGGAAAAAAAATACCTGATTCTATGAATTCATATAACAGATCGCAAGTGTAGAGCGAATATTGAGTTATTTGATAAAACAATTGATGTTGTTGAACTCCCTTAATGAAAACAAAACGCAAATAACTATATAGCTTCTTTTTATTGCAGCGTGATTGTAACAGGTTTTTATTCCGTTGGTCGCGGTACACCCGTAACGTAGTGTATGTTGTGGTAGTGATTATACTCTCTTTGCGCTAGCAACATTTTTTAACATGGCCGCATGTTGAACGAAACGATTTTCTTTACTGTTTGCCAAAAAATATTGTTTAAAGCGTGATTCGTGAGCGGATTTATGTTTATTGTATAGCCGGGAGACTAGTTGGTCGTTGGCACAAAGCATAGGTGAGGACTTCAAGTTTTATAAGCCATTTTTGGCGGCCTTCACCCGATGTTTATTTGTCGTTTATCAACCAGTGGGACGTGAAGATGATGCATCACCCGAACATGCATCATCAGGCGATGTCAGGGCACCCACCGCAGCACCTGACGGGCCACCAGCCGATCTCCACTCATCACTCTATGCCGCCCCCTCTTCACCGAGAGAACAGGCACGTAACACTTACTAGGTAATGTCCCGCTTTTTATTTTATTATTTGCAATGTTTATTTAATATCTCACTATGTTACACCTTTTCATGTCTAGAATCGATTAATAAATCATTTGTGAAAGTTTAGCAGACTTATGTAGTGACTGCTGCATAGGAATTCTAATTAGTGAGAATAATTCATGTTCACTTTTACCTGTGCAAAATGAGGTTAAAATGTTTATCCTTCTTTAAAATCATAACAAATGCCGGGCTAAATGAATTTCTTCATGAAATATATGTTCTGGTTGTACTATGAAACTGTATGTAGAACTTAATAAAATGCCATGTCATATTTAAGTCAACATTTTTATATTAACATAATTTCTATTATTTTGATATGAAACAAATACAAAGTTTTCATTCATAAACTTTTTATTGCATCTTCAACTGAACCTGCAGCATGAAAATAATTTTGTCAATTAAAAATTTTAGGAATTAAAGGCATTCTTTTGCCAATTATGATTGGATGTAAATATGCATGCAATCATCAGTGACATTTCTATGCCTATTTTTTTCTAATTCTATTCTGTCTCAGGACACATCTATGAATCTCCAAATACAACCCTTGAAATTGACTTGTTCAATTGGGAAACCAATGGTCATCAAAGCTGTGTAGCTTGCGAAGCGCACATGTGCATTGAACAAAATCTAGTGCGCAACCATAAAACATATTAAAATAAATTCCTTTTGTGAAGAAAAATTGTTATGGCAGTTAATTAATTAATTAGCATGCCATTATTTAATTAGCATGCTTGATAAGCTTTGTGGATATTTCCTATAATTCAAAGTTAGGGAGGGTATTTGGAATTACACCAATTATTATTTTAATCATCATTTTACTAATTTAATTTAATATAATTATATTATGTATATTTTACACATACATTGAAACAACATATTGGGTGTGTGAATATGACTCCGCCCCTTTTTGTCAAAATAAAACACATTTGTTCGCTTACAAAATTAAAAAAAAAAATATTGAAAGTATGCTCCATCTGCAGCTACAACCTTCGCCCATCGTTCAGGTAGTTTTCGTATTCCTTGCTGGAAGAAGTCCTGGTCTTTTGAGCTTATCCAGTTGTCAATCCAAATTTTGATACTTTCACATGAAGTAAACTTTTCTCCAGTAAGGTCTGTCTGCATCGTCCGGAATAGGTGGTAATCCGAAGGAGCTATGTCTGGTGAATATGGCGGGTGGGGTAACACTTCCCAGTCCTGTCCCTCTAAATATCTTTTTACGACTTCTGCGGTATGCGGTTTGGCATTGTCATGCTGAAGAACTAATTTGTTATGTCTATTCACCCATTCTGGTCGTTTTTCTTCTATGGCTCGCTTCAAACGCATTAGTTGTCGTCGGTAAACTTCTCCATTAATAGTTTCAGAGGGTTTGAGCAACTCATAATATACAATACCTTTCTGATCCCACCAAATACAGAGCATGACCTTGGCACAGTGAATATTTATTTTTGGCTGTGATGGGCCTGGTTCGCCTGGTTTCACCCAAGCTTTTTTGCGTTTAGGATTTTCGTAGTGTATCCATTTTTCGTCTCCTGTGACTATCCGATGCAAAAATCCTTTTCTTTGCTGTCTTTGAAGCAGCATTTCACAAATGGTTTTCCGACGTTCCATGTCTCTTTCTTTTAAATCATGTGGAACCCAGTCACCGGCTTTTTGAATCATTCCCATCATTTGTAAACGCTTTGCAACAGTTGAACGATCAACATTTAATGCTGCAGCTAATTCTGATTGAGTTTGGCAAGAATCTTCCGCCAATAATGCTTCCAATTCAGCATCTTCAAATTTTTTTGGTGGTTTTCCATGTTCTTTATCCTCAGTACTAAAATCGTTATTTTGAAATCGTCGAAACCATTCCTTGCAAGTTGTATTAGACGGAGCATGCTCACCATAAATCTCCACAAGCAAACGATAAGTTTCCGCTGCAGTTTTCTTCGCAATAAAATAATGTAATAACACTTCCCGCAAATGACGTTTATTTGGAATAAAAACCGACATTTTCGAAAAGGTGAAAACAATTGTTGCTTACACTTCAACCAAATATCATAAAATGCGTTAGATAGCTGACATTCAGTACTATCGAATACAAGTATGGTCATTTATTAGTACACGTAAACAATACTAAAAACGACATCTGTTGAGAAAGGGCGGAGTCATATTCACACACCCAATAGATAAAAATAGAAACTAACTTTGTGCCTATTTACGGCTGATTCAGGTATGGATAATCGGTTAACATTTTATTGACACATTTGGTTGTATTATGGAATGATTATGAATATTATAAACTGTTTCGAAATATCAAAAGTCAACAAACTTAATCGTAGTAAATATCTCGGTAACTCAAAAAATTATGAAAATACTGATACTCGTAAATAAGGCCGGCCACACATTACAAAAAATTCTAAAATTGGTATGTGCACCAGACATGCTTTCATTTTGTTCTAGATCCCGCATAAGAGTTTGTTTCTAAACTTTGTCGAAACAGACAAGAAGCTGAGACAATAGTGCCGATTTCCTAAAACTAAACATTATTTAGACTGTAGCTATCTTTTTCTGATAGTGCTCTCAAGAAGAGATGGAAGAATGTTACTCTTGTCAAATTAGTTTACGTCTCGCGTTTAAAAATAACAAACTTATATGGCAAACTTAATCTGAGAATTTGACAGCGCTAAAATTGCGGCAATTATTGAGGGATTGATCAAATGAAGTTCGGTTGGTCTTACACCAACGCCTATGACTTAATAATTTGCGCTCGGGCTAAATTATGGCTTCTGTTCTCGGCGACTGCCGCTGGTGTTTATTCTACCCGTAGAGTAAAGCCACAAGGCCTTTATTGGCTACCGTGCAATTTCAGCCAAAATAAATCCTTAATGCCGGTTGTTATATCGTACATTTGAATAAATTTTGTGGCCTATTATTCTGTACAATCTGTCTGCTTTAAACACGGCTGATTCCTTACGTGCGAAGTTAGGGCGGTTCCGCTAGTTCAATTTATAAAACCCATCCCTTTCAATGCAAAATCCCCTTTATTCAACATTTTTAAAATAGGGGAGAAAGACAAATGGTTTAACAATTTTATACAATTTATGGCATCATCATAAAATTTTATGATTTTAATTCTTGATGTCTTTGATTAGGCTTCGGTTGAAATTACAGTGGAAATTAATCTAAAACAATAATAATTGCTTATCACCTAACAGATTCATCTAAGGGTAATCTCAGAAGCTATCAAAGGAAAGGGAAAAAACGAAAACTTTGACACTATTTAATGTCACTGTTTTATATAGGACTATAGAGTGGAGACGTTATTCATATGCAAATATTGTGTAATTTGTTGATACGTCGAGGGTCTTTTGCGGCAGTCTTTGTCCGAACTGGTCTTGAATGAAGAGCACAATGGAACATATGACGATGTCTCTATTGAAGCGCGGGGTCAGTATGCCCAAGCAGGGTCTGGCTTTCTTCCCCGTGACTAATATATCATTGACCATAGAACTGGCCTGCCAGTTGAAATAATATTGCAGTAGTGTGCAGAACTGCAGACGGCAAGGTGTCCGGTGTCGCCAAGAGAACTAGGGTGAAAGCATGTAGTGATAGTGACTGGTTTATACGTGCAGATTCCTTTATGTGATGATATTTTGCGTACATTTTTCAAATGAAATCGGTTGATCCTCCACTCAATAAAAGGTATAATATGATTATTTGTTAGTGGCATTTTATTAAGGCTTGATTTATATTGTTTGGCCATTAATTTAATCCACAATAGATTGCATGAATAGCTCGGTAGTGCGCAGCGTAAAAAAAGTATACTTAAAGTGGCTACTACTGGCTTAAGTTCATGTAAAATGTTTCTTTTTTTGCATATAAGAATATGTGTATACATTATACCAAAATTTTCAATAAATAGCATAAATAGCCTGATTTTAGCAAAATGTTAACAAAAGTCAGGGGATCTCTATATTTTGCGTGTCCTTTAAACTAAATAAGTAACGTTTAAAAACGAGGTTTAAAATTTTTTCTTTCTCGGATGTGGAAATAAAAAATCTAAAGTTAGTCGGAATCTCAACTCGTTTTCCTTTTCCTTTCGTTCCTAGTCATTTTCGTGTATTGTTCTATTCAAGTTTAGAAACAGAAAATTTATGTTTCTTTTCTGTTTGTCCATATATTTAGGCGTTCGTTCAGTAAGTATAAAATCTTTTACTTCACACACTCTGCATACGCACGTTATGACAAATTCAACGCCTACGCTGGATAAATACCAGAGTGAAGAGGACCAGCAGAGAGCCATGAATTTGCGAATCTTTGTCTCTTTCGATAACACGACGGCCGACGAGACAGAGGTCACGGTTTACTCAAATTCACAGCAATTAGTTGAGCTATAAAGCCGCTTTCTTTTCTGAGGGTTCATTCAGTGCACTTTTTTATACAAGCGAAAATATAAAAACCGTATAGGAGACCTAGTTTCCAAGAATTTCCGCATTGCTTACTAGTTACCGAAAGATGAGGGATAACTATGATAAGACTGACAGAATCAGTATTGTCACCGTGCCTAAAATTGCACTGAATTCAGCCATAATGTTAGATAAGATTTTCCACTCCAGCTAGCCCTGTTACACAAGATGCGATATACTTGCAGGGTTCCGCTGGGCCCGGGAGGCGCGGGCGGCGGCATGGCGCACGCGCAGCCGATGGGAGGTCTGGGCGGCATGCCGGTGCACCACCAGCCGCGCGCGCCGCACCCCATCCGCGCCATGCACCACGCTCCACAGCACCACCCGGTGCCACCGGTCAGTATGCAGAATTGAGATACTAGATAGTGCCATTCACGAACACGCGTCCCACTCATCTTCCTATTCGCTTACAGTACCAGTGTGCAACATCGCGGTAGTCTTTTAGTTTTGTGTAACTAAGACACACTAATTGCCTATCTATATTACTATTTCATCGATAAAGATAAAACATGTACACTTGTACTGTATAAACGATTAGGAAGAGTGGGACGTTTCTTCGTGGATGGCAATATCTATATAAAGAGTAGAAAGCTCTCGCTCCCTGCCAGTAATGTACATTTTATATTCAGGGATATTTGAAGCTATGTAACTGTAACTGTAAAAATCCGATAACCGAAATAAAAGTCGCTCCCGCTATTTCTACCCTTAGATCTTTTAAACTACGCAACGTATTTTAATGCAGTTTTTTTTTTTTAATTTTTGGCTTAAATTCCAGTCGTCTGGATAACCTAGAAATAGAGTCAATTTATTACCAGTTTGTATTTCCTTTTTACAATTATTTTGAAATCTAATATTAAATTATGCGAATAACTTATTGTTGCATCTCTGGATTTGAACCAGCGATCGTCGACGCTTTACCGTCGAAATTTACCAGAAAACAATGTTATATTAATTCAAATCTGAATCGTAATTTTATTTGTATTGTTGCAGCAAATGAAGCCGATGCGCCGCGGGTACATGGGTGGAGGTTACATGCACACGTACCACGCGCCGCTCCCCGCCGCGCCGTCCCCCTCCCACTCGGCCCACTCCGGTCACTCTACGCAGTCGTCTCACTCTATCACAGCTACAAGTGAGTACATTCATCCTATATTGATGCTATTTTACTAATATTATTGTCTTATTTGTCCTATTGACCTTCAAATTAAACCTAAATGTAATTCCTAGATTTTAAATTTGAGCATTCCAATGATACAGAGAATAATATGATTGACTACAAGTTTTGATTTCTGAGGACAGTATTAGCCTTGGATACAGGTGCCACAGTATTTTGATAATACACCAAGTAAATTGATAACTTTGAAAATGATATATTTATAGTTTAACATGTATTATTGTGAATTCAAATTGTCCAATCATGGTAATATTAATACAATTTTCTAAGATTGAAATTGATGATTACAATCTCGCATTTTATTTTTCTGGGCAGTTGAAAATCTAGGACAAAACTGGGCTATGATAGGAATTCAAGTAGTTTTCTTATACTAACAAACTTTTTTCAAATATAGATATACGCGGACCTCTATCGCCGACTTTATCGACTCTCTCGAACTCCACATTGCATAGTTCTGATTTTTCTGGTCAGTTTTAATTAAGTACACAATCTAAGCTTTTTCATAATATAAATATATTTTTTTAATTTATTGTTGTCTTCTATTCTGTTTGGTATTTTCTGCGTTGGTAGCGCGCCCCAACAATTTCTTTTTATGATTATTTGCATTTGTTCCAAACCAAGTTCCGTCTGATTTCTATGTGATTCCTGGCTTATGACAATATATTTGTAGTATGCTTGGAATGAGACATTCAAGAAAATCTATGTCATCTATATATTCTATATGTTGTTAAAAATGTTCCTTTTCTTTTGCTTTGACTTGTTTTAATGGCAATTGTAGGCAATGATTTTTGTGAGCTTTTGTTGCAAATAAAGAATAATATTTACAAACTACAGCATGCTGTTAAAATATGTACTTTATATCGATATGTTATTTAACAATGACAATAATGTGAACCAATATAATATCGCAATACGAATGCCGCTAGGTATGTGCCCGCCGACTGTTTCCGACCGCGAAGACCCGATAAAGGAACAGACTAATCCAGATTTGCAAGACGAGAAGGAGGATTTAGACGGCATACTGCCGAATCACGACGCGGGGGGGGACGAAGATGAGACGACGGGCGAGCTCGAGGCGACTCACCCGTCATCCGCACAGGCCAACAGTAAAGAGAAGACCCCTATGTGCCTAGTCAATGAACTGGCCAGGTACAATAAGGTATGTTGCTTTTGTCGGTGGAGGGGTGAATGCGAGCTCGAGGCAACTCATCCCCCCGCAGTAATAATAATAACTAGTTTTTACAGTCAGATCTTTCCACCGACATACTTAGTGATCTTAACTCACCCACTGCAGCCACTGGAGTGCACTTGGCTTAGGCCCGTGCACTTCAGATATTACCGACTCCAAGGAACCGAGCTGAACAAACTCAGTAATAACAATAATAATAATAATGTTTATTTACAGAAACACATTTCACAATGTAACTTAATTGACCAACATAAACAAATAATACAAGTAACTAAATTACATACAATTAAGTTCGGTTTGCGCTATCCACATTAAGTACTTGTATTGTGGACACCGCATAACCTTCCGAAGATAATCTCGTTAAGTAATTGAAACTGAGGTACCTACATTCCCATCTTGTAAATCGTAATAACAGCCAAATTAGTATTTATTGTATATATTATGTCTATAGGATTATGTAAAGACAAGTCTACGAATTTGTCAGGGACTTTAATGGGAGGGGGACAAGAGTGTCGTGAAGGGAGAGTTGTCAGTAAAAATGAGACTTAAGCGCCTTGTCAGTGAAATAGTCACGTACAATAAGCAATCATAGTAATTTTTTATGTCATTTAGCGGAAGGGTTGTTTTTCAAACTCTGGCTTATTTCCATAGAATGCGTGAATACGTTGAGAAGCTCTATGACTAAGCTATATGTATGTCTTTGGACTTGATAATCTAATCTTACTTTCACTTTCAGATAAAACATCAATATCGCCTCACATCAGAACAGGGACCAGCTCACAAGAAAGTATTCACAGTAACACTCCGCTTGGGTGATACTGAAGAATACACAGCTGAGGTAACATTTCCACATATTTTATGTTTTAGCAGAAGTTTAGTTTGGGTTGTGATGATTGTATAAATGTAACAAAGTGATACCTGTTTAGACCTGGCTGCGTAGACGTTGCGGCGATACAGCAATCTAAAGTTTTCGAGTTCTTTACATAATAATGGTGTAATTATTATTTATGTGAATGACATTTTTTCGTAATAATCAACTAATTCTTTTAATTAAAAATACTAGGCGCCACTTTTTGCACAACGGCAAATATCTGTTCCCCATTCATAAAGATAAAAAAAATAGTCTTCGTTTTAAAACTGGATAAACGTATTACCCTCGCAGTCGGATCTCGGGCTTTCAAGTTTATACGCTCACGATGATGTTTCTGTTGCAGGGTTCATCAATAAAGCGCGCGCAGCACGCGGCGGCTAGCGCAGCGCTGACCGCCACTGGCTTCCCCGCGCCGCCGCCGCGCGCGCAACACGCGCATGCGCCGCAACACCACCACCATAGACACTCTGGTAATTTATCTATCTCAGTACAATGTAAAAAAGATACGAAAATATTGAAAGGTGTGAAAATCAGAATCCAAATCAAAAGGTTTTTTTACCATTCAATGTAAAGAAATATAATATTTAGTTATTTTTTGGGCAGCCCTAATGAGCGGTCACTGACTGCGCTCGTCATTCCGCACTCACACACGCATGCAATTACATAAATGAAGGTCTTCGTATGTCACCTGGTAAGCTTTTAGGGTTGAACCTTGTCAATTTTACGTGAAAGTTTGAATTGTGATAACTTGTGACCTAACTTGTGACCTAACTTGTGACCTAAATACTGAGGATTAGGAGACTTGGTAGGGTGATTTCTAGATCAATCTGGGCATGCGCTGTTTAAGTATTGAGACACCTTGTATATAAAATGTATTTTGACTAAAAACTCGATAAACGTAGTTAATCTTGATCTATTACCAGTTTAAGTCATTAGGTCTGTGCTAATCATGTTCGCTGAACTAACATAACGTTTGACCGCAGTGATGCCGACAGTGGAGCTGAACGCGCTGGCGATGAAGCTCTGCCAGCCGGCCGTGTACACGTCCGTGCCGCCCGTGCCCGTGCCCGTGCCGCTCTTGCGAGGGAGGACGTGTGCACGCGGCTTTATCGGATTCCCTCGGATACCCGCACCAGCACTCGTCTACAGGTATGCACGGTTTCCACTAGTATACAAAGTAATAACATTGGTTAGGAAATTTTGTAGTATTTGTTTTACCGTTTTCCTATATTGTCCTCTCTGCTATTTTAACTCAATTAGGGATGTTTAGTGTATGTTTTTGCATCTGCCAGACTGTTTGAAATATCGTGCAAAAAAAATCTCATTTTGCCTGAATATCCATATTATTTAATTGAGTTTATTTATACACAAGTAACTGGTTTAAAAAAATCGAAAAAATATCCTTGTTGTTGTGATATACGCTAATGGACTTCCAACTCATTAACTTAACCTTTAGATCTCAGATATCATATGGACACGTCAAATTTTACACCCACAAGTAAACATATTCGTGAGCATATAACGTCACAGGAGCTCCTTAGGCACTTATCATGCACATATGTCAATTTACAGTTAGTTGAGTCAATGAGTGTTGTTGTAGAGTGAGGGTAGCGGTCGGCGGTCGCGCGTGGCTCGGCGAGGGGACCACGCCACAAGGCGCCAGACACGACGCTGCCGCGCGGGCGTTGGTGGATCTGCGCTCGCAGAGGGCTCTATACTCCGAGCAGTCGCCCGACCCAGCAGGTTAGTGCGCCAGCGGTGCGTGGACCAACCCAAAGCATCAGTAGTCTGTGCCAAATAGATATGAGTGGTATTTATTACAACAGACCCGAATGTTTCTCTATAACTATACGGCATTAAAAAAAAACATGCCGTGGTTTCCAGATGAAGACAGCCCCGATCCGCTGAACTCTGAAGTGAAATCTCCGGTGTCGTTGGTGCACGAACTAGCGCTAAAACGCAACATGACTGTCGCCTTCACAGTCAAATCTGAGCGCGGACCGCCGCATATGAGGGTAATTGAACAAAGTTTTCACCAATATATAACATAAAAAACCACCAATAAATAAAAAAAAAAATAAAAAAAAAAAATAAACAAATTATAATTTGGCTGCAAATTAAAGTGACACATTCGCAATCGCTTGCGCAACTAAAAATGTTGCACTAAATATAATACTAACCAAAAACCTGCCACTTGCAATCAATCTTTGCCATACATAGTGAATGTTGCACGTTTTTCTGGAGTGAACTTTTCGATATTACCGGAGATAATTCCTTTAATTAAATCTGCAGGTATTCGTAACGGTGTGCACTGTAGGAGACATGGAAACGGAAGGCGAGGGCAACGGAAAGAAGGTGTCCAAACGGCGCGCCGCCGAGAAGATGTTGGAGGAGATGCGCACGCGCTGGCCGCCGGCCATGCTGCGTCCGCGCAACGCCATCGACAAGCGACGGCATCAGCCTACTAGGAAAAAACCTCGGAATTTAATCAAGGTGAGTTCTTGTAAGAAGAGGTGATGTCATCATTCACTGGCCTCACAACTCGTTTGATGGTAGCTCTGCCTTCTGCGCTGTAGATCGAAGGTTAGATTCCCACCCAGGGCAAATATTTGTGCAATAGATATTTGTTCTGTGTCTGGGTGTAGTATATACAAAAAAGTACTTCTTAAACATTTTATCAGTAATCTGGTTCTCATAGTAAAATCTATGCTTAGTTTGGGGCTAGATGACGCTGTGTGAATTGTCCATTAGAAAAAAAACAATATGGCGGACGTGAAAGACGTACGAAGAGATGCGCACGCGCTAGCTGCCGGCCATGCTGCGCCCGCGCAACGCTAACTAACGACGACACCAACCTACTAGGAAAAACGCTGGAATTTGATCAAGGTGAGTCGGAATCGAGCCTTATCTGAATCTTGAACCCAGCCTACGCGACTGAGATTGTATTAAGAGATTCGATTTCATTAATGTATAAGAATCCCAATCAAGGTAAGTTGTTATTGATTACAAACCAGGACCCTCCGCTATGTAGAGTCATTCTAAATTCAAATTATTCCAATATGGCGGCTGCGACAAAATATAGTAAAATTGATGCGGCGATGTCAGTCTACGAAGAAGACACCCCGGAACTGATAAAGGTGGGTTTTTCTTCAACCGACCTTATAAGCATCAGCTAGGTCACTTCGTTTGAAACCGTTTTTCGTTTGAATATGCACGCGGTCGGCGCTCGCCTTTGGGTGCCGGCGTGATGAAGAATTTTAAGTTCGGATCTTACTTTTTCTTGTGATTCGTCACTGAACCCGTTCTGGGAGCCCTGTGATGCCAAAAACAATTAGGAGCGCTCACACTGGCTTTTCACAGTTGGGGTTTATGTCTTAGCTTATATGTCATTACAGGTAATTTGTTTGGTCGTTCGTCTAGCTTAAACAATTATAATGCCATCGTGAACATTCCCTCGTCTGAGATCTTCGTGATCACTATGACGGATGGATACATATTGTAGGGCTTGGCTGCGGAATACCAAGTGTACGAGCACGTATATTACCCTAATTATAATGTAACATTTGCACTTTACGCTGGTCATCAATTTCAGCAAATGTTGAATTATATTCAGTTCACGTTCAGCACTCAACCGACAAACGCGCCTCACTATCATTCCATCAGTAACCTAAATTTATCGTTAAATATATTAGTTAAAATGTATCTCCTAGTTTATCTGATATCGGTATCGAGCTTAGTTACTAGCCAGGTACGAAGTCTGGTGCCACTACATCGTCGGACAATCATTATTATTACGTGGATTCCGAGCAGCGTTTCGATTGGTAATATCGCACATATTTGAGTGGGCGTGGTTAAAGGGAATGTGGTATCGTTTTCAGGAGGGCGGCGTAGGGTGCGCGATGTCGGGCGGCGGCAGCGACAACCCCATCTCGCGGCTAGCGGTAGCGCGCCACGCGGTGCGCGCGCGCTCGCCGCAGTACCGCGTGCTGGAGGAGAGGGGGGCGGCGCGCCGGCGCGAGTTCCTGGTGCAGTGCCTCGCGCCGCCGCACATCGCCACCGGCCTCGGGCCCAACAAGAAGGCGGCCAAGCGGCGCGCTGCCCACAGTCAGTATACTACACTACACTACACGGAACTGTACTCACCATTTGGTTAAGAGAGATGTCATGTCCCTGGTTTAGTTTTTCTCCGGATATAATCTTAACAAATGACACTAGACCATGAATAGTATTCTGCTGTAGTTTGACAAATATGTGTACAAGTAATGCTTAGGAGCTTCTGTGGCACGCATGCGCAGGGATTTGTGTACTTGTGCATGTAAATTATGACGTTTGATTTAAACTTGACATCTGAAGAAATAAGTTCGAGTTTTGAATCCCCGTTGGCTGAATAGCCAATGAAATGGAATTTGACGAGACGCATCGGCAAGAGGAAGAGGAATAGAGAATGGACGCACCCGACTTCGGCCACGGTTGTTGCTATGGACCCCTTGATGTTGTCTGACATTTGATGTACGGTCATAAACCTAATTTCAGATGTTCTTCTAGCGATGGAAATGAACTCGAACGCTCCCGACCCGGTGCCGGTGCTGCCGCAGAACAAAGAACCCACTACTGGTGTTGAGAAGGCGACCACTGACACTAAACGGAAAGTAAGTCAATTCTACTTCCACTCCGTCCTACGTATGTCTCTACTGTTTATGTCAGTTTTGATGGATGTTTGTTTCTCTTTCTAAACTTCTTGTCATCGTTGTACTACAAGTTCTGGATAGTAGAGAATAGTTAGTTTAGTTCTCTTTGTTCAAGTATTAAAGTGTTTTAAGTTATCTTGTTCCTATAGTACAAGCTATGCTTACTTTGAGCTTACTTTTGAGCTACTAGACCGCCGGTAGAAGTAGTATTATTTTCGGGTAAAACTTTCTTTTGTATAAAATACGTTTTTACAAGTAATACAATTATACAGCACTAATATCTTAAACAAAATTTCAGCCAATTCGTTAGAGCCGTTTCCGAGATACGCGAAATAAATATACAATAATAGCTTGCTTATTTAAAAGTAATACGATTTGTTTTATTGATGTGTGAAATTTGTCACTTACGTTTGTAGGACAGTGACAATCAGACGGCAGGGGGCGCCAGTAGCGAGGTACGACAACCTGTCCCAGGAGTGCTGATGATGGACTACCACCAACGGACTGGTCAGCCGCATCCACCTAACGGTATAAAGTCAATTTTATACAAAATATAAAAGTTTGTGTCCGGCGGTTGGATTATTTAGGATAAGTAAAGTAAAACCTTAGTTTTAGTCGAGTTGTCTGTGGGAAAACAACGTGGTCGCCGCTTATCACGTCTACGTTTCCTCGATAATGTTATAAGGTGAAACGTAGGCCTATGAGGCTCTGGCTATGCCTTCGGGTCCCAGTCCTTAGCTAGTGTGTGAGTTACAGGGCTGCGGAAGGCAAATCGTCCCAAGTCAGAAATATGACGAATATTACAATTTTTAAAGTACAATAATAAAATAATACATGACTTATACACGCACTGTATCTACTTAGTTATAAAATGACAAGTTGGTAATAAAAGCAATTATTAATAATAACGTTCAAAACATACGTTTCTGATATGTTTTGTAATATAAGTATTGTGGTGATTCAATATACTTATCATGGCGTTCAGAAATATTAGGGTTTTTAGCTGGTCCAATAATATTGCAGTCGGGCTCATACCAATGATTTATATTCCAGGTGTGAGCGAGACGAGTAGTACAGCCAACAGCTGCAACTCCGCGCCGAGTGCGAGTGGGACGGGAACAGCGGGCACGGGCGGCGCCTCGCCCGGCGCCAAGGACCAGCTTATGTACCTGGCGCACCTGCTCGGCTTCACTGTACAGTTCTCAGACTTCCCTAAGGTATGTTTGTCTTCTGCCAGTGTGAAAGAGACAGCTGCACATTATAATATTCGTGTGATAACACTCTTACGCGCCGAGTCGCGCGGATTTTAGTCTAGGATACTATATCTAGGCCCAAGTTGCCACTCGTTGGTATATATTAGTAGAACTGGTATTCTGTTTCCACTCTTGATGGAGGACCAATTTCCCGAATATGTAATCTGTCTCCGAGGGGAGTCGCGCCTGTTTCTTATGTCTTGGATTTGTCGGTTTCGATTAGAACAGGCTCCGTGAATCTTAATCAAGGACACCGGCCTACTCCCGATAATTGAGAGTGAATGGGCTTAGATCTACTATCCCGATTGGTAGATGTCACATGTCATCGAATTTTTGGTTCTAAGACATGCCGGTTTCCTCACGATGTTTTCCTTCACCGTTTCGAGAACGTGGAATTGCGCGCATAAGTGAAACACTCATTGGTGCACGTGTGAGTTTGAGCCAGCGACCTTCATATTGAAAGTCGGCGTCTGTGCCCCTGGGCCACCACGCTATATCTCTCTCTCTGAATCGACATTAACAATGGTATTTTTAATTCCAGCGCAACCACGGCGAATACTTGTCCCTGGTGTCCCTCTCCACGGAGCCCCCGGTGATGTGCCACGGCGGCGGGCCTTCGACCGCGCACTCGCACGAGCAGTGCTCGCGCGCCGCGCTCAGGGCGCTCACTCTCATGGGACTGGACACGTGAGCAGGGTTTTTTATTTGCAAATTTACTGGACCATCATCAAGAGCGCTTCTTGAGAAATTGCGTCCATTAGTTATCCTTTGTCCACTATTTTGAATTATCCGTTAAATATATCGTTTTTGCTTATTAGTAGCTAATCCAAACAACATTTATATAAAGTCAAGTAACAATAACTATTGAAACGGCGAATGTTAACTGGCCGAGGTAGAGATTCCTCGTGTCTACATTACAAGTTTAATCTTAGAGCGTGGAGTCAACGCTATGACTAGAAATCAAGGTTAAAAACACTGATGTATAATTTCTATAGACACCAATGTAAATTTACGTACAAGACCTTATTTGAAATAAAGATTATTAATTTGATATCTTCGATGAGTGTATGCGCGTCTGTAATAAAGTGTTGAACTAATTTCCAGGATGCAAAACGGGTCATCGAGCTCGGGAACCAAACCCATCACCAACGGCCTCCCCGAGTAAGCCGCGACGCGTCGGCTCCACATATTATATTTATAATTTTTCTCATTCGGTTGCAATATACGCGTGAATATTTCGGAGCGGGGAACTGGTTCGGGACATTTCACTCGCCTTCTCAAAATGTCATTTCCGGCTGTGATATATTCACCGATTTCTTTTGATCTCGAGTCTCGTAATTTCTGTTTTTTTCTACTATCACTTTTTTATTTGTAAGTATGAAAAGTTTATTTTTATTAGATGATCTGGACTATTTAGCTAATAAAAGGGCTTTGAGAGACTCAACGGCCACTTTGAATTTTCATCGGACACTGCCTCTTTCAATGTTTATAGATTATATTGTTACTATTTATAATATAAAAATAGCACTGTTACGTACACAAATTGGTGTGGAATTTTTAGTTATTCATTAGAGGAATATGAAATATTATGTGTATCATTTAATTAATAGTTGAAACGAAATATCAGAAACTAATTTAGGAACGAAATATTTCGAATCTAAAGGCTGTGGAGCCAAACCAAAACCGATTCATTGGGACCCGGCAGCGAAGCCACCACCATTCTATAAATAATATTAGGTTTGCTGCTATATTCTATACTTGTTGTTATACTAATCGATTTAATGTAAGTTTAGGTGAATTCGAAATAGATTTGGTGGTCGGATCCGGTCCCAACGAACGCTAAAGTTACATCATGCGGCCATGATGTCTCCTTAGTTAGCATAAAATAGTAATCGCCGAGATCCTCGATTCGTTACAAATATTGACAAAAGCACAAGTTGAATGTTTTTTTTTTTCCACTAATTCACGTGAGTCTATTATTTTATACGTGGATTCCGGCGATTATAAAAGCTGGCCTCGATTTTTAACTAACATTGACTAGGTAGACATAATTTCCCCGACCCTAAGCTATGAAATGTGTAATTGTAGATTTAAAACTAGTTGGTCCCTAGCGTTCGTGTCCTCTATCGACTTAGGCTAAGGTGGTTGCTTGTTATTTTTTAGTCTTTGTAACCTACACGTGTACTCTAAGGTTAGTATAGAGTTTTACTAATGACTTGTTTTTTTGTAGGTGATAATGTAAGTGCGACCGACGGCGTTAGGTTGAGCGTTCGCTTCGCACGCGAGCGATTCCGCTTCGGTCGATATCATCAGTATACCGCGCTAATTGTACATTTCATTGTATTGGGTCCGATATATTTGTATTAAAGGCAAATAATTAGTCATTTTACTGCATAATATCGCATCCAGAGCGTATCTGACGCTGTTACGCTATAACTAATTTAATTTTCCGGGTGAAAATATGTGTTTATGGCGATAAGTCTGTATTCTATGCTTGCACTCTGGAATATTTAATATATAAAAATCTTTTTGCATGAATTTGTTACGTAAATACAATTTTAAATCGAGGCCATTGTAACAATTTCTTGGTGTTATAAGTTGCACAAGTGACTAAGCATAAAGAAATTTAAATATTGTTATCATTGGATAGAGTAATCGCCATAGGGGCGTTTGAACGTTTTATTTATTTTGTTCTAAGTAACTAATTTTATTAATGTACGTGGGAGGAGCGGTCCCAAACGTACTTTGTGCTTTAGCATCTTTAAGAATATACAAAATAAAGAGTCAAATGATTACACATTGTGTTTTATTATCATTTCCCGCAAATAAATAATAATGATAAATATAGCCGTAGGAATAAAAAGCAGTAATGCGAGATTTCTCGCCTCCAATGTAGTGTACGTTGGAAAACGCCACGACAAAGTATCGTGGCGTCCCGTGGAGATTTTCCCTGCCACTTGAACAGGTAAGTCTGTTAAATGACCAAAAAAAAGATCAACCCATCAAAATGCAAGTCTGCTTTTCGACTAATGTCAGAACAAAATCTATTACTGAAAGATTTAATCATCTCAACAAGAAAAAACAAATATTAGAGGAAATACAAAAATATTTAATTACCCTTATTACTAACACAAATCAAAGATCAGATTGAAAAATATAAAGAAAAACAACAGACATAAAATGGAAGTAGTCCTCTTCATTCCTTATCTGCACATCCGTTAGATTTGAGTACACTGGTTCGATTTCTTGCAGTGAATTGTCTAACGTCTCATCGCTGTCTTGGGTGGTTTCAGCCCACGAGACGCGCTTCGAACTTCTAGAAGTTTCCTTCTTTTTGTCCGAAGTAGGGGTGGAGTGTGAGACGGGGGATGGCCCTTTAGTTGGGGTCTGAGCGCATTTATCCAAGTAATGTTTTCGGAGAATATATTCGCGCATGGAGTCGTTTGTGGATCGCTTCGGGGGTGGTGGAGGGGGCAATGATGAGTCGTCGTCTTCTACATGGAGGTTTCTTCCTCTCCGCACTAGCTCGATTCTTTTCACTTCATCCTCATCAGCCGTGAGAGGCCACGCGCCGAGCTTGTTCCGATGTAGATGGGGTGCCGCGTGCGCAGAACAGATGATGCGCTTGCGCACGAAGTCGAGGAATGGCGTCAGTTCGGAACTTAACTCGCGGCGGATCAGTTGTTTGTGACGAGTAGGCACGCTCGGGTCGCGAACTGCTAACAGCGCCTGTAACAAGAATTTTATGAAAAATCTAAAAAAAAAAACTACTTGAATTCTTTCATATTTTTTCCAGTTATTTTGATTTAACAACCAAACCGATTTTGATAAAAGTATGGGACCAATCAGAAAGCTATATGCTTTCAAATAAAAAAAAAAAAACAAATCGGTTGGTAAATGGCGGAGAAACCAGTGCAATGTGACTTGCTGAGCTAGTACTAGGTATCACGTGTCAATTGCAATAGTAAACTCAGGCATTGGTTCGCTGGACCATGCTATATATCCACGCAGAGTTGCTCTGAGCACCAAGCTCGGCACATGCGTGGCTGAAATCAAAGTGATAGTGATTATGGCTTCGACTCTTGGGGTATTCTGCTGAATATGTGCTGATTAGCTCGCACAGTCTAGACGGGTATAAAATTGTTGATGTGATCACACCTGTGAGGCTAGCAGCGTAGTGGTAGCTTCCAAGGCGCCGGCGACCAGACGCTCGTTGAGGCAGGGCAGCGCGCTCGCGGCTGACGATATGCTGGTGAGCGACTCGGAACGATTCGCTCGGATAGAGTCGCCCGGACTGGAGCAGGAGCAGCGGCGCCGGCCGCGGGGCGACCGCGACCCACTGCCTTCCTCTACGTGGTAAGCCTGCGGAAATATTACGTTACCTTATTATATAAAACATATTGTTTCTACTTATGTCCGTTATAGACTTTGAAACTAACAGATGTGGCAAAACCGGTTCATTAGAATGGCAATAATGCGAAGATGATTTTAAATCACTAAAACAATGCATTAAGCACACCACCTATTTCTTTTTTTATTACCAGTAATCACAATCAGAGCCAAAAACTTACATGATTCAGGGATCGAGTTAGCAGACAAATAGCTGTAACGAGCGTGCCAAATGTTAGCTGAGGGAACGGCTCATATGTCATTTTGGGCGCCCCAAAGTGCAGTTCCACCAATGGCTGCCAACGTTCTAAGTCCAACCCTGTGTCAGCCAGAAGTGACAGCAGGTCGGGACTGAACGAAAGCAGGCAGAGGGTCGCCATGTGAAGGACTTCTAGAGTTCTGAAAATAAATAAGTTTTAAGTTTAGTTCGTAATAACAGAAACACGATTCTCGCAGTGATGTCAGTTTTTTTTTAATTTATTAACAACAAATTCACAACTTACTGTATTAGCTTACTATGTGTTAATCCAAGATATAAGCTATCCTGGCAACAAATTTTATCCCAATCCGTTGAGCCGTTTGAGCGTGAAGGAGTAACAAACATACACAGACACCTAAATGAATCGATAAATCCCTATTTATTGCTGAAAACTGCTTAAAAATACGTGGCGTACTTTAAAAGATCTAAGCGTACAAACAGCAAGAGCGATTTTGTTTTATACTATGTAAGGATTATCAATTAATAACAGATGAGGGTACATATTTGTTATACCGGATCTCTCACTTTATGTTTAACGGCGAATATACCTGTGTAATACTAGTGGTGCCTGGTTTGTTGTTTCCTCAGCGGGCTGCAGCGTGGGGTCACTTGAACGTCGAGAGCGGACCATCAGCGTCACGCATTGATATAGGCAGACACTTATGCTACGCTGTAAAAATAAATTAAGGATATTAGATAAATAGCCAAAATAGATATTCATATTTGGCAGGTGAAATTTACTGATAAAATCTGGCATACTAGGCATCTATATCATACTTACTACGAGTATTAAGGGGAAAGAATGTATGTGTGTGTGTGTTGTGTGTGGAGTAATCCTTCACGTTCAAACGGCTCAACGCATTTGGATGAAGTTTGGTACCAGGATAGCTTATATCCTGGATTAACACATAGGCCACTTTTGATCCCGGAAAAATGCAGTGTTCCTTTAGGATGACAAAACGCAGGTTGCGGAGCGCAGATAGTCTATATATAAAAATCAATTGCAGTCTCGCATAAACTCGAAAATGACTCTACTGATTTTATTTCGTTGTGTTTGTGATTGTGAGGTTTCTATACAAGATTTTGGGAAAAATACGGGAAATGACGGATATAATGGGGAAAAGTGACAGTGCATTTTCTATGGCATTTTTGCCACGACATGGTTTGACAGCTGACTGTCAAATAGTGAATCAAGATAAGAAAGCGTTTGTCGGTAGTTATATTAGTATCTACTAAACTATGTGCCTGAAATGTCGGTGTCTATGATGCATTCCGAGGTGTAAAACATAATGTGGAAACATCAGACAGACTTACCATGATAACGATCAAGGAGTTAATATTCTGAATCCTCCATCTCGCCTCAAACTTCACCAACTGCACAATCAAATTCAACGTGGATGCGGAGACATTCACCGCATCGATCGTAAACACCTGCCTCGGCAGCAGAATAGCCTCCACCAAATGATCCAAATGCACACCCACGAAGGTAATGGCATCGCTAGCGAAGAACTGTCCATGCTTCATCACCATCATCGATATAAAGTCCAAACTATAAGCGTAGACTCTCCACCACTCTTGAGGCTTCCACGTATTGTTGTCGAACTTCGGCGGAAGCAGTTGCATCCACAGAAACTGATCCACATCTGCCATCAGTAAATCTTTAGAAAAGGGACCGCGTGAATAAGCCGTGAGACATCTCAAGGCAGCTAATGAAGTGTGGTAGTGCCTGCGGTTTTGTAAACAAACATGTAAACAACACAGTAGTTTGTTTACAAATCGACTCGATTGAAACCACTGTGAGAGCCCGGCGAACATGTCATCGTACAAATCTAAACATTGCTCCAACATTGCCAGAGAAAGAACAATAGGAGCGATTTCTTCGTTAACTATGTGTCCGTCTTTATCGAGCTCTTTTTTGGGTTCGTCTTTTATGTCCCCCAATAGCTTTTCGAGTTCAATACTGTTTATATTAGTTACTGAAGTGATAATACTTTGAGCTGTGACACTGTTGGCTTTGATTTCGTAATCGAGGGTGCTTATGGCGACGGTGAATATTGACAGAATGGCGCGTATCGCTCGCGGGTGGAGACATTCGTAAACAATTGATGTGTTGGTCAGCAAGTTGTCTATCTGCTTCGCGCTTGCTTTTCTGTTATCGAAGCAATCGTCTTTCCAATTCGCTAGCATTATTACGTACAGTTCCGATAGAACGACGACCAGTCTTCCGTCCTTCAAATCGTCAAGCTCGTTTAATAAAGCCGTCAAGCATGGAGCAACCATTTTCGCTTTATGTGCGATGTTCAGATTCATTGGCATACATTTACAGAATATTGTAGTAAAGTCTTTCCAAGAGGTTAGTAGTCCCAGCCAAACTGGCACTTTATCGGTCAGCTCGCCTTCGCTTCTACCTTTGAATGCAAATACGTAATCTACCCATGTATCTAAGAACTTTTTGTCTGTATCAAAGAATAGTTCCAGCACCTCTTTCAAACCGGGTTCGATTTTGTCTCTTGAAACAAACAATTCAATTCCTAAAACGTTGAATATTTGCGAGTAAGTTCTCAAATTCGGTTGGATTTCGTTGAATAGGGGACTGGTTATGTGTTTCCAGAACTTCGGATTTTCTCTTAATTTTTTCACGAGGATTTGCATGTTATTTTTCCATAAGGCGTGGAACAATCCCATAAGGCATGCTAGAATCGGGCTGTGCAGGAAATAAGGGTCCTGTGAAAGAATGTGTTTTGAATTATAGTATTTATAAAATAAAGAACCTAACAAATAACCTTGAAGGACACCAAGAAGCGTTACTGAACTCACAGTGTTTACAGTTTCAAGATAATCAGCCATATATCCCAAGATTCCTTCGTAGCATTCATCGGTATCTTTTTTTTGTTCCGGTACATCTTTACTGTCTTTTTTCTCGTCAGCAGCCTTAGCTTTCTCGTGGTTCATCATGAAGAAAGCCTCGGTAAGACCAGGTTGTTTCCCTACGCAGGTCGCTACGAACTCAAGAATTGAGACTTTTAGTTCATTTGTCTCGTATTCGTCTCGAAGGCGTTCCAGGAACATGATTCTTACTTGATACGCCGTCATGTCCAATGAAGCAAATACGGACATTTGGAAATCCTGTAAAACATAATTAATCAATTTATTTGAAACATGCCTCGAATAGTATGGAATCAATAATACTCCAGGAATAAACTCACGTTGGCAAAAATCTTCATTAGCCGACTAGAAAGCTCCGGCAGACTTTTATTGAACGCGTGGTTGATATAACTGGCAACTCTCGGCACAACCTTCAGCGAATCATTTTGCTTGTTCTGCGTAAATATCAGATGTTCAAGTGGAGTGAATTCGCCTGCTTTAGTAACTTTGGACTTCAGCCGCAGTGCTAACATTACGATTGCGACGCATTTCTGAATAGTCGATATGTATTGTGGGCCCATGCCTGTAATCCAGTTTGTCTCATTCTGTATTATGCGTTCTAGCTGGTCATTACCTGAAAATAGAAATATGGTTAATTATGTGGAGGACTTATTAGAAATTACACTTAAGCTTATTAGAATACTGCGTTTTTTTTAGTATAATGCAATAACCGAGTATGAGGCCTGTTCAGAACCTCTACGAAGAAGGCAGTACAAGGAAGTTTAGAGTTATAAGCAACAAATCTACATATTTAATAATTATTATTTCCAAAGTGGAAAAGGAATTGTAAGTTGTAGAGTCACCGATATCATGCTCACTCACCAATTGAAATAATCCTCAGCAACTCAACTGCGTTCTCAGTGTGCAGTAGATTATACACGCAAGTCTTTTTCACCAACAAGCCTTTTTCATTCGGCGTTTTTACATCTTGCAACACCATGATGATAAAGTTAGCGCAACGTTGTATCATGGTGCGGCGTTCGGCGATGTTGCTGTATCGCCAGCCATAGACGTTGGGGAATACTTCTTGTAGAACGAATACTACGCCAGGTAGGATTATATCCATGATGACGCGTTCGTCGTTTGAAGCCTGAAAAACGTATTGAAATGAGTTAACAAATTTATCATCATACAGTTATTATCACAGTGGAGCATTTTAGCAGTAGTAATTTCAGATTTCGCTTTTTCTGGTAACATGTATATGCCAGACGTAAAATGGTAATATGGCCATTTGCAGAAAATTGTTTGTATTGTGTAAAAGTATTAGTAGTATTAGGAGTACAAATAAGTTTCCGCCGTTTTTTAACACAAATTAAATATTTATTGTAGAAGAACGGTAATATAAATTTAATCAAAATATTGCCCATCACTTGCAACCACTTTTTTCCATCTCTCAGGCAGCATTCGAATCCCACGTCTGAAGAACTCCTTGTCTTTTGAGGTTATCCACGAATCAACCCAATTTTTGGTATCCTCATAAGATGTGAACCGCTGCGCCGTCAGAGCATGTGCTACGGACCGGAACAGGTGATAATCGGACGGTGCAATGTCTGGTGAATACGGCGGGTGGGGTAACACTTCCCAATCAAGTGTTTCCAAGTACTTTTTCACGGGAGCCGCAACATGTGGACGAGCATTGTCATGCAGAAGAATAATTTTTTCGTGTCTAGAATAGTATTGAGGGCGTTTTTCCTTCAGAGCTCGGCTCAATCTCATCAATTGTGTTCGATAGAGGGCTCCAGTAATTGTTTCGCTCAGATTAAGCAACTCATAATACACTACACCTAGCTGATCCCACCAAATACACAGCATTTTTTTTCCGTGAATATTCGGTTTTGCTGTTGATGTTGACGCGTGGCCAGGTAATCCCCATGATTTTCTTCTTTTTGGATTGTCATAATGTATCCACTTCTCATCACCAGTTATGATACGATGTAAAAAACCCTTTTTTATGTCTAGCTAGCAGCATTTCACTTAAGCATAATCGGCGTTCAATATCTCTCGGCTTTAATTCGTACGGAACCCAATTTCCTTGTTTATGAATCATTCCTAATGATTTTAAACGATGTGAGACTGCTTGCTGAGTGACTTCTAATGTTAGAGCAAGTTCTTTTTGTGTTTGAGATGAATCTTCCTCCAATAATTCCTCCAATTCTGCATCCTCGTAAATTTTTGGCCTTCCACTGCGATCTTTGTCTTCTACGTCGAAATCACCATTTTTAAACTTTTGAAACCACTCTCGACACGTTCTCTCACTCAAAGCAACCTCACCATATGCTTCTACGAGCAATCGATGCGCCTCAGCAGCAGATTTCTTTAAATTAAAGAAGTAAACTAATATTTCCCGCAAATGACGTTTACTTGGCTCAAATTTTGACATTTTCAACTTATAAAAATTATATTTTACCAATATAAAATCAATGATATTAATAGGTTATGTTGTTCTTGAATGTCCAAACTATTTTTTAAGCCGGTTATCATCTGCGAAAGCAAACCGAAACTCCGTGCCGCGCCATCTACAATAAAACGGCGGAATCTTATTTGTACTCCTAATATAACTGGAATTATTTATTTACAGTAATCAAGGTGCACTAGTGGACAGTGAGAAATTACTTAGTCTTATATCACTGTGCACATGCTTATGGCATAAGTCCATGTTTTGTCTAACGACTCATTTTCAAGTTAAAAATAAAACAAAATAATCCCTCAATACCCAAGAGACTATCGAAATGAGAGACATTAAAACATACCTTATAAAATGCACACAGCAGATCTATATAAGCACCCAAGAACTTGTAAGATCCTGAGGGTTGCTCAATGGTGACCAAATATGAACCGGCTGCCGCCGAGTCGAAAGAAGCACCGTTGGCGTATTCAATATGAGTAAGCTTCGGGTTCAAGATCCGAGGCAGAAGACCAGTGTTTATCAGTCTGTAATAGAAATTAATTAATAATCAGAAGCATAATTCGACGAAAAAAAATATGAAGTAGGTAAAGAAAGTATTTGTAAAATTGTCTTAATATTCTTACAAATTTTTAAATAATTTCAAAAATACATTGGGGCAACCAACGTCTTTAACGCAAACCAATTTTAACAAATGCGTGTTAACATACTCTACGACAGCGTGGGTTTAATAACTATTGTATGTCATTAAATCTTTCTAATCATCTTAATATTTAATATAATAAATATAATTTTTGCCAGGCTATTAAATATGTCAACGCTTTTATATAAAAACATAGATTTTATTGATATGCTTACTATACCTATTTATTTAACAAATTTTTATTGAATATTAATTTTCACAAATTTTTGCCAAGTTTGCGTACCTTTGATGAATTTCTTTCTGAAACAATGGAATCAACGCCGTGCAGACTTTTAAGCATTCCGTCAGAAGGGGCAACAGCGGCGTGTCAGCCCTCATGAAATGTACCAACACATCAAATACTCCTTCACTCGGCCCGACCAAACTTTTCGGTATCTCCTTATCTTCCACCAGGGCTCCCAAAACACCACCTAAAACCCTCGCCCCTTCATAAACCCGTTGCAGCGTCGCGTTAACATTGTAATGGAGTTGCTTCCTATCTAAGGCTTTCACAATTTCATGGTTGAACACCGTCCAGTAGGCATAGGGTGTTCGAAAGTGAATCATGGTACCCTCTTTTCGTTCCATGATGGTAGCTTTGGAGTTCATCTCGATGCGGTATGACTGGTCGTTGAGGGGGAAGTACTCTCGGCCGATCATGGCGTCGTCTGCTTCGACGGAGACTATTGGGACTGCATTAGGGTTGTAAATCTCTGTGAAGACTGGCAGGCTTTTTAGTTCAGCTAACAGCTGCAATTAAAAAGCAAATTAAAAGTGTTAAATTTAAAAAGAATAAAGATGATTTTATTTTTTAGCTCACTTTAGCAAGAATAGCTTCAATACGATAACACACATTTGAAAGTTAAGTGCATCTATATCGCATCGATAATTCAGAAACTCGTTGAATTCACTAGTGTCAAAAATATGAAGGCTTGTTCAAGTTTTGTCTTCTATGTTTTATCAAGGAATGAAAGCATTACTAGTAATTCTTGGGAAGCAATGGTGGTGTGGTGATTAGTTAACCACTTGCTTCGTCTACATTCCCGTGATAGTAGCCACCACAACGTGAAAAGAGCAAGAGTCATGATGATGTGATTAAAGCTTTGGAAATAAAGGCGAGTATAATATTTTTTATGTGTTGAATGTGGTAAAATCTGGCACAAGTTCTATTGCTACTTTGGGTTACTTGGGTGGTGCGAAAGCCACTCGAATAATTTTCGGCAAAATTCCCTAATTAATGTCACTAAATTATTATTGAAATTATTGAACTTAATATATGTACAGATAACTTGACACTTACATTCCTCACACTACACTTCCCAGCTTGCGCCAAACCCGCTGCCAGAGTCGACAATGCACTAAAGTTATACGGAAAGTACTCCAGGGCTGTGTTCCACAGTGACATCACTCCAATATCCTCCTCAATATCCTTTTGATGTAGGGTCCAGAACTTGGTGGCTATCTGTGGAGTCTCTAGAAGTTCTGAGCAAAGCTCCATGACTCCTGGCTGGTGACTTATTGTGCCGTCTCCGTCGAACTTATTGCATAGCTCGTTGAGGAGACGGAAAACGCGCAGTCGAGCTATTAGAGCGCATTTTGATTTATCCTGTGACAATATATAATACATTTAAGTATAAAAAAAGAATGTTTTTAATCACCTAAAAGATTTTAACTTAAGTCTTGAGGGTGGAACTCAATTTTATTTCCATTCACACTATATTATAAAATTTTGTTGCATTAAGATATGTCATGGCTGGAGTTTTGTGGAATGGACTTCACATTGGTAAGAATGTTAATTTGGGGCTCAATATTTTATTCTTAATTCCATTACTGCTTACGTAATCAAGGAAATATTATTTTATTATGAACTAGTGACCTGCTCCGACTTCGTAGGGTTGTAGTGTTATGTACTGTGTGTGTGACGTAAGTCGTATTTTTTTACAATTTCGTACTACATCATTTTGATCTATCTCGATCAGTATATCATTACAGTAGAGAAAAGCCGATTGAAATTATGGCTACTATATTATGCATGTTTATATATAATAGGTGTGTGAATATGACTCCGCCCCTTTTTGTCAAAATAAAACACATTTGTTCGCTTACAAAATTAAAAAAAAAATTATTGAAAGTATGCTCCATCTGCAGCTACAACCTTCGCCCATCGTTCAGGTAGTTTTCGTATTCCTTGCTGGAAGAAGTCCTGGTCTTTTGAGCTTATCCAGTTGTCAATCCAAATTTTGATACTTTCACATGAAGTAAACTTTTCTCCAGTAAGGTCTGTCTGCATCGTCCGGAATAGGTGGTAATCCGAAGGAGCTATGTCTGGTGAATATGGCGGGTGGGGTAACACTTCCCAGTCCTGTCCCTCTAAATATCTTTTTACGACTTCTGCGGTATGCGGTTTGGCATTGTCATGCTGAAGAACTAATTTGTTATGTCTATTCACCCATTCTGGTCGTTTTTCTTCTATGGCTCGCTTCAAACGCATTAGTTGTCGTCGGTAAACTTCTCCATTAATAGTTTCAGAGGGTTTGAGCAACTCATAATATACAATACCTTTCTGATCCCACCAAATACAGAGCATGACCTTGGCACAGTGAATATTTATTTTTGGCTGTGATGGGCCTGGTTCGCCTGGTTTCACCCAAGCTTTTTTGCGTTTAGGATTTTCGTAGTGTATCCATTTTTCGTCTCCTGTGACTATCCGATGCAAAAATCCTTTTCTTTGCTGTCTTTGAAGCAGCATTTCACAAATGGTTTTCCGACGTTCCATGTCTCTTTCTTTTAAATCATGTGGAACCCAGTAACCGGCTTTTTGAATCATTCCCATCATTTGTAAACGCTTTGCAACAGTTGAACGATCAACATTTAATGCTGCAGCTAATTCTGATTGAGTTTGGCAAGAATCATCCGCCAATAATGCTTCCAATTCAGCATCTTCAAATTTTTTTGGTGGTTTTCCATGTTCTTTATCCTCAGTACTAAAATCGTTATTTTGAAATCGTCGAAACCATTCCTTGCAAGTTGTATTAGACGGAGCATGCTCACCATAAATCTCCACAAGCAAACGATAAGTTTCCGCTGCAGTTTTCTTCGCAATAAAATAATGTAATAACACTTCCCGCAAATGACGTTTATTTGGAATAAAAACCGACATTTTCGAAAAGGTGAAAACAATTGTTGCTTACACTTCAACCAAATATCATAAAATGCGTTAGATAGCTGACATTCAGTACTATCGAATACAAGTATGGTCATTTATTAGTACACGTAAACAATACTAAAAACGACATCTGTTGAGAAAGGGCGGAGTCATATTCACACACCCAATATAAACTTTCGGAGAAAACTCTAAATTATAGTGAAAACCGTATTAAAATCCGTTGCGTAGTTTAGAAAAAGTTAGCGAAGAAACATACAGTCGAAAACAGCAACTTATACTATTTACAGAACTGATAAGCTACTTGACATTTGTAAAATTGATGATAACTTTGAGCCTTTATCTTAAATATGATTAGATTGGTTCCATGTTATTAGAAGAACCAGTTTTTTTCATAGCTTCTTTTGGCGAGAATTGTTATGATTTTCATACTAATATTATATATGCGAAAGTTTGTCGGTATGTATGTTACACCTCAGCGGCTAAACGGGTTTAGATTTAATTTGTAAGAAAAGTAGCTCATACCCTGGATTAACATCTACTCTTTATTCCGAAAAAATGAAGTTTTCTCACTGAATAACCTACTACGGGTAACAGCGAGGGGCGCAACTTGTATTTCGTAATTTCAACACACAGTGCTAAGGCGCCGTGGCTTAGTTGGTTAAAGCGCCTGTCTAGTAAACAGGAGATCACGAGTTCGAATCTCGTCGGGGCCTATCGCAGTGTGCGATATAGTTTTGCATTTTTTGTTCTTTTTGATAATGGTTTGGTTTTTTATATCAGTTTAGTTGGTTGGATCATCTTTGGATATTGATGTTACGAATTTTATTTTAAAAGAATTTGAATAATAAATTATAAGGTAATAAACCACGAATTGAGACATGTTTACAAATGTTTTTGCCTGTTTTGTACATTTGTCATAATTAAAAGCTTTTTTGAAGCCAATATTGGTCTAACAGCCAATGGGAAAAAATATTTCGAGGGATGTATAGATGATGCGATATGTTTAGTAAATTATAGTTCAACTTAAAAAACAATACTTGTTTTACTTACCGAAAATACTGAGCTATTCAACATCTGCTTCAGGAACTTAAACACTTGCATTCTCAATGCTGTTGCACCAAAGTGTTGGTATTGGCTCTCAAACAGTTTTGCATGTTGACAACTCTAAAAAGAAACCTTTATTAGTTTTCATGTTATTTTATTACACATACACAATATCTTCCATACATGTAAGCTGGTATTTGGAAGATAATTGTTAGCATTATGTGGTTAATTATCTTCCCAATTCCAGTCAGTGGCAACAAGTTATTGATCCATTGTATGGGACTAAGCATGTGACATAATAATATAACATTTTGGTTTGTTTACCAATATACCTGTAAGCTCAATATCATCCATGTGACTAGCATAGCGCTATGCTCTTCGCTCATATTCAGTTTTGTAAGTTCATACTCTACAGTCTTCTTTGTATTATCTATCCATGTTGAAACATCCTTTCTGAAAATAAAGTTTTTTTTTTGTTTAAATTAACAATAATTAAAGTATTGACTGTATATTAGATGGATCATTTCTTGTTATTTGTTGTTTGTTCTTCCCGAACCAAGTGCCAAACCTATCTTTAAGAATGGGTTAATCTTATTTTTACTTATATTTAGAACACAACTTACATTTTAGTGCTGTCCGCAATAACCATAAATATACACACTTCCATGTACATGATCCTCATACATGCTTCCCTGTGTCTCTCTTCTAGGAGATCATTATAACCATTACTCTTTCCAAAACTATGTTTTTTAAACAGTGAAAACAGTTTTGCAAACTCAGTATCGGAGAATGGATTGGTTTCGGCAATTTGGAGTACAATCTGTAATATGGCCAGTTGCTCCCTCAGGTTGGATTCTGCCCATTCCTGCCTAACCGTTTCGCTCTGGAAGTCATTCTGAATCTTCCTAGGTGGCGGGGCAGTATCAAGTAACTTTTCTAACTGTGTTATTAAAGAATTCTTCATATTTTGAATGCCAATTTCATTGATTATTTTTGTAAATTGTTCATAATACTTATGGTTTGTGTCATCTTTGAATTGAAATATGTATTGTAACAGCTTAAGTAGGAACAGTCTTTCAGAATAGTAGAAACTCCACAAACTAGGTAGTAAGACTGATGGTCGAGTATCACATTGGGAGATATTTTTGAGTGTGTTACCTGGAGTTCCACATGAGATATGACAAAAGTAATTGTTTAGTATATCCCATATCTGGAAGCAATCTACATCCTGTGAACAAAACATACACACATATATATATAGTCAGGGATACACACTGAGTAGCCTCACTTCAAATGTTGTCAATAATTATTACCGGCACCCAGCGCAACTGTAGAAACGAGAGAAAAGCATTGTATATAAGCAAATATACACACTACAAGCCCTCATTGTGAAAAATTACTAAGAGTAATTAAGGATTTGTGGAATAATTACAATATAATTCTGTAAAAGCTGGACGATGCTAAGTAGTTTCCCTTCGTCAGGATGTTTGGATTGAAGTTTGGCGAAATCTTCAGACTTGTTAGGCCCGTAACTGGCCAAGCCTTTACGTAGTCCTTCAATAACTGCATTGTTACCTAGCACCTTTGCCAGACTATCCTTATCCAAACTCTCTGAGGTAGTCCAGCGCCACAGTTGTTTCCAATACCTGAAAGGAAATATATAAACAATACTTTACCAGTTTTGGTAACGATTTCTTAATTTCTAAAGTTCCATTCAATTCAAACTTACCTGACTCTGGGAGCAGCATCTGAGCTAGCCATGGTGGATCAAATTCAAAATATGAACATAATATTACTGGTTTAACTTTACTATTTAATTTTAATTTACATTTTTAGGTTACTTCAAACGTCAAGCATGCGTCAAACATTGTTTACGATTTTAAAACGAAACTGTCTTTTATTCTCACACTGATCGTATAGTTATCACTCACTTGAATCGGACACTGGCAGAACTTGTGTGGCTAAAGACACAAAATAATCACACAAAAAGCCAAAAATAAGAAGAAGAAGATACAAAATAATGAAGAAGTCAAATCAAAACGAAACTCAAAATACTGATATCATGGACAAGATTACAATTTGACTTAGTCAAGATGGACAAGATTACAATTTATTTACACATAAAAATTTAAAAAAAACATCATAATCTTAGAGGTTACTTATAAAGAATATATTCTTATACTTATACATTATATATTCTTATACTTATACTTACTTAGTCAAATTGTAATCTTGTCCATAAGAGTTTTTTTACGTTTCAGGCAGTCAAACTATGTATGATATGGATGGAATTTGTATGGATACAAACAAATTAAGGGGTCTACGAGATAACTGTTCGCTCCTGCATAGGTGAGATATGACGTCATACAAAAATGTCAAAGATGGCATGTCTACAAAATTATACACATGATTTCTATAATGATGATGATTTATTTGACATTTCTGTGATATGACATATGTACAAAATTCTTTCTCATCTTTGACATTTCAGTTATCTACACAAAAAGCCATATAGAAGAAGAAGAAGAAGAACAGTTATCTTCCGAATTTATCGCTAAACTTGTGTTATTTTCTTTTAAAAGCACTGTCATTTAGATAAAACCTGTACTGTGAGTGACGTGGTTTATCTTTTTCAAAGTTCTCGCCCGGGTTTCATTCATACGAATAAGTTTTTTTGGTTATTCAAGTCGGTGCTGTGTTCAACTCCATTGCTCTGAAAATCCTGAAGAATGGCTCCTGCAGCTACAGCAGTTAGGCCTAAGCCAGATGATGACCCTATTGGGATCAAAGCCGTTCTTTTGGGTCCTCCTGGATCGGGAAAAGGGACACAGGTAGATAGAAAGTACTTTGAACTTTGACCTTGTGTTCGTCCTATGGTAGTATTTAAACAATTTATGCACACAAATTATAGATTAACCTCTAGTACAACCTTACGGATATTGATAATTTTGAGTATGGTATAGTTATTGCATGTTATTAACTAATCACTAACTTTGCAGAGCTTAAACAAAATAAATACTAAAAAGTGTTTTTTTAATTCTTACATATTGATTAATAAATACTTTCAGGCCCCTCTCTTAAAGGAAAAGTACTGTGTATGCCACCTATCAACTGGGGATATGCTTCGTGCAGAGGTGGCATCTGGATCAGAGCTCGGTCGCCGTCTCAAGAAAACTATGGATGAGGGTAAACTGGTCTCTGATGAGATGGTAGTGGATATGATTGATAAGAACCTAGATCAACCCGAGTGCAAGAATGGTTTTTTGCTTGATGGATTTCCCAGGACCGTGCCCCAGGCCGAAAAGGTTTGTTGATAAATTTTTCAAAGGATAGAATAAATAGGTATTTAATTCTTTATAGTTTTTGATTGTATTAGTATTAGATTTAGAGATATATTTTAAAGATATTTCCTTTAGATTTATATACCACTTGAAAATGTCTAGTTTCAATAGAATAGTAGTTCAATAGAATAGTTTCAATAAAAATTGCAGTTTATATTCTGTCAATATACTTTAACCCTTTGTTTTTGTTAACCAGTTATCATTTTGCCAATTTTTATGTAACAGTTTAGATAACAACACATAGATAACTTCTAAAAGAACAATAAACAAATTACATAATCATGTGAGTCATACTATTTTTTTATGACTTATTTTCAGCTGGACAATCTTCTTGCAAAACGCAAAACTGCCCTTGATGCTGTGATTGAGTTTGGCATTGCTGACAGTTTGCTGGTACGACGAATTACTGGTAGAATGATCCATCCATCAAGTGGGCGCAGCTACCATGAAGAGTTCCATCCTCCCAAGAAAACTATGACTGATGATGTCACCGGTGAGCCCCTTGTAAAGCGTTCCGATGACAATGTCAATGCTCTCAAGAAACGCTTAGCAACATATCATGACCAAACTGTTCCTCTTATCGACTACTACATGAGGAAAGGCCTGCACTGGAGGGTCGATGCTTCCCAGGCTGCCGAAGATGTATTCAGTAAAATTGATAATATCTTTAAAAGCAGAATTTTCAGCCGGGAAAGGTCTTCCTAGTGTTTAATTATAAGCAAAAGTGTTTTGTACTTACAAACTTATTTCAGACATGGTTTTATTTTGACTGTTGTTCATATTTCTATTATTGTGAATATAGTTTTACATTTTAGAAACTTTATTCTTGGATAAATACTAACTGGAATCATGTATACAGTTGTTTCATTATGAAAGTGTGATAAATGTTATCTGTGTGTTGTATTAATATTAATATTTTTACTAAGTCACCTCAAAAAGGGAGGTTTGGCTATATATTTTGTATGTTTGTTATAATGCAATATCTTAGCCATTGATTATTTGACAGAGTTTTCTTTGAAATTGGCCCCATAGAACTTTCAATAAATTTCAACTTGGATATGTCGAAAATTTTGTTATTTTGCTCTTCTGGCAAGCGTAGAGAAATAAAGTGCTTCAATGGCATTGACATATTAAAAAAATGATCAAAAGCCAGAATTTTTTTCTGAGCATCCCCAACCGCTGTGCTGTCACACATAATGAAATGATTCTAAATGAAACCACTTACAAAGATTATTATACATAGTTTATTTTGGTGAATAAATTGTATAAGAGTTAGGAATGAGATAAGGAGGTCCCTTTTAATCAAGGTCTTAAGCTCGGAAGAAGGCTAATTAATATACATATATATAATTTTTTATTTAACATGAAAGTACAAATCATTGGTTTACATGGTTGTAGAAAGTTAGTGTCAGAAGCTGTGTAATGTGGATATAAGAAACAGAATTTTGGGGCCTTTAAATTCAGGAGCTAGAAAATAATGATGCACATTTAAAAAAAAAAAAAAATGGGTCCAATGAACGAAAAGGGGCCAACCAATTTCTTTTCATAAATACAACTTTATCTATTTGTCTAAATATAATTGTATAAATTACTACCATTAATATAGGATCATTATGATAACAAGATATTAAAAATGCACATCACTGCATACTCACAGCCGGTAATATTTTGAACTCTCATTATATCATTTGGTTACATTTATTATAAACTAGCCGAATCAAGACAGGATAGACGTCCCGTCTTTATTCACAATATCAATCAATGGATGCAACAACGAACTGCATTTCATTTAAACGTTTATACTAGATAGATACTTTAATCATTTGGACTGTAATATTAAAATTCTGACTTCAATAGTCACATTATTTATTTCAACAATTTTTCCAACAGTTATTTCAACAATACAAACATTTTCTTATGGATTTAGCCAATTTAGTTTCTAAATAACCCGATTTTAATGCAAAAGTAATGGTAACTATCAAGATTCCAGTACCATTCCTTTCACTAATATATTATGGACCTAAGAAAGGTAAGATTACATGGTATTACATGACTTTAGCATCAAGTTTTAGGTTACATCTTGTGGTTGAAGCTTAATCTGAAGATATCGGTAGACTTAATAGGGCATTGATATATCATACCTATGTCAGCTAAAATAAGTTACGACCTATTTTAATCAGCTTACTTAACTTTGTGCATATCCTTATCATTTTTTTTGATTGCTTATACTTAGCGCAAGTTTAGCTAGGTGTTATGATAGTACCTACGGAACATACGTGCATTTTTACTCTGAAGAATCTACCGACATTAGTAATGAGAAAAGAATAATATGGAATATTGACAATGTATGTCTCACAGCATAAGTGCCAATGTAGTTGTTTTAGACTGTTGAGACTTGATGAGACCGACAGCAGTAAGAGTTCTTTAGAGAATAGAATTGACCGTGGCAGTTTTCTTTTAGTTTGTATTTTGTTTGTTTGTACATTGTTTATCATGAAATATGCCTTTGTAGGAATAGCAAACACTTACATACCTACTCATTCTACTACTAGAATTCCACGTAGCATGTGGCACGGGCACACAACACAAACAGCGAAGACTCGATAGCTAACTTCATGCACATCCGTACATTCCCCCGACCAGGGATCGAACCCGCTCCAAAAGCACACTAAGCAATTTGGCTACGCAGCCGAGAATGGAAACGATTTTCTACGATAACTTTAATCATAGAGATGTTAATATAGGTCATAATGATGTTAATATAGTTCATAATTCCCAACAGGATGTGAAGTGGGTGTTTAAATGATTCATGAGTATACCTATAATATGTTATCTAATATGAAAACAAAAGAATGAAGCGAAATGAAACAAACAAAACGATCAAATGTATGTATTGTGATGTTGAACATGTTAAAAAGTTTCATACATAATCATTTTTACAACCATACAATAACAGTCACTGTGGTAAAAAGTATAGATATCCAGCAAAATGATATGGCAATATTATGAGATAATGGATATACAGTACAGGTACAAATTTTACATCCACGTCATTATATTAGATAATTATAATCACTTCCACAAGCAACAACAACCTAAGCGAAGTAGCTTACTCCTACAATTTAAATTTTCTCTTATCTTTCTTGTCATTCATGTAAAACAATTAGTCTTGTGACGCAACTAGGTCCATGTTGATATCTTTATGATTTAATAATAACAACACAAAAATATTACTTATCCATAAATTAAGCATGATGTCACATATTAGGTGCTATAATTTTGGAACTGTAGTTTGGGTATTAGTAGTACCAATATTAGGGTATAAGGCCCCTTCATATTTATAATAACTTATCCACAGTTTCTGTCATGGAAGTTCAAGAAGTATAAGAAGTTACACCAAGCTCCTAGCGTCAATAAATAACTATAATACAAAATAATAATACAATGTCCAATATGTACAGTTAGAATGCAACTCGTTCACATACCTACTTATTTCAACAAGTCCTACGCCACTCGCACTTAGCTTTGGATTAACGACAACGTCTATGCTAACACTAATTACAATAAAGCTTTTGTTTAGAACAACATTACATACGTTAAAACATTTAATTGTTCGACATTAAACGTTAACAAGTGGGGTGCGCCATTGTGCCTAAAATGTTAGTTATAAATGACCTCGCTACAATTGAGATCTGTCAGGCACTTAGTAACACGCTACTGACCAAAACTTTAAAACCTTAAACTCATTGTGAGCTAAAACTATTGTCATGTTTCAGAACGAATCCTTGGTAAGATCAATGGAACATCCAACATATTCCTAGAAAATAGAGTCAAAATGTCGTCACGATATAAAATATGATAGACATTTCTCCATAATAAAAGATGAAAGTGAGTTAGATTGTTACGATATTAAAAGAATTTTACAAGTTAGGATAGGGGTTAAAGTCGGATCCGTTTCTGCCGTAAACCTAAGTGCCTCTGGCACTTGAAACCTAAGGTTTAAGAACCAACAAGCAATCGAACCACAAGCTCTAAAAGAATCTTATACTAGCATGGCGTCATGCGGTTGGATCGCGTCCATCGAAGAGCTAGTTGAGACCGAGGTCTGCCACGAGGCTGGGGTCACGCAGTGGACCGCGTCCATGGCAGGAGTTCGCGCGAGGCTCAGTGGTCGTGCAGCCGGTCGTGGGATCGGCTCGAGGAGCGCGACGTCTTGCGCTGGTCGAGGTATGCCGCCGGGGCCCAGCCCTCGCGCTGACCCGCTGTCAAAAATTATAATATGATGAGGTCTTGTAAGTCACCAGTAAACCACCACTTTTTAAAAAATTGAGTGATACCTCTATAGAAGTACGTATCACGCTAAACTTACCCTAAGGTATATATAATTTATAATACTTAAATGAATACGAGGCTTTAAGAAACAAATTTGACATGAAAGTTCGTTGGGAAAATCAGCCGATTACAAAATCGAAATTTCTATATTTTACTATATTTTTTGATTCCAAATGGAGGCAAGAAGTAACATGATAAAAATAAACCTATTCATGTCTTCGTTTTGCTAAAACGAATGCATATCTTATAAAGGATATGCATATCTCTTAGGGAGTGAACTCTTTAATAAAGCTTCTAGCAGTAGAAGCCTTATTTTTGATAGGATGACTGCCACTCACCTCCAAGTCGCACGTACCACCACCCAGCGCAGCCAACTTTCAAAAGTTCTGCACTCTGTCCTTCCCTCAGAGATACTTCGCTCGGACCCACAGCGGTATAGTCTGATAACGCTACCAGTGCGCACCCCACCGCCTGTATTAAAAAAAATGTATTTATCTGACGGTATTAGAAATACATTTACAATGAATTCTAATGTTGACTGGCAAATGTACTTGCATCCGAGTGATTCAAATTTTTAATGAGAGTGTTCCGTTGGAATGTATTTATATCTAGCTATGAATATAGAACGACGGGGTTAGCTAAGTCACTCGGTGCTTAAGTAACAATAAATCTATGTTTTCATGAAATTATTAGTAGATTCATAGGTAATTATAATACTAATGAGTTCAGGATTCGTAGATTAATAACGTTACACATTATTATAAAACTATTCATAATTAAACATCGAGATTTGTTTAAATCACATCGATCCAACATTGCATGCATATTCCGCCAATAGACCAACTGCCTCCGGGACAGGAAGTACCCACATCCATACGATTGCAGTCCAGCAAAACACGGTTCAGTGTGGGTACGTCCTGCGACTGCTGTGTAGTAGGAATAAAATCAAAATATTTAAATTTTTAGGTACTACAATCAAGGTTAATATTCCTTTAAAGTGCTTGGTCCTTGTGCTACACGTCAAAACACACAGTATCTTGCTTGCATGCAGCGTTATTAGCTTTTTTTATTTTCGGCAGTTGGCTAAACATGCTTGTAAATAAAGCCACAATTTCGTTGCTGTAAGTAATCAGTCAATGCAATAAACATACTCCTTAAATACATATTATAAACTTTAGATAAGAACGGAAGAATTATTTTATTTAAGGAAAATATTTGACAATAATTATGTGAAATGTAACATAATAATAGGATTTACAAAAACGACGCCATATTTTTAGTATTTTTTTTTTAAGTTTTTTACATATATAAATAGGGTCAGTAATTAAATAGATATAGGTATATATATATATATATTTCTTCTAAAAAGCCGTATCTTTTTAATTTTGATTCACGCGCCCAAGTCCAATCAGGTGCAATAAAACGAAAATTTTGAAAACTAAGTATTTGCCAATGTGTCGTAGAAAAAAAGATCCCACACTCAAAAACACACGCACAGTAAAACGAAAACAGACAAAATAAAGCCGTATACAGTACGTCTAATCCAAAGCAGTGGTGCTGATGCAAGCTGAGATGCTGTGATTGAAGTAATCTTTTTAGTACTCAACTTTATGTTCATGTAAATACATACGTACTTTCATATGTTCTGTATTGATTATTTATAATTAAACATAAATATTTATATAAATCGACATTGTTTTTTGCAAATAAGTAAGGCAATGTCCATTGACTTATTATTACATCGAAGCAAGCGCATAGTCAACGTAAATCAATAAGCACACGGACAATGAATGACATAACAAACAAAACATGACTTACACGATAGACAATGTTCAGCGAATACAATCGAAATATCCACTTTCTCTTTGGTAAACAAACTTTGGATATAATATCAGTCTCTGTCAATATGTACAAATCTGTATCGGCTTTTAACGTAAACGTTCAGTATTGCGACACGTAAAACGTGGATGTGGCTTGTGCGGAGCCCGATACAGAAAAGAACTGTACCACTCTGTGTATGGTACCGTTGAGACCGACGGCCTCCGTCACGACCTGTTGAAACAACACAACATAGATCAGGCGGCCATTTCGTCGAATCATCGTACGACAAAATGGCGGCTCGGCAGGATTTCACATCCTGGTATAATTAACCACCAATATTGAAATACTTTCGCGAGGTTCCTCGGGGTTTGTGCGGAACTCAATTCGATATTTAACCGTGCATCGTGTCGCTAAATCATTTTGAAACTAAAAGCGATGATGAGTGGGCGAAATTAACTATGCTGTGGCAGCGTGATGCCTAGATATCGGACGAGGGTGGGACTTTGTGGTGGTAAATTTGTATTCGAATATTAGGTTCATTGTTCGAAGTATTTACACGATAACTAAGTGAATCTATGTAGCGGATGTTGCGAGTTTTCTATTGAAGCGTTACTTTTAACACTTTTTTGTTGTGGTTTTTTTTTTTTTGTTATTTTCATGAACCAGGGAACGCCATGTGCTCGAGATGCCAGTTGACATGCGCTACCCGTGACTATAGTCCGCATTCCAGTAAATTTATATACACTTACTCATATAACGAGTGGGTCACATCTTTCAACACTGCAAACCCAAAATTAGTTAGCATTATTATGAGACCCATTTTAGCCAAGCTACCCCATAAAGCGGTAGGTTGTGGTGTTAGTAAATGACATGATGTCTCCTTAAAAGTTAAAACCAATGAAATTAATCACTGAAGAAGTATGTTAGCTATAGGAATGGTTATACCACAATTGTACATCTCTGAAGTTCACATTTCCTATTTGGTAACAAGTAAATTTATTAAGACCACAAATTAGTTAAAGCTACAGTAACCCAACTTATTCGTCTAACACTACACACATGAATTAAGACAATCCCATCCCAATACACATTAAATATCTGATAGATTATAAAGGTATTAAGATCGAGGTATTATTTATTCATAATAACTAAGGTATTATGAAGATTCCTAAACGGATGTAAATTACTTGATACATCCGATATCCATATTAACCATTTTACCATCAGTTCTGTCTTAATACTGGTAGGTATATCCGGCAACGACAGATCGTCGAAAGATGGTATGGACACACTGAAATTAATACGGACTTGGAAATTAGCAGCGATGGCGATATCAAATTGCTGGTAAGATCACGTCCATACTTCAAATTTGTTTTGTGAAATTTTGGGTTTCCTTCAATAGCAAATGACGAAAGCCTTAATTCCTAGTTCCCGAACAATGCCCGAAACTTTTACCGAAGAATTTAAAGTCATGACAGCCTAAAAGCCCATCCTTGGCAACGAAAAATGAAAAAGGCAAAATTTAATTATATATTATGTATTTAAATTTTCGAAAACATTTTTTAGTATTCGTTATTTTTTAAGTTTTAAAATCTTTAAGTCATAACAAATTGATTTCTAGGTAGCATTTTTTAAATTCTAGATTCCTCCCTACATGAAATTGAAAATCCGTGTGGTGATTAAAGAACTTTTGAACAATACAATTTCAAGTCCATGACATTGAAACCGATTGAAGAAATCAATACAAACAAAAGTTGTGTAACAGACAGCCTTGGAATTTAACTTATGTTATGAACCATGATTCGACAATTTGAATTTTCGGAGTGAGAAATGATCAGGATAGTAAGCTGCATGGCTTTTGACGCTTCCATAAAACAAGTAATCAGGCATTCTGGTTTCGGTGTGTGTCACTCGGGCTTTCGTTCTACGGCGTAGGGTCCCTACGCCATACCTATTTACCCATAATAATTATTTAAAGTCATCCTCGGTCTTTCGAAGCTTCGAACATCGTTCAACGGAGAAAAACGTTTCTTTCTGTTATCCAATATCGTACTTCAAAATGTCGGAAAAAATCAAACAATATTTGGCGTTGTGGTAATAAGTATTATGACTGTACGAACGCGACTAGTCAAGTATATTCCATGTTATTCATTGTTGCATGTTACGACGTACCGGCGCATGGTCTGGTTCATCGTCATCGTCGTCCGAGGGGTCGGTGGACCAGCACGGCTCGTCGTGCGCGTCGCAGGAGGCGGTGCGGGCGGCGCCCGGGGGCTGCGGCCGCACGGGCGCGGCGGGAGGCGCCGCGTCCCACGACGCCGTCTGGATTAACGTCCTGGGGAGATTTGCATACTTCAAACACAAATATTCATGGACATTACACACGGCGACATCAAGCCCCGAATTACCAAAGCTTGTAACTTTTTTTTTTTGTGTGAATGTGCTTTCGGACCACCTGATGGTAAGTGTCTACCGTCGCTTATATAGTACTTTTTTACACATTAACTCTCACTTCGGTCGGGAAGACCTTACTCGTATTTCTGTTATAGGCGGAGGTAACCACTTAACATCAGGTGGGCCTAGTCCCGTGACAATATTTCACATAGTTAAGTACACTCACCTATGCTGCGCACTGTACTGCCTGACTCGCTCTCCCTTCAGTTCTTTCAGCTGGTCCAGCAGCACCCTCTTTATCCTTTCAACCCAGGCTCGTTTGACGTCTGCTGTCGGTGCGGTTATGGTGTGGACTTCGCTGCGACCTTGCCGCCATACTTCAAACTTGCGCAGGTCTCCCTTCACTGACTCCGTTAAGCCGACTTGTGACATCTGAAACACAATTCACATAAAGGCACTTGTAGATCATATTGACAATGCCTGTATACAGCAGCTAAATTAATTATAATAATAACGATTCAATTTAACCTATATGTGTCATTGACGTTTATATTTATTTGATTTGATATAATTATGTATTATTCTTGCTAATGCCACTATACAGCAGCTATTCTTGAGTTACATTTTAATTTAACATTTTAATTGAGGAATCTTACCTGCAGGTCGTGTTTGAAGTGGTACGTGGCCTTATTGTGACTGTTTTTGGTTGCCGGTTTGCAGAAGAGTATGGCCTTTTCGTAGAGGAATATGTGCCGGCGTCGCGGCCGTATCCTCAGTCGGAGGTCACGCTTGTTCTCTGACGCGACGAGAAATGAGCCCTGCATTAGCAGCTCGCCTTGTTGACTCAGATCCACCTGCAAAAGTATACGATTTTCGTGCAAAATCTTAATATATTTACTTTTTGAAGTGAAAACTTCTTTAGTCGTGTTGAGCGATTTTTGGTAGAGGAAAATTTGGGGGTTCGCGTCACCGATGACCTCGACATGCTCGTGACGTATTGCGCTTGCACCAGACTAGCGACGCGTAGTATAGCGGTGTGTGTACATGTATTTCATTGTTTTGAGTTTTCACTTCTGTCAGCAGTCCTTATGACTGCCTCTGTTTTTGACTTGGTTACCGTGACGCAACGCTTTTTCCCAACCAGTATAAGAAGACCCAATTCACATCCTGTTAATTCCTGTTGAACCCGTCACAGATGCGCGGATCTTACATCTCATGCGTCTGTGACTTTTACCACACCGTTTCACCGCAACACAGCAATACGCGTGCACCCCTGCTTAGCGGCAGATTACTAAAAATAACAATTACTAAAAATTTTTTTGTTTTTGCTATGTCCTTGGATTACCCTTGTCGTAGCTTATACTTACAGGTACTCCGGTGATGGCTATCTGGTGCATGGAGTCGTTGACACACTTCAGCACAACGAGCATGCAGTCCAGCGCTTGCTGGAGTTTGGTCGTCATCGAGCCGCATTCACCATACCTCAAGAGATCCTGAAAACGTAAATAATACAATTATATATAAAAACTTAAACTACACCAAAAATTTATATAATACTATCTTAATATATATAAATTACGTGTCACGATGTTTGTCCGCGATGGACTCCTAAAATACTTAACCGATTTTAATCAAATTTGTACACCGTGTGCAGTGTGATCCAACTTGTAAGATAGGATAGCTCACATCTCAATTTATGATCGCAATATTATTTTTATGCAAATTATTTGTCTATTATTTGACAGTCACAATTACAAAAACGTTAGCCACAGCAACGCGTGGCCGGCCAGCTAGTTATATATAAAAACGTAAATCATATCAAAAAACTAAGTTGAAGTTCTTATAGTTTAAAAGATTAATTATTTTCCATGGGCGTTAATGATTTTGTGTGCAGTAATATGTTGCATGATATACATGGATTATTATAATTATAATAAGGGTTAGTAAAATTTTCTTCAACATTCTTGATCGCCTTACCTTGAGTAGTAGTTGGTACTTGGTTATTCTCTGCACGGGTTTGAGCAGGTACGCGGCCAGGGGTAGCTTGTGTCCAAGTCTGAGCTGGCAGGCTTGCAGGAACAGGTGCGTGTCGACCAGAGTCTCTCGCAACCGCTCCGAGCGCGGTATGTTTTGGCAGTAGTAACTGTATAGTCTGAAGAACGTTTCTCTCTGTAAATACAAAAAAAAGATTTTACACTCATACCTCTGCAAAAAAATGTTTCTCTGGCTATTTGTTTATTGCGGATAATCTCCGAAACGGCTAGACCGATTTTGACGGGCTTCCATTGGCAGATACCTGATGTTGTAAGGAGCAAAATGGGCTACTTTTATTTTAAAAAAGGAAAATAAAGTATTATGGTTCTTTAGGAAAATTTAAATTTCCAGGCGGCTGAAGTCGCGGGAAACAGTTACTTAATAATAAATAAAATAACAAAAGACAGTAATAGGTAGGTATGTAAAGGAAGTAATTTACCTTTTCAACAAAACACAGCGCAACTAACTCGGTGGCCGAAATGGATTTCTCCAGGTCTTTGAGGAAGATGTCTTGGTGGAATGTGAAAAGCTCGTGCAGGTTTCCGAAGAGAACGTCAGCCTGACCGACTAGCGTTGCGGGGAGGAGGTGCTGGTTTTCAGGTTTTTCTATCTCGTCTTTGTAACCCTGGAAATAAAGAAAATAATAATAATAATAATTGACTTACCCACCCATAAATAATTGACTTATTTAAAAGTATATATTATAAGATTTTTAAATAAGTCAATAATTTATGGGGTGATTTCAATACTTTCATAAATTTCACCGCGTTCAATTATTTAATCACTTGTTTCACGCTTTTAGGGACGGAATTTTTTCATGAAATTTCTATAGGACTTTGAATGAAAAACGTCCAGTTAATAAAAAACATCTAAATCGGCCCATAACCGGCGAAGAAATAATCTCGTCCTTTTTTGAAGTCGGTCAAAATAGCAATACGACTCCTGTCATCCGTTACTGAAGTATGAGGAAACTAAGTCCCATCGGGGTGCGCCTGTCATTCCGAGACTCGTCATCTACAGGTGCTAGAAGTATCTAATTTGTTGTATTTGTCTGTATAAAATCGCACTGTTACAAAAAGTCATTACCGAAGTAAGCAGCGATGAACATTGGCTGATCGTATCACACCATTCCTGCAATCTCCTATCATAGTCCTTATAAATAGCTTCCAAACAGTTACATTCCGGTAGAGATAAACTTCTGCTTATCTTCCAAAACTGCGTCTTCTGCTTTATTTTCCGCAATGTCGATTTCGGACTGGTAAATATTTGGTTCCTATTCAAACTTTGTGTCTTTAGTTTCTTTCCATTGAATTGGGAACCATATGCGTAGCTATAATGATTATAATTATTCGGAGATTTGCGGTGTTTGCTTGGTTTTCGACACGATAGAGTAGAATGTAGACTTCGAACATAGCTGTCAGTATTACTTCCTGTGTGCTTTGTTGAACCTTTCTTGGTGCTGTGGGTACCGGAAGAGCAATGGTCCTTAATCGTGTGGTTCCACTCTTTCATTATCTTTTTGTAATCCTCGAGGATAGTCGAAATTACTGTCTCAGTGTTTCGTTTGTTGCTCATAGTATCTCTCAGCTCGGAACAACTTGACGATTTAAATTGAGAATCTATTGGCGTTCCGTCGCTTGAACTTTCAGAAGATGAATTTACAATATCCGCATCCATGCATCCGTAGAGAGGATTCTTCACACACTCGTCGGGAAGATCGACGACAGTCTGCGCAGTCGTGATCGACTCCGCCGCAGTGTCCTCCGAGACGGTGACCGCATCGGAATCCGGTAAATACGTGATTTTCTCTTCGCTTTTTTGCGTATACTCATAACCGGGTAACGGTTTACCGTAAAAGAAGTTACCGGTGAACGGTTCCATATGTACCGATTTAATGTTCCGCGGATTATATTTGACACGAGCGTGTTTTCCCACATCACTCACAGCTTTCTTGCACTTTTTGCTGCGGAGATGTTCTTTCTCGAACAGCGGTATTTGGTTCGCGTAGTCGCTGAACAGCGTGGAGTCGGACGCCGCTCTATTTATTCGCTTCTTTTTCCGGGTGGATGGGTTCTCGTTTTTTCTGTAGTACCAGGAATAGGATGTGCCGACGCTGACGTTCGCGGACGATTTGTGTAGGTCGTATTTTCCATATTTCATGGTGCAGTGGATAGCGAGGTGCAGCAAGCACCTGAGGATCTGGACTGGCGGTGGCGTGGTGTGGACGGGCGAGTTGCGGGCATCGCGTTCCGCTCGGGGGGACGCCGTGGTGCCGCGGTGGTCGCGTGCGGTGCATCTAATGCACCAGATATCTATGCACATCGATACAAAATCGCCTTGTCCGTGACTGCAAGTATGCGGGGCACGCACCACTTACACAGATGACACATTTGTTTTCCAGAGCAGAGCGATAGTATCTATAGGCGATATCGCGCTTCATTGGTACCATTTACATATTGTATTGGAGCAAATTTTCAGTGGCATGATTTATGTTGCAATCTCATCGAAAGTTTCTCCTGAACACTAACTGATTATGTCAAAACGGAGAGTGTACATCATGTTGCTATTTGTAAATTGTATGCAAATGTTCATGCGGCTGTATACTTTCAATAGTCCTTATATGTGAAGGAGAAAGCCAGACAGAACACGTAATAAATACGTCGAAACGCATACGGCAAGGGTAGCATGAGAGAACGAGTGAATAATGTCGCCGCAGCCCTTATCCGTCCTCGCGTACGGTTAGTAAATAATTCAACACGATGCAAGATAATTTTATAGTGCTACCATATGAGATAATCTGTGGATAAACCTCCGCTTTCGCTTCAAGCGATGCCATCGTCAGATTATGCTTTCAATTAATAACATGGTTTATGGCACGCTATGTTTAGTGACTCAGATGTCTTTACTTATCGTAGTCATAATAATTTATAGTCAGATGCTAATAATGCCCGGAAGGCTAAATAAGTCAATCGTAAAATATTTTAGGCGTGTAGGTAGGTAACTCAAACTTGTTAAGCCCTCAAGCAGCCTGACCGCACCCTTATGCAATTTGCATTTGAGTTGAATCGAACTTTCTCAACGGTTTCGTTTAATATGGAAATAATTGATGAATAACACTCGACGCAACTGCAAAGTCTCTTATTCAATTAAAAAATGTGGAAGTAGCTGTGTGCAGTTGAAAGTAATCACCAGAAAACGCACAGCGAAGCAAATCGATTCGTTATTCATCATATGTTTTTGTATTATAATAAAAATGTTCCATTGGAGGTCAATGTGGAGCGCCGCGAGAACTTTTTTACCTTGCATTAACTGCTCTACCATAATCATTAGCACCGTGTTAAAAGTAAGCCTGGGTTTTAGTACAGGGGTGTGTCTGATTTGATTGGGTGCGTAAATTTAATTCTGAACATAAAATTTTGTAATCGAAAGGTTGTAGGTCTCCGTATATTGGTCCTGCAATTAATTACATACTGGACAACAGTGGTTATGGTGCAAAAGGTTAATCTCAGTCACCTGTAGTATGGAGCCGAGCTCCTGCACGTAGACCCGCTCGGTCTGCATGAGCTCGCTGAGCACGTGGCCGCGCCGCAGCCGCCGCGCCTCCGCGTCCTCGCCGCCGGAGCTCTCTGAACTGCCTGATGTCTCCATCTGTCAACAAGCAACACACGTGTTTATACAGAAGAACTAAAACATCATGCAGGTCGGTTTTCAGTTGATTCAATTGATGCCATTTTGAGGGGCATGTGGCTTGGGTCCGTAGGTGAGTATTCTCGGAATGCTTACACGTTGTACAAAGGAAGGAACAAAGAGATGAGCTAGCACTTATATTATACAACACTAGTAATCCGCCGGGAAGGGTGTGGGTGTCGCCGAAAATTGCACGCACATTATACGTTATATCCCCGTCCCCGAGTGACAAGCGTTACATGATGCGACTTGGGTTTTATCATACTTCGCTAGGATAGATATACCTGCACTGTAGTTTATGAGCGGTGGTAACCATTTAATATAAAATTCATCAACTTAGTTGTCTTTACTCATCGAAGTTAGATCGTTCCGTAACTTAATTTGTATTGTGGCATTCTATACTCTTAAATATATATAATATGACTTATACTCTCTTCTATAACAGCTTCGTAGCTTAGGTGGCAAAATATTATAGATTTAGAAGTTCTTGGCAGTATATGCATCTTAATATCCTATTAGATGCATAGACTACCATGTGACTGAATGTGTTTCTCTAAATAAACATTATTATTCTTATTAGTGAACTAACTTTGCACCAAAAAGACCACACCAATCCTTCATGAGGAACTTGCGTAAAACTTGGTACTATTGATAAATAATTATAATTCTAATATAAGGTAAATAAGCCTAATCGAATTAATTGGGCGTATATTTTTAGTGAAACTAATTAAAAACGGTGTTTGAGTAGTCGCAGCACCCATAACTAAGTCAATTAAACATTTATTAACGGTCTTAACCTGTACATATTTTGACCTATACAGTAATAGCCGTGGGTTGTAGTAATGTGCCTACTTGTGCCGAAGTTGTTGCACTAGCAAGGAACTGTTCAGTTAAGTAAAATAACTGAGTCACGTCTTCTTCCCCGAAGGCTAAACAGAGCCTTGATTATACTATATCGAGGCTCTGTCTAGCCTCGAAAAATCTAGTAACCTTGTGAGTTACACTAATGTTGACTAATGTTGACGGCATGGCATTTTAATTAAGCAAGAACTTACAGATTTATGTGGTTCCGAAAAATCCTTTACAATTTTATATCCAGTTTTCAATACAACATTCAACGTATCCATTCTTAACACTAAATACAATCAAAACACACGATACTGTAACTAAAATCACAATTATCCGTCGCGTATCTTTACGTCGTTTTTAACACTTTGCCAGCGGAAAACACACACTTAGCCAATAGTTCCAAAAAGATTGAAAGAACGTGGCCAGCACATGGTGTCTGTCGGTTGTAAGTTGAAAGTGTAAGAATAAGGAACTGCCCGGGATGCGAGGGGAGGGATCCGTGGGGACGTAAAAAGTTGTAGGCTCCGGTTTTGTTCGACTGCAAGGGTGCTCTACTTCGGTTTTGCTGCTACTTGCAGGAATGTAGGTGTGTTCTGGTGTTCTAGGTTATACATAATTTAGCTCTTTATGGTGTGAGAGGTTTAAATTAAAGGTTCAAAACAATTAAGGAATGCAATGTTGTAATTTGCTTAGTCCGTATCACCCTCTAACGTTCCCACTGCAGGGAGAACAAGCCTATTCTCAATAATTGAGCGTGAATGGGGTTTTTTCTACCACGGGAGCCCAATCCGTATTGATACATATCACATTTTTTTGGTTTCATGACATGCCGGTTTCCTCACGATGTTTTCCTTCACCGTTTTGAGAACATGGTATTGCAAACATCAATCTATTAAGTAAAAAATTCATTGGTGCACGTGTGGGTTTGAAACAGCGACATTCAAATATAAAGTCTGCGTCTGTACCCCTGGGCCACCACGTTCTCTCTCTCAATTTAAGTATATAGAAAATAACAAGAATTATTTGTTTACAAGTGATAGTTACCTACATACATATACTTTGATAACCTACCTGACGTAGGTATATTTCTTGGTGTATAACCATAACCACAGATTAAAAAATGTTACTTTGGTATAACTATGTAATAATTATGTAATTGCATTAATCAAAACTGGTGGAAATGAAAGTTTAGTGGGCTCCTAATTATTTAAATTTCCTATTCAAAGGTAAGCCAACAAAATAAAACTGGACGCTACAAGACCACGTGTTAATATTAATATTTATTTTGTAGCTATTCGCTTGAGCCCGTATGGTTTGTGGATCATAAACTTTCTACAATATAATAAAACTAAAATATAGTCAATGTTACGTTTATGTAACGAAACACTCTTATAATATCATTTTAAAACCTTCAGTCACATAGGAGTAGATAAGTGTAATTGAACAATTTGACAACTTATGGAGGGTATTTTAATGCTCAGGTTTTTAACTAATTAGAATTTCAAGAATTCAATTTAGTTTCACTAAAGAAATAAAGGGCCTAAATATAATTTCCATTAAAATAAAAATCATAGATTTTTTATCTATCCTACTTTTAATAGTACGTCTATGTTATTGTAATTCTAAAGTAGAGCATCCTTACTGTGCGTTGGAACCAAAGGTGGTAATAAAAAGTACCGGTCGGTGCAGTTATGTGAGGGATCACTACGCCACCAGCTTATGTAGCAGTTAGTACGAAGGCGGCGACATCGTTGTTCCGATACCTGCGTATGTGTGAGTGTATCGCAAATCGACCTCTCCTTAGTGTTAGTAGAGCAACACACCTGCCACCATTCGTCTCTACTAAGAGAAGTGCTTGGACTACAAAATTAAGAGGTTTTTGATATAATGCCTTCCAAGTAATATCTACTAGATCTACCATACTCTTACGTAGAAGAGTAGGTAGTTAGAGTTAGATAGATACGAATTACTTTTCGGACTTGAAATAACTTTTAAAGATTCGGGATATTATCATAAGAATAAGACAGACCTTATAAAAACATTTTTAAATTCCAATAAATTAAGGACATACCTATATCCAGCGCTTACATTCATTATCGGTTAATAATACCGGTAAAAATATTAAAATCATTTTTTTTAAATCTAAATATGCGACGGAACGAGCTGAGAGCTCACCTGGCAACTCCCGCCCATGACAACAGTAATGCGACAGTATATGATTTGGATCTTACACTGAGTTCATTCATTCATCCTGCTGCGTCCATCACCCGAGACGGGGATGATACTCATACTCATACTCATGATGATACGCATGTGATTTCACCGGCAGTCACACTCTTCCACTGGAACACAGTAATGCGAGCACTACTGCTTGGCGGCAGATTCCGTGGTGGCAGTACCTCTCCAGACGAACTTGGCACAAGTTTTACTGCTACTTTTGGTTGCTGCTTAAGCACCACCCAATTATTTAAAGTAGTTTATTGGTTACTTATTGAAAATTTTTTTTGTCCAGTTTGTCTCATGCTTTACACACTGGAATGTATTGCCAGTATTGTGCTCTTTTGTATTGAGTTTCAAAGAAACATCTGTTGAGCCTTTTTGTTTAGACGAAGCATTCGAGGTTCAAGCACGTGCTTGCTGAGTGACGCAGACGTTTTACAGCCTCATTTCAAAAAAGGAATTCTTGAAATACGATTATGTTCATCCATCATTTGAAAATCATTTTGATTACATAGAATCTATCTAGAAGTATATGTTAGATAATTAGGCAAGGCTTTCGATTTTATATAGAGGCTTTATGATTTTCTTGAATGCTTATGATATACTTGGGGTGTGAATATATTGTTCATTATTCTTAATTTATATTGGTTTCACTGGTTGATTACCTACCTTCCTTATTTGAATCTTATGTGAACAACCGTAACTAATATAGTATGATAAACATGTTAAGAAATCATAACGCATAATTCCGAAAGTTATAATTTAACCGTTTAAATGTGGCCCGCCATAATAATAATCATATTTTGAAGCATAACATTTGACCTGACTAGCCTAGATTCTTAATTTCCACAATATGTTTATAATCTTTCTAGATAATATCAAAGCCTTATTTATGCTCTCGATATTAATGCGTGACCCCGCCGACAAGCGCACTTGAACTGATTGACCATAATGTTGCGTTCAATTGCCCCTCTGCGCCTGCGCATTGGATCAGTGATTCATAAGACAAGTGTTTTTAATTCATATTTTTTAACATCGTTAAAACTGTAACTTCGTTGTATTGCCGATAAACAGTAGGTGGAAAGATTAATTTCATTAATAGCTATTTAATCGCGAGTTCGTTCGTGTGTGTCAGTAGTGTCATAAGAATTATTTGTACTCTTTAGACGAACTTTTTTTTTTATTATAACGTATATTTAAGCTAACATGAATTATTAAATTTTGGACATTTATTACCATTTATTTAATTTATTCTTGTGATTATGTGTTATGTTTTAAAGTTAAAGATTTTATTAATGTTCTTTGAGTAATTATTATGTTTTATTTAGAATCTAAGTCTTAATTCCTACACATGTATGTAATCATGGTTTTTTTTTTCGAAAAATAAAATGAAATTAATGAAAATGTAATGTATCTTATTTAAAGATTCAAGCGATACTTCGCGGAAATCCATGTAAATATAATCTGAAAAGGGAGTATTATTTAGTACTTAACCTCCGCTAAACTTATAAATCTTATTACGAACCCTAAAGGATACGCTTTTCTAATCACACACACACACACACACAAAATATTCATGGAATCACTCGCTCGCGATAACGTAACATAGTAACCTACAGCCACCTTATGCAAGTGAAATCATAATACTTGTATAGGTAAGGACCTAAATATCTTGAGTAGACTCCGGATTTTCATGTTGCTGGCATCCGTGGGTGAGACGTTAAATCCTTACACTGCGGCTTGAATCTTCTCATACTTCGGCAAGGATGGTCGTATTTCTATTGGTAATGGGGCGAATGAAACCATTTTACACTAGGTGGGCAAAGTAGTTCAGTGACTTTAGTCACAAAAAAAGCTGTACTACTAAAATAGTTTTCGTTTAGCTATGCCTGTCAGTCTCCTGGGAATATTGGTGATAACGGTTTTCTGTGTTTCTTTACCTGTCTTCGTTGGAAACGCAATTTTTAAGGTGTATTTAGGTAGATATTTTTTTTAGTAGATTAATAAGATGTAGGTACTAAATTCTAACATGTTTCGTTCAACAAGGGCCTAACTACCTACGGTTTCTCAAAAATTTAGTTATTAGGTTATACTGCCACTGAAAAACTAAAGCGTTGTAGGTAAATGCTTAAAAAAAGGCTAAAGGTTAGAAGCTAGGCTAGCTAAGTGCGGTTAAAGCGTACACCGAGGGTCCTGATCACCTAATTGTGATTTAATTACTTGTTGGAAAATCTGCCACAGTAACAATAAAACATTTCCAGCTCACTCCGGCATAAGGTTAAAATACAGTAGCCCATTAACGGTATAACAGACAGGCAGAAGGTGCATAAAGCATCAGTATGAAGGTGCATAAAGTGGTTAGAATTTTCCACGCAACTTTTTTTGAATTGTATCTTCTTCTTAGTCGTGGACTTCATAGCTAAAGGTTGTATCTAGTATGAATATTCACGAATATTTTTAATAGGTTTATATATTGGGTGTGTGAATATGACTCCGCCCTTTCTCAACAGATGTCGTTTTTAGTATTGTTTACGTGTACTAATAAATGACCATACTTGTATTCGATAGTACTGAATGTCAGCTATCTAACGCATTTTATGATATTTGGTTGAAGTGTAAGCAACAATTGTTTTCACCTTTTCGAAAATGTCGGTTTTTATTCCAAATAAACGTCATTTGCGGGAAGTGTTATTACATTATTTTATTGCGAAGAAAACTGCAGCGGAAACTTATCGTTTGCTTGTGGAGATTTATGGTGAGCATGCTCCGTCTAATACAACTTGCAAGGAATGGTTTCGACGATTTCAAAATAACGATTTTAGTACTGAGGATAAAGAACATGGAAAACCACCAAAAAAATTTGAAGATGCTGAATTGGAAGCATTATTGGCGGAAGATTCTTGCCAAACTCAATCAGAATTAGCTGCAGCATTAAATGTTGATCGTTCAACTGTTGCAAAGCGTTTACAAATGATGGGAATGATTCAAAAAGCCGGTGACTGGGTTCCACATGATTTAAAAGAAAGAGACATGGAACGTCGGAAAACCATTTGTGAAATGCTGCTTCAAAGACAGCAAAGAAAAGGATTTTTGCATCGGATAGTCACAGGAGACGAAAAATGGATACGCTACGAAAATCCTAAACGCAAAAAAGCTTGGGTGAAACCAGGCGAACCAGGCCCATCACAGCCAAAAATAAATATTCACTGTGCCAAGGTCATGCTCTGTATTTGGTGGGATCAGAAAGGTATTGTATATTATGAGTTGCTCAAACCCTCTGAAACTATTAATGGAGAAGTTTACCGACGACAACTAATGCGTTTGAAGCGAGCCATAGAAGAAAAACGACCAGAATGGGTGAATAGACATAACAAATTAGTTCTTCAGCATGACAATGCCAAACCGCATACCGCAGAAGTCGTAAAAAGATATTTAGAGGGACAGGACTGGGAAGTGTTACCCCACCCGCCATATTCACCAGACATAGCTCCTTCGGATTACCACCTATTCCGGACGATGCAGACAGACCTTACTGGAGAAAAGTTTACTTCATGTGAAAGTATCAAAATTTGGATTGACAACTGGATAAGCTCAAAAGACCAGGACTTCTTCCAGCAAGGAATACGAAAACTACCTGAACGATGGGCGAAGGTTGTTGCTGCAGATGGAGCATACTTTCAATAATTTTTTTTTTTAATTTTGTAAGCGAACAAATGTGTTTTATTTTGACAAAAAGGGGCGGAGTCATATTCACACACCTATTATAATTCTTGTTCTATATTAAATACAATGAATTTTAAAAGACAAACGTTATGTCAGCTTTTAAGCGTCTTGCAGTTAAACAAATTGCCGTCCTGAAGCACAAGTCAGTCGTCGTTTATAGTTAATTAAATGTTACGATTTAATAGCTAAAAATAAAATGAACTATTTCAATTAAATCTTTGATTTACGAACAGTTAAGGTACAAGATGTGCCAGATTCTCAAAGTAATCTTAGTGAACCAGTGTTGATCACGTCTCAAATAGGTAGCAATTTGTTATAGTTTCTTATGGAATTTTATGTCCACCCTGTTTCAAGAGATTAGTGAAAATTGAACACATTCAATCTTCTGGTTATAAGGCGTCGTGGAATTTTAAAGCTAGATTATTTAGTGTTTTTTTTTACTATTGATTAATTTTATGCCGGTTTTCCTGCTACAGTTATGAAGGCATGTAACAGTTGATGTGCTGAATAAGGAGCGCTTGTTTTTCCATTTTGGTAGAAGTGAAACTACACGTTTTATGAGTTCCGTAAATGTTCCAACTACAGAGATACAGGTGTACTCTTAACAAGCGAGAGTAATGCCGGTAAAATGAGTTTGTCGTCTAACCCAATCCGATTGGCATAAGTTACATGTCTTCGAACTTTTAGCCTGCGCTTAAATTGCAGAGTCTTCATCGAATTCATCATCATCAAATAGTATACCGCACGTGCACTTTTCAAGCGCAAAAATTTTTAATCGTCTCTTACTCTTTTTTGTAATCTTTACAACAAGATAAAGTGGTTGATACGGTCTTCGCCACTAATTGTAGGAACACTGGACTAGCTTTTAAGAACAATATTGTTTGATTAAATGTATGCTATATTAGCGTTCGTATAAACAAAGTATGTTCGCTACTTAGCTAAATTAGCGAATAATAAGGAAGACATGCCAATCCTCAAGGGAGGCAGCTGATGGCAAACCGGCACAGCCTCCCGTTACGGCCGACCGTTAGTGTAATCGCGGCAATATGGAACTCGTGCTATACCTACATAAATCTACTAGGATCTACGATAGAGAATCAATTCATCTTGAAAATTAACTAGTAAGTAGACGACGAAAAGACATAATTTTTTTGTCTGTAAGTTGCGAGCTGTGGTGGCCAACATGGCTTATCGACTAAGATAACCAAGACCGACATAACATGCCCTAAGCACGGAAATCTAATGCTAAACGGTCAACCATCCTACTATTGACCAAGCGAAGAGTTGCCTTACTCTTATGATCCGTAAAGAACATCCAGACAAGCTTCGCCACGAGCGTTTCAAATTAATGGTTTTAGTACAAAGTAGATAATTATAAAGTACTTATATTTGTTATACATTACATGCACCTATTCGAATATGATAGTATAAAATGTAGCGGAGTTCCTTCACAACTTCCTTTATCGAATTTACCGAATGATCACTTTCGAGTCGTGACTGTTACTAAAATTGAAAGGCAAGCAAACTTAGCCGTCATTCAATCCTACTAGGAGTACTAAGTTTGCTTGCCGTTGAGTGATGAGCATAAAGTTTTGTTCTCGAGTCTTGTGCGTTTGTTGTGATTCTACCACCTGTGATACAGGTTATCCTAGTGCACAGGTGTAATTCTTTTTATTTTGAAGTATTAAGCTATTTGAATTAGTCACAGATGTTAGCACATTTTCAAGATAAAAGCAAGTGCCTAGAAACTCACTGTATTCAACTTCCACGATAGCTCCTCTATCACCTGCACCCATCCGACATGGAAACTCGCCACCCTGGGCTTTTGCTGCACCATAACTGAATAGTTCGTTTCTGACTTTTCACAATTATTTTCTCGCCTTAAGCACGGTTTCTCACTGTTCACAACACAATCGCCTTCCAATACAAACATTGGCTCTGGAGACGTCATATTGACATTTTGTGCGTTCGAATTCAGAATCGCATCCATACGACGCCAATCCAACAAGCGTCACAATGAAACTGAATATTAATTATTAATAGCGTCACAAATAAATTGTGTTACTGCAACTAAATAAATAGTAACAGTTATGGATGATAGTAGTAATCGTGTTATTTCAAAGATACGAGAACGCGGTTAGTTAATGGGGTCAAAGATTATTCTCCGGCATCCTTTAATTTGTATTTATTGTAAAATTTTAAGGTGACTATTTACAACTTTTTAGCACGGATGATTCGATGCGAAGACTTAAGATACAAAAGGCTTTCTTGTGAATTTTTCTTGGAATTTTCGAAAGCTCAAAAGCGTTGTGCCAGTGATGAATTCGAGCAAAAAACGCAATTCAATTGCAATGCGATGAAACAAAAACATCGTCAGTCGAGTGAGATTGTTTCGATTGATTCCATTGACCTCAATGATCGATAACGTTAACCGTACGTTTGCGACGATGTTTTCATCAGTGATGCCGTGATCATTGGGTGTAAGAGTCGATCAAAACAACCGGTGCCGCGGAAACTACACGGAAGTGGGGCACACGAGAAACTCGCAACTTTAAATTCACAACCGGTGCGATGCGACCTTCAAATTTGAATAAAACGAAGAGCCAAATGTTACGATGTGAAATTTACCTTTTATTTCAGACTGTTATCAACTAACCTTTTTTTTATGTCACGGAACTGATTGGACGAGCTGAAGGACTTTAACTCCGAAAATTAGTCCACTGACTATATATATTTATATATAATATCCCATGATTAAGAAGTATACGCATATCATTTCTCCTCGGCTCATAACAAGTGCAATACGATTTCGGTCCTGTCCGACCGAAGTATAAGAGGACCCAAGTCGCATCCTTTTGCACCCTACACCCGAGAGGGGGATGTTACTCTTGACCGGAACACAGCAGTACGAGTGCACCGTTGCTTGGCGTGGAGGCAGTACTTCTCCGGGCGAACTTCGCACAAATTGTTCTATTGCTACTTTAGTTGTAGAGCTTGCTCCTTTAGCACCACCACGTGTAGGGACTCTAAAGATATTCACCTACTGACGCGAGCAACTGGACCACCTATTCGTGTAATAACTGTCTGAAACAAAAGGTTGCATATTTCCAAGACTGTTATTGATCCATCATTGTGATGAGGTGATATTTCTCTCTCTCTATACTCATCTCTCTCTATATATCATCTATACGTTCGAACAATACTCTTGTCGTTCAATGAAGTTTTCAAGTAGTTGAAACATCTATTCCAATTGGCGAATGAATACTGAAGGTTAATGATAATTACCGACACTAAAAAAACAACAATTTACAATATAAATCTGCTATACTGTAGCATTTGCATCCGCAATTGGAACTGTTTCATGTTTAATTATTGAGGCACGGTCGTTCAAAGGAAGTTTTGTAAGTACTAAAATTGGTAGACAAAACTGTAATGCTCTCGATAGCTCTAATAGTTTTATTTCTGTGAAAAGCAGACGTTCAATTTCAATTACTATGGAAAATTTCCGTCTCTTTTGCGTCTTAAATATGTGAAAAATATTTCGTAAGGATATAATGTATTATTTCAGGTTTGAACAATGATCACAGATACTATATACCTACTATGACGCGATACTTTGTTGCGCGATGTGATGGCGTCGTTTCGTTAAGAACTTTGAGTAGGCCGGCCAATCTTACTTTCACCATAAAATTATGGCTTTCCTTTAGTTATGAATCTAACAAAATATTATGAAACGTTTAACCAACCATTGCACTATCATTAATAACGTGTGAATTGTGTGAAATTAGTTAATGTTTTTAAACAATATTTTTAGTATCAAAGCTCATTTATTGCAGCTCTACCTTTACAAGTATTTGTGTGACGAACATACATGACTGATCTGTGTCTGGGTTTTCATATATATTATACTCGTATGCATGTATTTAGGTACAATAAAAAAGTGTTTTATATGTATACTATCAGTAATTTAGTTCCCATAGTAAAAAATATGTTTAGTTTGGGGCTAGATGCCGGTGGGTATAATATCTGTAAAGATTTATTCATTATTATCTATACATATAATAAAACTGTAGACTTGCCGTGTCTGTACATTAAAGATTTTTGCAAAATAATAACTGGGAGACGTTAGGAATAAGTAATAGAACGTAAAAAAGCAATTTTTGTAATTTTTGTCTGTTTGTCTGTTTGTCTGTTTGTCTGTATGTTTGTGCGCACTTTACGCAAAAACCATAGATAGTTATCAAAATCTAGGTACTAACAAATGTTAAGCTGAGTCTCGAATAATGAATAGGGTTTATTTTATCAAAATCGACTTACAAAATAAAAAGTTATTCAATGTTTTATTCAAAACTGTTTGTGCGCACTTTACGCAAAAACCATAGATAGTTATCAAAATCTATTTACTAACAAATGTTAAGCTGAGTCTCGACTAATGAATACCGTTTATTTTATCAAAATCGACTCACAAAATCAAAAGTTATTCAATGTTTTATTCAAAATTTTAATTTGGGTACACGCGCCTGCCGAATCCTTCATGCTTGACTCGGTGTGACTGGCCGGTGTATTGCAGCATGAATACGAGCAGGCGCTTGAATGCAGATGACACATTTAGTCGAAGTTTGGGTTAGTTAATTAGGCAATTAGTTTAAAGGCAGTTTAGTTTTTCTTTGTATTTTGAACTGCGAAAGGTTGATTAAGTTTGATTACGAGTTAAGCTGCCTGTCAAACGAGTCATTTACTTGATGGAGACCTACATTACACTGGAGTAACGCCATGGCCGTATATCCGGCCGAAAATAGCCGCATAGGTAAATCTTCTTCAGGGTACATCATCATCATCATCATCAGGGGCGAAAGTACATAACCTTTGCGACATTTGTTATCGATTTTGCTGATATTATCTGGACATTCAGATGCAGCACATATATTGAAAAAGTATCATTATAAATTAGCGGAAGTCTGTCAAAGAATATGCAGCTCAACAATGATAACGAAACATAAATCGATGCTTGCTAGCTATCTTTTTTTTTCTGAGTTAGTTACGTATCGAGCTGAGGGCCCACCTGGTGGTAAGTGGCGACCCACACCCATGAAAACAGTAATGCGACTCAGTATAAGATTTGGATCTTAGACTGAGTCGCACTCTTCCTGCTGCGACCATCACCCGAGACGGGGATGATATGTCTCATACATTCGTATGAGACATATCATCCCCGTCTCGGGGTAATGCAAGCACTACTGCTTGTGTGATTCCAGGTGTCGTGGCAGTACCTCGCAGGACGAACTTGGCACAAATTCTACTGTTACTTTTTGGTTGCTGCTCTAGCACCACCAGAGGGTACGTGTAGGGAATCAAAGGATACACCCCTGCGGACGCGAGCAACTAGATCCAATAAATTGGTACGGGGAACTTATTTCTCACCAAAGCCATCTTGACCCAAATACGCAACCGAAATAAAATTTCTCCCTCTGTTTCCTAATTGGGTAAAACAGCTATACACATAGTTACATGAAACTAAAACCGCCAACAAAATATTTAAAATCCCAAAAACTTGGAAGTCTTGGAATCTGGAACTTGAAACTTGAAGCCCAGTTTGCAACATTTCTAGAAATAGCGACAAAGCAAAGGTTCTACGTGATTGTGCTTAGTAGTATGGGATCAGTGCACAATGGCAACCCGTAAAGCAGTAAAAGCGATGGACCGAACTCACTGCGATATATTAGATCCGCCTATAGATATCACCATGCTCTTATGTGGTGTTTATAAATGGAGATACAAAGGTTGATGAAATTAACGCATGTCTTAATGTTCGAGTCTGTGGGACAACGTTATACCAATGCATTGAACACTAAGCATGCGGCCACACACCTCCTGTGTATTTAACACTGTTTTGTCACTTCAGGACTTATTTCATATGTGTATGATGATCTAACAACACTGATACAACATTGAGCAGTATCCCAGGGAATGGCATTGAACACCATTCGACATCATTAACAGATTAGTGGAACAATAAGACGATTTTTTTTGTCAATGGGTAAATACTTTGCGTATACCTTGGGGAGGCGTGAGGTTATGTGTGACTCACCCCCAACACTACTCAGAAATAGCAGTACTGGGGAAATACACACTAAACCCCCTTGGTGTTCCCGCACTACGCCTTCACGCTTGGGCTACGGTTACGGTAGCGGCCCCAGCGACGTTGGTCTACGCGTATCGGGACGATGTGTAACTCCCTGTGGTGGCGTGCCCGAAACACGAAGCACGCCATCCCCCTGTGGGTACCTCATCCGTCGGACGGCAGATTCCCCGGATCTACCACCAGGAGGTTCCCGTTAGGTTGGCAGGCGGCGCTCATGCGCCTGCCTACGCCGACCCACTCTCCTGCGTCAACCAGGGTGAGGAGATTCTTCCTCCCTCACCCTTTCGGCTGCTTCCTTCTGGGAGGTTACTTCCTTGCAGAAAGACTGAGCTGCCACCCAAGATCTCCCGCTGTCAATCATGGATGAGACCATAGTTGACAGCGAAAAGTTTCTGCCTATAGCCGCGGTCAGGCGGGAACAATAAGATCCTACCATCTATCCCATCGAATGTTTAAATTTCTAGAGTGCATCTGGACTCCCATCACACAATATATTAAACTAAATGTCGGAGTGCCCATTGCTCTTTTATAAATTTATGTCTTCCTAAATTATGTTACGGCACCAAATTGAAAGTCAAGAGTTTAGAGAATTCCTCTCATTCCTATCAACTGTCCATTTAGTTTTAAACGCATTCAGTCTCCGGTGAGCCTATGTTCCGCAGTGATCAGACGTAGTCCTTATATTGAGTTGCTTTTTGCACAGTCCGCCTTAGCAATTCAAATATTTTTTATGCGCACGTTCCTGAAATATCCTGCAAATGCGACTTCTATAGTATAGTTTACAGAGAAGCATTATTGTAAAATATACATTTGCAATGGTTGCAGTTTCACGTACGTAGTTCATCATCCAATCAAGTCTTTAACCTTCCCAGTTAACAAAACCCAAGTAATATCGTAAGAATCCAACGGAAATAAAGTATTTTGAGATTTAATTATAACACAATTTTAATTTTTTTTTTTTTTTTTTTATGTGAATTTGTGACGGAACGAGCTGAGGTCCCACCTGATGGTAAGTGGCGACCCTCGCCCATGACAACAGTAATGCGCGCGACTCAGTACGAGATCCAAATCTTTACTGAGTCGCATTCATCCTGCTGCGTCCATCACCCGAGACGGGGATGATACGTCTCATGCGCATGTGATTTCACCGGCAGCCACACCCTTCCACCGGAACACAGTAATGCGAGCACTACTGCTTGGCGGCAGATTCCAGATGTGGTGGCAGTACCTCTCCGGACGAACTTGGCACAAGTTCTACTGCTACAAAATACAAAATAGTAACGACGTAGGATAGAAATATAATGTGATTATAGGCTGGGATAGATCTAAGTCCACGCGGACGAAGTCGCGGGCACAGCTAGTTTACTAAATATAATTTAAAAATAATAGAGTTAAATACGATGTAAACGTTATACTCGTTAATTTTTTAGTAAAAAAAACTATTCGGTCTCTTGGGGCAATTAAAAAAGATTAAATTAATCACTTCCCATTAAACGGATTTCTATAATCACCGGATGTTTTGTAATATGTATTAATTGGCATCTCTGCAGTTTGTTGGCATCTTGTTGGCCTAGTACAAGTAGCGAATGTTTAACTGCGTATTTTCTCTTGCTTAGTGTAATGTTACGTGAGTCTTAATATATTAGTTGGATAAATGTTTTAATGAAAAGTGAAATAACGACAATGATCTGAGAGTGGTCATACCAGTTATATAGGCTCAAAATGTGAGAGCAATCTTTCACATGGTCAAAGCCGTCTAGAAAGGTATATACATAATAATATTTATTGCTAAAAAACACGCAAAATATAAAGTACTAAATATTAAGATTTAATTTCCTTAGCCGTCTGATATGATACGTGATCGAAGAATATGTAAAAATCTGTAAAATTGATTCAGATTTGCTTCAGATTTTTGTGCTTTGGCAAAGCTACCGAGCCATGACAAATTGGTTTCCCAAAATACATAATAATAATTCGCTTCCGCGGTAATTTTTAATATACGACATTCATGTTCACTTTCTACCAAATTATACGTTTTTGAAGCGACTATATAGATTACTCCTGAACATGATTTTGTCATTTGTCGGCTTTCAAACGTAACACGATACTAACATTAGCTAGAATTTTACAGAACAGAGTGCAACAAAGGGTCCATTACTACGTACAAAGGAAACTTACATTTGTCGTAGGTGGGAGTGGGAAAGACATTTTTTTGTAAATATCATTTGCCACCCTCTACTAACTATCAATGGTATCAAGCAAAGCCAAACTGGCAGAAGCTAATGTAAAATAGGTATTTTTGTAAACCAGGGTACCAGGATGTTAGGCCGATCGAGGTGAAACACGTATTATTACTATTCAATGAACAATGCTTTCCAAGTTGCGGTAGGTAATCTCTTTAAACCCCGTTTAGATGTCTACTCACTCACTACTTATGTGATAATGACATTTATTGGAAAGACACGCTTGTGTGTAGTAGTTGTATGGAAACTACGAGTAGACGATTCATTTTTATTTTATGAAGCATATCATCATCAAACGTATTTGGAACCAGTGGCGCTACAAATAACTATATTGATGGTACATATAGATGTTTATTTATTTATTTTTATTGCAAAATTTCTTACTCGAAAATCAGGTCCTAAAGATACAGGTAGTTCAAGAACAGACGGGAAAGAAATCTTTTCTGTCTCTCTGTGACGCTAAAGGAACGAAGTATGCCAAAAAAAGTAGGCACTCGGCATAACTTTTTAGACATTTCGTTGATAGAAGTTCAATCTTGGATGTTGGATTATTATGGAATGACTTATTTCACTGCTGAATGCTAGCAGAGCCTCATTCTTGGAAAGTCAGATGTGGCGGCAAGCTCACCACTCGTCACGTCTACGTTTACATGACAGTTTAAGGTGAAAAATGGCCGTATGAAGCTCGTAATGTACCGTAAAGCGGACACTTAAAAATATATATATTACTTACGGGATTTTATCAGAGACCAACAGAAATACAAAGTAGGTTATGCATGATAATAAAAATCATATAACGCTGCTACGAAAGGCAGTCACATTCGAGTTATTAACGATTTAAAGTTTCAATCGGATTACTGTCTTTTAAATAACGTCCGAGTTGAAAAGTACCTACTCTTGAAGCTTAGAGCTCTTATGAAGTATCAATTGGCTTCAAATCAAATATTTACTGTATTGCTAATCCACTTTCCAAATGCTTAGAGACCTACCCAGAAGAGATTACATGAATAATTTGAAGGCATTTGAACTTAAGAAGAAATGTCCCGACTATATTGACTTTACCAAGAAAATAAAATCCAAAAAACATCGTAAACGACCTTTATTTATATTTTATTGTAAAAATTTACCATAGAAAGTAGTTTTAACTCAAATAAAAAATAACAGGATGAGAGGAAATAATTGCTAAGCTAAACACCGTTGGGTTTGTGCAAGGTGAAGTTACTTTCACGCCAAGCACTATATTAAATCTAGTAGAGTAGAGCCGTTAGTGAGAAACAGAAATGGACAATTAGACACATAAAGATACCGCTTTCCTGTGCCTTTTTGGTCAGATGAATAAAAATAAACATCACAAACCGTACTTAAATTTCCAAAATACTAATACAGGTTGAAAATGGTCCGTGGAACTAAAAAACACCCTTGACGGCGATTGGAAATTACGAAAAACAACTGCAAACGTTTAAAAAAATCGAAGAGCAAACTTTTGATTTGTGGTCTTAATTTTACTGTTCGGGATATCTTGTGTATACAGAATGACCTATCATAATATGTTTTATCTTGTCATCACATTCACAAGAGCGGGAATCTAGTGCACTGCATCTCTAATGTACTGGACTGAACAGTTATAATAGCCATGCCAGGAATGTGTTTAATGGCTTTAATGTTAGATGAAATTAAGACATCATTTGCGTTGATAAGAGGTCACGCCAGAAATTACAAGACCATAACTGAAGCTGTGCATGTATCTCAGTTAAAAATGTATAAAATAGTTGTAAAGCTGATCGTATCTTTTATGAGCTGGATGAACGTAACAAAAGCAGCTCTTTGACGTAATGTGTTTTTTTTTTCTCTTACTTTTGTATAAGGAGCTGGTGAAAAGGAATTTGTAACCGCAGGCCTAGTCGCAACAAGTCTAACCACAGGACATGAATTTAATGGACTCGCCACAATGGAGATGTGGGAGACTTAGCGACGACACGACACTGCTAGCAATAGGGTCAACGTTCGACATGTGTAAACAAAAACAGCTTACAGAAATAGTCGAAGGGTTTCCCAAAGAGAGCGAAAGATATAAGCTAAATAATTTATGACTATTCGTGCGTTATATCCTAATAAGTTCTAAATAATCCTCAAACTCGAACTGCTAACTAGCTTTGTCCTTACTTTATAATACAAGTGATTTTACAATAATTATAAACCTAGTAACCAAATAAACCAAATAACCTGGTTGAAATGGTACTCTTAGAAGTAAAACTAAAGTGTAAAACTGCAACAAGTTTAGTTTAAAAGGATATTTATTCCAGTATAATTTAGAAAACTAAATTTTTCTAATCAGTTTTGATACAACGCTTGCAACCGGTAGAATGTTGGTATTTTCACAGACATAAGTACATCTTGATGATATCTTAATATGTTTTGTTACTCTGATGTAACTCAGACATACATCCCCAAAATATTTAGTTTTAAACATATAACATGCGTTGTATGTTTAAAACTAATGTTATTACATAAAACACAGGTTAGTCTGAAAACTTCTGATCATAAGTAGATAGAATAGCTTATCTTAATTGCTATCAAGATGAGGGACTGGCTTTAACAGGTAGCTACATTTTATTTCTAGCTCCTTCACGCCACACTAGTTAATACTAGTGTGGCTACTAGTTAATACACTAGACAATACTCTAGACAATATGATATTGCGATTAATCAGATGTATCGTTATTGGAATGTGTTATCATCATCGAGACGGGTTGTACCCGTCAAAACACAAGCTATTTGAGACGATGTGTTAATGACAGCGAGTGTTTGTTCCTCAAACATCGGTTAGCGCTTCCAACCACGCTAAATAACTAGATATGTTTGCAGTATCAACAACAGACGGATGAATGACGTCGTAGTTGATTATATGAATAATATACTACTACTACTATAGTGGGACATTTTCGGCTAACAATATAAATATTTAATTATCGTTGTTTCATGAGTGTCAAATCAACATGTTAAATATATAAGAAAAACATGTGGGATTGATTTTATACGGGTTTTATGGTGAAATATATTAGGGCTTCGTAACATTGCGATATTTATTACTAATCTCTTTGGCGAATTGCTGCAAATATTACACATATCTACACAATTTTATAAACCATTTTTGACCCCATTAACGAGCAATATGAACAGAATAAAGTAACTGTTCTGACTTTACAGAATATCACTGGCACTTATCACTTTTATTAGTTTAAGAATAACACAGGCACTTAAGTATTTCACTTTTTAAGTCATTATTTGGTCACGTTTATTAGATCACAAATACTACATGTGTCGACCGGTGCCCGTTTAAGGAAACTATCTGAATACTACCCACTCTATGTATTAAATGAAGAACTATCCTTATTGTTATTTTTAGAGTTATTAGTATTAGTCTACTCATGGACTTAAGCTCCTCCCATTCAGCGCTACTGAGTCCGATCTTCAGTTCTTTTCATCAACTTTCTTCAGTCACTTTCAGCAAGTCGTCACTTCACCTGGCTGACGGGCCTTGGCTTACTCGCGTTGTTCAAGTTAAGGCAACAAGAGAGTATAAATTGTACAGAGTTTAAAAGTAAACGAGTTCATGAATAAAATCCATCAATTAACTGAACCCTTAATCTCAGTTCAAAATAACTTAGCTTTACTAATCGCGAATCAAAATGAAAACGGTAAATTCAGCACTTAGTAATCTCAGTCATACTACAGGAGTGTGGGAGTGTAAGCGTTTGTTTATTTTCATTGTTCATTTGAGAAATAGCAAGCTCGAGAAGTGTATTCTCAACAGTTTTATTCATATAAAAATTGCGAATTATCAGTTTACAAGAAACCTGCAGAAATTTTATACTTCTATTATAAAATTGAAAATGCTATTTGGTAGGAAAGAACGAGTATTACCAGGAATAGAAACAATGGCAAAAATAAATAAAACTATTAAAAAATGATGGAAATGTTACATTGCGCTGTCAGCGAAAGGTTACTGTATGGTAATTTTACAATTAGAAATCAGGGGCTTGTACCGTTTTGACGCATCCAGCCAGAGAAGTGATGCAACTGTTTTTGCAGCTATAGTCTACTATCAAATAATACTTACATACCTACGTATGTTATGTAGCCGTACGTGCATGTCATCATCAAGTAATACAAGCTAAAATTAACAGTTTCATTTCATAATCCGGAGAAAATCCGGTTTCCTAAATTTGCCATGTGGTAAAAATAGCCCAGCCAACGCAGCGTGCCACCTAAACCAACAAGTTTCTCGATTAGATGGAAGTATGACACAATAAAATAAACCACTTCCACTTTTAAAAAATAATTTCTCTTTCATTTCCCACCTACATTTTCTAACGTTATAATATTTTTCTTTTCTTCTTTGTTATTTAGCAAGTTTGATTTTTTAAGCACTCTTTTTAATTTTAATTTTTCCGGTTGAAAGCTATTTATGAAGATCTGTTCAGGTGTTTGAAGATCACTAATTCATTACTATTCATCAAGTGGAGAGTTTTCTCATTTTGCATAAAATTTGTTTGTGTATTTGTTATGTGGTATCTTGTGCCAATTGTGAACCGATTTTGGTTAGTCTTATTTTACTATCTGAGTGCTCCTTCAAGGATTAGCCATAGACACATAAGAACTGACTTAAATGCAAAAAAAAAACAAGAGTTGAAAATATTAAAATAGGGTTTTTGATCTTAAGTTAACAAGAGGTGATCCAAAAATAAAATATGAATGTTTCAATTATCAACTCGAAATATTATCAATCTTGGGATGTTCTTATTGCTATAAAATTATATGAACTCATGTCTCAATATCGAATTTAGTAAATAGAATAAAATATGTAAACAGGACCTCATTTTGCAATGATGGATTGCGAAGTATCCAATCCAACCTTCAATTTGTTCAAGATCTAGTTCTTAGCAAACAACCTTGCATCATCTAAATATTAATCCAAGTACTTTATGTCAAAGTATGTAATAAAAATATGTTTCGTTGAGGCTGGGTAACATGTAATATCAATTAAAAGTTATATAAAAATGCTAATCTTTATATAAAAGTGGGACAGTTTTCGGTCACATTCATTCGTTTAACTTCCTTGGACCGTGAGAATGTTTCTTGTTCTCGGAACTTGCTGACATCACACCGCAACAATGATTGAGTTAGAATGTCACTTTATGCAGGAAAGTATAATGTTTATTTGAAAACAAATTGACAGCTTTTTTAATTTATCTACTTGGACGAGAGGGTAGGAAGATATTAATAAAAAGACGATTTAAAAAGTAGATTGCGTTGCGGAACTAATAAAACACTGTCTGATTCGGTGTTCGAAAACTCCGACAGTAGATTTCGATTTTTTCGCTACCTATAAAACATCGTATATTCTAGCTACAAGCTACCTACCTACAAGCTTTTTGCACGGCGCACAAATGGGGCCGTATCGAGTGTATGAGCTCTTAGACAAAGGCTAAGGAAAAATTCCCGCTGTTTCACTTTTCTAGTTTCGTGAGACGCCATACAACACACAATGAGGACTGACTCGAAGTTAGAACGAAAGAGTTTTGCGCTTCGCCGGCCCGATCAATAGCAGTTGTATACATCTGTGATCATTTCACAACTTAAAGTTGCTGATAATTTTTACCAAAATTTATTACTATTTACTTATTAACTTTTTCTGAAACAATTACATAGTTTAAGACCCCTTTGTGACTCTGATAACGTAGATTAGCATATAATACTGCACCGATCGTGCCTATGAAATTTCAGTTTTAAAGTTATCGATCCGATCGATTTTAATAGGAATTCTAAATTAAAATAAATGGGATTTGATAACTAATTAATAAAAAGGATTTTAGGATTATAACAATTAAGGAAACAATTGTGAGGTTCAAATTTCCCGAACGAAAGTGATTAAAACAGTAATACACAGTACGTTCGTTAGTTGTGATGTATCCGTTATACGTCATTGATATGCGTGCTGATTGAAAGTGTTTTTCAAGATTTACAAGTTATATATATACTATAAATTAGAAATAATAGCGGTGTATAATTAGGAATAATAGCCACATCGTTATTTTTTCTAAAATAACAAAACTCAAAGAATATTGAATAAATCAGAAATAGCGAATCGAAAAATAAAAAATGTGAATTAATTATTATTACTTTAATTTGAATTTAGAATTCCAAAATAAAACATAGCTATTACAAGTGGCCAGTCACGAGTCAATAGTACGTGAGGGCACAATTCGTAGCGGCGGATAATTTTGACTTATATTTTTATTACTTCAAACAATTTATAGACGAACAACTTATTAATTATTCATTGACAAACGGAGAATTATAAATAAAAATTTAGTAGACTTGAGTTTTGACCAGAAACGCATTAAAAAGACAATGATGAGCAATATTATACTTCAATAGCCTTGAGACTCAGATGAATTTCATCAATAACTAATAGGTGTGTGAATATGACTCCGCCCCTTTTTGTCAAAATAAAACACATTTGTTCGCTTACAAAATTAAAAAAAAAATTATTGAAAGTATGCTCCATCTGCAGCTACAACCTTCGCCCATCGTTCAGGTAGTTTTCGTATTCCTTGCTGGAAGAAGTCCTGGTCTTTTGAGCTTATCCAGTTGTCAATCCAAATTTTGATACTTTCACATGAAGTAAACTTTTCTCCAGTAAGGTCTGTCTGCATCGTCCGGAATAGGTGGTAATCCGAAGGAGCTATGTCTGGTGAATATGGCGGGTGGGGTAACACTTCCCAGTCCTGTCCCTCTAAATATCTTTTTACGACTTCTGCGGTATGCGGTTTGGCATTGTCATGCTGAAGAACTAATTTGTTATGTCTATTCACCCATTCTGGTCGTTTTTCTTCTATGGCTCGCTTCAAACGCATTAGTTGTCGTCGGTAAACTTCTCCATTAATAGTTTCAGAGGGTTTGAGCAACTCATAATATACAATACCTGTCTGATCCCACCAAATACAGAGCATGACCTTGGCACAGTGAATATTTATTTTTGGCTGTGATGGGCCTGGTTCGCCTGGTTTCACCCAAGCTTTTTTGCGTTTAGGATTTTCGTAGTGTATCCATTTTTCGTCTCCTGTGACTATCCCATGCAAAAATCCTTTTCTTTGCTGTCTTTGAAGCAGCATTTCACAAATGGTTTTCCGACGTTCCATGTCTCTTTCTTTTAAATCATGTGGAACCCAGTCACCGGCTTTTTGAATCATTCCCATCATTTGTAAACGCTTTGCAACAGTTGAACGATCAACATTTAATGCTGCAGCTAATTCTGATTGAGTTTGGCAAGAATCTTCCGCCAATAATGCTTCCAATTCAGCATCTTCAAATTTTTTTGGTGGTTTTCCATGTTCTTTATCCTCAGTACTAAAATCGTTATTTTGAAATCGTCGAAACCATTCCTTGCAAGTTGTATTAGACGGAGCATGCTCACCATAAATCTCCACAAGCAAACGATAAGTTTCCGCTGCAGTTTTCTTCGCAATAAAATAATGTAATAACACTTCCCGCAAATGACGTTTATTTGGAATAAAAACCGACATTTTCGAAAAGGTGAAAACAATTGTTGCTTACACTTCAACCAAATATCATAAAATGCGTTAGATAGCTGACATTCAGTACTATCGAATACAAGTATGGTCATTTATTAGTACACGTAAACAATACTAAAAACGACATCTGTTGAGAAAGGGCGGAGTCATATATCAATATATTAAATACTCGCGAAAGGCTTAGTCTGCGGTGTAAGCCACAGTCTTCGAGGGTATATCTTGAGAAGAATTTTGGGCTGCTTCCTAAAGTATTGATGATTTTGAATGATAACTAGCTTGATCAAATTGACTGTATGAATAACTTTTCTCCACAGTGATAATTTTAACTGAAAATGACAAATTAATTTTTATATCATTGACAAAGAATTTCTTAATACTTAAAAAAGAATTGGAAAGTCTCTTTTTTTAATTTGTATGTTAAGCTCTGGAATTATTAAGAAAACTGAATAATATTTTCAATTTTAATTTAACGGGCCAGGGTAGGATGCACCTTCATTATTGTACGTTAACTCAAGCGACAACGAACTGGAGCAAGCAAAATGTCATTATGACCTCCGATTGCTGGTCCCAATCGACACAGAATAATCGTAGACATGCGTGGGCCATCAATCTCCCATCGTTCATGCCGTACCTCTATCAAGCCATACCTCAATCACCGGTTCGCCTCCATGCCAGTGTTCGTGCAGACACATGGTGCTTAAATCGAATGAAAGTGGGTTATCGTTCATATAAAAAGTATGGTCATTTACAATTGCGTATAAGAACTCGGTAATTGCCGACTCTCGTTCGGAGAGTGGATCAACCGTGAATCAATGGATTTCCCCTCGAACTATGACCTCAAAGGTTTCCAACGCGCAAAATCAAAACTAAATAAACCTAGTAAACTAACATTAGTGTGCTTGCATCACATTATCCAAGTTTACCGGCTAAAGGTCGACGGACCTTGAAGTTTTTAATATGACAAATATTTGTTCAAAAACGATAACAATATTTAACCGTGTCTGCTTATCATACTGAATCCTTTCTCCTACGCAATGGAATTATTTATTAATGTACGCCATGGAGCATTATATCAATTTATTCAAGTATTTTTACTAATTATTACAGCCGAATGGCTGTATTTTTATTTATTTAACATACACAGAAATAATGTTATAAGTCATCTTTATATTGTTAAGGCATTGTTCTTATACGTTAGCCACGAATTGTCTTCTATGTTTTGAGAAAGAAATTTGGTGTGTTTATATAAACAGCATAGAATATTTTAGCAGAAAAAGTTCATTATATAGTTGAAGAATTCAAGGGTTTTAGGTGATCTAAATTCAAGTAAATAAAGCGGAAGTGTAGGTCTTAACATTACACCTTTCAGATTATCGTGCAAAAATATGGTTATAATACCTTATCGCTACAGACGCAAACGTAGTTTGGATTGCAATAAGAGCAATCACATTCAGCGCATTCACTCCAAAAAATTTCACCGTTGCAGCCGATTCGGCCGCCCGATTCTACGTCCACCCACGTCGAACGCTTCATCAGGATGATCTCCTGGTACACGACACACTAATTACGAATGTCTTTCACACAACATGCAAAATAAACATCACGTCAGTAAGCGATCACTTCACTGTTTTTAAATGTCGCGCACACCTTGAACTTAAACAGCACTATAATTCTCAGATGATTCCTTTCCTAACACGAGTCGAAAGATTAAAGGGTGTTAAAATCTCAAAAGATCCAAACGAAAGTACCAGGCGTGCATAAGTCGGGTAAAGGTTGGTAGAAGCGGCAAGCCGCAGGACCGCCACGCTACGGCTCATCGGACAGACTGGACTGCATGCAACCCGCGTCGCGCGGCTTGCCTTCACCTCCGGCTGGAAGTCCTCAATTTAATCAGCGAACACCACAATCAAAATTGATTCAATGATCTTTTGTGTGACCGGTGAACAGACATATCAGTCTTACACTGAATACTGGGATTTTAATTTTGAAATGAAATAACAATTCAAAATTAGGTGCAAATATAGATAAGTTTCTTTTGTGTCTTAGTGACTGAACTATCTTACGGTATCTTATGTTAAATGGTTACCAGCGCTCGTAAACAACAGACTAAGTAAATCCAAATTGCATCGCGTTGCGTCCGTCACTTTGAAGCGGGGACTTATGTGGCTGTAATTTCACTGGCACCCAAACCCTTCCACCGAAACAGTTGCGCGAGCGCATCACGGTTTGGCAGCGGATCACCACGTGTGTTCAACTCCGAACGAACTTGGCAAGTTCTGGTACTGCTTCAAGCTGCACCTTTCGCAATGCACGGAGGAAACGTGTTGGGGATCCAGGGTACTTACAGAAACGAGTAACAGGGATCCGAAATCCCAGATCCTAATTATTCAAAAATTCCGTAGGTACCTGAGAAAGAACTAAGCAAACTTGTATGTAATAAACTTACTACTTTCTATTTTGAAATCAAGCTTATTAGCATGTCAAAATTTAAACCATCTGATGATGACGTTATCGACATCAGAATAATCTAATCGCATTGAAACCATAAGTATCTGAATTTATGTGTGAGAAATTATCACAACAATCTAATTATTATTCAAGCTATATCATTGTTTTGTTTCGGGAAAATTAGGTCAGGTTTAATAATTTGGAGTTATTTTCTTAACACTAATACAATTTTACTGAGGTAGGAAATCACAGACATAGTCACTCACTTATTTCTATATAATATATTCTATAAAAATATACTACACGAAAAAAATATGACGGTATAAATAATTCATTTTCACTTCCTTGAAAACTCCAAAAACGAAGTTGGCCCCTCACTGACATGAAAGATTAATGAGAAGTATAAAGTTGCACATTAGTATCTACAACTAATTTCAGAATACATATTATGTTATATTACTAGTTTTAACACACAAAAAATGTTATAAGTACATTATAAAAGCATATTACCCCGTCGGTGGGGTCCGATGGAATGTTAGCCATTTTGAATCTAAAGCCAACGTCTCAGAGCTCATTTCAAATTGGAATATGAATCACTAGTATGTTCGGGTCAGAGATTATAGTTTTTAACCGAATTTTAAAAAGGAGGATATTTGGCAATTCTTCTTTACGTTTTTTATTATATTTGCTACGCGATATATTTGTTAATTTTGAACCGAGTTTAATGATTATTTATTGACAGTTTTTTCTTCAATGTACTTCCATAGAAATTATAAAAAAATTCACTCTTTTCGTCAGAAAATAGGGGATGAAAATGTAGAAGTCGGTTAATTTGATTTTGTATCATTCACTTGTTTTTATTACACTTGAATATATCAATAAAATATTGCCAACTGTCTGTCTATCGATAACACGTAACAAATAAAACTAAATGATTGAGAGCTGATCATTATCTGCAAATAATTTCCTACTCAATGAAACATGCGACTGTTGACAAAATATTGAAAACAAACACGCATTCCTTGTTTCATTTTCACTGTATTCTCTTCACATGAAATGATACAAATTATGTTTATAACTGTTGTATGAAACATCACCATCTATAGAACTTACGAGTACATCTACTTGTGTAAATTTTCAAAACAGAGCTGTATATGCATACGTACTATTATTGTAAAACTATGATTTAAAGGCATACATATGAAAAGATAGTGAAATTTAGACAGTGTTATCATTTATTTTTTGACTAAATCAACTTAAGAAGTAAATAAGTACTCATAAGTACTAGAACATTATTTTAAATGATCTCAGTTAGCTTTCTGTAGATTGTGGGTTCGTTTCCTTCCCAGGACAAACATTTGTTTGTCTGTGTGTTAATGTGTAATATATATATTATGAATAAAAAGTTCAGTTTCATTATTTCAGTGTTTCTATCAGTAATCCGGCTCCCATAGGATAATTCTTGCTTAGTTTGAGGCTAGATGGCGCTGTGTGTAATTCATGAATATTTGATTAAACATATTTATTATATTGTTATTTGGTGAGTCAAGAAATCGCTACTAGCAACAAAAAGTATTGTATAAGAGGATGAAGGTTAGCACTATAAGTAATGAGAGCTTCCCACGAAAGTCTAACAAACCTCTTGGGAAAAAATGTTGAGCCATTTTGTATTTGTTTCAAAAGTTACGTTACAATTGGTCCACGATTACAGTTAAACAGATGTTAGAATTAAAAAAATACAATTGCCAATTCAAATCAGAAATAATCAAGTCTCAAGGTTCTGTGTAGTTAATTTGTAAATCGTTGTTTTGCGAGTAGGTATGAACTTTGTTTTGTTCATTATGCACGCTCTAATTCCCTTCACTATACACGGTTGGTTCTCACGAAAACTTCCGAAGATTAGTTCACTGACGATCTAGCTATTATAGAAATAAGAACTTTACGCCTATCATTCACATTCTCATCCTAGAATATTTTTACAATGCTCCAGCATTTAATATTATTTAATCTGTGTCTTCTACTCTGAAATACAAAAATCCGACATCTTAATCATCTCATATTTTAGTTCAATCTATATTTCTGGGAAACATAGACGCCATCTTTATCACACATTTTATTATGTAACAGAAGTGGTGTGACGAGCCCACGTGGTATTAAGTGGTTACCATAACAACAGCAATACGACTTGGTCCTCCCCGACCGAAGTATGAGAAGACCTAAATTGCAACCCGTTGCGCCCGACTGGGATGTTACCGGTACCCACACCCTTCTACCGGAACACAGCAATGCGAGTGCTTCTCCGGGCGAACTTTGCACATGTTCTACGGCTACTTTTTGTTGCTCCTTTAGCACCATCCAAGGACTATGTGTAGGGATTCGAAGGGTACTCACCTACGGGCGCGAGCAATAGACTCAATTCTGGGTAAAATACATGAAATACTTATTTAATTTTAAATAATACAGTCAAATAGATTGTAGGTGTTGTTCCAACAGACATGTTTTGCCCACTATAGAATATTCAGTTGAATAAAAATACTTGATGAACATTATTTATGGACTGTGCTCATAAACTTACATAAATCAATAACCGTAATTAATTCAATCAATGAGGAAATTTTGATAAAGTATAAATTACTTATACATCTACACAAAGCTCTGGTATTCCAGTGAACGTTGTATCTCGGAGGGCAACCACTCTCCATTTACAAATGCACAAATAGGTCGATTTGAATTCAGTACCAGGCCAAGAAAACTTGAGACGAATTTAGTAATAGGTATTTTTAAAAATCTGTTTGTGCTCGACGCATGTGCATTCCGTGTACGACCAATTTCGGGTCACCATCTGTACGTGGTTTGGTTAATGTGCTGAAACATGACCACGGTATTGCAATTTATATGTATTTGAATGAAAGTGGTAGGTATACTTTCGTTTGATCTCTCTTAAATCGGAAACGTTTTATTGGTATGCGGCAATGAAAGCTGGAGGTAAAAAAGTAGCTTTAAAAATAGTTGTGGTCGGAAAACGCCTATGAAATGCCAGTTGCACACTCGCATATTTCACATCTAGCATTGCGTCAACATGTTGGATTGCCCGTCCACTACCCACATTCCCTTATTTGTCTAATAGGGTTTATGTCTTCACATGAAATGTATTTGGTTTTGTAATGTAGGTTCAATTTGCTATATGTTCTAGTAATATCTTAAGAGGAAATATATATAGAATCGACTAGCTTTTCTCGGGCTTTCTTAAAATTCATATTTTTATATAGCATACAGCAGTACAGTTTTTATTATATAGCCCTAGTATTCCAAAATGTTTCAACGCGCATTTATAACGTGATAATGCATAAAAAAAGTACTTACATATACTTATGGACAGTCAAAACATTGAATAGAGGTGCTAAGTCATCATTTGTTTATTATATCTGGCATTGAACTTCGTTTTGACCAGCGTAGAAATTGATTGACACAATGATTGAAGTTTAAAATCAAATCAGCGGCGATTTAGTTTAACCGCTACCCTACAGTGTAATTTAAAAACATTTGAAGGCAGTTAGTAGCTATACTGAACTATGATTTGGTCTTCATTAAAGGGAATAAATGATGTTGTAAGTAAGCATTTTTGATATGATATCTGTCAAGCTTAGCGTTATCCTTGGGATGTAATACAATACAACAGGAAATTATTCATATTCATCATTTAGGTCATTGCTTGTATCAGTGATATATCTTCGGGTTAGATTCTAAATATACACTACAATAATACAGTAATTTCAAAAGATCACTATATATATTTATAAATGAATTTATCATGATCACATCGTAGAAAGAAAGTTTAAATCAATAGTCATTCTTTCTAAATTGGAAAAAAGTAGCCTTCAAAAACTAAGATAATGCTATGTATAGCCGTAGACTTAGTAATGGCACAGAATAAAGAATAGTAATGATGTAACACAATAAGGTATTGTTTATTCTGTGGCAATGTGGGTGGAAAGGAGAGAGGCAAACGCGTAGCTAACAGTCGTTGTTTATAACGCCTGACTTTGTAATGTTAACCTTTGAAGGTACACAGCAATATAAATGTTGCATAGAACTCGTAAATAAAACTTGAAACTTGAATAATAGGACTGGTAAACCACTGCTGACTGCAACATATATCTTATGCCACAAAAATATTTTTAAACAATATGATTATTTCTAAGCATTGTTATTCCATTCTGTCTGCTATAAATCTATCAATATCAAAACTTTATAAAAAGGAAACCATTATGTTATAATATAAAGGCATAATATAAACTGTAGGCGTAGAAATGTCCAGCAAAGCTATAGCGCGAAAATAGTTGACTAGATCAACAAATAATAAAACTAAAATCTGACGGAGAGAACGCCAAGGCAGTCACAGACTGACCCAGGGCCGAGGAACTGACCAAAAATGGACACCTGTGGGCGAACAGCATTTAGGCTCCTCATAATTGGAGATTAAGCGGATGACTTGAAACATTTCGATACCAATTTGGTAATACAACTTTATTAAAATGCCCATAAAATATACACATTGAGAAAATCTGGTATACATGTAACAAGAATCTGCTGGGAAATTATAGTTCTCACGTCATGTTCAAGTTCATAACGCCACTACAGAGTGTGCGTGTGTAGAAACAAAGGAACGGAAAAGAGACAAAAAGTAAGACAATACCGTCATGCCCCAACTGCTGGCATGCAGGAAACAGGTGTGGCCACAAATCACATAAACGTTTTGGTGTACCACACCGCATGGATGAGCGAGTGAAAAGTTTATGGATGTGGACTGTGTGTTCTTCCGGGGATGGTCCGCCGCGCCGCTGTCCTATTTCTGATGTCGAGTAGTAGTAACTCGTTATTATGTAGATTATTTTTCGCGATGAAATCAACGTCATGTATGCGATCACGACCTTGAGTTTAAGGAGCTCCTGTGACACGTTATATGCTCACGAATATGTTTACTTGTGTATGTAAAGATTTCAAGGAATAAATGAGTTTGGCTTTAGGCTAAATCCCGTCAATTTATGCGAATCATCTGATTTAGACAACGACGTGAATATAGAGGGTTCGTAATGCGTTGCACGTAATTGATAGCTATTGTTGAAAGTCGATATAAAGTGAGGAAGCTCTCTGTGGTGACTGACTTGTTCGATGAGCTATTGCCGCAACGCAAGTTCACAAGATCAAACTGTTATAAAGTGTCTCACAGTCTCACGACACTTGACAGGGAAAAAATCGTTTAACATTTTGTATAGGATAGCTTCTAGTCAAAAACGTTTTACAGTTTTATCGATTTCAATGAGAGAGCGAGCGAAGTGTTTTAAAAAGACTTGGACAAATAGACGTTTCAGGGTATGTATGTTTGTTCGACGGTATCTCCCAAACCGTCCATCAGATTATACTTTATACGGTACCTTAATAATTTTTCTTTTACTAAAATAAAAGCATCCCCCTTACATTAGCTATATTCCAGTGAAAGTACCGTCAAACTCGGTCCAGCCGTTTTAAAAATAAACAGACTGCCGGGATAAACAGAAAGGCAGGCAAAGCCAGACTTCGGTACTTACTTCCAATGCTCTAAAAACCTCTAGAAATAACGGAAGGCAAAAGTCTCAATTGTAGGATTCTATCCAAACTATATCAAAATTATATTAAGTATAGTTTTACTACCTACCCAAAATTATATCTAAATGACACTGCTAATTTTGATTTTAATGAAAAACCAACCCAACCCACATATTTCACGTGTATTTTATATTATACCAATTTAACGACAGATAGATAGCGTGTTCCGGTTCGGGGCGAATCACCAGTTATTTGTAGTCAGAATATTTCAGCTTGCTTTTGTCTTTATTCTTAGCTATGACATAACATTTTAAATACTCAGGTACGTACATAGTGCAGATACAAGATAAGGCTCACCTTGAGAATGGAATGCGATCACAGCAGAATTGTATGTAGGTATCTGTAAAAGTTATATCTTATGTATCTATATTTAAAGACCAGTTTACAGACCATAAAACTAATTGAAGGCTTATAAGGATATACCATATCAGCCGTTCCCTTTGCAGAGACATCAATCCAATACATAATTTTTTTTAGATAACTCATTGCTTCCTCGGGTTGAAAGTCGGCGTCTACGTATGTTCCCCCGGGGCCACCAAACTCTCCTATAGTTAAGTAGGTATATAGTCCCGCAAAAATTCTTCTACACTGATGAAACAGAAGTGGTGAAAAATCTACATTTAATATAAATATCACATTCGTGTGATACACCGACAACAATAACTTTCGTACGTCGAAACACGTTAATTAAATAAGGTTCGTGAAAATGCAGGATTAATGTATGTTTGTAATGTCAAAATAACAATTTTTTTTTAATGTTAGTTTTGGCTAATCTCCGAAACGGCTGGATGCTAACATGCTAAAGGAGGTCTTGTGTCACACATTATATGCGTACGAGAATATTTGCATGGTTTAAATATTTAATTGTCCAAAAGATACGATCAGTAGATTGTGTATTGTGCATTTTTTGGTGTTAACCCTTTTGATATCAGATCACACCAAAAAGTAACTAAGCGGCATTTGATCTTTTGCATGAGTAGTGCATTAAACAACAATAATATTTAGGAAAAAAAATGCGTAAGAGCTTTAAAACAATCGACAATAATGTCGATTTAAATTAACTTCTTCAAACTACAAGCAACCTAACAGCTCTTTTGGATGCTATGTACAAGTGCCATGTAAATTTTTGACACGCAACACCGGTTTGTAAACCGTGTTGATATTATTATCAAAGGCTACTTACACATTCCCAGAGCTAACGAACTGAACGTGAAAGGAACTTTAGATCCAATTACTTGGATCCTACCGCGAAAGGATCTACGAACGTCAGTAAAAAGCCTTAGAAATGCGTTAGTTAAAATTCTCTGCCGTGGTAAAATTCTTCTAGGTATTTCTATAAGACTAGAAATATCATGAAGAAATTCCACCACGTAGCGCAAAAAATGAGGAGGCCCTATTGAAGCCGGTTTATAAAAATTTTGAAACAGTCACTTATTGGCTTGTGCGTTGTTATTTATTTTCTAAAGATTTGTTTTGATTTAATTTGAATCACTTCATTCCGTTAATTACATATTATGTCACACTTTATATATAACTGTCGTTTTGCAAGTTAGGTACATAATTATGCCGTTTTCGACCTACCCAATGAGTAGGTACCTAATTATCATCACATTGAATCGAATATACAAATTTGAGCTACACCCACGATTAAAATAATCATACCAGTAGGTAACCGATACTGTTATAATTAATCATACATGCGCTTACTTTGATTAGCAATTAACACGGCTCCGGTGTCCGGTGGTTTTTACCTTCGAAGCTAGGGGTCGCGGAATCGATTCCTGGACAGGGCAAACTAAAAATAAAGTTTGTTTTTGGGTCTTGGGTGTTTGTTTTGTGTTTCTGTGTGTATTCTTGACAACATCGACACAGAAAGTCCTAGTACAGGGTTAAATATAAGTAAATGCTATTATGAATAATAAGTAGGTAATTAAGATTTGACCGGTTAATGAAAGAAGTCTGTAATGAACAAAATTCAAAATTTAAATCTTATACATAAAATCAGTTGCGGTTCGTTAGTTTCGCTAAAACACGCAAACGGCCGGACCGATTTGACTGATTTCTATTGCGTTGTGTTCATAATATTTAAGACAAAGTTTGTATTGTATAATAAAATTTCTTTGGACAATTCACGGGAAAAGTCAGAAATCGGGAAAAACTAAATGTACACTTATCTATTTTTTGGGTCGAATGTAAAAATCGAGTGCATTAGAGGGTAGACCGATATGTCTGCAATGATTTGTCTACGGAGCCTTCGATTATATTCAGGGTTACATACCGTGAAAATAGAATTTGTTGTCACACTCTTAAAATGCTACGAAAGTTATTCTTTGCACGTTATTTGCCATTTCAATACAACTTGATCCGACCAACTTGCCTTGATACATTCCATTCAAGTGGGAAATCCGAGTCACTATTACATAGCTTGAATAATTTAAAATCTTATGAGTACATACTTTCATAAAGTTTACATAAATTATAAGAAAACGACATTACCAAATTTGAGATATCGATTGAAGAAGTTGTTTTTGAAAATAAATAAAGGAAGTATGCGTTGTAGGTCGTGGTTTCGATGAGCACGGATCTTCAGTCGATAAAATCGATCCGATGAAAGACAGATAAACAAGTAGCGTTACTTACCTTTCAATACTGGCTAACGTATTTACGTAGCAATGGTTAAATATTTTGTTGTTTCTAATAGCAAAGAAACACATTTTAAATTCGTTTTTACCAACTGGACGAAAATGAGTTTTTATTATTGTGTCAAATAGGTATACCAAATAGTGTGTAGACACATATGACGATGGCAAACAGCAAAGCGCTCTTATGCAGTAATGTTTACACATCTGCCAAGCGTCCTGTGATGGTCAACTTTTTCATACACATTGGATCTCAGAAGCCTTGAAACATAAAAGTAAGAGGGTATTCTGATTCTCAGATGACAGGGTCACGAACTTTCCTAATAGGTAAACGGCCTGGGGCTTCAATCGATGTCGGTTGCTTCACAGATGTTGCACGCAAAATGTTTCACTGTTTCACAACCTAACTTACTTATGGCTCTTGTAACAAATTCAAATTAGTTTAATAAAGGAAAACTATTTATAAATACTAACATACCATTAAATGTATCCATGGACCGCATAAAATATGCGTGGTTAAGTATATTATTGCTCTCATTTTGTTATCTTTAATATTAATGTTTAGTTAAGGATAAGTCTATAAAGTCCATGTTGCTTGCGTCTTTGATTTTCTACAAGTACCCTCTGAGTGGTGCGAAAGGAGGAACACAAAGAAGAAGTAAAACTTGAGCCAGGTTTATGTCTTGGATTTGAACTTAGGAGTACCGTATTGTTTTGTTTAAACATCATGTGGTACTTCGGCTCTCATCCCTGTATCTCGATATGGCATCGATTGCGTATTGTTTTCATTTTCGTACGATTGAATATTCATTGACGAACAGAATACCTATGCTTGTTACAGATTGTAAATTATCATAACATAATCAGCTCATGTATTGTCACGGATATTGCATTCCTAACCTATGGCACAGCATAAATAATAAATAGATGCAACGCATGGTAAGGCACATTGTGTATTATTATAGTATATTGTACTTTCACTCATACAATGAATTATGGCTTATCGGAAAGTGAACCGCGACCGTGTTCGCACGCAGAACATTTGGTACCGACGTCACTCAATCAGAAAGTGCTTAGGTTGCTTGAGGTTCTATTTTTGATACTAATATAGTGATCGGACGTGCTTGAAGGCTCTGACGTTAAGTGTTATCTTCACCTGTAGCAACAGCAATACAGGTTAGGTTCTCACGTACCTAAGCATGAGTCCATAAGAGGACCCAAGTCGCATCCCGCTGCGCCCACCATAACGCTCATGTATAATTTTACTGGTACCATCGCAACAGCAATGAGAGTCACTGCTTGGCGGCAGATTAACAGGTCTGAAGGCGGTATTTCTCTGGACGAACTGGGCATTCTACTGATATTTTAGCTTGCTTCTTTATTTAGCATCACCCTTGGGTATAGGGACTACGACTACCGATCAATGTCACAACGAAAAAATTGGCAGAAATAAGTATTCTGTTTGCGTTTTCGTATAACACCGTAAAAGTTCGATCTCAATTCAAAAGTCAAAGCATTGTATTTGCAGCGCAGCGGAAATTTTGAGTGTAAATTTTAAACCAGCTTCAAAAAAGGAGGAGGTAGTCTTAATTCAGCTGTATAATTTTTTGCATTTATTTATATTACGCGATTTATTTTCCAATTTTCTTATTTGGATTATTATTTTGATTTGATATATCTTAATTATGTGTTGCCGTACCGCCGTTTATTATTTTTAGGCATGATTAGTCAATGCTTATTGACTAATCATGCCTAAACACGGTGAGTACCATCATAGGATGCTCATTTTGCGAAGTATCAACGTAACAGAGCCACAAATGGATATACAGAGGAACACCTGACACATGATTTTGGTACCAGCCAGGCAGGAAGTCTACTCTTGATTGTTGAACTGAACTCATGAATTACCTAGTTGAGTGTGGGTGTGGGTGTGAGTGTTGGAGTTCATTCATTACCACTCCGTCCATATCGTAGCTGACCTTAGAAAAATCTTACGCTCTTTAAAATTCAAATGTAGCATATTATCTGTTATCAAGATGAAGTTCGGCGAATATAGTATTACTTTAAACGAGCAATCCATCCACTAAGATGGCAATATCTTCTTCCTAATCGCTTCTACGGTAAAGTGTGCAACATTGCTCTAGTGTTTTAGTTTTATCGATACAATAGTAGTATAGATAGGCAATTAGTGTGTATTATACGTGTACTGTTAGCAATTAGGAAGAAGAGTGGGGCGTGTCTTCGTGGATGGCGTTATCTGTAGCATGATAAATGTCCAAACGATACTGATTTTGAAATGAACTTGAAAAAATGTAGTTCTTTAGGTAATCGAAACTTATTACCGGTGATTGAACACTACATCGAGCGCCAACTGCGATGCCGACACCGCACAAGGTCACAAAAACGATGCTGTTTGCGCGTCTTCTAGAAAGTAGCATTAGAAACATTTCTAGGGTTGGCAAACATCTTGAACCCTTTCTATTTGATTAGTTTTGGTCCTATTTCCGATTGAAGCGTAGTACTTACGTACAATATAAATTCTAGATTAGAATGCTGCATTCTGTTTTATTTATTCATTTAATTGAATTACCTTAGTTTACATTTTAGATAGGCGGATAGACATTTTACTAGGTTGGTTAGTAGTAGTGGTTAGTAGTGGTTAAAAAATACATTTAATCAATAACACCTTCTAATCACTCACTTAGTCGCAGAACAAAGCTGATTTATTACCGCTATTAAATTACTTTCGAGTATAAGTGAAATTAACTGGAAAGTCACCATGTGTTTTTATTTTTTAGCTACAATTTAAAATTTATTTTGATTTGGCACCATAAATGCCTTCTTTACAATCAACCCATGAAACGTCACAAAATAGAAAATAATGGCATCTTCTTTTCATCTAAAGTTGATGACAGAAGTTTATCTTAGATTAAGATTGTTAATTGTTGTAAGATTTATCCTTAGATTGTTAAGAAAAAATATATTTTTACAATATGTAAATACATGACTCGTTTAAAATTTTTGATACCCTTTTGTTCGCACATAAAATGAAAAGAACCGTAAATTCGTTTATGACGTTTCCGTATTCAGTCGCTTTCGCTGCAGCAATTAGCGCAAGCGAAATAAGTACTTTGTCTATCGCCATTATAAAATATTGGATTTTGAAATTTAAAAAATCTATCAGGAATCAGGTAAAATGGTGCATCTCCAACACCGTTTTAGATTCCAAAGTTTCGAAGGCCAGCCCTGGCTTGGTCGTATCACGATGCACGTGTCAAAGCGCACGCTTTCAAACCATACTTGTTATACCATCACAGTTTCTATTACAACACGACGCATTGGTTTCTCAAATTAGATTTTTAATGGTCAATTAAGACATTATTTTTGCTTCGTGCTTATCTGTTATGGTTGTGGGACTACCATAATTCGATTTGTTCAAGCCTCATTCGTTTGCCAACTACATGAGATGATTTTGTAGTCTCATCAAGTATGCAATAAAACAAATATCACATATTTCTCAACTTCTTACATAGCAAGTATTTTTAGACTGGCTACCCGCGATGTTATCCACCATCCTAAGGGAACACTGCACTTTTACGAAATCAAAAGTATTCTATATGTTAATCCATGATATAAGCTATCCTGATACCAAATTTCATCCAAATCCGTTGAGTCGTTTAAGCGTGAAGGAGTAAAAAACATACAGACACACAACATCATAAACTTTCTCCTTTATAATATTAGTGTAATTTAGTTGTAACCCTTTTCTAAACATACTACGTGAATTACAAGAAATGTATTCGGATTCTAAATGTATATATCGGAAGCTTTGCTTTCCTTTTCCGACTAAGTATAAGACGCTATATATCAAAATTAAGTTCTGACGTTATTACCTAACCACAACCTACCGATAAATATCAACAAGGTCGAAATGTCACATAATCTGAGAACTTTGACACTCTCGCTTGTTAAGAGGCCTGTGTCGGTGAGAACGCAATGCCACCTTAAACCTATGGATGATTTCATTTTTTTTCATTTATTTCAAAAATTTGTTTAAAAACAAAAACAACGTTAACACACTCGTACCTCTGCACTAGGATTCCCTGTGTCGCAGATGGCATGGACAGACACAGAAACACAAGACAAACACCCACGACTCGAGAACAAACTTCATGCTCACCACACAAAGTGTGCCCCGGCCGGGAATCGATCCCGGGACCCCTAGCTTCGAAGGCAAGACCACTACGTAGGTTACTGGTAGGTTACTACCAACTAAGCCACGGCGCCGTCTATTAAGTTTCTGTTCCATATTGTAATTTTTTTTATCTGCTTAGCTAGGTACACTTTCTAGCTTTCAAATGAGACCACTTTGAAGATAATACCCCGTTTTCCAAACAAAGAAAAAACCAAAAGCGGAGGATTTCATAAAAAAAGCTCCTGAATTTTTGAGATATTCAAGTTTTCAAAACATTTTTGGTATTTTTATCGATAATCATGTTTAAAATTAATGCCTTTATTAGGCCTTTAGAAGTATTGCTAGCAATTAATGAGGCATGTGGATCAAAAGTAATTTCGAATCCGAGATCCTTAGTTTCATTTAAATTTTGTAGTAACAATACAACTATACTTTAAAGTATAAGGGTCGCTTAAGTATAGTTGTATATTATAACTAACTGTTATAATGTAATTCCATAATGCTTATATAATGTAGTTTAATGCTTATAATGCTTATATAATGTATTATAGTTTTTTGCGAGGAACTTTAATTATTTTTTCTTATTCAATAATAATTATAGCCTTAGTTACTTCTTATAATATCAGCTATCTGCCAGTTAAAGTCGCTTTAAAATCGGTCCAGCTGTTTCGGAGATTAGCAGGAACAAACATATATACACAGACAGACCAAAATTTTAAAAATTGTTTTTGTTGTCACTAATCCGTTTACCTTCTTTCTTTCTTCTTTCTTTCATACTTTAATTTTATTTTTGTATAGATCAATCAGGCAATTGTGCTTACTGAAAAAGAAACCCTTGCATCCGTACATTTTTAACGAAAATCATCTTCATATGAGACTGAGATTCTTCTAATCACTGAACAGTACTTACTTCCAACGCATATAAATTGTCAACCATCATTCCAAATGCAAGAGTCGTCGGTGACGTATGCTTTCTGCATATAGATGCGCCTGCGCAAGAAAGCGGTACAGGTGGTATGAGGAAGGACCTACCGTCGTGCCTCATTACATTACCATTAAGTTTGTTTGTTTTAATTACGTCACAAAATAATGAGTATGACAGATTATAAGGATTGATGACTGAAAATAGTGATAAATTACGAACAGGGGTATTCAAGGCTTGTTGCGAAAATTTTACATAAAAAACGTTTTCACCACCAAAAATTGAGCACACAAAGTCGTAAAGTTTCCTATAATATTTTATGATCATTTCCATTTTACGATAATGATTCAAAGTCAAAATACTTTAATTCTTAAAAATACGTCACTTTTATGAATAAATATTTACCTACATGATCATGCGTTAATTATTACCTGATTTTTGAGTCTTGGGTATTCACATTTTTGTCAAATGAATTAGTATTATGTTCATAAATATAATTGACGTTTAAAGCAGAGCAGACATTTTTACTAGAGCGTCGTCGCTTTTCGAGCGTCGCTTATACCATACCATAGATCTTTTTTGCCCATAATAGGTAAATAAATAAACAAGTGGAATTCAAATACCAATCGACAATGAATGGCGCAATTCATATTATTTTGTTGTCATTACGTAACGGTTGTTGTTAAATTTGAAAGGTTCAAGACATGTTTACGTAACTTATAGCATCCAGCACGTCTTCATAAATACATTTTTGTTGGTCAAAGTGCATTCATGGGTCAACATCATTTTGGCTCAAGCTAATTGCTAGCTAGTTAATTATAGTTGGTTGTTAGCACTGTCTTTAATCATCATCTCGATTATTTTTGCCTTTTAATTTTTTAAATTGATGTTTTTTTATGCGACTAAATTGACTAAACGAGTGTTATACGACTCACGGCGTGTTGTATGACGCCCTTATCAGGGGTTAGTAGCCGAGAGCGGGGTATGACGGTACTCGGTGGAGGCACGGATCGCACGGGCCATGATGGTTTAACCATGACGTGTTGTATGACGCCCTTCAGAGGCTGGCTCTTCCATAGATGGATATAACCAGTAGACACAATAGCAGCAACTTACCTGATTAGTAGCAAGATAGAACTCTGTGGGGGCGCGAGTGGATATTAACACGGCTAAGCAAACAAAAGCTGTTTGATACACAGATATACAAAATATATGAAGTACCTGGTTAGAATCTGATGCACAACACACTAGGGCAAAGCTCATAGAAGCGTATTTTAATGCAACGTTAAACAATTATTGATTTGCGACAATATATTTAACATTTCCCCGTCACGTTCCGATTGTTTCAAAAATAACTACGTAGGAGCTTATTAGTAGGTTAGTAGATAAGTTTAAACATAGGTATACCGTATATATGTATGACTTAAAACTTACCTGGTTAGTAGCTGGGAGCACGACTGCACTTTGTGGGGGCACGGACTGCACGGGCCGAGCTGGTTTCGCCATAGCCCGCTGTAGGGACGCCCGTTTGACAGAAACCATCAGCCAAACGTCTTCAACTCTTTGGGCCACCTGTGGGATTGGAAATAAAGGTACAATATATCAGCTCTTTCATTTATTTCATCCATAGACTTACGTACTTAGATATGTCACGAATTCTTCTTGTCTGCCCAGTAGTTTGGACCTATTTCAGGTCCTGTAAAGTGTGCTTTTTAATATAATTTCCTGGGGCAGTACTACTGTATGCTCGCGTCCGCAGGTAAGTACTTTTAGAGTCCCTATACGTGTCCTCTGGAAGGTGCGAAAGGAGAAACCCAAAGGAGCAGTAGAATTTGTGCCAAGTTCGTCCAGCGAAGATAGTATATACTTCATACTTTCAACTGTTTTTAACTATTAGTTAATGAGTAAAATTAGTCAAACCACCCATAACTCCTGTTCAAATTATGGATTTATTACATCATTATTCGAATCGCCAATTACTCATTGACATAAATGGCACATGAAAACATGCTGTATTATAATTAATATATAATTTTCACAGATCTAAACACTGTATATTGGTATTTATATAATAACATACGTTTATGATCCTGTATTTAAAGAAAAACCACGGTGTATAAAAAAACAGTTTTTTTTATACGATGATAATGATGTGCCGTCCACCTGACATTAAGTGGTTATCATGCCCCAATAAAACATTACCACGACTCAATAATGTTATTTATAGGCATGAAGACCCAAATCACGTCGCGGCCGTCACATTCAGACGGAGATGTAACATCAAAAATCCCAGTAAAAAAATATCAGGAATATAATAATATCAGAAATATCATTTGTCTGCCTGAATATATCAAGATAGTAATCAAGGATTCATATAACGCACTCTTATAATAAAATGGACAGTAGTTATGAGAAGATGATGTAATATTCTTCATACCTGAGTGACTAACGCTCTGGTCTCTTGCGTTGCCGACTGCATCAGCATTTCTCTGAACTCTTCGGGCGCTGTCAGTCCGAAGCTCTGCGCATCTTCGAGCAGTTTGTCCACGGCGATAAGACCGCCTTCCCCGGCGAGGATCTCCACCCCAGTCGCACACCATTCGTTAGCCTGTTTATAAAATATTAGTGCGTAGTTATTTTATACTTAATTTTGATCATATTATTGAAATATCTAAATATTTTTGTTTCAAATCTACCGATGACTTTTCTTGTCGATCCAAACATTTTTTTAACCTTTTTGTCGGTCATCTATTTCCTAAATATTTAATCTAGCTGTTTTTTTATGGTATAAAGAAAACAAAACAGTTCAAAATTACAAGGCATTCATGTTTTATTTAAATACAAACAGAGGACAATAGAGATAAAATAAATATTTGAATTTGGAATGGATTTTTTTTTCTTGAACATATCCGTGGCCAGTTTGATTTCGTAAAAATTGAAAAAAAAATTTACTACTATTTTACTTATGATCACACTTCACTTATCTGTTTGAATGTATTACATGAACTACAACACATTCACAACCCAATTTTTATTTTATTGACTTAGTAGATATTTTTCTAATTGTTCTCACCTTGTCTATCCTATCCATGAGGTCTCGTGCTTTTGTAAGTAACAGATTTCGTTTTTGTATTTTGTCAATAAGCAGGGTGCTCGTTCGTCGAAGTTCTTCGCATTTTGACTCAATATGGTCAACGGGACTTAGCGGGTCCTGTATTAATTTGTCACCTGCGAACAAAGGGAGTCATTGAAAATTTAAAAAACAAGAAACTATATCCCCTTCGAACGGTGACTCACAGCTGCATAAACGGGTTTCTGACTGGCTCATCTAACATTTGTGATACGAGAACACCCATAATTTGGTGGTTAGATTTAAATGTTAAGTCCAGTTGCTCGCGTCCGTAGGTATGTACCCTTTGATTCCCAAAAGAAGCAGTAGAACTTGTGCCAAGTTCGTCCGGAGAGGCACTTCCACCACATCTGGAATCTGCCGCCAAGCAGGTGTTCCAGTAGAAGGGTGTGGCTGCCGGTGAAATTACATGCGCATGAGACATATCATCCCCGTTTCGAGTGATGGACGTAGTAGGATGAATGCGACTCAGTAAAGATTTGGATCTCATACTGAGTCGCACGCATTATTGTTGTCATGGGCGAGTGTGACCGCTTACAATCAGGTGGGCCCTCACCTCGTTCCGTAACTAATTCACATAAAAAAAAAAGTTGTTCAATACGCAAAGCAGCTAAAAGTTTTGTCCCTTACCACGAATGGAACATGAAAAAAGGCATCAATATTTTTTGAACCTTTTGCAGCTAACTTCAGAGACATCGTCCAAACTGTAACTATTAATACAGGCGCATAACATCAGGCGACATGTAGTTCTGTCACAAACAAAACCCTGTCATATAAATAAGTTTGAATTGAAAACGTAATTACGATACCTATTTGGTGATTATATATGGGTAGTGGCATTATTACCTAAGCGTCACCAGTAAACAGTAATTAAACAGTGTTTAAATTATGGTCATGAATCGATCGTAGGTAAGCATTTTATATTGTAGGTAGTAATGGAGCACTGGTCTAGTAACTAATGGGGCACTGACATAAGTTAATGTGTGTGATGGCTTTACCACCCAATCCAACATCAGAGTGAGGGTAGAAGAAGAATTCCGTCTTCTACCGTTCTATGTTTCAGAATGTACTCTGAAACAGTGTAGTTTTTGTTGGTGCACCTATTCGCAAAATAGTGACATACCGTCTTCAATTACTGAGGAAGCGGTGTCGAGATCACAGTTGCATAGTTTTTCAAAGTCGTTCGCCTCTTTTATCAGATTGTCGACTCTGATTGCCGTCTCTCCCACTTCAGTCATATCACATGCTGTCTTTAGATGGTTGTCTAAAGTAGCCTGAAAAAATAATAAGAAGAATTTGAAATTAGAAGAATTTTATTAATTTACGGAATTCAGGTTATAAATAATAATAGAGGCAAGCAGCCATACTTGCAAAAACTATTTAATGTTATGAAAACTTTTTTGATATAAATTTTAATATAAGAACTCCTTGGTATCCTGACTAACAGAAAACAATAAAGATTTGACACTTATTCTAACCTATACAGCCGTTTGTTTTCGTTTCCGAAATAATGTAATTGTAAGTTTAAATAATAATTGAAAATAGAAAAATGGATATTATGTGCAACTTTCGTAAATGCAGAAGAGGTTTGTCCAACCAAGCATGGGTAACGACATGTTCACATGCATTTTGTGTGGAACACGGTAAAAGTGAATTCAAACGAAATGCTGAAAATTCTCTGAATTGTCCAGCTTGTGGTACAGAATTGCGAGATAAATTCGATGTTATTCAGGCGGACTTGAAACCAGGAGAGACCTTCAGATCAATAGTATTAGCAGGTATGAGACCCGACACTATCATGGATATAGCAATGCGGGCGATGTCCTTCTGGTCTTACCAGGTAGAGCAAGAGACGTTGTACCAAGAGAGTGTAGCTAAACATGCTAGAGAAAAACTACAATGCATGGAGGAAATTAACACGTTAAATATACAGAAACTGAAAGCCGAGTTGGAGACGTGCAAACGCAAAATATCATCTATGCAAACGGAGTTTAACAAGAAACGTAAACAAGCAGAAGAGTTGACGGCGCAATTAGAAGAAAGGAATCGAAAAATACAGAAACTTACGTTTCAACTCGAATCCCATAAAAGGAAAGATATTCGAGTGGATAATTTCGAAAGTGTGAATAGACCCAAACAACAAACTTGTATGGACATTTCTGAATTGGTTGGTCAGAGAGCGGCGTCGGAAGCGTTTGTCTTCAGGCCGATGAAGGAAACTGAAGAACCTCATAGAATATGCTCTCCGAAAACGCCTTTGTTCGATTTTCGCAGTAAAAATAAACAAAAACACAACCAATCTTCACATTTCCAATTTAGGCCCATAAAATCGTAATCAAACACTTGTACTGAATTAAATAATTGTGTTCGTTAATAAATCAAAGTAATTGTAAGTTACATACCTGCATCTGCTTAAAATTTAATAAAAATGTCCTAAATTTCAGCCAGTGATTTAATTTCGTGGAATGTTTCTGCCAGAAGTTATCGAATTGTTTTTCGGTCTCTTCCAGTTGTACCAATAACCTGAAAACACAAAATGAAAATATGCTTATTATACTGAATGCTGCTTATTGAGATCGAACCGAATTTTAATAATTTCTAATGCAAGTTACTAAATAGAATAGACGGATAAGCGCTAGCCGGATACGCGAAGTCAGATCAAGTTTTAGGTATTTAAGAGAAAGCAAGTATAATTCAAAATAGTAAGGTAAAATCCATTACAAACAAAGAGACAATGACTCGAGTCTGACTGAAATCAGAGTGGGGATTCAATTCATGAGTGAGTGTATCAATTTAGCATATAAACAAATTATCGACGAGAGTAGGGAACCAAATGAACCGGGTAAATTGCATTGAACTCACGACCTTGTCGCGTATCCCGACCTCTATAACACGCTCATCAAATTATGCAAAATCAAATACCTATTCTGAAGTAGGTTAATATAAAATTGTAGAAATATCAATACTAATAATAAATACAAATTGGATTTACCTCTCGACCGCAGCGACATGACTAATTATATTGTACGTTAGATTTGGTGTTCGCACTTGTGATAATAACTCATCGCCCTGCGTAGTTGCTGACGCTAATTCACTTTTTAAAGCTTTATACCTGCAAATGATAAAATAATATACACAACTTTCAAAATATAAATATACGTGCGATTTCTTTAATGATATCGACAAAACTAGTTTGGAAGTGATGCCAAAACGGAATAATTTAACTCTCACCTAGATTCCTGACAGTCTAATAGCTCTTTGGTTTGTGTCGGGTCGTTTCCCATATCGCAGTCTACTATCTCGTGCATGAAGTCGTCGAGTTTACTTGAGATCTCCTTCATGAGGGTAGAAAATTTTTCTAATGCCTGAAATAGACGATGCATTGTAGATCCATTCATTTGAATGCTATTATAATGAGTGATTTTTTTGCCTACTTTTCTTCTCTATCTAAATCTGTTAACAATTAAACAATCATTCTAACCTGCCCCGGTTAGAAAGGGTTATGGAAAAATAAACTGTCAAGTGTTATTTTCAGGGTACCACAATAGCCCTAATTTAATTATATTATTCTTATTGTCAATTCATTAATCAGGGATGGACTTTAGAGAACAAGATCCGATTTTATTTTGATTTCTACGTCCTTTTCCAAACATTCCATCTTGAACTATCTGAGTATTTTAACAGGCAGCGTGCGCATAAGATGTCTTCGCCCGAATCGCAAAGCTACGTTATCATTTTAGTCGGAGGAAATCACAGTAGATGGCGCTATATAATTTTTTTAATATTTATACTGAGTTTGCTTGTGCTTTTCCTAGAGTTAATTTCATACCAAAAAATATGATTTTTGTACGTACAATTCGTTGCTGTATCCACTCCGCGTGTGAATACTGTAACTCCCCTCCTAAGTCGGGCGTCAGTTGGGATCTATCGAAGTACTCGTAAAGTTCATCCACTGAAGAGCACACCAGCACCTTGAACCTGAACTCTTCTTTGAAGAGTTTATTGCTGACTTCGGATAAAGCCTTTTGAAGAAAGCTCGCTGGTCGAAGGACGTAGACGGTGTGAATTATACCCGGAAAGAATTCCTAGAAAAAAAAGTGGCGTGTTTTCTTATATTATATATTTATTCTTATTTCATATTATATTTGAAATGATAATGTTCTTCAAACGAAGCAGAAATCGGTTAACATTATTGAAACTGATTGAAGATTGATGTATTCAAAACGATGATTGTATTGATAATGGTTTTGCTTGCTGCAATGTTTGTTTGCTATTGATATACTTACAGAAATCCTTATTAATACAGTTTTCACGGAGTTCCATCTATCTTTTCTTCGGTCTATGATTATGTGGAAACCCATGTCCGCTTCAAGCAACCTGGATGAACAAAACAGGGTTGATTAGGATAATCATCAAATCAGGTGGGATCAAACGTGATTTTTAGACAAACAAGCTAACGTCCTTCCTGATGTTACCGTTGCCTATAGCCATTTGTAACCTCCGGGCTGCAGATCTAGTGCCTACCCTGAAAAAACCTCTTTACTTTTCTCTTGTATAGCCCCATATTATAACTCTGGTGGAAAACCTCGGGAGGAAGCTCATTACCCAGATGACATGTGTTTGGCAGGAAGGATCGGCTAAAGCAAGCGATTGACAAGCCCACTTGTCAATGATGTGTTTCATTTCATGCCCATATTTTTGAGGGCCCGTTTTGCTGGCGTCCGTAGGGTAGTACCTTCAGAATCCCAACATGCCCAAAGTAGTAGTAGAACTTGCCAAGTTAGACCGGTGCAGTACTGCGACCGCACCTGGAAATAACAGGCTTGAGACATTATATCCCCGTCTCGGGTGACGGGCGCAACGCGATGCGACTTGGGTCTTCTCGTACTTATGTTGGGGAGGGCCTAAGTCGTGGTATTATTGTCTATGGGCGGCGGTGACCACAGCACGTACAGTCACTGCCATAGCATAAAAAAATTACAAGCAAGTCTTGATGAAATATTGGCGTGTGAACTGTACAAGACACGAGGAAATGATGGGGTTCACGACTCTGTCAATATGGCCAAACATAACAAATTTATAACAATGAACAGCTGATTCACACAGATTTCAATCGAATGCCATTTGGTGTATGATTGTGATTAATTATGTAGGTATGCTTTTGGGGAAATGTATTACTGTCTCTCTTGATCCTAGGCTATTTTTCTGTTTTAATAACATATCCTCTGGCTGAAAGCTGCTACAATCTTTGGAAGGGGGAACGCGCCAGCCTACATGTCATCTCAACAATAGCTCAATAAGATATCAGGGAATCACTCACGAGGGCACTGAAGTGAGGTAAAGCAGCAGACGTCTGTACTCCGGTGGAGATACCGCGTGGAAGTTATTGTTGTCAGGGAAGGTGATGAGAGGCCGGTGGTCTTTAGCCAAGCCACCGGTCGCCAGCGCGTACTGCGGTAGCAGGAGCTCCCCGACATTCCGGCCTTCGTCTCCCTCGCTGCCGCAGCCATCGCACTCGGCTTCTGGAAATAAATGAACCCTCATCAACGCGTGAACAATGCGATCTTTATGAGTGACTCGTTGTCGCCACAGGTTTTCAGCCCCCGTTCAAAATATCATTATTTCTTGTGTTAATTCCTTAGTATGGGTTATTTTAGACAATCGTGAACCATAGTAAAGATTAGTGGGGGAATTATAAGATTTTAATTGACAATGATTACAGTAGTGCATTTTTTAACCATACTTATAATATTTTATATTATTAGAAAGTTGTATGTTACAAACAAAAACTCTTTCACGCCTAAACGGCTGAATGAATTTCGATGAAATTTGTTATGAAGGTAGCTCATACTCTGGATAAAATATAAAAAAAACATAAAAAGTATTTCCGTAGGATGGTGAAACATGGGTAACACGAGGCGCAGCTAGTAACATATTGTCCAAAAATACTGGATTGTAACTAACGTGAAATTCTAGCTATATCGTAGTAGTTAGACCTAAAATGAGGTCACAGCATTCATAAGTAAATTACTTATCCTCCAGTAGGTAACAAATTCAAATATTTGTGTTGTTCAAGTGGTATAATCGTCTTACCCTAATTAATCCCCTATCCAAACCTCACTATCTAGGCTAAAACAGACACTCTTATTTAGTGGATACGTTTTTGAAAAAGAAGCGGAGTTTTATTTACTTTTTAAATGAATTGAGTTATATTATCATACACACACAATGCAATACAAATACAGAGGTTAAAACGAACTAATTAAACGAAAACCATACCTTTTTTTTGGGGGATCCAATTGTTCGCTTCCTTAGGTGTAGTACCCTTTGAATCCCTACACGTAACCCCTGGGTGATAAAGGAGCAATAAAACAGCAGTAGAACTTATGTAAACGGGGTGCGACTTGGGTATTCTCATACTTCGGGGAGGACCTAAGTTGTGTTGCTGTTGTTATGGGTGGAGGTAACCATTTAACATCAGATGGGCCTTCAGAAAAAACCATTTTGTACAATAAAAAAAAAACTGAGCTCAGCGATACATTTTAGCTCTCACTGTCAGTTTTAATTCGCCATGTCGCTCGCATCCCTAGGTTAGTACCAAGACTGTTGGATTATGCATCTATACATATAATACTAGCTGCGATTGGACTTCCTACGGGAACTGTACATTTTGCCGGGATAAAAAGTAGCCTATGTGCTATTTTAGACTATAATCTATCTCTGTGCCAAATTTCGTCCAGGTGCGTTCAGCCGTTCTGGCGTGATTGAGTAACAAACATCCATCAATAGTTACAAACTTTCGCGTTCATAATATTAGCAGGATATATATACCTATCCTAAGTGTCCCCCGGGTGATGCGAGCAACCCAAAGTAGCAGAACTTGTGCCAAGTTCGACCGGTGAACTGCCACCAAACCTAATGAACTGTCGCAAAGCACAAGCACTTACGTTGCTGTTTTTGGGTGAAAGGGTGAAATTACACGCGCATACAACGTTCCATACCCGTTTTAGAGTGACGGGCACAACGCGATACGTTTCTCCTGATACTTTAGTAATGCAGCACCGAGCACCTGTGTCGTAATATTGATGTTTATTGGCGGCAGTAACCAGTTTAAATTAGGTAGACCGTAAGCTCGTTACTTTTGTTAAATAAAAAGCCACCATATTTCTACCGTATTCGAGGGGCTGAACGCTATTGCGTGTTGTTTGATCATTAATTTATACAATAGTACTATCATGTCTACCACGGAACAGGACCACTGTTTCATTCACAGCGATGAATGCAACGATGGCTTACCTAGTTATAACAATGCTTTAATAAATCTATGGGTTCCTGTTTCCCCATACTCATATATTATGTAATACTCTATTTGTACACGAGATTCGCTTCTGGTCATTTTATTGCCGGCATGGGGGGGAAAAAAATATAGGTATATATATATTCGTTGGTTACGCGTATCATTATATTTTTGTCATTGTGTAAAAAAAAAATAGTGAGTGCAAGGTCCTGATCATAAACAATGATCACCATCACCACATGTCATACGGTGGCTATGTCGTGACACATATTTTAATCAGACCATCGACAAAACCATTGACAAATCCATCGACAAAAATCAGCCTAGAGACTATTTCAGCAGTAGAAATAGTATTCTAATACCCAAAACATTCCAACTAATGTTATCTTATGCCGAGACACGAAAATAAACTTGATAAAGTAACGGCCTTGAGCATAATTTTTGCAAATAACCTAGTACCGACATGGCGTTACCTTCGCTGCCGGAAATTAAATACTAACGGATGACTTTTTAAGGCAGAATGTAAATTATTGTGTTGCCATCAAGCAAATGATTTCTCAACTGACATTATTTCGAGTTCGTTGACCGCTGCGCCCGCGTGCGCAAAGGTCAAGTTAATTGTAACTTCTTGAGGTAGGTATGTAGTTTGGGATTGGGAACAAAAGGGTGGCCGGTCATTGCAAGTGGCAGAATATTATTTTTGTTTGCATGTGGTGGTCCTTCTAAATATGGCACAAACCGACTGGAGAGAGTCATTGTTTGTGCGACATTAATTAATAAGGCTAATCTTACGTTTTTACTACACGTGTCCTCGTAACTTCATAGGTTTTTATAGCTTTAGAGAATTGAAATGGATACGGTAGTAAGTATTTAATTGAATAGCACTGATATTTATGAAACTTTATTTCAGTTTTCAATGATATTTATCTTTGTGAGTATTATTATTATTTTATTTTGACTAGTTGGTTCGTTGGTAATAGTTTTGCTTTCTGTAGGTCGAGGGTTCGATTCCCGAATTCGTGTCGTCTGGGTGTATATAACCTATATATGTATTTACAAACATGTACTATGAATATGAGTACTATATCAGTAATCAATCTATTCATATTTATTAACTTCTATAAGTGCATACTCTTAGGAACTAAAAAACAAATGACTATTCCTCTTCATTCATGAGCATTCCGCTTTTGAACGGCCACTCTGTAATATAAGAATTAGAATACATTTATTTCACTTTATACAGTACTAGCTGGGCCCCGCGGTGTTACCCGTGGTTGGAGTTTCTACGGGAATCATACATCTTTCCGTGATAAAATATAGCCTATGTGCTATTCCAGACTATAATCTAATCCAGGTCCATTCAGCCGTTATGGCGTGATTGAGTAACAAACATCCAAACATTCGCGTTTATAATATTAGTAGGAAGTAGGATGTAATTTGCAACTATTGCCCTTAAGGTGGGTCATTATATTAGTGTTTACATTATAATAATATGTTAATAGGCCGATAGATGTGTTATAATTTTCGTAGGTTACATTTTCGAGTACCAACAAAATACCAAGTTAGGATTAAACCTGTGTTATGGTATCAGACGCTCCCCTTGAATGATAACGTATAAAAAGATAGTCCGCAGCCATCTAAATCAATCAATTTGTCGACACTTATCAGGAGTAATTCTTAGCGTATTATGCTAACCTATTATGCTTATTTTAACATTAATAATATTGAGTAAATTAACATTTATTTAAAATTAAGTTAAACAGTAAAGAAAATTAAAATTTAGCGTGCTTATAATTAATAGAAAAACCTATTTATATTTAATACCCGTTACATAAAATTAAGTATTTGATTTATACTACTTGTCATCCCGAAAAAGTTCCCATAGTACAAGCTATGCTTAGTTCGGGGCTAGATGGCACTATGTGAAATGACCATGAATATTTATTTATGTTTTGTTTTTGTGTCGCATTGTTCTTGCTAACATGCATTTAATCTCGCATTGCGGCGTGTCTACGATTACAGGTTACAAGATTCCTACGCGTAAGTCTTCACATACCTACCATAAGCCTTATACACGGTATAGCCTTATATATAGGTACCTACTATATATTATACTTAGGTACAACGTAAACGCTCGCCGAGTAATTGTGGCTTACATAACATCTACGTAAACCGTAGCAAGGTTATGGGCTTCGTTTCATTGATTGTCGAAGCAAAGCCAACAGGAGCGGAACATCAGAAATTAATCAGCCGAGTACTTGTAAATATTTCCAAAATTGAAGTATAAGTTGATCTTTTTTTAATGATCGTTTTTTTATTGATAACTTAGGTTGGGAGGAAATAAACACTTAAATTTAGGAAATAGAATTAGGAAATAATATTTATTATTAGTAGGGGTACAATAAAATTAATAAAATGGTCTTAAATGGTTACTAGCGCCCACAATAGGATTTCCTGTATTCTGGGCTGCCTTATAGGATTTTGGAGAAAACGAACATTATTTTATTCTAACTTATGTTAGAAGTATGACTATACTTATAAATTATGTTATATACTCGTAAGTACAATATAATTAGACAACGTAAAAAAATTCAGTACCTCCTGCTTTTTTAAGTCTGTTAAAAAATAAATGTAATGAACGCCATATTCAAAGTGATTGATTTCATGTGGGTAATTTGAATAAGCCGTAGGCTATGTAACAAATTAATTACTTACCTGAATACTTATGACAAGATCCACTTTTTGTATAAACCTGATTGTCGGTGCCTTCAAGATTGTTCCGAGTCTCCTGACGATGAATGTCAGTAGGTAGATCTAACGAATTACTCAATAATTACTTGAGTAGATAATTATTGTGCCCCGCCTGTGCTATTAACTATTCTAAGGTGACCTCGACTTTGGAATACAACTAAGTACCCTACCTGCATTATTGTTTCTGTAAGTACTTATTATTCATTTATATTCTTATACATTCTGATCGATAATAATGCTTCCTAAATTGATTTAAGAGCTCAAATGGTAGAAGCTATGCCTTCTGATGCTGGATTCTCCCCCAAGACAAACATAAATGTTTGTTCTGTGTCTAGAGCGTTATCATGTATTCACAATAAAAAGTACTATGTACAAGTCTTATATCTATAATCTTGACAAACTGCTTATTTTCGGGCTGGATGACTATGTGAAATGTCCATCAATATTTATTACACGTCTATCTATCCAGGAAAATATAGCGCACCAGTGTTATAGGTCAAAACTTATTCAAAAATCTTGTAGATACAGAGGCTAGTTGAGGAGGAAATTGACCTAAATCTGAACAATATGCGCTGTACCCGCTAAGTCAGCTCGTCAATGTATTGTGATCTGAAGGACCCTGGAGCTCGCGGTGAAGTGCGAGGTCAAGCCTAATCGAAGGTGAAGGAAGAGTTTATTGCAGATTTTACTTTTTGCTGAGTAAAGGTAGTTCATAATTTTGTAATTGAAAAAATTTAAGAGAAGAGTATGTCGGTCTATAGTCGTCTTTGCGAAAACGCCTGGTACAAGTTCTGCCCTGAATTACTATGGAAGTCCAGTAAGTGCTACTAAATTATTTGGTTTAGTAAAACTAACTGGACACTCACCGGAGAGTGCCGCTGCTCAAGCTAACCTACCCCAATTTAGATTTTTTTCAATACACATTTTAATATGCTTGTTTAAAACCGCGTTTGAATTTTCATTGGAATAAATTGATGACCAATGAAAATTCAAAATGCCTATAAATGTATGTTGTTGAACTGCTATTATAGACAATTATAATTGTCTAATTGTCGAGTACGATACAGTTTTAATTAGACTCATGGGACAGTTTAACAGCAGTGGGTATCAAGTACCACTTAAGATGAAACGCTTGCAGTACTCGTAACGGATGACGGGACAGTTAGAAATATTTCTACTTCAACCCCCAGTCACATTTCACAGCCTCTTATATTATTATTTGTTCTGTTACTTGTCACCGCTATTTGTAATGGACACGAATTGTCTTATATCTATGGATGAATACGAAAAGTTCCTATACAACTTATTGTATCTAGTTGTTATAAATAAAATATTTGAATCTGAATCTACAGCTGCTAATTACCTTTGTTATTATAGGTTTATTAGTCAAGACCCCTCTTACTTGTTTATTTTTAGATTAATATGTATTTGACAAACCCCCTTACAGCTGCAACACCAATTAATTTAATATTAATGTTCTAATTGTATAGTACATGAATATGTCGTATCTAAGAGTTCCGCTGTGTACCTAAAGTTTGTATAAATATTATGAATTATAAGTCAGATAGAACAAATTCACGCTATAAGCCCTTAACGGCTGGGCAGTAATGGGCGACTCGAATATTTTTCCGGATGATTTGGCAAATACAGCTTGGTCAATCTTCAACGTATGGGAACATGGATATGATCAGTGGTAAGCTTATTGGCGCCATTTTTTGAACATGAAAGAAAGCCTTCATGCATTTCACTTATATTGACTATCACTCGAATGACCCAACAGGAAATATCTCCAATAAAATATATTACGGCAAAATGAAAATATTTAGGCATTAAAAATAAGGATAACTGATAACATATTATTAGCCTGTACTATAATACAATAGCATATTATTATTAGCACATAAAACATGAGTAATGGTTCACATGCTAATAATATGTAGAGAAATCTAGCAATCAGAAATCGTGTCAAGCGTCTTAGAGGATAGTTTGTATACACCACGTCCCGCTCATCAGACATGCATGAAATGTTTATCAATCTGCCTTTGATCTTGCATGCCGGCGTCAATGCTTAGAAGCCTGCGTTGCTTAGTACGTGAATGTCAATATCCCTCACTTGAAATTTAACGTTAATTGCTCGCGTGTTTATTGAAATATTCATTCTTCAGTTCTTAGTACACAACATGGTATATGTATCTAACTTCAACAGAGAATAATGTCACACGATCACTTGCCTATGCTGCCTCTCCTGATGAAGAAAATGCCGAGTCTCATCTGCGCGGGAAACAATTTGACGCGACACATCTACCGGTTATCAACGCGCGTGCTTCGGCCGTGCACCGCGCGCCTTCTGAGCCGCGAGTCTTCAACCACCGTGACACAAGCAATCGTACCGCGAAAAACAATAACTATTAACGAAAAAGCGATTAAAGATTCAACAAAAAATACGAAACTGATATAATGAACTGACCGAAGCTCCAAATTGACAAGCAATTAGAAGAGAATGCTATGATTGTTCGTCTCGCGTGCATCTCCAGTTTTAAGTGGGCAATTACCTCGGAATCCAAAACACTGCATCCTCCTGCGCACGCGGCAGCAAGCGCCAGTGGCGACCACGCTCAAACTAGCGCTGTCGCGCTCTGACATCACATTGCCCTCCGACATACGACCTTTAAACACTGACAACATAAACCACGCTCGATAGAGGCTCTATCGCCGCGGATTAGACTCGACACGGAAAACCACAATCCACGATGCGAGCAATGGACCGCGACTGATGATGGATATCGAGCAATTGGGGACCGATCCGCGTTATCGGCAGCTCTCCGACAATCCGCGAGATAAATACTTCATCTAAACGATATTGTATCTGAAGTTTTTGTTAGGCGATCACATAAACTCGAAAATCCGGATTTATTACCGTACACAATCAAACGCTTGGAGCGTTTGATTTTGAACGGTATATAGTTCAGATACATTTGCTCCGATTACACTCATCCATCTATTTGGCTCCATCAACACTGCTTGTATCGTGTTTATAACAACGAGATACCGTTTGAAGTTCAGGATGATAAATAAATAGTGATGATTCGGAACATTATATTCCAATACAAATTCCTGTACCATTTCCACCGTCAATATCTTGACGCAGAATCCCGATGGAACAGATGCAAGAATCTTAAGAATTCGGTGCCAATTCGAAACGAGGGCACCACTGTGTGGAATGCCGCAAGCAGACTGGAACACTAATTTTTTACTGGACTTTCTGACAAGTTAATGTACCTTCACGAGCCACCAACGGTTTTAAGAAACAAGCATAAAATCGAAGCAAGCGTTCCGTTCGACACTTCAGTCTACATGAGTTCCTCTGGGCCGTAGACAAGTGTCAGTATCTTGGCCTAGATAATGTAGTTGTAGTCGGACAGGCGGGACCACGGCTAGACGTGCCCTATTAATAATATTGATTCGCAGCCGGGAGGAAAACAAACAAGTTTCATTTCTCTTACGATATGGTAATAAAAGCCATGTCCGTATTATAATCTCTGTGCCCGGAGATCGCGGCTCTGCGGAGATCGGCATTTTAATCATAAAATAATAATTTCGCTAGAAATGTAATAAGTACATGTAAGATGAATAAATTTGAATACAGACAACAATAAATTTCCACCCAGTACAATGACTAATATAAAATACTTACATACCGAAGGCAAGGACAAGTACAGGACAACACGCCCAGAACAAAGAGCCGTGAGAATTTACATAAATATAATTTATTTTGTGTTTGTCTTCATAAGACAATCGATTAGGAATGGAAACATTCACACAAATCGTAATAAAAAAGTGAGAGTGAACTGTGAATTAATATTCGATTTCAAACGGATACAAAAAGTCTGTGAAGTCAAAGAAATCGGAATCAAGCCGCCAATCATTTAAAGCAATCACAGTCTAATTGAGTTGTTAAGACTATAATTAGGATCGTAAGAAATGAACGAATGGAATAAAAGCTTTTCTGATTGTACCGATGTTTCTGGAACCGATTGTTCTGGGTTACATATAACTTAGAATCTCCACGGCATTTTATGAAGGCAAGTTTTTTTTTACTTAATGTCTTTGATGGTCTACGACTACTACCACGCAACGCTCAGATCGCGAATTGACTCTCAAGTGAGGTGAGAAAAATTGAAATGTCTGTTTGTAATATCAAATAACAGATTTTTACTAAATGCATTCGAAAGTACGGTAACAAAAACAAAAAAAAAACAATTATTTAACTTTTGTCTGTCTGTCTGTGTTTTTTCCAGCCAATCTATGAAAGGGCTGATGTTAGGCAGATAGCTGATGTTATAAGGAGTGCCCTAGAATACCTGAATATTAGAAAAAGAATTAGTGTCGCGGGGAACAGCTAGTCATCAATAAAAGTAACCTGTTAAAATAAATGTCCAAACCCACAATTCTACTGAAATTCTTTGGCATTTCGTTTGCGAATTGATTCACTGATCAAGCCGGGGAAAAAACATGCTGCATGCAAATTTCAGTATAATTAATTCATGAGATACTTGACAAATCAGGATGCAGCAATTCATGCGAGCCATAATTTTATTTAATGCACGATTTATTTCACTTAACGACCAGTTTGTTTAAAACAAGTAGGTATTTATAGCGTGTGGGTACAAGTCTTGGTTTTGTGGCAAACCCAGATCATCAGATCAGATGTTTGGTGTATCATTTTCATATTTCATATTTGCAGAATAATTTAGCATAATATAGTATTTGATTTTAGAAAACCGGCTAGGTGCGATAACTCGCAAGGGGGTTCCGTTTCACCGAATGTATTATTCATGTCCTGACTTCATAAAAAGGAGGAGGATCACAATTAGGTTGTGTTTATTTTCTGTCTTTGTAACGCGATTGTTTCACCAATCTGCAACTGATTTCTATGATTCTTTTTTTAAATTGCCTGCGAGATGTTTTCATACAAATTTCATAAAGAATTTCCACCGTTAAAGGCGTAATGAATGAATGAATGAATGAATGAACACTTTATTGTACACCATAAAATTTACATAATATTCATATAAATATACTTAGATTTAGCACAATGGGCGGTCTTATCGCTGAAAGCGATTTCTTCCAGACAACCTTAGGATGGCGTAATGTAAGTGACTAAACAATTGAAGTCGTTTATACGCTTATTAAATCAGTTAATCCGCTATAATAACATATTCTGTGAAAAGTTGAGTCTACCTTGCAGTTCAATAGGTTACAACTAGCCACACGTTTTAGGATAACTAATAGGGTCTAATTTAACCTTTGGTTTGGAAACATAAAAATACAGCACTCCGAATAGGTAATAAAAATAAAGTTGAATTCAGTCAGATTGAACGTAAGTATATAACTTTTCAATGAGAAATTAAATTACCTACTTTTTTAGTATTCACTGAAGTTTTAATTATGGTACAATAACTTACAATTCATGTACCAATCGATAAAATACCAATAAGTCTTACTAATCGTTAGCCATGAAATTACGTAGTTTAACAATAGATAATGTAGGAACTAAACACAACTAACATCTGTATGTTCTGTACTCAGTCATCATAGTAGTTCCATTTGGACTTATCTAAGTCACGGACGGCACACAATGGGGAGATAACATGACTCTGGTTGTATCTGCTTTGTTCATTGTGTGGTGTTCAGCTCTGCTGTCAACGCGTCGGAAATGTTACTGCTTTCAGCCGAAGCTTTGTTGACAATGTATCCAGGGAAAGTGGTTGTAACTCTGCTAAATTTATAAACAGATATTTATTTACTTTCTGTTTAACTGAATGACTATCTTAATTTTGCACCGGTTTCAGTAGTTCAGTTCACTTTGTTTATTGTGTTCAGTTCACTTGTATTGGACCTGGAGTTGTCTTCTAGCTCTCCTCTAAAGCTTAAAATACATTATTCTCCTCATGCATAATTTGCCTAGATCGCATGGAGCATCTCCTGATTTTTATCATCAACTAGCAAGTAATTCAAAAAGGCATTATTTTGCACTGAATGGCAACAACCAAGTCATTGAATTGGTGACCTTCAGATAAGACGAGCCCTCTTTTCATGAGCAAATCTAATCATTAACCCTGACATTGCGGCTTAATACATATTACAATTATGGACTGTCCAGCCAACCAGATTAAGGTTGGTGCAGATATTGGCGCCAACGGCAGAAAAGGCAAACAAATGTTTTAAAGATGACGTTTAAATACAAACTTTATTTTTGTTTTTGGATAATTGTTAGGGAACGTCAAATTTAAGAAACACGAATCTAATGACAATTTGTACATTGCCAGATACATTGAAATACTGGAAATTAATTTGTTAAAATTTCTCAATATATACAAAAACAAAACGCACACGGGATAGCCTCGTCTCCTAAAGCTACCATTTGCAATGAGTACATGATTTAAATGTTTACCATTTGAATACGTAGGTAAGCACCGAGAACATTAAATATTCTTTCAATAGAATAAATAACAATAGAGCGTCTATAGTGATGGATTCGACAATAGATGAACAATAGGAAATGGAAGTATTCATACGCAGAATGTCATATAGATGAGGTAGGTATTGGATGAGTGGTCTGTTTCTATAGATTACTGAAGTCATAAATATTTCTTTAAAAGTCACTTATTTCAAGAAATATGTAACTATAAGATCAGCGCTTCTATTATTTAGTACTAAATATATAGTTGTGTGTTTCAACATATCAATAGAAGCTGACTATTCCGCAGTCAGCGATTTGCTAAAAACTCGAGATGAATGCCACTTCTACATCAAATGTTGCACGTTAGATTATATTATTTTATACTAAATAAGATAAAAAGAGAATGATAATGTTCACCTATAAAGTGCTGACCGGGAAGAGAGTTGTTTTACTAAGATTATGTTAATAACGTCTAAGCAAGCTTCGCCAATGCGCTTTATTTCTTGCGAAAACAATATGAACGCTGCATTTTATAGTAAACACAACAAAGTAGATTACGTTAAACCCTTTATGTAAGTTTCTACTGGATTGAATACCGAGGTTAATGTAATAAGGGACTAGCCTATTTGAAATTGATTTTGCTTGTTTCAATCCTATGACGTCATTGTTCGACGTTTGAGTTCTACATAAATAATAAATTATACAAATACCTGAAATCAAGATTGTAATGAAAATTATTATACTTATAATAAATTTTCATAACAATATTGAACCAAAGCCGGCATTATGGATAATTTCGCTTTACATACTAAGGTTAATTATAATTATGTTAGTAAATAGTTTAGAAACGAGAACAGATGAACATACAGGCTCAAATCATAGCCCTCTTTTGGCTTTGTTGTAGTCGGGTGAAAATGAAATGTTGAGTTGAGCTGAATCCTATTTATTTGTCCGCATGATTGTTAGGGAAAGAAAAAATTTAGTTGAATTTGCTCAATAATATTAATCCGTGTCCGGAAGCCCGGAAAATTATTTTTAAAATATAAAAATAATTTAATATATTAATTAATTACGGTGATTAGTAAAGATATTTTAATGACCCGTCACAGTTTAAAGACTGGGTAGTTGGGAACCGAAAAGACCTTAAGACTAACTTATCCTTTCGGGAGAAACGCGTGAATGAATTACATATGTACCTAAATGTCGAGACACTTTTGGGGTCCAGCTACTCGCGCCCGCAGGTGTATACTCTTTAGAGTCCCAACACTTAGGTACAACCTGGGTGATGCGAATGAAACAATTAAAATTGAACAGATACAATTTGTGCCAAGTTCGTCCGAAGACGTACTGCCTCCATACCTGATATCCTGCCGCCTTACTGTGTTCCGTTGTGGGTGCCGGTGAAATCATAGGCGCAGGAGACCTTATGCCCGTGTCGGGTGACAGGCGCACTGTCAAAGTAGCATCTTGCGCTCGCTACCCGGGGTCACACTTGTTCTCGGGTGAGTGGATGGGTGGTCGGGGAGGACTTAGGTGGTAATGCTGTTGTATTTGGAGGCGGTAACCAAATCAGGTTTACTTCCGCATCCACACTTTAGCTAGTACCGTCACTTTTCTCATATAAAATATGTAGGTATATACATAACCATGACAATGTGAGTTCATGATTGTGATAGCGCATCGGAGATAATACAGATAAAAAATTCTTAGGAAAGTGTCCTAAACATTTCCATTTTGAATAATAATACCTTCGAGTATATTCCTATTTAAGTACCACAGCCCAACGGAAATGACAGGCATTTGAGGCTTTACATCCCCATCTCAGTAGGCGTAACGCGATGCGGGTTTCTCATACTTCAGTAGGAAAGAGCCGAGTTGTATTGTTGTTTATCGGCGGCGGTAACTACTTAACCAGGTAGTAAAAAAAAAACTCAAATTTACAAAAAGGTTATTATAACGCAGTTATTTTTAATACCTAATCGTAAACGGAACTGTAGCGACAGGGAAATTTATGCGTGTGTAATGGTTATAGGTACCGACGTTAATTAAATGCCAGCCAATTTAATGAGGTTATATACTCGTATGTAAGTTCACCAGATGTGCACTCAGTTTCCAAAAAACTAATTAATATAGAATATTTACGTACAAATATGTCTGAAAACTTTTCACCTACAGTTCTACCTGATAACTATTTAGATGCTATGATTTTACCTTGACCATTAAGGTTGCCTGAAAGACGTAGCTAATAATTGTAGGTAGTTATTTACATCATTTACCATTACTAAATCTACTACGTTTGTTTGTCTACGTTCACCTTTGAAAGGCTATATATCGCTTGAAATTAACAACAAAACAGCCTACATTTTTAATATCGTAACTAGCACATACACACTAGGTGGCACGGAACACTCGCTGTGCGTTTGCAACCACTTAGCTGGTTACCGTACTGTAAACTACAGCCATCGAAGAATTTCGCGTCACAAAAAATTTGGTCCACCATAATAATATATCCACCGAAGATCTACTGTAATATAATCACACTAGGTACCTCTTCCGAACGATATCTCCAATTTGTTTGGCACTTCGAAACGTATTCTCATCACTGTGTCATTTAATACGAAATATAAATGGGTCGTGAAAACTCGCGTGCCGCGCTGAACCGGATCCGTAGTGCCTTGAATGACACCACGGCGTGGACTGATGGCCCTGCCTTCACGTCGGGATGCTCCCGCAGCGCCGCCGCCGGCCTACATCCAGCACACCGAGATGTGATGTAATCTGCATCTACACGTGACGACACAAGATAAGACGTGTTGACTACACGTCACAGTAAAGGGTTTTTCGCAGACAATCAATTGCAGTTGTCAATCTTCTAATAATCTTTGTTCGTATAATCAGGTACAAATTAACCTATTGAGGTACTGCCTAACTCTTCGAAGGCATAATGTTATATATAAGTAGTTATTCCCCGTGACTTCATCAGCGAGGTATTTACATTTTATTTTAGTTTTTTTTTCTGTAGCCTAAGTTACTCCTTATAACACCTATCTTTCAGTGAAAGTCCCGTCAAAATCGGTCCAACCTTTTAGAAAATTAGCCGCAACAAACAGACGGACAAAAATAACAATAAAATGTTTTTTTTTTTTTTTTTTTTTTTTATTTTCATTATGTAGCCTTTACTTTTAAATGCATTTAATAAAAAGCTGTCATTTTTATATTTCAAACAAATACTTCAATTTTATTTATTTGTATAGATTTCTTCTGTCAATGTTAGGTATTTTCATTCCACTTTTTGTTGTTCCCTGTTTGGGAAATTGTTTTGCCTTCCGGGTAAGACGGTGCACGTAGCGGTATTCGGGAAACTCGTTTATTACAAGTTTAGTAGAGGTGTACTAAATATTTCCCTTTGGCCCATTACACAAAAGGTTTCTCTGCCCGCAACCGGGTCAGGTTTAGAGGGGTCTCCAGTTTACGGTTAGTGATCATAATACAATCTGTATATCTTTAGAAGGTAATTCTTATCAGTTTAACTCTTCGACAGCAATAATAAGAGTAACTGCTTTTAAACTACACCCATTCTACTTTTATTCTACTCCTTCCTCTTGGGTTAGTCGGCTAGAGTTGGAACAAACAAAATCTTAACAAATACGACTAGCTAACACATGAAAACTGACTGTAATTTGACATATCTGTGCGCATGTGTCTGTGGAGCTCATGTGACACGTTAGGTATATGCGCACAAAAAAATACTTCGAGTCTAAATTTTGTCGTGTCCAAACATTACATGAAATTTAACGGAATGAATAAGTTTGGGCTTGGTTTCCTTCATTTAATTACAGAATAAAAGATTGATCGTCTAAAGGTCGCTTTGTGTTTTGTTCACGTCACGGTAGTTGCGACTTTTACAGGCTTCTGTTTTGACTATAAAACGGGAAACGAATTGCCTATAAACTAAACCAATGAACCATTAACATTTATTTATTCCACAGTTGCGAAACTATCAACTTTGTGCTTTGTTCATAAATAAAGCTCTTTGTGAAAATATTCAGTGTTTATTTGACTGGCCTCACAGCTCAGTTGGTACTAGCTCTGCTTTCTGCTTCTGCACTGCTGCAGGTCGTAGGTTCGAATTCCACCCACGACAAACATTTGACCCTTCCACCCCTTGCACTAGGATTCCGTGTGGCAGATTGCATAGACAAACACCCAAGATCAGAGAACAAATTTTATCAAAATATTAAATATAAATTTTAAATGAGGAACACTCGGTGATTGAATCCGAAACCACAGACGTTATAATACTATACTAGTACCGAAACGCACATTTACTTTTACCTCTGTAATATTTATAAGGCTCAATTTCAGGAGTGTCGGAACGAAATCTTGACGGTAACTAACTACTGCCCGTAAAACGCAATAAAACTTCGTCACTCCCTAACTGTATTGACCAGTCTTCAAGGTGGAACTTTTCATCGAAATGTTCATTGAAAACAGGTGGTTTTCAATGTCCCACAACATGATTAGGTATTTTTTTTTTTTCAATATTATTAACCTACGTTTATTAGGCATATTTACGAAGTACAATATCGTAGCAACAACGTGAGAAATAATGAGCTCATCAGCCATTGTTTTAAAAACAATTGATACTAACACTATCATCTACGTAGACGCGATTAGCTCATAGACGTCATTCTATTCGCCCATGGAATAAATCCCAAAAAAATCTACAGATTTATTTTCTGTGGGCATCACTGAGCTATCAGTGAAATGAATACAATAAGTTAGTTAAGTTAACAAGCTATGACGAAAAATCGAAAAAAAAAATACAATATTAACATGTCAGCGATGTGGTTAAAATGGCGCTTGGAACATATTTTTAATCTTTCCGAAACTCTCTGAAAGACGTAGATAAACGCTGTAGTATAATATAATGGTCAAATTAATTGATGTTAAAAGTAGATTCAAAATCTAAACGATGAGCATATAGAATGTTGCCTACACAAGCTACGCCATGAGTAATTCTGTGATACTGCTAGAGGCATAAGTATCTTAATTAAAGTAAATGGCGTCCGAACTAACCTCGGTTTTCTAGTGTAATAAATGTTTTTTTTATTGTATTAGAAATACAATTATAAAGGTAAACTTAAACAGCAAAACCAAACCAAACCAAAAAAAAACAAATCGGTAAGGTTGTTTCCGAGATACGCGAAAACATTAAATATACTTAACAAGAATTGCTTATTTAAAGTAAAAAGATAAGATTTAATGAAACTTCGTAAAAGTATTTAGCATACCTTATATTCGTAAATTCCAAAGTTTTTGTTGATTTGAACAAGGGATCAACGTGTTTATTTTGTTTTTTCGCATATAGGCAGATATGTAGAATATATAGGCAGAAATAGGCTTTTTAAATAAAGTAAACTAAGCGACGAGACATAGTTAATGTATTTTTAAACAAATTAATGTTTATCCAGCTCCGCTCCTCACATTTTTAATCAGAGCTTGCGTGCCAAACACCTTCACATTTTAGTGAAGGTAGATACAAATAGATTTCGTCTAGGGATCGTCTGATTCTATCGAAGTGATGCAATGTTTCGTAGCAAATCATAGGAATTCCAATAGAAGAATTTGTTATTCCGAATATTTATTTCAGTTTACGAATCGCTGCTTCAAACCCCGAAGGACACCAATACTCATTTATTCAGCCTTAGGAACGTTATAGAAGGCAATGCGATGAGTTCTTTGAAAAATTGAAGCTGTAATACCAAATTCTCAAAACTGGAAAGAAAATTATCGTGAGGATTACGCCAATGATCGAAAATAACATATTTATCAAACACTGAACCGCCAAATGTTTTCGAGACTTGATTCGAAATTTGACAGTTGTGAAACGACATGGTGGCAAAAATCACGTAAAAAATGCACTTTCAGTTTTTCCCGATTTCCGACTTTTCTGATAATATAGATATTTAGAACTATAGATCCCTAAAAGTGAGCCGGAGTATGCGCTTGTTTATTTCGGCAAGGGAATATAAACCGGGCTTAAGTGCATGTCGTGGGCTAAAATCAATAACTGTAGACTGCAGACAGGAAAAGTTAATTGAATGGGCGGGCGTCACATGAGTGAGCAATTTCGTTGAAACCATATACGGTTAAAAAGAAAAGAGTATTAATAGGTACGTAGGTATTAACTCTATATTCTATCCCTATATCATAAAATTATTATTATACCTGTATATCTATGACTTAGTAGATAACTACTGGTTGTTTTGTAAACGGTTTTATTTAGCTTGCGTTGCTATCAGATCGCATTTTTTTAATATGGTAAACGTATTATTATGTATACGTAACAAGCTACGGGCCCAACTCATGTTAAGAGGTTACGGCAGCAATACGACAGGTCCTCCCATATATCGTAGCATGTGAAGACCCAAGTTACACTGCGTTGCACCCGTCACTCCAAGAGAAATGTAACGAACGCCTCATGCGCCTGTAATATCACCGGCACCCACGTGACACTGCTTGGTGGCGAATTACCACGTCTGGAGACAGTACTTATCCGTTCTATTGGTACTTTCGGTTGGTCCTTTTGCACCACCCGGGGGACACGTGTAGGAGATTCTCGAGGGCATTGAAGTACGGACGCGAGCAATCTTTCCCAAAATTTCATTTTTACCTATTCTATTTTTCCGTAGCAGCGTATAGGTTTTTGTTTTTCCCGACAAACATGTTTCTAACCGTATAATCTTGCAAAATCTAATAAGGTCGATCCTGTAATTTTACGTTTCATTGATTCTCTCAGATAATATTTTGTTCGTAGGGTAAAGTATAATACGTTAACTTATTACAAGAGTTTCCAAATACATCACTTCCGTCCCTGCGTTCGATAACCTAATAGTCACATTTAGAAGCTTCATGAACGAATGAAAGATCCTTATCGATGAACCTTTTCGTGAAAATAATGTTGAAGAAACTCAGAAATAATATTCATGATAAGGGCTTGAAAAACCTTGACCTCATAATACTCTACATTTGAAAAATATTGATTGTTTGTAGTTGGTATGATGTGTACTGTTTCACATATTAGTCGCTTGTCACAATTTTATCTGTCAAAAAATGTATTGATCTCTATGACAAATAATAATATTATTCTGTGTCAAAAATCTATCTCCAGAAACCTGTCAGTGGAAAAAACTTGAATTATTGTCAAGTTTTTTCTGCTAACAGCAATCGTAAAAACTTCATTAAATGAATTTATTGATAATGAGGAAAACTTCAGCACTAATTAACTTAGATTAGATATTAAATATTAGCTTAATTAGATTAACTTAATTAGATATTAAAATAATAGCACTGTAGATAAAAGATGTAGGTAATGGGACAAAAAACGTTTTGTTCCATATTCAATAACATTTCTATATATTTTCCAACATGATTTTTATATATTGTTAAAATCACCAGCTACAATTTTCGATCTACACTTTTTTTATTAATGTTACCTCAGAATTCCATCATTTATCAATCGATTTCGATCTTTTTTTTTTAAGGATATCCTCGGTGACATATTTTTTTAAACAAAATTGTTGTATACCTATTTTTATGTATTTTTTATAAAATGGTAGGGGTAAATGTACCCTATATAGACAAATAAGGGATGAAAGAATGGAAGTCAGCTTTTTACGTTTTTTTTAATCAGTCACTTGTGTTCAGTCTACCTTCCCAAAATAGCTTGTTTACATGATATTCTTAATGTTTTGCTTCGGAGATCCTTCAGGTGGTTACAATATGGTCCTAACATTCTGATAATGTTTCACTAAAAACCTTTTGAAAAAAAAAAAAAACAAGCGATTACGAAAAAAAATTGCCAGTAAACAAAGACAACAAAGAATTCATAACGATGTACCCACTTAACGTTAAGCTGCGGACGGATTTTATCAGGTCTTCAGTGACCAACGTGTAAAATTTAATAATAAAAATTTATGTTCGTTAATTTAATGCACAGCCGTACCGTTCACCCGATTGCGATTAAATTTTGTCAACTTACTGCTTGCACTTATAGGATAGTACAATTGTTAGCAATTAGTTTGACAAAAATCTACAATTATGCGAGCAAAGCCGCGGGCAAAGCCTAGTATTAAATAAAGAAAAATATACGGACCAAGATAAATGCATCGCCGCCAGACAAACTAAAATAAAACTGTCTGTAAGATTGTACCCACGCCACAACCATTAAGATGTGTAAATTGAATACTTGACGATGCCGGCGCGGGCTTAGCCTAATGTTTCAAAAAGGTCAGCCATAGATTTTTTCCCGCGTTAATTCGCGTAATGTATTCCTGGCCATAAAAGTTATGTGATACCAAGAGTCCCCGATACGGAATCTTAGAGTGAGGCAAGCCACTGAACAGGATGTCAGTCGGATGTTATTAATTTATCCATGTCATTGGCAGAGGAATATCATTCCGATCCAATCAGCACCATAACTATTTTATAGTGACTATTCATGCAAGAATTTTAGACATCGTCCATCCCATTAAAATTTATAGGAATCCTAACAATGAGTAAAAGTAGGAACAGGAGACAATGCGAAATGCAAACAAAGGCCGACGATGGACGGGTCGCGGCTCGAATAGCAATCAAGTTCGCCTGCCAGGCGGTGATATGGACTGCGGACAGACTGCTTTCCGTCCCCAATCATGGAGAGTAGGGTATACTATACGTACCTTTGCAGAGTTGAAATCGAGAATCGTTACAGATATAAAAACCTTTTTTCAACCAACTTCCGCAAGAGTAATCAATTCGGTTGTTTTTTTTCTGTTTGTTACCGCTATACTCCGTCATTGATCAACCGATACGAAAAATTCTTATTTTATTTGAAAGAATATGCTTTCATATCAAACAATTCGATTTATAGTTTTGTTGTTAAATCAAAGTAACTGGAAAAAACATGTCATTCAAGTAAACGAAATTGCGTATTTTGCTTTCCTGGCTTTTTTTGCTTAGTTTGTGAAGCCCTGGTCTACTGGGTATACCTATCTTCATGACAAATTTCATGCAAATCCGTTCAGGATTTGAATTTTTTAATTAGGCGTGATGTATTAAGGAACATACACACACAAACTTTCGCCTTTATAGTATTAGTGTTATACATTTACAGGGCAACGCTGCATGGAAACAGAATTTGCTCAAAATTGTCCAGCGAATGGTTAAATAACAGTCTGTAAGTGAATAGACAGACAATTAAAAAGTGGTGTAAGTAGAGGTAATTCAATGGTGGATACATAAAATTAATACTAATAAAAAGCCCAGATTGGCTACTTTAAACTTGACTTATGCATTAAGCAAGCAAGCAAGCAAGTGTAAGCAAGTGCAATGTTGATGCATACTCGCTTGAACCCTTTTGCAAGCTTGATTTGATCAAGCCGGGCGTAATATTTTGAAACATTGCGTAGGCGCGCGGCACTTGTATAAATTGATTTTCTTTTGTTTGTCCTTCACCCTTCATCAAACATACTCGTAATGAAAGTGAGGACGAACGCGAGTTTAAAGTTTTACTGTTACTTAGTATAAATTACACTAAGTGCGCCCCGCGGTTGGGCCATCCTACGGGAACCGTACATTCAGGGATAAAAAGTAGCCTAAGTGCTATTACAGATAATCTATCTCTGTGTCAAATTTCATCCAGATCAGTTACGCCGTTTTGGCGTGTTTGAATTCAAACTTTCGCATTTAAAATACTCGTATTAGCAAGATTTATACTATGTTGAAACTGAAGACTGTCTATTCAGTCATATTTGGTCAAGTGAGTTTATCCAAATGAATCCTACGCACTTATCGGTATCGGTACATAGAAACCTTGACAAGGACCAGGCTACGGAATGCCACATCTCGTAACTAAGGAACGAGTACAAGTTTATGTAGATATATTTGGGAAAGTAGGTACCTAAAGAATCACAAGTCTTAATCTAAAACGAATTGCAAATAATTAATTGAACGTCATTCCAACGTCCTGAAAGTTTTGTTCGAAACACACAGTTTGCTAAACTCTAATGCCGTTTCTCAGCTATGAAAAAGATACCATTAAATCTCACCAAGAGCGGCGGCTCGACGCTGCGCCTTGGTGCTACACTTCCAAAACTTCATGGCGACTGTCTCGGAGGTCAGCAAGCCGTAAGATGACACCGCGCGCGCCCGCTAAGGCAACAAGCCATCGTCAAACTGTCCGATTGAGACCGAAACAATGACTTTTGTTTATAAATTGAGCGACGCGGAGAATTTATTAATTTGCCGAGTGGAGCGGCCGGTTACAGGAGACCAATGAGCTGAGGCAGAACGAGTGCGACGAACGTACACCCCCGACCCGACACCAATCTCCGGTTGCAACTCCGCACAGACCGGCTCGATGAAGGAAGGCGTGGGCCTCCACACAATTTTATTCTATACCTACGGGACCTTACCTTACATATTCAAAAACAGATTAGCGTAAAAAAGTTTTATTTCTATCACATCATGTCTTCCTACAGGATAGATGCCGAACCCACCAGGCTATGGGCAAATCACTACGATTCGAAGCAAATTATTTAATGTTTCGGTATTTACGGGTGTTACAAATGGTTTGCTGTGGGTGTACTGCTGTTTGGATAAAATTAAAATACTTATCTAACGATAATCTCACGTATAAAATCTGCTCCGAATCTTACATGTTTATTGCACTATAAAAATACAATGATAAGCATAATTTCTAGGCACAATTCTGTACTGTCTATGTATGATTGATAACACACCTCTATTACTTACATTAACACTATCTTAGCTCAAAAATGAGATTTTCACAATCGTCACCCTTTTTGATTTTCGGTAAGTAAATATTTTTCCTATGTAAACCCGAGTCACTATCGCGTTCTTCCACTAAACAAAAACATCTACAAAACGATTGCTCGTTAAACAACACCGCACCGAAACGCACAAAAAATTTTTTTTTAGTGTACTGATTTCACTCATCTGAAGAACGCAACTCAGGTCCTGCGTGCTATCAGTCAATTTAATTATTTACGTTAAATGTCTTTTGAGTCTTTTTTACCAAAATATTGGTTACATTGATGTCTAGAGGTGTTCCATTTGAGGAAATACAACCATTCTGTCAATGGGTTCAGGTTCAGACATAGTAAGTTTTTACAGATTGGGCTAGTTGATATATTCCAAACGAACTAGTAAATCAAAGTTCAAGTTCGATGGGAATAAGGTTAAGATTAAAATAAATTCAATAAAATAATTTTAAAATACGTGGTTGGGCTACGGTGCTCCAAAATAATTGTTATACATAGCTAAAACCTAATGTGATTAAAATTTTAATAAATAAAAAATTTTATTAATCGTATCACTAAGCATTTTTAAATAACATCCAATATCTTGTGCGTTACTTCAATTTGAGGATCCACGTGGCCCTACTTGGATCTTGTACCTGGTTCTGTTGGAATTAGGACCTGATGATGGCAATCAAATAATGGAACCTGGCATAATAGCGATCCAATCTGATCCATTCAAGGGTTAGCCACCTGTTTCCAGAAACAACTCCAAAGCTCAGTATCTTTTTAGTCAGTTTCGAAATACGCACGTATTTTTTCGTAAATACTTTGTCTTATTGTGTCAAAGTAACCAACTAATCATCAATTGATTCAAAATGATGCTTTACAATGATATGTAGGTACTTTTGGTAATACATCTATGTACCAAAACTTTATATTAGTAACAACAACACAATTCTTTACAAAGGGTATAAAATCGTGTCAATTTGATGGCTTCTATGATTCGTTATGCGTAAACGTTTCCCAATGACATTACATTACTTGCGTGACTTTTAGCTTACAACTATAAATAGTTTTGTATTCCTGATCAAAAAGATATACAACCCTTACAAAAATAAGTTCACACTTTATTATTTACGTGAGAGGTATTTTTAAACAAACCCGACTACATTAACACCTACAATTTGAAATTATAAACAAAATGGAGCTTCCAAAAACACATGATCGAAGGCACTGCAATTTTTTTTAAATCAGGGGACACCAAACTTTTATTTACTTACATACCTATTAAGTGGTCACAACAAAATTTTACAAATGAAGACAAACGCAGTTTCATTCTTGAAATTTACAGTATCTGACTTCTACAACAGAGATTCACTTTTTCTTCCACAAGAATTGTGTTCAGTGGCTATTGAAATAATTCAACATTTAGTTCATTGATAAAAACCTAACTGGAAATCAACTACTATGGATAAAACTGAGCTTGTTACTAGGTAAATTCACCGGAATTTTACTTTTTAATTTTCAATTTCATAATGATTTGTGAATATAAATAAACCCAAATGCAAGTGCATTTCAATGTACTAGTTTAAGAACATACAATGCTAACAATATTCGTTTAAAGCTGAATGCAGTTTTATTCAATGTCTTTTAAATGATAATATAACTGAGTAGACAGTCCTCTAGCACAAGATTTTATCATCAATATTCATCAAAATTAATACATACAACATACACACTTCTTAAAAAATTAAGTAGGTTCACACAAACAAACGAATTAGCTAATCGCTAACTAATGGTGTAAGTGTAAAGGTTACGCTTAAAGTTAGATCAGTTTTCCGACCAATACTGAAATAGGTGGTACCCTAACCTCGCTAACTTATCGACTTATTGCCAAAGTTACGTGCGCCGCCCGCATCGTTTACAACAGTTCAGTCGCCGAGAGATCTCATCTTACGTGAACGTATAAGGTGCGATGTGACATCGCGGAGGGGGGTCAATGTCTGTACCAGGTGCCTTGGACGCGCGTCTGGAAGTGCGACACGGGTGTGACAATGTACGCCTGCTGCGGCTGTTGTACGACAGCAAGGGGGATCACTTGTTGCGTCATCTCGACCGGTTGCCCATTCTCCTCAGAGACACCGAGAGACTGTAGGTGCTGTTGTGATACCTGCTGAACATTCTGCTGCAACACTTGTTGGTGTTGGCTCACTTGAGGCACTAGCTGCATCTGTTGCTGCATCTGCTGCGGCTGTTGCTGCTGCTGCTGCTGCTGGTGTATCACAACATGGGGCTGGTTCTGCATCTGCTGGTGCTGAACTTGCACCTGTTGCACTTGCTGTTGCTGCTGCTGTTGTTGCTGTTGCTGCTGCTGCTGTTGTTGTTGCACCTGTTGGTGTTGCTGTTGTACCTGTTGCTCCCTCTCTTCCTCCTTTTTCTTAGCCTCCATAGCTGCCTTTTTCGCATCTGCCTTCTCTTTCTCCTGCTGTATCCTAATTGGGTCCTTATTCTTATCGTACGTCATGCATTTACCGCTACGGAAAGGCACCATGTCTTTAGGAATCTCCTGCTTTTTGGTCGCGAATTTCACGTGAGGAAATTGGTCTTTCATGAAAGCTCGGAAAGTAGAGTAGCCCATCAGCTTTACTCCGGGTTCAAGAATCTCACCATACTCCTTGTAGGCCTCAAACAGGTGCTTCCTGGAGTCGCCTTGGATGATGACAGTCTTGCTGGCTTTCTTTCCGTCCCCTGACGGCTGGGCGTCTTTGGGCGAAGCAGCATGCTGCTTTAGATATTCCTTCAAGAAATTCGTGGCGTGTTTGTAGATGTCCAGTGTGAACGTGTTGTATGGCTTTTTGCCTACATTGCCGTGTATCCGCGGCGCGACTCCATGCGTCATAACATGCTGCCGAATGCGTTTAAGCTGGTAGTGTGTCACATTCTCCAGATATAGAAAGGCTTCTAGGCAGACTTTCCTGCCTTGGTACACATAGCAAGCTCTAAGTCTCCTCCTTACTTTATGTCTTGATGTTTCCGCTGGATTCGCCAAGCTTGCCATAGTTATGCCCATAAGATACATGTCATGTTCGCTTTTGGTCAGTTCGGCGATGTTTAGTCTGTGGCGATATACGGCCTCGGGATTGAGCCCACGATAGCAGTTGTCCTTGCAATCACAACCCCTCATCAGTCTTTCCTGGACCTAGAAATTACATTTGTGGATGAGTAAAAGCAAAATAATTTTCAGAGTGAAGTTTCAGCCAAGTCTATTTAGAAAAAATGTCTGTTTCGCTTACAGATAACATAGTTCAATACAACTGATTGACAGAGTTCCCACCACAAGGAATACTTTCTGCACAAAAAACACTACACATACTATTTCCGTTACCACAAAAAATTGGCCTATCGACACATACTAGTATTTTAATTAGACACCCACCCGATTAGTGTGTACAATAAAGGATAGTACATCAAAATTATCATTGAAATTCTTGGTGAACATACAATTTCAGAAAAAATAATCTAAATGATAGTGAAAACCAGATCAAAATGGTTGAGATGATGTTCGCAGAGAAACAGATAGATGAAAACAATGACTTCGCTTATACTATTTATTTAGAGATGCAATTAATATCACTGTACCTGAGCAGGATTATCCTCCAGTTTATTGTCAAGAACCTCCTCATCACTGTCTGAATCAGTTTTCTTCTTTTTCTTGCCTGTTTTTTTCTCCATTTTTGGCTTTTTGTCTACGTCCAAGTCACCGGCATCAATGTGTGGTTCAAATTCCATAGTATAGGTACCTGGGAGTGCTTGCAGATTTGCACCATTTTCCACTTGAATAGTGTGTCCTTGCCATATCACCTGAAATGATACATGAGTCAACCTTGAAAATAAATAGATTAAAATTGTATACATATCTATGACTAATTATGTATTTTAATTTTATAACTTCTTTTAACATAATACGTATTCAAGTAAAATAATTATATCACAAAATTCTGTCAATTTGAAATAAGTGATATATCACTTATTTCTGGACACCGTCTCGGGGTGTAATCCACAAAAAAGAATATAATTTACTTAGATGCCACTTTCAGATGTGTAGTCTACATAACATCACTTTTAGTTCAGACATAGGCATAAAAAATTTCTTAAATCAGTACCTTCTTGACATGAATAGGTTATACAGTTAATAATGACCAAAAAAAGATTACTGGGCAATACCTGTTCTTGGTGACCATTGAAGGTATGCTGCTGCATGCCCTGTGAGCTCATCTCGAACACAGAGTGCTGGCCAATGGGCGTGTGCCACTGGGCACCCTCGCCGTATTCGCCGCCTCCATTCTGGTCCGACGGCATAGAAACAATGATAGCCTCCTTGCTGTCCACACTCCGTCGCTCGACCGAAAGCAGCGAGTGCAAAACTTCACTGGCCTCTTTCTCCGCTGGGTTCACCACTTCCATCTTTTCGTACGACATCGCGCCCGCTCCCAGCTACAAACGATCGCTCATGTCAGATCACATGTATCTCTACATACACCTATGTACGAGCGAACCCGCCCCAAACGCTCCGACGACAACCCCGTAAAGCATTGCTAGAAAAACCGTGATAACTTTTCAAATTCATGTAAATAAACATAACAAAAACCGCGCAATTATTAACCTTAATCGCATTTTTTAAGTTTCATTATCGCGTAGCGGATCGAACTCTCGTGGAATATTGGGCCATATAGCCAAAGCAACTGCAGATTGAAACTCACCTTTTTCACACTGAATCGAGGACTGAGACGCGTGAAAATGTATCCCAGCTTTTCACGGTCGATAATGGCTCACTTTCGTTCACTTCATATTGGTATTGCAGTCATAATTGAAGAGAAATGCACAAATATTTCACTGAATTCACGGAAGCAATATGGCGATTCTCTTTCCGTGAACAAAATCAGAGGACGCCGCAGAACACGTAATTAGTACAGTGCGCCGCCACTAGACGGCGTTTGAAGCGTACGCGTTTCCGTATCGACGCGAAAGAATTGCGCGGTAAAATTGAAAATAATGCGTAGTTTTAGTGGTTTCATGACTGAATAACGTATATATATATATTTTTAAGTTAATCATTGCCTTTTTTTTAAAAACTTAAATTCCTCTTTATTATTTTTAGTGATAATAAAAATAATGAGTTCACGTATGGCATATGCTCCAGCAGGTGTACGCACACATTGTTTAATTAAGTACCTACTTAATTGTCGATCAAGGCATGCTCAAAGTGCTGGACTCTGGTCAGGTTCGTTATAATTACCTATTTAACCTAATAAAACTTAGATAAAACGAAAAATAATTTTGAAGTGGTAAATATTACATATAACAATAGTTATTGTAACGTAAGAAATAATGAGCGAATAGCGGTCTAAAACGGAAATATTGAAAATTTTTGATTATTTTTATAAAAAACAGAACTGTCACTGTGATTGTCTTGTCTTTGCAATGATAAAATGGGTGGTTTTACGTGAAGCAATCTAAGTTGGTGAAAATTATTTGTCACATTTTGGCAGGTGCAAAAATATTATAATATGTTTGTATTTTAACATAATTACCTATTCAAGATCTTTATCCATTAATGGTAATATGGTTAAACTTGACAGTAAACTTGTTAGTCAGGTTAGGTACTTCATTCTAAAGGGTCGGCATCGAACTGGAACAAAAGCATCCGTTGTACTACCGCAACAGCATGCGTTCGGAGTATCGGCATGCAAAGGACGAAATGATTTATATTTTGTTATTATTATAATAATTAATGCATATCGAAAACGTGGCCGGATAACTAACTACTTATATATACACACAGCCTAAGACACCATGACATACCAACCTATTTGAGAAGTTTTTTTCTATGAGGAATGAATTGTACTGGAATTGATTTGTACGTTTCTTTTTTTCAACTTTCGTTTTTGTTCATAAATGTATTAAGGGATAAATACCACTATGGTTAATCAAATTATTATAACTTTTGACACAAACAATAAAATAACACTTATGGGTGAGACAGATCAAATAAACGTTAAACGTTTACACACTCGTATCCCAAGCCAAACACAGAAGACACGAGAACAAACTTCATGCTTACCACACAAAGTGTGTCGCTTCGAAGCCTTCGAACTACCAATTATGCCACAGAGCTGTCATTGAACTATAAAATTAATTATTATAAACCAAATTAAAATTAGTACTATTTGATGTTGATAATAATTAATAGGAAAACATTGACACAAAAAAAAAATACTTAACGACTAATTACACCAAATGTAAAAGTCAAAAGTCAAAAGTCAAACTCATTTATTCCTTTAGATCTCAAGTATCGAATCACGATACCGTAATGATAAATACATTAAAAATATTGTTTCTTGTATAGCTCTTACTCAATATTTGAAAGGCCTTTGTATCGCGATTGTAGGGTTAAACTAACTTAAACCAAAATATTAAAAACATGTTTCAAACAGAGCTTTTGGTCGTAGGTACGCAGGTAAGTACACAAGGTCATGAACCCCAAAAGCCTTTGGCTTCCGCTTTGAATTTATCACTCGCATGCGGTGCGTGATTTAAATTACTATAACTAGTAGCGTAGCTTGTACTTAATAATATTTATGTAGGGCAATACCTTGCTAAGCCAGGTATAAAAGGTTAATAAAAGGATTCAAAAGAACTAACGAAGTAGTAAAATAGAACACACATTTGCGTGATTAGATATCACAATTACTTTTACTTCCGGAGAGGGGAGATGAATGTAGCGAGGCATGTTTTGACAATCTAACAATGTAGGTACTTATCAAGGACTTGCCTATAGTATTTGGTAGGTAGTAAATACGGATTATAGGCATATAATTGATGAATGATGACGTTACAAAGGTAGGTATGTATAACGGTGTGATTAAACAGACATCGGGAGCAGAGCAAATCTCACTAAAGATTTTTGCCTAAAATTAATGTATGTACATTAATTTTACTTAGAACTGAGGACAAAAAACTTCGTATTTATTAAAAATGGCATAAAGTAGATCTTACCTAAAATAGATACTATTTACGTGAGTTTTAAAATTTTATCAAACAAAAATAATAAACGCTACCGTACTCATAGCTATCCCCGAACCACAATTCCCTGTGTCGCAGGTGGCATGGACATTTAATCACACAACACAAGACCCGATAACAGACTTCATGCTCATCGATCACATTAAAATATTTCCCCGTAGGGTATTGAATGCCGGGCTCACATTTCTTCGACGGCAGAGTTACTATCAACCAAACTACGGAGTCGTCAAAATATTCGAAAGCTTTTTGGTAACAGGTAAAAATTAGACATAGTGATGTACATTACTATTTAAAAAAAATCTTTATGGATTGAAGACCAAGCTATATTTCTTGTAACTAAGTCAGGTATATATATCGGAATTTAAATAAAAAAAAGATGTAAAAAACATTAGCTTATCGGGTACATACATAATAACTTGGTACCTAACCTTTCATTCCATATTTTTCAAGGTTCCTATTGTCCTCTTTCTCCAAGTAAAGAATTAAACATAACGTATTTCACTTACCAGATGCTGAATCTATGGTGAAGCAGCTACTGCGAGACTTCACGATAGCCGAAGGAGGCGAACCATCAGGCCATTCCATACGCTCCTCCATAGCCCTGGAGGCGCTCCTCTTGAACTGCTCTAAGAAACTGTCTATTTGTGTTTCTATGCTTGTAGGAGAGTTTGCCATAGCTACTTCCGTTACCACCGAAACACCGAAAACAAACACAACGCACTACCATCGCATTAAATCCATTTCACGCTTTCAAAGTGTTCTTATCGCTTCTGTTCATTATTATTCGATTCAATATTTTCTGCTTCGCATTCAATAGTTTGTCACATTATGTACCTATATTAAAAGCCATAATATTTTTTGGGATCGTTCGTCGACCCGTGACAAATAATTGCAATAAGGAAGACCGCGGACCGCCCGAAATATAGTGATTTTCACTACATACCGTCCTACCGCTTGCTGGCAACGAAAATAAAGCGACTGCCACCGACATCTATCGATCGCTTCGAGTGAACAGCTGTTTTCCTATGTTGCCAGTGACGAATAACATTGTAGGTTACCCAAGATTTTAATAGCATTTTATTTTATATTGTGTTTGATGTTTATAAATTATAGATTAGAGAAACTTTGTAATTAATTGTACCGTTATTTGTTGTTAATTATTTTAATTAACAAAAAACATTTCTGCTAACTATTTAATTCTTGCCAGTGTAATAAAATGCACACGCATGCGTTGACAGCCGGGTGCGCTGAGCATGTGTGTATACGTGTTTCCTATTGACGTTTGTATGCTGAAGTGTGAGTGTATCGTATGAGGGGGTCGCGGGCCGTTGCCGGTGTCGAGCGCGCACGCTTGCATTTGCTAGTGTTGCGCGAAGAGCGCGTGTAGTTCGTATTAATATCAGAGCTGACTGAGACTGTCACGCACGAGACTACACCCGGCCACATAATGTCAAGTAAGCCGTGTTCTGATTATCTGCTATTTCTTCTATACTTTTTTTATTCCTGTGACTTCCGATATTTAACATTACGACGTCACCGTGGAATGGATTACCTATTGCGTATTGTAGAAATATGCGTTACTTTTATTTTTAAGGGGGGTAGAAATACATTTCGTATCTTAATTTTTATGTTCAAACTTATTTCTCGGTAATAAAGATGATCTATCGGGTACAAGAATACTATTGGAAATAATAAAATCATTACATTTGCTGTAGGTCCAGTACTTAGGTATCAGAATTTAAAGGTATAAACGAATCAATAAATAACCTGAGACCTATACTCGTAACGTCCTTACCTCTTCTTTGTGGTTCACACTCTTACAGAGTGGTCGTGGTCATTACTTCGTCATCGCAGGTAATTTATCTATTTGGTGTACCTGTACATTTTATAGTGGGTAGGTAGATAAGATGTGTCGTACCTAACTAGATATTTACCTATTCACATTGTAGTTAACAAGGTATACGGCTAGAAAGCTAGAAATCACGGATAAATAATCTATGAATGGATTCCGGGATGACCTTGAAGTGTTTTTCTGGTCTATCACGTCGCTCGAATAACATAGTATCGTCATTGCCTAGCGACCCATAGCCGATTACATTATTTATAATACGATATTCTGATAACTATTACATACAGATTTAAAAATAGTAGTCGTCCACATACATAATTCAGCTTTCACTGCTCACCCTTATCTTATACGAGATCATAAACATAAATGTTATCGGCAAATACATTCATAAACATTACCACGCTGCGCTATCAGTTCTAGTAATGAGCTGTCCGTTAAACTGACAAAGATTGCATTAATCTTGCTACTTTTACAGAACTTTCTGAAAAATATTCGTATCGGTGTATGTATATCACGGTGTCTACTTAGGTTTTGTGGCTTGATGTGATATTCAATGCCAACCACAAAGGCTCATCCGACCTGATTGTGGTCTTGCTGGCGCCTTTAAAGTCAAAGTTGTATTCAAGTATTAAATTAAAATAGTTCGGCACACTTAATACACATCTAATGAAAGCTGGTGATAGGTTTTAATTTCTTTTTACAATACATAATTATGAATGTATAATAATGATAATTATAATACTCATACAAGACCATGTTCACAATGTTTTATAGCTCTTGTCTGAGTAGGTACTTCGAAAACCAGTCCTAAGCTTTCTAGAGACAGCGAAGTGACTCTCTCTATCAATCCCAATGTGGTTACTGAAAATTAACTCTTGCATTCTATTTCATCGCGTGTAGGCAGCATTCCAGTCATAACAGGAATGCTGAATTTAAATATGCGCACCGATTTTCCGCTCGAATGGCGTAGCGGATTTGCTTATTCAGAATACAAGACAAAACTGTATTCACAGGCTAACCAAATCGTGCCATCTCTTCTCATACCATCTTTAAAGTCAATGGTATTTTATTGGTTGAGTTCATTCCGTAAACGGTCGACTGCCTGCGTGGTTCCATTCCGTCGGACCGGCCGCACCTAAATAGAAACCGCAGGGACATTGCTCCCGCACCGCGCCTGATCCTGGCATCTCGGAACTCAAGTGCCTTGTAGGGGAGTCTTTAGCATCTCAAATATATTTCCAACGATCTAAATCTGGGCATCTGCTTCAAGTGCTTGCACGCATCATGTTCTGTACTCCAAAGCTAGATCGAATTTACGATGTTGATTGAAATTTTCATATTAAAAAAAAAAAAAAAAACAACGTTAACACACTCATACCTCTGCACTAGGATTCCCTGTGTCGCAGATGGCATGGACAAACACAGAAACACAAGACAAACACCCAAGACCCGAGAACAAACTTCATGCTCACCACACAAAGTGTGCCCCGGCCGGGAATCGAACCCGGGACCCCTCGCTTCGAAGGCAGGGCTACTACCAACTAACAAACATCTAGTGGTTGATGATGTCTGGCTGGCCGCAAAATATGAATGGCCTCGATGATTGACGGCATTTCCTGGGACAAATTTAGATCTGGAATGATAGGATGTTTGCATGAAAATAAATTACTTTATGTTCGCCTAACTCAAACATATAGCTTGGCGCTCAGTTTAGCAAAAAGCTGTTTTTGGATGAAATATTTAGCTATAATTAATCCAAACTGTGATAATAGTTAGCTACTTATTTATGAGCTATATAGCTATTATTTAAACATATGAATATTTAAACTGCTTCCAAATAAAACTAAAACGATCAAATTGCAAATCCGAAAAAGTTCAAGATGTTGATCGAACACCGGTTAGTCCAAATATCTTTTTCTGAGATTCCCAATTGATTTATTGATGTGTCGATTTGTCAATAACATGTGCCAAGAGACATCTAACGCTGGATGTCGTTCTAAACGAAGAGAAGACTGATTGCCAGTGTGATTTGTGTTAAAGGTGGTTTAGTGGCGTTGACTGGCTCGCAGCATATCTGACGCTATGCAGTGGTTTTATTTCGAATTTTATTTGTGTCGCGCTATTTCTGAACAGAACGTGCGGCACTTGTCTATTACATGGTTTTATGTGGCCCACGCTTGCTGGACGCCGAGAGTTATTCACTATGTATTTTTAAGTTTGAAGAAAACAAGCATGTATATGTATGGCTAGCGAAATTCAATTAATATCACCGGGTTTTTAATTCAAGGGAAATTCGTAAGTATGTTGTTTATTCTCTAATAGAAAACTATACACCTACAAATATGTATTTAATGTAACTTGTAAACTTAACGCCAAATTTGCATGGAAATTACTTTTTCAATGACACTTTACTAGGGTATTTAGCGTCGCATATATAATATGTAAATCATCTTTTTATATCGGTCGAAACGATAGGACCCTCCACATATTTTCTCTACCAACATTTATTTCATTTGGGACTGAATAACACTGCTAACATTGTTTACTTGGTGTACCTATCGAATGAAGCACGTGGTATTATTGACAGCATGGAAATTATGGGAAAACTAGTCTGCGCCAAGTTCTGCACACGTGCCAAACCCACTGGCATCATAATAATCATTATTCCTACCAACTACGTCTTTTGAGTCTTTTGAGACGAGCTAGCTAGCAATGTGCGCATTTCCTACGATCTTTTGATGACGCCAGAACAGCACCGACATGCTCATGTGAAATTTAAAATGTGACGTTAATTCTAATGTAGCAATATGTTTCCCGTTATTTTAGATATTTTACGTCTTTGGCACCACATTCAAGAAATCGGATGGAATATCCTGGATTAGATAATTTGTTTTCATGTTTGTGCGTGTTAGCTGATTGAGTTTTCTAAATTGAATAAGGAAGGGACTTAGGGACTGTAATAGATCCGATTCTGTATATTGAAGATATTTTGAAAAAAATTATTGGGGGTCACATAATAAATGTTTTCCACGCGCACGAAGTCACGGGGAACAGTTGCGAATAAAACTCAACGATATTTGTCAATAAAAAATTTAAATAATAACTATCTTCAGATTTTCTTCCGTGTCATAAATCACATTGGGTACTTGACCCAAGGAATTTCTCTAAAACTTTCATTACAATTGTAAATAGGCTAATAATATTTTTCATCCTGTTGAACCATTAGTGGCTGATTTTAATCAAGTAACCAACAAAATATAATAGCCCACGCTATAACTCAGAAGTATTAAATTTCATGGACGGTGGGAATTTTTTCGAAGAGACAGACAAACCCTTTACTCTGTTAACCGACAACAGTACCTTGGAAACCCTCAGACTATCCAAACTATAAGCCGGTAGATCCAGTGATTTAATTCACAATGTATGATGAAATGGGGGTTACTTGATCCAACCCACAGTCAGCGTGTCTAGGGGTCTGTGGTCTCACCAGTCGTGTCCATTATAACCACAACAGGATCAACTCAACGCACCAGGAATAAATGATGCAAATGTTTGGTCAAAAATAATGTAAAGCTTGGAAAGACTTTGACGGTTCCTCGGCTTAGTTGTTCCTGCTATAAAGCGAGGGGTCACTGGTTTAATTCTCTCCCAGGATACACTATGTGTAGTGAGCATGAATGGTATTCTCGGGTCTTGGGTGTTTGTCTTGTGCTTCTGTGTTTATCCATGCCATCTGCGATACAAGGAATCATAGTGCAGGGGTATGAGTATGCAAACGTTAAAGAGCCACCGACACGATAGAAGACATAGGTAATCCACTTATTGTGTTTTCCACAGACCGAGCATGGGTGACACTCGCCACGAACGATTCTTACGGCCTAGGTGCTTTAGTGCTGGCGCACTCGCTCCGCCGGGTTGGCTCGGAGCATCCAGCTGTTGTTCTCATCACTCCGTCTGTCACTGATGCTATGAGGTAAACAGTCGGAATCACACTCCAGCATCATTCATATTGGAACCACATCAGAATCAAAAGTCTACACACGAACCCTACTGCGTCCTCGCGACACAGAAAAGTTTGTCTAGGCCCATGGTCTCAGCAACTACGACGTCGCTGCGGAATACTGCTGAGGTTTTAGCAGATAAGAGTCTGGCATAAATTTCTACTCGCCCCCGTAATGACATTCAAGAATGAATGAATGATATAATATTTTAGGTCATTAGGTCATGCCAGTCTCCCCATGATGTTTCTATTCAACGTATAGAAAAAATGGTATTAATACATCACTCGAAAAAAAAATCTGTGGTTGTTTGGGTTTGACTTTTGGATTGAAAATCGACGTCTGAAATATACCACGTTCTTGGATCTCACTTAATCTTACAGCTTATATTATTGCATTACCTTCGTAATTCCCAACTCCAATTAGTTAACCTATCAAAAAATAGTGGTTAACCAAACCCTATGTTTTAAGATAGGATGACTGATTTGTTATTTAACTGCAATACAGTTCCATTCTATGACAATGCATGTGTGTGATGTTGACATTAAGGAAATGATTCTGAAAGTTGGAATGTAAACAACAACAGGAACTCTTCGAAACAAAACATTTCATGAACTGTTTAGATAGGCATAGAAACCTACTTACATCATCTAAAAGCTCTGTTGGTAAGACTCAAATTGGACTGTAGACCGGATGATAATAAAATTTTGCGGGCGGGAAGAGAATAAAAATACCCGTGGATTTTGTAGCAAATTATTGATTCCGTATCAGCCTCTTATGTTTCCACTTCAGGGACACCGGTCTACTCTCGATAATTGAGAGTGATTGGGCTTTGATCTACCACGGGAGCCCAATCCGGATTGGTAAATGTCACATGTCTTCGAACTTTTGGTTCTAAGACATGCCGGTTACCTCACGATGTTTTCCTTCACCGTTTCGAGAACGTAGTATTGGGCACATAAATTTTTCAAGTCGGAAACTCATTATGTGTGGGTTTGAACTAGGGACCTTCGGATTAAAAGTCGAAGTCTGTGCCCCTGGGCCACCACGCTCAGTGAGGTTATTGATTAACCTCATTTAAATAGTAAGTTTAACTAAAGTTTCAAGCGGCAACAATTAGCCAAGTCCTTTCAAAAAAGTATTAAATTGCATATATGTGCCGTAACCTTCAAATTTAAAACACCCCTTTTTAATTGGGGTTATAATAAATAACCCGTGGCAGACTTGAAAAGTTTGCCCAAATTGAGTCGTATGAAGATTTGTTCAAAGTAATGTTACATGTTTGTCCGACGTACGTTAGAAAAAGATCTTGCGCGTCCTTAACTGAATAGGCAACAATGTTGTCCTCAGAGAGCGTCTAGACGCAGTATTCGCGGAAGTGGTGATTGTGGATGTTCTGGACTCGGGCGACGCAGCGCACCTTGCCCTTCTCCAGCGGCCAGAGCTCGGCATCACCTTCACGAAGATCCACTGTTGGAACCTCACGCAGTACGAGAAATGCGTCTTCCTCGACGCTGACACCTTGGTAAGTTGACTGGCCTCACAGCTCAGTTCTCAGCTCAGCTCTGCCATCTGTTGGTCGTGTGTTCGATTCCCACCCAGGAAAAGCATTTGTCGAAAACAGTTATTCTGCTGGGTGTATTATGTATGGTATGTATTATTCAGTGATTAGCGATTTGGTTTCCATATTATAAGTTATGCATAGCTGGCGAGTATAGGGCGAAAATAAAAAATGTATTGAACCAGAAGGTCATCAGGAGGATTGCGTTAAATTAAAAGAAGCGTCAAAAAGTGAATGCGAGTACTAGTAAAAGTGACCAATTTTTTTTTTTTTTCAAAATTTAATAATCAATACGGTTTTGATAGTAGGCGTGAAAGGGGTGAAACTTGGCTCTTTTATTCTGCCCGATAAGATGGTCCGTGAAGGTCAGACCACCTACGTCATGAATGATCCACTCGACTATACCTTGTTATTTGTGAATGTTACTAATACCTATCTATATTATCACTTTAGAAATTGGTTTTACAGAGATCCTTGTGATACTTCAGTTTTAGCTGGAGAAAAACTAATAGGTAAAACCAATAATTGCCTTGAGATAAATAAATATAATAACATTGTATTATGGGACACTATTTTTTTATATTTACCTACATCAATGCTTGAAAATAACAAAATGTAGGTAGGTAGATGACTGAACATTATACGGACTTTATTACCAAAGATCTAGAGATAAGTAAATCTAATTCAATTCAGATGAACGTGTTTAAATATTTTGATTCCAGTCTCTTTTAGATAGAAACTACCAATATGCTTTGATAATACCCCGAAAAAGTTTTTATAATAATAACGAAACGGGAGATAATAAATAAGCAATTTAGATAAACATCGCTTCGTTTAGCGACGAACTACGAGTTTTGTGAGATACCAATCAATACTTAAATAGTCCAACCAATCAATATAAAAATAAAAATTAATATACTGAAATGTGCTTGTCCAGTAGCTGTAGGATTTTGTAGGCAAAAACTCACATTATATCTTTGAAAAAAACATTATTTGCTATAGGTGTTGTGTGCCAAATTCCAGTCAAGGTCTCTAAAGTGTTCTGATTAAATAGCCGTGATATACACAGAGTAGAAACGTCAGAAAGACGGACATAACCAAACTATTACGTAGATTACTAGAGAAATACTATTGGGGAACACAATAATCTTCATTGCAAATAAAAATTGTGTCATTGAGGCACAAGTGAATTGACTGAATTGGCAACCTATTTAATACCTACTACTTTTGTTCTTTATGATAAAGACAATTGAGATATCTTTTCTTCTCATCTATTCCTACTACAGATGATTTCTGTTTCTATTTTATGACAATTTCGCAAAACAGAGTCAGTTGCAATGCACTGTCAGTTAATATAAGAATATTTTTAATCTGTCTTGAACCACGACTAAGATATATGTCGTTTAGTTTATATTCCAAGTCCCGTTCAAATATTTGCAATGATCTCGAAAATTGGCATCATGTCCCAAGAATAGACGTGACAGGCGCGCCTCACGTAGGCACACAGTCGATTTTTTAGTAAAGATCAATTTTACGATTTGATGTCCTATTCATCCTATATAAAACTCATCAAATCTAATTTCGACATGCAATTGTTTATGCAGGAAAGTCAATGTTACCGGACGTGAACGTAACACGAGAATGTGATGACGAGGAACAACCATGGCCCAAATAATTGTGACAATTTTGGAACAACTCCAAATATTAAACTTTCATTCTTCAATACTCTTCCGACACAAAGACGAAATACAAATTACTTTTTGGCAATACTTGTACCTTAGACAATTGAAATAATATACTACGCTACGCGCCATTATGTAATGTAAAGTGGTAAGAAATTTCAATTTATAAAATGTTCGAGTGCTGTGAATAAACAGTGAGATAGTGTCCCATTAGGATTCATTGATATATATTCGGTTTTTTTATCATAGGTTATTGAGTCAAACGAGTCTTATCCAGCTTCGATAAGAGTGGTCGGTATTTACATTTTTGTTTTTACACGTATCGAGTCAATGCTCACGTGTTATATCATATTAGTAAATTGATAGTAAGTTTTAATTGTAAAAAAACATTACAGGAAAGCATGCATGCTTTCCTGTAATTTAATAATTTTATTCTTTTTCATAAATCTTGACTATTAGTCTTCTATTATAATAATATTGGTTTATTACATTTCTGAATCAACATACCTATTTAATATTGATTCATGTCGAGAAAATAAACAGTCTAGGTAAGTTATGCAATATTGAAAACAGAATTAAGATTACAGATGGCCTTATTTATTTTGTTATGTACCTATATTTCTTATTTCATGGTGATTAAGAAGCTTTTTCCATATTGCATTCTATCCTAAGATAAATTATACTTTAGTTAAGAGACAAGTTACTAGCCCAAAAAGTATTTATACTAATTTCGTACTCCATATCTGTGAAATACATTTATTTTTATTTCATATGAACGCACTCCACTGTGCATAGTTACAAATATTGACAAATATTAAAGTGCGTAGTTATAAATATTAAAAAGCTTTGATAATAGTAGCCCCGCAATTACAAGGCGTCGAAGCATACTATTTGTTATAACAAATTCCAAAAGTAAATGTTTCCTTTGTCGCTTATTTACATCGATAGCGCAGGCATATCGCAGCAACATCGTTTATCTTAATAGTTTGCGCTTATCTGAGGTTTAGCTAAAAAGTTTGAAAGTTGACAGTTTTAACACTTTTGCAACATAATCTTTATATTTCAATAGGTTTAGCTATTATGTATGGCCTGTTGTCGGTCTGCTCCACGACATGCAGAATAACTTGTAATATCAATTTAATATTCATTAACAAGATGTATATGTAGGTAGACATAACGAAAATTATATTGTCTGTGAACAGGATTATGCTCGTGAAAAGTTTCTGCTTGTTCTTCCATGGAGGGTCAGATAGGGTTTGAACAAGTGCTAAACTTAGTATATACCTACATATTTGTTTAAAAATTTACGTTTCCAGGAATTTTCTGGAAATAAATTATGTTTACTTTGACTTTATATAATGTTTTGAATATATTTCCAAGGTGGTACAAAATTGCGATGAGCTGTTCGAACGAGAGGAGCTTTCCGCAGCCCCCGACGTTGGCTGGCCCGACTGCTTTAACTCAGGAGTGTTCGTGTTCACACCATCAAAGGAGACCTTCGACAGGCTCATAGTTTTTGCACAGGAACGAGGCAGCTTTGACGGTAATTCTTTCCTTAATTTATTAGAGATCGCTAAATTAAACGTTCTATATTTGTAACTGAGTTAACAATCTTGATAAGTATGTTACTAATGTGAAATGGGAACAAGTTATTTTGACCTTTAGATAATGTAAAATTTAAATTTTAGTCTGCTATAATATATTTATATAATACATGTCTATGTCGTCGCAGTTTTATTTGTTCTCGTTTCGAAAGTACTTTGTTACGAAAGTATTTTGTGGGTAATTTTACTGTGAATGTATTATTTGGTTCTATCAAACTCATGCTTTTTTACAGGTGGTGATCAAGGCTTGTTGAATTCCTTCTTTTCCGACTGGGCTCGAGGAGACATCAGCAAGCACTTACCTTTCCTGTATAACGTCACATCAGCTGCATTTTATTCATACTTGCCGGCTCTGAAGCAGTAAGTAATAATTGAAATTACATATATACATATATACAATTATGTATCAATTTTTATTTATGAGGAGACATATGCAGTTTAATCATTTTATTGATATTGTATTAGCAAAGGAGACATTGAATTTGTATGTTGTATAACATGAATGTTTTATATCATTTAAGTTAATAAGTTAAGAAGGATCTGTTTTACCGTTCCTACTTTAAATTTCTCTATACTGTACTTTAATGTCAATTTTATTTTTTGTGCTTCATAATGCCTTTTATTTTTCCAGTTTCGGGCAAGATCTGAAAATTATTCACTTCATAGGAGCCGCTAAACCATGGTTGCAACGATTCAATTTTGAATCGCGTACTGTAGATGCTCCCGACCACACCCGCGGGTTACTCCAACTGTGGTGGGACATCTTTGTAGGCCAAGTTCATTCTCAGCTTGATACTGCAATGGTGAGTTAATTAGCATATTATTTGCCTTTTGGGCTGACCACTACCACAGAAAAACAACTGGGGTGAAACCCAGTTGTTTTTCTGGATTCTGGAATAAGATGTTTTATACCTTGATGATATTTACTCGTTTCGATGACGATGCAATAATATTAATTTCAAAATTAATTGATACTTTGTGATATGAATACATCATATTGTCATGAATAGTAAGAGACCACAAAGTAGGTAGGTACTATATTCTACGTCTATCCGAGATCTAAACTTAGATTAGCAATTTGATATCCCTACTGGTTGCAATTGAGCCGTCCTCTTGCGGTAAGGTACTGTTACCGCAAGAGCCTCGGAGCTCGTAGTGTCTAGTAAATCGATCCATTCTCACATCAATCCCTGCTCTGAACACAGCAACATGTTTTCCAAGCATACCAAATGGGAATCTAAAGTTACAGAGGTGAGAATTTAGAATATTGAATCAATATCATTCGTGTTTTTGTTCCATTTTGTAAATACTTGCACATTATTAAATTTAATAGCACATATTTAAATTTTCTTGTGAATATAATTGATTATGATTGATCCCTGAGTTACTTTATTAACGCTTGCACTAGCTTGTGCACTACACCTAGCGCTATTTTTGCACTTGTATTGAATGATGATGCTCGTTCGAACTTGTGTTTCTCCAAAATACTAACGAATTCTAACTTTTCCTTTTGGCTGACATTCGCTTTATGCAAGGTTTATTAAATCGTATTTTATTTGGGAGTAGATGGTGTTGGTATTTTGGTGGAATACTCACCTTGATAGCATCGTAAACATACATTACTTTTGAAATATAATAGATTCCCATTTAGACACTAGTGTGTTACAAAGTTTTTTCAATATTCAGAGTACTTGTATGTTTATTTGTTATCGCAATTTTAATGTACTAATATTTTCTTGGACAAAGCTTTTTGCACTATTTTGTAGTTTGTGCGTGAAGCTTTGTTCAAGTTTGTGTTTGCATGCATTTCGACTGAGTTGTTTCACTTCAACAATAGGTTGAGGTGGACGAACAGCCTCCTGAGACGCCACCACCGGCCTTGCCGCCACATGATATCAACCAACATTATCACTATCAGCCCGTACTGGACCCGGAGTCTGAATTTCCTTGGCATAGGCCAGATACCCAAATAGTCGACGAATGTTCTGAAAGAAATTTAGAAATACAAGATATCCACGACCCTTGGGAGACATACAGGGGGAACATTCCACCGATGTCTGAAGAAACTCATACTGAAGTTGTCGATAATCGAGAAGAAATCAGACAGTATGCGTGGGAGTATCAGCATCAACAATATCAACATAAATCTCCAGACTGTTTTGGCTCTCCATCGAACTCACATACTCATCATAGTTACCAACACAGTGAATACCAAGATTCAGAAAAACAGTCAAACACAACTCAACACGATTCTGATCATCATCAACAACAAAGCTCGTCAGGTTATCATGATTCTGAGCATTGGAATAATGATGTCATAGATTATTTTTATCAAGAGCTAAATCCACATCACCAGGACGTAATTCATCAGCATCAATATCATTCTGAACAAGACAACCAAGAACACGATCAACCGCACCACACTCCATATCAGGTACAAAAGAGTCAGCCATACGATACTCATTTAAATAAATATGTTTCACACGATAATTTTAGGCAACCGTCAGACACTCAGCTAACTGATTACAAAAACTCTGATGAGATTTTCCAACCACACAATACTTATCATAATTTAGATAACATAAACAAACCCTTAGACATCCCTACTCAAAACAAAGTAATTTGCCATGTCCACGACACTAAACGCAACCGCCGACCTCGCAAACACAGGATAGACCTTGGGTTAGAGATCAACGGTTTGATGAATGGAGATAATTCTGATACTGAGAGCGAGTTTTTTGAAGAAGTTATTCCAAGACATCCGTACGACGGTTTCTACCTGCGACACCGAGCTACTATAGATGCTCGTGGTCGTAAAATTTGCTCTCATGAGATTCCCCCAACTCCGTCACCTACGCCGTCACCAACACTATCCCCGTCTCTTCAAGATTACGATACGGCTGAGGAGAACCCAAGTGATACTGAGGATCAAGTAAGTTTCTTGTTTGATAACAATCATCATCGTCACGTCTCACAGGTAAAACATTTATTATAAGCTTTAGATTTTGCAGTGCGTGTCAGCCAATGTAAATATTGTGTAGATTAGATATGCATGCATGCTCTTTACTCTTGTACAGATCGTTTGCACGCAACTTTTTTAACCCGTATTTAATGTAGATATTATTATAATTCATCCATTTATTTTCAGGTGTATCATATTTATTTTGTTTCAAAAACTAATTCTAAGAACATCATTGTGTTTTTCAGAGTGGAGTCGCCGGCAATTTGGCGAAGGTCGTGCCCGGCGCTCCTCATGAAGCTTTGGACGAGCTAACACGCCGTCAAGGATGGGAGGCTGGGAATATCGATTATATGGGCGCTGATTCCTTCGACAACATCTGGGCTAAGATCTCTCAGACCTTGACCAAGCCAAGGTCGTCACCTTCCCCTCCTAAAGAAAGTCCACCAGCGCCTGTCGCAGTACCAGTAGAAGCTCCAGTTCAGTCTGTAGAGGTGGCAAAAGATGTAAGCGAAGCTGTAGAAGTTGCTAAGGAAGCTGTGGTAGTTGATGCACCGGCCCCAGCAGCTCCTGAAGTTCCTAAGCCTGTTGAACCCGCCCCCACTCCTGTAGTGGAACTCGCCCCACCGAAAGTAGAACCTACACCTGTTGCGGCACCTGAGACAGCAACGGTGCCAGTCCCAGTAGAAACCTCAGTTCCGATAGTGCCCGCTGCATTAGAAGACATCCCAGTCACAGTGGCAGCTCTTGACGCTCTCTCACTTGAAACGCCAGAGGAATCTAAAAAGACTGAAACTGTAGAAAAGAAAGAACCTGAAGCTCCCACGCCTTCCTTAGCGCCGAAGCCTGTGCCCTCAGCGGCAATAGTTCTAGAAGACTCTCAAGCCCTTAAAGGCACACCAGAGAAGCCTGCTGAGGCTCCGGTAGCTACAGATAGCCCTCCATTGGCCAACACTCCGTCCAAGGAAGAAGCACCCGCGGTCCCTGCCGCCAAATGTAAGTATAACCGACCGTGAACAGTCGACGGCTTTGCACTTTCAGTTTTCACGAGTTCCATTCTTGCAGTGTTCTTACACTAATACATTATAGTCTAGCTGCATCTGTTTTACGGCACACCGGCGATTATAGATCTTGGTGATCGTATAACCTGTACCAATAAAGAAACGATGGATTATCTGTCTACAGGCCTAATGGCAAGTTGTAAAACTCTTCGTATCCCTAGTTTTGTAGGTATATCTGACATCGCCAAAACTGTCGTCGACCAAGTAGTTGTTTAATAAGCTATTATTACTTAAATATATATATAATATAAATACGAGAATGCCATCCAAAATTTCATCCAAAAATTTCATCCTCGAAACGGCTCTAACGATCTGGATGAAATTTTGTGTTTAGATAAGCTTTTGCTTTTTAAGTTTATTTGTATAATTGTACTTCTAGTAAAAAGCATATTTTTACAACAAAAAGTAACTTTTTTGTAATAAATTATGCAAAAAATACAGCGCCATTTTGTCAATTTTTTGTGGTACTTGATTGATAATCTCCTGTTAGATCAAAAATTATTATATCCTCAGGTATTTGCTATTTGTGTGTATGCGGTTAAAAATATTATTTTCGTTATTTTTATTGAAGCTACGATTCCCTATTTTGGTCATATTTTGAATTTTGTGATTTGCCATTCTTTAATAGAATCGAAATCGAAATTTGAGTTATTTAATGTATACGCAAAAGAGTAGACTGAAAGAAGTTCACATTACGAAAATATAAAAACCCCCGGCTCGTTGCAATGGTAATAGGCTGGTGACCTGGAAACCTGGCTTAACCGATTTTGATAAAACATGTTTACGAACCACTGATAGAAAACCTGCTTTAAAAAAAGCCTCACCCAATTCACCCGTTTAAGAGCTACGGTGCCATAGACAGACACACACACACATATAGTGGTCACACTTATAACACCCATCTTTTTGCGTCAGGGTTTAAAAAACTGTACTTACCTATGTTTCTTTTTGTCTAAGATGAGATAAAAGTGTGAGTAGTAGATAGGTATCGCTTCTGTGTTGGTACTGGTTCGCGCGGCGTCATGTTGGACTCGATGTGCACATGTTTTTCTTTTGTGCCGTTTTGTGATGTTTGGTTTTATGTTTATTTTATGAGCCTAAGTTTCAATCGTTGTTATTTCACCCAGCTACCGAGGAGGCAGCACAAGAGACGCGGCTTTGATAGAACAGGTAATGTCTCCCACACTTGGACCCAACACAATGGTAACTATGGGGTACTATGGTGGAGGAATGTTACCCAACGCCCATTAGCAGGGCGTTGAAAGTATTTAGAATAAATGTTTGTGAAGTCGCGTCCAGACAAAATTATAACACCAAGTCTATTTGCATTCCATACTATAATTATAGTCCTCTGAAATAGTGGTTTCCCTGGTTGTTGGGTTGCGTCCAAGTAGATGCAATGAGTAGGGGTCTAATGCTCGTGGAGCTATTTTTATCAATTAATTACCTAGGGTTTCCGAATAAAATAGCTAATTTATATTTGGCGACACGAGCATTGGCCACGCAGCATAACTGACACTATGATGCTGCGATGTTTATGCAAGTGCATTGAGATTACTATAATTTTATAGGTAATGTTACCGTACAAAATTGTAGCACGTCTCATCTTTTTCTTGTTTGCTTTTATATGTTTGTTTCACACATTGCAAGGAACATTATTCAACGCTTCCGTAGACCTACGTACAAATATGCATAATGCCACTGAAAAAATGCGGAGCACTTTCACCTCAGCCACACGCACACGCATACATTACAGGAATTATAAATTCATTATTTTCAGACTCAAAGCAACGTTTTGTAATATTAGTAGACTTTCCCGTATCCCGACCAGGGGCAGGCCCCGAATAAACAAAAATAATACTCCTTGTAATGAAGAACACGCTTCGGAACTGCCTTACTACCTGTCGCTTGCATCGTTTGAGTTAACCACGTAGCCTTTCCCCGACTTTGTTCCAGGCCCTAACCGCGCTTGCTCTGTAATGTGACGCGATACTAACCGAGCCTAATACCGACCGAGAATAAGGGCAAGTATGATTGGTTGTGTAGCGGAGGAGCGTCGCAAGGTGGGGAAGCTGCAGCTGAGACCGCCTGCGGGCGCGGACCCGCTGCCCACCCCGGACAGCGAGGCGGAAGACGCGGCGGCGCTCGCTCAGTCCATCATAGCCAGCGAACTGCGCGCCGTACAAACACCCACCGTCTCCGCGCCCACGACGCCCGCAGCCCCCGCTTCCCCTCCAACTGTGGCTTCCACCGGCCTCACCGTAGAGGAACCCCAAGTACCCACGCCGCCGGTGGGCCCTATCTCTCTCGCTCAGATCGGCGTCAAACCCAAAGAGAAGACCACCACTGCCGCTCAACTGGAGTCTTCCATCGCGGCGGCCGAGAAGGCCCCCGCGGACACCGCCGCCCCTCCCAAGAAGAAACTCGTCAAGAAGGTGGTTAAGAAAGAGGGCGCCACTGGCGACGCGCCCGTCCCGCCGCCGCGTAAGAAGGAAAAGAAACCAAAAGAAAAATGAGCGCTCGCTCCTATAGTTCCTCTGTGCCATAATCTTAGTGCCTCCGTGTTTATTTTATGTTAATATATTCTTAGTTATGCTTTTACTATTCAGCGTAACATTTTATATTTTTATACTTACTCAACTAAGTTTATTTTTCACGTGCCTATTGTATCGTTAACTCGAAGTTTTATGTTAATCTCATTTTATTTAAAGGTACTTTTATGTTTTAACAATCGCATTAATCGGTTTTAAATTATGAACATTATTACCAAAGGATGAAATAGGAGATTGTATTTATTAAATTGAAGATTTTTATGTAAGTTTGTAATAAAAGTCTATTTTGGATTATTTATTTAAATTTTCCTTTATTACCAACATACCTACTGATTTAAATAGAATGGCCTGAAGGTAGGTATAGGAATACTTTGTAGTTATGTACTTCATGTGTAATTGTACTGGCACCCATTGTCTGGTTGAGCGAGGCATTTATTTTTCAATAGTAACAATGTTCATGTCTATATAAATGTATTACAAAAAAAAATCTTGGACATTTCACACAGCTACAAACTAAGCATAGCTTGTACTTTGAGAACCAGACTGATAGAAACTTATGGAAATACATCTTATTATATACCCACACAGAACTTACTTCTGTTTGTTTTGAATCGAACCTTCGACCTACAGCGCTGAAGACAACTGCTACCAACTGAGCTGTGAGGCAAATTCTTGTTGTGTTGTGAGATCACATTTGGGGCTTGTTCTACGCTACATGTGATCTGTTATTAAATTATTTACTTTAACACTATATCAGGATCTGATTCAGCAGAGGAAACGCTGAAACAGTGCCGCCAACAACAACCCAGGGTCCTTCTCTGGTACATGAAGGAATTGGGATGGCTGGAGTAGGGCTTAGTTAACAACGGGGGACAATTCACAATACACCCCTATACGGGACGTCAGTGCAGGCCTAGTCACCCCCACCCAGAATTAGAATTAGAATTATTAGACTATATCAAGATTATAACGTAACGATTTATGCAGATAATAATTATTAGAGGAAGCTTTACGGTATTGCGTGTTGTATTTTTTTTACCGGTTTGTCCTACTACTATTATAAAGGCGAAAGTTTGTAAGTATGGATGTATGGATGTATGGATGTTTGTTACTCTTTCACGTAAAAACTACTGAATGGATTTGAATGAAACTTTACCACTATATAGCTTATACATCAGAATAACATATAGGCTACAATTTTTGAGGTTTCTATAAAATCTATATATATAAAAGAAAGTCGTGTTTGTTACAACACTTATAACTCGAGAACGGCTGGACCGATTGCCATGGTTTTTGATTTGTTGGATTTGTTTCCGTCCCGAATAGCAGAATAACTATTAAAACATTGGAAAATTAACGAAAAAAATAAAATCAATTTATCCCCGTATTCTCCACGGGAACGGGAACTATGCGGGTGAAACCGCGGGGCGCAGCTAGTATTAAATAAAATAAATATTCTTTGACATTTCACATAGCGCCATCTAGCCCTAAACATCTACAAATCTACAATACAAAAGTATTGTGGGAATTGAAACCACGACCTACAGCGCAGAAGGTAGATCTAATACCTCGTAAATAATAAATAAAATAAAATCGCAGATAGCAAGGAAAAACACAAGACTCAAGACTCGAGAACATACTTCATGCTCACCACAAGTGTGCCCCGGCTGGGAATCGAAATTGGAACCCCGCTCCTACCAACTAAGTCACGAAACTGTCCGTATTTTATTGAATAGTCATGTTTTCAGTAGAGCCATCTATCCGTAGAAAAGGAATTAAACAGTACCCTAGCGCCCTAGCGTACGATACTCTGTATTAGGCAGCTACGACAGTGCTCAAGGTTTCTTCTGTTAGCTTGAGTAACAAGTCACGATACTAAAACATAGATGTCGCTGCTTTATTTTTCGCAATATTGCTTAGCGAAACAACTTAATTCATATTTGAATCTGTAATATTGGCGAAATTACGTTATTTAATCTGTGTTATTTCTTGGTCTCTTACAAAGACAGTAGCCACCTAAACTCTCTAATTAGGTAGGGCAGAATAGAGTTAGACTGGGTCGACACAGAAACACAAGACAAACTCCCAAGACCACACAAAGTGCACCCCGGCCGGGAATCGAACCCGGTACTCCTCGCGACGAGGGCAGGGCAAGTACCAACTACCGTAGGTTCGCCGTCAAACTCAATTGTCTTCAAATTTAATCGTGTATGGAATATCATTTGGATACTTAGTTTAACGCAAGAAGCAAAGAATCATAGTCATATTATATCTTGATTACGGAATTTATCATTTCGCTACCACGCGTCTTTGTAGTTCGATCCTATCGTACCATGGTTCATACCACTCTGATACCACCACGGAAGGGCTGATAATAAATAATTTCTTTATGAAACGCTCTTACGCATTACCCCGGGCTGGGAGTCTGAGGACAAGGTAATTGGCCGGTGTCTGTGATTGGCCGATGAACTGCGCTTAGTACCTTATTATTAACATATTGTAATATTCTGAGACACTCCCCCAAGAACAATACAATTATTGGCTTCCCAACTACGCTTCTCTGTAGTTCTTAGTACCTTGCGAATCTGTTACACTACAATCACGCTTTTGGTTTCAATATGATTTACTGCCATCTACATACAAAAACAAGAAAGATAGAGAGATATTTTAGTCATAAGTTTTCCATCTTCTTCGATAGAGGCGCGGCAATCGCGCATACGAAAGCAAGTGTTCGCTACTCGCTCGCTCGTTCGTTGTTTGAACGAAACGTAACAAAATCACATCAAACCAGTTTGACAGACACCTTCGTACGTGGAGGTTGTGTCGCTGTGTTACACAAATTAACGTTGATAATACCAGTGTTTGTAAACAGATTTTGATACGATTCGAAATCTAAAACTCGTGTTCATGAATAAAATTCAAAACTGTGGCTCGGTATCATAGTGAATCACGTTTATTTCTGATATTTTGTTGTGTATTTGAACGTTATATTCGTCGGTAATCTTGTATCGGCGAGGACTCAACATCGTTGAATTAGAGGACGGTGGATAAAAATGTGAAACAAATGTGCAATGTTAGTGAACTTTATGTGAGTACTGTTAGCAGTGTCGGATGTTGAATGGTTTAGTGAAAAACTTTATCAAAATGAAGTGGTGGTCGCTGCTTCTACTGTTACCAACTTGCTTGGCCCATCTCAATGTTTACCTGAGTAGTGCGGAAGTTTGGAGGCTCCTGGGTAAGATGTTATTGTTTTTATCACACATAAAGTAGTCTATGATCGTAATGACCAGATAGTACGTATGCTGGTCCTTCTGTTATCGGTAGGTAAGTGTTGAGATAACTAGGTATCCCCCTCTTAATCGTCTGAACTGCTTGATATTTCTGTTTGTAAATATTGCGTTTTTGTTTCGTACTAGTAAGTATATTTTTACGAACATTTCCAAACATGGAATTACTGATCTGCATCGCTGTCTGCAAGTGTTCGATTGAACGAGCGCGTACATTGCCGAATTTGTTACAAAACCGCTACTTTTCGAGCTGTTGATAAGCTATAATTACATTTGTCGTATTTAACCTATATGTATATATATATTGTTGCAATTCCATAGGTTTGCGGAATGTTTGATATCGTTTTATACTAATTTTACAAGTTTGCATAAGTTAACATAAAATGGTAGGTACTAAAATCAGTAGTATGTAGACAAAAATTTGGGAAGTTGAACAAACTTGGTGATTCTATTAGAAAGAAAATACCTGAATAACACAGATTCTAAAATTTATTTAAAAATGTATATCAGTAATAAAATATTTAAATTTGAACAAGGATATTTTTTAGCTTTCATTATTAATATGAAATTATTGATTAAAATTCTTAAATTCTCAAGCGAAGTCGGTTCCTCAATTCGGTATGTATTCAGACGCCAATCAAAAAAGGTTGGCTTAACAAAAGGCGTAGGTATGGTTCCTGCGATTAGGCAACCAGAATACCTATATTAAGCAAATAAATATGGCTAGATGGCGCCGAGTGAAATGCTATGGATATTTCACTTGCCCCAAACTAAGCATAGCTTGTAAGTACTATGGGAACCAGGATTACTGATACAATATATATAGTAAGTACAGTACTTTGTTGTATCTACAACAAGGTACTGTATTAGCACACATACAGAACAAACACAAATTTGTTCACACGTTCTTGGTTCGATTCCCATCCAGGGGGGAATCGAACCAAGGACCTAAGGCGCAGAAGGCAGAGCTACCAACTGAGCTGTGAGGCTTATGTAACTCAGATTAACTGTTAAAAGAAAACTAAAACAATAAAAAAACGCTGAGTGGATTATATCAACCATGACGTAGGTACGAAGTCGGGGGGGTCCAGGGGCTCACGTCCGTAGGTGAGAATCCTCTAGTATCCCTTCACGTACCCCCTAGGTGGTGCCGAAAGAGCAACTAAAAGTAACAGTAGAACTTGTGCCAAGTTTGTCTTCCCTAAACGAACCCTAAACCTACTGCACGACACCTGGTAATCTGTCGCTAAGCAGTGTAAGCAGCACTGGAAGAAGCACAAGCAGCGGTGGAAGGGTGTGGGCGGCGGTGAAATCACATGTGCATGAAACGTAACATCAACATCCCCGTCACGGGGACCGAAAGCGGTCCCCGGGATGTTAAGCACAACGGGATGCGACTTGGGTCAGAGGACCTAAGTCATATCGCTGTTGTTATGGGCGGAGGTAACCTCTTACCATCACGTGGGCCTTCAGTTCGTACCGTCAATTCAGTAATATGAAAAAAGCATGTCTGCGAAGCAAAAACACTTAACAACATTTTATGTTAAGCTAGCATAAAAAATGTAATCCTATATAATCTAATTTTACACCAATCTCAGGGACCCACACAAACCATAAATCCGTCAAAGTGACTTATCTCAGAAATCTTATTCTTTACGTGACAATATTGGACACAATGGTCCCCTATGTCGTCCATAATTCCAAGAAAACTGTTTTTATGAATAGAATCTGATTTCTCTTTCTTTGTAGAACTTAAATTTAGACTTACTCAAAGGAGTGCTTACACCGGCCAGTATTCAAAAATTAAACATGAATGCCTCATTTTTGACCAAAATATGTTAAAACTGATTCGTCTGTTGGACCTAATAAACATATTTGAACCTATTTGAACATAAGTTAACAAATTATGTACTTGATTTGTAATGATAGAAGTAGTATTTTTTGTAAAAAAACTGACTGGCATAGTAATTAATTGGTGTATGGGTGATTCTACGATAAGAGGTTTCAACTACATAGAGGATGCGGCCAAGAAGAAAAGTTGGAGTTTTTTCATGAAACCTTTATATTATGATTTATGTCCCGTTTATTTACCATTTCACGTAAGGGCAAGTCAATTTATACATAAATTATTACTTTTTCGAAGACCAGGGTAAATATATCGGACAGGGGAGAGACATCAGGACCAGGGTAGATACTTATTTAACCAGGGGAGAGAATTTGACACAATATTATACTAAATAAAAGCAATAAAATGAATAAAATCAATTTTTATTAAACATTGTTCTTAATAATTATAATTAGACTATCATACCAGCCATCATATCATATCAGCCTTTTACCTAAAAACAAGAACGTATCACTTACAAAAATACACATATGTAAATTATCTTGCCTTTGTACCTTCAACAAATAATAAAATAATCTTTTATTAATAATGAACAAAAATTAAATTAAAATAACATTATAAATTAAAGGCACCTTCAACAAATAATAAAATAATCTTTTATTAATAATGAACAAAAATTAAATTAAAATAACATTATAAATTAAAGGCACCCTCTTGCGTACATGAACAATAGATAAAATTAAGCTTTATCAAACACATTCACTAACTTTTTAAAAGAGTAAAACATCCTCTGCCCTTTCATAATAAGATTTGGCATAGGGAGTGTCTGGACAACCTGATCTTCTGAGATGAATGAAATAGTTTGTTCATCACATTAAAATAATTTTCAGATTTTGTCCCCTATTTTACAGAAAACTACCTATATCTCGCCACCCTCTTCCAAACCCGTACCCATAGCCCCGTAACAGTACTCTTCTTGAAGATAGTTTAGAGTAAAATAAAGTCGCCGTTCTTGAATGTTTTTCGCTATGTCGACGGTTGTTCTTTATCCTCTGTCTGGTGTTTGCCACCTTTTGGTGTATTAATTGGTTCATTGTCATTATTAATTGTTCTCGGATTCTGCGTCAGGACCGTTAACATCCTCGACCCGGAGACGAGATTTTTTTATTAGACGAGTATGTCATGCCACCAATTTTTAAATTATTACAATTTATAACTTCATTGCAAAAGCAGCTTAAATAAATAAAAATTCTTTGTGTTCTTTAACAATTGCAAGCAAATCTTCATTTTGAAGGATATTTTTTTCGTCAGTTACACAAACATAGATGTTGGGACAGTTTATCTGAATCTGACAAATCGCTCAGAGATGCTATATACTTGCCCCTAGCCACCAATCGGTCAGCTTTTCTTTTGCAAATAGCACCGACACCATCAGGAGCCCCCTTACCGTGTCATGAATCGCTCCAAAAATGGAGGATTTCTACTTCGGGTTGTAAGCTGTAAAATTGGCTGTAAGTGTGCCCATATTATTAATAGATTTAACTTTAGCTGTAACTCTTCTACGGACATTAGTTTGCGGCATCTGATGATCAACATCTGAAAGTGATGGTGTTGCTGAAATATTAGTTATATTTTGAAGAGCAAGTCGTTGCCTACGCTCTCTTGCTTTTAGTCTATATCTTTTTCCCCATACGATGCTCTTTAGAAATCATTCGTTCGACATGTTTGATGTTTCCCTTCTCCTTCTTTTTTAAATATTTTTCCTTTTTTTTTTTTGCAATTCTTACTTTTCTGGACCATTTTTAATCATTTAATATCGTAGCTTCTCTTTATTTCATGTTTCTTCTGTAATCTTCACGTGTTAACTTTTTCCGGGGTGCCATAATCTGTAATAATGACAGTAATATAATAACAATATTAATTTAAGTCGTTTAAAACTGACGTTGACAGAAGTTAGTATGTTTTTAATAACATCTTATGATGAATATTATCTTCCCTGGTCAGTGAATCTCTCCCCTGGCAGTTATCTTGACAGGGGAAAGATGGCAGGGTAGAGACGTTTTCCCCCCCGCGGGTTCCCGCCTTGTCGGGGCGGGGGGGCTTAGTAACCGTGGTTGGGCTGTCCACGGTGAAGCCAAGAGGAACCCGGGAGGGGCTGCTCCTTTAGGCTTTGCCTCCAAGCCGACTAGGAGCGGCCACAGTAGGTGGCGGTGCCTTATGGGGGGCACCGCAACTGAGGCGGGCTGCGGTGTCGTATGGGCGGCACCGCAGCTGAGGGTTAGGGGCCGCGGCGGGAGAGGAGTGCCGGTATAGCGGTGCGCCGCTCTCCCTACCTTCCGCGGCCACGGCGGGGTCGCCACCGTTTGATGGCGGACGCGGTGGGGCCGCAGGGGAAGAGGAGTGTTGGTATTGAGAGGCGCCACTCTCCCTATCCTCTGCGGCCGTAGTGGCAGGCGACGGGGCCACATATCTGACCCGTCGCATGGGGACCTAGGGCGTCTGACACGGGGTAGTCTGACGTCCTATCGCTGGCATGGTCCCCGAGGTGGTTGCGACACGCCTCGTGTCCTGGCGTGTCGTGGCGAGGGAGGATGGTGGCATTGCCATCCCAAGGAGGGTCCGGAAACGGGCAGCTGCGGCGGGATCGCGGATGTGTGTATAAACGTTCCCGTGTTCCCGCCACTAAGCGGCAGAGGAGGACACCGTGGAGTTTTAGTGGGTAGTCCCACATAACCGCTCTGTCTCCCCGTGGCAGGGCGGTATGCTAAGACATTTCTCCACGGAAAAAAAAAAAAAAAAAAAAAAAGGGTAGAGACGTTTTCATGACAAATTCAATTGATTTAACTCACTAAATTAATTTTTGCTTTGATTTTATATCACACTTTAATTATTACTGTATTATTTAATTAGGGCAGTAAATGCAAATAAATTAAATAAATATTATAAGTTTTATGACTTACCAGGGGAGAGACACAATCACCTTGCGAAACCACTACAGCGCACAGTCGCGACGCAACAACTAGAAAATGGAGGAGCGTAATCGGCTTGCGCGTTTAGTATTGCTAACTTCATGCCGATAGATATCCTTGAGCACTATTTCCACAATGGCCGTCCTTGAATTGATGTTTGTAATAGCGGAACGAAATTTGGCAGGGTAGATACACAAAAAAAACGGGACAAAAGTAAATGTTAAAAATTATTTGAAATAAACAAAATTATTTTATTTTTTATTTTATAATACCTATGTATTATTACTTAAATTCCGATTAAACATAATTTAGTTAAGTATCTGATACAAAAAACATATGTATTGTTTGAAAGTTAAATTGAAACCGGCAAGGGGACAGGCCAGGGTAGAGACATTTTTAGACTTTGTAAGGAATTTTAGAAAAATGTGTTTTAATTAGGCATTCAATTGTGACAGTATTTAATGAAGTATATTAAGATGTTGTGTCTCAAAGTAAAAAATAGCAACATATAGAATAAAAAAACTGTTTTAAACGGATTGCCGCACAAGTTACCTCTTATCGTAGAATCACCCGTATAATAATTTATTCGCAAATATCATTAATTATCCGGTGTTTTATGCGACTTAAAAACGGTCAATTCGACTGTACGATGTTTTTATATTGAAAATTATTTATTTTATTATATGTTTGTTACACGATTTTCTCCCCAAATTCTGGCGGGTGATGTTTTTTTTAAAAGTAGGTACCGTCGATTATTTCTCATAGAAATTTCATGAAGAATTTAACCCCAAAAGGGCGAGAAATATAATAATAATTATTGTTGTAACAAAAACGAAAAGACGCATTCAAACTCGCACCACTGATCTAGGATTCCTTCCATCGGCTCACACATTCATAAAACATAAACAATTAATAAACTTCATGCTTATCAAGTTATCAAAAAATGTTGACCCCGACCGATAATCGAATACAGGACCTTTCGCTTCCAAAGCAGGGTTACATTACAACAAAGCCGCGAAAATATTACCAGGCTCATTGTTTTTGCTCATCAGAATAATACTTCCAGGCTTTCCAAGTGAAGGACAAGAAATTAAGTTTTACAATTAAAAAATCTCTGTCCGACCGGTATCATTATGATAGTTATGATACGATAATTCCCACATGATGGTACCTGATGTGGGTAAACTCAAGTCTATTTAAATAATCCAAATATTGCAGTTGCAGGCCATAGCCAGGTAAACCAATGTGACAATTTGTAAGGGCCCGTGCGCTTGCGCAGGTAAATAAACCTAATGAGCTTAGAGAAGTGGCGTACAATAAGTGGGTTTTTGTCCCATCCTATTGTCTGTTCCTGCAGGCAATGACACAGAATAAAGCGGTGTATATATCGAACGCAATCCATCATTGTCAACGACAGAGCATCTGCTCATTGTTCTTGTTTAAAAATTAGAATTTCAATATACAATGCAAGGACCAAACGGGACTTTGCCTCCAATGTCAACCCGCTACTTGATACTCAAATCCGTAAGAGAAATGCAGACGAATTTAAAAATATAAATAAACACCGCTAGCATAACATCTTATGAATCTTTTATACGTCTTAAAACATAAAAATAAAATAATAATTTATTGACAATCGAAAGTAACATAAAAATTAACATAACCACATCTTGGTCGTTATCTTCATGCCTGTGATCGTGCTACGGTCCCATATAATTTATTTGATATGACATTTATGGTGATTCTATAGGGCAAGCCAATAAACTCACGTCTAAAACGAGTATTCTGGCACCAACAACTATAATTTCACCCATTCCGTAGGCAACACGATCGCGAAAACTTTCATAATTTGTTGGACCATCATTTTTATAAGCTACTTTTCTAAAGGTAGTTCGTCTACTATCTGGCGGTGGATCGGGTTACTCCCCGAAGGGACCCCTCCCGGAGAGACTCGATTGCGATAAATTTGATAATTATCTTGTAAATTTTTCTACTGTTTTAAACTTGTACCGTCGACATAAAAAGTGTACAATATAAGGAATGATTAATGTGTTTATTTGTTTTCTGCAGGTTTGTAATGGTTCCAAGTATGGGAAATATAGGATTTATTATAGTTATGACTAGTAGTCATTTTATTAAATTATTTTGTTCAATATAGAATCATAATAACAATTTAAACAAAATGTGTAAAATTAAATGTGAATTGGTATAATAAAGGTCAAATATATTATTATTCTTTTTTCTTTTCATGGAAGAAAAACTGAGATATCTTCAATGCATGAGATGTACACTTTTGTAGCCAACTTCAGAGCTCGAAGACGGATCTTGACTTCACAGTTCGGAATGGCCCATCCATCCCCATGGAACTGAATTTAGGAGCAATCATAGTGTAGATTTTGATCAATCTGAACAATTTATTGCGGTCAGCACTGGGATTGGAGACCATGCTCTTACTCAGCCCTTTATTCCAAGTTAAATTGCCGGACTCAAGCTAAATAATTCCGACAGTATTTTTTCACCAGCTTTATATTGTTCGCTTCTCTAAAACTAAACTGCAAGCTATAAAGGTTAACTGCAGAGCGAAACATTGCAATCTAGATTAGAGTCTAAAATAACTTCGTTCCAGGCGGGCATATTTCATAAATCATGGGCGTTGATAACCAGCCAGTGCTACTTGTTTGGTACGTGCAGAACCCAGGTGAAGTACAGGACGACAGCTTGCTTTATGGTTTCCTGGTATCTCGAATCAAAGCTGGTGTCCAAATGAAGTGTTGGAGCGTATATTTTTTTTATTTATAACTGAAGTGTCGGGACGATCTGGCACCCCACCCAATTCTGAGAATACCGTCGCTCTTAGATGGGGATATAACGTCTCATGCGCATGTAATTTCACCGGCACCCAGACACTTCCACTGGAACACAGTAATGTGAGTGCACCACTACTAGGCTTTCTACGTTAGGTTACTTCATTCGCACCACCCGGGGTACACTTGTTGGGATTCTGATGGTACTCACCTTCGGATGCGACCAATGTGGATTGCTGGCGTCCGTAGGTACCATACTACATATGTTCAATTCCTTAGTCATGTGTGAATAAAACGATGATGTCATTAAAATTGATATCCTTTATCTCAGAAATATGAATGCACCGGTGTTCGTACATTGCAATTAAAGAAGAAGAAGAAGGTTTGTGTACCACAAACCAAAGCTGAAAAAAAGCTTTTTTGAGAATCCGAAAATGCAGCAGCTTAATCGCTTTCGGCCTTGAATTGAACCACTGTTCAATTACCGAGGAAAAGGCGCGAGATGGCATTGTTCCACGACCAACCCTCACGAGCAGGAACGAAGCGCAACTCCCTGATAAAACACTAGATAATTCCAGTTTATTAGTTATCCAGCTTTACTTGCAAAATAAGCTGCCATTAAGCGGCCCATAACATGAAATTGCAGATTAAGTTCCGGCAAGGATTTCCGTAACTATTGTTGTGTACCTTGTGTGGTCGCAATTGTCTATTAGATTATTTATGTGTACGTAATTAACGTACACATATTATTTAATCTGTGGTAATGTTCCTCAAATTAGCTGAAGACGATAGTACCACGAATATATCCCAATTATTACGTTACAGCATCCGTCATCGGTAAAAAGATCTTCTTAAGTTTCACTCCTAGGACTGCGGTGGGTGAAAAAACTAAACAAAAAAGCTTGTAATTTAATATTTGTGTCTCAGGTCGGGTAACGTCTAGACACAGTAACCTCCTCACACGCTTAACTAGTCAGCACAATTTCATCGAAGAATGCTAAATCTCTACAAATTTATTTAAAGCTCTACGTTTGCTAGAAATGTCTGCTGCATTTCTCGGGTTAGTCACGTTTCCGGCGAGTTATCGCGTTTGACGTTATCAGAAGGGCGATCTTAATTTTTTGTCCGACCTATGCCAACAATCTGTCCCACGTACTACACTCACCTACGTGTAAATTGTCTCGGCCGTCGACTTATCCTTCGCATCCTGGCAGTAATCTTCAGATAACTTTTTATTTACACACCAGGTATAGAGCGATAGAAGGCGCTTCAGAATAGTTATTATTGTTATTTTAATAAACATATTTAATGCTCCATTCAGTGAACGCCGTTCGGGTCTCGTCCCCCTAAACGTGGACGTCGTTTGGAGAATTAACAATGAAATATTTCAATAAACAGCCAGCGACGGCGCAGTATAAATATGAGCTCGCGTCCTTCTCGAAACTATTCTTTATGTAAATACCGTTGACACGCTGGATGATGTGGAGTGGGCCTTAAATAAATTTAATTTCACGGACGGATGGCTGAAGAGTTTTTAATCTGTGGGGTTGACGCGTCGGCCGCAGGTGATCACAGTAAATACGATACGTGATGAGAATCTGAGTGGTTAATTAAATTTTGCTCACGTGATTTTGTAACATAAAAAACTACCCGTATATTATTAAATAATGCTGCAGTTTTAATTAATGTGCAGCACATTCCGTTTAAGCCAGATTATTCGAGAGCACTTGATGCAGTTAGCAGAAATAGAATTAGGCGTATGTTCGACATAAGGATATGTGTATGAACATATTGAATAGTATGCATCTCTTATGTTCAATTACGTTGAGTTTTGCTTCAGTGTCTGCTAAAGCCTTACTGTACGATCGCTAAACAATGCTATCTCTTGCAATTTAAATTCATTTTTATTCATGTCGTGTTTGGGTCTCAATTATTCCTATACTTACTCCACTACCGCAAATCTAAAAGAGGGTTTATCAGTTTACTGCTAGCAGCTCTGCCCTCTGCGCTGTAGAACGTGGGATAAATCTGCACCCAGGATAATAATTTGTATGGCGATGTTTTTCTGTATTTGTGTGGTAATATGTGTCATAATCTATATTTAATATATCGGAATCGGATTTGATTTTTTTTTTATTAAAGTCGCTTTCATGAGGAAGGCTTTAAGATATCTGATATTACGCTAAAGTTCTTGGTTAGCTTTAAATATTAATAATTGTAAAGTAAGTGTAAGTGTGTTCTCAAGGATTTATTTAAGTTATACGCGAATGAAACCGCATGGCACAGCTAGTGCATGTATATTTACAAAATAGTACTAAATAAGTATCTTAGAATCTGGTTCACATAGTACAAGTGTTGCTTACTTTGGGGCTAGAAGGCGCTATGTGAAACGCCCGTGACTATTTACAATAATTGTCTTCACGTTCCGTATTCATCATAAATTTTAAGGAGTCCCGTTTGTTCTAGTATCGTAAGTTAATACGATAATTAAACCAAAATAAAACACGATTACCTATATCGTCGCATAACGACATCTTGGCTGGTTATCCAGGTCAGTCTGCAGCTGAATAAATAGATCTCTTTTATAAATAACGCGAAACGAACAGTCCGTTCACAGAGAGAGACATGAGAGCTAATTTGTTTATACAAAGCCAGAACGTCATTTCGTAAATTAGTCGTCCATTTAAACCTACCAGAGAGAAATATGTTAATTTCTCGTGTACTCGACAGTGAGAAATATAACTTACGAGCCGAACGCACGGACGATGCATCAAGTATTCAAAGAAATATGAAGATCTTAAAAATAGCGTTTTTGATCGATAGTTGGACATTTTCAAAGTAATGGTTATGGCTTTCGAGGGTCGACCACTCAATCACACCTCGACACGGGGTCTGGTCGTCGGTGTTGTGGCAATTTGCCCGGAATGGATAGAGACGTCACCGCGACAAAAAGCTTCGATCGATCAGCGGGTGTCTGCGCGCGCGCATATGTCACCGGTGCCTTGTTCGTGGTTCTCTCCCTTTTTGTGGCGAGAATTCAACATTATTATTCCTACAATTATTGGTAAATGTGGGGTAAAAAAAGCAAAGCGCTCTTGGCGACGTTTGTTTAGTTATTCTTCACAGATCATCTAAAGTAATAGATATTCCATTGCATTAATATTTTTGTACACTAGGCTATAAGCCATGTCACCCTGACGTGGCTTAGTAGCTTCTAGCGGCTTGAACGTTCCGACAACAGGGCTGGCCACTTACTAATAGGAACGACGAAAGACAATAGAATGTGAATATATTTCATTTGCACTTATTGCAAAAACGCACTTTGCACGACAAAACAACCACATAGATAAACTAAAAAACACTCAATAATGTTTCAGAATGGAAGGAAGATTTTCGGTAATGATTCGATAAATCATCCCCATTAGGCTAGTAAACCCCTAATAACTTACGCCAAATATCAATCCACTTACATCAGAATCTAATATCTGGAAGTATCAGCGGTAATCACTTCTGAGTCTTCTCGCTCCAGTGGGCGTGTTCCCGCGGGACCGGTGGGAAGCTGGGAGACAATAGGCCTTGGAAATGCGACTTTCTGAGATGAGGAGCAACGCCCGATGAGATGTTTCCTCTTTGAAACTGAACCAAAACATTGTGACAATACTAGTTTGTGACAAATTTCGGAATTAAATCCACTATTCGATTATGCTATCTTCCTTCCTTCTCATGTCTCTAACAGCTAAACTCTACAATCAACTAATAGATGACTCCAGATTGTCATAGCAACTTTGTTGCTGTTAGAAAAGATTATAGAACATACGAATCATGACGCGCTAACGTAAACGGCAATTGTAAACATGTCAGTTAAGCCGGCATGACATTGAACACCGACATCCACAAACTAAAGTCGGCGGAAGATTAATAAAAATCGGTCGTCTGCGTTAGCCTTATTCCTATTTCCTGATATTTCAGCACCCAGGACCTGATAATTTATTATTAAGGACACAACGGCTTGGTACGTACAGTAGTTTGTATCGCAGCCATTATTAGCATGAAATAGGCTCAGCAAACTTTTTACACAGGGCAAACGGTCATCCATGCTATACCCTCGTCCGGCAGGGAACTGACGCATGATAACCCGTCAAGGTGTCCGTCAGCTGCCACGATGACGAGATACCAGTAGGTGCCAGTTTAAACTCAGTTTAAAACCTGACAGCTCCCCGACCGTGATAGATGATGCGTGTGAGCGAGGAATGCGCCCAAACTGAAATAGCAGACGCCACTCGTTAGCCGCACCACCAAAAAGGCATTACAAACCAATTTTCGTTTTCTCTTGCCATTATTGAAGCGTGTTTGTTTTGAGTTGAGATTATTATCTGTTGTCCGCTATATCCCACGTCCATTGTTAATGATAATTTAGTTTTGGCGGGGGGAATACGCCGCGGGGTATTAAACCGCGACGCGAACAATATAAGAACTCCTGTAGCGATGCCACACGACCGGTGTTATATTCTCCTCCGTTTGTTCATAGCTCAAAAATGTCCCATTAGGGACAAGTCGGCGTGCCACCCGTGACAATTGTGTTTAGCATGCCGTAATTGAATAGGCGGACGGGAACCGCGGCACGCGACTACTCCATGATTCCGCAAATAAATGGTGTAATAAACTATTGTGCACATTACTGCATGGATTGAAGCCGTTATTTCTGATGCCAGTGACGCCGTCACTAAAAGCTCGTAATATCTTGAATGTGCGAACCATTCGCGCTTCTGGAACATTATCTAAATTGTTAAATGCACTTAGAGGCCCTGCAAAGGAACATTAAGACGGTAAAGTTTCACACGTCGTTGCTCTTAGATGGATCTTGTTTGATGGTGATGACATAAGCAGCAGGGTTGATGTTCCACGATATTCAAAAGTAATAAAGCTTGGGTAAACGTAGGCGTCGAGAATATGAGTAAAATATAAAGTTAGAACGTCGAAGTTGTAATGTTGGTCGAGTTGAGACCACACACAAGCACCGGTAGCCCTCCCTACGCAAACAAGCCCGGCATCGTAGATTCTGTACCTGGTTCCCCGACGTTGGCTATTATGTGCGCTCCCGCTTAGCTTCCACGTAGTGTTAATAAGCTCTAACCACATCACTATCATTATGAAACGCCATTCTTTCCCCCGATAACTTGAAGTGCAGCTTTCACGGATCAAAGTACTTATTTTGTTTGAGTATTCAATCTCGCTGCTAGTTTAAGGTAATTTATGACTTGACCTTATTGGGAAACACTCGATCGTGACTTCACAAAAAGGTATTCAAATGCTGTTGGCTAAACATTTCTCGAAAATGGTCTGTCCTTAATTGAGAACCGTGAAATATGGCTGAGTCAATTGTGCCCAAAGTTTCGTGACAATGTGGTATTTAAGAGGAAGGGCGAAAAATAAACAAACATCAAGGACAATCGGACGTATAAAATATGCTAGCAACAATGCAGGGCCAACACGTCATAATAAGGCAGAAGCTTTTGTGCCAAAGCTGTAAATCATACAGTCCTTTAGAGAGAATGGCAGACCATAAATAATGGACAGAAATTTGGACTGCGATGTTATCCACGTTTTGGTGCCCGTGAAGAGAATTCTAATGGCGAAACAAATTAATCAATGGGGACGCGACAATACTCCACTTTTTGCTGCAAATCTTTTGAAAAACGTTTATGATCGTCGAGGTATCAGTCAATGCTTTGGCGTTTTAAATGGGGAATAACTAAAGGGGATTACTTTATAATTCGAACTGAATTATTTATTATGCCGTTTTATAACCAACAGTGCCACATTTATTGATTATTGTTAAAAATTTAATAGCGTTCCGCATTTAGATTAAATCCAGGGCTGTAAATATTGAAGAACTTTCGATTTTTATGGGTTCGTAAGAAAGCAATTAAGCCGAGGCATTATGACAGTATTGAAGAATTTAACGCGGTCGACGCAGTTACGACTGGACCGTATTTAAATGGTTCAGTGCACCCCTGAATAAACAAGGCTATTTGGAGTTAAATTTGCTTGCACCGGATATGGCTGCCACTCGAACGCATCCATCATGTGCATTTAAATGAAAACTGGACAACTGTAATGCCGTCCCACTTGAAACTCTTCTAATAACCTTTGAATAAGAGAATCCTTTCTAAAGATGGGTCATCTTTCTTGTCTCGTTTTATGACCCATATATCTTGCTGGTTATGAGCTCCTAAATAATAACAATTTATTGGTCACCGTCGCCGTGAGATTGATGAATGCGTTATGTTTTATAGTTGATCGGCTAACCGATGTGTCCTGGGATTTATGCGTTTCCATGAAGTTTATTGCTAATGCAGTGCGCTACAGTATATTGTGAGGTCGTCTTGTAAAGTGGGTTTGACATTTCCTGGGATAAGACGTCTCCACGTATTTATTGGTGATAAATATCACGATACTGATGTATTTCAGATTTTACCTTTATTACAATATATCACGGATATTTTTTGTCCTAAAGTCCTTCGCAGTCTTTGGTATTATCTAGAAAGACCACCGACGACGAAACTATATAGCCCAGCGGGAGATCTGCAGATAGTAAACGCCAACTCAATGCTATCTTTGCATTTCAGTGTGGTGTCTCATCACGTGAGGATAACGTGTGGGCTTTGTTGGCTGTGTGGCCCCGGTTGTTTGGTAACAATCGGTTTTTTATAAGGGTGACGTGAATTGATTAGGGATTCAAAATAAACGTTTGGAAGTGAATTCGTATGTTTCGCAGCGTGACGTTTACGATAGAGTCATGGTGGTGCTTCGGGTTCTGTACGGCGTCCCGTGGCGCTCGGGCCCGCTGTGAAGGCCTTACCAACGATTTACATTCTGGGCTCTACAAGGGTTATTGTGACACGGCTAGGCACATTCGATACTGCATAGTCACTTCCACCCAAATCAATAAAATAAATAAAATTTGTCAATTCGATCCCCGGGGAACGAGACACGGTCCCATCTTATTGTGTTCTGTAGGTTTGTTTACATAAACGTATAATTTACATTACGTAGGGGTAACAAAACTGGTTTTTTTATCTATTCATATATCCAAAACTGTCAACCGTCACAAATATTATGATTATGACAAGGGATTTCGAAATGCTTACAATGGATGTTGATTTTTAGCTTCTTTTCCGAACATCAGTGTAATATTTTAATCTTGTTTCCTATTCTAGAAATAGAAATTTCACGTTATCTCTTAAAGTAATTATGCCTCATTTTCTGGCTTGAAACGTAGAGCTATTATTTGCGTTCGCCTGTAGTCTTGGCTGGACAAATATTGTGACGCCCTTGCGCGTTCAACGGTGGAAGTTGTTTGAGAAAATACACTTTTGGGAAGTCGACAGTCGTATATTACATACAATACATACAACTCAAATATTAGTCGAATCCGTTGAGAGGTGCGTGAACCAATATTTGTTTTAAGCAGAGGTCGTTATTACTACTGAAGGTGGTCATTTAGATTTTTAGTGAGAGGTATCGTTGAACTTTGTGAGTCATTTCCTTGGGACCGTTTGTTAGATTTTATTTCTGGAGTTACCTCGTTTCTGTGTAGCGATCATACTTCGCGATATAGCTATGCCGTGGGTTCGAATCTCACCCAGGAAAAGCATTTATGAGTCTAATATAGATGTTTGTTCCGAGTTCGGGTGTTAATGTGTGTTCTCGCCCTGTCGCCTCTAAAAAAATGTATCTAAATTTCCCAAATCGGTTGACGACTGAGAAAAAAGAAAAACAACCGAATTAATGTACTAACTTAGTGTTTAAGTATATTAATGAGAATTTTACCTACCACGACAAAAAAATAAATAAAATGTATATTTCAGTTTATTTCAATTTATCTATTTGTAAGATAAATAAGGTGATAACAGTTAAGTCTTTTCGGACATACAATAATATTGATACTGAGTAAATATGACTACACAATATTTGCAGTGGGTTCCAAAATAGGCAAAGTCTGTATCTTGGTATGTATTCGCATACAGTTATGACTCGATTAGTATGACTTATGATATTATGGTTGAAAGCGCATCAGGATTTCAGCCTAGAATTAATACTACCCAAGCACGAAGCGAAATCAAATGTGCGAATTCTTTTCGCAAAACCGTGGCATGAGCAACACGAGCATCAGCCAATCACAAATCGTTGGCATTTCCAAATGCCAAGTCGTCTACCGAGGTTAGATCTGACGTACGTTAACGCTAACGAACCATGCTGGGTTGTTAGGTTAATTGTGTAAGCTGGTATCGGTGGATCTGTCTGGGGTTTGAGCCCACATTACCATGTATGAGTGTCCAACAGCCGGCGCGATTGCATCTCGCAGGAGTCGTGATCGAGGGAAACGCTCATTGTCCCGTGGTCACGTTTCTACCTGGACGAAATGAACGTCACATTCGTGCAAACAATACAATGCGCCATAAAAGTCACTAGAAATTCACGTCCCAATGAATCAAAATGTATTTATATAGTTTTTACGATTATTAAAGTCGTGTATGCAACAAGACGCCCGGTGGATACGAAGAGGCAATAAAGAGTAAAGCAAGCGTGCGGGTTTATATTACCGAGGTGTGGGCGCAACCGACTCTCAGCACACCTTTTTGCAAATGCATATTGCAACTCTGAAATATTTACGAGAATAAACCTTATGGAAATATTTACTTTACTGCTTTAAACATGTTCATTTTTGAATTCAACGTCGGAGCTACGAGCTCGCGAGAAACACTGCGAGATTTATTCAGTACCGTGCTATTGGGGCGATTGTGTAGAAGCTTCTACTTAGAAGAAAATTCGCATAGTCCGTTCTTTTAGTTAGCTGGTCTGGATCGGCACATCAAATAATTCATTAGTCTTCATCCGTCTTCAGTTAACATACTCCCCCGGTATTGTTTCCGATTGCAAAACCTCTATTTTCTCAGTCAGATTTGAATCTTCTTGTTCCTTTTTGCTAGAAGCGTGGGCGCCCGGGACTCACTTGACTTTTTATTTTCGCCTGTAACTCGCATTTCTCAATGTTTGTTTTTCGTACGCTACCGTTTTAACCGAGCGCAGTCAGGATCGGTTCGTGCATGAACTTTGTTTATTTTTTTGATCCTATCCTAACCTAACGTGACAAAACATAATAAGGACGGGTCGTGCCTTTCGAATCTCGTGAATCAGTAGCAACTAACTAAAGTGGTTCGTCTAATTGTAATGGGCAACGGCCTCGTGTAGCAGTCTGGATTGGCCCGAAGGCAAAAGCGATGGGCGTGGCCGAGACCCTGTTTGTTTTTCAAGTCGACTTTAATCAAAGCCGAAACCCGAAACTTGAATCCTTAATTTTGATTTATAGATACCGCATGCCGTTATTATAAAATTATGGTTGTATCTCCCGCGACGGCTGGATTCCCCTTGACGTTCCCAACTCATAATATCAATTATCTCATTCATATTTCTTCCTTGAAATTAAAAGTTAATTAAAATATAGAGGCATGTAAAATATATTGAGACGCTGAGACGCGCTTGTCGTATTCCTTGTTTCCAAGGGTCTTAGTAATCTCTGTTTTTCTCGTCTGATTCGCTAATCTCGCCTGCTGTTTAGATCAATCTGCTAAATGTTAGCGTTAGGTAAGCAAAGCAATTTCGAGGAACAAATAAGACTTGTTGGTTATTCCTTCGAGGAAGAGGAAACTGTGTACGAAGTGGAGGTGACTTGAACAGATTGTGAGCAATTGAAACTCGGTCGGTTATCCGTAGTCTTCGGGTTAATACTAGCGATCCATCACGCGCTCTCGGCGCTCGATGATGGATCTCTGATGGGGATCACGACTGGTTTCTTTGTTGTTTTGTCTTGTTGATAAACGCGCTGTGCCGCTTTTTCCGCCGTATTAGAACCTTGTTACATTTGAATAGCCTATTTAGGAGTCTAATTGGTTTGAGTGTTGCGTTGATAGTTTGAAAAGTTGCTACATTTATCCGTATTGTATCATCTTGGAATGTTCAAATTGAAAAGATCTCTATACTCTATAGTAGATTAGTACTCTATAGTAGTACTGGTAGAGGACGACAGACATAGTTTTATAATTCCAAAAAGTTTTTCATTTTTGTCAGTCTCCGATAAGAGACAGAGGGCTAAATTAGTATCATACCACATGTGCTTGAATTAAATTTGAAATGAGATGATTATCGCTTGACGATGGTAATCGATTGCATTGGAATTCAAGTTGAATATAACTAGTACGAGAGGTTGCGTAGGCTTGAAATGTTTTAGACAGATAACATCATCTCATATGTCGTATTATGGGGTGTCTTGTAGAGCTTTCACCGATGCGTCAGCGCTGCGATGCCCGTCGGGCGCGTGTTGTGACAGCCTCCCACGATAAACTACGTGTTTATGCGCGTGCGTCGCCCGCCATGTTTGTTTTATCTCGATCCAATGCGTCCGTGTTAATAAATGTCTTGTATTGAAAAAACTTATCTATCCTTTTTTATTCAATATTTTTAATGTCTATTTTTATTTAGACATCAGTTATTATTAATAATGGATCCTTCGGAGTCGTTAGATCGAAATTTAAGATCTAATTTTAGTAAGCTTTTTTGTATGCAGTCTGTTGTGTGGGTCTCATTTTTATTGGGGTCTAAACGAGGCAGAGCTACGTGTTGGTGTATTTTATATTCCAAACAGATGTTATCCTCCTACGAAGGCTGGGAAATTAATTGAATGTTTGTTATTCGATTCGAATCACACGCATATTTAAACATTCTCACATTTATTCGACCGGGTACTTAATTTTATTGTAACGATATGTACAACACGTAGGGGTATCAAATGGCTCTGCATTATACTACGTACCCATAGAATTTGTATAATAACTCTTGTGGATGCTGGTTATTTTATTGTCGTTTTGACCAAATCTCGTTATGGTTTATGATGTTTACGGTTGTTTGGAAGTTTCTATTCGGGACGCTGTCGCATTGTTACCCGGAAATTGATCCGGGGATAGAGACCGTGGAAACCCGTGTAATTGGATCGCTAAATGGCCGCGTCCGATACACTCGGTGGTTTTGCCTTAATCGGGATGTCACGGCTGTCCGTCACTGGCCGTAGGACCTTCCGATTACCTCAAATTAATGACTTTACATCGAGTTAAACTCGAAGACTTCAGAGTACTTCATGTATCGCTAGCAGGGTTTTATCGACTTACAAAAATAGATACAACTTATATGTTTAATTATAATATGGAATTTTTCACGCAGTCGGGTTTTATGTATTTTTTTCAATAATTTAAAGCTTTCAGCCACATTTTGCGATTTTTTTTCGTTTTCAATAAATCATATTGGTATATTGGTACGAGTTGGCGAGGTGCACTGCGGAGGCACCGCACCGGAGGGCAGGCCGGTACACACGCCGAAACCATTTATGATTTTGCTCTTTTTGTCCATTGTTTATTTTACGGGCGATGTAAAATTTTATGACTTTCATTATGAAAGACTGTGGCGAGGCTGTGTAAACTTTGACCAGAACGATCGGCAATCGAATGCAGCTCGTGTTTCTATCGATTACCCTTTTTCACAAACTCCAAAAAAAGAAGGAGGTATCTATTTAATAGGATGTTTTTTTACGCGATTTCTTCGCTTATTGTGGACCGATTTCAATGGATCTTTTTTAATTTGATTTTTACCTCAGTGGTGGTCCCAAATCTAAAAAATACTGGGCTTAAAATAAGTTATTAAAGAATTATTCGAATTCGGTTTAATCGAATTTTAAATTAGTTATTAGGACCGTTCTGTTACATTAACAACGATAACACTAGTTTACAAAATTTAACTTTTTTTTTATACCCCAAAATAAATGTATACAAATATGTTAATATACCTTCCTTAAACCAAAAAGTGTTGGTAAAAATATTCTATCACGTCACAAATTCTTCCTGCAGTCAAATGTTTTTTTTTAACTACCTAACGTGGTAACGACAATTTATTGTTTATTATATCTTATTTATTATATCTTTCCGAACATTACAGAAGGAAAACTGAAAGAGGGTATATTTGTTGGCCCACAAATCTGTAAAATTATGAAAGATTCTCCGTTTGAAAGCCTTTTATCTGTTAATGAAAAATCTGCTTGGAACATTTTTTGGGAAATAAGAAAAGTGAAGATTACAAAGAAATTGTTACAGATTTATTGTAAAATTTTCAAAAGATGGGAGTAAACATGTCATTAAAGATTCATTTTTTGCAATCGCATCTTAATTTTTTCCCTGAAAACTTAGGAAGTATGAGTGACGAACAAGGGGAACGTTTCCATCAAGATTTAAAGGTTTTTGAAGAACGACCTCAAGGATTTTGGGATGAAAACATGTTGGGGAATTACTGTTAGTCCATTATAAGAGAAACTGATTCAAATAGCTATAAAAAGAAGGCAAAAATTTGTCATTTTTAATTTTTTTTTAGTATTAATACCAAAATTATGTATTTCAGTTAAGTTAATAAATATTTCTTAAACCAGACGTGATAGAATTTTTTTATTATTTTTTCTGGATAATTCTACCTAAATGAATAAGAAAATAACAACTTTTAGCTGGGGTATAAAAACCGTGTAAACTAGTGTAATCTGCGACGATATTAATTCTTGTTATATGGTTATCCGTATTCGTATCCAGGTGTAAACAGCGCGGCTGAAGCACGCTGCCTGGCGTGGTCGTTTCGAGAACCCTTGTAGAGGGCGCTCGCAAACTGCTCACTTCAGGCCCACGCTAAACAGACGATTTTTAAACACCGCGCCTGCCCCATTGTTTGCATTTATTTTCTCCCTCATTCAAGTAACGCTCTTATTAAACTCCTGTTGGAATATAATCATCTCTTTCGACTCCATAACTGCGTCCTAAGTTTCAAAGCAAACATCGCCCTGTCGTGCTTCTGTCCGCACTCGTAATGTTAGTACAAATCCACGACAAAACACAATGTGGCTGTCGGAAAATATTTGGTGAACGTTGTTTGACAAGCGTGTTCATGTGTTTTGTTATTGGACACCTTCACTCCGTACACTGTTTCTATTTGAGTTGCTCCGGCAGAGCTCTCTCGGACTATATAGGTGGTATTTTAACAAGAGCAGACAAAATCAACCCAAGCTCAAATAACATTCGGTAGCTAGAGGCTTGATCAAACATGAGTGTCTTATCACGATAGAGAATGTGGAATATAAATCTCATATCGGAATGCCATACTGGATAAGGAATCGATTTTGTACATTCACCGAGTGATAACCTTTGAGGCGATGGGTTGTACTAATCTGACAGATAAGCTCGAGAAACGCTTGTTGTCGTGTCTGCTCGCTCTACACTTGAGACGACTTTATAATTGGAATTTAAAATGATACAAGGCGAGGCACAAATTCATAGAGGGTTGTTTATAATCTCGAAACATTTATAAGCACGTCACGAGTGTGCCGTTGAGTTTTTTTCCCGGGTTCCATAAGTTTATGTTTTTACGCGGTGCATGAGACATTCATGCTGACGAGTGAAATGGGCAACTTTTTATGCAAAGTTTTATGTTTCATGATTGTGCCGTGTTTGCCAAGCCTCTAGGGACGGGCAATTTGATCGTACCACGCTGCTATTAGCCAGTTTCCTGAAGCTAGCGGGCTGACTTCGACCTGTGGTTTTTGCGGTCCCCGGGCGGACACGAACCTAGCCTCGCAATATTAGATCACGACTGAATGCAAATTCCGATACATTACAGTAGTACGCAGTGCTTACCCAGTTCCTATTGTGTAACGAGAGGCCGGCTGTCTGCAGCTGCGCGCTGTGTGACGAATACAAAATATATTTTACAAGATCCAGAAAGTTGTTATAAGTTCCAGTAAGTTGTTCTGTGATATCTCTGTCTGTAATATCTGACTCGCAACGGCATTGATCGCCAGCGCTGATACCGCGGGTTACATATTTACATCCTTCTTAAAATGGTGCTGTCACTGTTTACGTTTTCGCAATGTAATTCAACGACAGGTGGGCAATGTTTACACTCAACAGAAACACTTAGAAGCGTCGGAATACTAATAAATCCGTCGTCGCAGTACTTCCAGGCTGATCGTAAGCGGGCCATGTTTGTTTAATCCCGACACTTATTTATTATATCGTTAACATGTGTATTGCCGATAATAGGCAACACGGTCCAATCAGCCTGCGTTTATTAGATCATTCGCGCCTTTGTTAATAAATATACGGTGTCTCAACTAATGAGCTAGGAATGGTTAAAATGAATCGCCTCTGTTTCCGCCCGGCTACACTTAATTAGGGATAGCGTTCTAATAAACATGTGGTATTGTGGAGACAAAAAGTCGGTAGAGGATTCCAACTGTCAAGCTAATTCCACGGGATCAGAGGAGTGGGGCACGCGGGCAAAAACCGCCATCAATCAACTTGCCAATACCGGTAGGGATATTAGGATACTTTTAACGGGATATATTTTCTGGCAGCCTCCTCACAAGCAAGATTAGCCACCAAAAATTTGTACAGAAATAAATTACAGTTCATTTCTCATCCATTACAATGCACTATCAAGGCAAACGTAGGTCTAGTAATGCCAACATACATATCAAACAATCACAAACGCATAAATCAATTATTACAGCATTAACTTTGTTACTGTACACTGAACAATGTTACATTCTTGCCATAATAAAATAAACTTCGGATAATGGCTCCAGTCTTGCACGTGATAAAAACAAAACATCGAAAGCCCATCGAACTGGATTGCCAGAACTTGTTTTTTTAAAGACTAATTCGGTCGATATGGCCCGTTGCGTTTGACACTCTTTGGCGATTACATCGAAATTGATTGGTCATTTTCACTCCAATTCATTAATTAGGAATTAATTTAAAGCATATTTATTGTATGTTTGCGTAATTGACCCGACCGTGAGCGCGATACAAGGATCAGAGTGGAAAAAGCTTGCCAATCAATTTATCGCTGGTAGTTATACATTTACGGTACATACATTTAGTAATTAAAATAATGGGCTTAATCATTTTAAAAGACCTAATTTATAATTATGTGTTGTTCTCTCAAATTCACACACACATTATTACAACTTTTAACTAAACTTAAAAGTTTAGTTGAAAGTTTAACTAAACTTAAAAGTTTAGTTGAAAGTTGTAATAATAATAATAATAATAATCATTTATTTCAGACATTAATACACGGGAGGGTTACAATGTCCATATTCACAGTTAAATTAAACTATTAATAATGTGTTAAACTATTTTGAGAAACACTGCTACACATATACTGCTGAAATACCCTACAAATTAAGTCTTTCATTGAGATTGAAATGTTTCAAGCCGAAATTCTATACACAAATTCTATATTTTCTGAAACCCTCAGATATACGGAAGGGGCGCAGGTGCTATAATTTAAATTCTGACAAATTTATTAATTATCGCAAACGTACTACATTATTGTATAATTAAATATACTGTTGGGGAAGTCGGGGGTAATGGTATGTGTAACGTCGCGGTGAGGGATGGCTGTGATTATTACACGCATTACTCTCACCCCCTACTTCCTTACGCCGCCGCCACTCTCACGATGTTACCTCACACCTTGATTTTATTACAGAAGCATCGCAACAAAAACAAGAAAATAAAAATAAAAATGTGTGCTCTTACTAAGATTATATCGGGTACATACAATTGTTCAAGCTGGCGGCTTACGTGCTTTCTTTTTGGTTTTGCATGCAAAAATACTATCTATAAATTATATACGACTTATAATATACATAATACAGAGACGGCTCCGTTGCTTAGTTTATAGTAGCCCTGCCTTCGAAGCGAGGGGTCCCTGGTTCGATTCCCGGCCGAGGCACACTGTGTGGGGAGCATGAAGTTTGTTCTCGGGTCTTGGGTGTTTGTCTTGTGTTTCTGTGTATGTCCATGCTATCTGCAACACAGGGAATCCAAGTGCAGAGGTATCAGTGTGTTAACGTTGTAGTATGTCGTATGTAATTTATAGATATGAATATAATCATCTTGTTAATATATTAAAACGACAAGTTGTGATTTTTATTTTTCAATCAAGCGAAAACTGCTGAATGGATTTAACTTAGGATGAAATCCCGTTCATGGATTATTCCTGGAAAAGGCTTATTCTAAGCTAGGCTAGTTGATAAACTAATCTCACTAAGCAGCTTTAGCAAGACTCTCACTATCATAATTGTTTTACAATTCTTGTTTAACCGCAACATAAAAAGTGTTGTAATTTCGTGATCAGCGTGCTCGAAAAGTTTTAAAATGATTTTCGCACCTCAACCCTTTTGAACACACCTTCGCAGGCTCACAGCGCTCAGATATCAGATCAGCCTTCATCGTGGGTATGGAGCCAATCTCGTTAAGGACAAAGCCCTGCTTACGGACCAACAGACAAACGAACAGATCACGTTACCCGCCTCGTTTCCGGAACACTTACTTTGAAAAACCTCAAAATATTACACTTGATCGAACTTGAAAACATTTTTTGTCGAACAATTATGCAACAAAAACTAATAGATAAAGTTTTTGGATAGTTGAATTTGTGGGAATTAGTTGATAAAAATACTTTTAAAGAAAAAAAACAAGAGCGGCTTTGCAATAGTAGAGTACCTGAGAAAAGGTTACGCATAATATTCTCCTACAGTTTTCATGAACACTGTTATATGTCTTTTGGGATTTCGTTGAATTATTTTTATGCCGACGGCTTTGGCCTTGAGCTTTACGTAGGAAACCCTGATTTATTATTACAGCCAAACTATAAAAACGTAATGAATGGTAATTTTCGTACTACAATTAATAGTGCACTATGAGGTCTTTTTCGATATTAGTCATATCGAAAACGAATCCTTTTCAAATCTCGATTGTGTCATTTGGTTTTTAACATGAGAACAACATTGCACATAAACAGTTTCAGAGAATTTAATAAGTTCTCATATTATATTAGTAAACCACAGATTAATCATACATCTTGTTTAAAAGCATTTACAAATATAAAGATAAAATTTGTCTACCCAAGGAATCTAAAAGTAGAAGTCATTGGAATCCTATTCAGAAAACATTTGCTCAGTTTTAAAAGTCGCTACTGTTAACTACCGATAGTTCGTGGAACATTACGACTATGTTTTCCGGTGGTGAACTATAAAACTGTCGCCGTTGCAACATAGCTCCTGAATTCCCTGTGCATTTCGCTGCATGCCTATCTCTTGTAACTGCAACGTTTTCTGATATGCTGCGTCAGTTGAATCGCCAGTAGTTGCGTGAAAATTCGTTATATTATTAAACACTAACCGAAAAATGTTTTCCTGTCTTGATACACTTTGACAATCGGCAAAAATCCCATAGAAAAATATACTTTCAGTGTTACCCGATTTCCGATGTATCCCGTGAATTTTCCATAGAAATTATATCATACAAACCTTGTCCTGACTATTATGAATACAATTAAGTAGAAATCTGCCAAATCGGTCCAGCCGTTTTCGAGTTTTAGCGAGACTAACGTACAGCAATTGATTTTTATATACGAGTATAAGAAGAATATAATATAGGTAGATAATATTAATAGACATTTCACACAGCGAGATCTAGCCCGAAACTAAATGGTCCATGATATTTTTTAAATTAATTGACGGCATACACTCACCTGTATTCAACCAGTTCAACAGCTGTATCCATTTTAAGCAGCATTATCATACACGGTTATTACAGCCACATCCTATATGAGCAGTAAAATTTCATAAACGGTTGTTTACTTAGCGGTTTTCCTGTCGGGTAAATGTTTCCTCTATATTTTCTGAATGATCTGTTTAATAATCGAGTGTGTAAGGATTTCACCCTCGCTTGGGACCCTCAGTTGTATAACGCAGTGTGATGAAAACTATTATGTAAAGTTGTCTGTACTTTATGGATCTATTTGTTATTCCCTATCCTTATTACCATTACCCCTAAGGAAGCAGGATTCGATAGCTTCTCTAGTTGTTTCTCAGAGATGATTGTTTTCAGGCTTTGTTCGTCGTTTCTTTATTTTCAACAGTCCTCATCAATACCAAGCAGATTTTATTGATACCTATTTTTTGTGAGTAAAACAATTCATGCCAGAGCGGGAGCGATCATCAATTTGTATGGTACGCTCTACCAACTTGCTCCCCTTTATCCCCGACACCTGCATTTTGTTTTATTTTCTTGCACGTCTCCGCATAACTCCATAATGCCACCGCTTCGCCTAAATCCAAGGGGAGTATTCTATACGAAATATCAGACGTCTATTGTGCCTCATTCTATTTATCCTCACAAATGGGTTTTTGTACGAGTAATGAAGGCTTTATTCGGAGGTGCGAATGTTGAATGCGTCAATGGCAGACACGCGATTCAAGCTTCTTTCCAGGAATTCGATTACGCATTGAATTTCTTTTAAACACCGAAGAATTTATATCTGCTATTAATTTCCACCTTTTTGGAAAAATAACTAGATTTAAACGTATGTATTTGGAGATTGCAGGCCTACATTGAAATAGGCGCGTTTAGAGTCGCCCCAACTTGTATTATGGTTTTCTTTACCAGCATTAGTCCACGATAAGCTACAAAAGCACCGATAGGCGTCTCGAGAAATTAGTTTGAATAGCCACAAAAAGTGGGCGCCTGCGGAGCTATCTCTAGTTATTTGTCGTATCAAGTAGTTCTTTTTTCGTCGCCGCTCCGGTTCAAAGACGCCGCGAACGGTAGCAGTTATTTTACTACTTATGTGGGATTTTTTAGCGGTTTACGGTTATAGTGGTATTTGCATACAACCTAGTAAACCGTAGACTTACAGCCCATTAAAATGGACACTGTAACTCACACATTCTAGGAAATCATTTATAAATCAAGAAAGATAATGCAAGTGATTAACTCTCTAGGGAGATGCCGTCATGTCATCATTCCCTCTGGGTTGTTCTTATGATAAACATCAGCCAGTTTTAATATTCAACAGTTTGGAATCGAGAAGGTTAATTTTATTAATTATTTTGATGGTCACCGTATTTTATAGTCAAAATATTTCGAAATCTACGACATGCTTAAACGATGAGCCGTTAAGATATAAAGTGATACACTGTCTGAGATAATCTTAATTTTAAGCTACTTAAAAATGTTGGTAACTGCGTTAGTTGTGTAGTAAGTCGTAACAGATGAGAAAAACGTATCAGTCAACATAAATATTAACTTTAAAGACGCCGGTCTCGTAAAGCTCGACTGTTTTGCCACCAGTATGTTTGCGAACTCGTGGTTTTGCCGCGGTATGCAAATATACCGTTGTATATTACCACATTAGCCTCCTATCACCCTTATCTAACCGCCAATGAACAAACACCCATTAAACCCGGTTGAATTGTGAATTTAATCAACTTCCAGGAATTCATTTGCATCTGATATTACTAAAACGTGTTTACATAGGACTATAATATTTAACGATATTCCTCTATGGATGATAATGGCGTCGTTACCGTGTTACGGAACGATATCCCGTTTTAAATATTTATAATATAGAGCTTGAGATGTGTCTACAAAAGTGATTTTTCAAAAATTATCGCCCGCTATAACGCTCTCACTATAACAACCGCTTTGATAAATCATCAGCTGTTTTGGGATCGAATATATCAAATTGGACATGCTAATTAATATTTCATTCGTTCGTTTGTTGCCACACCTCGTCGTTTCCTTTTGGACGTCGACTCCGCCTCTCGACTTCATGCAAAAACGCACACAGGGAGCACCTTATTATCATACAGATATCCGTCATGCATATTTAAAACAAGCCATCGTACGGTCTATAAGAAACATGCATAACCATTAAATTAATGATTATGTAACGTGATAGTAGTCTAATAACCAGACATGCTTGTGAATATTTTACGGCGTAAACATTGTAGATCGATGGGGCATCAAAGAAGCGGTCGTATGCCAGGAAGTCCATGTTAGATCTTGCGCTTATTTGTACAAATTGCCTGAATATACCAGTTTTTATAGTAGATTTCTATTTAGATCGCTCTGCTTTTGCTTGAGCTTATGATAACATAAAAGGCTACTTGCTGTTAGTTGCCACATTTAACTTGCCTTGTTAGGATGCTTTTTATCTTAAATCAACGTTAAATATATCATTTACACGGCTTCTTAGTATGTTCTTAAAATAAGTCTCTAAATTACCCTTGGTCTGTATCAAAGTAACAAAAAATGTTTGACTCGTCGTCTCATATGACTTTTTGGTCGTAAACCGGTCTATATTTTTCTCTAAATCAGTTCCCATGATTTGTGGACAGGTGGCGCGGGCGTCGTATTGCGGCATCTTTGTAATGCCGCCTTTGATGATGCCGACATTGTACGCGTGCGCTTTCAACTTTTTGCGAACAGGATTTCGTGCATTGATGCTTTTTCTTCGTTTGTCGATAGATTATATTTGATTGACGCGAATATTGTGAAATTGGACCAATGGTTGTATTGTGAACTGCAGACAGTTTGGCGTCACGTTACTCATTCTTGTTTGTGTACTATGTCTAGTAGCTTTATCCCTAACAACCCCAATGATAAGATGCCATCTTGGGCTTTTTTAGCAAGCTAAAAACGTCTGGACTTTGCGAAAAGTAAGGAATCCCTTAATTAGGGGTTTCGTGCTTGTTCTTTCCAATGGAGAGTCAAAGTTAAAAATCTTAGTTTCAACGGAAAGTAAGATTTTTAATTTTGACTCCCCCCATGTCAAGTTTGCGTTCCTACGATAGTGTTACTCGCTATGTAAAAAGTGAACCATTGAAGTTTTGCCTAATCCCTCAAAATCAGTAATTTGAGGCTTTTTAATGACGTCTCGGAACTGTCTAAGCTAGCCTATAATAAGTCTGTTTCAATTGGTAACTAATATATTTTTTCATTGTTCGCAGGTCTCACAGCGGAGCTCTTTTATGTGCGCGAAGGTCAAATCAACTTCTATGCCCTCAACTTTGAAGTTCCGGTTCCTGCGACAATCGGGGAATTACATTTCACATGGCAGAGTCTCACCAGGAAACCGGTAAGTATCGTGCTAAAAGTTGCCCCCTTTTATTTGATGCCAGACGAGCTGACAGGCCACCTGATGGAAAGTGGACATTACCCATGAACATCTGCAACACGAGAAAAAATGCTATATATATTGACGGCTCCGTAAGTAAGTTGGTTAGCGACTTTGCGTAAGAAGCAAGGGGCTCGGGTTTGCCCCAAACTAAGCTAGCTTGTACTACAGGAACCAGGTTTCTAATAATTCTATTAGAAATAAGTATTCACTTATTGCCGTTTTATTACATAGAAATACATTATAAAATCCCGACAGAGAACAATCGATAATGTTCGTGACACAAATATCTGTCCTGGATGAGAAAACTAGCACAGAAGCTAGAGCTACTACCAACTAAGCTGTGAGGCTAGACAATAATACATTCAGACGTTTATAAAGACAGTAAAAACGGATAAATATTCTCGATATCGTCTACATCAAAACGCTTCTTATGAGATAGCTCCACATGATAACTGCCAAGCAAACACTGGCGTTCAACGAGCAAAAACACATAATATTCATTCAGTAAAAAGTAGCACAATACGATCATCTTTGTACTTGAGGCCATCTCAACATTCCTGTAGATTGGTTCTATAGATTTCACATTTACTTGCGCTAAAAAAACTAGATTTTAACCTAAAGTGGCTAATAGGACCATCGATGAGGTAGGCCCTGTTATGGAGATCTCAACCATTAAGTAAATCTTACGCGGACCATGGATGGTAGGACGTAGGTTGAATTATACATTTTTATTTTATTATGAAAACAATCGTGATGAGAGTAAGTCGCATATCGCAATTTCATACTTGTGCGATCCCACCGTATCTGTAATATACAACAGTTTATATTCCAGTCCACTATAAATAAATAAATATTCATGGACAATTCACACAGCGCCATTTAGCCTTGGACTAAGTATAGCTTGACCTAGGGAACTAGATATAGAAATACTGATAGAATAACACCGACATAGAATAAACATCGAACCCGCGACCTTACAGCACAGAAGGCAGAACAGCTGAACTGAGCTGTGAAGCCCATTGCTGCTAGTAATGAAATTAATAAAAAAAATTACCATACTTGATAGCGAGATAGTTGATTAAACTCTTACTGGAATCGTGACATGAAAGTATGAAAACACTACCACTCACAAACACCATGAAAGCTTGCGTAAAGAGACTAAATATAAATCTGATTCACAAGTATAATTTCTAATAAATTATTGGCAATTTTGAGTGTTTTGTCTTTTAATGTATTAATACTCTGACGAATAGCCAAGAGCGTTACGTAATTAACTGAGAGAAAAGTTTGGAAGTAGATAGCGAATCAATAGCTCTGTTTACTTGGTTCTTCGAGGCTTCACAAACAAGTCATTGTTATGTTAATTTCTACGCCATTACTCGATCTAAACTTAGGTTAGGATTAAAGTAAACATTATTATCTACTCGATTCCCCCGCCCGTGGAATAACCGATGTAGGAATATTCTTCGTCTGTTTCTAATTCAAATTAGATCGCCTCCTATGCAAATACCGGCTTTTGATTATTTACCTCGTATCCTGCGCTGCATCGCTAACCAAAATATTATGTGCATTTATTTATTTTATCCGTACACGTCAGCCCGGCGACAGACGGCGTCTTCGAGCCTCGGATTTTGATACGAAAAGCCGCTCGACGTTCTCTTCTACATATTCAGTACTCCAACAAAAAGAATCTTGCGTAAACATTCAGTTCACTGAGCTGTCAATCGGATTTGCGCTTATTTAGGCCGCAATTTGCAAGTCATACGAGTTTATTAAGTTCCGATATAGCCAAGTTTGTCGGCAAGGGCTTATAGTCGTGGAAGCTTTGTGGCGCATTTAAAAAGCAAATGTGGGATATGCTGCAGTTGCGATCGCAGCGCGCGGCCCTTATCAGCATCTCGCGAGCTTTGTTCCACCGCCACTATCGGATCGGCACGAGCCCCCTCCTAGCTCCGCCGCGCGACGCCCTGCACAATCAAACTCCCTTATTTGCTCAGCGGCGCCTTTGAATAGCCGCACCAAATATTTGGTAACCGGTTAACTAGCGCCGATGAGCGATCGCACCACCATTGTCTGTACTCACCGACAGTGATAATATTTAATTAGCGGCTTCGCTGTCGCACCTACGCGCATTTCGACCCGCGAGCAATGCCTTCGCCCGGAACTGACGGAGGGCCTGCGGCGAATATTGTTTGTTGTACCATTCATGTAATGCCGCCGCATGATTAACACAATAATGAGCGCCTTATGGTAGCAATATTTACTAGTGTAACTAGTTTCAAAACAAACCGGGCGCTGCTTGTGTTCTAAACATCTGCATCGCAGAGTGTGCGACTATCTTTTCATGTCATCTGCTTTGGGAAACGGCAAGCTGAGCTACATGAGACCATATACATATGCAAATGTATGTATGTATTGTATAATGTGGTCGAAGTCCGGAGAGATGTGTCGCCGATGAGGCTTTTAAAGCGAGACTCGTGATTTCTAGTCACTTACAGGTCACATTCGACCTTTGATCTTTGTTCGCGCGGTCACGGTTTCAGATGAACCGTTTAGGAGCCTCTTGCGTGCCTTGTCCATCAATTGAGATTTTAATACAGTTATATCATGATGAGATCATTCCGTTACACGCTTAGGAATGTGTGTTGCTGTTATAAAAACGTGGTTACCCTTACAAGTTGCTTTTTGTTGCAGTTGCCGTATACTCTGCGCGTGGACGTAGCGGACAAGAATCGTGACGCGATGCACCAGCCGACGTTCAACATATCGAGCGAAGGCTATGTGCCAACGGAGCCGCAAACATGGCGCGTGGACTTGCCTTGTACGCGGACCGTTGCCGCCGAGGTGCAAGTCAACATTTCCCTGAATGTCTCGACCGGTTCATCATCGACGACGTTACATTTTCGACGGCGGAAAATATGCCTTAAAGAGACACTTCGTCCCGCTGTAAGGGTGGACAGCGCACCGCACGCATCCACATCAGCGGACATTTTCTACGCGGGGGCGGGCTGCGCTGGCGCCGCGCTTTTGATAGCCGCAGTCGCCGCTGCGGGCTGCAGGGCGCGAGCGAGAAAACTCAGAAGGGCCAGAAGTGACGAACAAGACGCCCACGCTTTCTTGCCTGACTCCTCGTGCAAATCAGCCGCCAGCTATACCAGCTACCGCCGACCTACTTCCTTACCCGCCGCGGGCGCAGAAGAACGAGCCAGAGATCTACAGCAGAGGATAGCGGAGTTGACCATACAAAGGTGTCGTGTCCGACTACGCTCTGTAGCCATGGAAGGAACATTCGGCCGGGTTTACAGAGGAACTTATGCGGACGAGGAGGCGAGAGAACAAGAAGTCCTCGTCAAAACGGTCGCTGAACACGCTTCTCAGGTTCAGGTAATTATTGTCTACTTTGCCTTTATTATACCAATCATAAAGAAGTAGTCAAATAAGTTGGAACTTTTTACAGGTATCCCTTCTTCTTCAAGAAGGCTGTATGCTCTATGGACTGAACCACGATCGTGTTCTTTCTGTGCTCGGGGTGAGCATCGAAGATCAGACCGCTCCATTCCTCCTCTACCCATGGAGTGGCAGTTGGAGGAACCTGAAGCAGTTCCTGCTGTCTTGTAGAGGTGTGACGGTGGGTGGGGCCGCCGGCGCCGCGCCGCCTCCCCCTCTGACGACGCAGCTGGTCGTCCGAATGGCTCTGCACGCGTTGGACGGGTTGGCGTACTTACATTCACAACACGTCTTGCACAAAGATGTCGCTGCTAGAAATTGCATGTAAGTTGAAAATTTACTATAGATATACCCATGCTTTAGTAAGGCAAGACTTGAGTCATATTTTTGTTGTATACGGGTGGCTTTAAACACTTAACACCAGTTCTGATCGTCGCGTCACTTCAGTCGTATAATAAATAACTTGTGATTTATTTGACATGATCTCATAGATTTATTTACCAACAGAGTGGACGAAAACCTCCGAGTGATGATCGCCGACAATGCCCTAGCGCGAGATCTCTTCCCCGCCGACTACCACTGCTTAGGGGACAATGAGAACAGGCCCATCAAATGGCTAGCTCTCGAGGCGTTGTCGAAGCGGCAGTTCAGTCCAGCTGCCGATGTGTGGGCGCTGGGTGTGCTACTGTGGGAGCTGACCACGTTGGCCCACCAACCTTACGCAGAGGTGGATCCTTTCGAGGTGGCCGCGTATCTGAGGGACGGGTACCGGTTGCAGCAGCCCGCCAACTGTCCTGATGAATTGTGAGTGATTGTGTTGAATTTATTTAAAAGATTTGATTTTACTTGTAATGTACTTCGGGATTTAAAAACTTAAACGTGTAGACGCTCATACCCCTGCACTAGGATGCCCTGTGTCATGGAGGCATGGAGCAACACAGAAATGTAAGACAAACACCCAGAGCAAATCAAGAGTCGAGACAAACTTTACACACTAAGTATGTCCCGGCCGGGAATCGAACCCGGGACCCCTCGCTTCGAAGGCAGAGCTACTACCAACTAAGCCACGGAATGGTCAGCCTCATTATTTATCCTTGTAGCTGAAATAACTGGAAAAAATATAATATGTCATCGAAGTAAACGAAATTGTGTATTCTGCTTTCTTATAAGTTTTTTCTTCACCCATTGTACATCGATTTGCATGTTTTTTTAAATAGGGTTAGAGAAATAAGGGATGAAAGAATTGAAGTCAGTTTTTAATCAGCCAATTTATCTAGTAACCGATCCTATATACTTACGATAACTTTGTTTTTTTTTTGTCTATAGATTTGCGGTGATGGCATACTGTTGGGCAATGTCGCCCGACGATCGGCCGACGTTGCAACAGTTGCAGATTTTCCTCCGGGACTTCCACACGCAACTCACTAGGTTCGTGTAAAGGGACCTTTATGAAGTCTAAGTGTAAATTGAGTGACGGTCATAGTGACACTCGTCGAGACAATACCTAAGTAGGCGGATTCAGTGCATAGTGAAGTTTTTCAAGAGACTGATTATAATTGTAGATTATTTTTTCGTTATTTTGATGTCACATGTTCTCACTGTTTGTTCATCTCGGATTTGTTTTGGTTAATATTAATTTGTACTCCTGCGTTTATTGCCCATATTGTTTAGCTTCTTATAATTGTTAATAGAATATCCTATTTTGGAACCATTTGTGCAGATTTGTGTAAAACTATGTGAAATCAATTACAGTCAAGTAAAAAAGTAATATATATAAGGTGTTTCAATATTGAAAGGTTCATACAAATCAGGTTTTGAATCATATGCCTAAAAATCTGAATCCAAATCAAAAATATTAAGTTTTATTTTTTGGGCAGCCCTAATGAGCGGTCACTGACCGCGCTCATAAAACCACGCGCATGCAATTACCTACATCTTTCCCCTTGATTGAATCCTTAATGCTTTTAGGGTTGAACCTCATTAAGTTTACGTTAAAGTTTGACTTGTTATAACTTGTGACCTAACATACTGAGGATTGGGAGACCTGGTTGGGTGAGTTCTAAATCAATCTAGGCATGCGCTGTTTAAATATTCTCACACCTTTTTGAAACACCTTGTATATTTACCATAACACATACATCGTTGTTTTTCGGGTAAAAAGCTACTTTAAAGTAAACATTATACGTCCCAGTTGCGTATTAGATGCGATTCGGTCTAATATTTCGGTAGGAGACGTATGTCGCATTGAAATAGTTGTGAGCGGTGGTAACCACATACAAAAAACTCGTTCCAACACATACATCAAAACTTTTCACATAGGCGAAACTTATCCGTTGCGAAGTGTAATAATAACTCTCAAATGGTTTTGAAACAGGATGTTCTAGCAGTAAGTCGTTCAGTTTACTAATAATCTAAGACAGGCATCGCAACCCACCATACCGAACAGTCACCGACATAAGCAGAATAACACGTAATTAATATGTATTTATATTATTTTCACTGTTATGATACGCTAGCGAGTATCACTTATCTTAATTAAAGCCATCTTCTATAGGATTTAAATTAGTTATCTGCTTATGTTGCTAACTGTACGAGGAACTTATAATTTGTCTACATAATTTTGTTTGATCACTGTTTTATATGTATTTATTTAAATTTATTTGTTAACAAAATCCACAGCTAGCAATGTTAATTTGAATTTTAAACAGACAGTAAATAACGGATTTACTATAATCATTATATTATGAAAAAAATTAACAATGTATGTGGTTGTCTGTTAAAAAAAGGCGTCGATTCTCTTGTACATCAATTAACCTTGATTTTAACTATCGCTCTTACTACAACAATTTTAGTGTTGGCTAATTAGTTTTCCGTCTAGTTTGAGTCGTAATTACAAAGCATGCTAATTATAAACAACAAAAGATCGACACGTCAACCAATTTGACATGAGTAAAAATCTTGCCATCTCTTTCTTGTGTGCAGTATCAGTACAAGAGAAAAATATCATTAACTTCAGTGCTATCAAAATAGTCAGTCTTCCATGCAATTGTAGTTGTGATTTCTAAGCATTTCTTATAAACACGAAGAGCGAGTAGAGCGAGACGTAAACTAATTTGACAGGTGTAAAATTGTTGTCATCTCTTTCTTGCGAGCGCTATCAAAAAAAGAGCGACAGTTTCAATTTAGTTGGTGTATAGAGTATCGGCGGAGAATGTGTTTATCAATCACTATCACGCACAGTATTAATCTTAACTAGAACAGTTTGCCTAGTAGTATTTTGATGTGAGTGCGATTTTGTGGAATTTCTATTTAAAATATATAACTCTTTCATGCACCAACATCATACATGCTATCATGGATTACTGAAAATAAATGAAATGATTGTTAAAAAGACTCATAATTATTATTTTATATCTGTGTGACAATTTTCTGTAATTATTTTTAACCTCACCACTGCCATACTAGAGATGTAAGAATGTAAATAAATAAATACATTTAAATGACTGTATATTATACGTATATTGAACGTGCCTGAGATTTATGAAAGTTTTAGATGTTTATAAATAAAATAGTTGGTTAGTACATAAATGTTGATCGAGACTGGCTATTGAGAATCGTGTCTTGTTGAATTTCTATATTCTTTTGTAGTTTTCGATTATATTTGTGCCAAATTTGAACTCTGATGACGGTGAAATATAATTGCGTGATTATCATATTTATTTTACAAATTTTTGACTTGATTAATATTAAATTGCGAGCTCACATAACTTCGAACCGGATTAGTAGATTTAGTGACGTTTATAATGCAAAATTCAGAGACGCGTGAGGCAAAGGCTCATGCGGAAAAGAGACAGAAAATCCCTAATTATGTACGACAGTAGACGGCATAAATGACAAGCGAAAATATACCACCGAGTGGTTGTGAACTGTATTTAGTTCTCTCATCATAACTTTAAATACAACAGATTTGATTATTAGTATCAGGCGTTCAAGGAAGTAGATTTTCATTAGGACAATTCTAAATTCAGTCGCGTAAGACAAAACAAATTTGTTTATCGATCGGTCCGTCAACGAATAAGACCCATATTTAGATCACTGTAACTTCTAAGAAATGAGCGGTTTGGAAACAATTGCGTACAAGTTCAGTTTACTTCTTTTTTCGTGTAAGTGCTTAACTCTGGTGTCGGAATTTTTAAACCGCCTGAGGGCCAACATGGCTTATCGACTTTTATAGCCGGGACAGACATCTTAACGTGCCCTCCGAAGCACGTCAGTTTAAATGCCACTTACATGGTCACCAATCATCATCTTTCCGCCCGGTCAGCACTTAGATACCGGGCCGAAAGATGATCAGAAGAACATCAAAGCAAGCATCGCCATTAGCGCTTAACGCCTAGATATACTATATATGATATACATTGGATATAATTATGTAAATGAATGTTCGTTTTGGGTCTTTATTTGGTATTTATCACAACAATTAAATCCCGTATGTTTTTTTATATTTTTGCACCATTTGTTTATCGATTAATAGCTTGTTTACAGCGAATGCAAAATATGTAAAATTGTGTAAATAAAATTAATGAAAAAATGTGAATATACGAGTGGAACAATATTACATATTGGTTTACTTTGTAATCCTTTCCCTATTAAAATACTACCTATATCCTGAATATGTATTCGGAAATTCTACTGCACCTAGGTGTCTCACGTAATGTATCACGAACTCAACCACTTCGTGTTATAGTTATTCGTAGAATTATGTCATCTTAAATACACAGTTATAGAAATATCCGCTACATTATCACCATCATGAGCCGATAGACGTCCACTTAGATTAAACACAGATATATAGATACATTTCCATCACAGATCCCCCATAGATTTCCAAATCAAGCGGTCTTAAGCCACCTCCATCCACCGTCTATCCGCACAAGTACTCAAAAACAAATACCACAAAGACTTCTCGGATTAGTTAGTAGCAACACTGCCTTCTGCGCTGTGGATCCTGGTTTCGATTCCCACCCAGGACAGGACATTTGTGTGACGAAAATAGATGTTCGTTCTGCGATTGTTAATAAGTATGTTTTATGTGTATATGTAAGTACAATAAAAATGGTACAATCTGGTTCGCATAATATAATCTATGCTAAGTTTGGGGCTAGATTACGCTATGTGTAATGTCCACATTTTACACGTACATACACTAGGCCGTAAAGAAAGCGGGTCGGTAACAAAAACGTCAATAGCTTGCAAAAAATTGGAACTAGCTTTATGAATTAAAGATTGTATTATAGACAATTTTATAGTGCATAAATAAAAGTCATAAAAGTTAAATAAAATTGACAATTTTTACTTGATTTCGATAATTGCAATACGGTATCAAATATGCAATTTTAATATATTTTAGTATTTCTGCCACCAAGAGTTGCAAAAACAGAAATTATATGGCTTGGCGTGATTTGCGCCTGATTTGCACAAAACAAAACCGCGATCAAATTGTGATTGCATGAATAGTTTGATCTCGGGTTCGATCAACTCAATTAGGACGTCTATGCGACATTTTATCGCGCATTCTTGCGAGCAATAGCCGTGAGATTTTGCGATGGTCGCGTGATCCGATTGTATTAACGTGGATTTCCACTATTCAAGAAACACGGTAGTTATTAACTCTATGTTTTGTAGTGACGGGAGTAGCACGATACGACTATAATTTCATACTTTAGTGGTTTTTTTTACCTGAACTATATCGGAATCCCTTTCATTTGATACCCAACACGGCATAATTAAAGAGAAAAATATTTTGTTAATGACTTTATGTCCTCTAGAGGGCGTCATATTCAATTTAATGTGACTTCACATAGCCTATAACTAGCGGACAATCAAGGCGCTTCCAACGACACCTCATTAGTCAAATTATTTTAAGTAGTTTAGAAGTTATGAGGTGATGAACAAACATATATACCGGTCAAAATCATAACCTTCCTTTTTTTTGCTTTGCCGTAGTCGGGTAAATAAAAACCAGAAAATCATAAAAAGCCAGGGTAAAATTTTTGCTATGTTTCACGGCAGAGAATTTCAGAATGGAATTATTTACTCTGCAATGTAATGTGCGATATCACTACATCTAGATAAAATTCAAAAATTTCGTAATAAATTGATATCAAAACTAATTTATATCAACTAAGCTACGTAGAAGTAAAACGTTGTCCACAACCACAACTATAGGCCCAGACGAGATTCGAACTCGTGATCTCCTGTTTACTAGACAGGCGCTTTAACCAACTAAGCCACGGCGCCTTCTCTTAACGCGTCGAAATTATGAAATATTAACAAGTTTTCTGTACAAAACAAATTCTCATTACATTATACATATCCTAACTATATTATATCCTAACAAATATTATTAATACGCAAGTGAGTTTATTTGTTTTTGTTTATTATATCTATTGATATAAATTAAATATTACTATCATAACGTCATTGAACGTACTGAATCATAACCGTGGTGGGGAGAGGGTTTCGGCTCCCGGCCGGGACATACTTTGTGTGGGGAGTATGAAGTTTCTTCTCGGGTCTTGGGTGTTTGTTTTGTGTTTATGTGTTTGTCTGTGCAATCTGCGACACATGGAATCCTAGTGCGATGTATGAGTGTGTAAATGTTTCATTTATTTTTATTTCAGAGCAGATTTAATATGTTTTAGCAGGAGAGTTTATACTTCCTTAAATGCGTAACATGGTGCGACTTGGGTCTAACCATACCTAATTAGGTCATTTGACATCAAGACTTCAATTCTATCCGTTACATTAATACTAAAAAATAATTTCATGTTACTTTGGTTTCTTTAGCACATTTAATGTAATCAGATAAAAGCTTGTAAAATAATTAATTATTACTATTAATTAATTATCTTTGAATCTTTAAACCTGTAAGGCACGTTGTCTAATTTCAAAACATTGACAAGTAGCAGCCGTGGCCGAGCGGTTAAGGCGTCTGACTAGAAATCAGATTCCCTCTGGGAGCGTAGGTTCGAATCCTACCGGCTGCGAATTATTTTGATCGGATTTTGTTCATAATTTACCCAATAAATCAACTTATTTGTTTCGTAGGCTCACGTTAAGGTCAAACAGCACTTGTACTTTTTTGCCATTTTCATTAGCAATTTGCGGCAGATCTATTTTAATAACTCATCAATGACTTTTTATTCCAGTTCCCGTTCTTGTGCCGAGAAAAGCTTGTTCTCGTGTTTTTGTAATTTTTTTTTATTTCTAAAACCGATTACACACCCTTGGACATAAAAATTGGACGATAATTTAGCAATTATCTCTGACGTCTTTAATAACCTACGAAACTTGCAAATAAATACAGCTGGCATCAGCTTTAATTCAGTGATGATGAATGTTCGAATTTTGATGCGAAATTCAGTTTCGTTTCTCGTTTTTTTTTATTTTCAGCCTGGCAACGTTACTTGGCTGCCAATGTAATTACTTTTTTACTGCTACCGAGCGGAATTTTGTTTCTCTTTCTTCGATCACACATCATTTTATCTTTGATGATGGAATCCCAGAATAGAGCTAGAGATAGGAGGTTAGGTTTGGAATCAGCGATAACACAGATAAAGTAGTAACCTTACTACACGGGCACTGAAATTGCAAAATCCCTAAGATAAGAATGGAGCACTAAATTATATTATAATTTAGTGCTCCATATAATTATTCTATATATAAGCAATATTTTTTTAAAAGGTCAACCAGTAGCACTCTAATACGTCATAAATGTAAGATTGTTGAATCTAATCATATTTATTTTTAAATGTAAGTATCTGGCGAGAAACGTTTTTTTAGATAAAATCTATTATAATTTCAGCTGTACATGGGTTACGTCATTATCTATACCTAGTATCACAAGTATAATCTTTTTTTTATCAAACATCGTAAAGTGAATATGCGACTGAATTTAGTTATATTATTGCTAAGCGTAATAATTCAGGCGCATTTGGTTATCTCGTATTAACGTATATTAGGAAGGGTGGTTTTGGGACACGTCACGGGGTTTTCCGGTCAAATGGTGCGTCGGGTCAATCAGATAGAAAAGCCGTAAAAATACGAGATAGAAACGGCTTCTGATTAATTGGCTCTCTTTTAGATTCAATGATCCTTTTAAGAATCGCGTGTTTCCTCGTTCACTCTATAACTAAAATGGCATTGAAATGTCTGAAACAGGCAGGTTTATTCTGTTTCAGCAATTTCACAGAAGAAATCAGATCAAATAATTTTATTTGTCGAAATGTAGTTGTTGTATCCCCTTCAATAAGAATTCTTAAATATTATAGAAGATTTAAATATTGATAATCAATTAATATAGAATAGAATTAAATATCTATTGATTATTTTGTCCCCATTGAAACCCGTAGCACATAAAAATAAACAATAAGAACGAAATATACTAATCTATTGTACATATAATCTAAATAAATATCGAACGAAACGAAATATACAATCTAGTAGTTACTATGTATCCAACATATGAATTTATAATGTCTATCGGAGCCAGTGCACCACTTGACGTGCTTGGCGACATATTAGCAGGTGTGGAAGCAGTACTTCTCCGGGCAAACTTTACACAAGTTCTACTGCTACTTTATGTTTCTCCTGTACTCACCTACGGACGCGAGCAAGACCCCCAAATTGATCCAAAAATTAAATTTCGCAGCGGGGCATAAATGTACCTAGTATGAATTATAATTATCAGCTTGGGGACCAAAAGCGGTGTTTTGTTTACGTAATGGCCGGGCCATCGGCACAGATTAAATAATGTTACTACCCATTGGTGGCATGGAGGATATTCCCATGTAATTAATTTGCGGATGTAAGGCTGCGTAATGAAATATGGTTTTATGTTTTTTTAACTACATTTCCAGTGAAAAATGGGTTAAATTAATGAAAATTATGGTTGCGTTTGGAATAATTAATTAGTTCGTACCCTGTTTTCAGCGAATGTTTCTAAATAATATTATTTATGCGAGAGGCAGTAACGGGACGGTCTGGCGGCCCACCTCATTTTATTATGGGTTAAACACAACATGACCTTTTATTTATTTTCGAAGAGCGGGACGACAGAGTAATTTTCCAAAAAAACATTAATGGTACACTTGCGTTTAGGCATTTTTCTAATCTATTGCAGACGGCACTAAATAAGCGGGACATTTTTGCTATCGTGGGGACAGCGGGACATACAGCGTGAAAGCGGGACTGCCGGAAGCGGGAACATCATATTCATCATAATATATCACCCACACTAATCAGATGATTCATATTTCGCCCATTTCCGCCTTTCATTCGGCATTTTTCACTCCAATGAAATGTCTAAATATAAAATGAAACAAGAATTAATTAATTAATGAAACGAATCAAAGATGCTGGATATTGGCATTCGGCACCATTCACTCCCACTCCGAATGAACGAAAAATGAACAGACGGAACACCGAAGAACGTTCAATCGGAATCGGCCGTTTTTCTCAAAGCAGCAGCACCTGTAGCAGACGAAAGTCGAGGCAAAATGGTGTTCAAGTGGAATCAAAATACGCTGCTGTTTTTCCATGATGTACTACTTCATTTGAAAGAAAAGAACAGATTAATGTTCTTCCAGCTGAGCCGTGTGAACATGGATTGAAAGGAAAATGAAGCATTTACTCGAGTAAACATTAATTCGTGAACCGTCTGCTATCACCTTAAACAAACAACGCACGTACAAACAAAAGCATGATTTTATCGCAGATTAATTAAATTATTTTATTTGTACGTAATGTTTGCATTTCACATAAATATGCTAATAAATATGTTAAGCTGACACACCATGAGTTTCCTATAGGTCGTGTTTTAGTTTTCAACACAACATTTAATTCTGTATCTAGCAGGTACTTCTGAATCTTATCACTATTATAAATGCGTAAGTTTGGATGGATGGATGTTTGTTACTCAATCACGACAGAACAGCTGACCTGATCTGGATGAAATTTAGCATACATTGAGATTATAGTCTGGAAAAGCAAAAAGGCTACGTTTTATCCCGAAAATATGTACGGTTCCCGTAGAATAGCCAACCGCGGGTAATACCGCGAACCAAGTATTATCTAAGCGATATAAAATAAAATTTTGCTTTAAAAAAAACACGATAAGTTCACAAACATGAAAGACTATTATTGTATGAGATGATAGAGATAACCAGCTATCTCCTTGATGGTTCCAAAAACATTGTTTAATGGGAAATGGGGAAACCGCAGCTGTCCCTCGAGACCTCGGGTCGGTTCCCTATCTAGGCACTGGTGTCTTTATTAAGGGCTCTATCGCAATCTTTAATTAAATCGGCTGTTTTCGCTGCTGTTGATGAAATACTTTGATTTGGTTTAGGGGATTATTATACCTACTATGATGTCTCGATGTAGAGTGGAAAACAAAGCAGTTCCATAAATTTTAACCACTATTTCTTAGATTTACCGCAAATGCTGGTAAATCGTGATTGAAGTTTGGGGCATAAATGTTTGGTGACACTTGATGGTTACTTGAAATTTGGTTAAATGTAAACCTTAGAGATTAATATCAAATCTGTGATATAAACGATAATAAAACGTTTAGGATACTGTTCCTACTCAAAAAAGTTTGCGAGGTACCTATATTAATAAATGTCGTTTATGACTCATTAGATGTATATGTATTAAATGTATAGAGTGCTAGAAATTGTAAAAGCTATACTTAGTATGAGAGATGGCGCTGTGTGAATTGTCCAGTAATATTTATTTAATATGTTCCTTACGAAGCCCCTTAGTAGTTGAAACTATCTATACAGCGTATCAAATACCCAAAACCTGAGAACAAGCTTAATGCTTACCACACAAAGTGTAACCCGGCCGGGAATAAACTCGGGACCCCTTGTTTCAAAGTCAAGGAAGCTAAGCTATGGAGCCATTGATTGGTTCCTGCGAATAAGTGTTTATAAGCTTATACATGGTATCTTGGTTGTGTTTCTATTACTGACTTAAGAGAATTTAGATTTAATCGTTAAAATTTTCAAAGTAAATGAAATGAAAGAGAAAATACTCCGTGGCTTAGTTGGAAGTAGCCTTGCCTTCAAAGCGAGGGGTCCCGGGTTCGATTCCCGGCCGGGGCATACTTTGTGTGGTGAGCATGAAGTTTGTTCTTGTTGTGAATACAGAGGTATGAGTATGCATACGTTTAACAAAAAATGAGTTTATTGTTGAGCATTAACCACTGGGAGTCGAATAGAAGAAATAAACTGTAACTACACAAAACACCGCGTATCTAACTTTCCACGTACTTAAATATTTTATGACACACCAGGACTCATTAAACAGGAAGGTATGTTTATAAATTCGCCCCTCAGAAGCTCGTAATTCCACGCTGTTAATTATGGCCTGGGAACTATTGTTACGGCTTGCTTTTGGCATTTTGTTTAATTATGGTAATCTATTATTTTACATGTGGGATGTTATAATATATGTCATCACTGTTTATGTATGTAGGTTTGTATTTTTGGTAGTAACACATTATTTAATTTCATTCAACTCCTATGTAAGGTAAGTTCTATGTAAGGTTATGCCTGTAATAACAAAAGTATAATTTTGAACACTGGTAATACATATTCATAAACCCAAAATGATACAAAAATGGTACACTTCCATTGATGATTAATATTTAACTACACTTGTCAATAAATCATATAACTTTTTTTTAGAGGTACAAAAAATTGCATGAGGGAGGCGAGTATTTCTTTTTTGAGACTTAAGTGACAGGACTATCTAACAACTTACCTGGTGTTAAGTGGTTACTGCCGCTGTCAATGTTGTCTAACAGCGATACGAGTCCGGTCCTCTCGTACTGAAGTATGCAAAAATACAATTCGTATAGCGTTGCGCCTATCACGTCGAGACGAGTATGCAATGTCTCATGCGCTTATAAGTTCACCAGCACAAATATCCTTCCACAGTAGTAGCGGTGGTTCAGTCGACCACCGCTTGGCCGTGGGTTACCAGGTGTGGTGGCAGTACTCTGGACGAACTAGCACAAGATCTACTGTTACTTTGGCTTCTCCTTACGCACCACCTTGCTCCTTTACATATGTAGAATTCTCTTCTATAGATGCGAACAATATGGTCGGGATATTGCGTACGTAGAATGAAAATTCGCTTCGATATCAGTGTGATCGTCAAAGCTTCCAACGATATTAGACACGATCGACCTGTCTAAATGATGGATGTGCTTGTTTTATCGGCCAGACACCACGAATTAATCATTTATTTTAGTGCTAGACATTAAACAACAGTTTTATGTCACGAACACCTTCTGTTAGTGAGAATTCTGGTGTTACTTTACAGGATTTGCCTGATTTAAGATATTCTGAGAATAACTAGAAACTATGAGTTAAACACGAATGCAATCACTAAAGTGAATGATATTTTTGGTTTTTGTTTATTTTTACTGGCAATCTATAATATTTTGTTTGCTTGCATACGATTGTCAATTGTCTTTTTTAACAATAACTATTAGTTAATCTGCGTTATATAACGTAACATGGGATTGATAAACCGTACTCCTTAGACTCAAGATACAAGGTGCCTAATTTGGGCCTGCTAGTTACTCTATAACCAGAAAATGTGTAATCTATATTTGCAACATAATTTGGCTCTTGTAAATGAAATTTCTTTTTGGCAATACATTTAAATTCATTGAAACAATTTCTATTGATTTTGATGTCAAATATATAATCCATTTTATGAAATAAGTCTTTGTCTGTGACGCTAGATCCTTAAAAGTTACGTAATCGAAGTTGGACTTTGGTATAATTCCGTACAGAGCATATCGGATTTTCATTAGTTAGCTAATGTTATATTAACGTTACGCGTAATTGAAATTGGAGGACACGAAAGATGAGGCTAGTTCTTTTAATAATCTCTTTGATTTGATTTGATGGCCATCTCTTTAGGAGGACGACAGAGAGGCATTAAACTTACAATCTCCTCATTACTCCATACGGCTTACGTCGTTTGCCCATTATATATATTATATAAAAAAAACAGTAGCACATTTATTTTACATGGTAGCCCTGTCCCACCCCGTAAAAGTAGTTCATAATTTTTTTTTTCTGTACCCATAATTTTTTCACATATCAATGTGTCATAGGCATATCAGTGCTTTAACTAATTAGACATATCAGTGATTTATTATTGCTTGCATTTGCGCGAAGATTCTAGGCATAACTATAATTATAAATTATCACGATTGATTTTTTTATTGTGTTATCGACGCTTCTGTTACCACCTAGTTTCATATAAGAGAAGCTTTTTATCGTCACATAGACTATGTGTAGTGTAGATCTGTAACTAACGAAACCGCTATCCAAATTGTGTCCTTAAATTAATAAATGAAAGATGGTTAAAATATATTTATTGTGGTCATGGTAGAAAGGTGTGCGGCCAATTTCTAGAAGCGATAAAATGTATAATATGAAAATTCTCTCATCCTGGAAATTATCATGCAGCTGAAATCGGTGACAGAACGGTCGAGCAGCGAGCAAATTGATTAAAAACTGAAATGATTGATTACGTACCTACCAGCTCCCACCTGATATCAGTTGCAGGCACATCCATCATTCGTGACTGTTCTATCGACTGCAGTTTCCAGCAAATAACTCGAGAAATTGGTTATCGCTTAACCGGTATTGTTGATCATTAGCACAGAATATATCTCGAACTGTAATAATTGATGGATTCGGGAGTTACCTTGCGAAAGTACATGTTAAGCCGATCTGAAAAGGGCTTAATATTTAGTAGATACATCTCCACAGATTAAACTTTTAATAAATGAGTTTTCTAAGAACACAGCTCTGTGCACCGTTTTTTTGCCTGTAATCCAAGAATAGGATCGCAGGGCACTTACATTAATTAATTAGTGGAGGTAGAAGCATTCTTGTCAGTTTATATGTCGAATGGTATGTGACGTGTTGGCTGAGATTATCTGTAGTTAGCATTTTTAATCAGATCTTTTTATTCATATTTCTCAGGGGGTTTCAATCGGCTTTTCCATAACTAAAAACTGAATTGTGCTGCAGTTTTATAAGCATTACAACGCCAAGCCATTTGTTCGTTCTCTTACTTTGTTACATAGGAAGCAAAATGTATCTGCTTTTACGATTGATATACCTACGAATAAACGGATGAACGGTGAACGAAATTAGATAGAAAATTGCTTCTCGACACCTGAAATTACGAGAAATAAACATTTTCATGAAATATATAAACCACCTTGAAAACATTAATTATGGAAAAATGGGAACGGTCTTTACCTTCAAGAAAGGCTGCCGTACCCACTCAAGTTTTTCTATAAAAACGCACCCAACACAAAACTCGCTGAAATATAAAACCAGATATTATAAAAGACAGATTCTTGTGAACAATCGGACCGTACTCACCCTTGCGAGCGAAATGACACCACAAAATCACTACCTTCCGATTCAATGAGCGCCATAGAATTTTGCAACAAAAAACCCTTTGCACACCTTTACCTTTAACCTGTAGCGCTAAGAGTAATAATACAACTGTAATGAATGAACTGGATAATAATACTATTTGGACGGTGACGCGCCAGCAAGTTTGGTTAGTTCAGTTTTAATCGACATTGTTCTTTAATAAAAAATTATTGATAAAAAAAACAAGATGTTAATCACAAACTTTATTCTATTGTACATACAAATACACCATGTCGCCTTCCACACGACGACCACAACGGAGAGCGCTGTTATCACAAAGTACGCTTTATTATTTGGCTTTATGTTTTGACACTAAACCAGGGCATTTTTTGAGGCGTGGGAACAGCGCAACTAGGCACAAGTCAATGCATGATTAGTTAATCCTATTACAAAGTTAAAACTGTTCATACTCCTCAAGGGTAAATCACAAATACCAATAGCCAAATTGAATATCCCACCAAAAACTGGCAAAAACAGCACCAAATATAGATTTTCTGAAAGAAAATGTTTAAGCGCACGTGTGTATTTCCTTAAGATTTACATCAATAGCTAACTAATACTGCTCCAAGTCTAACCCTCACGTGTGGTACCCGTGTTTACCCGACCGACGACGAGGTGACACTTCATTTTCTTTTCAGCTTGCACATATTACACCGTATTCTGTGGCGCTACGGAGCCTCACTTTGCATAATGAAGGAAGGTTTTAAATATTCCGAAACACTTCGACGTATTGGGTATCTAGTGGAATTGCTGGGAAGTAATATTTTAAGCTATTGTGTAGGGGTAGAAGGGGGATCTAACGCATAAAAAATAATCTGATTCATATTTTTAAAGAAAGTGAAATTTAGTTTCGGTTTTAAACAAAGTTAGTTGATAAAATTACATTATATAACTAGAATTACTTCTTAGATTATTAACCTATGTTTTAAGTAGGTATAGAGTTTTCTAAAGACAGTAAAATGGTTATTGAGTTGAGTACCTGAGAATTTATTCTTTTACTATATATATACTCTGAACTCGGAGCTTCCAGATTCTTCGCAGAAAAGTAATAAGGGATTTAGATTTGAAAGGCCATGGGCAGACTTGCGGTAGATGTTATACAATCCTGGAGCTTCTTGTAATCCAATATGCATTAATCTTTGGTTCTGATAACTGTAGGTACTAATTGATACGTCAATACGATTTTAACAAGATTACTACCACTCAAACTCATCTAATACGTTAGATTTCATGTATCATTTGGACACGACAAATTTTACATGCACAAGTAAACATATTCGTTAGCATGTCATACGAATGTAATAAATAAATTTAAGATGAATCATAACGTTGCTATTTTTTTTTATAGGACACAGTATTACTGTAATAACAGAAGTAAACTAACTTCAATAGTCATCACAGGCTGTTGTGTCCAATCATCTGCACGATTTCAAGGCGTTTTTTGCCTCGTATTTCTCCAAGCTCTAGAATCTAAATCACAAGAAGTTCTGCTCCATTTTAACACAAAAGACGTAACTTTCCTCACCTTCGTTTTGGAGATGTCGTGTGACGGTGCCAACGGAGGGAGTCTGTCCACGGTTCATTTAGCTAAATACTGGCGCTGCCAACACGTACCGTTCTGAATGTTGGATTTTAGCTGATTGCCTTGCAGTAAGATACAAGTTGATTGATGAGGAAAAATCAGCTTGTAGCTTATTCGATTGGAAACTTTAGAATGTACAGGACACTCGACATATTTATTGAATTTTGAAGGTTATAAATTCTCTTCGTGACTTGATGTTTGATATGCCATTCACAACAGGGAAAATGCTTCTGAATAATGGAATTGAACGCGCATTGCAGTTTTTTATGTCTTGTGACTGCTTTAGAATAAATTTTGTAATGTGTGTAGATCATTTAAGTTAGGGTATTGGTTAAGTGGCGCTATTGTGCTTCACAGGCACATTGTCGATACCAGCTTACTCGTCCATAAGCCATGTCGGAAGGCTTCAGTCTGTAAAACTTCGACAGCAGAGTTGCCTTGCTCACACGAGAAGAAAATTACTAGTATTACGTAAACATGATCCTATTAGCCAGGCGCTTAGCGTGAAAGGTATGTACCCCTGCTAATAAGCGCACATTTCCGATACGTTAGTCTTGGGTTCGACGCGGAGCGGTTACCTTGCGGGTTTCATCGTTCACTGGCTAGGTTAGATAGATACTATTGTCTAGTTATAAAACTAGGCTATATGCTATGCTATATTATTCTTCTTCTTTCGTGTAAGTAAGACGCCAACTAGTGTCGGAGTTTCAAGCCGAGACCGACATCTTAACGTGCCCTTTGAGGCACGGAAGCGTTTTGTTAAATGCGACTTAACGGTCACCCATCCCAATTCTGACCGGGCCGTCAGTTGCTTAACATTCAGTTTTCGTATTGAGATATTTATACCCCATTTTCATTGAGTATCGACCGGATTGTTGCGAAAGGGGTGGAGCAGACAAGGTGTCAAATTACAAACCCTTTGAAACGCCGAATGAATTATAGTTTTACGATATCTAAAACATTAATACGAATAACCCGTAGCTAGGAAATTCCGCCCGAAAAAATCTTTCATTTTTTATGTGACGTTAGTGACGGGACGAGCTGAAAGCCCAACTGATGTTAAGTGGTTACCTCCGCCCATGATAAAAATAAGGGAAGAAAATTAATACGCAAGTTTGTTGCCTATTATTCTTAAGTAAAAGTAGCTCTATATGAAATTGAATATTCATTGTATTTCTTGAGAAACAAATTATAAAGTTCTCACTTTGTAATTACACGATGCGACGTTTTGAAGCGTTTAGGTTAAAATGTAGAACGACAAAAAGAATGACTCTTTAAAAAAATCCTCTAATTAAAAGCAAGCGCGAAGGTGCGAAAATGTGCACACTTTCAATGAGAGCATTCAGTTTTATAGCTTTATAGAGCTATATAGCTATATCAGCTATATAGAGTTGACAACTTATAGTTACCCTTCTACTCCCAAGCCTTATCTCGCTGGATTAAAAATAAATTTCAATGAAATGAAATTGATTTATTCACACAAAAAATTTAAACTACACGATCACACAAAGTTAAAAAATAGTATAAAAAACAGTAAATCCAAGTTATAATCAGTAAAGATGATACTGCTGTGCACAGACTGTGGAATATATAATAGAAAAAAAATCCGTGGCTTAGTTCTAGTAGCCCTGCCTTCGAAGCGAGGGTCCCGGGTTCGATTCCCGGTGGGGACACACTTTGTGTGGTGAGCATGAAGTTAGTTTCTCGAGTCTGGGGTTTTTGTCTTCTGTTTCTGTGTTTGTCCATGCCATCTGCGATAAAGGGAATCCTAGAGTGAATGAGTGTGTAAACGTTAAATAAAATTGGCGTTTATCGCATTGGAAACACAGTGAATATGCTAATTACATTAAATCTGCAACAATTTATAAATTGTTCCTTCAAGTTATTTTTCAGCTTATTTTATCTTACAGTTGCGGTCAGAACTTTCTTTCTCCAACTTTTCAGACGCAATTTTCTTTATTATTGCCACAATAAACTGTAACGTTCCACAGTAACAAAACTTGTGCCATTTCTCGTTAAATTGAGCTATCTTACCAAAGGGGCTTTTCAGAATAAAACATAATACGTTGGAATAATCTTGCAACGTATAGCCGGATTCACATGATAAGAAGCCAGACAAGACCCAAAGGCACAGTACACTGAACTCAGTAGTAACAAATCAGGAAATGTTACCCTCTCTTCTTAATACGTAGTAGATAATACTGAATACATTCAATTTATACACTGAAATATATTTTTTAAATCTATTCTTAAAAAAAGTGTGAATTACATGAATAAATACTATATTTTTGGTTTTTAAGAGTTTTCCTAAGTCTTAATATATTTTTCTACTGCAAGTAGAAATACTGAATCTATTTTAGTTTTGTCTATTTTAGTGTTTGGTCCCAATATCCTTTTTCATCTACAATACGTTATGTATAAATATTGTTTATACAGTTTGCGATGCCTGGAAAAGACCACCAATTCATAAGCAATTGGTAAGGTCATTGTACATGACATGCAAATAAACATCTTGTAGCTCGTAACCCTGTACTAGGATTCCTTGGCTTGTACAAACAATAGACAAACATATAAGGCAAAAAAATCCCTCGTACCCGGTATTGAAGCCAGGATTGTTTAAAAATAACGAAGACACTAGCTAAATTTATTACAGGCAAGTACGTAGTGAGGCTACTGGACCAGTCATTTGTACTGTGCCTGGGCTTATCTCCGTTGGTTGTAGGTCGCTCGATACAGGACACGCGGACTGAATACGGAATCAAATCGGAGGCGCTCGTGCAGCACGGTAGCTACTCATAGCCTGTGTCAACAAAAGCCTTTATAAGAAATGATTTTATATTAAGAAAATGCATTTATTTGGCTACATTGACACAAAATTTATACAGAGCTAAAACTGAACATTAAGAAAGAAAAAAAAGGGTTGAGGCTGTGTTTTGGATACGGTTGTGTATTTAACGTGGATCACGTGTTCACGTAAAACACACAGCCGCGTCTACGGCACAGCCACATCACCTTTTTTACGTACTTCGTGACTCGTAGTTCGATATCGAGTGGTGTAGTTAAATTTTGTTAATTATAAGAATTACAATATATTTCAATGTAAGGCAAACGCAATAAAAGTGCACCAAATGTAATAAATGGTTTGACCAAACAGTGCTGGTATATTTTAGGATGCAGCATCTGGTGGTACTGAGACGCCCTCTGAAGATTGATAGTATATGCTAAGAGCCAAAAAACACGCCTTGTGTCCTTTACTAGAAGCATATAAAATTGAATTCCTATGAAATTGAATTAAAAGAGGCTGATTCGGAATAAAAAAACAGGTAAATTTTTCACCAAGCGCCAATTCTTGGTCACATTATTAATGTAATCAAAACAGATTTTGAAATTGATAGAGACAGTGATAAACTGTTAGGGTTTCGTAGCCATAATGGCAAATGAAACCCTAAAATCCCGAAGTCCCGAGAAACCCAAAAAGAAGCCGTTTCATAACACCAGCAAGAGGCAAACATTGCATGCATTAGCATTGTTCCTCGGTTTTGTTTGCCAGTCGGTTAGCGGAGAGAAACCATTTTCGCACATGTACCAACCAACCTTTGCTCAATTAATGGAACCACTTAGGACATGACGTGTTTTAGCATAAACGGGAACAGAATTGAATTTCAATCAAATGTTTATTCAAAGATTTTTGGAACTTTATATTTGTGAGATAGTTTCATAGTGTCGCTTAAGTTTCATCTTACTATTTACAAATGCGAAAGTTTGGATGGATGGATAGATTTTTGTTGTTTACTCAATCACGCCAGAGCGGTTGAAAGGGTCTGGGTGAATTTCAGCAGAGATAGATTATAGTCTGGAATAGCATATAGTCTAATTTTTGTTTTAGTGACGGCTCCGTGGCTTAGTTGGTAGTAACTTTGCCTTCGAAGCGAGGGGTCCCGGGTTCGATTCCCGGAGGGGCACATTTTGTGGGGTGAGCATGAAGTTTGTGCTCGGGTCTTGGGTGTTTGTCTTGTGTTTCTGTGTTTGTCCATGCCATCTGCGACACAGGGAATAGGTATGAGTGTGTAAACGTTTTAACGTTTTGACGTTAACGTGACCGATTAGAGGCACTTGAGCTGAGGGCTTCCGTGCTTCGGAAGATACGTTAAAATGTCGGATATCGAATGTCAACGCCATGTAGGAGGCTTGAAAATTCCGACATCATAGATGGCTATTTACTCGCATGAGAAGGAGGAAAGAAAGATTAAACAAATATCTACATGTACTTGGTACAAAAATCTGTGGTCAATGACCAGTAAATGCACCTACATAATCTGCCTCAAGAAACAGTCAACAGCCAGTAAACCGATGATTAACTCAGTAAATACAAGCGAAGTACCACAATAAATTAACGAGAGCCTTTTTAGCCGCGCCTTTGACTACGGGACAATAGTAGGACATAACTGAGATACAGTTCTGGTTATAACTAATGTATGAGCTTGAAAGAGGCCCAGGAATGGGACAAATAGTGCTCTTTCAAGCCTGGAACAAAAGCGGCTTGTGGGCGGCTGTATTTATTACAACGAACGATATGAAAACGATATAAGCAAGGCTCTTTTTACATCTAATGGAACATTGCAAATCCATCGTACAAGATCATTTTTCTGAAAAGGCTAGGTAGAGTTATCATTCATTAGAGATCCTCGAATGCGCAGAGTTGGCCACACCGGAGGGGTTTACTTCGGGTAAAAGTCCCACATATATGTCCCATTATTTTGGGGGGTCCAGTTGCTCGCGTCCGTAGGTAAAGGAGCAACCAAAAGTAGCAGTAGAACTTGTGCCAAGTTCGTCCGGAGAGGTACTGCTACCACATCTGAAATCTGCCACCAAGCAGTAGTGGTTGCATTACTGTGTTCCGGTGGAAGGGTATGGCTGCCGGTGAAATCACATGCGCATGAGACGTATCATCCCCGTCTCGGGTGATGGACGTAGCAGGATGAATGCAACTCTGTAAAGATTTGGATCTCATACTGAGTCGCACCCATGACTGTTGTCATGGGCGAGGGTCACCACTTACCATCAGGTGGGCCCTCAGATCGTTCAATCGCTCACTCACATAAAAAAAATATATATCGTTGTCCTGGCCTGGGCAACCGGTGTATCTGTTGCAGATTCCCCTACGCAACAAAAAAAGGTAGTTAATATTGATATGTACACAGTATCTAAGGTAGGAAAATTAGCATATAAATGTACTGTATGCTTTCGAGTTGCTTGACATTATTGTACTAATGTATCATCATCAGCCTATACATGTCCATTGCTGGACATAGGCCTTATTATATTACATGGTCTCAACTATTTGTAAGTGGGCCTGGCTGGGCAATTTAAATCTACGGGCTGAAACAACATGTGGGCTACAATTGCGACACGTTTGAGCTCTTAAAAGATCCTCGATGACTGATTGAGTGTCTCTTCCTGTCCTATTTAGAAATAGCTGGGCGCATGGTCCTCATGCTCATAGAATTATATAGACAAAGAAGGAAAATGTGGAAAAGAATTTTGCTCAATGTTGAATCTAAAAGATAACCAACCTATGCGCGTGAGTTCTATGTAATTAGACCGTTGCTGTGCTCCAAATCGTATCAATTTTGTTCTAGTTCAACCACATTTCTGACAAAGGCAGCGAATTTGAAATATTTGAATATAGATTAGCCTTAGACTCAAAGACCTTGTAAGGGGCTTCATCACTTTGCGTGCAAGTACTACGCTTCTAGTCTTATATTAATTCTACGGTCATTGTATAATATAAAAATATTTAATGCACTTAGTTTTGACCCAGTATTTTGATCAATATACACGACATCGGAGTTATCAGTAAGTACTATGCCGTGCCACAACGCCATTAATCTATTTGGGTAGAAAGTACCAATGATTAGTCATTTTGTACTGGCAATTTTTTGTGCCTACCTGTCTTTCTGTTTTTATTATTTTTACTTTGTTATCTACCAATATATTTTTGTGAAACTAAATAAATGCTTAAACGATATATATCTGCTTATAACTAAACCTTCACTTGATACAGTCGTTAAACTATAGAAAAAATGGCAAATATCTAGCAATAAATTTGACCGAGGTTGCTAAGTTTCCCTCAATTATTTATTGTTGTTGTAACAATTGTAACCAATGTAAAAATGTAAAAATAATTATAGTCTTTGCACACAGCGCCATTTAGCTCAAAACTAATCATAATGGGAACCAGATTACAGATACAAAATTGATAAAGTAATTTTTTGTAAATACATTGGTCTATAATAATATTTCAGCACAAAGATACAGAACAAACATCTATGTCCTGGCTGGGAATCAATCTACGACCTAGAGCGCAGAAGAAACCTCTACCAACTGGGTAGTGAGGCCAGTTAAAATGTAGCGTACATCAAGTAATTTCGCTTAGACATCGAAGCCACGTGAACTGTAATGCGAAGTAACCTTTTCTCGTCCTCCATATAGTACCACCTCAGCTTATCTAGGAACGGCAGACGTGCGAGCCGATTAAGATAATTGCTGGCCCATTCCTCTTGCTCATTTATTCAGGGTCAATGATCCGACACGTGGTTTCGGTACTTACTGTAATTACATAGTTAATGTTATGGTGACTCGACCGTGAAGTTCACTTAGCTCGACCGCTTCGAGGATTAAAATGGCATTGCTTCGTATATTTCACTTGGCAGATTGTTGTACTTAGCCTTAAAATTATCACGTTTTTTTTATTCAAGCGCAATATAGAAAAAAACCTGCTTTTAAATTAAAAAGTTTAAGAGCTACAGTGCCAAACACAGACACACACAGCGTTCAAACTTATACCACCCCTCATTTTCCATCGGGGTTTAACAGCAACGAAACTATAATATATAACTAATTACATCAAAGGGAAGGAAACTTCGTATCGAGTAAAAAAAAGGCATAAACAACTCAAAAAACCAACTCAACGATACCTGAATGCTCGTTGTCTGAGCAACCGTCGAAACGGATGTCTTTCAGAGTTTTCACAAATTCATTTAAAATGTATTAAATGTATCCAGTTTTATGTAGTAAGCTCATTAATACTGCTGAGATATTATCATTAACACGTGTTAACATAATAATTTATAATAACAATAATTTATTCACATAAGGTAAAGAAAGTGCAAGAGGTACTTACAAAACTAAGCCATTTGAAATATTATGTATTACTGGATTCACGGTGTGCTACTACGTTAAAAAAGAAATATATTTTGTGCCTTATGCATTGTTTTAGTGATCTAAAACCATCTCGCATTATTGCCTTTCTGATGAAACTGGTTTGGAGCACATCGGTTGGATGGATTCGAAGTCTATGACGGACTTAAGTAGAAACAGTTTTTGTGTTTAACATATTGGTACAATATAGCAAAAAAGTTAAGCTTAGAGTGTTATTAAAGTTTGAAAAGCGAATAATAATGTTAATAAAATAATTGCTGACACTGCACGTAGCTGACCCACAGACTAATAAATAATCAACTATTTAACTAAATGATCAACGTAATATCGGATTCGTGCCATCCGATAATGATATGCATTCAGAATCGACATCTCGTTAGCTCCTCATTTACATCCAAATTGGAATTGAAGCGAGACAAATGTGATTAACCAACATGTTAAGCGAGGTATTATGTATTCACTCCATCGTTTCGAGAGGATTTAGAATTTGCATTTTTTCTATTCTTAATCGACACCAAAAGGGAGTAGATTCTCAAAACATATCCATCGGCTTAATGCTTTCTTTTCTACATTTCTATATTTGTTAAGCAATATTTCTCCAATTGGAAACAGACATGGACTATATTTTTCAGCCGAACGGATGCAGAAAGTATTGGAGTCGGTTTATTCCATATTTAAATTAGTCAATTATTCATGATTAAACAACACAATGAAATGAAGCCGTGGATTCGGGACTGCCCGATCAGACTAGATCAGAGATGGCGAACCTTTAAGGATCCTCGTGCCAATCTCTTTAAAGAAATTGAATAAGCCAATAGAAGTACCGTCAAATAAAAAAGACTTTTAGTGATTCTTGGGAAATTAATACCGCGTCCACACTCCGTAGCGTAAGCTTACTCGATCGTAGTGAACATTGTTACTTTTAACTAAAATTCAAACCGTTTACACCAATGGCGTGCCTAAAATATTTTGTCTCGTGCCATCTATGGCACGTGTGCATTTGGTTGGCCATCCACAAGATCAACCAACGTGAACAAAACACCTCACACCCTGGTAGAAATTATTTATAGTTCTGTAAATTCGCTATATCAGCCGCTATTGTTCCACGCGATCGTAAATATGAGACACTTGTAACGAGCCCCTTTGTTAGGCAACGTGTGTCCATTGTCTCACGGGAAAATGTCTCAGTAAAACGGGCCATGTTTAATTTTATCAATGTTCTCAAAAAATCAAAATCATCTTAACTTATAAAATCTCCGTATAAGTATGAAATATTCTTTTGATAAGAAATTTAGGTATTGCTAAGGACATTATGTTTAAATAATATTAACAAAAATATTCACGGATATTATACACAAAAAATATACACTTGGAAAAGTATATTTTTAAAGTAAAAGTTCTTATATATAGGTTAAGCAAAATAATTGCTAAGTTTGATGGCTGCAAACCCTCTTTAACTGCCCATGGCGAAGAAAAGATAATAATTATGATATGTGATTATATAGGCGAAAGTTTGTGTGTATCACATACATACAAACTGTCTCTCTGTGTGTGTTTGTTTGTTACTCTTTCTCGCCCAAGGGGCTCAACAGATTTGCATGAAATTTGGTAACAGGATAGCTTATATTCTATATAGGCTACTTTTGATCCGGAAAATCGCGGGGCGCATGATAATAATAATGGAAACATCGAAATCATTCCGGAATGATATGTGATAGTGGAAACACAGAATTCATTCGACGCGATAATCTTAGCCGTGGTGAGTATGCTCCACTCCGGTGGTCATCGTGGTCAAAATTCGTACGTTGGAAATAGTTCTTGAAACGGTTAAGGAAAACATCGCGAGGAAACCGGCATTTCTAATTACCAAAAATTCGAAGACATGTGACATCTACCACCCGGATTCGGCTCCCGTGGTAGATCAAAGCCTATTCACTCTCAATTATAGAGTCGGCCGCTGTCTCAGTAATGGGAATATAAGAGGCTTATACGGTATCTATTGAGATGATTCCGAATTCAGAAGCAAACCAGTAAAAAATATTTTTTATTTGCATCTAAAAATTAATTACTGTAGTACTTGCTCATTGTAATAATTTGGAATGTTAGGTACTAGTCATTTAGTATGTGTATTTACGGATTGTAATGTAGGAACCGATAAAATTACAAGCACGTGGCCGCTCTATTTTCGTCTTAAGATTAACGCGAGAATCGAGAGTTACATACAATGTAATGACACTGGCGCCTCGCAATAAGCGTGAAAATTGTTGCCAGGCCAAAAAAAATCTACCTAAAGTTGCAATATTTTTTTTTATTTAGACTTCTAGGGAACTTTTTGCAAGAATTCGGCTTCATTGCAGTAACTTAGAAATTCAATTCATTTAATTTTCAAATGTTCTAATTTCAGCTACGCGCGCCCTCGAATGGTTTCGAATCGCTTTATCGAACAAGAGAATCATAATTTACTTTTAACTCGATAAACCCGCTTCTAACTCAATTTCGTGTAAATAATCGCACGGAGCTGTCTTTGTTTATGTTCGAAATGGATTTTACAATAAGAGATGTGCTTATCCGGTAGTTTCGAATTAAATTTTGAATTCCTTCTTTTAGACCTCATCATCATTATCATCATCATTTCAGCCGACAGACGTCCACTGTTGGACATAGGCCTCCCCCATAGCTTTCCAGGTTAGACGGTCCTGAGCCACCTCCATCCACCGTCTACCCGCGATCTTGTTGATATCATCGGTCCATCGGGTGGGAGTCCCATAATCTTCCATAGGACACAGCAATGCGAGTGATTAGCGGCAAATTACAAGGTGTGGACGAACTTGGCACAAATTCTACTGTTACGAACACGTGTGGCGACTCTGATATTACTACGGATGCGAGCAACATGATCCCCAAAACTTTTGTAATATTTTTAGTAAATATGATGATAATATTTTAAGTAATGTGAAAATTTAATGATTCTGAATTAATTTTTATTTATAGCAACATCCATCAAATTTTAGAGACTATCAAGAGTAAGATTGAGAGACTATTTTGCAATAAGTATCAATTTTTTATGGCTATCCAAAGAGCCCGACTTTTCACTGGAAAAGTGGGACTCTCCGGCCGGATTCTATCGGGCATTTAGTTCAAAAGCCGGTGGTCTACCACTCTACTTCTATTCACTCTCATCCGGTGATTTGTAATGTTTTAATGCACGATGGTTATGCGATGTATTGTGCACAAGGACCCCAGATTTGCTTTATTGCCCTCAAATGTCTAATTGATCAGTAATTTATCGCAGTGATGTGTAAAGGGCAGTAGGCTTGACTAACTTTGAGAGCTTGCAATCAAAACGGCTATTACAATAAAGTTTTTTTTTCATCCTGTTTCTTCATGTATCATAATGACAGAATAGATGTCTTGCCCACGCACTTGCACGAAAACTGAGCTGAACATCGCTTCAGATGCCGCTATATCGGTTGCTATATCGGTTCTGGGCTACGCATATATGACCCCAGACCTACATTTACATCATATTTTTATTAAAGAACTTTGATACAAAAGAAGTATAAGAAGCTTCAAAATGTAAATCATACGAAGAACTTAGTATGTCAAGAACAACGACAAATCGATGCTCTTTGTGACTTTTAAATATGTAGAGTTCAGCCGATGTATATCGACTACCACCTAGCCAAAAATATAACTCATGTTTCAATTAGTTACAAATGGATTTTGTATTACAATTACACATGGCGTCGCATGGCTCTGAATACCGTCAAATTCAATTGTCGGTTTTTATTGGGTCCACTGCAAGATATAATTTGTCGACTTCGTAGCTATCGCAAATTCATAGGAATTCCAGTTGCAATTCCTATGAATTTGCGTGCAATGATCTATCATGGGCAAACATTTGTGAGTTGTGCAAAAGATAATATGAAAAGGGTTAATATTTAGTTCTATTAAATTTCTAATAAATGAAAAGCATAAGTCAAATGTTACTAAGATTCTCTGTCTTGCAGTTTATATAGACTCGTAAAATTATCCAATTCTCAAAAACAAACTTTTTTTGCTAAGCTCCAATTCAGTTTAGTACCTTGAATATGGATTTTATTTGATCTGAAATAAATATTATTATGACTACTATCACCAACAAAAAGGAGTCGAAAGAAATAGCTACATATCGCTAAACATCTATAACAGTGTAAAACACCCTTACCCAACTTCGTTTAATCCAAAGCTTTGATGCCGTCTGTTCTGCCATATGGTATCTTACAATGGGGCTTTTCGACAAAGATTGAACAAAGTGGGATTTGACCGCGTCTGATGACGGCCTGATTCGCGTCTATACAACTGGTGTGAAATAACAATCATTGTTGTAACAAAAGGTTATTTAAACGTATTTATTGTATGTGTCGCATTCGATTCAATACATTTTGTGATTATAATTTATTTAGTATTTATTATGTTTGCTTTGAACATTTGGGTAGGTAGTAGAGGCTTCCGTCGATTGGGACCACTTTTTTATAGTTTAGTTTTGTGTTGCGACTTTGATGTAAAATTACATTGGGCCTTATAAAATTGTATTTATGTATGTTTTAATTATATATACAATTATAAATATTGTGTATGATATATTATGTTATTTATGGTTACAGTAAGTATGTTATACTATTATAATATGTAAGTTACGAGTAGGTATCAAATTTCATATTTGTCGGCACATACTCCTGAATACCCCATATAATTTCCATGCTATCAACCAACCAAATAGACAGGCTATTTGGTTGTCTGGAAGATATCGCTTACTAGCTATAAAAGTGCCCTTTGTACTGTTTTACGTAATAATGTTTTGGTAACCTTATCATCTGGTGTATTGTACAATAAAGTATTATCTATCTATCTAAAACCAATATTATTCTAATAAATTTAAAACGATACAGTGAAATGTACAAAATATTTGCAACATATGTTAAATTTGCGCATCAAAACAGACGAATTACTCAAAGTCCGTTCTTGTTTCACCAACATTGCTCAAAGATTGTTTTGTTTTGGGCGATAGTATTGACAAAAAAAATTCTTCTAAGAACATCGTTGATAAAAATTCAGCATGGAACACCAGTACCAACGTGGGCTTTAACAAATTATATTTTTTTCTTAAATTTTCTTTCTCTAAAAGAAAGTAATTCCCCTTGCAGCACCTTGAAATATTTATTTCACGGGACAAGTGGTCCGCATTAGCAGATTTGAATGCGCTCTTTGTTGTGCAAATCGTCCCCTTGGCTCCAACCCCGAAAAGAATCTCGGAACTTATTCTCGACTATTCTAGACTTGAAAGATGCCATTTACAATGTAATTTTGAGTTACAACTAAAGCTAGTCTAGCAATAAAATACACAAATACAATACAATACATTATGAAGAACATACTATAATAATAATAATGAATAACATTATTTGAATGTTTACCCAAAGGGTAAAGAAATCCATAATAGGGCTACCGTAAAGGCTAATCTACAATCAATCTACAATATCTATAATCTACTAAGATTACTGGAGATCCATTAATTACCACAGCAACATTGACATCCGTTTAATGGTTCATACATTTTATAACAGATTTTTTTTCTATGGCTATCTCCAATCATCTGTTAGTTGGTTATATGGTTTGGCTGTAAACATCTGTCTGTCCTGCATTTAAACGGCTCTACCTAGAGAGGAGACTGAAATTTTCATAGAATATTGTGACATCATGGTACTAGGATATATATATATAATACTAAAAAATACAATCCCTATACAGAACCCTCGAGTTTGAACCTGCAAATTTAACTTACGTTTTTTCATAGTACCTATGCATGAAACTTTAAATAAGTGAATCTTAATTTAACACAAAAAATCCTTTATCAAAAGAATATCATATTTTTTCAAGATTACATGGCTCTTCATAAACATATGTTTAGTGGATGTATTGTATCACCTAACTTAGGTGTACTTAGTAAATGTCACAGAAGTTCTCTTCTCATTCCAAAGAATTTCCAGAAATTTCACCATATTCATGAAATGTCTTTCCTCGTTTTCAACAAATTATTCATTGTTGAGAATACAACTGAAATGAAATTATGGTTGATAAAAGCGAACACGCTGCGAGGTAAATTAAATTCATCACGAGGGAACTCGGTTATTTATTCTTATTAAAAATACTTGGTCTAAGCTAAGCAGTTCTCGGCTCTAGAGATTGTCAAAGCTGTGGTGAAGTTATGCCGACAGGAATTTTCTGTTCCTTTTCAAATCTAGGCCGTGCATGATTTATGTTTTTACGTTTTTATTCTTAGATAGATATATTAGATACCGTACCAGCCTCTAATGTTCCCACTGCAGGGACACCGGCCTACTCTCGATAATTGAGAGTGAATGGGCTCTGATCTACCACGGAAGCCCAATCCGGATTGGTAGATGCCACATGTCGTCGAATTTTTGGTTCTAAGACATGCCGGTTTCCTCACAATGTTTTCCTTCACCGTTTCGAGAACGTGGTATTGCGCACATACATTTTTTCAAGTGAAAAAACTCATTGGTGCATGTGTGGGTTTGAACCAGCAACCTTCAGATTGAAAGTCGGCGTCTATGCCCCTGGGCCACCACGCTCTCAATAGATAGATAGATTTGTATTTTTCGTAAAACTAAAAAAAAATAATGGTATTTTCTAAAAACATGACGTTAATTTCAGTAGAGTCCTTTAGTTTTTACCTTTATGGTTCAAACATTGTATTGTATATTGACAAAACAGTAACTAGTTTTAGTTCTATCCGAAGGACACTACTTCAAATCCAAACAGCAAAGAGTTTAAAATCTCAAAACATTTATGTCTGCAATACTCGTACAATGTTCTCAGAACGTTGGAGAATTACACCATGAGGTGTAGTAACCTCTTTATGTGCTATAAATGTTCTAGAAGCCAGTAAATCAGACATGTGATATCTACCAACCAATAAGGCTCCCGTGGGAGATTAAACATTCACTCGCGCTTGTCGATAGTAGATTTGTGTGACGGCAGTGACATTAGAGGTGGTACTGATCAATAAATTAAGTTTAATTCAATTTTGGATACTCATTCTCATATTGACACATCTTTTATTCCACCTAGGGCCTATAACATAACAAATTTGTAATGCCTTTTTATTAAATGCATACTATACCGCTGAATCGATTATGATGTATTGTGATATAGATATAGATGAGACTTCGGAGACGGTTGTAAGCTACATTTTCTCGCTAAAAACTTATAGGTGAGGGGAGGAGTAAACTTTGTATGAAACAACCGAAATACCCTCATGCCACTAGAAACATACAAACTTCATGGTCATCGCAAAAAGTATGATCCAGCGGGAATCGAATCAAAACTAGTGATTCGATTTCCGCTAGTGTGAGTGATTAAACCAAAAGGTTGATAAACGATTGGATTAACGTAAATACTAAATGTATCTTTACTCACTCACGTCACACGCCCGTTTCCTCAATAAATAAAAACTATAATAAATCGTTAGCGGAACCCATAAACAACTTTGTGCTCACTTTGTATGCAAAATGTGTTGAATAGTGCAAACTTCATGAATTTGCGAATGTGAACACTTTTGACGGGGATATATTAATGTACGAAACGTGAGTTGCATAAGTATATTAATCTCTTAGCTAATAAAAGCCATTAATTGTTATGTTCGGTTGGATGGTCACAAAACGAAAAAAAGCAGAGACAAACATTATTACAAGTCTTATTTCTCGAGGCTCAAAAACTAAGGAAGACAAAACATTTTTTATAAAAGTTACCTTCACAATTATTTTAAAGAAGACCCTAATCTATTACTGTCTGGGTGACCACACCTTGTAGAAAGGGTCCCCCAGCAATAAAGCCTTATTTTAGAAGTAAATTGGAATAAATTTCAGCTGACTATCTTTTCCACGCAGACTCCAAAATTCGGAATTTGACCCCCACTGGAACCGAAGCCAGGCGTGGTGCTAAATCATTTTGATGTCACCCTCTAACCTGAATTTCACGCCGTTACGCTTTTCCGATTTAATATGATATGCTTCGAGCTCATATTGTGGCGGAGACGTAGAAAATAACAGCGTGAATAAAATGAAATTGGGAATAATAAGGTACCTTTATTGAAAGCTGCAAAAGACACTAAAAAGTGTTATTTTTTGTTAGACTGCAACGTAGACAAACTAAGACTGCCTTAACATGGTTTCGGAAATTTTTGTGTGTGAGCATATTATTCAGCCTTCGGATGTATGTTTTGGGGGGTAAAGTTGCTCACCTCCGTAGGTGAATCCCACACGTACCATATGGGTGGTGTTAGAACAAGAAAAAGTAGCAGTAGTAGTTGTCCAAAGTTCGCCCGGAGAAGTAGGTACCTACTGCCTCCACACACGGTGAAAGGATGTGGATGCTGGTGAAATCACATGCGCATGAGACGTAATATCCTTCAGGTGACGGGCGCAATGGAGTCCGACTGGGGACTCATACTCATATATCGGCCGGGTAGGTCCTAAATCGTATTGCTGGTGTGATGGGCGTAAGTAACCACTTAACATCAGGATAAGTAACTACTTAACATCAGATGGGCTTTCAGCTCGTCTTTTTTGGCACTGTAATACTAGGATGGTGTTTATTTGTATGAGCGTCCGCAGCGTAAAGCTAGTCCGCGCGGGTTGTTTAGAAGCAATAAGACGCGGCGAAATCCGCAGCGTGTACCGCTTAACAGTGCGGATTCTCCAAGTATTATTTAAAGTTATACGTTTACAGATCAGACGTATTTTGTTCTCGTGGTGTGGCTCGATTGCGATTCGTATGTCATCCGCAAATGTCATCTAGAATAAGGGTGAGCAAAATGCGAGAAAAGGTCCATCTGACATGGCACTACGTCTTATATATGACCAATAATATGTCAGCGAATTTGCACAGGGTCTGAGAGAGAGACCGATATCCTAATCTAAAATGATGACAAACTGCGTAAAGGGTTACGTAAAAAAAAATACTATAAAAATATTCTATCAGTTATCTAGTTTCTATAGTAGAAGCTATGTTTAGTTTGGTACTAGATGACGCTGTGTGAATTGTGTGTATTTATTTATTATTTAATTACAGGCAAATAGATGTTGCACATTTTTGTTATTTAATATACATATTTTCGCCTTTATAATATGAGTGTGATAAATATAATAATATAAATATCCATTTGATCTAATATATTATAATACGGGAATGTCTAAAAATTCGTGATAAATAAATACCGCTTATCTGCAATACAGTAAAAATTTATTGCTAGATCTCCCGAAAATTCGACATTTCGCATACTTTATACAGGGTGATGTGAGCCACAAATTATGTTCATCGCGGATCCATCTCATCACGACCCTCGGCTGCTTTGCATACGTATTGCATCTCAGCCATTTCAACCCTCATATATCTCGGTTTACTAGGCCAGGTTCGCAAATAAGAATTCTTGTAGAAGTTGATGTTTTTTGAGATGCCATGTACAATACGAAAGAAGAGTAAGGCAAAAATGTAATAGGTACAGTGTGATAGGTACAATAAACTTTTTTTATCTAGATTAACACTGTATTTATATCAAACAATTCGGACCAGCAGTAAAATTTTTACAAGTGTTTTTTGGGTACACTGTTTTGCGAAAAAAAACACAGATTAAAAAAAACACAGAGAAAAGAAAAATAAAAATGTTATTTTCTGAATAACAAAATACTTGGGAAGTTAAATTACATTATCATTATATGTATTTTATATAGATTAAAACTGTCCTTGTCGCAAATAATTCGGATAAGAAATGAATTAGTGTGCTTTTGGCATACCTACATTTTATGCGCGGATAAAATTCAGCGAGCAAGCAGTCGCTCAACGACACGAAACGCGTAAAGCGACATTAAAAATACGCTAGGCAGGATGAAAACCAATGACATATTTAATCTAACCGGTATGCTTGACACAAAAAGCTGATACGATACTACGACACACAAATAATTATACGGTTTGTATTATATGCTCTGCTACCTGTGTGAAGCCGGGGCGGGTTGCTTGTATAACACACATTGACATCCATATAAAAAAAATGTTCGTCAAACAAATGTTTGTCCTAGTCGTAATCGAACCCATGACCAGAAAGCAGAGCCAACAACTGAGCTGTGAAGGTAGTCAACATTTTTATAAGCGAAAATAAATAAATTTTTAATATACTGGCTTAAATAATAACGAACTGTTGATTCACCGTTCATCATACCATGTGATTGCTTTTCATGAAAAGGGCTGATTTGAAAACGTAAACGAATATTGGAACTCTTTTGACCAATAATATAACGCGTGGTTTTATAATATGCAACCTACGAATGTAACTGAAGGTTATGCCTCATGGCTCAGTTGGTAGTAGTCTGCCTTTTGCGACGTAGATCGTGGGTACGATTCCCACCCATAAAGATTCGTGTGATGAACAAAGATGTTTGTTGTGTTTGGATGTCAATAATTACATGTATTAAAAAAGTAATATCTAAGTATGGTATCAGTAATCTAGAAGTTTTGTGCTACATGGCGCTGTGTCATGAATATTTATTTATTTTAAAAGACACTTTATACTGGAGCTTAATTACTAACGACATATGTTTGTAGAGTACATTAGAAGGCGGCATCCAGCATATTGGAGTCCATACCAACCCGTAGTCCGCTCCATAACTCTCTCGTGATGGACTGGGCGGGCGTGAGAGACGCTACGCGCCATGCTCCTATTAGAATACTTTTCGCGAGATTTTTTTTAAATTTATTTTAGGTATAAGAGATGTTATAAGAGTTCGTTTTACGAAAATTTAAAGGGCTCCGACTTGTGGTAATGGTATTGTATTATAATTTACTGAACACCAAACGCCGTAAAATTAATCTCGACCACGTTAGCTTTCAAACGGAAAAAAAACGCTTCAACATCGGCCCTTGGGAGCTACAATGCCACAAACATACACATATACACACTACAAACTTACAACATTTGTTTTCTTTGTCCGGAGTCAAATATTAAACGTAATAAAACTTTGACCCTTTGATCAATGTGTTCTGTAATTTGTTTAACAATTTTTGGTGCCTATTTGGTGCCTAATCAAATCAAAGGTGATGGTCATTTTCGATCCTTAGCCACAGATAATTAAAAGAATTTTTATAATCTTTTTTTTAATACATACGTATAGTACATATTAACACTCAGACACGAACTTCATCACACAAATATTTGTTCTAGCTGTGTGGCTGTATTATTAAATACTAGCTGCGCCCCGCGGTGTTACCGAATCGTAATTTTTTCCGGGATAAAAAGTAGCCTATGTGCTATTCCAGAGGTATTATATATCTCTGTGCCAAATTTCATCCAGGTCCGTTCAGCCGTACTGGCGTGATTGAATAACAAACATCCATCCATACATCCAAACATTCGCGTTTATAATATTAGTAGGATTTACTAGAAATAAAACCTTGCGGAAAGTCTCTCACTATGAACATGGGCGGAAATCCAAGCTTGTAAGCTGCCTAATTTCATTATTTATAGCTGCGGGAGGCGCAAAAATGTTTGGCGGAGAACCCACTAAATCATAAACAGCTCTTTTAATTATGAAAAATAATACTTCTCTCTAAATGGGCTTTAAATTACTTTTATTCGTTCGTGACAATCTCTGGAATTCGGCGTCGGTAAGCAAAAGTTTTGCCAACGTTGATTTTATTAAGATTGCGTGGAGTCTTTTGTCGTATTGACTGGCGTTACAGCTCAGTTGTTAGAAGCTCTTCCATCTGCCATGTAGGTCATGGGTTTGATTCCCACCCAGGACAAGCATATGTGTGATGAACATAGATTTTTGTTCTGTATCTGGATGTATGTAAATAAGTAATAGGATTATATTACTTATACACTCCCATACTTCTGGAAAACAACTACACAACCATGTATTGTTTGCGGATGATAATATCTACCGTAACGATAACTTGCAAAAATATTGACACGTATGAGAATAACATTAAATTGGCATTGAATTCAATTACATGAAAAGTGGCCATCATTTTGAGAATTATTTATTTAAAAATGGTCAAGTCCATTTTTTTATTCTAAGATAATGATGTTCCGAGCTTTAATTTGTCAAAACTTTTTAGGATTTTTGTAGCCTTGTTCAAGAAGCTGCTGTAGTGATGTTATTTTACACATTGATAATTTTAGCCGTGGCACTACATCATTAATTGATACTTTATCGTTAAAATATAAGTTGAATAATGGAGCCGCCATTCTCGAAATGTCATTTAGATAAATCTCCGAAGAGAGAACAAAACATCGAATAAAACAATAACCACTTAAAACTAAACAAACAAAAAGTGCCAGCACTTAGAAAAGCAATCATTTCTTACTCATCGCTTCTCCGTTCATATCTCGGATAATTTATCATCTTGTAAGAACAAGAAATTGATATATGCAAGCGGCGAACCGTCAGAGCTGCTTCATAAATCCCCGGTCTCGTTACATGGTCTTAACCTTGAGTCTCTTATAAATACATACAAAAATCGCCCTTATTCCATTGACAAACAAAGCATAAGTTTCACTAAATATTTTCTTTACGAGATCTCTGTATGGTGCCAAACTCGCAACGGGAGGCAAGTGTGGTAACTCCTTATTTACATACGTGTTTGTTTTGTACTTACAAATCATATTTTATGCATTTATTTGTGTGGTTATTTATGTTTTTTTTCACGCCATCGAGCATCCAACTTATTGCTAACATGGCAACTAAATAATAAGAATGCCGCTATATACAAGAAGATAATGCTTGTTAAACATTTAACTTGTATTTCATTCCATGCTTGAGACTATGAATTTAAGACGATGTAGCTTTAGCTGCGTAGGGTTTAAAAGTTTTTGATGTTTCTAGCCTTCCTGAGGCATCGATGAAGAAACATAGCGTGAGACAGTAACAATAGCATTATGGAAACAAATAAAAATGAGAATAGGTTTTAGGCAAAAAAAATATAAGAAATCTTTGCTGATAACTAAAGCGCAAACACTTGTCTACCAAAAAATCTTTGTTTATATATGAAAAAGGTGGGTAATAACAAGTTAGAACGCAAAATCGTGCTGTTTCCTCTTGGGGCCTGCCTGATTTAAAGTCAGGAGATTTCTTCCAGAACTGTCTGAAATATTTATAAGTTATGCCTGGTTTAAATATCTCGGCACAAAGATCAGTCTTGCAAAATAATTCAGCTTATATGGATGATATTCCGAGGAACCAAAACCATAATTTACGCCGCTACAAGTTTTGTTTGGAGCACGTGCGTTTCGGTTGTCAGCGCGCAGTTTGTGCTGTCACCAGCCTGCACCCGGTGCCACTGCAGATATAATGCAGATGGCTGCTAGCTCAGAAAGATTTAAATAAAGATGGTTTTGAGGAGATCTGGAAATTTTGAAAACTAAACTAAACGAAAAAATCATAAGTAGGTATTTTTACATTATCACAAGTCGAATCAAGAATCGAGAATATCAATGTTTAAATTTTTCAAGGAACACAATGGATAAATGTTCCTACATCTAATATGTAATAAAAAATATTCAATTTAAGGAAATCTACCGCGTAACATTTTTGAAATTAATTTATATAAAAAGTGACTGCGTTCCTTGACTTTAAATGACCTCTTCCTTATTTGAAATAACTTTCTTCACTTCTTCTTTATGGCTTTTGTATTATGATCTTACAGACTAGACGTTTGAAAGATCGTAAACAAATTACCTTGTGTAATTCTTCTTCAGAAGCAGAAGTATAGCTAGCTTGGTGACTGAGTTGTATGCACAGACTCGGTTTTTCAACACAAAAGTCGCTTGTTCAAATCTGCACGCCTAGATTTTAATTATAACTTATTAACGAACCAATAAGTTAGAGAATATGACTAAGTCTGAGTTCTGCTCTTACACGCTTATACAAGCTCGCTTAAATTCTCTCAAATACAAGTACAGTAATATCTAAATATCCTGCTGCAGGGTACACAGACAGTAAATGTGTCCACATCGCCGTTACGGCTTCCGTTCCCGTCTCCATTTGTATCAATTCTCGATTTATCTCGTATTGAGGAAGTATCCCAAGGATTTAGGACCGTGGTGATTGGTAAATCGCTCACGGTCTGATCCTCTTGGGGACTTTGATTTTTAATTAAATTGTTCAATTGTTTGATGTATTAATTAGTGGTTTGTAGTAAAGTAAGTTTTTCTTGATTGATAATGTGTTTAAAATAATTAATGACGATAATTTTGTAATTTGGTATGGTTTGGTGCCTGCATCTTAATTTACTCATATTTTTCATTAAGTTCGTAGAGCGACCATTTGTAAAAGAACGGAATATACTCTTTTACAACGATATTAAATGACTTGCTTTTGAATATATTTCGAACTATAACTATCTAGTGGTAATCGATCTTTACGGATAGATCTATCGATGTATTCGATATTATTATGTAACCAACATAACATAAGAGCTAATTACTGATAGCATCCAGTAGCTATTTGTCAGTGGTATCAGCCATTGCTCATTCGTATGAAATCATAAAACGCCAAGCAGAATTACACAGCTCATAAAAGGTATACAACTTTTATCCTCTAGTAGTAAAATGGGGTTTCGTTCATATATCAACAATTAATCCATGGGCTAATATATTTCAACCGAATCAGTGATACAATGACCTAAATATATTGTGGAATCCCATCGAACAATGTTTCAGCTGATTTCATTATTGTTCATTCAACTGCAAGTAGGGCTGCCGAAGAAAATTCGCCTGTTGAAAATCAATACTCTGGTCAATAGGTCTCCTGGGGTCGAGCGATTTATTACTCGTACGAAACAAACCAGCGATTGGGTGTCGAATAGATTTCCGATTATATCCGAGTCTTAAAATCACAGACTTTTCCAGTTGGGTTTCGCTTTTTGAAAAGCAATACTTTGGTCAATATTTCTTCTGGGATATATTGCGGTTAGTCGTACGAAACAAGCCCATTTTAGGATATATACTTATAGGTGTCAATTTATCTGATTATAGTGTGCAAGTTAACCTTAGAATCACTGAACTCTTCTAGTTTTGTTTTCACATTATAAAAATCAAGCGGCCTTGGGAGATTTTAGAATCGGTTTTTCGAGTTCGACTACTTATTAGATTAATCAACGACAATTTTTTAAGGTTCGTACCGTAAAATTAATACTTTTACTAACCTGTGGCCCAGATCGTTTGTGAAATATTCGGAGAATACGTGTTGATTTAATTAAAGTAACGGTTTTCTTCATTAGTTGACAGAATACGTTGATTGATATCCTTAAAAATACAATAATTACTAGCGATCCTTTAGTGTGTGAGCCGCGCTAGATTGATTTTTATTATAAATATTGACTAGCCTCAAAGCTCTGTTAGTTGTAGCTTTGCATGCTGCGCTGTAGATCGTAAATTCAATTCCTACTCAAGAAAAGCATTTATGAAACGAACATAGATGTTTGTTCTATGCGTGGGTGTTAAATTGTATTATATTGTGTATTTATAACAAAAGTACAATGTAAGAATTCTATCAGTTATTTAATTTAACCTGTGCTTAATTTGGGGTTAGATGCCAGAGTGTATAAATTCCGCGAAGGTAAAAAATTATAACTAACGTTCCGATTTTGGTAACTGCCCTAAAGATAGCTTATGAAAAACAAATCTACCTTTTAAATTTTCTCGACCGTTATAAAAGTGTGACAACCCTGAAAACTTACCGTACCTACCCCTCTGACTTCCCAAAGTAAGAATTAGGTTAGCGAGTCGATGGTACCATAATATCTTATATCTGGGTTTACTGCACAATTCGGCAAAGTAATGTCGCGGTTAGAGAGGAAACTAACCGTAACTCATCGGTTGTAAAAATGGTACAATTGTATCTCTCGCAAGATAGAAATTTATAGGCACTTATTCCGAATTGATATGGTTTTTTATTGTTCTATATTTTATTCCAAATGGGTATATAGAGAGCGTGGTGGCCCAGGGGCATAGACGCCGACTTTCAATCTGAAGGTTGCTGGTTCAAACCCACACGCGCGCACCAACGAGTTTTTTCACTTCAAAAAATGTATGTGCGCAATACCACGTTCTCGAAACGGTGAATGAAAACATTGTGAGGAAACCGGCATGTCTTAGAACCAAAAATTCGACGACTTGTGACATCTACCAATCCGGATTGGGCTCCCGTGGTAGATCAGAGCCCATTCACTCTCAATTATCGAGAGTAGGCCGGTGTCCCTGCAGTGGGAACATTAGGGGCTGGTACGGTACGGTACGGGGTATGTATAGCTTGTAACAAAGGTTCAGTTATGTAGTTAACCTACAAAAAATCATTATTAATCTGGTAACCAATAAGATACCGTACAGGTTTTATATGCCAATTAAGAGACCGGACTAGCAGACGGCCTAACTGATATTAAGTGGTTACCGCTGCACAAAAATACGACTCAAGTCTTCCCCTACTTAATTATAGGAAAACCCATAATGCATCATGTCGCTCCCGTCACTCAAATATTATTTTGACATAAACATGAATTTTATGACAACTCCAATTTTATTTATTTGTATAGATTATATGAGTAAACTAGGACTACCAAGTGGGTTCACGATAACTGGAACAATTTCAATTCATTGCAGAAGTAAGTGGGTCTGTTCGAAAATTTGATTCAGTGACTATGCAACCAAAACCCGCCTTCAGTAGCGTCAATAAATGATAATTGATTAGTAAATTATCCGGCGATCACCCACGACGCTACCGAACGCGACATAAGATTTTCAGCTATTTACTCGTATTTAACGATCGCACTTTGCCACAAGACACCAAGTCTGCAAACCTGCTCCATTCTGATAAGAGCAAACAATGATATCTTCTCAAAACAACTCTTTGGATGACTTGTGTTTTATAAATCTAAGGATTTATGCAGTGAAATGTTATTGTAAGATTACCCAATATAATTACACATAATAACCTAAGTTAGTCGGCGCTTGTCATTTTATTATTATTCATAATTTGACAATGAGCTGTCAAAAAACAAATGCGCGGAAAGTAGCAAAATTAAAATAAAATTACTAATAGATGCTTCCCAAGTTTTTCGATTTGCCTATGAACAATTAAAAATCAATTGCCGAATGTATCAATCAATTCATAATAATATGTGCCGAATACCACGTAACGGTGAAGGAAAACATCGTGAGGAAACCGGCATGGCATTGGTTCAAACCAAAACTTCGATGACTTGTACAATCTACCAATCCGGATAGGCCTCCCGTGGTATATCAAATCCCATTCACTCTCAATGATCGAGAGTAGGCTGGTATCCTTGCAGTGGGAACATCCCTGAAACTCCTGAAAAACGCGCCACCATGGGAAGTGATGGCGCGAAAACTTATATCAACAACAATTAAAATAAGAGTGAAACAACTGGGCAACTCCCCACACTTATCACTATTTCCTATCTGAGTTCGAAACAATAGCTTCCCAAATCGTTACTTCACAGTTTATAAACAAACAAACATAAATCTTCAAAGCGCTTCCCCTTTCCTATCTAATCGGAAACCCTTCCGTTTTGCCCCAGCTGTAATTATTGAGCTGGATTGTCGTGAGAATCTGCCGATTCGGACAACTATGAAATATTACTGTCTCGCTTTCCGTTAGTTGTTTTGGGGGAAAGGAAAGAGATGACAGTATTCTAATCGAGCTATGATGGAGTGCTGGTGTTGGACAGTGAATTTCAGAAGTAAGAATATTTTTCCGTGGTATAATGGATGAGGCAGAATTTAGTAATAAATAAATATAGACTAAGCGTAGCATGAACTATGGGGACCAGATTACTGATAAAACACTTGTATGGTAGTTTTTGACGTAAATTCTTATCCTATAAAAAACATAAATTATATATGCCTTGGCTGTTCACTTCAACGACAAAAGAAGTGAGATCTAAATGGGTGCTAGGTTCAATGGTCAGTCCTGAATTTTTTTTTAAATAACATAAAATATTTCATAATAACTTAAAATATCATTTCTTCTTAAAACTTATATTGAATAGGATAATATATTGAAGCCTAAAGTATGACTTGGCTATTTTACAATTATTTTTATTGAAGTCTGGATCCATTCTAAATTATCAGTAGAACTTGTGGCAAGTTCGTCCAGATCCTCGGAAAAGTACTGTATCCACGCCTGGTAATCCACTGCCAAGCAGTTGCTGGGTTCTGATGGAAGGGTGTGGGTCCCGGTGGAATTTGATAGTGACAGTAGTAGCAATGCAATGCGACTTGGGTCTGTTCATATTTCAGTAGGGAAGGTTGGCAGTCGTATTGCTGTTGTGTATGTATGGGTGGTGGTAAAATCAGATGGGTCGCCTGCTCGTTCCATCACTATAGTAGTATAATTATTATTAATTTTGTGGTTATGTAGTTTTTTTTACGCTATGAGCAAACATTACGAATGTATGATAATATACCTCGTCCATATTTTCATACGTCACGATGCTTACGACTGCTTTATTGATCATCAGATAAAATGATTATCTATAATTTATGTTGTCAGCGCGTCATCATATTATATTCTATTGTTAGTTAAATACTTAACTCAAACTAATTGCTGATCACGCGCCCTTCAATATCAATTCAGTGTAAATTAATGTTGATTAAAAAGCAGTCTTTAAGTACACTTTTTTCTCCAAAAATATTAATACCTATCTCTATTTTTAAATACTTAAATACTCTTACTCCTGCATTAGGATTCTCTGTCACAGCTAGAACAAACAAGTCAAAATACTTTATTTTCGTTGATTTTTTAAAAAAATACTTGGAATTGTCACTTTTTTCAAATAATGCATTCTTATTACTACGTTTAGCACTTGTTCAACCCTATCCGACCCTCCACGGGGAGACCAAGTAACCCTAATGGAAGGATAACCTACTTTTTTTTCGCGATCGTGATCCTGTACACCATTAAATTGTTCCATAGGTTAATTGTTAAGTATACATTTGATTATTCAATCAATCATACACCATAAGACCCGCGAACAAACTTCATGCTCACCCACTAAGTGTGCCCGGCTGGGACCAACTAACCTACGGAGTGGTCGAATTATCTTATGATTAATTTCACAAAATTTATAAAGTGTGATTAAAATTCAAAGCGTTATTTTTCATTTCGTAGTTCGAAAAAATCTAGTTTTTACCAAATCTCTTCTATAATAGTGCTACCGAACTCTTTATAGACGTGAACTTAACAAATAAGACTGGGTTAAACATGAAACCTGCCTGTAATTTGACATGTGCGTGCATGTAATGTGCTACAGAAGCTCCTGTGACATGCGCACGAAGATGTTTACTTGTGCATGTAAAATTTCACCGGTCCAAACGATACTTGATATCTAAAGCAATAAATGAGTATGCCCAAAGTAAATATATGGTAAAATAAACACAAATTAACAACTTCAACATGAATTAACCGCCTATTTAACTTAATTGAGTTACGTGTTTACCCCTATTTGCTCATTAATCGGTGCTGTATTATTTAAATAACGTTGATATGACCCAACTTGACGATTCATTACCACAGTAGTTTGATTGGTTGGAACAAATTAACGCTTGGTTAATAACTCACACACATTAACGCTTGTTTCATACAGACTATGTACTGTACTGTTTCTATACATCTGTGTGTGACATTTCTAGAAACAGAAGATCTATTTAGGAATCAAAATATAGTTTTTGACACTTTAAAATACGAACTAAAATCAAAAAATTACAGGTCCATTTTCAAAATAACAAATGGTCCATTTTCAAAATAACGCTGCACCGAAAGACATCAGTGCTGCGCTGGTTTTCAGGGAGGGTTTGAATTTATTTTGGCCATAGCGGTCAAACAATTCGCCGCCTCAGCTTAATGCTCCTCAGCGTTAATTTTCAAAGAAACTCTTCCAAAAATTCTAGTTAGCACCTTGGAATTTGTTATGGTGATTAAAAAATTTGCCAATATCATCTGTATTTCCACTAAAATTCATATCTTGTTCATTAATCTTATCACCTGAATATATAGTTCACGGAATCGAAACTAAAACCAGATTTTTAATAGCGCGTCAGGATTCTCCGTAACAAAAAAAAAAACTAATCAATGAAAAAGCCGCTATTCTTCCATGAACCTTTAGTATGCAGATATTTTAAAAGATAGAGTTATGTTTTACTAAGAATCCTGCCATTTAAAGATTTATATTATAATGAAATTTTCTGCCAAATGGTAATTGAGTTTCGTGGTTTGATGTCATAGAAACATACAGTTGTTCTGAATCTTCATAGAAATAGATGCGGCCTGGAAGATAATCCGTTAGATATAGATGTCTTCGGATACTTGGTTTTTCATGAGGATTTATTTGACCATTATGACGATGTGGTATTGCGCGTATTTTAAGCGAGATACTAATTGTTGTACGTCTGTATTTGACCTTCGGTTTGTAAGTCAGCGTTCGTACCATTCTGGGCCATACACTCTCTTATATAACTTCTCTCATAACCTCTACCCCCTTCTTACACTTCTTTTGAAAGAAGAAAGAAAGAAAGAAAATATCATTTATTGGTCACATAATCACTAATCTAAATAAAAATAATAAAACAAACAATATAAATATAAGAAATAGACCAGTAACTGATTTGTCACGAAATTGTCACAACCATCCTTGTTTGTGATAACCAATGCTGGTCTTCCGGTAGAGCTGCTTAATGAAATCACGGATAATCACGGACATTTGCTGCAATCAATTTCGTTGAAAATAAACGTCAGATTTGACATTTAAGTTCAATGACTTACATTTGATTCTGAAGTCAATAGAAATGAATAATTATACTCGTCGTTTAACAAAATACAGAAGCTATTGTAAAAATCATTTGGCTGGTAGAAAAGATGTTATCATATTGTTATCGTGTCGATGTTTTAAATGACATTTAACTGACATATTCTGGTTCTCTACTTTAAGTAATGACTTAATGTAGGCAGGGTAAAAATTTATTCGAAACTATCCCATAAATCAGGATCTGCACAAACATCTTTATAATCTCCACAAGGGGTAGAAAAACTAATCTGCCACATTAACATCTGCACAACTTTACAGTTAAATGGATCGTTCACAGATATAGCTTTTAATAGAGTGAGTAAACTCCGGCTTTTGCCAGCACAGTCCGACTTAAGGAACGATACTAGAAATTATCAAATATTGCGTGTTTCCTTTATTAGTAGCAAGACAATTATTATACATAAGTTATATGAAATTAATTCCCAAAAAATCTTACTAATAGTAGAATAGAATAAATAAATATTTATGTATTTTTCACACAGCGCTATCTAACCCCAAACTAAGCATAGCTCGTACTATGGGAACTAAAAATAAGAGAATAATATAGTTTTTTTTGTATAGTTATACATATAGTATAATATTAACACCCAGACACAGAACGAACTTTTATTATATATTCGTCACACAAATGCTTGTCCTGATTGGGAATCGAAGCTGCTGACTGAGCTATGAGGTCATTTAGTATGAGCATTATTATTCGTTTTACCGAGATATTTACCATGATTTGTGAGTTTTGTTGATTCCCGATATTTCGGCGCAGTTTCATGCATCACGGTAAATATCTCGGTAACACGAATAATAATGTTCCTAACCATGGTTAGGTTAAAACTATCATGATAGTTTTAAAATTTAATTCAGTATGTATTTTGTATTAAATCCGGCTTTTTGTAAATAAAGTACATTTAACCGGGACCGTATTTTCGTGTCAAACCCTAAGAGTTGTTTATAGATTCAAAAGGGTCCCGTAGGGTCATAAACAGTGCCCTTATATTTAAAACTTAGATTAAAGACTATACGTCACGAGCAAACATTACGCATTCGCACTTTTAGAGACGTTTTAATCCTGCACTTGAAATATTGTCCAGGGGTGGGCATCAAACCCGAGGTTCTAGGGTGGCACTCCAACCCGCGAGGGACAGTACAATTCACGAAAACTCGGGATTAACGCAAGATATCTACGTGTTTTTTATGGACAATGAATAGTTTAAGTAGGTATACAGAGTAGTGAATACACTTTTTTTTATGTGAAAATGTGACGGAACGCGCTGAGGGCCCATCTGGCGGTAATTGGCGACCACCGCCCATGATAAAAGTAATGCGACTCAATATAAGATTTGAGTCTTACACTGACTGCCACTCATCCTGCTGCGTCCATCACCTGAGACGGGGATGATAAGTCTCATGCGCATGTGATTTCACCGGCACCCACACCCTTCCACCGGAACACAATAATGCGAGCATTATTGCTTGGCGGCAGATTCCAGGTGTGGTGGCAGTACAACTGGACCCCCCAATATGTAAATTAAACAGAGGTATGTAAACGTTAAAAAAGAATATTAACTTTGTGCATGTAATTTGCCTCAGGAGCTCCTGTGACGCGTTATATGCCCACGAATATATTTACTTGTATGTGTAAAATTTGACGTGTCCAAATTATCGTTGAGATCTAAAGGGATTTTTTTTAGTTTTGGATTGTCTCAGTGGTATTAACAGCTCTATCGCGGCGATAAAATAAACTAGTAATTCCTCGACCCTCTAGGCGGGTTACGAAAATTAGACCCCGGGGAGTTAACTGCATCCGACCTGCATATGTGCATAGATCTGTCGATGTGTAATGCCACATGCAACCAGGCAATGTACTATAGACTACTGTATGTGATGAGCATAAAATTTATTCTCGGGGTTTTCGTGATGCGTTTGTATGTGCCCACGCCCTTGCGATACAAGGGAACGAAATGCGTTTTTTTTTATGTGACTATGTGACTGAACGAGCTGAGGGCCCACCTGGTGGTAAGTGGCGACCCCCGCCCATGACAACAGTAATTCGACTCAGTATAAGATTTGAAACTTACACTGAGACGCATTCATCCTGCTGCGTCCATCACCCGAGACGGGGATGATACGTCTCATGCGCATGTGATTTCCGGCACCCACATTCTTCCATCGGAACACAGTAATGCGAGCACTACTGCTTGGCGGCAGATTCCAGGTGTGGTGGCAGTACCTCACCGGACGAACTTGGCACAAGTTCTACTGCTCCTTTAGCACCACCCAGGGGGTACGTGTAGAGAATCAAAGGGTACACAACTACGGACGCGAGCAACTGGACCCCCCAAAACTATTGTATAAGTTAGATGATCTGAAATTGCGAACTTCGAAACCCCTATCTCGAAACTGCGAATCATGCTTCATTCAGTTGAACTCTATCCCAATGAAGTTATCAAGTTAGGGAGTGAATAGCAAGATCGGACTGCAGTCTCGGTTTTGGCATTACACTACGGGTCTTGATATCAGTTAACTTCACTTAAAATCAGGCGGGCCTTCAGTTCGTCCCGCTACTTTTGCCACAAGAAATAAGTTAACTGATAAAATACTTATAGAGTATTTTGTACAGACGTACTTTTAATATATATTAACAATAATAGAAACAAATATCATTTTTGAATCACGAGCGCAGCGAGTTTTTTAGAATCCTTCGCTTGCTCGGCCATCATAGTTGAGCACGCGGTTATAAAGCAACTTTGCTTTCTTGTATAACAAATAACTATTACTTTGTCTTTGGGTTATGGCTTAAAATTAGTGATGTTAAAATTTTAGTTTCTCAATCTACATTTACAGTTTTAAGTGGGTCTTCACCGGTGATTTTGGATCCTGTAGTCTCGGTCGGACTAAAGCTCAGTGGGGTTCCATAGTACTAGACTAAAAACGGTAACACGTAACAGAATTGCGCCATTGTCAAGGGGAGAGCAAATAGTAAATAATGAAATAAAGTTAAAAGTTTAAACCCCTCTATTGATCAACTACAGTCGAGATGATAAATGGTTGTTCTGGAGTTGGGAATGAAGTATTGCACGATTGCCCCTGACTGTTCCTTATTGAGACCGTAATTGAGAGATTTGTGAGTCGATACTGGTTTTGAAGGTACTTTTTTATAAAGATAAACGGCGCATGACAAATAAAATTAGCTAAACCATGAAAAATGACTGTAATTTGACATATCTGTGTACATTAATGTGCCTAAGGAACTTCTGTGAATATGTTTATTTCTATATTTGTAAAATTTGGCGTGTTCAAACGATACTTGAGATAAAGGAATAAATGAGTTTTATTTTGAGTTTTTAACTTGTAATAATAGAATTATCCAATTTTAAGATCGTTCGGTGCTTGGATTACTCGTAGTAAAATTTAATCTCTAGTAATCTTTGTTTTATTGGCCATGATTAAATATCTATTTTTAATCAACTTCAAATGGTTCTTAATCGAGCTGTATTTGTTTTATTTGTTACAAAAAACGCGATTTCTTCACCAATTGTAAAATGATGTCGATTTGAGAACTTCCTTCTATTTGAAGTTGGTACACCTAATAACACAGGGAAAACTACAACCCAGGTACATGATAAATATATTTCAAAAACTCCTTCAGAGGGATTTCAAAAGTTTTGCACAAAGCTCATTCATATGCGATGCAAACTTTCAGTGCATTAAAGTCTAGAAAAGTTTTGAATTCGCTCAGCTTTGAAAAAAATATAAGAAAGTCCGTTAAGTTTAATATTCTTGGTATGATATTTATAATAGAGAAAAATTCTAGAATAGCAGTGAACTATGGATCTTATTAAATTGCCACCGGCTATTTACTGATTAAGAGAAATAGTTACATACAAAAAAATTGGTGCTAAAGGAGCAACCTAAAGTAGCAGTGGAACTTGTGCCCCGTTGGGCCGGAGAGGTACTGCCACACCTGGAATCAGCCACCATTGTGTTTGCGCCATTTGCTCGAGCCACTACGTATATGGGCGTCACAGATTTAAAATCCCATCAATTTTAATTCAAAGGAGATCCAGGATCTACAGAATGAAATATCGGATTGAGAATTCTATCAGACTAAAACGAAATTTTCAATTGGAGGGTAGTGAGAAAAAGTTCTTGCGTGGAACAAAGGACCCAGTGCGAGGCGATGGAGCAGAGAATTTACACTCGGGCTTAATCAATGAAGTTCTGGAACGAGGAATCCGCCACAAAGGAAATTATTGAGTCGGGAAATGGTCCAGACTTGGTACCGTATGGGGCAAGTTAGAAGGAGTAGTATACGGTTTTACGGGTTTAGTTTCGAACCTGGAGTTATATATAATAAAGAAAATAATAATATTGATTTTCACAACTGTTATACTAGCGTATTGCTGTAATGAGGGGACGAGCTGAAGGTTCTCTTGTTCTCTTCTTAAGTAGAACCTTTACCCATAATAGCAATACGACTTGGGTTCTCCGACCCAAGTCGCATCCCACTTACTATCCATGTCTTATATACTTGTAGGACAAACGCATAACTAGCTTTTAATTAGCCTTATTCCAAAATAGTTTGTAACAAAATGAAGAGTAAGTCCATACTTGCGAAACACTTTCAACAATAATAATTTTACCTACCAACCTTAGCAAAAAATGTAGATCTATCAACAATACCTAATAGCTTTTAACTTAGACAGCTACCTCAAGTTATTGAATTGTGGCATCACCGAGACAGCACTTTCCAAAGCTGCGAACGGCGAATGTCGGAAAAATTGCCTTTGCAACAATGAAATCGTTCGTTGATAGTGTTGCGATTGCGGGGCAATATCGTACTATTGCTCCCGCAATATACAATTTGACCATAGAGTAAATTTAAGACTAGAAGCATAGTACTTGCACGCAAAGTAATGCACCTCTGGATAAGACAATGGTAACTATATTGTTTGGGCGACTATGTCTTTGAATCGAATACATTGATTGTACTTCTGGCAAAAAAGCTTTGCGACTGGCAACATGATAATTAAGCTTGAGTGGCATGGCAGCAGTTTAATTACATGGAACTTACGCACTCACATTGGTTATGTGTTGGCTTCACTATAGAGCGAAATACTATTTGACACTATCCTTCTTTGCGTCTTAGCTCTATGCAATACAACCTTTCTGTCCAATACAATCGCCAGCTTTCAAAAACAGAATATTGGAGTTTGATATTCTAGTCCTTTGGCGGGAAAATGTTGGTAGCCAATTCTGTTCAGTTAACTGTCATCCTATAAAGGTAACATGCCCTGGGCTTGACGGGAAATTACGTCGTCTTTATACAGCCATTCTTTTTCTTTTCTACTGATAGCACGAGATCTGGCTAAAAGATATATTTTAATGTTCATCGAGTTTTAATCGAAATCTATTTTTATATACAATTATGAATGGGGGAACTTATTTTTGCCAAGGTGCCTATTAAAACGTGTCCGCATGTTTTTTTAATTAAAATAATATAAGTGATTATTCCAAAAAGTTTCGTTGACCTGTTTTTCAAATAAATTATATTCCACTTCATAGCATGTACAATAGAATGTATATGTAGAACTTGAGATTGTAAGATTCACAACATACGTTAAACTTATAACACCCTCTTTTTGCGTCGCAGGTTAAGAAGGGCACCATTTTTCTTGTTGTTGTTTTCATAAACCAAATCTAATATTATTTACGAGTAAACTCGAGATAAGGAAAGTCAAGTGTCAATTTCAAGTTTTAAGAAAACACCGGCAAAGCAATAAAACTCAATGAAAGAAGAATTTCGCTGGGGAAATGATATCCAAGAGTTCGTCCAAGTTGAATTACATCGCTGCAGACACAGTCTATGGAACGTTTGATTAAGAGGGTGATTCTATAGATCCTACATTTTCAACAGCTGTACAATAATCTATTAGGCTATATCTTATGGTAATTTTCTTATATATAAAGAATATAATTAACTGATTTTAAATTCTTAAAAAATCCACTTCAGTATTTTCATCAATTATTTTTTTTATGTGAATGAATGACGGAACGCGCTGAGGGCCCACCTGATGGCAAGTGGTGACCCTCGCCCATGGCAACAATAATGCGTGCGACTGAGTATGAGATTCAAATCTTTACTGAGTCACATTCATTCATTATTTTACGTACTTTTTTATTGTTTTTTTTATTTGAAGAATAAGCGAGTAAGCTCACCTGGTGGTAAAAAAATTAAAAAAATAAGAAAAAGCTCTCAGCATAAAAGAACCTACGAGTTGCCAAGGAAAGACAATATGAGTTTTAATATCATAAAAAACAGTCCACATACACCAGCTTTAAATTTTGTTTTTATCATAGATCCAAGATTAATATTTTAAGGGTATTATTATTCATAAGCTAGTATAGTAAGAGCTTACTATAATTATTTATTTAATTACCGTGATAGGTATCATTTAGTGGACATTGCATGCATACGTAGGCTGATAGGAAACGGGATTAGCAGATGCAATAAAGTAGACTGTAAGAATAATACAACGACAACAACGTTAACACACTCATACCTCTGCACTAGGATGGACATACACAGAAACACAAGACAAACACCCAAGACCCGAGAACAAACTTCATGCTCACCACATTAAGTATGCCCCGGCCGGGAATCGAATCCGGGACCCCTCGCTTCGAAGGCCCAGCGGTTTTCTTCGTCCTAACATTCATAAACGTGATCGTAATATTTCCGCGTACCGCTTTTTACAAGTTTTATTTGGCAATTTAGTTGAAAGCGAGAAAGAATATGATGCCTCGTAAATAAGCTTTTGGAAGTTTCGTTGCTGTTAATAATAGTTAAGTCTATTTTCATGTTTTCACGAAACTTTTGTTCGAATTGGATCCACTGCGGCTATTGTGTATCTCTTTTAACCGACTTAGCAAAAGGAGGAGATTATCAATTGATCTGTATGATTTTTTGTATGTTTATTGATCATGAACGATATATATTTAATTTGATTATATAATATATCGAAGCTAGGGGTCCCGGGTTCGATTCCCGGCTAGGGCACACTTTGTGTGCTGGGCATGAAGTTTGTTCTTAGGCTTTGGGTGTTTGTCTTGTGTTTCTGTATTTGTCCATGCCACAGGGAATTCTTGTTCACGGGTATGAGTCTGAAAACGTTATTTTTTATCTTTTTTTGGCGTCAAATTTTTTTTGTTGGCTGCGATGTTGGTAGGATTATGGACCTATTAAGGTTTTGTGGCAAAACTATCTCGAACACACTCGTCACAGGTTTTATTGCTACTCAAGTTATGATAATGTGTACGTGGGTTTTAGTACTCCGCCACCCTATTGTAATATTGCAGTAGTATTGACAGCCGATAATGAGGGTGCATAATTCGGCCGGGGTGTAAAAGGGAGGGTGTAATTTGAGAATTTCGAGGGCGACATCTCAATTTGCAACGGTCATTCTGTCACAATGCACATATTGGAAATTGACGAATTCCTATGTGTGTAGTTAGAGGCCATTCTGTTTTATTTATGGAACGATAGAATTCGATTTACGACACTGATCATAAATTGGTTCACATATATAAATATATATTTTTTTTACATTATGAAAAAAAAACTCAAATTTGATAATGATAAAAATATTATTATTGGATGCCAAAAGCAAAAAATCATGCACAAATACTTAAGATGGATACGTTTTTGTAGTTAAGTTATAGCTGCCTTCGAATCGAGGGGCCTTGGGTTCAATCCTAGCCCGGCAAACTATATGTAGTCTTATTCTCGAGTCAATATTAATCAGTCTTACTTAGATTAGTTTAGATCAATACTGCCATCACTATGGCTTTATCGGCCGCTCTACCAGGTTGTAGGAGCCATGTCCTGGGAGGGCGCTCCACACTCACATTGTGTCAGCATGAAGCATGTTTTCGGGTATTGGGTATTATTGTGTTGAGTATCAATGCACCCTGCGATACAGCAAATCTCGTGCAGAGATATGAATCTGTAAGTGTTTTTTTATCCGATTATTAAATTTAGTTTTTAAATTAAATTTGTTAATTTAGTCTGTATTTTTTTTGAGGTATTAAAACCATCTCTTTTCAACAAAGTTAAACATTAAATCAAAAAAGAGAAACTTCAGATTGTTTCATCACTTCAGTAATATAAAAAAAGTAATTGACTATGGTAAGTATGTTTCGTTTTAAACTGTTTCTGAACACAGTTATGTTGTGGCTAAAAATCTGTTTTGTCCCAAATACCTAAATAAACATACAATAAATTTACATTTTTATAACAAACTCCAATTAAGGCGAAAAGTAGCCCAAAGCTATTCAATCGAATTGCTTCGTTGAATTTGGCTCATCCTTCGGGATTCACTGACCGGGTCATTCCCTATGCACCTCGGTTCACCAGTGACAATGGACAAGATGCACTGGGTTGATAATGAGAACGCTCATAATTTTTCACCGTCTCAATTTTCAAATTTCTAAGTTTTATGATCAGTAATTCAGAAGACTGTAACAAAAATTTTGTACAAGTTGAAGAACTGTCTTCAAGAATCATATACACTGTCTTAAAAAAATTTTGGCAGTCCCGTTTGAGCATTCTTCCTGATACAGTCTTATACAGTGGTAGGCTGAGAATAGGTCTGGATTGGGAATAACCCTCCAAAAACAGTGCCAGTGGCTCAATCGATATGGCCAGTAATAATCATACTAGTGTTGTGCTGTAACCAACGTGTAGTTTCATTCGCCGAATGGTTACACATAATAAAAACGTATTGTGGAGAAATTATTGTATCATGAATATTCATGGACATTTCATCTAGCCCTAAATGGAGTATAGATTTCTACATTGAGCTAGATTTCTAATATACAATAATACTATATTTTTTTAAGTGAAAACTTCTTTTGCCACTTGAGTGATTTTTGGTAGGGCAAAAATTATGAGTTCGCGTCACCGATGACCTCGACATGCTCGTGACGTATTGCACTTGCGCCAGACTAGCGACGCGTAGTATAGCGGCCTGTGTACATATATTTCATTGTTTTGAGTTTTCACTTCTGTCGGCAGTCCATATGACTACCTCTGTTTATTTGGGTACGTTGCATATACCCAAAAAAAAAAAAACTTTTTTTATGACATTTAGTTATACATTGATATTTTGTGACATAATAGTCTTCTAAAGAGATAGCCTCACAGACAGATGGATATAGAGGCAGACGGAAATATGGACGAACAGAGGGACCATCAGTTAAACTAATAGACTATTACTACAAATAGTATTAGTTTTGCGTTTTTCATTGTTCAAAAACGGTTTCACAAACCGATATACTCCCGTTATCCGAGCAGTAACATCACTACCCCCGTGTTATCGGGGGCCAGCAATAATGTCCAGCGATAATGAGGGGCACGGTAGACATTATCGACACGTGATGGTGCATTCCCGATTGGGTTCCAAATTCGCCAATAAAATGTTATTGGTTATTGCATTTCGTTGTGGAAGTTTGGCCGCATACATTACAAGTATTTGTTTGTACTAGGCACATAATCCAGTCTGTGGTAATCGTTTTGTAATAATCTACATGTATTCAGCTTATGTAATTAGGGGACAGATACTATTGACTCATTCTATTGGGACAAAGAGACTATTCTATTGTGATTTACTAATGGATTAAACGGACTACAATGCTTTCATAGTCTATCATCGCTCTGAAGGGAAAATTTTCGTATGTTGATACCACGGGACGACAAAAAATCTTCCTCATATCGGTCCTTCATTAGAGAAAATAAATAGCAAGAACAAAAGAAAAACAGCCGAATGTAGGATCTCCTTTTTTGAAGTCCGTTAAATAAGATGAGCCAGTCATGATTGTTTTTTTAACAGAGTTTTTAAGAAGTATACTTATTTTTAAGGTTTGTTTTATACGGTGGGCAAAATTTATTTTTACAATTTATTAGGTGGTATTTGATCGGGGTGCGTATCATTGTCTGACAAAAAGTGATTCATGGAGGGGCCACGATCCAGGTCCGGGTTTAGAATTACCGGAGCCCTGGGCAAGTACTCTACGGCCCCATCTTGACTCTCCAATCCTAAAGTGTGAATTTTTTTTAACCTGAGGAGGACAAGGTCTAAAAACCACTTTTTTATTCTTCTTTTCTCAACTTCTACAATAAAACTTTTTCTTTTGCAACTCTGTATTTACTGTCTGTATTTTCTTTCATTTTCGATTGAGATATTGTCAATTCGATTGAAATATTGTCGATCGTCTTCAATTGATCAGGCATCAGTATCTTAATAAATGAAGGAGCTCCATTCGCCTAACCGCGCCCTGCCCTAACGCCGCTACTTCCAAGACCCTTAGCATTGAGGAAACCGTCGCAAAACAAGGGTCGGTACCACTACCCAATGAACCCGATAGTTTCCAGAAGTTTCTTGCACACTGTGTATAACCAACGTAAATACAATTGTTTGTTCTAAATAGACATATCTTTTAAAAGCTGACTATTCTTCACATTCCTTCGCTTCCGAATATAACTTCACGTTTAACGAGTCATTAGAGTTGATCCGGTGACGATTCATCACTATCATGCAGTTCAGAAATAAGCTCAGCTGTCTTGTTCACAAACCACTTAAATAAGTGCCAACACCCACCGAATTGGTATTCTTCTAGGAGTGGATACTAAATATAACCAAGATCTATGTCACGCAATCTTTGAGACAGTACAACGGTATTGAGATATTTACCTACTTCAGTTTTATACTAGTTGTCCGTGAGTCGCAGGTGTCATGGAGATAATCACACAACACAACATCCTAGCACACAAGATATACCACACAAAGATTTCCCCAGCTGGAAAACGCACTGACCTCTCGCTTCAAAGACAGGGTTAATATCAAATTTCAGAATCTTATTGAAATCAATTACCTGGCATGCTCACGTTTAAAAAACAGAATCAGGATGAGATGAAAATAAATAGTTTTTTTTTTTCAAAATGTGTTCTATATTGGATTTGTAAGTTTGACAAATCGGATTGAATTTCATTTAAATTATAATTATTGAAATAAGTATTATACCTTTATTATTCAAGTCCTGAATGAATTCAGGATATCTGTTCGCGTAGACCACCAAGAGACCACCAAGAGAACAACGTCTCTCGTGTATTTGTTATACATGTCTCATTCCTCTTCGGTAGACAACGGCCTCAATTGTGATTAATCAGTATCACGCAAGTTCAGAAATAAGTTGAACTATTTTGTTTACAAACCACTTGATTATGCAAGCGTCGGCGAAGAATAGATTAGCGCGCACGCGATGCCAATAAACTAACCAAATTATTGACTTCTTGTCTACAATTAACACGAGACAAAAATATAAAAGAAGAGAAAAGAAAGCGTATTACTCAGTTAACAAAACAAAACTGCATAGTGTGACATCGTTCTGCTCCACGACAAGTAAAACATTTTTGTTTAGTAGGCCTTCAGATCGTTTCGTCCCTTTCGTCAAATAACATAATGGAATCCAAGATTTTTTTTTTTTGCATGAAATTTTCTATTTTGCTTACCGTTCTTAGACATAAAATAATTGGTTTCACAAACTGCACCGTTTTTATTCGGCATGCAAAAATTATACACATAAATTATTTTAAGATTAAATTTGTAAAAACTAACATAGTAAACCATTAATCTTGGCACATGTTTTTGTGTAACTTATAAGCAGCAGACAATGAATTACGTATGATTAAAAAAATCTTTAATGGTGTAATAGGATTTTTCAGTTAGAAATTAGCCATTGACTATTTAGGAACAAACATATATCTTTCTCTAACATTGCGTTACCAAAAACTAGTCTATATTTTACTACTTGGATATACTATATTTTACTATATTTTTTTACTAGGATGACATATATAGGGTCCCATTTATCTCTATATCAAAACTCTTCCAAATCGATTCAGCGATTTTGGCGTGAATACGTAACAAACAAACTCACTATGCAACCAATACAGTAATTAAAAATACTTGCGGCTCCTTTTTGATAGGCACCTCAGCAAAAATATTTTGCCCTATTCATAATTATACATAAAAATGGATTTCGTTTAAAAACTCGATGAACGTAATAATCTTACTAATATAGAATGGCGCTTAAAACTTTGCCAATCAAAAACGCTCATTGCATTCAACACCAATTGATATATGATCCGTATAAACCCATCCATGATCCTCAATTACTCATTTAATTACATCCTCTCAGCAACGTCTCCCAGACGCATACGTCTTGCGACTCGTACGTCTAAAAGACGTCTTGTAATTTATCTGGCCGGTACAGTGACACGTAAGAACAACTGCAACGGTGTAAACTTGCGGGAGTGGGTCGGTAAATCAACTATTTGCGTGGAGCCGCTGGGATATGCCTATATATACAGGGTGCATAAGAATTTCGGAGGGTCCGGTTGCTGTAAGTGAGATCCCTTTAGAATCCCTACTCGTAGACCCTGGGAGGTGCACTGAGGCGAAATATGTAGTTCTATGATAATTAAGACCAACTAGCATAACGTCATATTTCACGTGAATAAATGATTGATATTTATCTTTGTCCGCAGAAGTAATGCGTTCACACCGAATAAGCATACCCAAATTACGAAGCTAAATACGATGTATTTCAGTAAGTCTACTAAGACTATTACTTGAGAAATTCAGTAGATTACTGTCATCGATTATTTGATAAATTCCTAACTATGTAATTCCTGAGCTAACAAAATAACTTAAGCATCCTATATATTGCCATTCCGCGGTGCGCGTGCGCCGCCGGCTGCGCTATCGTTAGCGGCGCCGGCGCAGACTGTCACGTCGTTATTTACACCAACAAGCTGATCTATACTTGGTTTAAATTTTAGGTTGGACTAGCGAAACGTGGCTTGTTTTCGATGAAAGATCTATTAATATAGACATGAATGGAATTGTGGAATTGCTGTTTACTCTAAACTTACTACCTCACGTAAGAAATATGAGAGTTTGACAAGTTTTACAGAAGATATAATCTTGTTTAAAACGTGAAAATATTAATCACTATTACATTAGTTACTTGATAAAAAATATGGGTTAATCTGCCCGCCCATACGTAAAGAGAGCATAAACTCCACTTTTTAAATTTAATTGATTTTCGAATGCTATATATGCCTCTAATGTTCTCACTGTCCTGAAAATCGAATTCATATCGAAAGTGGTCATTTGTCCCTACACCAGCGACACCAGTGAACTAACCCACTTTCGATATGTGAGAATGAGAGGACCTTGATGTACTGCGGGAGTCCAATCCGGATTGGTAGATGTTACAGGTATTCGAATTTTTGGTTCTAGGACATGACGGTTTCCTCACGATGTTTTCCGTCACCGTTTCGAGGACGTATTATTGCACACATAAATTTTTCATACAAGTGAAAAAATCGTGTAATAGTTAATAGTGCACATGTGGGTTTGAACAAGGGACCTTCACATTGAAAGTCGGCGCCTGTAACCCTTGGCCGCCACGCTATAGTAATAAATTATTTTATTTAATTAAATACGATATAAATAAAGTGACTCGCAGACTTTCCTTAAAACATGAAAAAAATAAAAATAAGATCCTGTAACATTGGTTACTGGACAATAAAATCACCATGATTTATAACAACATAAACCAGTCTTGAACAATATATTTAATAGCGACGGCGAATTATTTGTGCCCCGCCATTGTATTTTGTAAACTGTTGGTATAATTAACAATAAATATTATTGCTTACTTGTGAAATAAATTAAGCAGTTTTGTTTGATACGTTAACGTTTAAACGAGCAGTAAAATTAAGGCGAAACAGCCTTAATTTTACTGCTCGCTAAACTTTACATCCTAGCTACTTTAAATCCTAGCTATTCAAATTTGCCAATAAGATTTGCAACATTGTGATATTAAATAAAAATGGCGGTGGATACTAAATGATGTATCACTATATACATATTTAATTCTTATAATAGGCATAATAAACAATTGCGTGAATATATTGCAACATGCAACGAAACTGTAAACACGATAGCGGTGTCAATTCAGGTGCCAAAACTTACCTTTTTATGCCTAAATTGAGTCCAGTTATTTGGCAACCGAATACAAGTTTTGGCGTCCGCAGGTGATTACCCTTTGAACCCCTACACGTATCCTCAGGGTGGTAAGGGAGTAACAAAAACTAACACGTAAGTACTAAAACGTATCTCACTATTGCGATGCGAGCAGGCTGATTTTACTTGTCGCTGCCTGCACAAGCGTTCCACCCACTGTGCTTCATCCCGCACGTCGTGTTGCAATGCTCCGTATTAAGAAAGTTATTGGGTTGAGCGATATCACCCCATGAGCCTCCTCTACCACCGTCATTGACAACAGCAATACGACTTAGGACCTCTCCAACCGAGGTCTGAGAAGAATAGCGCATTGCGTAGGCGGATTACCTGATTTAGTGGTGGTACTTTTCAGGACGAACTTGGCACAAGTTCTATTGCTCCCTTTGCCCCCGAGTGGTGTATACGTGTAACTGTGAGGGTATTCACCTACGGTCGCAAGTGACATGGTCCCCCTATTGCAGGACCGTCAACTTTATCAAAGAGTCTGGAAGATAGAGGGGATACTTTTGCCCAGCGTGAGACATGAACGACTGAAAATAATTAAATGAAATCTTAATATATATAAATTACGTGTCACGATGTTTGTCCGCGATGGACTCCTAAACTACTTAACCGATTTTAATCAAATTTGTACACCGTGTGCAGTTTGATCCAACTTGAAAGATAGGATAGCTCACATCTCAATTTATGATCGCAATATTATTTTATTGCAAATTGTAATATCATATGACAAAAACGTTAGCCACACCAACGCGTGGCCCGGTCAGCTAGTAATATTATAAAAGATGGCCACTTTACTCCCTCAGATTAAAGAGATTAAACACAGATTAAACTTCTAACTCTAGTAAGAAGTTCTGATAAATTATCGTTTTCCATATGAATGGTAATGGATGTAATTAAAACGTTCAGCGATGTAGATTGTAAATTGTCTGTCTGTAAGCAACATGTGCGACTGTTACATCCGTAATTAGAAATGGCGTATCGTATTCGCCAGTCATTATTTGCATACGTCTGGATTGCGACTTAATTGATATTGGTATGCCAGAGGCCAGTCTCTTTGTTGCGTCCGGGTTTGGATACTTCAACAATTTTCGAAAGCGCTAGTTGCTAGTTTTCTAAGGGTAGGGTAGTTTCTAGGGTTTAAGCAAGCGCTAAACTTAGTAATAATACCTACATATTTATTTTAAAAAGTGTTGTTTCCAAGTATTTTTTTGACTTTGTCTTGACTTTCACTCTATTTAGATTCAAGTTTGTCAAATATATGATAAGTATTATTGACTGGCCATACATCTCAGTATGTATTAGTTCTGGCTTCTGCGCTGAAGGTCATGGGTTCGATTCCCACCCAAGATAAGCATTAGAGTGTTGAACATAGACATTGTTTGTTTTGTAAGGGTGTGTATGAATTAACAAAAATATTACTTTATAAATATTCTTCTATTAGTTCCCATAGCTTTGCTTAGTTTGGAATTAGATGGCGCTGTGTAAAACGTCCATGAATATTTATTATAATTTATTTTAATTTGTTATCTGCACAATTAAAGAAAATATAAAAATTCTACAACTTCTATAAAAAAAAACTTAGATCAAAAAATGTTCTTGGTTATAACTTCTTGTCTCAAAATCACTCTCAAAATACAAATTTTCCTATTATTTAAACACTACTATCAAAGATTTATACCTTCTTTACAAGTTTCATTTAATTGTTCTAGTGGACCGAATTGGAAATGAGTCAAACCACCAAGGGTTAAAGATGGACCATCTTTAACCCTTTCAAAATAAATTAATCTCAAATAACATGTCCCTATTAGACACACCCTAAAATAACAAATTCATGGTATTTTTTACCGCAGGGTGAGTAGTCATCGATCAAACGTACTTCTCAAGTTACAAGATACCAAAATGCGATAAGAACTACACAATTTATGACTACCCTATTTTTAGGTGAAATAATGTATCATTTGTACTCTACGCGACCGTCCGCGTGGAATTTAACAAGTGACGCGGAACCCTAATTCTTTTTTTCTAAAATATAAGTAGCCTAAGTTACTCGTTATTACATCAGCTATCTGCCAGTGAAAGTGCCGTCAAAATCGGTCCAGCGGGAATCAAGCAAATAGATCAAGATATATTTTTTTAATTGTCTTTTTGTTATAAATGCCGTGTATACTTTCAAATTCAGGTGTGGGATCGAGGGGACTTTTCACATTTCATTTATATTGGTGTTCCCAACATTCTTACTAAATTTCCAATCTATTTTTTTTTTTTTTTTCATCTTTATTATTTAACAGGTCTTTAAGTCATTATTTGACTATGTCAGACCCATGAAGTCAATCATACATTCTCTTCTTAATGAATAATATTAAAAACTAATTTATACAAAGTTTTAGCCGCTTCGCTCATTGGCGCGGCTAAAACCAGGTGAATAGCACCAACATCCATCAAATTAACTCCATAAGAGTTAATCATTGTGGTTCTCATAGACTCAGTCCGCGCACATTCCACCAATAGATGGTGAACGTCCTCTGGAACTCCACAAGTCTCACAATCTGGAGAATCTACAATTTTCATCAAATACTTGAACTTATTGAGAGGAATGTGCCCGGACCGAAGTCTATGAGCCATTACAATAAATTGTCTTTTCAATTTAAAATTAATAAACCACGGTAATTTAGTAGGTTGTAGTTGTAAAATTTTGTACCAAATACCTTTCTGAAGTGACGTCGTATTAAACATTAATTTCCACTTCTCATATATCTTATACCTAAATTTTAGTAGGACTTCTGTGTAATCTGACTTTAGATATATTCCTACGCCATTAACAAGAGCCTCTTTTGCTAATGTATCAACCTTCTCGTTACCCCTAACACCAATATGCGAAGGTACCCATTGCAGTTTGAGGTCCACATTGTTGTTTAATAGATATAGTGCTTTTTTAAGTACTGCATATGCTACGGAAATACCTCGCACGCCATAAGTACATCGAATAATGTGTTGTAAGGCACTTTTACTGTCCGTCAGAATAACAATTTTTTTACAATTTAAAGTTGACACATATGATAAAGCTTCTGATATGGCAAAAAGTTCTATTGACATAATGGTGTTATATTCCGATTCTATTTTGTATGATTCTTCCACACCGCGACAGGGATCGTAAAATGCAGCACCGGCACCAACGTCTGTTTTAGACCCATCAGTAAACAGTTTGTGCCAGTCTTTGTACTTGTTGTTTAACATATTTAATGTAAGACATTTTAGTTCGTTATCACTGTAATGACTCTTTGCGTGATCTATCCCATTCACATTGGTCTCAATGAAGTCTAACTTAATATCAGACATCCAAGTGTTCAACGAGAACATATTTAAAATTTCACTACTATTTAATATTTTAAGCTTAGTATCTTTAAAAACTGACGTAAGTAAAGGTTTGTTTTGTCTTGGCCAATATGAAGCATCACATAAATCCTGTAATTCATTAAATAGCGAGATGGTTACATTATTAGCAAATGATTGAGCTTTAAGACAGTATTTAGAAGCAAGATATATTCGTCTTAGTTGTAGTGGATGCAAACATAGTTCTGACTCCATTATATGTATAGGAGTAGTTTTGACAAATCCACCTATTATTCTCATTGCAGAATTTTGAACTCTATCTAACTTTGTCAAATGTGTATTTGCAGCGGTGCCATATAGAAAGCATCCATAGTCTATTCTGCTACGAATCAAGGCAATATACAGTCGGCGAAGGTGTTTCGGATGCAAACCCCATGAAGCACCAGCTAAAGTTTTTAATAAACCTAGTATTTTCATTACTTTTTCCAGAGTCTCATTTATATGTTTACTCCACAATAAAGACTGGTCTAACCAAATGCCTAAGTATTTAACATGCGTGACACATGGAATTACTTCATTATCAATAGTGAGGGTGACACAATTCTCTTTCCTACCTGTTTTAAAAACGCAACACTGAGTTTTTGTTGACGATAATTCTAAGCCTAATTGACCTAAACTATTTACAACTGAATCAAGAGCTTGTTGCATATATTCTTTACTGTGCTGAATATCTCTGTTCTGTGTATACAATACAAAATCATCGGCATATTGAAGTACACGTATGTTTTGAAATTGCAAACATATTTGATGTGTGGCAATATTAAATAAGAGAGGAGAGATTGGATCGCCTTGGGCTAATCCTCGGCCAGTCCACCTAACCATAGTTTCATTTCTATCAGCATCACTAATTTTCAAATATCGTTTACTTAAGAATGCCCATAAATATTTACATGTTAAAGCTCCTACATTTAAATTATCAAGCATTACAACTAGTTGGTCCACTAAAATATTATTGTAAGCATTTTCAACATCAAGAAAAACTGAGAGGGTAGGAATATCTTTGCAAAACCCTGTTTGAATCGTAGTAACTAAACGAACCAAGCAATCCATGCTTGACTGACTTTTTCTAAAACCACTCGTAATCGGAGCTAAAATTCTATGTCGTTCTACAAACCATTCAACACGTCTACATATCATTAAGTGAAAGATTTTACAAATACAGGATATTAATGAAATGGGTCGGAACTTAGGTATTATGTTAGGATTACTGTTAGGTTTGGGAATAGGGACTATTTTGATAGAACGCCATTGTTCTGGAATCACAGCATATTTAAAAATAAAATTATACAGTTTCAGTAAAAACAATTTGCCTTCTACCGGAAGGTTGAATATCATTGAGTAAGTAATGTCGTCTTCCCCCGGTGCGGTATCTTTCTTTTTCAAACAATTTTGAAGCTCATGATATGTAAATTCTTTGTCTAGGTTGGTGTTAATGGAACTAAAATGTGGTTGTTGAGATTCTACAGAGTCAGGGGCCAAACAACATAATAGTTCTTCTTTCTTATCTCTAGGCGCATCGATCTGATTTCTATGTACACTTTTCATCCATCGCATTCGGCGCCACATTTCTGAAGCAGTCGTAGTATCATCAACTGTTCCACAGAATTTCTGCCAATTCCCCGATCTGACCTGCCTATGAACCCTTTGAGCATCAGCAATTTTTCCTTTCAATTTGTCTAAGTTATGTGGTGTAGGGTTGCGTCTAAACTCTTTTAATGCAAGTCGACGTTGAGCGATAGCAAGAGATATTGCCGGACACCAATAAGGTTTAGGTTGAAAGGATTGTGAAGGATCTGTACAAATCTTAATCATAGGGATACTTTTTTGAGCTGCATTATTCACTTTATCTACAAAGAAATTATAACTCGATTGTATATCATTTACATAAATACTCTTATTGAAAGTAGACTTCAGGCTCTGTTGATATAATGTCCAGTCAGCCAGTTTAAAATTACGTTTATTTACAAACTCACGGGGGCCTTGATATTGAAGAGAGTATTTAATTAATAAGTGATCGCTTCCTAGGCTTTCCCGTGTGACCTGCCAACTAAAATATACAGCAATATCTGAAGTAACAAATGTCACGTCCGGCGAGCTCTCTTGTAATCTTCCGTTAGCTAATCGAATCCTTGTGGGCTCACCACTATTGAGGGTCACAAAACCATGTTCTAAAGAGGCATCAAACAACTGCGAACCCCTACTATCTATTTTATGAGACCAATTAGAATGATGACCGTTGAAATCACCAGCTACAATTGATTTTAATGGAAATTTCGAAAAAATACTTTCCCAGTCGGTTTGTGTGGTTCTTACGGAGGAAGGACAATAAACTAGCACAACATGTTCAAGATATTTACAATTTAAAATTCTAATACATAATACCTCAATTCCTGTATTGATCAAAGTGAGTGGGAACATTTGTGTTTTAATTGATTTATGCACAATAATGGCTACACCCCCGTAAGAATCGGTTCTATCTTTTCTAAAAACGTTATAATTACTTATTTTTAAACTAGTCTCTGGATCAAGCCATGTTTCGCACACTAAGCTAATACCTATCTTCTCACGACTAAGCAATAGTTCAAAATCTTGTTTTTTGGGCATCAGGCTCTGTGAGTTCCATTGCGCAATATTTAAAAATTGCGTAATAGAACTCACAGAACCTGATGCAGCGGACGCGTTTACATTTTGGATGTTGTTATCCATTGTAAAAGAGACCGATCAATTTAGTCAAAATCTCTCCATTACTCACTGACTTCACAATAAATGAAACTAGTTCCTTACAAAGTAATTTGAACACTTCACTTACGATATCTGCAAAGCTTTTACCAGATACAAAAATGTCTTTTAATTTATGAAATATACTAGTAAAATCGTTATTTTCACCTTCACCACTAGTGGATTGTGGTCGTCCCGTCGAGCCCGCTGGCGCCGCCGGCAAAAGCGCCACCGTAGGAGCCGATGACGACTCAGTGGTATGCATTGATACTTTCTTCTGTCTCTTTCCTTTTTTATTTTTCTTCTTTTTTCCTCCTAAGGACTCTTTGTCAATCAATCCTTCATCACTACTATCTTTGGATTCATGTCCTCCTTTCTCTCCATCATAGCTTAAGGCATCGTCTAAGGTCGTATCTATCTGGACCACATTCGTCGCTTCAGTTTGAATTACTTTTGCCCCAACACTCTGACTATAAGACATTGTAGGGGTAACAAAGTTGTTATAGCTCCGCACATCAGTCGATCTATCTCCAAACGCAAAAACAGGCGGCGCATTTTCCACGCGGCTAGCAAACCCTGACATAGCTTTATTTTCCACGTACTTCGCTAAAGCCATTTTATAGGTACAAGTTTCTTTGCTCATAATATTTCGTATTGCTTTCTCTTTCAAATAGACTGGACATAACTTACTGAGTGAAATGTGATTCCCTCGGCAGTTGACGCATCGGTACTCGGTGGTCTCGCAGTTCTCATGTCGTCCGCCACACTTTGGACACAGTACCTTCCTGGTAGGGCAAGTTCGCGTCAAATGTCCATATTTCCAACACGATCCGCACTGCGTCACAGGGAAGGTGTAAGGTTCCACTTTGAATCTGCAACCATATCCAAACACATAGGAAGGCAAACTAGAGCTCTTAAAACCAAAACGTACCGACTCGCTGCTGACCCATTCACCGGTTTCCGTCATTCGTTTCAGTCTTTTAATAGATATAATCTTGTACTCGCAGTTCAGAGCCTCTAACAATTCATCTTCTTTCACATCTAGCTCTAAATATTTCACGACGCCGTAAGTGACGCCCACTTCACTTGTCAAATAGCACCTGAATCCTGACTCCAAGAGTGATTTATTATTGACAAGTTTCATTGCGTCAATCTTATTTTCAAAAATAGCGATTACTTTGTATGGGCTCTTATATTTAATTTGTGCAACATTAGTTATACCTTCAGCTTTCAGTCTCATTGCTAATCCAATTTGTTTTGGTAACAATTGATATGAAGAAATGCATACCTCGTACATCAAATTTTTTGGCTTACGTATTGGGCCCGTTCTCCTCCTCACAACCGTAAATCCTTCGTCGTCAACATCATCATCGTTGTCTCTCCTCAATCGTTTCGCCGGGCGTCGCGCCGCCTCCGCCGCCGCTGTCGCGCCCGCCAGCGACTCGCTCGCAGTCGCTACAGTAGGCGACTCGGCGCGCAAACTATCTACGATCGACTGCTCACATGTCTGATTCTCGCCGAGAATAGTTTGCATCCCAATAATCTCTTCCTCACTCATGTAATTCACACTACTAATATCCGACGCTCTGGACCGAGGTCTGGGGGCGACCTCGGTTTCATTCATTTTCGGGAAAACTCCCAACGGAACTAAAAGTCTATTTCACTTTGTCACCAATAATTAAATATAACGTTCAAATACAAAAATAAGGCTTAAATAATACTATAATACACGAAATTACTAATATTTATCAGGAGAAAATTTTCAACACATTTCCCGCTTCAAAATTTGAATTCCGAATGATTTCCAATCTATGCGAATTATTGGAACTTTTTTGACGGGAAAAAGTTTCGATTTGTAAGTTTTTACTGAGGTAACTAGAAGCTATATTGTTTCTATTGTCTCAATTATCACGAATATTAATTAACAAATATCCAGAAGAACATTATTTTTTTAATGTGACGGTAAGTTTTGAATGCCCATCACATTTTAAGTGGTTACCTCCGCCATTAACAACTGCATTACGACTTAGGTTCTCCCCGACGGAAGCATAAGAAGACCCGAGTTGTACTCCGTAGATCGTTGCGCCCGCCACCCGATTCGGGGATGTGACGTATCATGCGCATGTCATTTCACCAGAATACATCAATGCTAGTGCACCACTCTTAGAGGGGCAGATAACGAGGTGCGGAGCCAGTAGTTCTCCGGGCGAACTTTGCACAAGTTCACAATGATAATCGTATTTTAATACAAATCCAATAGGCATCGTGGGTTTGAAAGCATTGTATGTAGAATAGACGTCATTACAACACGCCTACAGCACTAGAACAATGATGTACAAATAAGGCGTGACAGCTTTTATAAGCTTATGATTATCATTATACGTAGTGAATGATATGATTATAACGAACTTGAAAGAGACAAGTTTTTTGGAGTGAAAACTTCTTTAGCTGCGTTTAGCGATTTTTTGTAGGGAAAAACCTATGAGTTCGCGTCACCGATGACCTCGACATGCTCGTGACGTATTGCGCTTGCGCCAGACTAGTGACACGTAGTACAGCGGACTGTGTACATGTATTTCATTGTTTTGAGTTTTCACTTCTGTCGGTAGTTCTTACTGCCTTTTTTTTTAATGCCTGGTTCAGGATTCTCTGCAATAAGGGCTGCCTTTGTCAAGATAAGATTGAGGAAAGATTTATGGTTCCGTATTAAATCATTGCTAAATTTAAATCGATCTATCTGTTCGTTCGTCTTTTTAAAGACTGTCTTTTGAACCGTAATAGGTAATGGGAGGAAACTCTTATCAGAAGTTTTTTATGTGATTAAAGTCACTGGACTATCTGACGGCTACGCTGATCTTATAAGGAGTAACTTAGGCTGCTATAATTTTAGAAAAAGAATTATAATTAGCGTTACACACAAAAAAGAATGTTCAATTAATCTCGGCCAAAGTCGCGGGGCACAGCTAGTGTTAAATAAATATTCATGACTTTTTCCTACAGCGCCATCTAGCTCCAAACGTAAAATAAAGACATATAACACCCAGAAACAGAACAAATAAGGCAGAGGTACTACCAACTGGGCTGTGGTGCCACATTACAAACATTTTATGGTAACCATCAATATAAATTATAATATACTAGCTGCGCCCCGCGGTTTCACCCGCATAGTTCCCGTTCCCGTGGAGAATACGGGGATAAATTGATTTTATTTTTTTCGTTAATTTTCCAATGTTTTAATAATTATTCTGCTATTCGGGACGGAAACAAATCCAACAAATCAAAAACCATGGCAATCGGTCCAGCCGTTCTCGACTTATAAGTGTTGTAACAAACACGACTTTCTTTTATATATATAGATTTTATAGAAACCTCAAAAATTGTAGCCTATATGTTATTCTGATGTATAAGCTATATTGTGGTAAAGTTTCATTCAAATCCATTCAGTAGTTTTTACGTGAAAGAGTAACAAACATCCATACATCCATACTTACAAACTTTCGCCTTTATAATAGTAGTATTATAGGATTTACTATCATCGGGCAGTACGCTTTTTAAACCAAACACATCGCTAACCTTATCGCGCGTCTGTGCCCTAATTCTCTTATAATGGAATTACCATTAGACGAGTGTATCATAAACTTTATCTATTCAATTCCATTCTGTGCACCCACTATCACAGATCAATATGTATTCACCATTAATATGATTGTGTGTACCACACGCAAAAGCTTTGTTAGATTGTATCTATATTTCAATTTTAGAACTCTACCCCATGTAATCATACCCACCCGAAAGTTTGGTAGGTAAAAAATAAAGACAGGTACAGAGCACGCAGTAAATAATACGTGCAAAATTATTACACTACTTATATTAATTACTTATACTTTTTCTGTTAACTAGATAGCTGATAAACTACAATTATCAGGTTCCTATATAACAAATTATATTTATTTTTGGGGCTAGATGATGCTGGTTATAATGTCCATGAGTATTTATTTATTTATTGACAATCACTTCTCTCTAGCAGCCCAAATTTGCTGGAAGAAGACTCTATTTAAGGTTAAACTCGCCTGTGTATAACCTATTTTGTGTTAATTTCTATGGTGCAGAATAAAAAACAAGCAGTGTTTTGTTATTGGTATTGGAATTGGATAGACACATAATCTGTTATACAGACAAACATTTATAGCAAACTTGTCTTGAATAAAACTTGGGTAAACTCCGCTTACCAATGCACCATTTTAGTATTCTACTCAGTTGTCACGTAAACAAGGGAGTGGTTTGATTGCACGTGCACTGTGCCTTGACTGGCTGCACATTTGCGTCAGTCAGTCAGTCAGTTTTATTTATTATCTGTATTTTAAAATGGTATCTATTGGGAATCATGTGACAGTAACTTCGAGTTTTGCGTCGGTGCAAACTTTACATGCACTGCATGAAACTATATCTACCTATAGTGTTTTTAGTAAATCTAGCATGGAGAAGAGTCGTAATTTTTTTCCATAGGATCAGGCAGAACCTCAACGTGCTGGTATTCCTGCGGTGGGAACATTTGAGGCTGATAATAATATGGTTACGTAATCGTCACAAGTGAGGTGAGCTCATTGGCTTTGCATTCCCGCCAAAAGTAGACAAAAATTTGACATTTCCATGTAGGCTCTACATAAGCTGCCTATTGCTCTAACTAAAGTAATTTAAAGTAAGGTTAATTATAATAGTTATTGACTCGAAACAAGATAGTATAAAACAAAGTCGCTTTCCGCGTCTGTCTATCTGTGTATCTGCTCGCAACGGAATTTGATGCGGTTTTCACCATTATTTACATAATTGTTCACGTATAACTTCTCTCTACTTCTTTCTCTACTATAATACGCATGTATTATAGATATAGTAAAGAACCAATAATTCCAATATAATTTAATGATGTTGAAAAACCTATTTTGGGCACTTATATTGTTGATGGTTTAACCTTACGAGATAGATGAAAATGATTTACTACGGAATTGTATTACGACCTATACAACCGGGCGAAGCCGGGGCGGATCAATAGTTACACATAATCAAATGTAGCTCGTGAGGATGTCTTGTACATAAGATGAATGTTTTCTGTCTGGTTCGTCACCTAGTCGTCCAATATGAAATGTAAATAGCTGGCTTATTTGACTAACAAACAGTATCGAGCCCGATTATCCCAAGAGATGAATTATGTATGAGACATTTCCGTTCTACGATTGACGCATTTGACGTTCGGAATGCCCACGTATTGTCGCAGGGATCACCTCATCTTTAACCAGACGTACTTCATTAAAATATAAATGTAGTTACAGCCATTGTATTTCACGGGCATCCTGTTTTGTCGATACTGTTAATTTTGATTTACACATATTGCGCATCTAAAATCTTTTACACACTTATACTGTCACTAGGATTCCCTCTGTCGCAGGCATTGGGAAAGACAAAACAAAAGACCCGACAGCAAAGTTTACGCTCATCGCACAAAGTATGCCCTAGCCGGGAATCGAACCCGGGAAGGCTTCGGTTTGAAGGTACGGCTACTACCAACTAAGCTCTAGAGGCATCTATCGATATATATTTCAACATACATTATTAAGGAATGCGTTTTATCGGAAATACAATTATACAGATAAACTTAAACAGCATAACCCATTCTAAACATAAAATTGAGTAACAAACATCCATCGATACCTACAAACTTTCGCGTTTATAATATTAGTAAGATTTAAATGTGCTGAGTGTAACCTGGTATTGGGTGCTAATAAAATAAAATATTCCTAGTTCAAACCTTTACAATGTTCAAAGCTTGACAATTAAATAAATAATTATGGACCTCCGTCTAGCCCTTGGTACCAAATTGTTGATAGCATACGTAGTTATTATTTTTAATAAACATTTTTCATACATATTATTCATACTAACAGCAAAGATACAGAATAAACATCTATGTTCGTCACACAATGTTTGTCCTGGATGCGAATCAAACCCAATCAAACAGCGTAGAAGGCCTACTACTAACTGAGCCGTGAGGCCGATTGAGAAAGTACCCTCACTTTACACAACTTGACCACCAACAATTTAAATTAGAATTGTCGCCCGTAATCCATTATAATCTTCGCATGGGCTGCTGTAAAGTGGACACTAACTACTAACTGCCCTCATCCGTACTTAACTCGAAGGAAAAGTAGTAATTTATACCTAACGCATTGCCCCAATTGACCACTGTACCTTTAACTACCCCTCGATAGGCGCACTTGATTTTCAGCTTTATACTTGTATAATAGAATACAAAGTAGCCTGTCTGGTGTGTTTGTTATTTTAATTTGCTGGGCATCCTAGCCAGTGCCCTCACGGTCGGATGAACATCGGTCCTGTGCGCTTAATTACGTGATAGGAGTCCGTTTGTGAGGAAACCTTAAATGAATCGCATGTTTGTATTGAGAAGACGCAAAATATATTGCCTAGAGTGGCCCAGATTCAAATTTGGATATTGTTCATAATAATAATCATCGGGCTCGAAGACTTGCCCAATAAGCGCCAACTACACCAATGTTTGGCACATTTTTGGCACATTGGCACATCGTTTTTTTTTCTTTCATCTGGCGTCGCACTTCTATGCATATTTGCCATTGTCAAGAAATAACTGTCACATCTTGAATATGACGTAAAATAGACCAAACAACCTCAACCTTCATTAGAGTAAATTAAAAAAAGGTTACTATAGATTTTTATAAAAATAGGTTTTATTCGAGCTAAGGGAAAAAGCAACATAATGTTCCAAAATGGTTCTCGGCTTTACCACTAAGGATAAATTAATTGTTGTTTGTTGTTATATTAAAAATAAAACACATTATTTATAAAAAAATCTTTACGAAATACATCTTTAAAACAAAAATTTCAAATACTTAGGATCATGCGGCATTCAAACTCAAACTAATTTATTCCTTTAGATCTCAAGTATCATTTCAACACACCAATACGAATATATAAAAAAGATTGTTGATATCAGGCATGTAGTATGCAAAGATCTTCATCTTGAAAACTCCAACGCGCGAATTAACGACTGACACGAAAATAAAAAGTTGAATATATAAACTAGCTCTAAGATAACAAAACATTAAGCTATGTGACCAAATTAGGGCAATGCGCTTACAATAGCAATTCCACTAACGACCATGTGTCGGTTTGACAATACGATTTAAGGTCTTGGATTCGGGCTTCGGGATCCCTTTGATTAATTCGCTCTAATGGACTTGGTTTCAGAGTAATGTGCTTAGTGGAATTACAAGTTTTAAGTAATTTTCTGTTGGATTAACTATCGAAGCCCACGTGAAGTTTAGTCAATTTAACTCGAGTGTTTAAAGTTGTTTCTAGAATAGGTATGTATTAGGTCGTGTGCAGTTCCAATAAGATTTTATAATTTCCACAGGCTAAAGGCTGGAATTTGCCGCCAAGCAGTAATGCTTGCATATGATACACCAAAACACAGAGCAAACATTTATATTCGTAACATAAACTATTAGGGGAGGGTGGGGGAATTGCGGACGCGGGGTAAATACGGACTAACATATATCTACTCTATCCCTGCCGCCCGCGACCCGCCGCCGCGATTACGCGTTACATTCCGCCATCTTTAGTGTCTACCAAACATTTCCGACAGAAGGCTGCGCACACGTTTCAAGGTAATTGAAATTTTTCATTTTTTGTGTTTTTGATGTATTTTTTGGTATTAATTATTTTGAGTGTAATTCAAATAGATTAAGTTTCAGTAAAAAAGTCATATTTTCTGTCGATTGCGATGTTAATGACGAGTAAATAGAACAACCGTTTGCCTTGATAAATTTTGCTAATCTAAAAATTTTGTTGTTGTACTTTTTCTAACTCGTTTGGGTCAATTGCGGACAAATGGCCTGGGGTAAATACGGACGTCCCTAATCCTTCATGGTCAACCATCCAGGCAAAATTACGGCATATGATGTTGTAGGCCTTTATACAAAGGCTTTTAATAGAACCACAAGTACTGACAAAGCTATGAATGGTTTTAAGTCTGCTGGAATTTGTCCAATGAATCAAGATAAATTTAAAAACACTTTTGAAATTTTTGGTGAAACTTTTGCATCAATCAGTAATTCAAGCCAAAATGAGTCCCAAAATGAATCTCAAGTTGTCTGTGATGCTGCCAATGATAATATTTCTAATCCGATAAAATCTCAGGAAATATTTCAACTCTCCAATAATGACGCTACTTTTGACAATTTAAACGAAACAATACCTACGTCTGCATTAATGAGCGGTGTTGGAGAAGCTGGTATTAATCAAAGAATAACAAGTAAAACTTGTCGATCTCCCTTGATACCACTTAGTGATGTAGTGGAAGTACCAACTCTAAAACCTACACGTACAAAACGTTAAGTTAATAACAAAAACACTCCATTATTTTCACCAGCACACCGGAAAAAATAAACCTAGAGCAAAAAGAACAAAAGAAAATAGAAAGAAAGGAGAAGAACCTAGAACAAGAAAAGACCAAAACTACAAATAAGAAATCAAAAAAACACTAAAGAAAAACGACCAAGATGTTTAAGAAACGTAAACAATTTTGAACGTGATAAAGAAAATGATGAATATTTCTGCATTTATTGCCAGGAAAAATATTGTGACCCACCCACCGAAGACTGGATTATGTGTACAAAATGTAAAAATTGGACACATGAGAATTGCAGTGCTGGGTCTTCTTCAAGAGGCTACGTTTGTGAATTCTGCAAATGAAATGGGACGTCCATAAATACCCCATGTTGTCCGCAATTAACCCAGCACTGGTCCGTATTTACCCCAAGAGCTAAGGGTAATTACGGACATACATGTTTTTGTTTTTGATTAAAATTTATTAAATTTTGATTGATCTCATATAATAATTAATGTTGATTAGATAGGTAAATAACTATAGTTTAATAATTAATAAAGACAGACTGATTATTATGAATAGTTTGAGTTTTATTTGTGATTCCGCTTAAGCGTCCGCAATTCCCCCACCCTCCCCTATCCTATGTTGGAATCGAACCTGCGTACAGAACGCAGACCTGCTACCAACTGAAATAAGAATAACAGATAAAATGCTTTAATAAATTTATAAACCACTACCTGCTCCTATCTATCTATCATTGTGCCAAATTCCATCACGATGTTAAAGCGTGATTGAGTAACAAACATCCATCCTATCCATACTTTCGCATTAATAATAACTCAAACCCAATCATAATAAACCAGCATTAAAACAAACATCAAATCACTATTCGTAAATAAATTCGTTTAATTATACAACTTCGTCATTGCGGCATCTCCATTTCAGTACCATTTTCCACTTGTGAAATATTACGCGGATGTTCGAGCTATAAATTATAATATTTTACTCATTTCATAATGAAATATGGCCATAGAATGAGATTTGCGGAGTTAAATCGGTAGACTGAATATTTTACCATCTATTTTTAATCATCGTAATCTAATGTGATAAACTAGCTGCGCCCCGTGGTGTACCGGGTTTTATCGGGATCAAAAGTAGCCTATATTCTTGATTAAAGATATAAGGTACCCTATTACCAAATTTCATCCGAATCCGTGGAGCCGTTTGAGCGTGACGGAGGAACAAACATACACACACAAGTTGCTCGCGTCCTAGGTGTGTGCCCTTTGATTCCCTACACGTACTCTCTGGGTAGGTTTAGGTGGTTAAGTGGCCGCCCATAGACAACAAATATACGACTCAGGTCCTCTATTGATGTATGAGAAGATCCAAGTCTTATAACGTTGCGAGACTCTGAGATAGAGATATAAAGTTTCATGCGTCTGTAATTTCACTGGAACACAGCAACGCGATTGCACTACTATCCTGTCCTTGAGAAAAAAAAGAATAAGTTGGTTGCAATTGTTTTCAGGCAGCGTAAATTTATTTTTCTTTTTCAAAACACTCTAGTACTGGCCAGATAGAAAAGGAAAACACCACAAAGGATTTCGAAAATGGAACGCGATGCAATCAAACCCAAATCCTGTTTCACTCGCCATATCACTTGTTCGACGAATGTGATACGCAGACCCATGGTTTTCTATTTCAGTGGCCTTTTGCCGTCCGTTTTGTTAGGCGTGGGGAGGAGGGAAAGGTCAGCAGAAAGTGGCCAGAAAAGGCGATGGAGGGTCGCGTGAATGACATTTGCGTAAGCACCACACTCCCCCGAGATTAGCTACGATGATCCCTTTGGTTGAAAGTTCGGAACAAAGAATTGTGGAGATGATAAAAAATATATACAATAAAGTAATTGTTTTTATGAGTAACCTCTATTAAAACACTGAAGGCGTCTGTCATTTTATGTTGGCAATCACAGATTTTTTTTTACATTTTTTTAATAGCATGGATAAACACAGAATCACAAGAATTAAAACACAATAAATATTTTGTCATTGTTTTTACCTGATGGAGTCACTTTTATAAGCTCACTAGCTACCGCCCTGCGATTTCACCAGCGTAGCTCCCGTTCTCGTCGGAAAACGGGGATAAATAAAATATTTTGATAATGTTGCTTTCCAGTGGTAAAATAATTTTGAAAATTGGTTTAGTGGTTTAGGCGTGCAAGTCACTTTTGCAAGTTTCAAATTAGTTAGGATAGTTAAGTCTTTAAAAGCGGCTCCATTAGGTTAACTGTTCCTTCTATAGGCGAATCCCCAATTTAAATTGTATCGGCCACGGTAATGATTGGCATCACAAACTTGACGCGTCTAGGATAATCGCCGATGGAGGATAAGGCACGCGAGCTTTGCGGTTTTAAATTAGGTTTATTGTAATCCGGATGTACGGGCTACGTAGCTAACTGTAGATTTAGTTGTATTATATTGTAGTTGAATTAAAGAAATAAGTAAGTAAATGAAAACGACCGCCCGCGTTCGTGGCTCAGTCTTAACTGTTTATTAAATTTAGTTGACAGAGAGAAACGCCAATCAGGCAAAATACACGATTGCCTAATAGTACTCTACGGATCCGTACAAGGACCTTATACTATGTTTTACTACGAGCAGGAGTGAGTTAAGATTTTATAGTCAGGGCTTCCATAACCAAATAACAGTTAAAAAGCAATGAAGATTTTTGTCATCACTACATAGTATAAAACAAAGTCGCTTTCTCTGTCCGTATGTCCCTTTGTACGCTTAAATCTTTGAAACTACGCAACGGATTTTGATGCGGTTTTTTTTAATATAATAGATAGAATAATTCAAGAGGAAGGTTTAGTAGTTAATAGTTTATATGTATAATAACATCCATTAAATAGTGGAGAAGTACTGTTATTTTTGAGGTTTCTAATGTGATGTCGTAAATAATTACATTTTTTCCGCTTACATTGCAAACGCAGGCTGAACCCTACGAGTTTTATCAAAATAATGTACTAATTATTGTACACATTGAAAAGGTCTACAGAAAAGTCCGTGATGGTATATGTATACAATATCTTTTATGGATATCCCACAATAACATTTTTTTGTCATTTACTTTTTACGACAAATAATGGCTAATTTTCGAAGCGATTTTAACCAATACAGCATTAATCCTTATCTAATTAAATATAATACTTTAAATGCATTGTTGATTTAATATAGATCTATATGGCCCTTTACAGCTTATGATTTAAATGAATATTTTCGAAGATATTACATATTTAAAAATTGCGGGACGTAGCGTTTTCGGCGGTTCCGGCCGGCCGGGGGCGGCGGGAATTTAACGCGTGCGGGCCACGGGCAGTAATGAATAAATCAAAACATTCAAAACTACTTGATCGATTTTAATCATTTTTCCAGTTAATGACATAGGCTATATATTTATACCCGTGCGAAGCCGGAGCGGGCCGCTAGTTGTCTATAAGTCATGAAAGCGGCTCCATTATCTGTTCCTACTAGGCGAATCCTCAATTAAAATTGTATCGGCCACGGTTATGATTGCCATCACAACTTGACGCGTTTAGGATAATCGCCGATGGTGGATAAGGCACGCGAGCTTTACGGTTTTAAATTAGCTTTAATGTAATCCGGATTTGTTGAATGAAGTTTGAGGGAAAACGTAGAATTCAGAAGACCAAAGCGTTTATGATTTGTGATATCATCGCCTCTGTTTACTGTGAAATGACGTCTTAATATCTACCGGTATAAAAATATCTTCGACGACTTTAAAATAAATTTTTCGTTGACAGGTTTTAATACTTACCTGTACCGGCATTTGGCGCACCTATACAAAAATAAGTTCTATTACGAAAATGTAACAAACTCCGACTTGGGGTAATGATAATATATAACTGTTTAATATATATCTAAACATATTATATTTATATTATGAATTACATTATTAAGTTAGAGATACAACAAAATTTCGTTAAAAAAAATGTATGTTTATCAATGGTAATATTATATTAATTGTAATAAACAAAATACGAAATGTGAAGAGAAAAATAAAAAATATGCAAATAAGAAGAAAAAAATTATTAGGGGAATAAGGTAATAAACCCCTAACTAATTCAAATGGGTTATTATCCGTACAAATTAACTCAAACATCCAACAATAAACAAACTTAATTTTCCATTCAGCGTTTTAAACAATAGTCAAATGTTTACAGCAAACGGTAAATAAATTCTGACAGGGTAAAATAAACTCCAACAAGAAGTTAATATTACCCCGTCGTGGATAAATCTTAAATAAATCCTAAGAAATATTATTAATGCGAAAGTGAGTTTGTTTGTTTGTTACGCTTTCAGGCCTAAACCACTAAACCGATTTAAAAAATTATTTCATCAATGGAAGATAAATTATCAGCTAGTAAAATAGGCTACATTTTGTCTCCGTATTCCAACGGGAATCCCCGCGGGGGAAGGCGGAAGTTTGTTCGTGTGTGTGTATGTTTGTTCCTCTTTCAGTCTCAAACAACTCAACGGATTTGGATGAAACCTAAGCTATACCTAAGCTATTCTGGTACCTAATTTCATCCTTTCCAATTTCAGGCTACCTTTGATCGCGGAAAACCATGGTCGACTAGGGTTTTCTCATACTTCGGTCTGGAAGGACTTAAGTCGTATTTCTCGTGCTATGGGCCATGTAACCATTTAACATCAGGTGGGCCTTTAGCTCGTCTCGTCACATCTATGACATAGAAAAAAGTATTAGAGCATAATATTAAAGCGGGTCTTGGGTGTCTGTTATGTGTTTCTGTGACACAGGGAATCCCAGTACAGGGGTATGGGCTTGCACCAATCTCCAACTCCTTTATTGGATGGTTCTAAACTAAACTAGTAGGTACAACCAGACTGTGGCTGTGCAACCATTAACCAGCATTACCTGAAAATTGATGGAACCTTAATGGATGAAGAGACAATACCGTCCACCTCATCGCTCGACTGCTGCCGCTTTTATAAACACATCACGACATAGAATCACATTCTCACACAGATATGTCGAATGAAGATAAGCATTAATATTATAGCGAGCAACAAAGCAATTTTATCGAAACCAGTTTTCAAAGCAAAACCAATAAACGATAACGTTACGAATTAAAATTGGCGATCGATTATTTTCCCTATATCACAAACACCCTCAAAAATAATACTTAATAATATATGTTTTCCACAGCATGTATTTATTTATATTCCAAGTTCAAACAAAACAATGTTTTTTTTATTGTTTTTGGCAAGTATAGCATATATATAGTAACGAAACATATATATCAAACATGAATTTATTTCATGGTTTTATCAAAACACTGTTGTCAGTATTAGAAGGGGTTTTCAATATTATTTTAATGATTCCGTACTTAAAATGAAATAATAACCCTAATACTAATCCTTCAAATTTGTTCACAGAATATATAGGTATCATTAATCATTAGCGATAAATAATTATTTATCACTAATAATAGTATTAATATGGCAGATATCCTTTAAATTGATAAAAGAGAACAAAAGAAAGAGACGGAAAATTATTGTGTACTTAAATTACTCGTATAAGCATGACACTGCCAGAAGAAGTGGATGGACCAAAGACTAGAAAGTTCGCAGCAGTTTACTATATTCGGGCCCTACGTCAGTCTGCGACAAAACGCACTCCATTACCTACCTATTGTGTAGTACTTTCAATGGAAGATTAATGATTGCGTTCGGAAACATATTCGCGGGTTCCCATCGATCGAACTTCGATATATTTCCCGCGAAAATGGCATGTTTACCATCGCTCGATTAACCGCTAAGGAAGGAGAAATTGTCGAGTTATTTTATGATCGAAACGCGTGCCTGTCCTATTGAAATATCAATCTATTTACAACCCTACCACCTAAATTTAAAGCGCAATGTAGTTTGGATGATGTTCATTCCCGCGCGCTTGTTCTAATTTACATGATTTGCTGGTTTGAACCCTATTTGTTTGCTATTTAAGCGTAATATAGTCTGAAGGAAGTCTTTTCACAAATACCCCGTTTCATGGAGCGTAGCAAGGATGTTATTTTATTGGAATCGGATAATTTATTTTGTGTATTTATTTGGTTTCGGGAACGGGGAGTGTATTAGCGACGCATCACACCATTGTTAGTAAATTATAGGTAGATATGAATAGAGGTTTTTACCTATTACGTTGTTTGAACTGATCCTAGTTAAAATTGTTTCTAATGGATCTGTATGAATATCTACTAACAACGATATTATACTACTTACCGTCCGTATTGACGATTTTATCAAATAAATTTCCATGTACATATAGAATTATGGCACTCTTTGGCGCATAAGCGGCTCAACGGATTTGGATAAAATTTGCTAGGATAGCTTATATCCTGGATTAACACATAGGCTACTTTTGATCCCGGAAAACCGCGGGGTCTTGCGAGCGCAGCTCGTAAATAAATATAATACATGTAACCAATTATCAAAAACAGTGTTTGAAAATTTCGATAAGTAGGTATACTATTTATTATGATTAAGATTATTAGGTTCACATCCGTTACAATTCACACTCGTCACACCAAACCTTGTAGGTATTATATTTATTAATATAATGGCACAATAAAAGGGCCAGTAATCAAACCCGCGCCACCGCCCTTCGAAGAAAGGCCACTACCAACTAGGCTACGGAGCTGTCAACTTTACGCATCAATCCAAGAACTCGACTACCCTAAGAAAATTAACTTGGAATTCCCAAATTAAATTATCAAGTCAGCACCATCAATGTTAAAACTTGGTAATGCCCCGGAAACTTGAGACACAATTTGTTGTATTTACGGGATTAGTCTATAACCACATTAGCTATCCCGGATCCCGGGTTGCACTCGGGATTTCAGTGGTCCCGGAAATTAACAACCCGCGTCAGACGCAAGCTGATGCCAAAGTAACTATTTGAAGGATGTCTTTATACCCTTAGGAACATAGGGAAACTACAAAGTTGACTTTTCGAACTCGAACTTGAATGCTTTCTGTAATTCTGTAATTGTACACAAAAAAAAACATTTATACAAGGAATTAAAAAAAAAATTATGTACAAAGGCGAACTTAACTCTATAAAGAGTTTTCTTCCAGCAAACCTTTGAGGAAAGAGAGATTTGAGAAAAGAGGATAAGTTAGACAGTATTAAAAAAAATAAGGGTAAGAAATCTCACGAAAAAAATTAAAGTGCTTTTTATAAGGTAGTTTTCGCTTGATGTCATTTAACAGCTGATTGTCAAATTGTGAATTGTCAAATGCAAGACATCATTTCACGGGTCAGCTAGTTATTAATAATTATACATCCATTTTATAACCATCCAACATTTATCGCGTACGTTTATCAGTAAACATTGCGCTGATACTTCTGGAAAATGATACGTAATTTTGACAACGGTTCTTGTATTAAAAATTAAACACAGCTTGTAAGTTCCTCTACCAAACTTAACGCCTTAAAGCTAAATACTAATGCTGCGAAAATGGATTTTATCATGGAATGTTTAAGGATTATAGTTGAGTGGTTGTTTGATGGTGTTTTAACTGATCGTTTGGGTTGGTAGGGATGATTAAAAATGGTCTGCAGCTATCAATCAAGCGACAAGTCGTCTGCGATACGCGGCGCTTCTTATTTGAATAACGCGTAGAACATAGAATCTGTACAGTAGACATGACTTTATTCTTCTATGTATCATATCGCTATGAATGAGGATATAGACTGATTGACTCATTGACTGATTGATTGACATATGTTAGATTGTTTGCAGTGGACATCAGCATTACGAGATTATTCTGTAACGTAAATCTAGGGAAATTTTTTAAAAATATGATTACTAAAGCATTAAATGCATTACAACTCAGAAGTAAATACGTGCGAAGATCACTGGTCTAAAAGACAAGATAAAATAATATTTTCGTTCGAAAAATTTAAGCGTGCAAAACCATAAAGGTCTGAATTAAAAAAAAATCAAAGATATGTGACACCTACTTCCGTTGCTTCCGTATCAAAGACATTTGAAAAGTCACTCTTACTTGTCAGGAGTAGGCTTGTATCCATGCGTTGGGGATCGCACGTAGTTGAGGACTCAAAGGTCTAACAAGCAAGACCATAGCAAAACTAAGGGGACGCCTTAGTGCAACTAAATCAATCCTGGGACTTAAGCTAGCTCAAAAAATATGGTCTAGAGATTTCAGTTAATTTTTAACAACAAAGAGCGCGGCTTTTATATAAAAAAACGGCTTTCAGCCTTCATGGTGCGCCTCAATGCCAAAATTAATCTCGCATCAGCCTAAACATGCCTTGGACCAGCACATAGATTTTCGGCAAAGTATAGCTCTAACATTCTGAATGGCGAAACATGCCTGATTTATGTAACTCACCGGCAATGTTGACAGTTCCCGTCACCGACATATAACGAGTACATTTACAACCACAATTACATTTTTTTAGTGCTAACATTCGTCTCCACAATTTAGGCTCCGTACAAACAGGGTGTTTTCAATCGGGAGATTGATCGTTCCGGTATCGGCGCGACACAAATTGCCGCTCATTTTAATATTAGATCCGGATAGTGCCGCTTTGGACTACTAGTCGCGTTACATAAGTCTTTTTCAAGCTGATAAATATTCATCGTATTGTACAATATAACACTATTATAATGGTTTAGTACCGAAACAGTGCAAGACGTCGATGGCACACGAGTTCCAAGGGTCCCTCATGCGTCCATCTGGACTGACCAGGTCAAGTCTGCAGTGTATGTTCCAGTATACGAATTCACCAGGAACACTGCGATACTAGAAGAATGGCAACGAATTTTTTTTAAAAATTACTTTTGACTAACTTTTACCATGTCAGACTTATTATAGAATAATATTCAGTGCATACTATCTCAAATGTTCTATCTCGTTTTTTTTACAGAACCGAGCATTGTATTTTTTTTTTTTTTTTTAATTATGACGGTATATTATGTTCTGGTTGGAGAAAATGCGACTGAGGTTCAAAGCAGACTGGGAAAATGGCTGGAAAAATTGGAGAAGGTCGGATTGAAAATAAGTAGATCAAAAACCGAACACCTGTTCTGCGATTTTGGTGGTTCCTCCATTTTTTCCCCTATAGCCTTAGATGGTGTACCCCTACCAGTCTGCTCTGATTTCCGTTACCTCGGTTCATTGATCCAGAATGATGGCGAAATTGATCGGGATGTGAAAAATAGAATAAATGCGGGATGGATGAAATGGCGACAGGTCTCAGGAACAGCGTGCGATCCCCGAATGCCCCTTAAACTCAAGGGGAAAATTTACAAGACCATTGTTAGACCTGTCGTATTGTATGGATCTGAATGCTGGGCCACCAAGGGGATGGATGAAAGAAGAATGCATGCAGTGGAGATGCGAATGCTGAGATGGATGTGTGGAGTGACAAGGAGAGACAAAATTAGGAATGAGTATATAAGAGGGAGTATGAAAGTAGCTCCAGTAACGGAGAAGTTAAGGAGTAATAGGTTAGCGTGGTATGGACATATTATGCGGAGGGATGAATGGCATATAACAAAACAAGTGTTAAATATGGATGTGGAAGGATATAAGACACGAGGTAGGCCAAAGAAAAGATGGATGGATTGTGTGAAAGATGATATGCGTAAGAAAGGAGTGAGTACTGAGATGACGTCTGATAGAGGGAAATGGAAGAAAAATACATGTTGTGCCGACCCCACTTAGTGTGGGATAAGGGCAGGAAGATGATGATGATTATAATTTCACAAATTAGCTGCGCCCCGCTGTGTTTCTCGTGCTTGGCAATCCTAAGGGTATACTGCACTTTTCCGGGATCAAAAGAAGCCTATATGTTATATAAGCTATCCTGGTACCAAATTTCATCCAAATCCGTTCAATCGTTTGAGCGTGAAGAAGCAACAAACCTAGATTCTACCAACACTGTCAATGTTGTATTTAATACGATAAATAAATGACAGTTTGATGAACACCTTCCATCAGCTACCGAATGATGGATGGACTTGACATTAGTTATCGTAATCCGGTGTTTGTTTATTCCGTATCGTGACCGGTCGTGTACTCAGCGCCTAAATCACCCTAATATTGTTACTGAATCAACAATTATGTATATGAGTAATTTCATGCTAATAATTACCCGTTCCAGTTTCCGACAGCTAAGTAAATTATAAATAACTAGCTGTTCCCAGCGACTTCGTCCGCGTGGAATTCCAAAATTCAAAAATATGGAGAATTTCAGCTTTTACCCAACGTATAACAATCATGATAGCGTTGCGCTATAATTAAATTGTATGACGACAATGATAGTAATAATGTCTCTAGTTAAGGGGAAGACACTTTGTTCATGCGTTCTTTGTTAGTTTGTAATCTGTACAACTATTACTCTCACTGTACTTATCACTCGCTCAAAAGGTTTAGTTCTATAAAGTCTTATTTTTATATCCGTGTGGTCGAGGAGCTGGATAGCCTCAAGATTAACATGATGATGAAGTCTTTGTTGGTGAGCCTATGCATACTTTTGAATAAATTTATTGACGATCTATATATTATGGTACCGAAAGAAAGAAAGAAAGAAAGAAGACATTTATTCACACAGACTGTACACAACAATGAAAAACACATTAACACACAAAAGGAAAAAAAATAACAAGAAATAAAAAAATTAAAAGAAATAAATAATGTGTGGGACGCTGTCACTTACAGGGTAGTGTGAGAAGCCCTGAGCTCAGAACGTGCAACAAGTTACAACGCTGATTTTCAGCTCAAGGCTATGGTGACGAATACAAGAGTAGAAGACAAGAAATACCGGTGGAGGTCATCATTGCTATAAAGGTACCCTCTATTCAAAAGGTTAACCGGAGATTTGACAGCAGGTTAAGCTTTTTTTATCGTTATAGTAACTTGGTGCAACTCACCATGGCAATATTGGTCTTCTATTTGTAACCGCATCGTATCGAGAGTGAATCGATTATTTGTCAAACGAGGACAGCGCAGTCTAAACATGTCTGTCCGTGTGTTTGTTTGTTTTGTTGGTTTGTTTGTACAGATGCCGCCAACGTCGACTATCTCAACTAAAATAAAACGTCTAAATCAATTTTATTTCGTTTTTGTGTGCATGTGTACGAAAATGGTTATTTAGGTTAACTGAATAAGTTTCATTTGGAATCGGTTGCTGAATTGTACATAATACTTTAGGTTCCCACATAAACATTGTGACTTTATGAAATTCTTAGAATAATAAGATTAGCGGCGATTTTTTATATTATAATTATAATAATAAAAAATCTGTAATTTTTTTCTTTCAATTCAATAATTGACTACTTTGGAACCGATCTCTCGATATATAAGGTATTTCAAAAGGCGTGACAATACATAAACAGCGTGCGCTGTTTATGTATTGTCACGCCTACAGGTTTCCCAATCCTCAGCATGTTAAGTCACAAGTTATCATAAGGCAAACTTTGACATAAACTTAACGAGGTTCAACCCTTAAATCATTAGGGATTCAACCTAGGCGATATATGTAATATTATTGAGTTGTAATATTATTGAGTCGTCTAGAGCCTGTATTTACGTATAATGATACTTCTTCTTCTTCTTCTTCTATATGGCTTTTTGTGTTGCCACACAAATTCTGCCAGTGTCTGGTGTTTAGCTAATGGATTCGTAAATTGCTGGGGCGAGAGTACATAAGAATATGACCAGTGTGAAACAGGCGGGTCATTAATTGAAACATTGATAACCAAATTGGTTACTCTAAAACATTATATGTAAAACTGCACCAAAAATAGAACAGCACAGTTAGTAGGTCTGTTAACTACGACGTATAAAGAATTCATGACGTGACAGTTTGCAGCAACGACACTTTGGTTGCAAACTGTCACGTCATGAATTGAATTGGGGTGTCAGAGTGTATGTTAGACATGTCTTTTTATCTGATTTTGAATATGGAATGCTACGTCATTGCCGCAATGAAATTAATGTCGTTTCAAATGATTTAGTGCAATACAATTTAATGATACGTCATTTTTGGATAATATGTTTGTAACCATTTTATCTTTTTAATTACTAATTTTATTATGATGTCCACTACCTTTATACTGGTTTAGATTTTGGTAAGTAATTATTAAATTGTAGCCATCGAAACGAGCGGTCCGGGTTCGATTCCCTGTCAGGACACACTTTGTGTGGTGACCATAAAGTTTGTTCTCGGGTCTTGGGTGTCTGTCTTGTTTCTATGTTTGTACGTGCCATCTGTACCACATGGAATCCTAGTGCAGATGTCCTAGTGTGTGTAAACGTTTATTTTTATTAACATTTACTAGGTATATATAAAAAAATTAGACCTACAAAATTTTGAAATAAACTGTTTATTGGATAAATATACTGAATATAAAATCATATTATACATACATCAAATTGCACCCTTAGAAGGAAAGTGACCTAAGTCAAAAAATGAAATTTGTGGGAAATCAGCAATAAAGTTTTCAAAAATGTATATAGTTGAATAAATTTAAATGTATCACTCCCGTGTTTCCGTAGAAATGAATGATTTTTAGCGGATTTATATATTGATATTTTAAGGATAAGGTTAGTTTATAGCAAAATCTGAATTTACAGAAAATTTTAATTAAATCACTTTCATTCAAAATGTGCGAAATCAAAGTTGAGTTCCTTATGCGATGATACAATTTCTTCATACTCAGGATTTTATTAGGAAGTGTTTAACCATCGATCATTCAAACTATTTCATAAAAGTCACCACTTTGACATCATGCAAGTTCCATAGATTTATTTACCACCCTCGACGTGTCATTCCCACGACACGCGACAAAGAATCCTCGCAAACGCATTTTTTTATTTACGATAATATTTATTTTTACTTTATTATGTTTCGGGGCTGGTTTTGACGCCCTGTCCATAGTTTTTGCGACACCCTGGGGTGACACGTGACCAAAAATTACTCATTACTTTGGAAGGTACTTTTGTTTGGTAAGTAGATAAGGACAGAGATGGAACTGGCAGGTCTATTATTATTGTGATACGTCATTGGTGGTTGTGGTAAAGAGGCTTCCGTCGACTGGGACCACTCGGTTTGGGACCGCGGTCCCAGTCGACGGATAACATTTTTGTATCCGTCGACTGGGACCGCAAACCACGTGACGTAAATTGTACAGTCGTCGTCAAATACAGATACGAAATGAAAACGACAATGTTTAAGCAGTTCATATATATTGTATATTGTAGTTCCTGTCAATATCAAAATGAATACCTAAGGATATAATGAAGGATGTAAAAAGTATGGTTCTCGATTTACTTTAATCACGATATTAAATCATATTTATTCCATTATGGTTTGGGTAGCAAAAGTTACAGTAATAAATATTCATGTATGTATATTTCACACAGTTTCATCCATCTAGCCCCAAACTAAACATAGCTTGCATTATGGGAACTAAATAACTGATAGAATCTTATAAAAGAATCTTATAAAGTACTTTTTTTAACTGACTTCCAGAGGAGATTATCAAATGGGATGTATTTTTATTTTCTTCAATTTTTGTGTTTGTGGAAAATTCTTTTTTTTATTTGAATCGATGTACTTTCAGATTTGTCCCATAAAAATTTCATAAAAATCGGTTCAATACTTTGATAATTAAAACAAAATAACTATGAGAAAAATGTCATCCAGTTAAACGAAATTGCATTGCATGTATCTATTGTCAGTATCAGGGGGGCCAATAAAATTGCATAATTATCTTAAACTTCGAAGTTTATCACACAAATAGAAAATAAATTGCTATATAGCTGTGAATTATAATATACAATTATAAAAAGCATAATTTATAAATACCTCACAACAATATTCTGTTACCCTCAAAACCACACTTATATCTTAAATAGAACTGCCGATATCCTCCTACCCTGAAGCCAACTCTGGAGTAATAAATGCAATTTATAAATTCTATTATCGGGGTGAAGTGCTACTTTAAAATAAAATTAACGGTGAAAGGAAAGGGGGACAATCAAGAAAATGGCGACGCTCCAAAATGACGGTGACTAAACGTAACGAGATGGGATTCCTGACAAAATTAATGAAATATTATGCCGTTCAGAATTTACTTCAAATTACTCATGACAAGCGAAAATTAACCAAATTTAAAAACTTTGATGTTAGCGCACATTTTTCAGAAAAGCTCATAGGTGTACATTTGAATTTGAACCAGCAGATTCCAGCTATTTTCGGATTGCGAAAACGGCCACTGCACCGTCAGACAGATTTAATTTTTATTTTTTGATAGGACTTTCAACGGAAAGAAGCAATTGGACCTATAATACATTTTGATTTTGATGATTTTAGGTGCTTAAAATTATAGCCATAATTATAAATACATTTATTAAAAACAATACAATTATATTTAACAACAATACAAAAATATTTTTTTATGTACCTACACTTTCAATAAGTTTAAGAGAACTAGTTATATGTAAGTTTGAAAAATCTTTTAAATAGTGTAATAAAATAACTTGTTCCTTCACTTTTAGAATGTAATTTTGTTACATATTCAATTATGTAGATTCTAGATCAAGGTCCACAAAAGCCAGCACTCACCTAATTTTTTCGAAAAAAATACACTCTCAAGTTGTGTAGAATTTTTACTCATGCCAATAAGTAAGTACCAATATTATAGTACCATAAGTACCAATTATTATTTTTAATTATTTAATTACCCCCAAAAGTTTTCGGTTGGAGATGTAAAACAGTTGAATCCTACTAATATTATAAAAGTAAATGTTTTTATGTATGGATGGATGTTTGTTACTCAATCACGCCAGAACGGCTGAACGGACCTGAATGAAATTTGGCACAGAGATAGATTGTAGTCCGGAATAGCACATAGGCTACTTTTTATCCCGGAAAAATATCCAACCGCGTGTAGCACCACGGGGCGCAGCTAGAGGTAAAAAATAAAGCAAGCACTGGGATACTCATACTGAAAAGTTCAACTTACTAACAAATGAAAACGAAGTGAAAACAAGGTTTAGAGATGTAACACAACTGGACAATAACTGCAATAATCAAATTACGAGCATGCACGCAACAGGCATAGCAACAGGTAATTTAAATCAACATCAAAAAAAAACAACACTGAAATTGGTTTGTGAACATAAAATTATCGTAATTGCAGACAAGGCTGACAGAACAGATAATCAGTGGTTATCGCAGAATACGAACATTGATAGAATTGTCTTGTTTACAAGAAGTAAGTTCTGGCAGACTTACTTGAAAGTCATTTCCAATCTAGACGTTCAAATTCAAACTCATTTATTCGTTTAGATCTCAAGTACACAAGTAAATATATTCTTGCTCATATAACGTGTCATAGAAGCTCCTTAAGCACATGACATGCACACAGATACAGTCAAATTACAGTCAGTTATCATTTTTAAGCTAGTCTTATTAGACTTAACATTAAGTCTAATAGGTTGTGTTTCGTCGTTGTTGCTTTGTTATGTAGGTAAGGTACTCGTATAATTACGTTCGTACCAGCCTCTTATATTCTCAATGTGGGGACAAAAATCTACTCTCGTTAATTGAGAGTGAATGGCTACAACGGGAGTGCAATCCGAATTGGTAAATGTCTGTGAATTTTTGGATTCTAAGACATGCCGGATTACTGACGATCTTTTCCTTCCCCGTATCGCAAACGTGCAAAACAAAAAAAAAACATATTTTTTTTCTAAAAAACTGTTTGGTAGAACTAGCGACCTTCAGATTAAAATTCGGCGTCTGTGCCCCTGGACTAACACACTCTTACTTACTAAATGTAAATATTTTAAAACCACTTGAAGCAATGCACCTTTACGACTATGACAATGGTATGAGGAGAGAATCGCTCTTCCCTACGTCTGACACCCAAATTAGCAGAATACCTACTCTCATATTCTCTGTACCCAACACAATGGAAGCTCTTTTAATTTAAACAAGCAGAAAGTCAGTTCTACCTTCGTTTTATATCAATCTGATGGTAATTTCTTATGCACGTTCATCGATGGTAAAACAAATATTGAAGCTGTTATCAGAGAAACGGTACCTACTTGGAAAAATTACAAGTTTCTGTAATAAGGTTGTTTCAACCACGCGGGGGTTCTTCAGGTTCAACAACATTGAAATATAATTTCAATTGCCCAATTAAAATTTTAATAAGACGTATTAATAAGACGTGCAAGAGATATAGTTAAAATTTTCGGCAGCTTCTGAGTATTGCGTGTTAAGATAAATGCTCGAATTGCTATGCTATGGAATGGTGTGGATGCCGGGCAAATTGCAGGCGAATAAGACGTCTCAAAGTCTCAGAGTGACATTTGGAACGAGCTGAAGGCCCTCCTGATGATAAGTTTTGCGTTTTGTGTTTTGTGCCGGAAAGGGGTTTGGCTCAGCATGTGCTGGGTGAACCTCACTCAGCGCTAGTCCGTACCAGCCTCTAATGTTCCCACTGCAGGGACACCGGCCTACTCTCGATAATTGAGAGTGAATGGGCTCTGATCTACCACGGGAGCCCAATCCGGATTGGTAGATGTCACATGTCATCGAATTTTTGGTTCTAAGACATGCCGGTTTCCTCACGATGTTTCCCTTCACCGTTTCGAGAACGTGGTATTGCGCACATAAATTTTTGTAGTGAAAAAACTCATTGGTGCACGTGTGGGTTTGAACCAGCGACCTTCAGATTGAAAGTCGGCGTCTGTGCCCCTGGGCCACCACGCTCGAGTATTCGATGATAAGTGAATACTACCAATACAGGTTTCACTCTGAGACGGGGATGTTACGTGTCAAGTACCTGTAATTTCACTGGCACCATCCACCGGAACACTAAAACGTGAGTGCACTACGTTTAACAAGTGGGTTGATTTATTCACGCCACCCAAAATATAAATACTTATATAGGGAATACAAATTATTATCTAAAACAAAGATTTTATCGAAGATTAGAAATTTAACTAAAAAAAAAAAAAACATTTTGTGCCTAATGCATTGTTATAGTGGTCTAAAACCAGTAGCTAGTAACAACACTTAATGGCACATATTTTGCGCATTATCTATTGCCTTTCTAATGAAACCGGTTTGGGACACGTCGGTTGGATGATTTCAAAGTCTTTAACGGATAGAGGTAGAAACAATGTTTGTGTTTTATATATTAGGATGTAACACCTGTTTCCAAATAAATAATTTATTCATAAGGGGAAGTGGGTTCTAATTTCTTAGAATGCGTTTGGCACAGGTGCGGCCTTCCCTTTGAACTTTAATTTGGTAGGGTCTTAATATTATGAAGCTGTGTTGCCATTTCCCCACCTACCTTACTAGGTAGATATCAGATCATGACAGCAATTAAATTACATACACAGGCAACTTACAAATATGTTTATTACCTCAGTTCTCCGTCATTTATGAATCGATTATGAAAATCCTTTTTTAATTTGAAAGAATATGATTTTAGATTGGTCCCATAATCTTTTTATCAAAATCGGTTTAATAGTGAGTTTAGTAAACGAAATTGCATATTCTGCTTTCCTGTAACTTTCTTCGCCCGTTGTATATTTGGATGTTATAATATATTAAGGGACTTAAATCAATCCCTTGTTATTTATATATTCGCTATCAAAATACATCAACTGAAAATTTCAATGAAATGAAATTCGGCCGGGCAATGCATGCAAACAAATATATATTTTATCTGAGACCAAAATTTATAAGCATCACATAAATGCCCCTAATTATTGTATTTTTTTTTTGTTTTTTTTTTTTTTATTATTTGCTGTTTACTATCAACTAATTTATGGATTTGTCGACACATTACACATAACACGGGACTTAACACCGAAACTTTCGCATTCTATATTCTACAGTACAAGTGGTTCTTAGACTAATTTATGTCACTTAACTACGATTCCTTCATATTCAAAATAAAATAAAGAATTACTCATTATTGAACCAAAAAAAATATGCCTATAAAAATATTTTTAATTATTTAAAGAAGCACTCAACCATCTCTTTAAGATGATAATCTTAATACTACATGTTAGTGTCACCAAAATTTTCAAACATCTAGGACTTTTTGTTTTGTCAAATGTTTAGCTAGCATAAAACATGCTAAGTTTTGTTATTGCGGTGTGAGTGTGGTGCTTGGCATAAGGGTAATCGTAATTTCTAGTATAGACAGGACACATGTAGTACATTTTGATTAAGCTCAGGGGGCCTATTATGAACTCTTAATTCCAGGCAATTTACGCCGTATTCTGAACTGCCCGTCATTTTTGTACTATAAACATGTTATTCCAGCCAGTCAGCGGTCACGTGACACTTGGCCGACTTCTGAACGATTATTGGCTGGAAATACCGTACTATGAGCGTTCCTTTGACATTTGAAACTATGTTTCATCTGTCAAATTTGTAACTATAAAACCATTCAGTCCAGTCGCGTTTCAGAACGATACATACAAAACTTGAATACCGGCCATAGACAACGAATCCATAGCAAGCCAGCTTGAAGTCGGCCAGCGTTAGGCATCTCATAGTACGAAATAGAACAAGGCAGTTTAAGGCCGTAAATTGAATTGCATGGAACTTGGATGGTTTTTAAAAAGTTCATAATAGGCCTCCAGTTGATAGTAGCTATGACTTCTGGGCTGTTCGTGGGTTCAATTCCTACTCAGGACAAACATGTTTGTCACGAATATGGATGTATCTTATAGTATGGTTGTCAATATATATAATAAGTATGTATTTATTTTTATAAAATATTTTATTACCATAATAGTTGATTGCAAACTATTGAATGATTTTTACTCGACCCTCGTAATAAGTTTATCATTATTTTGACTTGATACTGGTGAATTTTAGAAATATCCTTTTACATTCTTCAACCTAATTGTATTAAAAAATTATATATTTGCATTAAAAATATTAACAACTTTTTATGAAAAAAGAAAATCAGATTCATGCGTCTTACAAGAAATGTTCCTGCGTGTTTGACCTTACTTAATGTTGTGGTTTGAGTAAATAATGAACTAAACTGTTAATAGTATCAATTGCTCTTTAATTAATGCGTAAAAAGATTAAAAGCTATAATATTTTTAAGCAAATACTTCTAATATAAGTTTAGAGGATTTCTTATAAAATTAACAGTAAGAACGCGCTGAAATTTGTCCTTAAAATTAAAATGTTTAACCTAAAATAAATTTATGGACACAGTACTCTTCATCTCTGACATGAGGTGATTACAGGGCTTGTTTGTTTTGTTATTGTTTTTTATCTAAACACGATCGTGATTATAGAAGAAGTGCTTTGGACGTCCATCTAAAGTTTTATTCTTATTGGTGGCACCCACTTGTAGACCCCACTTGAGGAACCCGCGACCTCTAGATGAGTACCTGTCGGATTTTAATTGAAACAATTTTACGATCAAACTGCTTGATTGATATTGAGGTGAAGAGAATTTATAATTATGTTGCGCTTCTTTTCCGATGACATGCTAGTAATAAATTGTGAACAGACAAACATAGCCACTTTTTAAAGCTTGGTAGCTACATGCTCTTAAATTGGTCTCCGTTTAACCGATTTAAAAAGAGGACGTTTCAATACGAATGTAAGGTTTTTGTATGTTTGTTATATCTTCTAGCATAATACTGCGATACCTGAACAGGTAACTAAGTTCTAAGTTTTACTACTAATAATATAAACTTAATAAATAAGACTAGCAAAATCCTGAAAACTGACTGTAATTTGACATATCTCTGTGTATGTAATGTGTCTAAGGAGCTCTTGTGACATATTATATGTTCACGATACTTATGATCTAAAGGTATAAATGAGTTTCAGACTATTAATAGGTATTCCTACTACGGAGCTTCGAAGAAAATCTTTATTTTTTTATGATGCTGGCAGATTTCCAACTAACGTCTTAGTTGATCGACAAATAACTGCGGCAAGGTTCAATACAGCCTGGCTTTTGACCTCAGTGCCAGAGACTACTCAAAATAGGGTGAGTATGATTAGTGTTGTCGGTGGGATCGTTGGGTGAACTAGCTCCTTCAAATCGTCATCATCATCGCGGTCTTATAACTTCTAAGCATTTGCGCCATTTGCGCTTCTGGCACTGACCCGAATAGGATTAGACCCATTCGGATTCTGACTCTAATACCTACTCTCCAAATAGGCCTTAAGCCTGGCTTTTTCGAGTCAGAATCAGTCATTGATTCTGACTGTAATACCTACTCTCCAAATAGGCCTTAGGCCTGGCTTATTCGAGTCAGAATCAGTCATTGATTCTGACTGTAATACCAACTCTCCAAATAGGCCTTAGGCCTGGCCTGTTCGGGTCAGAATCGGTGATCTATTCTGACTCTGATACCAACCACAGAAAAATGATGGTTTTTTGAATCGACATTTTCAATTGTTACCTATCGGTACTACATAATTATACTACTCGGTTTTTTTGCAAATTGATATCTGAAAGCAGAGCAACGTAAAATATATTTTCTCGATGCCGGAAGTTGAGAAAGATTAATCGCACACCAAGGGATTCGTTCCGTCAATCGCATTGTTTGTTATTTGATAACATATATCTACCATAACTACACATAATCTGTTAAATTACAATTGTATCGAGACACAGACAGAGAGACAGGTTTTACACAACTCTAAAAATGTGACAGAAGCCCGTGTCCTTTCACTCACTATTTTAGGCAAGGTTTAAGTAACAAAATTTCTCCAAAATTTTGCACAATTTAACCCCAAACTAAGCAAAGGTAACAATGGGAACTAGATCGAATGCCGACATCATTTTTTTATTTGCAAATATAGGTTAACAACTAGACACAAAACTAACATCTAAGTTAGGCAAACAAATGCATGCTCAGAATGGGATTCGAACTCACGCCCTACAGAATGGTACTACCAATATCTAACACTACCAACTGATTTTGTGGCTTCTTAGGTTATTACATACGGGTATATACCTAACATAGAATTTATTTTAAAAAATCTAGCCGATGGAACGAAATATACCATAAAAAATATTCATTTCGTTCCGTGACATTTCGTGTCGAGAAAATTGGATTTGCGAATCGAATACTGGAGCAAAATTTTCTTCGGTTCCTCGTAAATTTCCTACGAAAGGTAAGATGTTGGGAATAGGAAGGTCGACGTAGAAAATTTATGGAGGTAGTGATGCTTCCCGTGTTTTATGGCTATATAACACGTGAAAGCAATACGAGTTTTCACGTGGAAACCAGTAACATATATAGATTATTCCTCGATAATCTTTATTTATGTGATAAAAGTAATGGGACAAGCCAATAACTCACCTGATGTCAAGTGATCAACTTAAGCAACAGCAATACGACTCAGATTCTCTCCTACCAAAGTATGAGAGGATCCAAGTCGCATCACGTTGCCTGTTATTTCAGCCGCATCCAAATTCTCCCACCGAAATGCGAGTGCGCTGCTTGAGGTGTGGTGGCAGTACTTCTCCAGATGAACCTAGTACAGGGTTCCTCCTCGCACCACCCGGAAACTCTGAGGACTCTAATAAAATGTGGAAGAAACATGATTTGTTTTTATTGGCAAAGGATCGCTGAAAATCAAAGCTCAACGCCATCCACTACCTGACCTCAGCTGATTAGCTTATAATAATCACCACTAGCCAAGTCTACGTTCCAACGATAGTGAAATTCAAGCTGAAATTGGGCCATTAGGCAGGACCATTATTAGTTGCTGCCCACGACTTCATCCGCTTGGAATTTAACAATTCATCGCGCGAAACCCTAATACTTTTTTATTTTTCTTTAATACAAGTGGCCTAAGTTACTCCTTATAACATCAGCTATCTGCCAGAGAAAACCAAACGGGAAGAAAATTTAATTGTATGTTTTTATTATAAGTTTTGTTACAAACACACAATTTTATTTCTTTGTATAGATCTTAAAATAAATATCGCGATTCGAAAATATCGTAACCGCAATCACGTGGACACCATATTTGTGGCAATAGTAGGTACCTATAATTTAAATCATTGGTTAAATAAATTGCATGGTAACAAGTCATTTTTTAGTAAACATCACCGCCCACTGATTCTGTATTATGATAGAACCAACAAGTGTTCATGTATGCAATTAATTTCTGACACAACAGCATCTCATTGTATTTTGCCGGCGTTTTTATAACGCCTCTTTGACTTTGAATTATGGTTGTCATTGAGACAATAATAGCATATAACTTAATCGTCTATATTGAATATTGAAAATTCTTTATTGCACATAAAATATAGGAACTAATGCTAATTAGCATTTTCTTCCAGTTAACCTTTGCGTAACATGAAATGTTGTAGTGCTTAAAAATAATAAGTAAGGGAGATAATAACAAAAAATATATCCTATAATAAATAAACCTAATAAAAAGTAATATATTTTAGATTGGATGATGATTTTGTATAGTGAGGTATTGAGAATATTGTTTGGATCTGAAAATGCCCTTTGACATGGCTTGCCTTATATCCACCAGGAGAGAGTTGGATAGCAGTGACAGTAAAGGAGTTTGTGAAAAAGGAAGTTTTATGTTCTGTGGTCAGAAGACGGTGGTGAAGAGCTCTTCGAATGACCAAGCGAAGAAAAGACAGGGAAATGGTCTTTGACGTAGTTTGGGGGACATGGGTTGTTAAAAATATTAAATAGGAGGCATACAATTTGCGTATTCCGGCGATACCGGATTTTAGGCCAATTCAACTAAGAGGGGTACTGAGATATATGGTCGTATTTACGTAACCCATAGCCCCCCATCTAATGCACAGATTCAACAGCCGCTCCAATTTATCCAATTGCTCCTCGGTAGCGTCGGTACGCGGATGATTTTTTGCGAGACTAACGCATGGCAATTAATTTTTTATATGGAAGATGACAGGTATGATAAAAATAATGTTCCTTGTTTAATAATCGTTTTAACAATACATAGTAGAGACGTGTTGAGCAAAACATAGAGGATTTGCCACCGAGCTCCACTTTCTTGATTGCAGCGCACCATTTGTATCACCAGTGTTTCAGTACAGTTGAGGATACTGCGCAATGTCAAATTAAAGTCAAAAAACATTATTTCCGTTTACTTCTTAAAAAATACTTGGAAATGTTTGGGTATTTTTTTAATATAAATAAAATAAAAATTAAAGAAATTAGAAGAAAATCAATTTGGCACATATGCACGTAATATTATTGGAACTGCAATATATCCATGATATAATAAGACTTCAAAACAAATATACAAAAATTTTATAGGCGTATGTATGGTCTATTCAACAAATGCCTTTTTGGTCAACTTTTTTCAGCAGTCTTGGAAAAATATGAATGAGATGACATTCGGAATGGCAAGTAAATGATTTTTGAAAAAATCAAACTAAGTATTAAAGTAATCAAAGTAACTTACACAAGTAACTAAAAAAAAGGATTAAGTTTTTTGCAAATATCTCAAAAACGAATTGATTTTTTTCAAATCTAAAAAAAAATTCAGGATTAGGAAGAAATTTCCTAATAACATGTCTCGACTCCCGGACCTGTAGGACCAATTTATAATTATCCCAGAGGGATGCAAAATACGACCGAAAACGGATTCTTTTCCCCGACAGTACGTGAGCCAACCGATCTGAGAACTGGCGCACCATCTTGGTTATTTGGAAAATAACTCAGCCTTGGCAACTGAGAAATACAGGTACAGACCTGTGTTTTTCATCACTTGCACTTTTTTTTTCTTATTATATATGGGAAAAGTTTGAAGTAGATGGGTATTTCACTATTTAGTATTTGTGTCTATTTTTTTCAACCCCATTAGGCTCTAAAAATTTCTTCATTGGAATGACGGTTCGACAGCCGGGGCAAACTTTGTTGATGAGCGTAAAGTTGTTTTCGGGTTTTGGGCGATTGTCTTGTGTTTGTCCATGCCAACTGCGACTGAGGGACTCCTGGTGCAGTATAACGTTTAATTGCTACAGCGTTATCTATTTGAATTCTATATCAGCTTCTTATATTACTCAATGCAGGAACACCGACCTACTCTCGACAAGTAAGTGTGAACATACGTTTATCTACCACAGCAGCCCAATCCAGTTTATTAGATCTCACAATATCGTTGAACCTTTGATTCTAGGTTCCCTCGCGATGTTGTTTTTCTCCGTGAAATTATTGGTATTGCCAGTATAATCTGTGTTATTGCGCATATTACATTTGTCAAGAGGTAAATTAATTTTTGCATCTCTAGATTTGAACCAGCGGCTTTCGAATTAAAAGACGCCGTCTGTGCCCCACGGCCACCTCGCTCTGTACATTATGCTTAGCTAAAGAAAAGCTCATGCATGTTTTCTGAATAATTGAATAAATTAATCAATTACTGAATAATTGGTTGAATGCAGATAAAATAATAAGTGACAGATATAAAAAAAATTACTTCAGTACTTTTATCTCCTGTAAACATCCTACTTTGCTGCTATGGGTGAATAAAAAGTGACAGGAAAGCAAAATACGCAATTTCATTTTCTTGGATGACATTTTTTTTTCCAGTTATTTTGTTTTAACAAAGTATTGGTAGTAATAGTTGCTAGTATTTCACAAATCAGGAAGTCCTTATATCTATTCAAAATAAAAAAAAAAAACAAATTCTTTGATAAGTGACGGAATTCTAAGGCAATAAAACAAATATGAAACCGAATTGAACCACATTTGGAACTTTGTTGAAAAGCTTACCTTGAAAATGATCAAAAGATGCTAACGATCTCTACCAGTCGCGGCTCTACAAAACCTATTTCTGTCTGAACATGTCCTCAAATAATCCTTGGGACGTTTGCTGTCCCCAAGGAGAGCTTTGAGTCTGTGATACGCTATATGACTTCGCAATATGCTCGTGTAAACACGGCCTTATCTCGGAGTTAGTTCTTTGTGCATAGGTGCTGATAGACGGAATAGGATCTACACAACGAACGACTATTTCAATATGAATGACTTCATTTTGTAAGTCTTCTTCAAAGTCTAAGTCAAATATATCTATTTGTGTTGAATAAAAAAAGGAATTGATTTAAAAAAACTGACAAAAAAGTCACCTATAATTTTTTCCCTTAGTTCTCGCCCCCGGGCGAGAGACTTGAAAAAAGTCGCAAGAAAACAAAATACGCAATTTTGATTACTTGGATAACACTTTTTTCCAGTTATTTTGGTTGATTAGCCAAACTATTGAACCAATTTTAATAAAAATGTTAATGGATCAATCTGACTATGCATCATTTCAATAAAAAGTAATTTTTGAAATCGATTAATAAATAACGGAGATCTGAGGGTCGGACAGGGTTTCAGCTAGCTCAAATAAAAAAATACACACTCATACCTCTGCACTAGGATTCCCTGTGTCGCAGATGGCATGGAAAAACACAGAAACACAAGACAAACTTCATGCTCACCACACAAAGTATGCCCCGGCCGGGAATCGAACCCGGAACCCCTCGCCTCGAAGGCAGGGCTTACAAGCCACGAAATTAGTAATAAGAACGCGTGATCTTGTAGGTACATACTTATATATGAGATTGACTAAAGATTTTTACCATGAGTTTGAACCTTATGCCTATTTCCTATATTCAATGTTAAATAGTGTGAATTTATCCAGTTATAAGCTATCCAGTGCAAACTAATCAAAATTAGACAGACTAACCACAAATCTTAAACCGGCTAACAATAAATAAGAAAAAACATAAAAGTATTCGAGCTAGTATAGTACCTACTTCTTGCGTACCACTTTACAACCACAAAATAAAACGCAGAAATCTTGTTCGCTTTCTGCCAGTATTTTAAAATGACTGAATGCATAATGCATCGTTGTGTAAACTGTTTTATCTGTCTGAGACGAGATGCGAGACAAATATAAAGATTTTTGCAGTTTCTTGAATATACGAGTTACATTAAATCTACTTGGTATCTCAAATACAATGTTTATCTACGTTGCTGTAAGATTTTCGTCACATAATTTGTGGGACTTTCTGTATTTTTTATTGTTTTCAAAACAAATGTTACATTCTGTATCATTATTTAAATTGTTGCTAATTACAATGAAAATTGTAGTAACTATTTTATACGTGCACAAAATCAAAGAAAAAAACTATGAGACTGAACCGAACGCTTAGTATATGCATATCATACGCAGATATCTAAAATTTGTTTTAGAAACAAGGCAAGGCAACTACCCCCATGCTGTTAAGATTGTGTGGAAAGTAGCAATAGCTGATAAAAGTTTGACGCGTCAGCACACACACGTTTTGCTACATTACAATGTTGAGCTAAAATTTTAGGAGGAAAAATGTTACTCCGCATAATAAAGATAAATTCAACTACGGCTCTATAGCCCGGCTAGCTCAGTCGGTAGAGCATGAGACTCTTAATCTCAGGGTCGTGGGTTCGAGCCCCACGTTGGGCGTGATTTTTGCTTGCACGTTTTTATTTTCAAATTCCAGCTTTTCATATTTTCAAACTTGAAATGTATAAAACCAATTATTTCGTGTTCTTTTAATTTGCCAAGAAACACTTTATTTTTGTTCAAGAATGTTAATATTATACTGCTGCTGCCATCTACAAAATGCACTTGGAACTTAACAACGGCTCAAGATTTTCGTTTTGCTCGTAAAAGCTTGTAGACTTCATTTGTAGCGCGCTAGGTGAGTCATGTCATCATGCCTCTTACGCGGACCGGTAGATGGCGCTAAATTTAATAAAAATAATTAACGATGTAAACGTTAATAAAAGCGAGTTAAATTAGTTATATTAACATTTGTAAATAAAATCCATCTATTTCCAACTCATCATGATTACGGTCATAAAAATAAATAATAAATAAACTAATTTAGTTAGTTACTGTTAATGGCCGTTTCTGTAACCCAATATCCACTAGACAAGATAAGTTAATTTTTGATTTGACAACGCTTTAAAAAACCAGCTTTGATGATTTGCTTTGTTGTCACGGTACGAAACCAGCAACATGACCAACAAATATCCTGCTAGTCTAAAAGCGACTTAAGTTCAACGAAACAGCATCCCATTAAGATCTAATCTAAGCTAACCAATTTATATAAAGGTGTCTTAAGTTTTTCATAATATCATGGAGGGTAATTGCTGTACTTCCTCTGCGACATCATTTAGAGTATTTACAGCAATTTTGAGCAGTTGATATAAGATCTCGTGGTCACGCGAACGGTTCTGTTGGGGAACATCTGTGTGATGAAGAGGCTGTTGTCAATTTGTTTTACATTGTGGGGTAAGTAAGCATTGCTTTCCTCTCTCTGGGAACAAGCCTACGCTAAATTTAGGATGCCACCACGCTCTTGATTCATTTATACCTTCCCCTAGCTATAATTGAATAGAATGATTTACATACACTTTCGGTAACTTATCTACTTTTCAATAATTGGTAAATATTAATATCATGTTTGTAAGTTATCTGTGGAATAGAAAGGCTAAAGGTCCCATCAATTCCGAGGCTAATCGTACAACATTGACCTGAATCTTTGAATGTCCTCTTATCAAGCATTTAAGTACTTACGATAATGATAGATTAGAATCGCAATATGAATATGTTTTATTGTCAAATTATTATATGCAAAGATCTTACTATCAAGTTGAACCAAGATCCAAACTAGGGGTTTTAATAATAATAATAGGGGGACCTAATACTAAGCTAATCTATCTGTGTAATATCAAACCATAAACCGCGGTAGAATCGTACTATCATGGCAAAAAAAATACAATTATTGGTTTGGAACCCTCAGTGTGAGTTCATATCTCATTAAGCTACTTTATTAACTATTAAGTTTTCAATCCAAACCTGTCCTGAAATCCGGAAGCAGTAAAAATCAATTGTATCCTAAGTAGAGTTTCTGTGTTTGTCCATGCCACCTGCGAGACAGGGACACCTATTGCAGGGGTGTGTAAAACTACCTAAAATATTTTTTTAAACTTGCATATTTTAAATTTCAGCGGTACTCAGCAGGAGTCATGGTGTCTCCACAAAGATGGACTTTGAGGAGTCTTCAGCTACAAACTCCAGCAATGTTGATGATGATGTTGAAGTTAAGCATACCATTGTAGTGTCGACTAAGCTGAAAAACAATAATAGGAGGGGACTTTATAGCAATGATGGTAAGATTAATTTGTATCACCGATACGCTTTTAAATTTTCTACGGCATACCGTAGCCAACACAACATGTATGGATTTATAATACATTGAATTAAAATGTATTTGTAAGTATATATTTATGGTGACATTTTTATTACCGTGGACGATAATGTACTTTGGCAATGCGGAACAAAAATGCTTAAGTCAAGTCCTCACATACTCATAAATTTTCTTTGTATCAAAAATAAATCATTTGTTTTCAAAATTGCCCTTAAGTTCTTTTCGAGATACGGTATCCGGATCCGGAAAACCGAATATATGTTAAAGCTCTAAAAGTTGTTATAGTGATCCGGCTTTTTTTGTTTAAACAGACGTCATTGACTCATTGTAGGCGTATCAATGATGTCAGCTAAACTATAAATGGTCAATTATTGAACATTTACTTATATGTTCAATTATTAGAATTCAAATTGAAAACGTTTATTCACATCCTTTTTTAGTATAATTAATGTTTAGGTATAGAAAGTTATTGCTTGCTTAATTCGCAAAATAAAGTACCTGAATCGTAAATATCAACCTACACTATAATTGAGACTATGCAGAAAATTGGTAACTGTTTTTGCTAGACTATTATTTAGCCTCAAACACGTTTGAGATGCTTCATTGGAGCATTTTAAAGTTCTTGTTATCTATTCATTTTATCCTATTGTAAACTGGCAATAGGTTACAAATTTTTTCATTCATCACAATTTGTAGCAGTGACTCAACATAATTTAAAATAGCAAGCACAGAGCCAATATTTCATTGAATGGTTATATCGTTGCCTTTCCAATTAGAATAAAACAGTTTTGGAAGTCTATGACACAAATCTTAAATAATCTTTTTAACCACTTTCCTAGGAGATAGTGGAACATTGACATACAACGTAGGAAGAAGAGAGAGGCCAAAAGAAGACAGCGGAGAAGTGCCTGTCGTAGCTGGCTACAAAGCCGTGGAGACTACGAAAATTTGGACTCCAGACACTAGGAACAAACCGCAAATACCTCAGCTTCAACCTCCTAAGGCATACCCTGAATCAGTATTCATCAGCCGAAATATTCGTGATGACTACGACACCTACCCTAGTGTGGCTATTAACCCTGCACAATGGAAGCCATCAACATTCTTCAACAACATAAACTGGTACGGCCAGGACAATAGGGAATCAAACTTCGTCAGGAGAGCGGAGCGGCCAGTGTATCAGAGCCAGACGAAGCTACACCGGAAAATAACTGAAGAGGGAATGAAGGAGTTTTACTGTAAGAAGTGCAGAGAGCTGACCCAGGGAAGCAAAGACTGCCACACTCAGTATCCACAATCACGTTCTTGGGTAACCACTACACCAAAGATGAAACTCGACGGAAAATTGGCGAAATTAAACTAATGGGCGCGTTTCATTGTTTTGTTCATCCTGCATCCGTGAAGTGCAAAAAACTTGTAACCTTGAAATGTACCTACAGGTTGAAAGGCGTAGTTTAATATGATGGTCATAACTTATGTGTGAACGTGATCTTTATTTGTATTCGTTTGCTTTGGGCATGCCTGTCTTATTATTACTATAAAGAACACAGTAGGTACAGAACACACAGACGTGGTCTGCGGTGGAGGCTGCGATACAGTTGATTGCTCTTTAATGTCTTAATCTATAAACAAATATGTACCTAATATTGTGCTTACCAGAAGCACATCAATAAACATATTAAAAGTTGCTTGCAAAATTGGGTATGATGGGAATAGATTTTTATATTTTATTTGTTTTTTGCTCATGCTCAAACGGCATGCTCAAAATGCGTGCACCTGTGATTTCACCGGCACCCACAGCCTTCCAACGGAACACTGAATACGAGCGCATCACTGCATAGCGGAAGATTACCAGGTAAGTTACTCCTTTGGCACCACCCGGATCCGTGCAATATGGAAGACATTTATAAACCTTACAAGGCATTTATTAGGCAATCAAATCATTAATGGACAAAAAATAACAATTCAGCAAATCCAAAATCTAGGATCAGAGTCTAAGGGCTGTGGACAGTGTAAGTGCTGACTTTCCCATTATCGTTAACCATGGAGGTAGCCGTCCGTCTGCTGGTCTTCTGGCCGTTCACGTTTGATGATGAAGAAGAGCTGCTCACTGAGACGGATTGGTAGCCACCACCACTTCCAGAACGGCTCTTTTTGTTGATGTTCGGCATGTTCTGGAAATTATAATTATTTTTGTTGAGTTCCACGTAAACAACTAGCAATCAATAATTTATCTGTCTGTCCTGTAACAGTAATTTTGAACTGTGAATTATAAAAAGTAAATTAAAAAAAAACACAGAATATGTAATTTTGGCGCGTACCAATATACTAACAAATAACTAGTAATACATTTGGTGGTACATAAAGTAACAAATTTCCACGCAAATGTCAAAAACCAAGTAACATTTATTTTTGCCAACAAAAGTGTTAGTTCACTAGCTGACAGTTCTACGTTCTCCTCGACCACAAGGTAGTAAAATGAGAGTTCGCGCCTGAAAATTTGATATGCGTAATACCACGTTTGGCAAAGCATCGCGAAGAAACTGGCATATTCTAGAGCCAAAAACATATACCTACTTTCCGATTAATGCTTTCATAGAAAATGTTCTTACAGTAGATACTACTGATACGGAATGATAATAGGTCGCTGGTTCAAACCCAGACGTGCACCAATGAGATTTTTTACTTGTAAAATGCATGTGCGTGTGTAACAAAATTGCGTATTTGACTTGGCTGCGATATTTTATCTTGGCCTGTCGTATTCGGTATACGACTTTGTTTTTTAAATAGCAGGGCGTACCCCATATGGGCTAGAAATAAGAGATGAAAGAATTGAAGTCTTTTTTAAAATCAGCCACTTGCATTTAAATTAATCCAAATGCAGAAAAACTTGTGAAAATTCACTGACTCGGACATTAGTGTGGCCATAGACACAAGAAGCCAAAAAAAACGAAGAGAAATCTCTTCACGTAGCGTAAGCATGTCCATGTTCACGTAGCAACACACCGCGCCGAGATTCTCAGCAAAACATTACTTATACTTACGTACATAGCTCGTTAGTGCTACACATGAATGATACAATCAAAACACTTAAATCCTCGGATGATTATAAGAGTCGTTGAGGGCAAACCTAATGAAGTAACGAATATATTTAGATTATTACATGCGTATTCTGCATCCAATGTTTGCAACTTCTGAAGGTTACCAGCTGTATGCGATCTCAGACAGTTTAGTCACGACTATGGGAGCGAAGCCTACGTCATCTTTATGTATGTAAACATACAATTTTTTACAAATAAATGAAATTATCAAGCCGCAACCGGCGTGTGTTACAACGCTAAAAAAAATACATTTTGTGCCTAATGTATTGTTTTAGTGGTCTTAAACCATCTTCTCACCAATATATTGTATACCACCACCAATATACCATCTATATATAAACGTGCCCTCCGAAACACGGAAGCACTCAGTTCAAATGCCACTAAATAGTCACCCATGAAATTACTGGTCGAGGAAAGTTACTTAACCACAATCTTTAAAGAATCTAAACAAGCTTCGTCAGCTTCGCGGTTTGAAAACCCTGACACAGAATTGGGCCACTTATTCACACGAGAGAAGACAGTCACAATCCTACAGCCAAGGTATACTTCCTTGTAAACCACTAACAAATCCGTAGAACTCTTACCGGGTTGCTGGGGTTGATGTACGCTGTCTGCTGCTTGAAGCCTGGCCCCACTGCGCCAGCCGCATACGCGCTGTTGTCATTAAAACTCGGATTCATCGAGTGGCCATGGAACGGAAACTGGTTCGGAAACTGCGGACCCTGGAACCCCCCCCAACCGTGATCGAACGAGTGCACATTATTGTATCGCGCCTGATTGGATGTCAAGTCGAATGCCTTACGGGCAGCGTTCATAGCCAGATTCTGGTTTTCTATGTTGGATTGGAACGCCCTGAAATAAAAAACATGAAATTCATATCATAATTAAATTGTGTCATACATAATTATGTACTGGAACTAGGTTAGCATTGAGAAATACCGTATGCTGCATCAGTTTCCGAGCTGTGACTCTTTGAGGTCAGTCTGTCAGCTTATTTGGATCGCACCCTAGGTTTTTTACAGGCTCATGTTTGAATCTTTGTTTAGGTCGAAATTTTTAATTGAATTTGAACTAGTTCTCGTCTCCGAATAGGCTACAATTTGGTATTCATGCATAAACTTCATGACAATGCAATATTAGGGTGAGCTGGATCAGATGCCGCTGCCAGAGCCACCTGCACCACACAACTCGTCAATAGATTATAGCAGCCATATCGTGTTTGTTTTTAAAAATTATTTCATACTTTTTTGTCACCTGCGGAGACGCTGAAACATCTCGGAAGCTGCAGCTTCATACGGAATTTTTCAGAAATCAATTGCTAGTACTTTTAGTACATGATTATTGTATATCGATGGTAAGTAAACATGTATAGCAAATGTTTGATATTTAGTGTGTGAGTTGATGCACATGTACTTAGAAATTAGTTAGGTAAGGTTAGACATCATCAGAATATATTTTTTTAATTTACCTGTTATGGTCATAATAATTATAGATTGGGATATTCACCGGTCTGTCAAGTGAATATGTTTGGATGAATTGTGGTATTTGTGGTATCTGTGGTATTTGTGGTATCTGTGGTATGGGCGAATAGTACTGGAATCCTGAACTGGAAGGAAAAATAATTTAGTGATTTTGAATTAATTAAAATACATTTTGAAATTGGCTTATTTACACGTAGCTATTTTTATGCAGTCGTTAGATACTTCTAATAATATTGTAACTACATTTATTTACAAAAGTGATATATTTACAAACTTATTTTTATAGTGTACAATTGCCCACTTTTTAGTATAGGTATTCTTTTGTTTTCGTGTGTGTGAAAGTAATAAGTATAATTTGTTTACCTGGATGAAATGAATCTGAAAATAAAGCGAAATTTTTGAATACAGAATCCTAGAAATGTCCTAGAAACTATTTAACATGTAAGATTTCTTCCATTCTCTTGCATAAAATCAGCGAGAAACCACCACCATAGCCATGCATTTCCCAATCTGTGGTATTGGGCATTATTTTCACTGTCACACAGTCAGTCGTTCCATCATTAAATAAACTCACTAAAGATTTACAAAAAAAAGGCCAAAAATAAGACATTTTGTGATCGTATTATCTGTTCTGCTACTATTATAGGTATTTAAGTTTTCGTACATTTTGAATAAAATTTTATGTAGTCACTACATTTAATAACAAACAATTAACAATAACATACAATCAAAGCACTAGCCAAATTCAAAACCAAAAAACTTTGTCATCTGGCGTAGCGTTAAAGATTTACGGAGTAAAAAGAAAGGAGGATTCAATCACTTGCTTGGTAGAACTTGTCTGTAACACAGGGTGTGTTGATGCGATTTTCGCAAATATATACAAATCTTGACATTGAAAATTCACCACCATTGAAACAAGTGTTGGAAGTCTTTGTCTTCCTGAGGCCATGATGTCTTGTCCACACCTTTTTTTGTAACACCAATGAACCTGGTCCCTGTACTTGGGCCTAACAAAATTACTCACTTTGCGTCATCAGATTTCATGATTTTGATAAGAAATACCTACATCACCCCCACCTTAATGATTGAAGACCATCACCACAGTCACCGTCACCAAAGTGATGTTTTACAACATCGTCTCTTACTCTTGCAGCAAGTTCTCCAAGTTCCTGAAGTAATCCGGGAAAAACCCAGAATTGTCATCCAAGTCGTTGAATGTAGAGGAGAATTCGGGGGGTGTAAAGTCGGGGCCTGAGAAGTCCGTGTTCAAGAAATCTGGGGGTGAGAAATCCGGGGGGAACGTGCCCTTGGCGTCAACCACCTGGCCGTCTTTCAAGCCGTAAGTACCTTCGTACCTTCTGCCCGAAGAGTCCTGGTATGAGTATGCACCACCTCCATAATTTGTACCTGGAACAGAAAAATTAATAAGTATGAGGCGGCCTCGGAAAATCTATATTTTTTTGTTTATCTAATTTTACGGTTCGTGATCGACATCGCAAGATTTAAACAACCACAAAAAAACTAATCGCAATCCACCCATTAACGTATTAGTATTGTGAAGAATCAAAATATGTGATTGAATCATTTGTCTACGTGCGATTAAGCAATAATGTGTTATTATATACTGAGTTATTAGTTAGTTACTGAGTTTTTTTAGTAAATAATATCACTTTAAAGATTTCAAAGTTATAAAAGCGTCTTAAAATGGCGTAATCAAATTTTATTTATAGAAAAGTATATCTACAATTCGTCGCAATAGATATTTGACTTTGGTCTTCTCTTCCATATGTAGGGTATTATAGCTTTTAACATCCGCTGAAACGTCAACATGATTCTTGACTAAAGTCATAAATAATCGACTGATTACAAAATCGAGTAAACCGACATTAATACTTTTTAAATTTACTTAATTTAAGCTTTTAGGGGTTGAATTGTTTCATTAAATTTTTATGGTCCTATACAAATTTCACATCAAAGGTACTATCAAGAAAAATCATCAAGAATCATAAAGAAGAATTATCCAAACCGTGTGGTTTGGATGATTCTTTAATTGATATTCTTTAATTTAAACCGATGGCGCAGAAATCGCGTAACAAACATACAAAAAACACACAGCCAAATTAAGAAACTCTTATATTTATTGGGTTTAAAACACAGGTATACAAACTCAACATACAAACTCAACAAGACAGCAATACATGAGAACTATTGAAACAAAGCACTAATAAACAACTTGGAAATGGTCGTGTTAAATCGCTTTGCTAGACGCTCCATTAATATGGGATTGCAATAAAAAACTGCAGCTGAGATCACGTTATGGCAAAACCCGAGTAGGTATAACTGAGGTGATGCTATCGTAATAATTGTTTACTGGCATCGCTGGTTTATAATTGGCATAATCACATACCTTGAACAATTTGTATTTAAATCTTGTATATAATTTTATCACCTCATAATAACACAATGTGTTTCTTTCTTCACATTAATGCTTGTGCTTCTGAATTCTACAGAAAGCGTCTAAAAGCAAACACGTTTTTATGAATTTTATTTGCTCAGCCAGCTAGCTAGCAAAACATATTGAAATGTATTATAGAAGTAGGTATCATTCAACAAAAGCGTGAGTTATTAAAAACCACGATGACTCAACTTAGTGGCATGAAAGTGCAAGAAGTAGGTAATTAATGGTTTGCGCTGTTAGGGCAGTCGTGCCGAAGCCGAGAGTAAAATGTTTAATAAATTGACTCATTTAAGAAAATTAACCCACCTGAACCACTTTTATCCCTATTTCTCTCACTTAAGAGGTAAACACATAAATCGGATTAAAATGGGTTAAAATATAAGTCATAGAAAAGTAAAATATGGAATTTTGTTTACTTGAATGACATATTCCAGTTATTTTTATTCAACAACCAAACAATTGAACCGATTTTGATAAAATTTCTATGAGACTAATCTGAAACCATATCCTTTACAATAAAAAAAAATGAATTTTCCAAGTTGGTTCGAGGTACATAGTATAACGTTATATAGTTTATAGTAAACTATTTGACTATGATAACATAACGCGTTTTTTTTTATATATCAATAGATTAACAAAGAAAACTTTTCGAAAGATTCCGCATTCCTACAACAATATAATTAGAAATGTCGCCGACCCCACCCACACTACTTTCTAAAGTAGAACATAAAACGGATTCAAAATAATAAATTAAATATGGGGACATCAAAAATGTTTAACTATCATCGAGAAGGCATTATTTTGTGATAATATAATCACAAAAACTGTTTACATCACATAAACATATCTGATTCGGTAATGGATTGCGGTATGGAAAATAAATAAGTAACACAAAATTACATTTGAAAAATAATGATCACTCATTATTTAATAAATCAAGACAGGTACGGTGTACATTTATTTTTAACTTATTTTTTTTTTTTTTTATTTTACCAGCAGCCCACATGCTGGTAAAAATAAATTCTATGTACCTATATATTTTACATTATACTACTTTCTATAGTATTTTAACGTATAGTTGTGGTATCTAAGTGTGTCCCGTAGAATTTTTTTTTATACCCTTTGTTTATAATACCCCTAACTCGGGGTACATAGTATGGCCAGGACTAGTACAGTAGATATAAATCATAATAGTAACTTTTTCTAAATAGTATAAAGCAGAGACGCAGTTGTTTACGTCTGTTTTTACGCAAACGTCGCAAACTACGCCTTTTGATACGGCTTTCACTATAACTCATAGATTTGTTTCGGTTTTTTTTCCGGAAGGTTTTTAATACATGCATTAGTGGAAAAAGCCAAGAATTTAAAAAACATAGTCATGATGTAAAAAACTTATCTTTAGGCGCTAATATCCACAACAATTAGGATAACAAATAGATCAAAATTATATACTGCAGAATTCTAAAAACACGTTTACACACTCATACCTCTGCACTAGGATTCCCTGTGTCACAGGTGGCATGGAAAAACACAGAAACACAAGACCAACACCCAAGACCCGAGAACAAACTTCATGCTCACCACACAAAGTGTGCCCCAGCCGGGATTCTAATCCGGGACCCCTCGCTTCGAAGGCAGGGCTACAACCAACTAAGCCACGGAGTCGTCAACCCTATTACAACATACCTGTCAAGTTTCATAAAAGAGTTGGTTCAAGTATAAAAAAACCTGCTTACAACCAGAAGCTAATCAATTGATAAAAGTATTTTATGGTTCATGGTTAAACAATTTACGTTCTGGAAATAAGATGTCAGTGCGCTAAATTACATTTTGCAAAAATGTTTATGTGTTTATTTTCATCAAACATAGCCACGCATTTGACATCAATCTAGCCCGATGGCACGTGGCGACGCCGTCAATTGTGTTGGGCTAGATAAAGAAAGAGTTTAGCAGTATAACATGTCACCAATCTAAGATCTAAACGTGGTCCACATCTCGACTTTATAGCAATGGAATGGGCAGTTTGGAAAATATTGAATCATCTAAGAGTAGAAGAGAAAGCCAAAGACAAAATCTTTATATCCGTTAATTTCTCAAAAAATACTAGGACTCCTCTCTATTTAATACTAGCGACCCGCTTCGGCTTCGCACGGTTAGTCACATCAGGATCAGAAACTATCCGTGCGATGCCGGGGTGACTTGCTAGTGTATTATGCATATAAACCTTCCTCTTGAATCACTCTATCTATTTAAAAAAACCGAATCAAAATCCGTTGCGTAGTTTTAAAGATTTAAGCATACATAGGGATATAGGGACAGAGAAAGCGACTTTGTTTTATACTATGTAGTGATGTATTTACGAGATCACATGTCTATTAATACGCGACTGCGCCAGAAGTTTTAGATGATTTTTTTCGAATATGATGTACCTGTATTTATATTTTTTTGGCACGCTTTGTTGCATAAACGGCTTGATAGATTTTAGCTTGAGATGTGTCGTTCAATTCGTTGTAGGAGAGTGAGACGGGCGATTTTTAGCGCCATAAATATGTCTTCAAAAAAATATTTTTCCTCAAAACCTATCGAGTGTGGTATCAAATACAGGGTTTTATAATATAAATAGCTTACAAAAATATAGGTATACAACTTATAAGTTTAAATGTAATGTAATTTGGAATTTTTCACTTTTCGCGTTATATGTTTTTCTCTATATTCTTTCTAAGTTTAGGTAGTCCTTAATTCAATGTGACTGTTAAACTTCCACTCAAGAGATATCACATCTGTTTTCATATCCTCTGTGACTGTTGCGCCAGTCACCTTCAGACGGGGATGTAAGTGACTGAAATTTCACCGGCAACACACATGCAACCACTGTTTACTATTACTAAGTGTGGTGGCGGATTACAAGATGTAGTGGCAGTGGTACTGCCACTATGAAATACATATTCTCACAAATTTATCATTGTATGTGAGTATATTGTGACCCACCCAAATATTGTACCTGTTTTTAATTTAATTTACATATTGGGTGTGTGAATATGACTCCGCCCTTTCTCAACAGATGTCGTTTTTAGTATTGTTTACGTGTACTAATAAATGACCATACTTGTATTCGATAGTACTGAATGTCAGCTATCTAACGCATTTTATGATATTTGGTTGAAGTGTAAGCAACAATTGTTTTCACCTTTTCGAAAATGTCGGTTTTTATTCCAAATAAACGTCATTTGCGGGAAGTGTTATTACATTATTTTATTGCGAAGAAAACTGCAGCGGAAATTTATCGTTTGCTTGTGGAGATTTATGGTGAGCATGCTCCGTCTAATACAACTTGCAAGGAATGGTTTCGACGATTTCAAAATAACGATTTTAGTACTGAGGATAAAGAACATGGAAAACCACCAAAAAAATTTGAAGATGCTGAATTGGAAGCATTATTGGCGGAAGATTCTTGCCAAACTCAATCAGAATTAGCTGCAGCATTAAATGTTGATCGTTCAACTGTTGCAAAGCGTTTACAAATGATGGGAATGATTCAAAAAGCCGGTTACTGGGTTCCACATGATTTAAAAGAAAGAGACATGGAACGTCGGAAAACCATTTGTGAAATGCTGCTTCAAAGACAGCAAAGAAAAGGATTTTTGCATCGGATAGTCACAGGAGACGAAAAATGGATACACTACGAAAATCCTAAACGCAAAAAAGCTTGGGTGAAACCAGGCGAACCAGGCCCATCACAGCCAAAAATAAATATTCACTGTGCCAAGGTCATGCTCTGTATTTGGTGGGATCAGAAAGGTATTGTATATTATGAGTTGCTCAAACCCTCTGAAACTATTAATGGAGAAGTTTACCGACGACAACTAATGCGTTTGAAGCGAGCCATAGAAGAAAAACGACCAGAATGGGTGAATAGACATAACAAATTAGTTCTTCAGCATGACAATGCCAAACCGCATACCGCAGAAGTCGTAAAAAGATATTTAGAGGGACAGGACTGGGAAGTGTTACCCCACCCGCCATATTCACCAGACATAGCTCCTTCGGATTACCACCTATTCCGGACGATGCAGACAGACCTTACTGGAGAAAAGTTTACTTCATGTGAAAGTATCAAAATTTGGATTGACAACTGGATAAGCTCAAAAGACCAGGACTTCTTCCAGCAAGGAATACGAAAACTACCTGAACGATGGGCGAAGGTTGTAGCTGCAGATGGAGCATACTTTCAATAATTTTTTTTTTAATTTTGTAAGCGAACAAATGTGTTTTATTTTGACAAAAAGGGGCGGCGGATTACATTTCTATTATTTTTTTGTTTCTTTGTTATTATGTCTCTTTTTTTAGGTTGAACGAAATAAATTATCATCCTTTCTTTCTATTTTTGGTGAGCAAGTACGTACTCGTATAATCTAACTAATTAATGCGAATGTGAGTTGGTTTCGCTTCTCAACTACGCAACAGATAATCATGAAATTTTATATACCTTGTCAGGGGTACAGAAAAGCACACTTCATTCAGAAATTATTGACAAAATCTATATTATCGCGGGAAAAAGCTACAATATATACAATATACAATATATAAAAGGCTTTATCTTGAATGACTGACTGACGGATGAACGCAATCGAACCTGAAACTTGGAGGGTGTGTTATTTGTATCACGCAGGCATCCGATAAGAAGGATTTTCCGATTTTTTTTTCATGACGATGTTCTATGATGCATAAAACTGCGGGAGAAATATCGATAGTCAACAAAACTCACAAACCATGGTAAATTTCTCGGTAAGTCGAATAATAATGTTCTTATCCATGACAGTTTAAAAAATTATATATTTTTGTACATTTATTTTTATATTTACAAAAATGCATCTACTGATTGCTACTACCAACTAAGCTATGGGACCAGGTATATTATCCTCGTACTTTAATCACTTGATGAGTAACTCTGGCATGTAGAACTGCGCATCAATCACAAGCTCGATGAATAATTCATTGTCATGTATACCATTCAATATTGTCTATGGATGGATATGGTTTAGCATGTATTGATGGACAGGGTAAGTTTAATAACCGATCAAGTAACCTCATTTCTTGATGAATTTTTTTATGCAGTATGTATTGATTATGGTATTGAGATGATTGTACAAGGTAATTTTATGCAAAATATGGAAACCCTTGACTAGGCTGATGATTTTTAAACGCTTGAACAAATCTTCATAAATTATAACTAAGAACCATATCGATGACGTCAGCTTTCAAAAAAAAAACCCTATCAAAATCTGTTCATCCGTTCAGGAGTTATGATGCCACAGACAGACACACCCCTTTCGTCGGGGTTATAAACACATGCTTTAACATTTTTACTGTCTTCCAGAAAGTTATTAACATGGACAGTTTGTGACTCCTACTTTTTTATACTCAATGGTCATACTCGTACCGACCTCATAGCTCGTGATTCTCCGTACTTCATAGTGTACGGTTGAGTTATATTTTTACGCTTACACATAAAAAGCTTGTGCCAACTTTAATCTATGTTTTGGTGTAATTATATTGCTCCTAATTCTAGTATTAAAGTTATGAATGGCACCATTTGAAATAAATTTATTTTATATTAAATTTGACAAACACATAAATTTTTGAAAAATATATTCTCGATCCTTTGTCATAATTTGCAGTTGTTTAAACATTAGTCTGCATTAATCTGTATTTGTCATTTCGAAATGGACTGTATTGCTCTTTCGTCCTCATTTGTGCGTATTTCCGTTTTTTCTTTGTCTGGGTGTTATTATTATATTTTATGTGTATTTATGAACAAAGTACTGTATAAGTATTCTATCAGTTATCTTGTACTCATAGGTACAAGCTATGCTTAATTTGAGGTTAGAATATATAGTACTAGCGGCCCGCCCCGGCTTCGCACGGTTAGTAAAGCATCAGTGTCGTATCAGAAACTACCCGTGCGAAGCCGGGGTGACTTGCTAGTGTATTATACATATAAATCTCCCTCTTGAATCACTCTATCTATTAAAAAAAACCGCATCAAAATCCATTGCGTAGTTTTAAAGATTTAAGCATACATAGGGATATAGGGACAGAGAAAGCGACTTTGTTTTATACTATGTAGTGATTTATTGTAACCGTAGGATCATTCGCCAACCCTTTTTTATAAATAACGTTTATACTAGAGTACATATAAATAAATAACGTTTATCTGTATAAACGTTGAGGTATGAGTGTGTTAACGTTTTTGTTGTTGTTTAAAAAAAACTAAGGATTGCAATAATCCATATATACCATTAAATAATCAATACACGTGAAAATGATTATTTGATAGCAAAGCAAACATTTGCACTCGGTCCATAACCGGTTATGAATATAGATTTATAACAAACAATAGGTAGGCCAAGAGTTAAATTATAATCGATTTTTAATCAACAATTGGCTCTGGTATGTTAGAGTCTAGGTATCAATTAAGAGGCATTTAGATTGGAGCCGCTACAAAGTAGAAAATTAATATGCAAGGGGACCGTCACACGTGTATTTTTTATGATTGCAGTTATTAAACGAGATTAAATACATCTGAACGTTAATTAATAAATATTCATGGAGATTTTATACATCGTCTAGCCCCAAACTAAGCGTAGCGTACTATGATGATCAGCTAATCTGATCATCATAGTAGTAGTAATTCAATACATAATATAAAAACATATTCACACCTAGAAAGGCTACAGCACAAAAAGGTAGGGTTATTACTGGTGAGTAATCAAATAATGGGCTGTTCAAGTGTTGAACTGTTTTTTTTACTTATATAGTGATCCTATAAAAGCCTTATATATCTTATATAGTGTAAATGTAGGTGTTTATTATTAATCCATTTAATTTGTACCCTCTTAGAAATAAGGGATGCAAGTACTGAAGTCGGTTTTTATCGATTTTAAAATCACTCGCTTGTCTTTCGCGATGTTTTGTCTACGTTTTGATATCGTGTTATTCAGATGATAAACTTTATAATCCTGCACGGAAACTTTACAAAGATTTTACACAGCACCATCTACCCTCGAACTAAGCATGGGAACCATTCGACTAATAACATAATAATATAGTTACTTATTTATTGTAAATAAATACATATCGTACAAATTAACAACCAGACACAGAACAAACATCTATGTTCCTTACGCAAATGCTTACCCTGGTTGGGAATCAAACCCACGACCTATTATAGCACAGGAGGTATATACTATATATATATATATATATATATATATATATATACTACCAACTAAGCTTTCAGTCATTAAATTTATAACTGCAAATCTGCAACCACCAATTTGCAGATGAAAGTCGGCGTTTAGCATACAGCCATCACGCCCTGTTGATAATGATGTTTTCATGAGAGAACTAACCTGTTCCATATACCCAGCCAATTTGCAAGCAGACCGCACTGATCAATACGAAAGTCTTCATAACTTCACCGCACTGTAATTGTCCAATTATACTGTCGAACTGGTTTCTGGCTAAACGTGTGTGTTTAAACACGGCTGTACTTCACGAGTGGTTAGTGGATTGTGATGCTCCGAAGTCCTTGCCGGCTAATAAATGTAACTTCTACATGTTATCGACGGAACTCGACGAGTGTCTAATGGTTCGTGATAGAGTTCAATTTGGTTTAAGCTTTTGTGAAATTTTCTATGAATTTTCCTCGCCCAGTGCAGCATCCGGGGGCAACGAATTTCACTATTTCTGGATGACGTAAGTTTGTTTTGGAAAATATTGTGGTTGTTAATATTTAATTGACTCACGTTGTATGGTTTTTATTCCGAAGGTCACTGTTTCAAATTCAGATGGTTTCAAAATTATTTGTTAATTTGGAATATGTGTTTTTGAACAACAACGGAAAATACCACGATAAAACCATTATATCTAAGCACTAAATTGTACTCCCGGTCGATTCAGCTATTCACTGTCGCTTGTCAATATCGTTCTGTCGCTGCAGAAAAAGTTGGTACAGTGTTAACAATTTCGGTGAATTTAGTATTATAATTATGGACATTTTGCCATCTAGTTTCAAACTAAGAATAGTTGTTCTATGGAATAGAATACTTATATGGTTAGTTCATTTTTGTAAATATATACACATATGAACAGCCACACAGAACATACATTTACGTTCATCGCACAGATGTTTGTCTTGGGTGGGAATCGGTCGTGTGGAATGACTTATAGCCACAGATATAATAATACTATACTAGTACTAAATAAATAAAAAAATAACAACGTTAACCCACTCCATACCTTTGCACTACGATTTCCTGTGTCACAGATGGCATGGACAAACACAGAAACCCAAGACAAACACCCAAGACCCGAGAACAAACTTCATGCTCACTACACAAAGTGTGCCCCGGCCGGGACCCCTCGCTTCGAAGGCAAGGCTACTACCAACTAAGCCACGGAGTCGTCAAAAAGCGCAGAAGACAAAGCTGAGCTGTTCGGCCAATTATAATGAAAGTTTTTAGCTTGCGTATTCAAAGGGTAACTACAAAGTTTGTATGATTGTCTTACATTTATAAGAATGTTTCTTCTAAACCGTTATCCATAGCGGACGGAAATTTTCACAGATTGCAAGTAGCTGCGCCCCGCAATCCAATGCTGGAACCAAATTGAATCCAAATTCGTTGAGCCGTTTGAGCGTAATGGAGTAACAAACATTCAACAAACATGGAACAACTTTTATAAAAGGAAATTTCTTATGTGGTGATTTTGATGATTTTTTAATTATTTTTGTTTAGATTCTTAATTTTACGGACGATTTTATTATTGTAATTTGTTAATTATTGTAATTGGTCTGAACCGTGCTAATTAAATAAATTAATTAATTTTCTCTCGTGTACCTGAGTGTCCACTTTGATGTCAAGTCTTCAAAACGCCCGAAGGCCTCCGACGAATCGACTAGCCAAGATGGGACCGACATATTAGCGCGCCTACGAAGCACGGAAGCGCTCATTCCAAAATTATACTAAACGGCCACCCATCCAACCACTGACCGGACGGAGAGTTGCTTAACTTAGATAGGTAAATAACATTAAGGCAAGCTACGCCAGGAGTGTTTCAAAAGTGAAGTATTGTAAGTACGCCTAAACGTGGGCTTACCTACTCCACTGATCATTCCGGTATTTTTTTAAATAATTGTGTTGTTTTCGATTCAATGATGGCGTCATATGTATATCGTTATTATTGCCGGGTAATTCAACAGTCTATATTTTGTGACCTAAGTGACAGAATGAGCTGATGGTCTCATATAATTATTATTAATATTATCTACGTACCAGCCTCTAATGTTCCCACTGCAGGGACACTGGCCTACTCTCGATAAATGAGAGTGATCTCTGATCTACCAAGGGAGCCCAATCCGGATTGGTAGATGTCATATGTCGTCGAATTTTTGGTTCTAAGACATGCCGGTTTCCTCATGATGTTTTCCCTCATCATTTTTGAGAACGTGGTATTGCGCACATACATTTTTTCAAAGGAAAACCTCATTGGTGCACGTATGGGTTTGAATCAGCAACCTTTAGATTGAAAGTTGGCGTCTATGCCCTGGGCCACCACGCTCTCTCATTATTATTGCCTGTGAGTAATAGCAACTGCCCTGGGTGCTCTTCTACCGAATTATGATCATAACATTGCGTTTGGCTGCCAAAGTCAACAAAAAACAGTACTCGTGTTTTTTGTTGAATTTTTATTCTTTCGGAATCATAATATACTCTAATTATAAGCAATTGTATATATTGTAAATGTAACTAGCCCGAACTTCGCACGGGTTTAATTTACTAAAAAGAAAATGAGAAGTGCGCTTAACAAAAAATATGAAACATAAAAAAGAACTGTCAAACTAAACGTCACATTTTTTTGACGCTGCTTTAGGATTTCAATAGAAATAATCCAGCTGTGTTTTCACAGTGTAATGGTTTTCAAACTTGTCAGAGTTTTGTAAGGAAGCAAAGGTCAAAGAAATAACACCAAAAAATGAAAGTATTTTAAGAACACCATCAAATTTTCGCACACAAGATGAAACAAAAACGAAGTGAGTTTTTTCCAGCTTTTTCAAACAATCAAAAATTTTTGCTAACGTAACTTTGTGTCAACCGACGACAAAACAGAGTCATCTATCGTGTCTATTTTTTTTTTTTTTTCATTTAAGGTCTGAAATGAAAATCCCTCATTACGAACACAACAAAACACGATCAACCAAATCGGTCTGGCCATTCTTAAATGACTATCTGTCCTACCACAGACTAATTACGTGGATTTTTATTGTAAAGAATAGGTACATTATAAAAAATAATATAGTTTACAAAATTTTAGTTCACGGTTCACTAATTTTTAGTGAACCGTGAACCGTAATTTTATATACAGCGCCAAAATGGCGTCCGTTAATTGTGTGACGCCATTTTGACATTTTGTTATTGTCAGTTGTAGCTGCCTATAAAGTTTACTAAAATAGATAATCTCTATTTCCGTGCAGCATACAAATAGGTTTTGTCGAGAAAGGTGTTAAAATATTCACTGAAATTTATCAACATTACAGAAAACAGAAAATAACTACTAGTCAATTTCTTAGAATTAGCATCATTTATATTCAGACGTAGGAAACATTGTTTTAATTTGTAATTCTAATTAACTACTATTTGTGGGTTTTTTTTTAATGATAATGATGATGATTGCAAGGAACTTGCTAATTATGGCAACGTGACATCAAATATCGTATTTATTTTGCATTTACGAGTACAAGTAGAGTATTCTTTTTTCTAATATACAAAACTAGCGACCCGCCCCGGCTTCGCACGGTTAGTAAAGCATAAGTGTCGTATCAGAAACTACCTGCGCGAAGCCGGGGTGACTTACTAGTGTATATATAAACCTTCCTATTGAATCACTCTATCTATTAAAAAAAACCGCATCAAAATCCGTTGCGTAGTTTTAAAGATTTTAGCATACATAGGGACATAGGGACAGAGAAAGCTACTTTGTTTTATACTATGTAGTGATGCAACAAACTGAAATATAGACTGTAGATCGTGTGTTCGATTTCCACCCAGCATTTGTGAGACGAACATTGTTTGTTCTGTGTCTGAATGTTAGTATGTATCAAATGTAGGTATTAATAAAATCGTATAAATATTCTATCAATTGTGAAGTTCCCATAGTACAAATTTTGCTACATAATGAAGTGAGCGGTGTGGACCATTACCACCTGCAATATTGAAAGATAATATTAAAAAAGTCATAGAACGTTTAAATAGGATATTTTAATTAGATCCTCAACAAAAACTTGATGAAGCTGCAGATAAGAAGGTCAAAAATGGTCATGTGAATTTTCGACAATTGTTTGTAACATTCCATTCGTTAAAGGCTGTAGATTCGGCTTATCTTGTCAAAATCGACTTGCAAGTATTTAAAGCGGCATTTTTTTATAATTTAGACTGTACACTTAACAAAAGGAAACAGTTAAATGTAAAATCAGACAATCGCAGTCATGCAAATATTCTTGTCTTCAAAATTCGCCTTCTCGATATTTCTACGTACCTACTTTCCATTTTATTTATTAAATTACCGTAACTTCGCCTTTTCCTTGTTTTTGTATCTTATAAAACTGTTAGCTGTTTTAAATGACAATTACATTGTTTAACAGGGCAACAGAAAGAAAGTAAAAGAGAAGAAATATTCATATTTTATAAGGAATTTTCGTTAATAATTCCACAACACAGTTTTTTTAACTGAGGCTAGTACTCACATGTGTATCAGATCAATATAGATTACAAAAAAATTAATTTATAATTGCCTATCATCTACTTTAATCTTGTAGAGATTTTAATTTTATTATGTAATTGTTTTTTTTTTTTTGTTATCAAAAGAGGTTGCAATATTATTCTCAAGTAAAAAATGTAATTCACTTCTTTAATTATAATTATATATCTGCTACTACATAATTACAGCAGGCTATGGAGAGGGCTATGCTTGGAGTCACTCTGAAAGATAAGATCCGAAACGACGTAATCCGACCAACGACCAGTTATCGACATAGCCCAGAGGATTAGCAAGCTGAAGTGGCAGTGGGCTGGCCACATACGCCGATGAACCGATAAACGTTGGGGTAGACGAGTTCTTGAGTGGAAACCACGAGTAGACAAACGTAGCGAGGGGAGCCCCCGGCCAGGTGGAGTGACGAGCGTAAGGTGGATGGTAGAAAGTGGATGAAAACAGCCGAAGATCGGGCTCACTGGCGCGACTAGAAGAGGCCTATGTCCAGTGGATCAATAAAGGCTGATGATGATGCGCATCTTTGTTTCTGGTAATGAAAATAAATGTATGTATCTAGAAAATGGTAGGCGACCTCTTTGATCTGTGCATTGTTTTTCACAGGCAGAAGTATAATTATCAATGTTGGCTGTGAGTAGCAATGATACACATAGTCTGTAATTGATTATAACCTAGCAGTCACGAATTGTATAATGAAAATGAAATACCTGTCTTTTAATCACTTTTCTTGTAGGTCCTACAATAAACAATAAACTTCGGTAGAGGAGAACCCTAAGGCGTTTATCAGTTGTCTATGGGCGGTGATGATCACTTAACATCAAGTGGGCCGTCAGCTCGTTCCGTCACTAAAGAAGGATTAAAAAAAACCGGCCAAGTGCGAGTTGGACTCGCGCACGAAGGGTTCCGTATCATTATCTATAAAAAAAAAAAACACGTTTTTGTATGAGAGCTCCCTAAAATAATTATTTAATTCTTTTTTTATATTTGTTATTATAACAGCAACAGAAATACATCATCTGTGAAAAGTTCAACACTCTAACTATCACGGGTTCATGAGATACAGCCTGGTGACAGACAGACGGACAGCGGAGTCTTAGTAATAGGATCCCGTTTTACCCTTTGGGTACGGAACCCTACAAAGTGACGTATGCAAGTATTTTTAAGAATTCAACGGAAATAAAGTATTTTGACTTTGGCTTTGAAGAGGGGTGGGGGGATAACAATTTTAAGGGAGCTTTTGAGGCTGATACGGAATAGCAATGTAGCCATCGTGATACGTTCTACTGCTACAAGTTGAATAGGAACGTGATGCACGATCAAGCTAATTGAGCAGACATGTATAAAGCTTTATTACATTATCTTTATCTTCTTGATTTTATCTAAACGGTACGGTCAATGACATAAGTTGATAATAGAATTATATTTTTTTATTCAAAGTCAAAGTTAAACTACATAATTACCGTAGAATACTTAAAAAAATACTAGGTAACGACTTTTTAAGGAAATATGTAGGTACGCAAGATCATGCGTTCTCAATATTAAATTTACCGCTTATTTTATATTATATGTATATTAATATATATACTTGAATGAATAATATACTCATTAATATGTCTAATTGAATGATAACAGACTGATTACAACACTTTCGTCTGTAATTTTACTTTTGCCACGGTGCTGACCTAAATAATAGAATATCATCGTTGTTACATTGCAACGAAAATTCATCAGGCGTCTGCAAAAACATAGTTGGTTATACTCGTAGCCTGCCTTCATAGTGACCGGTCCTGGGTTTTATTCTCGACCGGGGCACAACCCAGTTTTATTATCATTTGACTGGCGTCATAGCTCAGCTGGTAAATTACAGGCACTTAAGGCGTTGCATCCCCGTCTCAGAGTGGCGAGCGCAATTTAATGCGACTTAGCTTTTCTCATATTTCGGTAGGAGAGAACCCGATTCGTATTTCGGATGTATACTTATATCTATGTATATATATGTATATATACGGGTGGCGATGGCCACTTAAAATTCATACATATACATCATCAGGTGGGCCGACAGCTCGTTTTACTTTTATTCCATAAAAAATTAGTGGAAATATATTGTAATAGAAAATTAAGTAACTATAATTTAAATTATTTAATTATCTTCTTAATTAACTCTTACACTAATCACAGTAAAATATGCCCCAAAAATTAAAACAGTTATTTTGAGAACGTTTAAGTCTTTTTCAAGGTGAAAAGTAAAGTAAAATTATATAATATTATAATTACAAGTATTTTTACTTCCTAAAGCTTAATATTTACATACAATATTGTTCGTAACTAATGTTTACTAAACTAATTTGGAAAAATTATTGTTTAATGAATTTACGTAGATGAATACTCAAATTTTTTTTTCACGCCGCACTGCGCACATTGAACGAAATAGTTCGAGTGATACCGGGACCATAGTCCCATCGGGAGCTAATCACGACTTTCGAGGTCTAGGTTTTAAAGTCTGATAAAATTAGTGACAACGGTTTTCCTACCTGAAGTTTGAGAGCAATTTTTAGTTTAAGTGATTCAAATTTATAAAACGGTCATGATATGATCCTTTTCTGAAATATAATGAGATATATTTTAGAATTGTATCTACGACGTAGTTTAATAATTTTTAACTTTGTGCTATGCAAAACTTCAAATCTATTTATTATCGGGAGCGAACAAAACCTCTGTACATAAAGCTTCATTCTTGTAGGAAACTCGTTCAATATTTAATAAACATAATTGCGCGAGAACAAATAATTAAATCATTTTTCTTTATAATAACATTGTTTGCATACCGGTGCCACCAGCCAGTGCCAGTGGAATATACAGTTGTGGATGGACGTCACTCTCAAATGAAATGAGAAACAAAATTTAATGGCAAATATTTACATACTTGAAGCATTGACGTCGTATCACGTAACTTCGCATTTTAGCGCTAAGATACCCTTCATGTTTGGCGTTAATTTTGGAGAATCAAACAAACTGCTGCTCTAAAAGTAGCAAGTGGAATTTTATCCATGTGATAATTTTATAAATGTAATTATGCACCGTTTAACTATCAACCGAGTTTGCGCAGTGCTTAATCCCCAAACGAGAATAAATGTATGAAAAATATAAAAAGTCCCCAAACGAAACTTTTTGCTAGGTATAATAAGCGGGCCCCCAAATGGGAAAGGTACCAAACGAGAAGTAGCCGTTTTAAGGCATCATCTCGAAATGGTTGAAGCTGTGTTGACTTTTGCTTGCTAATATTTTCAGGTGAATTACATTTTACGTATACTTGACACTCTATAACAAGTGGATCAGATCGAACCGGTGCGATGTGTGGACATTGATATTTCCTAAAGGTCGGTTAGCTCAGATTCAGGAAGGGATTCTGTCCGAATCGAGGCTTGAAATCAAACTCCTTGACATCGCCATCTTTGTTGATGATCTTGTGCCCGCCACTCTGCTCCATCTTCTGCCCGCCGAGGTCGGACGCGGAGTGGACGGTGTATTCCGATTCAACGTATACGTGGCCTCCTTCCACTGGTTTCAGGTTTCTCACACTTTCCAGTGGTGCTGGCTGAAATTTCATAATAAAAATATCGATTAATTGTCAAATAATAACTGATTCTGTGTAGCGTATGTTGCCATCGGAATTTACACACTGTATATATATTGTTCAATCCAGTTTCGTAGTGACAAAGGTGACCTAAATTGTAGATATTCGGGTATATGCAAGATTTGATTTATATGCACACATTTCCATTTCAAAAGACGCACACAGGAGATTTAGATTAAAAACAAACTCAGGTAAGAAATTCTAAATTTAATTTAAGTAAATCGTAAGAATGATTTATCTAAGTGTACATAAATATTTTTTGTTTCTTTGCCACTTAGCGTTATAGTAAACTGTAAAGTGCATTAGTGGATAGTCGCAATTTTCGTAATGCATTGTTAATGGAACTGAAACTAACTAGAATGAGCAATTTTATAAATAAGCGGCTATAAAAAAAAAACCTTTTTTAGGGAGTAATTAATACAATTACCTTAAATCCATCTTTACCGAATTTACTGGTTAACCTGAAAAAGATAAATGTGGTTCATTATCATGATACCCAAAATATTTACTGTGTAAATAGATCGTTGCTATAGATCAGGTCAAGGTAGAGACAACTGTAATTTTCTGTACTGACTTAAAAACATTGCAATCTCTTCGTTTGTGTTGTATGCTTGTTACATAAACTTTATCAAAAATCATTCATTTATATACTTGGCTTGTTTGAATTTCAATGCGTATTATAAAACTTAAATATTATAAGTTTGACTGGCATAGCAATAATGTCAAAAAATATTGAACTCTACTAATCTAAATCGTTCGTTCGTTCTAATAAAAACAGTCGTTTCAATGATAACGGTAAATGCTAGTAAATTTTGGTAGTGCTCAAAAAAAGTAGTGTAATCATTGCTAAAATTACAGTCATAAGTGTGTGTGCGCACGCGCGTGTGCGTTTAATCTGTGTATGTAATAAAATTTAATAGTGATGAGTTATAAAGTTATTTGATGTAACCTTAATTTTGTGGATATAAAACTGTCTAATGTTACTGTTACAGTTACAAAAATAAATATAATTTTAATATTTTCTACATTGACGTTCTATTAATGATAGTAACTGTAAATCGATCTTTCTCTAGTTCAAATCCAATGCAAGCATCCATCGACAAGTTAAATCGAAAATCTTACGTTGAATACTACGTTTTCAAAATAGCGAAGCGATTTTTCTATCCTAGCGCCGCCAACAGTACCCAGTAGATAATACTTACAGGCTTTGTACTTTGTCCCAGTCCCCAGCATTAGCTGCTCCTATGATGTCATCGAATGGTGACACCGGAGCCCCTGATGGTGACACCGGAGCCCCTGAAATACAACAGATTATCACGTCAATAATGTTCTACACACAAAGGGGAACAGTATTTCAAAACCTACGACATTCTTGTGACCTATCGCGGGCTATATGTTTCAAGCCATAATAGGTAACTGTGATGGATATCAGGTGGGCATACGGGACCCTTGGAGTCTTGGGGGGTCCAGTTGCCTGCGTCCATAGGTGAGAACCCTCTAGTATCACAGAGAAATAGAAATCACTGACGCATGAGACGTTACATCCCTTTTTTGGGTGATGGGTGCAACGGGATGCGACTTCAGTCGGAGGACTATAGTCGTGTTGCTGTTGTTATGGGCGGAGGTAACCACTTACTAGGTCTTCAGCTCGTCCCGTGAAGAAACCGTTTGTATACGTGCAATTTGCGTTGTTCGGTTTCTTTTCTAAATGTAGGCACATAAATTCACGACTTTATCCCCGAAGATGTTGCCAGAACCTTAAAAGGCCACATTTAATTATGAGTAATGAGCTCTTCCTTGCCATGTTTTCCTCGATCAACTTATATAACACTTTCTTATAATATATTATTTCTAAGGATCCTTATCAAACAGCCAGTATATACCAACGAAAATTATCAACAATCATCAGTCATCTTATTACTTTAAACGAGCAATTCTCGTATATATCATTATTTCATGTATCTCGGAAACGGCTCTAACGAAGGGGATGAAATTTTGTGTTTAGATAGGGTGGCTATTTAAGAGTACATATATAATGTATATCTTTAAAAACGAAATTTTTACGAAAAAACATTTTTATTTTAATAAATTATTAATTACAGCCTTCTAACCGCTTTTATACTGACATAAAATAACACCCGTCTCTCAGGTACTGTCAATAGATTTAACAATTTTATAAAGCATTTTAGACCACATTTTATGTTATAAAATTTAATTTAATAGTGGTCGGACGATATTTTTATTTTAACGAGCCTTGTTTTAGATGTCTTTTCGTAAATAAATCTAATATAATCTAATAATTTTAATCAAATAATTTTGGACCAAGCGGGTGCATAAAACAAATATTCAATTCATGTCTATGAATTTCTAGTTCTACGGCATGCCGGTTTCCTCACGAAATTTTCCTTGTTCGAGAACGTGGTATTGCGCACATACATTTTTCATGTAAAAAACTCATTGGTACATGGTTGGTTGAACCAGCGACATTCAGATTGAAAGTCGGCGTCTGTGCCCCTGCACCACCACGTTCCATCTTGAATATGGTACTGCGCAGCAATTAGCCCCAGTAAACGCTAACTACGCCTACAACTATTATTTAATAACCTTTAATAACTATTATTATTATTAATAACAATTATTTATTGCACGACTGTTTTATCAAAAGTTGATAGTATTTCAATTATTCAAATTGAATGATAATAATTAACATTACATAAGGGTCCAAAGTTGGCTCAAAGTATTGAAAATAAAATACCATAATTATTTACGCGTGTGTGTAAATAATAGCTTTACAAAAAAAAATAGCTTTCTACCTATTAAATAAAATATAGTTTTATAACGCCAAGTATAATATAGGCCAGGTATGTATTTTGGATAGGTATACATTTATGGTGCAGTAAAAAGGTTGGGGACGTAAGTTTTCAGGCTCTCGCCTGACCGAAGGATGCTCTGGGCACAGATAGCCATTTCTAGCACGTGCCAAGAAAATAAAGAGTTAATTTCAAGATATGTAAACAAGAAATTAAATATTATTTACAAGCAAAAAGTTTAAACGATGCAAATGAAGTATTGCGCAATCAAGTAAAAATAATCACTCTTATTATATATTGCACTTCATATAAAGGTTGGAACTCATTGCTACGCACGGACACAATATCTACCATAATTTGTTTGCCAATTTGCATCGTTCTGAACGTACAAATTGATATTCAGTGGTTATCATAACATTGACTGGAGCCACCCAGACAGTATTTTGTTTAATATTACTGTGTTTTACATTTAAATTGTGAATCTTAACAGAATATGTGAGATTATGTAAATAAAACTGGTATGAACATAACGACGAATGTGATCATCTTATCTCAATGTATTTGTTTATGTATCTGTATTAAATTTGTATCCACTTAGAGTACCTACTAACCTAGAATTAGTTTTCGAAAGACACACACTCAAATAATATCAAAATCAATCCAGGTGACGGTAAGAAAAGAGTAATACGCGTCTAACCGCACGCTTAAACAATTTTTTCTAGTAATTTGTTCTTGGCATCTACAAATACTTTTGGAACTGGAACTCAGCAATGGATAGCGATGAATGCTGAGGCTGATACATCCCCGGAAAAATCCTGACCCATCTCTTTGTTCATCCAAGAGATGGGACATAAAATATTCGACAATCAACCCAATGGGTCGTGAAGTCAGTTTTCTAATGAAAATCAAAGACGCAACTTATTTGAAAGATGCTAATTGAACTTTAACGGAGGTCAAGATCGGTTTGTAACATTGGTTGTAAATTATGTTATGTATTTCTAGTATTTTATGTCAAATAATATTTTGCAATCGAGTGAAAAAAACCTGTTGAGTGATTTATTTGCACGTAGGTGATTGCGGAAATACGAGTTGGTAGACTTAATCAATAATATTCGAGTGTATTTACCGAGCAATTCCATCTTCGAAGACATGGAAGTGACAATATACCTGATTAACTCATTAATTATAATAGGTATATTGTCACTTCTTCATTTGTCTTCGTCACTGGGAATTTACTACTAGTTAGTAGTAGTTTTTAATAAAGAACTATATATCGGAAGCAGCAAACTAAATTTTTAAAATCAATATAACATCTACGATGTTAAATAAAATCCATAAAACGTTAATATAATACAAAAACAATAAAAATAAGTTTACGTTTGCAAATGGAATTCAAAACGGGCTTGGACATAAAAAGACAATAATGCTATTTAAATTATAGTGTAACTTTTATATGAATAAAAAGACACCTACTATGCAAAATGATGAGCGAATTGACAGGTTTTTCAAGTACGACTTACAAACGGCAAATTAAACACTGTAGATACAAAACAGTCCCAAAATATTGATGTATTACGTCCTCTAAGTTTTCGCTATCACTATCGGTGTTAATTAAAAACTCACTTACCTTGGGTTGCCATTATTGCTAATACTATAAAAAACACAATCGTGGACATTTTTTACGTAAAACTATAAAAATTTAGTAATAAAATATCGTCCGATATGTTCGAATTTTCGCGATATAATGCTGCTTGAGATGTGATATGTCAGCTTATATCGAACGAATACTACTGGGTGAGTATAATTCTGTATGTTATCCCGAAAGAGGGTTTATTATACAGGTAAACGGATATTTAAAACGTTTCAAGATTGTCATTAATGGTTTTTTATAAATCTATTTTAACTTAATAATGATACAGACTTTATTAAGTCGAATATTTATTTAAGACAAGTAAGTTAATAAATGTGAACCGAACTGCTCCCGAACTACACTTTTTTTAGGAGCCAAATGTTTTCTAGAGTTGCAGGGGTATGTGTGTGTAAACGCTTTAGAAGCTTTATTTTGTTAAATGAAATTAATTGTTAAAAAAAAACTGGATACTCGAATAACAAATAATCCACAGCGCCGTATACATGTTATAATATATAATTTAGTTTAAATAAAATTTTACATACAATATATAATTCATACTTTCAGCCGTTAAAGGCTGAAAGTTATATAGATTTATAAAGCTATCTAAGCTTTTATTTTTCATGAAAATGGGTATTGCAAAATTTTATTTAGGTACATTCTTACGTGATATCGCCTTTTTGCCATAGCCGTTAGCCTGGCTATCCTGTTTAAAAAAAAAGTTATCCCATTTCGGGGTAACATAACATTAGCAACTCACCCTGTATGTTAGTCTGTAAACAATGGATATCTAATACTTTATGGGCTATCAGGGTATTGTCATGGGTCGCTTGCTGTTTATTCGGTTTATTTTGAACACTATGTCACGCAAAGGCAAATATTTGTGGGTTGTTCTTTTTCGTAATTTAGATGCAGATTTGGTTGAGGTAATTCACTGACCTCTTCTATCAGTTTTATTTATAATTGGTTGATAACAATACAGGTACAAACATATTTCACAAAATGTATAGTGAGCGTCATAAGTACATTAATACCTATAACTTTATAAGCACTTTTAGGAATTAGGAATATAACATAACCTTTTGTAGCGCATCAGGGATGTTTGCTGACTGCCATTTGCGCGTTACTGATGACTTTTATGCAATTATGCATGAAATAATCTCATCCCTGATTAGCCGCTTGCGTAGGACCATTCTGAACATTGTTGTCGAAAACATGTTTTCTTTATTCATGCGGCACTGGATGGCAGTAATTAAAACAAAAACTGAATTACTGCCTTCCAGTATTATTATTTTTTGTTTACTAGTTAGTTTGTCCTCCTTAGTTTGTCTAAATTGTCTATCTAAGTTTGTTGTCGACTGTGTATGCATTGTTATGCGTTTCGTTACCTTGATCATTTTTCGTGCATCGACATAAAACTTATGTTTTTCTTTTCAAACTTATAAATTCTCCGTGGGTTAGTAAGACCTAGCTATTTTTTTTTTGACTTCACGATACTATATATTATACTTAATTAGAATTACTTAAACAAGCTGATTTATTTATGTACCTTCGGAAAATACTGAACGAGTTTATTATCACTATACTAGTGAACTGCACGCGATTTCCCTTGCGTAGAGGGAGTGAAACTAGGGCAATTAGTACGAATAAGTATAATCCAAAAACCATATCTTCAATTTGCCGTCCTTCGTCATCTTTCTTATTAAATAAAATATTGCCACTATATACAATCAAGTTACTTATTATTGAACTTCACATTTATTTTACATTTACAACATATTTATGTGAAATACCAGTAGAGTATTTCCCGTAAATATTTTACAAAGTGAGGTTTACGGCAAATAGTAGCAAATTTGGAAATTTATTATCAAAATATGATATAATAATGATCTTTTATATTTGGGTACCAGTATCGATAAGTTTGGCGCCAAAAACATAAGACTACAGATAATAAACCAAGTGACATTGACAATCATACTGACGATGACATTCTCATTGGCGCTATTATTATTATATAAATTCTAAAAATATTTAGAGAAATAATATTGAGCATAAATTTTAGCACTTAAATTGAGTACTAATTTTATCCTCCTCTTGAAGCCATTAGCTTAATTTGTTATATTTATATCCAACCACATACACATATACTTAAATTTCATAACGAAGTGTTGGTGTATCTTGTCTACTCTCAAGTTGGCAGCTAACGCTTTTGTCTCTTGAAATTATTGAATTTTAAATAAAAGTAATTTATTTTGCAAAAGAAAAGGAAAATGAGACTTTAGTTAGTTAACTTAGAAAATCAGACAATATACCAAATAATTTTCATATGCCGAATGTGCTAGATATTGCCACGACTGTACTGCATGATATCAAAATGATTTTACCAAAACCTAAGTTTTCTGGTAACAGAAAGAGAAAACAATATATACCACTTTGAAATTGATCTTTCTAATATTAATTTACGTTAATTTCATATTTGTTTCTGTGATTCACTGTTACCCATTCTCTTCGTAATTCGTCGTTCATTCTTCATTCATTCTAATCGTAAGCTTGGTGTCATAAATAAAATATTTTTCTTTGTTAAATTTATTTATTTACAACTTAAAAACCTGTTGTTCTCCGTTTTTGTTTATTTTAAAGATTGTCTCCTGCGTCGGTTTTCCATCAACTATGCTCGATCGGCTTGAAATCATCGAGGCTTGGAAGTTTGTACCTTCTTGTGGCTCCTTGGTGTCTATTGCACTTTGTATCTGCATAAGACAACAAAAAGTTAAAAAAAAAAAAGTATCATGTTTATTTTACACATACATAATTAAAAAAAAATTTTGGAAACGAGCTGTAGGCCCACCTGTTATTAAGTGGTCACCACAGCCCACAGTGGTCAAGTTTAAAAATAGATTTCCTCACAATTTTGAAAGATTGGTATTGCTTACATAAATATTTTTAATGAATAACTCTTTGATTTCCGGATTTGAACCAGCGACCCTCGGATAGAAAGTTTTCATATGCACTCAGTATATACTCTCAGTAGGTATAATTTTCATATCTTTTCATGAAATAATTTGACGGAAGAAGTTTAGGTATTATTTTCAAATTTTTCATTACATAAAATATTCAAAGTTGGTTAACATTTTGGCGTGAAAGACAACAAATGGTGGAAAACCCACCTTGGTGTTTTCTGCATTTTGTTGTGGTTATACAGACTCATACAATTTTGCAAAAGAATTAGAATGATAAAAAAATCACTTCCACATCCATTTAGGTGATTATTTGCAAACCAAGAGCCAATGCAAAAGAGGCGGTTATTAATACCTTTGATCTAATATTCGCCGTCATGGCCGTCGGATCAAACACTCTTGCGGGAAAGAATGTATCAGCACGATATAAACTGAAACAGACAAGCGACTGATTTCCAAATTTGAAAAACGTGACTTTTTTGTTTTTTTTTTTTTTATATGAATGAGTGACGGAACGAGCTGACGGCCCAAATGATGGTAAGTGTTGACCCTCGCCCATGACAACAGTAATGCGTGGGATATGAGATCCTAATCTTTACTAAGTCGCATTCGTCCTGCTACGTCCATCACCCGAGACGGGGACGATAGGTCTCCTGCGCATGTGTTATTTAAAAATTTAAAAAAGGTCCCTCCGAATCTTTATACCACTGGCTAATAAAAAGTAACAGGAAATCACAATACGCAATTTCGTTTATTTTGTTGACATATTTTTTTCCAATTATTTGGATTTAACAACCAAACTTTAGAACCGATTTTGATAAAAATTCTATGGGACCAATCTTAAAGCATATCCTTACAAATAAACAGAAATCTAAATCGGTTGATAAATGACGTAGAACTGGAGTAACAAACATAAAAAAAATACAAGAAAATTGATAACACATGGAAAGTTGCTTAAGAATGTCAACGTAAGGTATTTTTAAAATAAATTATAATATTAGCGATACGAACGAAGGTGACTCGTAGTATTATTAAAGGACAAACCTTACCAAACTGTGCCAATGCGGTTTCACACACGTAAAATCCATGGTACCTACTATAATGTAGATAAAGTACGTCTGGCCTGTGACGTCTGTACCTCAAACGTCAGAGTACATTGATAAATTCTAGATCTTCTTGTGAGTACTAGTTTCATATGAGTAGCCAACTCTGCGGACCGAATCTTTAAACCACCCGAAGGGTTGTCTTATTGGTTCCCACTGCTCTTGTCCGTAGATGAATACTCCAAAGTTCCTACACGTACCCCCTAGGTAGTTCTAAAGAGCAACAAAAAGTAGCAGTAGAACTTGTGCACAGGTCACCTGAAGAAGTAGCCTCCACGCCTTGTAATCTGCCGCCAAGCAATGGCGCACTCGCACTGCTGCGTTCCGATAAATGGGTTTGGGCGCCGGTGAAATCACATGCGCATGAGACGTAATATCCCGTCTCGGGTGACGGGCGCAACGGGGTGCGACTTGAGTCTTCTTATACTTCGGTCTACCTAAGTTGTGTTGCTGATGTTATGGGCGGAGGTAACCACTTAACATCAGATGGGCCTTCAGATCGTCCCGTCGCATCTGCCACATCAAAAAATCTAGTACCGACTTATAGTGAGTGCCCTCCAAATCATGGATTAGTATTTCTTACATTGCATGGCTTCTTGACACATCGTAGATAAATAAAAAATATTTAATTGGACCATAAGCTTATCCTAGACCTGTAAAAGTTAAGATTCGTTAAGTTGTTAAGTTGGTTTAGCGAGTGATACACACAGAAATACAAAAAGATAAAGTTTGCTATTTTTATTTCTTGTAATGGTTTAATTTATGTTATCATACAAAACAGAGAGAGAGTTTTAACTCAAGGCTAAAACTATTTGAATACTTACTTATCAAAGAACGGCAACCCTAAAAAAAAATACTCATTAATATCTCATTGGCGTAGTGAATTTAGAAATCGGCTGAAATCGGCTTTCGTCGCCTGTGCGGACCAAACCTTCCATAAATCTGACTGATATGTCATATGCATCTGTCAGGAGGACAGGAGAGCTACATGTTCCTAATAGCCCATGATCTAGCTGCAAAATTACTATGTTCAACAAGTTTTAATCGAAATATAATACATTTTAATATAAAAAAAAAAATATGGTAAAAATATGTTCATATTTTTACCTAGGTGCCTTTTATGTGGCTGATGGTATTTTTTAAATTAAAATAATAAACAGTTTTTTTATTCCGGGAAAAATCGTTCACTGGATTTTGAAATAAATTATATTTACAGTGCATTCACATTTTTTTTGATGCGACCATCAATTACGATGAGACCACCTGATGGTAAGTGGTTACTGTTGCCCATAAACAGCAAGCTGACTCCGATCTTTCCCCTACCGAGGAGGATTTAAGTCGTATCTCGTTGCCCCTGTCACTCTGGGACGGGAATGTAAGTCTGTGCATAGTAATCGCATTAGACGTAATGCGATTACTATGCACAGACTATAGAATCAGAAATTTTAATCTTTACTCGTAATTCCTATTAGGCCATCATTGTAGATAAGCCCCTATTATGATAGTAACATAACATAACATTACCTTGAGGTACACCTCCCACACAGCACCCAAAAGCAATAAACAGAAGAACACTTGTTATTTTCATCATTCTGTCTGATATTACAATGAAAACCTCTGAAACCGAACCACCGATTAACACTGAACGTTTTTCGGCTTTCAATAGGTATATATGTGAAAAAGGATAATTTATAAACCTTGACAAAAGACATTGTGCCCATGTATATCGCACAATACCTCTATAATTAATATTCATGTGGGGGAAGCTCGGCAAAAATGACCTATTTTCGGAAAACTGTTATTTTATGGAAGTTTTTAGGGCACCTTTAATGGGATCTTTTGAACTAGAAGCCATATCTGGCTGAATTTTTATGTTACTATAGCGCATATTAAAATATACTAAGTATACAAAATATCAATATCTAAAAATGGAGGAGGGGCTTAACAGTTTTTTTACCTTTAACATACAAACCTATTACAAAAACTAGAAGACAAGTGTGCACCTCGCAAATGGGCCACTTAATTTAGGTGCATTCACACAATTTGCCTTCAGTCACAATTGGATTGGAGTATGTAAACCAGGTCAACTGCAATTCAGGACCAATAATTGTTATCTTTTACGCTAGTGTACGTACGAGTATATATTTTTAGATATTGTATATGTGTTTATATGTAGTGAAATGTAAACCTTTATTTGCCAATGTTTTTGCTAAAATGTTACTTAAACTATTAAATATTTCCTACAATTTAAATCAATGCGTACGACCTTCAAACTTGCTGTGATTATAATGCTAACTCTGTAGTAGATCAAATATAAAACCAGCTAAGTTTGAGTCGAGCACGTACTAAACATGAAAGGTGAATGAAAGAAAATACGTACATTTTAAACTGAGTAGAGTTGGTCTAGTCTCCTCATTACTCACTGCGTACCATGAAAAGTAGAATCCATTATTATGACTCATTATTTTCTAGGGTGATTCTCACTAACGAATAAGGTACTATCAAAGCTCAGAATAAATTGTTTAAAGAATACTTTAACAGACTTAGGGTCAATTTTACTAAACGTAAGTACATATTATTCTCTTAATAAATCGCCAGTGACTCAAGAATAAATCAATTTCACGTCTGACCATCTACAATTTTAATAATTACCTGATTTAAAAATCATAGAAATCGGAAATTTTTTCATAAGGCCAACTCATAGAAATTACAATAAGAAAGTCCACCCAAGAAAGAGGGCGGGCGTAAAACGAGGCATGATGAAAGTATTGAAGTCAGGTTTCAGAAAATTAATGTTTAAGATTCAGTCTGCTTTGATCGCTCTGTCACGGATGAGCTCGCTCATTCAATCACTATTAAAATATTATCATGTACAACGAAATATCTTATTTCATTACTACGAGTGGAGCACGAGCACAATAATGAGACGCATTATCTTTTGATGGTTAGATTTAAAACAAAGCTTCCACTAGGATGTTTTGCTAGAAGTAAAATTTTAGGCGCTAAAATTGTTTATTAACTGACAGAATAAGCTAAAGGCCCACTTGATGTGAAGTGGTTAGCTCCGTCCACAATAACAGCAATACGACTTAGGTTCTGCCCGACTGAAATATAAGAAGGTCTAAGTCTCACCCTGTTGCGCCGATCACCCGAGACAGCACTGCGAGTGCACCACTGCTTCGCGGCAGATTACCAGGCGTGGTGGGCAGTACTTCTCCGGGCGACTTTGCGTAAGTTCTACTGCTACTTTTTGTTGTTCCATTACATTGTGTAGGGATTCTAAAGGTAACTACGGACGCGAGCTAAGAGCTCCCCCACACTAGGTTGCTCACGAGCGTCGACTTTTGCCTTTGACTTTTGACTTTCCTGGCGTCCGAGCAGCATTGACGCTGTTTATACTTTAAATCAAGCTATCCAAAGTCCAAAAAGAAGAACAACAAAATACTGATGTATACTGATGAAATGCTGATGATTGCCGACAGCAATAACCAATTTAGAACTGTTAGATTTCAAACGAAAAATTAAAAAGTTATTTGAATTGCATTCCACAGCAATCGAGTTTATGATAATGCATTCAGCTGAATATTTCTTTTAGCTGCAAAATTAGATTGCAGCAAGTGAAATGATTTTCATATTCCCAGTTTAATTTATTATTCTAGTAGGTACATATATTTATTTATTTCGCGTATCTCGGAAACCGTTCTAACGATTTGGATGAAATTTTGTGTTTAGATAGGGTTTTGCTTTACCTATTATAATTGTAAAATTGTTATATTATAATTGTAAAAATAGTCTACTGTATTTCTTGTAAAAATGATTTTTTTATACAAAAAACCATTTTACACAGAAAAACCGTGCGAAGCTCGGTCGCCCAGCTACTGCATAATAAGTTACTATGTTATCATTTTAATTTATATTTTTAAAGTAACTTTTTATTTTTGATACTAGTATTAAGTTCCAAAAATGACGTTAAATGTATATAAGATCCACTGTTGGTCAATTAAATGAAGTCTGAAAAATGTAATTGTAACAACTCTGTATTTAATACACTGAAAAATTTGCCAATTAGTCACCGATACCGAATAACATTATTCATAATGCTCATTTCTAGGAAAAGATCGTCGTCGTGGAAATTTACAAGGTCTATTGTTTTAATCTAGAGCTGTCACAAGTAGGTACAAAGATACAGCAAATGAAGGTCAAAAACATTTGTGCTTCTTTGTTTTCGCATGCAAAGCGGCTAAATGGCTTCGTTTGATCAGCTTGATAATAAACCGGCTACCTTTAATTTGGGCTGGCTTAATGCTCTGCAAAGGGATATTACCAGGTAAAAAAACCGGCCAAATGCGAGTGCGAGTTTGTGATGTTACTATATACTCGCGGATTTCAGATTTATTTCTTTAGTTTTGTTACATATTGTATATTTCGGTAATAATAGCGTCGGAGCTCAAAGTTGGTCAAATGGAAAAGAGGACCCGGTCTCTTTTCTTTTTTTAATGGACGACAAGTTGTTGACCGCAGATAGCCTGGACAACTTTACCCCGGCTTTTGGTGAGAACAGACTGCTCTCCACCGATTTACCTACCTCTACCGACGCCTCGGCTTGGCTCGCTGCTACTGATCGGGACATTTTAACTAAATCTCGCCCAGGGGGAGCCGACAAAGAGATTCTTCGACCCCGTCGGCGGGGTCTGCACAATGGTGGAGTGTTTACTCTGACCTGACTGGATGGTAAGAAGACCTTCGGATGGTTGGAGTCTCGTCATCGGGATCACCTCCAACCATCTGAAGACGATTTGCTCAAAGGCTCTAACGGATAGTTGGGTATCGTAGAGATAAGGGAATTCGGATAGGGCTTGATCGATTCAATGTACTTGATATGAGTGTCTACATGAAGAAAACGTTTCCGTACGTATCAAATTCCGCACGTGCTTAGGGACCCCGTCGTATCAAAACCTGCCTTTTATAGAACCTGTGCAGCGCTGCCACGCGGCAACTGCTTGAACTACGTATCTGAGATTAAATTCTCCATAGAATAGATTATCTTTACTAGATTTAGTTCAACCAATTTGAGATAGATGGCGCGGTTGAACAATAATTATTATTAATAGCCAAGTTCGTCCTGTCAGGCATATTTTTGCCAGTGCTCTTCTATTGTTTTAGTTTCTAACCAGTACCGCTGTGGAACCCGTTGTCATAGCCTACAATTCGGCTAAATTTTACAGGTCTTCATGAATCAGATAATTCCACATAATTATCTAGGAAGCGTATCTTTGCTCGTTTACTATAGTAGGTATAGAAGTTTGAGATCACCTGCTCAATGCGAAAACTCCACCACTCCACCGGACATTTGCCGCCAAAACACTATCTGCATCAGTATACTTAACAAGTATTCTTATTGATTCCGCAGTCTGAGTGTACCATACATTCTGTACATACTGATACCGCTGCTGTGGCTATGGAACGTTATGCATTCTACCAGTAACGTCGCAGGGAAAGGACGATGTATGCATGAAACTTTAAATATAAACTACCAGTGATTGATTTTTTTTTACTGCAATATGATATATTTGTCGATGCGCTTTTTTTATGTGAATAAGTGATGGAATGATTTGAGGTCCCACCTGGTAGTAAGTGGTCATCCCCGCCCATGACAACAGTAATGTGACTCAGTATAAAATTTGGATCTTACATCACACGAGATGGGGATGATACATCAGATGCGCATGTTATTTCACCGGCACCCACACCCTTCCACTGGAATACAAAAATGCGAGCACTACTGCTTGGCGACAGCCAGGGGAACATGTAGGGAATCAAAGGGTACACACTTACAGCTTATTCCCCAAGTACTCAAGATTATTTTCCAAACTGCTCCACAAAGGAGTAGGATGCAACTTAAATGCAATATTTTTAAATAAAAATTTATAATATTTTATTTTTTGGAGTAGTTTGAGAATCAATGTATGGGATCTTTATCTTTTTAGAACAATATCTTTAGAACAATGTCTTATCTTTTTAGAATAGAATGGAGTACTTTAGGAATAATCCCACCTACGGACGCTAGAAACTGGATCCCCCAAATTGGATTGATGTTTTTGTCGTTAGCTATTATACATTATATTTATACATTTATACATCCGAAAATTGATACCGTATTTATAAAACGTTTACTGATAGCGTTTATTAAGCATTGCTAATCACGTAGATAACCTTACGCCTGAATAATGAAATGCCACTCAAAGGCTTAATCCGTAAAAATCACAGAAGTGTTTAAAGTTACACAACAAAGTAACTGAAAACTCACGAATATTAGCTCGGCATAAGAATTTAAACAGATAAAAATATTGTGAGTTTATTTATGTTTAGATAATATTTTCGACAGTAAATATAAGACATAAATCTCATTAATCGAATAAACCGGACGGGCATGTGCGAGTCAGACTGGCGCATGTACAGATCCGTACCATTATCTATAACAATAATAATAAAATACAAGTGGCGCCATCTAGTTTCATCATATGTATGTATTCATATTCAACTATATCTTAAACATCACGTTTTTAAATATTTATTTTATTCTGTTTTTTAGTATTTGTTGTTATAGCGCCCACAGAAATATATCATTTGTGGAAATTCAACTCTCTTACTATCACTTTATATTGGTAGGTTATACAAATTAATAACACGTTGGTTTCCATACACTTATTAGATAATAATAGTAATAATAATATTTTATTGGAACAAAAACAGGTTAACATGGTACAATTTAAAACGATATGTAGATATGCAGTATTACTTGAGTATCTGGGATACGGATATCGGATACTTACATCGTGATGCCAGCGCCATGCCACTCCAGATACTTTGTCCTAAACTGCGTGTCTATGTTATAGTCTATGGGTTTCATTAAAACTTAAGATTAACTTTAGAGAAAACCTTATAAATTGTTAGGATTTAAGTTAAAAAATACTTGAAATCTGAGGAAATTATAAGTAAAAGAAAAACACTTTTTTATAAATATAATGACAAATTAAACAAGGCTAAATATTTAACTGAAATGAAATGAAAACTGACTGTCACACGGGGCAAAATATGATAAACGGAAATTCGTAAATCTGTAATCTGTGCCACTGTCACTCATCAATGCATCAGAATACCGACATATCCGAGTTATCTATAATATAACTGATTACAAAACCATTTTGTAGCTCACTTCTTTAACTTTTCCACCTGAGTTTTCCACTTGAGAGCCCGTCACTATAGTCCTCCCTGCGCTGCTGAACGCTACTTGTGATACGGAGCTGCTGGAAGATGATGATGATACTGCATTGGAATTCGCACCCGTTGGTGGTACGTATGTCCGTAAACTTTTAACATACAGCGGGCCACCAATATTGCCAAACTGTAAAAACATGAATAAGATTTTTTTAAATAACCATGGCAATTCCACACCGTGACACCTAGCCCCAAAGTTATCTTAATAATAATAATAAATCCACAAATTAACATTCATTCAACTTCAGAAAGCTACTATCCTTAACATTTGCCGCTTAGTCCGAAATTTTTTTTGTTTGAATCATTCACAAGGTCAGTTACATTCTCACGCATCATTTCATCCCATTCATAAGACTGCTTGGGTCTTACTCCGCAGTCGGTGCTATAATATTTTGTAGTGAAAAAGGTATTAAAAATGTAATAAAAAAATAAATAAAGTGAAATAATAATTACATAATAATAAGTTATTTGGAACAAAATAACAATGAAAAACACAAATTATTATGAATAACGGATCACCGTTATACATAATAATTTGTGTTATATAATACATAATAATTTGTGTCCTGCAGGTTAATACCTGCAGGAGTAAATACTGTGTCGCAAGCACAGATATTATAATATAATACTTTACAAGAAGTCGCAAGTATCAACGCCCTCCTCCGAATACAGTTATTTGTGTATATACTATAGAATATACTTATATTGTACTATAGAAACCAGATTACGTATAGAATAGTAAGTTTTTTTTCATTACGTTCATCATATTTTAACACTTATAGCAGTGTCAGTCCAGTCAGTCCTGGATGAGATCCTCCACCACCGGACATTTGCCGCCAAAATACTGTCTTCATCAGTATACTTAACAAGTATTCTTATTGATTCCGCAGTCTGAGTGTACCATACATACTGTACCTACTCATTTGCGATGCGATTCAATATATAAAAATATTGTGAGTTTATCAATGTTTAGATAATATTTTCGACAGTAAATATCAGATAAAAATCTCATTAATCGAAAAAACCGGCCAAGTGCGAGGCAGACTCGCGCATATAGAGTTCCGTAATATTATCTAAAATAATAATAAAATACAAGTGGCGCCATCTAGTTTCTTCATATGGAACTATATCCCAAAAAAACACGTTTTTGTAAAAGAGCCCCCTTAAATATTTACTTTATTCTGTTTTTTAGTATTTGTTGTTATATCGGCAACAGAAATACATCACCTGTGAAAATTTCAAATCTCTAACTATCAATTTATATTGGTAGTTTAAACAAATTAATAACGAATTTGTTTCCATACACTTATTAGATATGCAGTATTACTTGAGTATCTGGGATACGGATATCGCATACTTACGAGTACATCGTGATGCCAGCGCCATGCTACTCCAGATATTTTGTCCTAAACTGCGTGTCTATGTTATAGTCTATGGGTTTCATTAAAACTTGAGATTAACTTTAGAGAAAACCTTATAAACTGTTAGAATTAAAGTTAATAAAATACTTGAAACCTGAGGAAATTATACGTAAAAGAAAAACACTTTTTTATAAATATAATGAGAAATTAAACACGGCTAAATATTTAACTGAAATGAAATGAAAAATGAGTTATGTCACACGGGGCAAAATATGATAAATGGCAATCCGCAAATCTGTAATCTGTGCCACTGTCACTCATCAATGCATCAGAATACCGACGTATCCGAGTTAACTATAATATAACTGATTACAAAACCGTTTTGTAGCTCACTTCTTTAACTTTTCCACCTGAGTTTTCCACTTGAGAGCCCGTCACTATAGTCCTCCCTGCGCTGCTGAACGCTACTTGTGATACGGAGCTGCTGGAAGATGATGATGATACTGCATTGGAATTCGCACCCGTTGGTGATACGTATGTCCGTAAACTTTTAACGTACAGCGGGCCACCAATATTGCCAAACTGAAAAACATGAATAAGAAATTTTTATTAATAACCTTTCGTATTAAAACGTTCGCTACTTTAATTGGCTCAGTTGTCCTTTGACAAGTCCCGAATTCGGTTCCCAGCGTCGGCAAACATTAATTTGATGAGCATGGACAGAAACAACATACAGTTCTGTCCATAAAATAAGTCTATGCGATTTGGTGGCGCCGGGTTAAAGAAGTCAAAAGTCAAACAAACCCACACTGATGAGTGATGTGTTCAAGACGTTTTCTAAACGGTGAAGGAAAACAGGTTACTGTCGCAGTTATGCGAGATACACACCTGGAATCTGCCGCCAAGCAGTAGTGTTTGCATTACTGTGTTCCGGTGGAAGGGTGTGGCTGCCGGTGAAATCACATGCGCATGAGACGTATCATCCCCGTCTCGGGTGATGGACGCAGCAGGGTGAATGCGACTCAGTAAAGATTTGTTTCTCATACTGAGTCGCACGCATTAATGTTGTCATGGGCGAGGGTCACCACTTACCATCAGGTGGGCCCTCAGCTCGTTCAATCGTTCATTCGTTCAATAAAAAAATAAAATATATATATATATATACCAATACAGATTGAGCTCCCCTATAAGAATGTGTAAAGTATTTACGTACGATTAGCACTGGCCTCGTCTCAGGAATTCTCATTTGCTTTGGTCTACGTACATAAAACATTGACTGAAACAAAAAGTGCGATTTGAACTCGCTGATCAAGATTCACCACCCATTTTCTTTTATTTACGGTTAGGAAATAACAATGATTGCGGAACCATCAAAGTATTCAATAAAGCTTTTGGCGGAGACGTTAGCATATCAAAACCTTTTTATTTTTTCATAATTTTAGCTTTTTTAACTTATACAGTAAAAGTTCAGTACAGAATTCTAGTTGCTCGCGTCCGTAGGTGTGTACCCTTTGATTCCCTACACGTACCCCCTGGGTGGTGCTAAAGGAGCAACCAAAAGCAACTTGGGTCTTCTACTACTTCGGTCGGGGGGGCCCAAGTATTGCAAGTGTTATGGGCGGGGTTAACCACCTAACATGAGGTGGGCTTTTGGCTCGATCCGTCACTTTAAGAACATAAAAAAAAAAATTAACTTGGCAATTTAATAACACTGAAAGAAAACATCATGCAGAACAAAAAATCGAAGCTTTGTGATATCTGTCATTATGTTTAAGCTATCGCTGACTATTCGCTAGTTGGCCGTTGTTATGAACTAAACATTAAAATCTGATACAGAATGTGATACCACATTCTGTATCCACCATTTTCATTGATATACATAATTGAATAAACATATGTACGTACTCTTCTTTCAGGTGTTGGGAGCGGCCTAATAAAAGGATAAGCTATTTGTCCATTTAGAGGAAAAGGTGTCTGAAATAAAAAAATCGGATAAATGTGATTTGAACTCGCTCACTCAGGGTTCATTTTATTTATATTTATGGTTAAAAAAAACCATAAGAGCATGCACTTTTAAAAGCGAAAGAAAATTTTGCATGCCAAATATCTACCTTAGTCTGCTAAGGTAACTCTAAAATTCGCTTGTCCTACCTATCCTAGATTACGGGGATTTATCTTAGCCCGACGCTAGGATTACAATATTAATTGGATAAACTGGAACAGCTGTTGAACCTTCGCACTAGATGGGTTGGGTTACGTAAAAACCACCATATATTTCAGTATCACTCTCAGTTAAAGTGGCTTAAGATCCAGTATCAGAATACACCCATTTTATATCTTGTATCTAACATTCATAACAAACCATGTTCCCTAAACCACCTCAAAGACCTTTTCCCTCTCTTTTCTTCGCTTGGACGTCCTCGAAGTTCTCTCAACCTCTGACTTCTGACCACAGAACATAAAACCTTCCTTTTTCACAAACTCCTTTATTATTGCCATCCGACTGTGGAAATATATCCCGGTGGATATACGGTAAGACCCGTCAATGGGTATTTTCAAATCCAAACAATACTCTCATTACCTTACTATACAGGCTACTATGTGTATGTGTAATACTTCTTGTTCATCTAAAGATTGTCTGTAACAGATCGCTTTATATAATAACTATAAGACCGCCCATTGTGTCACCTTTTTATTAATTAAGACTTCTAGTTCTAAGCTATTGTTATCTTTTTGCTGTGCAATAAAGTGTTATCTATCTATCTATATTTATCTAAAAATATATATTATTTTGTCATTAGGTTTATATAGGATATATTTTGTTATTATCTCTGTTACTTATTGTTTTTTAAGCATTACCACATATCTTCGTATTAGTTTGGGTGTTAAATCAAAATAACTGAAAAAAATATATCATCCATGTAAACGAAATTGCGTATATTGCTACTTTGAAAATATTTAAGACGGTTTTTTTTCTATTTTTATATCAGTTACTATTAGATAAATTATAATAATTATTCTTGAATATCTTGGATATATATGCTACGGGAACTAGATAACTGAATACTTACCCCCTCAACCCCAAAGGTGTAATTAAGCAAATTAATAGGCACATCGCCTAACGGCAGCATATTGCACCTATTGCAGTGAAAGCCACGTTGCATGGGATGAACTACGCTACTTACTCATACCAAGAGTGCGTAGGGGCACCAGATTGGATAGACCAACCGCATCTCATTTCGTCATTTTAAGCAACAGGATATATACAATAATTAAAGTAAATTGGTTCTTGTAATTAGTTCGTCTTTGTGTGTTTTCATGAATGTTGAAAATCCATCTTTGAAAAAAATGTCAAGGCACATATAAATTAAATGTATATTTCATTAAATATGTTATTCAGATATCTGTTAATAAAAAGTGTTTATTACGGCAATCAATATTATTTTGAATAGTTATTTACAGAACAAGCATAATATTATAAACTAATAATAATAAAACCTATAAACATACTTACATGGTTATTATTGTGTGTTTGGAAATGTGACTATAACAAAATAGAAACATATTGACATAATTTTTATTCGTGCTTATTAAAAACATATAATATTGCTAATACATACATTAATACTTTAATTCATAATTATTATATTAATAGGTATAATATTGTTCGTAAAAGGTGAAAAAGCGGAATTAATAAATCGTACTTTTTCGTGTATCTTATATTGTCATATCAAAATTAATGGGCATTAGTTACACCTACTACTAGAGCCTATATCAGATACTACATCCTTCGAAATATGAAATGTTTTATTTAAAAAATATTTAGTAAAGCAATCCAAATTTAAATAAGAATAGTTATCAACATTACACTAGGTATAACTACCACGGCTTTCAACAACAAATTGCTATAATATTTAAGAGAAAGCTTCTTCAAAAAAACAAATTAATCCCTGGGACCTCAGTCTCATCAGGTGATTCGTAGACGCAGAATATCTAATTCTCTAAACGCCAACTTCTCAATTTAATATATCTCAATTTCAAATACAACTTTTGTTCAATAATTCATTATACTTTTTCATATTAAGCGCACGGGGGTATTTTATGTAAAAGGCACTATCCCTTTTCACAGAATACCTCACAGTATCTCCTTCTCTGAGTCCACGCGCTATGTGCCTGTAATTTTTATTCTTGACGAAATCTTATGTCAAGCCAAAATCTTGCAGGTTAATACGGTAACTTATAGGTTTTTTCACGTATTATTATTTGGTAATATCTCTACAAGTATACGGTCAGTGTAATTTGTGCTATAAAACATTGTTTCTTGCCAAACTAAATGATTTTAAGCAACGTTCCTATAGGTATTAAATCACCCCCACAAGTTCTTGACAGACAGTCGGACAACGAAATGTTCCGAAACGAGGAGGGTTCCAGAGATACGGAACCCTAAAAAACAATAAATAAAATATTATTGGCTTACTTCTTTGATGGACCAAATGTCCATTGGAATCCAGAAACAAATCCGTTGCGCCTTCGCCGTTCGAGTTGATGAAAGAGCTAGCTGCTAATCCTGAATAACTGCCCCCTGGTAGAGGATTCTGAATGGCATTAAGCGTTGAGGAGTACAAAGGGGATTGTTGATAGTTTGGGTAATATTGATTTACTGGTTGACTTCCTGTTTGAATTCCTGTATAAACTAGAAGGGGAGGAGGTGGTGGCAATGAAGGCGGTTGAGGGAAGCCAGGAGGCAGTGACGGTGGTGGAGGTAATGTCAGAGCTGGTACGTACTGCAAAAAATGTGTACCTAGTGACAAAGACGAACTAATTTATGTTTGTGTTTTCGTTGTGTCAGCGTTGTTTAAACATTTACCTCGTAACTGTAACAAGAAGCACGAATAAGTAATGTTATCGAAATTAAACTAAATCTTATCTTGTCACTTAAATTGTTTAGTAATAATTGGCTCACCCTGTAAAGCCTCCGGGAGGGGGTGGTATACCTGAAAAAAAGGCCCTTGTGAAGATAAGCATGTACGTACTGAATAGTAAGTGGTTTCAATGAATATTATTGAACCCACTTTATATAACTTTTGTGTTATAAATAAAATTTTCTCATTGCTGCTCAATTTACACATCAACCGTTACATCGATAAGGTTTCTTCTTCTTGATCTCCATAATACAAACATTTGTTTATTTATTTTTTGACCACAAGGTTATAAATCTAATTGTTACGTTACAAATAAGTGTTATAAATAATATTACCAAATTTATCATGATAATATCCATATTTGGCTCTTGTAATGAAATTACTTTTTGGCAATAAAAATTTATTTATTTATATAAATAAAAATCAATTACTGAATGTAAGTAAGCGCATCACTTCAAAACGGCTGCAACTAAATAGTATGAAATTACATGTACTTAATGTAGTATGAAATTACAGGTACTTAAGGCATTACATCCCCGTCTTAGTGTGACGGGCGCAGCATAATGCGACGTGGATCTTCTCATACTTTAATAACAGAAGACCTGAGTCGTATTGATGTTGTCTATAGGCGGTGGTAACCACTTAAACATCAGGTGGGCCACCAACTCATCCCGTCAATTAGTTATATAAAAAAAATCAAGGAAACGATCGAAATCACTCAAGTAAAATCCCGTGGCTAGTGGTGGCGGAGATGGTGGTGGTAATTGGGAATAGACCTTTCTTACATGACAATCGAAAAAAAATGTTGTTAAAATCTTAGCTCTTGTTTTTTTGCGGCCTCGTGAAAAACATCATTTTTAGAGAAAATTTATTAACTTACCCTCTGAAAATGTAAGTAAAGTCACTGCAATAAGGATAATCGAGATAGGCGTCATTCTAAGCGAATTTATATAATCAATAAACCAGTGTGTTGTTCACGTATTGTAGCTTCTAAATGCACAAGTTACACTGCGACTGAAACACACAACAATCGTATAAGTATTTTCATTGCTTTGGTTCTGAACATAACCAGCTGAACATTAGTCGCCAGGGGCGTAATAATAACGTAGAAAACTTATTAAAACTACCTGTTTCCCACAACTTCGTCCGCGTAAAATTTAACATTTTATTGCGCGGTACCCTAATTTTTTTTTTTAATAATAGTAGCCTACCAGTGAGTCCCGTCCTAAAGCGGTCCAGCTTATTCGGAGATTAGCCGAAACAAACAGACAGATAAAACATTTCAACAATTGCATTTTTGTTACATGTAGCGTATATAATTTCCGATGCATTTGGTAAAAAGACGAAAAATTAAATTTTATTTATTTGAATAGTTTGTGTAAATTCGTCTCTGTAAACGTGAACGGACTACTCACTTACATTTGATAAAACGCATTTCATTTATTTTAAGAGGTTAATAAACATGACTGAATTGTTACAACATGAATGTTGTATCTGTACTGAGAATTATCCAATGCTTTTAAAGCTTTCTTTTTATTAATGTTTTAATGATTTATACGTGGTCTGCAGTTATCGCAGCGAAGTTAACACAAAACGTGTGTTAAAACGTGACCTCGGTTTTATTAGAACACGAAGCCTATGTTTTATTATAATTTATAGCTATTAAATACTTATATATGATAATAAAACAATGTTTGACACTAAATGTTTTACACTACGTTAAAATGATTCAACCCGAACGACAATGTAACTATGTATTGTATTATACATAATTTTACCATGAGTATAATATCAGATGGGACTTTCTATCGACACCATCTCAGGAATTACCCTCTATAAAAAATATTATTCCTTATTTTGAATCATTCATTTTAAAAATCATCGATTGCCAAATGTACTTTTATCAAATGCCAAATGTACAATACTTTCATCAAATGCCAAATGTACTTTTATCAAATGCCAAATGTACTTTTATCAAATGCCAAATGTACTTTCATCAAATGCCAAATGTACTTTTATCAAATGCCAAATGTACTTTTATCAAATGCCAAATGTACTTTTATCAAATGCCAAATGTACTTTCATCAAATGCCAAATGAAAAATAATGGAAGATGGTGTCGCTTCTATTTAATAACCTCCAAGAAAATGTTTAAAATATTACCTTACTAAACCTTATTGAGAAAAGGATTTCTTAATTCTTTATAACTATATTTATGACTAACTGTACCCACAACATCGCGATTATAACTACGAATAAAGAACACGTAAAAGCAATGGTGCTAGCTATTGTTTTTATGTGATTTTCAATGGCAAATTCATCACCACAGCTCATAGAAACAATCTACTCCTAAACTAAATTATAAAGCTTATTTTTTTATAACAAAAGTAAAACCAACTAACATATTTTATTACATAAGAATGTTTTGTTTAGAAGTTATGACGGGTATAAAAATGCTAAAAATGTACTGGTACAGTATTAGGTATAATATATGTGCTAAAAGTAAGTATAATGCCGTGGCGCGAAAGAACATCTATACGCTTAGTCTATTCATAATATTCTTTGTACCTGTACTTTATTACACTATAAAACTACAACTATAACTTGCACTCGTGCGAAGCCGCTGAGGGCGTTAATTATTGTATTTTAATAATTTCTCTCATAAAACAAAAAAGCATTATTCATAATAACAACAATTACACAAAAAATTGTATTTAAATTAAGGATAGAGTTCGAAGTGCTGAAAAATCATAGATTAAAATATTCTTAATATGCTTAATCATTAAATACTTAGCAACAATTTTTTTTTTCACTATTTAATTATTGGGTATGTTACTTCTCTCCAAAAGCATATTTTCCTTGACATGTGGATCTCCTCACGAGGATTTTTTTTAAATACAAGATACAATTTGAAAAATGAGTAGATAATTATGGATCCAAGTTAAATAAAAGCTTGTAAAAATGGTTAACATGTTAATGATATGATCTAATCGATCCTAACAAGCAGCATAAAATCGAAATGATATCGTAAACCCGAAACAAGCACGAGCGAGTCATATCGAATTGCGTAGCGTCTTAAGCTACCGGACGTAGGTTTGAGGTCAACAAAATCCGCAGTACTCATATAGTTGCACAAGTACTGCTCTCCTTATATCACTTTATATTATACTAGCTGCGCCCCGCGGTGTTACCCGCGGTTGGACTTCCTACGAGAACCGTACATTTTTCCGGGATAAAAAGTATGTCCCAAAGTAGGAACCATCCCATAGTAAACCTGGCATAGGTTTACTATGGGATGTTATTATTCATGATAGTTTTAAAATTTGGATGGATGGATGGTTCCTAAAAACTATAGGATGGTTCCTAGTTTGGGACTAAATGTATGAAATTTCTATGAATATTTATTGATTTATTAGAGGTATAATGTACATATTTATATGTAAGTTTGTAAATAAAACAACGTTATTCAATATCGTATAGTCGGTTATAAATAGGAGGTTATCACTTCGGCTATACATTTTCGTTTTATATTTGTTTGGATTTTTTGCCAATTGTTGACCGAATAAGATGATTCCCTTTTAATTAGATCGGGTTTACCTCCAAAGTGGTCCCATATAAATTCACCATGAAAAAATTCCACCCCTAAGGGTGTAAAATAATATTGAAATATAATAGGTTTATTCGATTTTTGAATCAGTCAATTATTATATCTGTTATAAGTTTGTACCTGGTAGTTTTCCTCAATATTTCCACTTTTTGCCAACGAATAACAGTTTGAACATTCCGTGTATTAGCTAAAATTATCTCACATTTGATTACTGATACAGTTATGTCGTTCCTTAGCAATTTTACAAATCGTTAAGCTTTTATGTGCAAATAAAAGCCGCTAACGGCATACGTGATTCCCAATCAAGTTCACTAATCACCAATTTATATTTAATGTGAGGAAACTAATTGATAGCTAAACAAAAAACTCGTTTTTGAATTCGTCAGCATTACGAATTCATTCCGTGTGATGCTCATAGATAAATTGTGAAATTAGTGTGAAATATAATCAAGGTCATTGACGCTGTCATTTTATCATTTAAGTAGCAGTTGAACTTGACAAGTTCGTCCGGAGTACTAACTCCACACCTGGTAATCTGCTGCCAAGCGGTAATGCACCGATACCGGTAAAAGGGTGTGGGCGCCGGTCAAATTACAGGTGCATGTAACATCCCTGTCTCGGGTGATGGGCGTAACGTGATGCAACTGGAGTCGGAGGATCTAAGTCATATTTTTGTAGTTATGGCCGGAAGAAAATTAAAAAATAGGGACAGTTGTTAAGACAATAACATTAACCCAAGTCAGTGGCTTCTTGCTAAAATAACAGAATTACTTTAAGGAAAGGACGGTCACGTAAGAGTGGTTTGATTGAATAAAGCTATGTAAACCAGCCAAAATAGATCAATACATAATTTAATTACACTACTATTACTGTATCAGCAATATGTAATATGTATGACACAGTCGCAATATGTAAACAAATCACGCTTTATAAGTAAATCAATTTTACATTTTATACGGTCGATTCTGATTATATTTTGCTTCGTAAGCACAAGCGCTGGAAACTAAACGTTAAAAATATTGAGGAAGGTCTGTACGTCGAACAGATTGGCTCGCCAACAATCAAAAGAGGGATGTTACGGATACCTACAAACAACCCTGCAATAAGAACGATTACAAGAATACTCTAAAACTCAGATAGAAAGTGTTTCCTATCTGAGTTTTAGAGTATTCTTGTAATACTCATGAGTATTTGATGTGTATCAAAGAAACAGATGCAAGCATTAGTTGTGAGCATTTCAACATCTTCTGTCGTTTGACCACATAGGAATAATTTTAAGAATAAAGCAGATGTCTGGAAAGGCCGGCAGCTCATCGGCATTGCCCCTGGTATTGCAGGTGTCCATGGACGGCGGTGACTTTCCATCAGGTGGCCCGCAAGCTAGTCTCCCCCATATTACATAAAAAAGGTGTTCTCACGGTTGCTAGTTCAGGATATCAGGTTGCCGCTAAAATGTGCCAAGAGTCCAACTTGTTCAATCAATAGATACGGAGTTGAAAATTCAAACCTCATTTATTCCTTTAGTTCTTAAGTATCATTTAAACACGTCTAATTTTACACACACAATTCGGCTAGAATCCGCAATATCAACCAAAGCGGGCATATTTCAGAAGATTTGACATGAGGAGAAACAACGGAGTTCCAATATCTTTCTAAGTGGAGGAGCCTTTGGTGTACAGCTCTATTGACATCAATTTTAATTTTCTTCTAATGAAATAATACCTTAAAAACTTTTGTAACTTCTAGTTTTTTTTTACTTCTAAAGGAACGGCCCCTACCGGGTTCCTCTGAGCTTCATCGTGGGTGACCAGGACACGGTTACTAAGCCCCCCCCCGCCCTGACAAGGTGGGAACCCATGGGGGGGGATACAGCAAAATCCTATCTATACAAAAAAATTCATTCAAATCGTTAGAGCCTTTTCCGAAATACGCTAAATAAATATACAATAATTGCTTATTTATAGCAACAAAATACTATGTAGTAACTAGAAAAAATATGTACTTGAGAATATTAATTGTAGGCACTTGAAACGTTACATTCTCGGAAGAATGACGGGCGCTACGCGGTGCAACTGTCTTCTCATACCATGGTATGAGATATACGTGAGTCATACCTGAATCGTATTTCGTTTGGCGGCGGTGGCCACTTAAGGTGGGCGTCGTTACAAATGTTACTATTGCTTAAACGAGAACAGACGTCCAAAGAAAATGATGTCAATATGACTCACAAAGACTTTCGCCTTATAGCATAACTAGCTGGTAGTTATTCTATAACGCCTCCGTGGCTTAGTTGGTAGTAGCCCTGCCTTCGAAGCGAGGGGTCCCGGGTTAGATCCACTTTGTGTGGTGAGCATGAAGTTTGTTCTCGGGTACTGGGTGTTTGTCTCGTGTTTCTATGTTTGTCCATGCCATCTGCAATACAGGGAATCTTAGTGCATTCCTAGGTTTTCCGGAATCAAAAATAGCCTGTCTTATTAGCTTATATCCAGGATATAAACTATTCTGGTTCCAAGTTTTATCCCGTTGAGCCGTTTGAGTGTGAAAGAGTAACAGACAAACACACATACATACAAACTTTCACATTTACAATATAAGTGTGATCATTATGTAACCCAGTTGTGATTCATAGTCTGCAATAACCCAATTGACCGAATATCATATATTAAGTTATTAACAAGTAGAAACGTTTTAGTTTAATCCTTTTTGACAGATCTTGCGCAAGGTAATATATTCTTAATAGAATAGAAAATATTTTATTTAGCAATTAACTTAACTTAACTTGACTGCTAACATAAAACAAGAAACAATTGAAAGAAAATCAATAATGACAAAACATACTTGGCCATTACTTGGCGTCATAAACTAAAGTATTTAGATATACAAAGCATATTACACTCTGCTCTGTGTGGGCAAAAAGGAACACGTCTCGCTTAAAGCTATACTCTTCAAGATTTTAAGCACAATAGGCACTTTCATTCAAATAATGACTTTTCAATTTTATATATAGGTGGTAACTGGGAATAGACCTTTTTTACTGATGATTTTTTATTTGTAAAACCTCACCGCCTCCGTACCAGCCTCTAATGTTCCCACAGCAGGGACACCGGCCTACTCTCGATAATTGAGAGTGAATTGGGCTTTGATCTACCACGGGAGCCCAATCCGGATCGGTAGATGTTACATATCTTAGAATTTTTGGTTCTAAGACATGCCGGTTTCCTCACGATGTTTTCCTTCACCGTTTCAAGAACATGGTATTGCGCAAATAAATTTTTCAAGTGAGGAAACTCATTAGTGTGCGTGTGGATTTGAACCAGCAACCTTCAGATTGAAAGTCGGCGTCTATGCCCCTGGGCCACCACGCTCTCACTCACCGCCTTAGTGAACTATAAAACCTTTACGTACGTTACTAAAGGTCCCGGGACAACCATAATAATATAATCTGACATTTCTTCTGCTCACAAAGTAATCTACAGCACTACGTGGAGTTAAGATAGAGCAACAGTTAGCGACGACACCTGACTGCAGATGTAACACTTACGTGCGCACGCGCATGTGACGCATTGACCGTGACACGGACGTGTGGCCCTGCGATTCGTAAATGACGTTTAGGGTTGCTAGACTCCATTAAGCTTGCAAATTCAAATATCCTAATCATAAAAAAAAACATAAACTCATCTGACATTAGGGTAACCAGCAAAATTGTGATTTATGTAACCACCATAATCACAATGTCCAATAATATGTCCAATGAAGTAAAATATCGTAATACTTTAAAGGATCAATTCTTGTATTTATATTTATTTATTTATTCCACGTATCTTGGAAACGGCACTAACGACTTTGATGCAATTTTGAAAAACGCAACCAAAAAAAAAAACATTTTACCTAAAAACCAAGTGGAACTTAATCGCTCAATTACTAACATAATTATAAGCGGCAATTTTATGATAGGTATCAATTGCTATTGTTATCATCAGTCTATTCTAAACATAAATTACTTAATATGTTTGATTGTAAAGGCATTGGAGTCATCTCCGATTTACATCACAAGAGTGTCGCTTCCAAAATCGTAACAGTTTGTAGCCCTTTCGGGTATTAAGTGGGTCATATTCATTTGGAACCAAAGAGTATCCGTTCAAAAGCAGGTCATCACACGCATTACTACAAGCAAAAGTAGAAAATGAATCTCGAAAGCGATTTTTGAAATAGGAATCAATATATCCCCGTTACTTACATTTTCCTACTGCAGAACAATTACCAAGTAAAAATTAACAATTGAAAGGGCTTTATACAGAACAGCTTAAACCAGTCATCAAAAATACCGATAATCTACATATTTGCTCTTTCAGGAAATGATTCCAGAAATTGGTAGAAAAAGTTGATGATATTTATTATATATTTATTTAAACTTTACGATATTGAAAGTATCTATAATGTAAGCAAAATAAATATAAAAATCAATTACTGTAAAGGAGGAGTGGGTCCGTAGTTTTTAAAATTTAAAATTTTAATTTTTCAACAGATAGCGCATAACTTTTGAAACTAATTGCCAAATGGTTTTCATTTGATTTGATCGGGCGTCAGCAACACTTAAATGGCAAATACCCTTAATATAATTCCCGTGCTTTGGAGAGCATGTGAACTTATCGGTCACCGCTTTATTTCTCGATAAGTCAATGTTTGAAATCTACGGGCGGCTTGAAAACTCCGACACTAGAGTTGGACACTTGAGTTCCTTCCTCTTATTTAGTAAGTTTGTATCCCTACTTTTAGAATGTTCAAATAGTTAGGCATTAACACGAGATTAGTTATATGAAAATAAAATCAAACTCATGATTATATTAAAAAGTAGAAATACTTTTCCAATACCTATAAAGTAAACTTTATAGTAAATATTTAGCTTTTAATTTAAATGTGCACTTAAAATTAATACGACATGTATACCCACTATAATGTGCTGAAATTAGACAAATAAGTCTAATTATGTTAATCGTAAAAGGACCCAAGTTGCTAGAATAGTTATAGGATAGCTCCACCTTAACTTAATTGCAGTCGTTCCAGTTGGCAGCCGTTTTGACATTCAAAAATGGTTCCTCAAAGTACCAACGATAGGTTACATCAATTACAAAACCTGCCTCGCAGCCCTTTACTTCCGTAAGTGTACAAACCACAACGTGCTTGGATTCCACAACGTCTCATAAGCGCTTCGCAAGTGGGACGATCGGGTTTCCCAACAAGCCATCTAATTTTCCGTAGATAAACTAGTCAGACAATACTGTCGTTAAACCTAAAAGGATCTGGTGGGGGGCTCGGTGGCGGCAGGATGTCGTCTCGGGTACAGCGCAGTGGGTTTTCTGAAGGCTGCGCTGCGAGCCGCATGCCAACACCGCGGATGACCTCGCCCGGTCCTATTAAAACAAGATACGTCGCCGACCTGGCATAGTGTCATCTGATCCGAAGAATGAGGTTCATCTGTGTGTGTTTGTGTGTGGTGGGAGCGGTGCAAGCGCTCCCAGCGCGGGGTAATGGATTCGTGTTCCCAGACGAGCGGAGACAGAAAAAAATCGAGCCAATTATTACGCCTCCTGTTCTTCCGGTGTTGGAACATTTAGAGCGAGATCCGAGCACGCTGCTTCCAGGGGAAAGGCGAGCGCCTCAGCAAGTGAAGCCTCGCCATTTCGGTGGAGGATTCAACGTGGCTCCATCTGGGAACGGCGGTCTGACAGCCAGCATCAGCAGCAGCGGTAATGGACCCGGCATCAGTCATGCTGCGTCGCAGTCCTTCTCGTTTGGCTTCAGCGAAGGCTTCAGTGCATCTCATTCTGCGAGTCAGGCGTCATCTTTCAACGGTTTTGGAAGGTCAGTGACATTTGTGATCGGTCCGGTTACTGACACAGGATGTTGACATGACGAGACGCTCACATATATTATATTTTATGGCCTTTAAAGTACCACTATATGCCGCCTATAAAAAAAACTATTTTCAGCACTATTGTCTATTCGCAATAAAACTTGTAAAAAATTGTTCTCGCAAATTCGAAATCATATCAGCCAGATAATAATCAATACAGACATATGACAGTTTTTGTGAACACGGAAATGTGTTTAAAACAGGAATTTCAAGAATATTTTAATTTAATGTTTCACGTGTAAGAAAATGAGAAGCACAAACATAACCTCAGGTCAAGTATTAACTATTTTGAGTATCTATAAATAGGATTAGATGGTAATTGTCTGTAACTAAACAATAATACACCAAAGAGTATGATTGATGCAAGCGTGTAATTCGTGATGATAACACGCAAGGTAATGGCATTGGTATTCTTGGGGTCGAATGTGACCCCTTGACCTTGAATACATCAGTCGGGGCTGAAGCATGCTCTTTTGTTTCGAAATATGTTTTGTTCATGTATTCTTAAATGTTCTGTCTTGTATCATGCTTTGTCGTATACGTAATCAATATTCAACACTTCAAAAGCAGATACTAACAAATATTACACAGCTATTTGGTTACTTTTCAGACAAGCAAGACTGTCTTTCGCAATAAACCCGTGCTGCCAAGTACCTATATACACGGTCTATAGGCAACATACAATATATTATCGTGGATATTTCACACAGCGCTGTCTAGCCCCGAACTAGGCATAGCTAATTGTATGGAGACCAGCTTACGGATAGAATAATTAAATAGTATTCAAGTAAACACACATATTAATAACCAGACATAGAAAAAACAATATTTCGATGTTTGTGGCATTTGCGTGAATGTTCGTCACGCAAAACCTGTTCAGGACGGGAATCAAACCAACAACCTACACCGCAAGGCAGATCTACCAACTGAGGCCAGTAAGTAGACTATAATGTCTACTCATATTAAATAACATAACACAGTATCCAAATAGACGGTCATTTCTACCAGAATGCAGAATATTGTAGTTTCTCTCCGTCCAAATGTTGTCTGGAAGAGATTATCACTATTTGTGATAGATTGTTTCGACTTTTCATTAATGAAGAATGTCTACTTTGCGATAGAATTAAGCGCTTTTCTCACAGATTTCCCTTTTACAATTCCAGTGAGTTCAGTGGCAGCCAAGCCAGCAGTCAAGCAGCATCCTTCAGCGGTGGTGGTACTTCCGTTTCGGGAGCGGCATCCTCTGCCTCCGCCTTCGGAGGAAACTCTGGCAGTCAAAGTGCCTCGCAAGCTTTCGGCTTCAACACCCTGAATGGATTCCAACCTCCTGACGTAAGCATGTTTTATGCATAAAATTTATTAAAGCCAAGTACTTGCACACAAAGTGACGCTGGCCCGTAAAGTCTATAGTGAGTTAGCTATTTGGCCAACTTCTAATGAAAATATGTTACATGTTCGATTGTCTTGGCGGCCATTTTCTTGCACTGTCAACATAAATCGTACGCTTTTGTGCGCGGCGGTTGTCACAATGATAGTCACGCATACACAGCTATATGTATTTATAAAAATCAATTGCGGTTCGTTAGTCTCGCTAAAATTTGAAAACCGCTCAACTGATTTGGCTGATTTCTATTTCGTTGTTTGTTATAGTCAGGACATGGCTTTTATATTATAATTTATTTGGAAAATTTGCGGGAAAATTCTGAAATCGCGAGATATATACCCCGTTTGGCAGTCGATTGTCAGATTATGAATCAAGACAGGAAAACATCTGTTGGGTCAGCAAGTTATGGATATATTGGCTTCACCATTGTGCGAAGTTTTATTAGAACCTCATTCTCCGCCTGTGTTGATTTTATGGCTTTATGTAACCTGACTGTTGGGTAACTAAGTTACGTTATACCTATACCTATATAACTGGCCCAACTAAAATTGAGCCATCTGCTCATTCTGGGTATACACTCCGACACCAGCGCCCTATATTATATACCTGATGTGATATTTTACACTAAAGTCAAATCTAATTACGCAGTATGGTTCAGTATGGTGGTTACACAGATATTTAAATTGCTGTTGATACATTCTATAAAGAAAATTTTAATTAATTTCGTCAATAACAAAAACGGAGCTTTAACATTATCATAGGAACTTAAACGTGACATCTGGTGAACTCATCTCCGCCATGGTTTCTTTACAATTACTCGACTGTTCTTCAGTAAAATTAATTAAGATCTTTATAAGCATTACTTTTTCCTTTTCCAGGCCACCTTCGGCGAAGGTCTTCTGGACGTCAGGCATCGGGGAGTCCCAAACTTCCCCCGGCCCCCCAAATTCCCTCAACCTCCAAGAAGCTTCAACTTCCAAGACTTCTTTCCCAAAGGAGCTGGCGCTGCTGCTTTCAGAAATCGCCCTTCAGGTAGAAGCAGAGACGGCATCATCACCACGATAGTAGTGTCTGATTAATTTAGTAGCGTTTTAATTCTTGACTGTAATCAAATAACATAATTCTTAAACTAAAGTAATAGATACACATACTTAACTAAGTACTAGGGGGTGTGATTGCGTATTTTTTTTATTTTATCTCCAGTGTTTCGAATGTCTTGCAATGAATGGAATATTATCTTCGTATTAGACTCTTAGCGGTGTAAGATATGTAATTTAAATCTAATAGTATATTCTGACACTAGTCTAGTCTTACCTAGAAGTTCAAATCTAGTCTCAATTGCCGCATTAGTCTTTGGAAAGAATTACTCATATAATGCATGTGTTTTTATAATAATTTAACCATACAGTGTTCTTATTTATTTGCTATCATGTAATTAGATTTTAAATAAAGAAGTTGCATTGTATTCTGGAAACAATGAAAAACATAGTTTTCGTGCATGTATTGTTTGTCCAAGCCTATGTTAATTCTTTTTGGTCAAGGTTTCGAGTCTTGGAGAAGTTATTGTAACCATGCGTTTTGCTGCCATCGCGTCTGATGGAAAGTGAAGATACGACCATGATCCATCAATCTTGCCTAGCATTTACCTGTTCTGTTCTACGTTTAATACATTTCCATTTTCATTCAATCCATTTTCAAAAAACAATCGCGACAAACTGATTTTTTAATTGAAAATTTGTGTGGCTCAAAATGAGATAAACCTGTACAAAATGTTATTGATTTTTATCATGTCCGCTCGCCCAGTGCCCCAGTACAATAATATATTTTGCCATTTTAGGAACAGACATAAAAGAAAAATTTTAAATTGTCTTTCTATTTATATGGCCTAGATTACGAAAATAAGAAAATTTACTAGAATAAAATAGGAAAAATCTCGTAAACTGATTGGATATCTGCATAAATGCAATAAAAAGTCAATGTCGAATATGTTAAAGTTAAACAATGAAAAGCGCTACTGCATGTAGAAATACTTAAACCACTATAAATCTCAGTGGGACAAGTATTGTAGATACTAAGATACTCGTTTTAATTTCCAAAATACTTTATTACAATTGAACAAATTTAAGAGCGGATGTGTTGAATAGTGGTGTAATGTACTATATTATTTATTAATATACATAGAACGAAATGTTAGTCTTAGGTTATAAAATAAAGGATTCGAAAAAGCGTGACAATTTTTTTTCTGTATGAATATCCTCTTAGCTCTATTTTTACTGAAACTATCATCCGAAAATAGCACATCCAAAATAATTGTAAGGTCCAAGACAGCCAAGTAGTACTCAAAGCATAAGAAATTCGCAGTATGTGTTCATTTAAGTCAAGGCTGACACTTGGATGACGCATTACATTAGCAAGTTGTAACATGTTTTCTTGTGGTAAGAAAGGCTTATTAATTACTAGCGACCCGGCCCGGCTTCGCACGGTTAGTAAAGCATCAGTGTCGTATCAGAAACTACCCGTGCGAAGCCGGGGTGACTTGCTAGTGTATTATACATATAAACCTTCGTCTTGAATCACTCTATCTATTAAAAAAAACCGCATCAAAATCCGTTGCGTAGTTTTAAAGATTTAAGCATACATAGGGATATAGGGACAGAGAAAGCGACTTTGTTTTATACTATGTAGTGATTAGATGTAGGCCTAGTTAAGGCACTGCTTCTTCTTCTATCGTTTCTATTCTCAACTCTTACTGTTATTATAGTAGCTTACATCAGTATTTGGCAACTTCCACGCCCTTAATGTGACTTGGTTCAGGTCCTCCTGTATGCAGGTTGTCAGACACAGGGGATACATGTACCCTGTGTCCGACATCACTTTTTTTTTATTGAAAAGTTACAAGGTTAGTACAAATAAAACAATAAAACACTCAAAAAGCCCTAACGGGTAATGCACCGTAGTAGGAGTAGCATTACAGTCACAATGGATCTAGGATGTTAGGCACTAACGTTCAATTTACAATATGCAAGGGTCTTGCATCAAAAATGGCAATAACTGAATACAATTAATTGCATGCAATACATATGACATTCAATAATAAAAATTAGCATGTAAGCATGCAAATATAAACTATCTTGAATGCCATTTTTTTTGTTAACACAAGTTTTGACAACCAATTATTGCAATGTCAACTTGTTTCCTACACCAGGGACATTTTGTAGGGCAACCATTGCTTACAAGATTTGATTTGAATTATCTAAACAAATGTTTGCAATGTTCTGACGACTTGCTTCTAGTTTTGTACTAGAAATATTCTAATTGAGATTATACATCATAAACCCAGTTTACCGATCTAATTCTAAAACACCATTTCAAGTTCTTCGCTTAAATTAAAATGGAACTAATATTATAACTTAATTTATGGTTGGCATATTTATCTTGACATGTGTCGTAAATAACATGCGAGTTCTTGCAAATAAATAAATCTGTATGTACATTTGAAACAGCGCCATTTAGCCCCAAACCAAGCGTAGCTTGTATTATGTAGCTTATTCAGCTCGTTACGTTACATATTCACGTAAAAAAATAAAATAAATGGTAACTAGATATTTGATAAAATATATATATTGTTTTTTGTAAATAACTTAATTTAATACATATTGATTGACTTCACAGTTTGATTGTAGCTCTGCCTTCTGCGCTGAAGGTATGTGTTGCTGTATAGGTGGCTGCTGTATGCTGTAGGTTGTGGGTTTGATTCCCACTCAGGATCAGGACAAACAGATGTTCGTATCTATATATTTACGAAAATATCATATACTAGCGATCCGCCCCGGCTTCGCACGGTTAGTAAAGCATCAGTGTCGTATCAGAAACTACCCGCGCGAAGCCGGGGTGACTTGCTAGTGTATTATACATATAAACCTTCCTATTGAATCACTCTATCTATTAAAAAAAACCGCATCAAAATCCGTTGCGTAGTTTTAAAGATTTAAGCATACATAGGGATATAGGGACAGAGAAAGCGACTTTGTTTTATACTATGTAGTGAAGTATTGTGTCTAGTTATGAGAACTAGATACAATACTAATACTTTACTTATAAGGTACAAGCTATGCTTAGTTTGGTTCTAGATGGCGATGTGTACCATGCCCGTCAATATATATTTATTATTATTGATATATTATTAACCAGACACAGAACAAACATCTATGTTTGTCACACAAATGCTTGGGTGGGAATGGAACCCACAACCTGCACCAGTGAAATTAACGAAGGTATTGCTTAAACAATTGCTTTTTCGACGGGTCGAGTAAAATGCAAGCTCATGAGATACATGCCAAGCAATCGTCGCAACCAAGATAGGCAGTGAATATTTTAAAAGGCGCTATAATACCTCTAGAATGACTCATTTAGTATACGAATGCGACGCCTGATATTTTTGAAGAGATTAATGAATTTGCGGTTTGCTTTTCCAATAACTCATGCACCCAATGAAATAAACTAGAATATAAAGATGGTAACTAACTTTTCGGTAAGTATTTTACACGTCAGGTATGTTTCAAATAGTTTACTTGAAAGTTACTTTTTATACTTAAAAAATCGTTTGCCAATTAATATGCTTTTTATTATAACTCATCGTAGAAGACACGCTTATACTGGATTTAAATATTTATTTTCTCGTGCAGTGGAAGGTATCTTGTTAAAAATTATACCATACAGAATAAACTTATTACATTTAACGAATATGACAATTCAGCTTGTGAAAAGTCCCCTACTTTATTATAATATTCAATAGAATAAAAATGTTCTCGTAAAACTCAGTCTGTTTTAGGCGGATTAGTAATATACTCCACAATATACCTATACCATTCAAATAAGATTTAAATTGTTAGGTACAAAAAAGGTATAAAAATTACTATTTTTATAGTGAACTTTATAAAGGTTTGACAAGGGGTATTTTATTGATGTCGTTAAAGTAACTTAAAATCCTTTTACTTTACTATTAATATATTGACAACATTTTGTAATGGCACAGATATAATAATACTAGATGGCAACCTTATATTATAATATTATAAATGATAGCTACAACAATGACTTTTACCAAATATTTTATTTATTATACTAAAATATAACATGAATATTTGCGTGTACCATACAACATTCTCTTATTTAAGGATCAACCAGTTACCTTAAAAACTTGAAGACTAAAATAAACTTGATCAATTACTAGCACAGCATGTTCGTACACATCTTGGCAACCGGTCTGTCAAACTGGAATAAAGGTAAAAAATATTGTACAGAGAACTCTATAACTCGCATAACTATTCAACAAACCATCCTTCACATTTAGTTTTTTTATGTAATGGTGGGCAGAAGATCTGGCTGCCCACCTGATGGAAAGCAGTCACCGCCGCCCATAGACCCTTACAATAGCAGAGGCCGATGCGCTGAATGCCCTTAATGCAGAAAACGATAAACCTCCCTTTTGAAGAACCCCATATAAAAGTTCTGTGGGAAAACCATGTTATAAATGTAGTTATACTAAAAAAGTTGCAATCAAAGAAATTCCACCTAATATTACTTCCGTTTCCATTGCAAACATGGTACATTATTAAAGGCATAATTATCCAACTGACAAAAACGAGGCGACAGGAAAATTTTCGTGTATACAAAAAACGAACGTGCATTATTTTTGAACGTGCAGTATTTTAGAAACGTGTACCTATGCCGAGATCACGCAATACAAATTATGATATTAAGAGTTCAAAATTCAAAATGGTGCAATGATCTAAGATCAAGCAATTTCGTAAACATTTGACATCGGGAATCGTTTGTACAAACATAATTCCCCTATTTGTTACTCTCACCAATGAATCAATATAATGTATTGGCACTGTTGTAAGAAATTATACTGATTAATTATGTGCGTGGAAACGTGAAATTGATATTTTAACAAGTGTAGTCTGTATTGGTTTTGATTTTTATATTCATATCAAGCTAAATCTAAATAAGCAGTGGCATATTTAAACCAGCCACGGGAGTTTAAAGTCAATTCACCAGATTTAAATCCGTTTCAGACCAAAAAACTCCTGAAACAAAAATTCTAAAACATATTGCGTCCCTCACTACGTTATCCTTTAAAACGTAAAAGTTTTCATATTTAACGTTATGGTATTAGGTTAATATGGCATACTGCACTTTTAGATTTGAACCAGCCGCCTTCGGATTGAAGGTAAGTGTAAGTTCTACTAGGCCATCACACTCTCAGATATTAAACTATTACTACAAAACTTCTTATGACATATATGTACCCAGTAATTTCGCTATGTCGTGAAATTGGTAATTTGCAGATTAGATTAATTTATTCATCGATCATCGATCATCGTCTACATTTGTATCGAATATTCTTGACGACACCCATAAAACGATAAATTGTGACTCTCGTATCATAAACCAAAGCTGTCAAATGTTTCGATTTCGTCTCAAAGCAGGTACGGATCCTCCCACTTCAGGGTGAACTGGTCAACTAATCATATGATTTATGTAAATGGCCCTCCTCATTACAATGTCACCTCATTTCGTTTAGACATCATTCGGCTCCGATCGTTCAAATTGTACTCTCGTGGAAAAAGTGAAATCATGAAGAGTTTACTAATATTAATAACATATTTGTATTCCATTAGTGGATTTAAAATATATAACAATATTTTGACGCTCCACAATGATATCGAAGAATCCAAAGGAATCGCCGCTGATGATGGCACTGCCCCGGTCATATTCATTAATTTCCCTTCGACAAGTGATAATCCTTTAGTTGAAATAACTGATGCTATCAAAGCTACAGAGCCAGCATTAGAATTAACAAGCGTGGCAGAGCCAAGTGAGTCACAATCAATAATGCCTAAGGCGACAACGGAAGACAAATCTCCTATATCAGTTAAAACAAGTGTGTCAGATTTACCATTAGATTCAACAAGTGATGCTACACTTAATTTTAGTGCAATGACTTCACCAAGTGTGTCACAGATAGAAGAGTCTTCAACAATCACTTCGGAATCAGCAAACGATTCAGCAGGAGCATCCATATCCACAGAATCATCCGTGTCACAGTCGGTGAACGACTCTATAGCTATACATGGATCTACAGTGCCTTCTACAATTGTACCAGAATCACCAGATAATTCAACGGGCTCATCTGGGTCAACATTTCCTTCATCAATTGCATCAGAGCCTGTTATAGTTGTATCTTCTGGTTCATCTGAAACAGAGGCACCTTTAACAAACTCAACAACTTCGATAAATGTAAGCCTATCAGATTCCGCCACAGAAAACACAAGCCCCCTGCGCTCAGCTGTGACAAGTTTGTCAGAAGATGCAATCACAAACTCAGCACCAATAAACTTGGCAAATGCTGTCAAAGTTAAAGAAATTTTGCCAGATTCTGCACCCACTTCGACAAGTGCAACTGATTCTGTAACGACTACAACAAGCTCAACGGACCTTACAACAGACCTAATATTAGAACTGCAAACTGCAACCGAAGATCTTAGCTTTTTGTCGCTTGAGTTGCTACCACCAAAGGTAAAATTTTGCATACTTTACTACGTTTTTATTAAGACGCACAAAACACTCGCTACAATTAAAATAAAAAGCTACTACACTACTAATAAATATTTGAAAGAGTTCATAAATTTGGTTCCACTTCGTATCGATCACAGTGTCTGTTTTACGCAATGTTCCAGTGATATAGATGCGCGTTTGGGATTTTTCTATAACCAGAATACAACACGCGTCAAGTTAGCTATGTGTTAAGATGAAGCTGTGTCTAAGTTTCCGACGCCATTTTCATAAGTGAGACTTTAAGATCGTTAGATTAAGTTCCTCTAGCTTTTTCGGCCATGAGTCTCAGGCCCTGTCCCACCTGTTCAAAACTGGGGGACCAGTTGCCCGCATCCGTAGTACATATTGAGTCCCTAAACGTACCCCCTGGGTGGTGGAGCAACAAAACTTACCAGTAGCACTTGTAAGTTTGTCCGGAGAAATGTTTCCACACCTGGTGATAGGATGACGGGCGTAACGACATGCGATTTAGGTCTTCATCAGTTTAGGAGGACCAAAAGTAATATGGGTGGAGGGAACACTTAACATCAGGTGGGTACAGCCAATCCTGATACCTATTTAAAACACAGGAGTAGTCCTATATTTTTTCATTCATCATTAACATATTTTCAAGTTTCTTTATGTCTTTATGAATAGTTAAGAACAGCAATGTTGTGGTTACGTCAGTCGCAGAGTAAGGTCATGGAGTCATTGCCAACAACAATACCAGCTGCCGGCCGGTTCGATCTTATACTCGATCTCAAGCATTATGGGCGTGATATTGGAATACTAGGAGTGGCACAATCATGTAAAAACTATTGCTAATAAGTGCATCTTAATAATATATTTTTTATTTTTCAAAACTCCAACTTAAACTCATTCATTCCTTCAGATCTCAAGTATCATTTGGACACGTCAAATTTTACACATACAAGTATGCATATAACGTTATTCGTGAGCATATAACGTATCACAGGAACTCCTTAGGCACATTACATGCACACGGATATGTAAAAATATAAGTCAGTTTTCATGTTTTAGATAGTCTTATTTATTAAGTTTACGTGTGTTCCAAATTGTAAATGAAGAATTGACACAACGAGCTGAAGGCCCACCTGGTGCTAAGTGGTTACCTACGCCTATAACAACAGTAATACAACTTAAGTCCTCCCCGACCGAAGCATGAGAAGACCCAAGTCGCAACCCGTTGCGCCCGTCAACCGAAACGGGAATCTTACGTCTCATGCGCATGTGATTTTACCGGCACTATATGTACTCTATTATAAGCTCATCGCACTTGGCTGAGTTGATAGATGAAGTAAGGGTTTAAAATTTAATAGTTTTGAAATTGTTCGGGCCGTCCAAATTAAACTGATAAAATTGCTGTGCCTTTTTTGCCATTGTCTGTTATTTCCTGATATTTATCTATACAATTATATAAAATTGAATTGTCAGTTTGTAATGTCAAAATAACAGCTTTTTCCTAAAAGTGTTTTAAAACTTTTGCTTGCTGTCTGTCTATTTGGTTCTGGCTAATATCCAAAACTGCTGGACAGATTTTGATGAGACTATCACTGGCACATAGCTGATGTTATAACTTAGGCTACTTTTATTGTATAAAAAGATAAAGAATTAGAATTCTGCGCAAGAATATTTTTAAATTCTACGCGGATGAAGTCGAGGGGAACAGCTAGTCTAACAGATATCTGTCATGATTTGGCATCACAGATAGTCTTTTGCATATAACTCGGAACTTGACTAACGAATTAGTACATACGAGACAAATAATCGTACTAAACTGCATTTTAACGATATTATAATACAATTGCATTTGCTGTGGCATAATTGTTATATTGTATAACATGGGTTTATGCAGTAGTTCTTGATACGGGAATACCTAATTGCTTTGTTTCAGACCGCATACCGGAAGAACGAGCCTGACCCGAGATATGACTATTGAGAAAGGTTACAGAACCAGTTTCGACCAATCAGCGCCACCAAGAGATTAGAACAGAACTTAGTCACCTTCGAGTTTTAACTACGCTTTAAATAAAATGATATCTAGATACCATTACTACGGAGTTTTCTTTGTGTACATCATCGTAATAATGAGATTTTACTGGAATAATTGCATGTCATACTGTGTGTAAGAATTTTGAACACGTAGCGGAATGCGCCAGCGGATAGATATATATTTTAAAAAAGGAGGCGATTCGACTGCATCTTTTTTATGTTTGTTACGCGACTTCGCCAATTGTTCAACGACTTGGATGAATATTTTTTAATTGAAAAAAATATCTATTTATTAAGGCAGTGAAAAAGGGGACGAAAGTATAGATCCAAAAACGAAACCACTCCATGCAACATCTAGAAATGGCCAGTGCAGATTGTATGATTTGTGTAAACATGAGAAAATCGAATAATAAAATCGTAGCGGATCCCTTGGTCTTCGCATCGGTTTTCTAATATTAATAGGAATTTATTTAATTAATCCGTTCGTTTTTCCGCTACATAAGCATTAGGTAGTATTATAGAAAAACCCGTTTTTTGTTAATCTCAAACCATTCAATTTCGTCAAGTTCTTCATAGATATAATTGTGATTACATTTGAATACCAACATAATTCTATCAAATCGTATATATATATATATATATGTATAATTTAACGTTTATAGTATACCTTTACCTGTGTATTATGAGTCTTACAACGTTGATATACGGGTTATTTTTGATGGGCTGTGTCATATGTTGATTGTGGAGATTCCCCACTGTCGAACTGACCACTCAACTTATGTGCCAAGGTAGTAACTTTAATAAAATGTGTCTATTATAATACGTGACTTACTAACAAATGTGCAAAATTTAGTTGAGGAGATGGTATCAGAGTCTGCCTGGAATCAATTGCATGACTCTTCCTGCATTCCTGCAAGAAAGCGAGCTTATATGATGAATACGCTGTTTCTCTTAACAATAGTCGTTAACTTTATTCTTATGATTTACGACTAGGTACTACAACAATTTCAAATTTTGATGTATAGATAGGATAATTGACGAATCTTATCTCGTAAATTGCAAATGTCGATGACATTTGAATGACAGTGACAATTCACTGTATTGCGTGCTATTAAAATAATTATAGTACCTGAGTGACCGAGGTTCGCTCGGTTTTTTTTGTAAGACGAGTTTTTGTAAAAAAAAATGCATTTTTACAAGAAATACTATATAATAAACTTAAACAGCAAAACCCTATCTAACCACGAAATTTCATCCAAATCGTTAGGGCCGTTTCCAAAATATTTAAAGTTATAAGATTAAATAAGATTTTAATAATAATGCCGATTTTAAAATATGTGGTAGGTAGATTCTTACATTTGTGTATGCATTTGAGATTCCCATAGCCCCGTCGTAGTCAAGAGGAGAGCATCATGGGGTTTTAGTCGGCAGCAGCACTCAGCGTTACAAGCTACTCCGGAATAAATTAATTGAGTTCTGCCGTTAGTGAGTTAGAAAGATTTTACGATTCCTACCATTCTGGCACCTTTCTTACCTAACTCATAACACATGATATGAACCCAACTGACAATATATCCAATTTCCTTTGTATTATACAAACTGAAAATAGATTTGTGTGAAACAAATAGATGGATATCATTAATATTTCATGAATACGCACGTTTGACCTAAAAATCAATATTGTGCACTTAAAGAGTTATAGAGCTACCTTTATCATCTTTCGACATGGATGAATATTGCATTGCACGATTGCATCAAACATTATCGTGATAAAAACAAATTCCTTGTTTGTTTCATTGGTATAAATATAACTTCCTAAATACTTCCTTTACATTCATTAGTAGACATGATGAGAGGCATTTGCGAAACAAGCATATTAATTTTATTAACTGTGAAAATTGTATTTTGTACAAAAACAGATGAAGTGATTTCGATTTATCCGTTACTTGCACCTCCGAAAAGTTCACGGTCCCACGTGACAGAGACAGCTAAAGATTTCCCTATTGTTACGTTACTGGCGAGAGGGAGACAAAGAAACCAAGCTGTACCTTTTGAAGCAATCCAACCAATTTATGTGCAAGTGAGTAATTATGTGACAGTACAGGGTGTAAGACAGATCCAAACATTTTAAACACGGCTGTACTAGCCCCGTACTCAATCCTTTGCATTGCCAGATGACTTTTTGTATGTAACTTAAGTGATGATAAATAGCAGACCTTGAACATCAGCAACACGACTCCGGTCCTCTCCTACCGAAGTATGAGAATATCCAAATCGTGTTGTGCCCGTCAAAATCAGGCGGCTCGTGCACCTGTAATTTCACCGACACCTACGCCCTTCCAGCGGAACACAGCAATGCGAGTATGAGACAACACCATTGTTCGGTACCAAGTACTCTTAGAGAACCTATAGGTATGTCTAAGAGTACTCAAAATACCTAGAGACGCAAGCAACATAAACCCCCAGTAAAGAATTTTTTAAAGACTTTACGAGTATAGTACTATAAATTAATATCTATTATGCCTCTGGATTCCCTGTGTCGCAGATGGCATGGACAAACGCAGAAATAAAACAAACACCAAAGACCCGAGAACAAACTTCACGATCACCACAAAAATTGAGTCCTGGCCGGGAATTGAACCCGGAACCCCTTCAGAGACAGAGCTAAGGACCAAATAGGCTAGGGACCTTGATCTTGAATTTTCATACACTCTATAAGTACTTATCTTTATTCTTATTACATTTTCAGAAACTAGACGTACATAACCATATTGGAATTACGGCGACTCGTAAGGGAATCCCTGAGGCTTAATTTGAGCAAAAACTATTGAGGCAAGTAATTAGGTACCGTTGAAGGAAAAATGTTTTGATGATGGTGAAATTATATTATTAACGGGTGACTCAATCTTGAGCGGGGACAATAAACAAATAATGACTTCATGTTTTAATTATTTTTTTTTATTTGTTAAGGGTGAGCCGTACGTTATCGATTAAGTATTTATTGGTATGTCGATTAACATACCAATAAATAAATAAATATTCATGGACATTACATTACATTACACACAGCGCCATCTGGTCCAAAACTAAGCATAGCTTGTAATATGGCAACTAGGTAACTGATAGAATACATTTAGTACTTTTTTTTTGTAAATACATACTTAATAATAATACTAGTCAAGTGCATTACTAATATATAAAAATAAATAACATTGAAGTGTCTGTTTTTATTGTCCAAATAACAGCTTTTTACTATATGTATTTAAAAGTTGAAACGGTGAGCACAAAATATTTTTTTTTTTAAATTATTGTTGAGAAATAAAAATGTTTATTCTTCCGGCTAATCTCCGAAACGGCTGGGTCGTTTTTGACGGGAGTTTCTAGTATAAGGAGTAACTTAGGCTAGGCAAAACAATCTTAAATTTTATGCAGAAGAAGTCTCGGAGAACAGCTAGTCATCAAGAAATAATTAGGAAATACAATTATTTGAGTTCACTGCATCGAAGGTCGAGATGCCGTTTTTTCGATGATTCATATCAATGATAATCACAAGTAATTGCTCTAAGTATCTACACGTTGATAAAAAAATATCAATTATTACTATTAAAAGGAAGAAGCTTCGAGGGCACGTATCGATGTGGGTCCCGACTATAGTAGTTGGTAAGTCGTGTTGGATGTCTTTGGGTGGCTTGATAACTCCGACACCATAGTTGGCTACTAATTCGCACGAAAGACGTGAAATTTTGCGAGTTTTGTCACTTTATAACACCAAAATTGTTTCTACCTAAATATATCCGATGTAGACTATGAAACCATCCAACCGATGTGCCCCAAGTGGTATAAGTGAGAAAAACATATTTTTTTTTTTTTTTTTCAATTTGATTTCGAATTTCTAAAATAACCTACAAGACCATTTCAGTCCGTAAAACACAATGCTATTATATAGCAGGGAAATACGGGTAATTGAAATCCTTTACACCCACGAGTAGGACATAAAAATCCTTTTTTAGGTGGCGAAAACCTATTTTATTATTTTGCGATAGAAGTTCACGATTTTTACGAATTAAAAACAAATGGAAATCACCAATAATAATTTTACTTACAAGCCATCTAAATACATCTATTAGGTACATAGGTACAATTTTTATAAAAATCGCTCCAGAACTGCGCATCACGTTGTCACGTCAAGTCATTATCATCAGTTAAAATAATTATAAAATGGGTAAGATTATGATCAAACAAGACATATAAAAGACTGCCGTGTCGCTTAATACCGAAGTCACAAGATTTAAACTATAAAACCGGTGTTTTGCTTCCTGAAAAGTATTTTACGTCTATAATATTTTCAAGAATATTTAAAATGCTGTCAAAAATAAGCATAGTTATTCTTTTTAGTGTTTTAAATATATGCTGTTATGCTACTCGGCTTCACGGTATTCTACCAGCTTTGTTTACACAGGTAAACCTTTTTCATCATATTATCAATTCTTTTTTCAAATTCTGTTCCTTAGAGGTTTAGAATGTGGTGACGAAATATTTATTTTTTTATTTAATATTTAATTAATTTTCATTGCTAGTATTTTATTTAAAAAAAAAACAGCTTTACGTCACATAATTGCAGTAGTCCATTTTATTTCCATCGTTCTGAAAGTTTTTCTACGATGCGGCAAATTTTTTTCACGAAGATAGTGTTAATGTCAGTGGATTTCATCTCGAATTGTTGTCTGTACAGATTAACACTGAATAATGAAATTAAACATTATTGTCGCGGAAGGAGGAAGGAATTTACAATCTAAAATATTTATAAAATCATTGTCTATTCCTCCATGTAGGCACATCACTCTTCATACTGAAATGCTTGAATAGTGTAGCCATTTTTGATGTACAAATTGGCTAATTATTCATGACAAATATTATATTTTCCTAAGGTTCGATTGTTTTTTGCAGGATTCTAATGGAGTCGAAGAGATGAATACTAAAAACCATGCGAGAGTCATTCGTCAAACTTTAGGTATGGTTTTTTTTATAAAAAAGATTGTCGCCCATAATAGCAATACCACTAATATCCTCCCCGACCCAAGTATCAGAAGATCAGTCGTATCCCGTTGCGTCCGTCACCAGAGATATGGATGTAATGCCTCATGCACATGTGATGATACAGCTCTACGAGTGCACCACTGTTTTGCGTTAGATTATCAGATGCAGAGGCAGTATTTCTCTGGAAGTCGGTTGATAATAATTTGACAGTGAGTGACAGTGACAGCTCATCAGAGAGGCTGGTACGGGAGTCTATAACAATATTCTTTCACTCGGTTCCAGGCTACCAGTCTCCAACGCAGTCACGAGACCAAACAGTGATCGTGGTGCCCCCCAGTGGTAATTTACACTAACATTCAATCTATATATATTACAATTAATCCCTTTTGCCCTTGGTTTGCAAATTCCTTTTTTGCTGTGTTTGTTAATGTCAGGAAAAGGTTCTTAAGAACGAACAAATGCAAGTTGTGCAGTAAATTTCCGGAAAACCGCGAGTAACACTGCGGGGCGCAACTAGTCTCAATATAAAACAAGATCTGTAAATGAGAAAGTTTCACGTCTGGTTCACCACTGTGCTTATTGGATGAGTATTGGGTGCGGATTAAGATAGAGAAGTCCATTTACTAGATCGATATTCCAATACTGAATTGGTAGTACAGTATTTATGTTTGTTACTCCTTCACGCTCAAACGGCTTAACCGAATTGGATGAAACTTGGTACCAGGATAGCTTATATCCTGGATTACCAATCCTGGTTACTTTCGATCCCGGAAAACCACGGGTAACATCGTGGGGCGCAGATAATAAAGGATACATTCATATACATTTCGCACAGCGCCGTCCAGCACCAATTAGTTTGGGGTTATTTTGGGTTAGTTTATTGGAACCAGAATACTTAAAGAGTACGTATCCAGACTCAGACCAAACATTTATGTTCATCTTGTACTGGGTAGGTATATAATCTACGATCTATAGTCCAGAAGCAGAGCTACTACCAACTAAGCTGTGAGGTGAATTGTTCCAATGCCGATATTGTTTTTCTATTATACCATTATAGGTCCTTATGACGTAGGTGTCAATGCGGATTTTCCTTTTTCCATAATTCTGCATATCTTTATATTTTCTACGAACCCGCTTTAGTTAAATAATAAACTCAATAATTACATTAAACCGTGTGTGATGTCAAATATAATAATCCGCGGCTACCGTCTCAACCCGATATTTGTTTTGTGTTTTAGATTGTGAAAAACCCAATAAACTTTATTACCGAGCTAGAACCTATATTATTTTCGCCCTAACTGAGCTAGCCATACGCGAAAACTTTTAATAACATCTGATTATTTTATTTGATAGGTACCTCTAATATCCCATATAAATTTCTCAAATAAATATAACCAACTTAGTTTAATATTTTCATTTCAACAGCGGATTGTAAAAACCTTTAGGTCTTGAAGTATTAAAAACGGTTGTTTTGTTTTCGTAAAGATAGTAGGTTACATTTTCTTTAATGCATTGTGAAATATTCTAGGTTCAACTTATGGTACGAGCAGAGGACAAACCGTGGTGGTGGTACCAGGTAATTAACATTTAATTTAATTTATACACTAAGACACGATAGCCAGCCTTTGAAACGAGACATAGGGAATCTTAGAGAATCTAAACGTTACGATAACAGAGTCACGTGTCTAATTCATTTTTTGTCATACTCTCAACAAGTGAGAGTGAATGGACTTTGATCTACCACAAGTCACAGGAAAGGTGACAGGAAAGCAAAACATGCAAATTTGTTTACTTGGATGGATGATGTTAATAAAATTTCTATGGGACCGATGTGGAAGCATATCCTTTCAAATAAAAAAAGAATTTTCCAAAACAGTTGATAAATGATAGAAAGCTAAGAAAAGAAATATAAAAAAATACAGCCGAATTAATAACCGCTCTTGAAGTCGGTTGATAGTAATTTGTTTAGCCATCTCTCCTAAGTTCCTGATAGTCTTGTATTAGCAGATAACAAATTATCATAAAACTTATAATAATAAAAACGCAAATGTTGGCATCAGCGTTTTGATATTTAATACAACTTTTATATATCTGAACTAGCTTAAACTATTGATTAATAGCGTTCAAAATTAAATTATAATATAATACGCAGATCAACTGCAAATTGAAAAAATAATGACTAAGCGAGATTTTAATTGCACATAGGGTTCCGAATCTACAATTATTTCACGTTACTTTTTACAATTGGCCGGACTTTGAGGTAAATTGATTTTGTCGTATTAAATTCCTATCGGTTAAATAACGATAAAAATGCCTTTCTGATATATTAGTTGGTCTCAATGAGACAATGCTTCATATGTTATTATAATTCTGTCTGAGCAAGGGTTTTTTCGATGACCACTGGTCTTCAATGATGAATTTTAATTATTGAGACGGATATATTGGGTGTGTGAATATGACTCCGCCCTTTCTCAACAGATGTCGTTTTTAGTATTGTTTACGTGTACTAATAAATGACCATACTTGTATTCGATAGTACTGAATGTCAGCTATCTAACGCATTTTATGATATTTGGTTGAAGTGTAAGCAACAATTATTTTCACCTTTTCGAAAATGTCGGTTTTTATTCCAAATAAACGTCATTTGCGGGAAGTGTTATTACATTATTTTATTGCGAAGAAAACTGCAGCGGAAACTTATCGTTTGCTTGTGGAGATTTATGGTGAGCATGCTCCGTCTAATACAACTTGCAAGGAATGGTTTCGACGATTTCAAAATAACGATTTTAGTACTGAGGATAAAGAACATGGAAAACCACCAAAAAAATTTGAAGATGCTGAATTGGAAGCATTATTGGCGGAAGATTCTTGCCAAACTCAATCAGAATTAGCTGCAGCATTAAATGTTGATCGTTCAACTGTTGCAAAGCGTTTACAAATGATGGGAATGATTCAAAAAGCCGGTGACTGGGTTCCACATGATTTAAAAGAAAGAGACATGGAACGTCGGAAAACCATTTGTGAAATGCTGCTTCAAAGACAGCAAAGAAAAGGATTTTTGCATCGGATAGTCACAGGAGACGAAAAATGGATACACTACGAAAATCCTAAACGCAAAAAAGCTTGGGTGAAACCAGGCGAACCAGGCCCATCACAGCCAAAAATAAATATTCACTGTGCCAAGGTCATGCTCTGTATTTGGTGGGATCAGAAAGGTATTGTATATTATGAGTTGCTCAAACCCTCTGAAACTATTAATGGAGAAGTTTACCGACGACAACTAATGCGTTTGAAGCGAGCCATAGAAGAAAAACGACCAGAATGGGTGAATAGACATAACAAATTAGTTCTTCAGCATGACAATGCCAAACCGCATACCGCAGAAGTCGTAAAAAGATATTTAGAGGGACAGGACTGGGAAGTGTTACCCCACCCGCCATATTCACCAGACATAGCTCCTTCGGATTACCACCTATTCCGGACGATGCAGACAGACCTTACTGGAGAAAAGTTTACTTCATGTGAAAGTATCAAAATTTGGATTGACAACTGGATAAGCTCAAAAGACCAGGACTTCTTCCAGCAAGGAATACGAAAACTACCTGAACGATGGGCGAAGGTTGTAGCTGCAGATGGAGCATACTTTCAATAATTTTTTTTTTAATTTTGTAAGCGAACAAATGTGTTTTATTTTGACAAAAAGGGGCGGAGTCATATTCACACACCTATTAACTTGCTACTACAAAACAAATTTACCTGCAGAATATATGAGATCATTCTGGAAATGTCGGTGTCGACAACTACTATTTAAAATTTAGGTATCAGTTGCACTGTTTTTAATCTGTGATTTTACTTCAAATCATCACACTATCAACTCGGCTCTTATTTGCAAAATAAAGTGAAATTTCTTGCTTTTCCTATTCTAAGAATTATTAATCGCACCAAGAGTGGAAAAAAGATGTAAGTGAATAAAAAGAAAAACATTAAAGGGGAGACAAAAATCAGTTTTTTGCAAATCGGAAAATAGATATAATAGTTACGTCCCTATTCTTAACAAAACCATTTTTTTATGTATTTTATAATTATATACGTTTATTGCAGTTATTTTTACCAATTATTATTCGAGTTAGTTGGTTTTACTTGTTTATAGAGCATTAAAATATGACTACATTTATTTTTACAGAATTAGTTACGTCTGTTTTACACGCCTCTTTTAATATTTTAGATCTTAGATGATTATATGCGTAATGAGAAAATATTCTCCGAAAAGCGTTGTAGATGTACTCGTAATAAGCTAATGGATTTACGCGCCATTCGAATATTTTTTACTCCTGGAAAAAAACTAGATTTGCGCCACAAAAATGATATTTCTGTTCGTGGAAAATTAACTCAAATATAGATATGCTAATTTACATAGTAAAAACCTCAATGTTTTTACTATGTATAATATATTTCCACGAACAGAAATATCAATTATGTGTCTTATGTCAATGTAGATATTTCTTTCAGGTATAATGAATCGATTTTTGAACGATATTTCATTTATTTATTGAGCTAAAATTCTCAAAATTAGGGAGAACATGAAAAAAAATTAAAATAGTCCAGTTTTTCTCGAGTTTTGCACTTTTAGCAATTCATTTTTATTAATATAATGATTAATAATTTGTAATTATGAGATTATTCCATTTTGTGAGCAATATTTTTTTACACAGTTTTATTATCGAGGAAGATATTGTTACACAATATTCTGATCCAATCTGAATTGATTGATTCAGTCATTATTTCATCAGGATTTACCTCCTTAAATTTTTCCATGACTAGTATCATTTGTACCAGAATCATTCCATAGAAAGTTTTCATATGTAAGGGCGAAAAATAAGAATATAAAAATTGAACGCGATTTTTAAACCTGTCAAGTGTATTTTTTTTTTTTTTTTTGCAGAGAACAGCTACGGCCGCCGCTACATAGTGAACTCGAATGGCAAATAATCACGAATGAATCAGCGTGCTTCCGTATTAGGTACTCGCCATTGCTATTCAAGTCATTCCAAACATAAACTATGCTCGTGTGTATGAAATAGTTTTATTTGACCACCGGCAGTGGCTTCCCTAAACTTGTTCGTACATGATCTAGAATATAAATAGCCATAGAACAATATATGCCAGGGTCGCGTTCAGTGGTATCGCCCGACAATCAAAAAGTGACAGTGGTCCTTTTATTTTCCTATAGACTGAATATCTTACCGCCGTCCTGTAAAGCGTCACATATTTAAACTCCATCCAAAGGTTGTCAGATTTCTTTAATAGACTACTGTGTATTTCTTTGTGTATACGAAAGTATACGTTCATTCACTCCGGCATGATTGGATTTAATTAATTAAGCTACAAATCATAACACGGGGATTTCCAACCGGCGATAAACACATGAACTTAGCCTAGCCCAGGTATGGTATTTTGAGATCTTATGGTCACGTGGGTGACTCTTGCCTACGTCATTTCCGCTATCGACGGCTTCATTTTGGGGCAAACGTACTCAATCTTGATGGTACTAAACATTTAGTATGATAAACAAAATGACAGATAAAAAGTTTCTTTTTCCAGCATGATGAATATATTGCTTATTACTTATTTATCCATTTAAATAAAGCTATATTAAATATTCATTGACACTTTCACCGTCTAGCCCCAAATTAAGCATGGCTTGTCCTATAGGAACTAGAAAACTGATAGAATACTTAAATAGTACCTACTTTTATTTTTTAAATACCTACATGCAAATAATTTCATATTGACACCCAGACACATAACAAACATATTTGTGTATGTGAGTGAGCGAGTCCTGAGTGAGAATCCAACCCACGACCTACAGCGAAGAAGGTAGACCTACTACTAGTAATGCCGTGTTTTATTGCAATACAGTCACTGCAAAGTGACGTAACTGAGCGTCGGTTTTTTTTTTGTCAATAATCTAATTGATAAAGAGAATGCGTTTGCTATGACACGCAATATAAAACTATATAATCTTGTAATAAGCACTTTGGTGTTTTTTCTACCTGTCTCAAGAGCCGTATGACGGCGTGCAATGAGTAGAACGATGGCTATCACGTGCATCGCCACGCACGTTTGTTGTGCGCCAGCGCCGGAGCTTTCGTGTTACTGAGTAGGAAAGGTTGATGTGCGCATGCTCTTTTTTATCTGATGGGACGGGACGGGAGCAGACGGCCCACTTGATGTTAATTAGTTACCGCCACCAATAAACGACAAAAATACGACTCAACTTTTCCCTTACTAAAGTCTGAAAAGTTCCTATTCGCATCGTGTTGCGCTTCTCACTCTGAGACGGGGACGGTACACCTCAAGTGCCTGTAATTTCACCGGCGCCCACCGGTTACCAGTTGTGGGGGTAGTACTTCTCCGGACGAACTTGTCACAAACTTCTTAAAATACATATAAAGCCTTAATAATCAGAATGCATGCTTATGATCACATATTAGATTTTTTTGACTCCATGGCTTAGTTGGTAGCTACCCTGCCTTCGAAGAGAGGTCCTGGGTTCAATTTCTAACCGGGCAACCTTTGTATAATAAGCTTAAAGTTCGGTTTTTGGGTCTTGGGTGTTTTCCTCGTGTTTCTGTATTCATATCCACAGCGATTTAAGGAGCTTGTAGCAGGGGTGTGAATATGTGTCTATCAACAGATTTTCAACGATTCTTTCGTATCGTTACCTGCCCAAAGGTGCGGATGCAACTTTTTTTTTTGTTAATAAATGACGAAACGAGCTGAGGGTCCACCTGATGGTAAGTGGTGACCCACGCCCATGACAACAATAATACGTGCGACTCAGTATGAGATCCAAATCTTTACTGAGTCGTATTCAAACTGCGTCCATCACTCGAGACGGGGATGATAAAAATATATACTCCGAGACATATTTGCGTGATCCATAACAAGCCCAAAAATTGTTTCCTCGCAATCTCGTGACGTCACACGCCGTCATCTTTTACAGTAAACCCATAACATCATTACATTGTAACGCAGAAATATAACCTGATAATCGTATTAGTATTTCCCCACTTTTTGCACTCATAATACAAGTTTCCATGTAAAATACATTTTCCAGTCTGCATACAAATATATAATTACTCGCATCACGGAGCACAGTTGGTTCAAAACAGCTGATGTCTGTACCATTATCATATCATTGTGGTTCCTGATGATGGATCTAGATGTCTCAGAGTTATAGACAAAGGTATACAGCTGAATCACTCCATGACATTATTATCATAATAAGACAAGCCTCTTAGCCTTCTGCGCTGTAGGGCGTAAATTCGATTCCCACCAATCATTTGCGTGACGAATGAAATGTTTGTACGATGTCTGGGTATTTATAAACAAGATAAATACTGTATCACAATTCTGTATGTGATCCTGTTTCCCATAGTACACGCTTTGTTTAGTTTGAGATAGACGCAATGGTCCAAAATTATTAAAAAAAAAATATCCGCGTTTCTGATAACTTAAACTTTTTACTTTAAAGTGTCAACCGCACACTTCAGTACTTTTATAATTTAATATTTCAAATGCATCCCAAAAACGATGCACAGCAATTATACCTGTAAGGCAAGATAATAAAGGCCAAGGTTGCGGCCTTCGAGTCCCGCCCGTACAGAATTATTGAGATATCTTCAGCCGTAGGTTAAGGCGGGGCCATTGGGCCACTTTCCACCCCCTGGGCCACGTTAAAAAATGTCAATAGGTGAGCTCACAGCCGCTATTATGTCTATAATTTTATAATTTCAGTATAGTTAAAATGGCTTAATAATCCGAAAGCCATGCCAAAATGTAAACCAATAATAATAACCAACATGTCCAGGCAAATCTAACAATTGTAATTTATAAATATAGAAAATATATCCTTGCCAAACCACAATATGCTATTAAGTATAAAAAATACATAATTTTCATTAAAATTTTAAGTTCCAAAATGATCTTATAAATTTTTTTCTTTCAAATTAGGTAATTCAATTATTTTTTAATTCACTGTAAGTTCATAGTTTGATTCTTACTTTGACTTAGGTGCACCTATAACAATGAATTGGCATCCAGCTTAATGATCGTGCCGTTTTCTTGACACTGTGTGCATATCGTGAGGCGGTCATTAGTAAACCAATTAAAGTCTTTAGTATCAATGGTGTTTGAACTCTATAAAAAATCTGCAGAAATATGAAAATAAGGTTTTTGTTTGGCGATAGATATAATGTTGCTCAAAACTCAAAACCCATTGTTATACATTTTCTAAGATTTCAAGTGTTATTAGGAAAAAAGAAATTTTCCACGCACAAGTAACTCGTTAGACACTAAACGCAAACAGATATAATATATCGAATTACAGTTAATTGTCAGTGTAAGTTTTATTGTTAAATCTGTTTCAACCCTAACCAAGCAACCCTAGAGGAAGAAGCAGATATCCTCATAAATAGCATACTCGAAATTACAAAAAACAAGGGCACAAATATCCTTTATCCACTTGGACGAATCACAGAAATAATTTTGCTTAACTCATCAAGTCCGTAGTTAAAAAAACCACAAGTAACTCTAGTCGAAATAAAACCATGTCGATTGCTTAGTAACATGGCCATAGCTCTGAAGCATGAACAATTAGTAGTATTGTGAGCAATTAAAAAAAACTAAATAGCATAAAAAGATGCTAATGATGAAGCCAAATCACAAACTCGCTTTTAATAATAGGCTCTGTACAAAACAACAAGTTGCACACGAGACGACCAAGGACCAGTTTCCCGTAAAAAAAGCGAAAATAAAGTCTGTTTGAAAATAAAAGCTATCTTCGTAATCTTCACAAAAAGATACACCTCGTGAAAGATATACCAGTTTTTAATGTGGCTACCTGCTTAGCAAGCATCCGGCTAATGGGGATAACCAGGGTTATACGTGACCTGACTTGGTAAATTGGCAGACGGGCTTTATCACGACTCAAAACAATAAAGTCAAAACAATTTTAAACAAAAATATTTTCCACTAGAAAATATGTTATAATTGTTTCGCAATTTTACGCCAATCTATGATTTATAGATCATTTAGTGATGCCGTCACTGTGGGAATAGATTCTGCGAAGTCCTGGCTCGAGTGACGTCACGAGAACGTGTATATATAGGTTTGCTGGCGAATCCTGCGGTAGTTTGCACGATGGGAGTGGAACGGTTGGTCAGTGTTTTAGCTCTCGTGGCGTTTGCCGCGGCCTCTATTGGGGACAACTCGATAGACGGGGGTGACAGAGTGGTGTTGGTAGCTCCAGTGCTAGCTCCTCCAAGAGACTCGAGGACGCAGACGACCAGGGCTAGGCAGTTTCCTGTACTAGTTCTGTTAGCACCGCGGGACCCCCCGCCGTACTCGAGGGAGCAAGAAGCAAAATCTCTGAAAGGGAACCCTCAGCCTATTTATGTTCAGGTAATTTAATTTTTTCTCACTTTCAGAGATGAAAGTAAAAGCAAACCTATAATAAAACCTTCGTGTAATAAATATAGTATTATAAATATAGTAATAAATATAGTATTATAATAGTAAGTTAACATAAAATAATGTAATCAATGATGGTTCGTTAGCCTTCGCAGCGAGGGATACCGGGTTCGATTCCCGGCTGGAGCAGACTTTGTCTTATGAGCGGAGAGTTTGTTCTCGGGTCTTGGGTATTTGTATTCTTCATGCCACCTGCACATGGAATATCACAAATAATTTTCAGTCATGTGCGAGGTCCAGCGTTTTTGTCAGGGTTTAGCACTAACACCGCTAATATCTCCGCCATTATCTGGTATCCTTTTTATCGTGACATTGGAATATATAATATAACATTATTATAAAAGACTAACGAGTCGCCCCGGCTTCAGTCGGGCTCAATAGATTCGTAATTATATCATGAAACATAGTTCATGTCCAAAAATAAAATGTTTAGGTCTCTGATATACTTTAGGGCTCTTCGCTCTCTGCACGACATAGTTCTTGATCTAGAGATTTGTATACCTTGTTAAGTTCTAAACGACGGGTCGATAGGTACGATAGGTACATTTCAATAAATAAAAAAAAGCCTATATTATTCCATTGAAATAAATATTCAATATTTTTTTAGACTATTATCTATGTCGTCTGAGGAGGCGAAGAGGGGTCCTCTTCGGGTGAAAGCCTCCTCTAGAGATTGCCACTCGTCCCGATTTCTTGCGAGGTTGAGCCAATGCCGTGTTCCGACGGTCTCTAATTCGTCTTTCCACCTTATTTTTGGTCTCCCTCTGCTTCTGTGTCCATGTACATTGGCAAATGTGATAGGTACATTTACATTGTACATATTGATTATGAAACTATTTTGTTCGATAAGGATTCATATCATGATACATCTTTCGATTCTATCCGTTTCATTGACTAATATGGACAAAAAACTGTTATTGTGGCTTCATTATAGTAGTTAGACACATATTTTTGCGGTCTTTTTGTAGGTAATGATGAGAACTTTAAACAGGTAGTACATTATTTTATATATCAACAACAGTTTTCGCAGCAATCGCCAAATAATAACTTTTACAGGCAAACTTTTGATACTGTTACAATATTAGGTTACTTAATTACAATATTGGAAGGGACCTCTAATTTTTTTTTATAAAAAAAGTCTTTGTTACTCTCTGAGAATGTAGCTATAAGTGAAATAATTTTTAATATTCATCCTTTTATTTTCAATAAAGGTAGACAATGACCTGCAAGCTACTTTTGACCTCAACTCGTATCAGGAAAAATACGCTAGTATTAAAAACCATCAAATGTAAAGATAAAAATTCTTTCAGCAGTTTATAAGGAATAATATTCAGTTTCAGTTTGTAATATTCAAATAGAAAAGAATAGAATAGAAAATGATGGATAAAAATGATAAAATTCTAATGACATGGATATTCTGTATTCCACATGGTATGATGTGACGTCCATTTCTCTCTTTAGATCTCAAGTGTTCCATTTCTATTTCTGTTGTTTGGCTCCATTTCTACTTAGCTGAATACATAAACTTGGTATTCTAACAGGCTTTAGGTAGTGAAAAGTAAACATACAATACATAGACTTTCCGTAGCAGCCTCTAATGTTCCCACTGCAGGGACACCGGCCTACTCTCGATAATTGAGAGTGAATGGGCTTTGATCTACCACGGGAGCCCAATCCGGATTGGTAGATGTGACATGTCGTCGAATTTTTGGTTCTAAGACATGCCGGTTTCCTCACGATGTTTTCCGTCACCGTTTCGAGAAAGTGGTATTGCGGACAAAAATTTTTCAAGTGAAAAAACACATTAGTGCTCGTGTGGGTTTGAACCAGCGACCTTTAGATTGAAAGTCTGCGTCTGTGCCCCTGGGCCACCACGCTTACATAGACTTGTTTTTCTTCAAATAATTATGCCTGTCGTACCTACTTCATATGATCAATCAAAGTTTTTATATTGGTTGATTGAAGACGATAATATTGCTAACATTTTTTACACATGTCCATAATGATACGTAGGAGGCGTGTTTTGTAAAGCAGTAACTAAGAGTATGATATCACTGGATAATTTGTGTTAAGATTATTTTCCTTGTTATGATGAAGTCTTCATATAATTAATGATTACACACATTGATCGTAAACAAATCACTTGAAAACAGGTTTTGGGATGCGCTGCTGATCGCAAATCTATTTTGAGCTGAAAATAATTAGGTATACCTTAAGATATATTTACGTTTAAAACAAAAGAGTGGGAGTTTCTTATAATAGGTATTTTACCTTTACCGATACACGATAACAATGAAACATGATAACAATTATTGGGAAAAAAATTGAGTCTGTTTAATTTTATAAACAGATTTTTTTTAAGTATGTAGAGACCTATCTCTACATACTTAAAAAAAAATCTGTTGACTAGATATAACCTATTATATTATATCTAGTCAAATTCTCTATCAAACGGATAGAAAAATATTATTCATGTGCATTTTTCTTCCTTTCGTATGAGCAAGTGGCTAACCCTTACCGAGGTACCTAAACTATACTAGTGAGTACTTAATCTACTGTGATGCCAGTTCGTTCGTTCGTTTATGGTACAAAATTGTACCATAAATAACATATTACGGCCATTAAAGGTGTACTCACATTTAAAAAATTGTTAGATTTGGGGAAAATTTCGGAAATTTGGGTACAAAAGTAGTCCATTTAAAACTAGTTCATGTGATTACTTTCATGAATTTTTTGTTTCTTATTTTATTTGGTTTCTTTAACATATTGCATACCTATATGATTAGTATATTTTAAGATTTGCTTTTTTTAGCGATATCTTGACGATTCCCTTGAAATAAATAATAAATTTCCTTTTCAGAAGTTAGAAGATCAAGCTCTGCCTGACTCTGGCAGGAGTCGGCAAAAGCGTCACTTGCTGAAGAAGAAGTTCTTCTCCGTCGGCCATGGAGGCGGTGGCGGCTACGGGGGCGGTTATGGCGGAGGCTACGGCGGTAACTACGGAGGCGATTACGGCCATGGTAGCTACCAGCAGCCATCTAAGACAATTGTTGTTCATGTTGTGAAAGAACAAGGTAATTTCATTGTTCAATTAGTTTACTGGTTAGTATTATGAATTACAAATGCAGCAAAGTCAACTTGAGAACCAGAGAACTTGTGCTGAGAACTCTCGCTGAAAACCTCTTTAAATTAGAACCAAATAATTGAATTTACTACGATTTGGATAAAATTTTATATTTAGATATGGTTATGCTGTATAAGTTTACCAGTATAATTGTATTTCGTGTAATATGAACAGTTTCAAACTATTCATCTTGAGAACTATTCTATGAGAACTAAAATATTATGTGTAATTTTTGTAAATTCCACATTCATTATATGTCCATATTGCTCTATTTACAGGCTATGGCGGGCACCATGGTGGAGGCGGCTACCACAACGGAGGGGGTTACAATAACGGAGGGGGTTACAATAATGGCGGTGGATACGGAGGTGGTGGCGGTGGCGGCGGTGGTTATGGATATGGAGGCGGCGGCGGCGGCGGCGGTGGCGGTGGAGGCGGCGGTGGCGGAGGCGGCGGTTATGGAGGCGGCTACGGAGGCGGAAATGGCGGCAACTACGGACACAATGGCGGAAATGGTTGCGGCGGTGGATGCGGAGGAAACTACGGCGGTGGCGGTGCTACAGCTACGGCTACGGCTACCGCTACGGCACATTCCAGCTCGTACGTTTCTTTATATAAGTATTAGCTTAGCATCTAGCTAGTATTTGTTTGGAAACTGATAAAACTGACCTTTAATAACAGTAGAAGTAGAATTTGTGCCAATTTCGTCCATAGAGGCATTGCCCCCAGACAATCGAATCTGCCGCCAAGCAGTAGTGCTCGCATTACTGTGTTCCGGTGGAGGGGCGTGGGTGTCGGTGAAATCACTTGCGCATGAGACGCATCATCCCCGTATCGGATGATGGACGCAGCGATCTTACACTGAGTCTCATTACTGTTTTCATGGGTCGCCACTTACCAGGTGGGCCCTCAGCTCGTTCCGTCACTTATTCACATAAAAAAGAAAAAAGAAAACAATGCGTTTGATGACGGTGGCCCCGTACCGATTACTCCAGCTCTATTATCCTTAGTATGTTTTACACTCTTGTCTTCTAGAAGCCTCTTCTATCTGCTTCCCCTTTGACTCATTTTTGTCCTTTTCTTCTACATAACGTGGTACGACGGATTAGACAAACTAAATAAATTTGACGTATTTTTTTAATGTGACGTCATCATTGTGGATCAGAGAATATTTTATAGGTTGTTTGTTTTATTCGATCTATCTAGTTCTTATTTAAAGACGGAGTGTTGTTCAAAATTTTGTTTTTTTTGTTTCAGGTATGGCAAAAGACGTTAATTTCGGGGGATGAAAAACTGTGATTTAATTAGGTATAAACCGTTGCATAATATCGCTGCTAACCAAAAAGCATTATTTTCAAGTGCAAACCTACTGAATATTTTACAATTCTATAAGTCTTTGCATGTTGTTAAATACTCAGTAAGGTTTAGACAAGCAAACATAGATTTAAGTTTATATACCTAAGTAAATAATATTCACAAGCTGTTGTTTTATTTACGAATTTACCGTCATATAATTTACTGCCGCGTATAAACAACGGTAACTCGTATTTCGGTAACTAGTAACTTACCGAAACACGAGAAGACTCAAGTCTTAGCACGTTTCGCCCGTCACTCTACATGACGTCACGAGACGGGTACATAACGTGTCTTGCGCCTGTGATTTTACCCACACTATTTCACAGATCCAAGTTCGTTGTCGTTATTACTCCAGGCAGTACCTACTCTGCCAGTCCAGGTAAACTTTGCACTTTACTGTTACTTTAGGTTGCTCCTTTTGCACCAGCCGGGGACACGTGGTGGGACTCTGAGGTACCAATGAATACGAGCAACATGGACCCACTATATTAAATAGTTACTTAAAGATATTGTTTGCGCCTAATGAAAACGTTCATCAAGACGCGCCTGGTATTTTTATTATGGTGGACCTAATAGTTTGCTACTATATTATGCTCAGGCTGGCAGAATGTGGATTTCGAGGATTCCATAAATGTCAAAAACAGAACCCTTATTTTTTGATGTCTATCTGTGTATACATATCCTACCATTTTATTGTAAAACTCATGGCAATATGCGATTAGAGGTATCCACAAAAAAAATATAATTTTGTATTTTTTATTTTTTTTATTTATTCTTATTGTCATATTCGTAGCCTAGATTATTAGCCTAGATTACTCCACACATATATGCGCTGCACCTTTTCTCTCTTTCTGTTCACATCTATGAACGGCCCTTTCGATTTATTTTAATACAATCAGCGCGCGGGTTGCAACCCGGGGCAAAACTCAAAATGAAACAACATCAATGGGAATAAACATTCCAACAACAACAATTAAATTTATAACAAATTTCATACAAATCCGTTCAGCCATTGATGCGTAAAGGAGTAACAAACATACATACCCACAAACTAACGCATTTATAATATTAGTATCATGAATCTACTGCACTATAATTAGCAGTTCATATATCACACCTTCCAATTTTGAAGAACATACGGTACCAATAATCTCCGATCAAAATAGAAAAGAACAGAATATGATTTTATAAAGCTGCGACATACAGGACGAGAAATGCGAGTATTTGGGTTCCGTTTTACCTAAATGACTGCCGAACCCTAAAAACTGACCACTGGAAGAGAAGTAAAACTAGAGCATGCAGGTAAAGTCAATGATCGGCAAAGGTTCGACGTACTTTGTTGGCCTTGCACTTAACCTTGTTCTGATGCAATCACTCACGCACTAAACATCATCTTCTACCTACAGAAGATGATATTTAGACTACCAAAAAAATTATCTATTGGTAGATATACCTACTATAAAAATGGCTTTTGATCTCTACTTACTTAAATTAAGGAGTATTAAAGGAAATGATTTATCACAAATTATCAATACTAGATCATCCAAGACAATAATTTGATTTGGTCTATGTTCGTCACACAAACATTTATCCTTATTGGAAATCGAACCCGCGACCTACAGCGCAAAAATTCAGCTGAGCTGTGAGGCCATGTGAGCTTGTCTATTATCTACCGTATCAGCCTCTTATGTTCCCACTGCAGGGACACCGGCCTACTCTCGATAATTGAGAGTGAATGGGCTCTGATCTACCACGGGAGCCCAATCCGGATTGGTAGATTGGTCACATGTCGTCGAATTTTTGGTTCTAAGGCATGCCGGTTTCCTCACGATGTTGTCCGTCACCGTTTTGTGAACGTGGTGGTTTATTATCTACTTATGTATGAAACAACCGGACCGGAATTTGTTAGCAAAATCATGCGAGTGAAGCAGCGAGTAAAAGTTAGTATTTACGTAAAAGACAGACCTACAATGGTTACAAATGATTCGTGACATCGTCTGTTATATTACAAGTTATTTCTTAAATTTACCCTATCCTCGATCAACTGTCAATTACAATAACTGAAATATTAATCACAGATTAATTAGATGGCGTGACCGTGGCGATAAAACGTTCCGGTTTAACCGCCACAAAAAAGAAAGAGTAGGAAGGACTGATTTCAAAATCGAATTTAATAACTTCAACACTGATATGCTTCGCCACCCTTATATTAAATATGATACAACTACATGGTGTGATGTCGTTCTGCTCGACCACGACCAACAAAATATTCTGTAATATCTGTGTACATAGTTATAACGAAAACGTTATTTAGATTTAAATACTTGCTTTGTAAAAGTCACTCGCTAAAAGTCCACATGGAGGGTCGGACAGGGTTTGAACACGCGCTAAACTTAATTTTAAGAACGCATGATCATTACGTTACATGTAATTTATTTTAAAAAAAAAAATTGACGTTTTTAAATAATTTTCAAGAACTCAACCTTAATAACCTTACCTTAACCTTTGACTTTGGCTGTGATTTTTACTTTGATGATTACCTACATTTTTTCGTGATATTTCTATAAGAAGTATATTGAAATTACCTACACTCAAATACATAGTATTTACATCAAATGAAAAATTAACCATTCAAATCAGACCTCAATTGGCGAAGATATCGCGTAAAAAACCATACTGAAAAAAAAAATCCAGCTGAAACTCCTCCTGTTTAAATTCGTCGGTTAATATTGTACATAAAAATGATACTGAAAAACTTTGATAGTAGACTTGATGGCGGTATTATACTTCAAAGTGTCGAAAACATTCGATTCTGTGTCGAGTGAATTGCTTTTATTTCAGCTTTTTCAATCATCACACTGATATTATAAAGGCGAAAGTTTGCATTCATATGTGTGTAAGTTTGTTACTCTTTCACGCTCAAACCCGATGTGAAAAGATTCTTTCAAAAAAGATTTAACTCAATCTAATCCAAATCAAAAAAATATTAAATTTATAAAATGGAATACATATTATGTTTATAATTAATGATCATTTAAAATTTCATACTTATTTTTATTTCTGATATTGTCACTGACATATTAAACTATAGTCATTTAATATTTTGTTTATGTTATAAACTGATCTGATACATTTGAAATAATATGCCTAAATATAATACATATGTACCTATAGTGTGTCTTGAAATTATTGATGATGTGAACTATGACTAGCAAAAGTGTAATTGAGAACACTTCTCTAATTTGTTTGAATATACAATTGAATTTCATAGTTTTTACACAATCAATACATGGATTAAATTTTTTAAATGATGTGACTAGTTCAAATCTAGACTACGATTGTTTTAAATTTCTTCCACGGAAATATTAAACATTGTGACAATGCACTGTACTATCTATTCCTAGCAAATAAAACATACATTTAATTTCTAAAGGGCATTGAAAAAGAAAAGTTACTTTGTTGATAGTTGTGACGTCCAAGTTGAAGCGGAATGGTCATATTTTATGTTAGAAAATCAGAAAGCCGTACTTTCCCGTTGCTTTCAGACTAGCTACTTAATATTTATGAAAATTACAAATGCTCGTAAAAGGCTATCTAAGTGTTGCTGTCAAATTCCGGAAACGAGATAGCGATAGAAATTGTAGATATTATTTTAAATAGTCATGGGCATCAGTTATAGATGTACACACATCTGAGCGCCCGACACATTATAAAGCGTTTGTAGCTGCTATAGCTTATACACTCTCGCCAGTCGAAAACAAAGCCTAAACAGTGGAAGGGTGTGGGTGCCGGTGATTACCAACAGCCAACAGCATAAAGGAAACTGAAAAATATTTACCTTTTAAATTAAAATCTTTTATCGTAGAGAAATCTATTATGACATAAAATAATACTTAAAAGAAAAGAACCAATGCTTGATAATGATATTAATAAATTGTTTAGACATTAGAACATAAAACAGCTATTGACATGAAATCATTCAAAATTTATTTAGACAAACGATATAAGGTATAAATTGACTATACGTAGGTAGTTTAGACCTTCCTACACGTATCTAGAACCTCAACAACAAGGGTCCACAATGTGAGAACCAGAATATAAACCAACAGTAACCTTGTACAATTAAGAGAAGCAATAAATGTATTGAGTATGACATTTGATACAACGTTAACACACTCATACCTCTGCACTAGGATTCCCTGTGTCGCAGATGTCATGGACAAACACAGAAACACAAGACAAACACCCAAGACCCGAGAACAAACTTCATGCTCACCACACAAAGTGTGCCCCGGCCGGGAATCGAACCCGGGACCCCTCGCTTCGAAGGCAGGGCTACTACCAACTAAGCCACGGAGCCGGATTAAGACTTCGAATCATAGATAGTTTAGGAATGTCGAAGATAAATAGTACCTATCCTTGATCGTAGCTTGGGAATATTGGTATCAAACAAAGTATCTTTTGAGTCATAAGCTGAGCTGACTATCACTATGGCGGATATTCTAAGAGAACTACAATTTGTAGTACTGAACCCTCAGTTCGAGTATGAATGGCACATGGCCGGTTTTAAGGACTTATCGACCATACCGTGCGTATTACAAAGTTCTTTAAAAACTACGTGAAGTAAAATGCGTAATGTTGTCCAAGCGAAACAATATTAAAGTAAACAGGAAAGATATCGTTTTTATTTACAACATTGACAATGACTAAAGCCTCATTCAGATCTGGCGGATTGGAGCGAAGTGTATTTTGACCAAACATGTGACTAAACATTCAAGAATTTCTGGTCTCATAATTATTTAAAAATGTATCATCATCCGCATTATGCTTGAAAATTATTAGATTATAATCAGATGTCCAAAACTTGATGTCCTTTATTCCCTGAGATAACTCCATGAATGATGAATCCCATTTTGTTGTCAACTTGTCATTATTGCGCAAGATGTGATACCCTATTATTACGGGTACACTAATTCTGTAAACAATCTAAACTAATATTTGTATGTTCAGTGTAAACCTGTGTTGGGTGTCCTTATAATAAAAAAAAAAAAATGAAAACAAGCTGTGCGGGCGCAATCCTATGCGATTCGAGTCCTTTCATACTGCCCACTTTACACCAGGTCGGTTGTCCACTCGTTCGGTCACCTAAACCACATCAACATTAACCATCGAAATTCCTGAATTTCTTTCGTTTTGGTATTGAGTTTTCGCTGCGCTCCGAATCCATCTGGTCTGAAAACGCCTATTGATACACTTGCAGTTAAAGGTCAAAAAGATATAGATTGTATTGTTATTTGTTTACGAATTATTCCGCACTTCTGCTTACTTGTTTTCAATATCTTCGAAAATCCCAACGGATAATACATTTCACGATACGATAGCTCTTGCAAGACGATAACAAAACTAATAAGCATAATATACACCTTCATCTTTGGTAGTAATTTGTTTGATAAATCGCACTATACGAGTATATCACTCTAATATTGGCGAAAATTTGCGAGCTGGAGGTTCAACTGATGTTAAGTGACCACATCCGACCATTACAAAAGCAATGCAACTTAGATCCTCCCCGACCGAAGTATAAGAAGACCCAAGTCACACCTCGTTGTGCCAGTCACCCGAGATGAGGGTGTATAATATAAGATATACGGGGGTTGTGTGTAGGCTAAGTAACGGGCCCCTTTTTAAACACATTACACTTTTTACACTCATACCCCTGCAGTAAGATTCCCTGTGTCGCAGATGGCACAGAATTACTAGACAAACACCCAAGACCCAAGAACAAACTTCATGCATACCACACAAAATGTGTCCCGGCAATCTAATCGCATTCGTTTTCACATCGAAGGCAACCAACTAAGCCACAGAGTCGCCAAAGTACCTGGGTATCCACGAATAATTAAAACGCTTAAGTTAGACCCACCGCCCTTTAGATAAGAGCCGGGATATTACGTCTTACTGAAACATAAAGGGTAAGTATACGGTAACCGCAGTAACGTTTTAAAGATCGAGAGCGCGGGCATCACTCGCAAGCTTGCTCTTGCCAAAGCGACTCGCGTCCACCTTTCGCGAATAAAAAAAGTTTAATTAAAAAATCGACTATGTACAAATTAGCCTTGTTGTTATGTGTTGCGTGCGTGGTAATCGGTGAGTTGTATTTTCTTTAGTTAATATAAGATATAGGAAAAAAAATATCAATGTAAAATTTTACGATATATTTTCTTAAATTTATTGTAAAACGTTTTGCTATTAGACTTTCTTTGAAATAAACAGTTTAATAGATTTATATTATAATTCACGTCTTATAATAGTCCTCCACATAAATTGCAATCATATAAAATTGTAAACTTGCCTATTAACTTACTAATGGGAATCCAAACAAGCGATATTTTTTTATAACCGTCTAATCGTGATCATAAACATAACAAAAAGTTTCGAATTGAAACAAAAACAGTCATGCTAATTAAAGTTTAATGTGCGAGCTTTGTTTTATAGTGTTTGGAGTCACGGAGGGCGATCGTGAGGATCTGTTCCGCGGTCGTGAGCTGGCAGGATGTTTAACGTGAAATGATGATTCAATTATTAATAGTCCGGTTCATAAAAAAAAACTCCGTAAAGTTACATGGTATTAAGAAAGTTTTACTTATGTCTTTAATTGCCTAAATTATTAATAATGGCGTCATATTTAGCAGGGTAACAGAATATAATCTGAAATATTAAACATTAGAATTCGTATTAATTTAAAATTTTCCAAGAGCTTAATGTGTTAAAGTGTTGAACGAACTGCCAGTTTTATTAAAACAACTGCAACATTCGGTTTAAATTATGCACTTTTGATTAAAAAATCCACTCCTGAGTGATGCCTTGGCACAAGCATCAAATCGAGTAAGCAAAAAATCATTTTAAAAGAGCAATTCTTGTATATTGTATTTCGGCAACGGCTCTAATGATTTGGATGAAATTTTATGCTTCGATAGGGTTTTGGTGTTTTTACCTGTGTAATTGTATTTCGTGTAAAAAAACATTTCTTTAAAAAAAAACGTCTCAAAAATTCCGTATCAAGCTCGGCCGTCGTAGGTACTAAATATTATACTAAGTATACATTATAAATACCAATTTTATTTTTTTATTTTTATTCTCGCTACAGTTCTTGATACTTTAATATTCGTTCATATGAAAACTGTAAAAAATATTCAACACACTTAACAAATAAAGGTGATTTTTATTTTATACTCTCAGGCTCGTAACATTTACTAAACCGGTAATCGTTGGTTTGATTCCGTCGTGTGACTAAGTGGCTCCTGTTTAGGGCAGCCAACACAGAATAAGATCTACAATCTCTGACAATCCGCCGCCAATCAGTTATGCACTCGCGTTGCTGTATTCTGGTGGTCTGGGTGTCGGTGATATTACAGGCACTTGAGACGTTACATCCCCGTCTTAGAGTGACGGGCGCAACGCAATGCAACATGGGCCTTCTCATACTTTATTTGGAAAAGACTACTTAATATCAGATAGGCCATTCGTGACTAAAGCCACATAAAAAATTAAATCCTTACTACTTACTATTTTTAAGCTCCGTGGCTTAGTTGCTAGTAGCCCTGCCTTCGAAGCTAGGGGTCCCGGGTTCGATTCCCAGCCGGGGCACACTTTGTGCGGTGAGCATGAAGTATGTTCTCGGGTCTAGGGTGTTTTTTTTTTTTTCTGTGTTTGTCCATGCCCTCTGCGACACAGGGAATACTACTGCAGAGGTATGAGTGTGTAAACGTTTATTTATTTATTAACGTTTATTTAAGGGGTAAAAGCAAGAGGACTGATTTTCCATGTTTATTCCTACATTATCTTGCAACGTTTGCAATAAAAACCTTAGCAAAAACAATACATTCCAAAATTATCAATTATCTTGCTAAATATAATATTTTAAAAGATGGCGAATTAGGGCTGTTGAGCTATTATCATTATCTTTAAATAATTAAAATTCATACGTTGTCAAATGACACCTCCTACATATTTGAATAAAAATAAGAGAATAATTTTGTGCCATCCCATATAAATTAAAAATAACAGTAAGTATACAATTAAGAAATGTTCACGGAACCAAAAAATTACCGCTACTCAGCATTTGTTACAGAACCATTATATTATAGCACTGGTTTGCAATCGAACAAATAATCTAAACTTCGAAGGTAAAATCAATTAAACGTTATTCATTGTTGTAGAGATGTCTGATTAGAAGAAGCATTGATACATCAATCATATAATTTGAAAAGCTTGTTAACGATTGCCAAAATATTAATAAAGGATAACCTATTCGACCATGGTCACTCTTAAACAAAAAATATCTCGTTAAATTCCATACCTACAATATTGACGAAGAATCGCATATCAAGGACAAAGTAAATAAATTAATAAACGTTTACACACTCATACCTCTGCACTAGGATTCCCTGTGTCGCAGATGGCATGGACAAACACAGAAACACAAGACAAACACTCAAGACCCGAGAACAAACTTCATGCTCACCACACAAAGTATGCCCCGGTCGGGAATCGAACCCGGGACCCCTCGCTTCGAAAGCAGGGCTACTACCAACTAAGCCACGATTACAATACTCGACTATTCGCGAAATTGGTCTCCGTGCTGCTATAGCATAGCATGTCGGTCCCGGCTATCCTAGTCTATGCCATGTTGGAGACCTTCGAGAAGTAAGAAAACTCTGATACCAGAGTTGGCCACTCAGCCACGAAAAGAAGACCAACAATCACGAAAAAAATAAGTTATGAATGAAAAAACAATGGCTGCGACAAGCTCACCACTCATCACGTCTACGTTTATAGGATAGCGAAACCTATTAAGGGAAAAGTGGCTCATGAGGCTGTGCCTCTTCGGGGAAAGAAGTGAAATAATAATTAGTCCTAGCAATAAGTGGTGGGCTTCTCTCGACCTAGTTAAAATCAGAATTTTATTTACCTTTTCTTGTTTAAACTCATCATATTACACGACTTCAATTACAAGAATTTGATTGGGAGTTGCAATCGGGAAAATCCTAATAGCTTATATATAACTCGCCTAAGGATTCCTATTATATTCCTGACACAAAATTTGTGTGTTCCCAAAATTTTAATAAAACCATAACTCGTTATAATCTTCGTTAGAATAAAAATAAATTTAAATATCTCAAACACAGAAAAATACCTGTTTTCTTTTCCATTTACTTACATTTAAATAGTCTAGCCCCGTTTTATGAATATAAAGTACCTATAAAAAGATAATTGAAAGAACTTCGCAACATCTATCGGAAGTATTCCTTCCAATATAGGTAACCTCAATTAATCATTAAAAGCTTCTATTTTCATAACTTAGTCATCTAATGTTTTAGGTATCTTACTGGTAACAAGTGATATCATCAATTCAGAGAACGAAGCGAATACCTTTAGAAATAATCAAAATGATACAAAAAAGTAATTGGCATGACCACAGAACAGAAACATCGCTAGCTTTTCCATTTGCCAACCATCACCAGCTTTGCGCTACTAAAGTTTCACAATCTTGAACTGCTGCGGCAATGGGTGTTGTTTAAAACGATAATCGTCGATCAGAACAGGTAGACTTCATTATGTGCAAAAACAAACAAGACCATAGCAAGTTGCGTTACACTCGAGTGGACAGGACAACGACACCGATGCATCCCTGTTTCTTACAGAATGCTACTTTAGTGTTGTAAGCTTCGAGAAATATAGTAGCATGAGAGACAAAAAGGTTATACGAAATTTCAGGGGCCAGTTGGTGCTTAATAAGACCACTTTTCTATTAAAACAAGTGGTTTTATTAAGCACCAACCTGATTGTTTATTAGCGTCAGTAAAACTCGACCGGGCGCCGGCGTGATTGTGATGGTAACGTCGCGCCACGCCACGTCCGGCGGGACGTGACGTGTGTGCATGAACTAGTACAGTTCAGTACATTACAAGACGCTGCGTTCCGTCGAGATCCCAAGCCAATCGTCGAAGCCAATTTTTGGCTATATTTCTACACGTTCTGTCTAAGACGAGATGTCTTTCTTGCAATCAATCTTTACATTTTTGCATAAAGTTGTAATAAATTTACTATTATCTCTCGCTTGAAGAACGTAAGCGGTGAGTCCCTGCTAAAATAAAGGATGGAATAAATTGAAGAATTAATACTGAAGAGTCTTAACATAATTATTGTTGTATCTGCCTTCCACTATCTCAGATTCATTTGACATACATATTCGAATATATCTAAGTTGTTTAGACTTATTTAGATAAGAAATCTAGTCTCACTTGACTCCCGCCTGACCTGCTTTCATGGTCATACCTATCTGAGATCATTTCTCTCGCCAATTTATGCAATTGCACTGATATATAGTTTTTGAGAAAGTAATATGTTCGACATAACCCTAATTCTTCACCTAATGTTACATTTAAAAACGTTCTGAGTTGGTTGGTTCTGAGGTTCTTTTTATATTTAATAATTGTCTTTGATAATCATTCTGGTTTTGTGTTAAAATATTTCAATATAACTTCTCACATTGGAAGAATACAGCTACAGATGACGAGAAATTTTTATTTTATCTTATTATTTGTTTTCGACAGAATTATTTTTTACTGCAATGCAATGATAGGCAGTCCTAACGGATCTGTTTATCAATTAATTAACAAACAGATCCGTTATTAATATGCATAATTTGTATTAATGGTTTGGTTGAGAATTTTGTCAAATAAATAATCTTATTTAAGAATCATAACAGAATAAGATCGAGCTTCTTATATATTATATTAGATATAGAAACGAATATTCGGGTGACAAAATATAACTGTTATTCTAATATGACCAATACTTAAATCTGAATGAATCGTCTAAAAATGGCAATTGCCAAAGCCAAATCAAGCTTAAATGCCCAATTTGTATTATTGATAATACAAATTAGATAAAAATTTAAGCAGATTCTATTTTATTAAAATAATGAATGTATTTTATAATCTTTTTACGAGCAATTCTTTTATATTTATTTATTAAAATATACTTATTTATTTCGTGTATCTCGGAAGCGGCTCTAACGATGGATGAAATTTTGTGTTTACATAGGGTTTTGCTCTTTAAGTTCACCTGTATAATTTTATTTCTTCGAATAACGCAATTTTTTTACAAACACAGAAAAAAAATCCGAGCCAAGCTCAGTCGCCTGGAGAAATAATCATAACATAGGTATTATGAATCAATCGTTAATTACACTAACAAAATTTTGGATAAAGATATCAAACCAACTTAAGGAAATCGTCAAAAAAAGATTACTCAAAGAAGTATGCTCAGTCGCATACTACACTTATTAAGTAACCCCTAATATGTAACCGAGGTAACCGAGGTATTCCCACTGCGGGACACCAGCCTACTCTAGACAAATGAGAGTGAACGTATAAGATTGTATACACCATGCCGCAACGAGAGAAATTGAGATCAAAATGCTTTTTATATACTTGAAATAATTTAGGTGAAGTGTGCCTCGAGGAATGAAACGGGTACAGTTAGCGTTTTGACAAGCAAAAAATCAACCTCCGACGGATGCGACCGTTACATGCCGACATACATTCACTCCATACTGCGTTTATGGGAAGTGTAATATTTTATAGGCAATAAAATATTATTGTAAATTCTCTAACTGAGGTTGCCTTAAACGTGCTTCGTCTATATGCAGACTGCAACGAGCTTTCAAAACCGAATAATAGGTAAATGTAAATGTTGCAGTTAAGTTTAAAACAAAAATATTTAAGGTTCCGTACCCAAATGCAAACTTACCTTTCTGTATGCCAGTCTTAAAAAGTCTTATAAGTCATAATTCTCAGAATATGTGATATAATTGCGGATAGCTAACTTTAGACAAATTATACAAAAAACCGGTGGTATGGACCCATTGGTGTACGGGTTAGAATCTCACTAAGACGTTTTTTTTACATCCGTTTTACCTTATAGACCATAATGGTAGTCTGAAAATTTAAATGCTAAACTGAAAAAGTCATCCCATTTCGAAATATGTACGTTAAAAATGGAACAAACTTGTGAGTACTTTGTTGCAAGTGTGCTAACCGCCAAGTATTAGCGCCTGCATCGTAACAAACATCTCAGCGCTAATGGAATAACGGCGCTAGATTGTTTTATTGCCTGCATACCGCCAACTGCGATGAATTATGTAGATTTATGTAACTGGCCTGCAAATATAAAAATATAGCTAACTGATTAAAAAAATCGATAGAATTGGCTTTATTACTTTTATCCCTTTTAGGGTACACAAATCAGCTGAGAAGAAAGTTACAGGAAATCAAAATACATACGCAATTTCGTTTACTTGGACGTGATATTTTTTCCAGTTATTTTGGGAATGTAGAAATGACAAGTGAGCTTTGGAGAACCATTATTGTCCTTCCTTGTTCTTACAAGTGTCCCTTGGGTGGTGCAAAAGGAGTGACCTATAGTAGCAGTCGAACTTCTGCAAAGTTCGTCCGGAATAGTACTGCCATCACACCTTTATTCACGACGTGTCAAAAAATAATGCCCGTGGGAATCAAGCCCATGACCTAAAACACAGAAGGCAAGGCTTCTACCAATTGAGCTGTGATGCCAGTAATTTTTGGTAATTGTATGGTAAATTTAATTCTTCCGTTATTTTTTCAATAGATAGATACAATCGTGATTCAACAAATAATTTAATTAGTTCGATTAATCGAATAAATGATCATGGTTCCTAAGTATAGATTCGATCAGAATTAATCATCATGTTACAACAATTTAATTTAAATTACATGCAAATTACCGTCATAAAATAATATCCACACATGACATGAGCTCACGATCTAACAATATAGATATTGAGACAACAATTGACCAGCAAATATTATTACGTATTATAGAATTTTAACAAATTGCGTACCGGTAGCATAGTCCAGTTTGGGTAGTATAGTCCAAATAACAACAAAAAATAATACAATCATACACAATCGGTATACAATGTAATTATGATGATAAAATCTGCAGATGTTAAACTAATCCGCCTAGTTGGTTAGTGACTTCTCTCATGTATTCGTGATTCAAGCAGTAAAAAGTAATTGAGAGAATTTATAAATTTTATAAAGATAAATTTTAACCACTCTTCCAAAACAGTGTAAAAATAAACTCAAACGGTTTTATTACAAAACGTGGACTAATGTCAGACTAGATTTAAACCACCAATATTACATGGATATTGGTGGTTTAAACCTAGTACTAAAGTCCACGTTTTATAGTTAGACCTAAAGTCATTAAAAAAAAACATTTCGCTTTTCCAGCTCTTTAAGTATAGCTCGAAGGCTAGTTAAGTTAATTAGACTATGGATAATCAATTCTTAAATCTTTTTGGAACAGGTACTAAATATTTTAATTAACTATGTTGTATAGGCATACCTTGGAATGCTTTCTAGCTCTGAATTTAGCTTGATTTTAATTCTGATTGTTCTATTGATGGTTTTATGTTTTGTATACCTCAACTAGTCGCTGTTTTCGTCAGTCTGTTTCTCCGCTAACTTCTTCTAAACCACGCTACGGATTTTGACACAATAATTTAGATATTTTTATCCGGAAGGTGTATATAATACATGTGTAGAGAGAAAAGCCTCGAAATTCAATATTTCGCAATGAATAATGTTGTAAAAAAACATATTTTTAGGCGCTTACATTGCTAATGCTAAACCTGGAAAGATATATTAAAATTATGTACTACAGAATTGTTTTACGACCTACGTCACACACTGTGTGACGTGCGAAGACGGGGCGGGTCACTAGTAAAAAAAAGTTAAACGTCCGATATGACCCATTCCGCATGCACCGCAAAACATGTATCGCGTAGGCAGATTAGGTATAAGGATGCAGTCGGTGAACGACCTCTGTAACAAGGAAAGCGACTGGACCCGTTCTAGCCATTATCTAGTGGGCAAGGGTCCGAAAGGTCGAAATCCGTCCTTCGAATAACGTGGCGAGATTTCTGCAGTGGCTGTATTCTAGGGCCAGATACTTAGAGGCTTACATTATTTTTCTGTTATTTTTCTAATCAAAACCAGAAAACAACACAAAAATAACACATTAGGATGAAATACATCATTTGCAAAATTTCATGTTGGGTATGTTGAAAAATAAAATAAAGCAATCTAGACAAACTAGGTAGATTGACAAAACTTGATATACTATGGAATGCTGAAATCAAATAAAAAGTGACACAAACCAATTAGGAAATGTTTAGTAAAAATGTAATATAATTTTTTTGACAAAAAATTAAACCGACTAAAATTAACTAATAAGCAAAAAAATAATAAACCTTGAGTAGCTAAAAATTAAAGAGTATTTTTTTATAAAATTATAATATTAATTAAAAAAACTGGAAACCAACCAATGGCTACACAAAGCTAAGCAATGAATCTTATAAGAAGTTATTGCATTCCGATCCAGAGATTGCAGTTTAGATTAACCGGACCCTCCATCCACACACAAAAGCAACTACGTAGTAATATCCTAAGCAATCTAGCAAACCATTAACGGATGCCGGCGCTACGGACACAGCATCCGCGACTCATTGCGTGACCGCATCTCACATAAAACCTCTGTATAAAACTGTAGGTAGGTACAAACTACGACCGGTTCTGTATTAAGGGATTTGAAATTTGAAGGGATTTTACTTAAAAATCATTGACGGGTTATATAATAAATAAATAATGATTCATTGACATATTTCACACAGCGCCATCTAGCCCCAAAATAAGCATAGCTTGTAATATGGGAACTAGATAACTGATAGAATAAATATAGTTTTTTTTTTTTTTGAAAATACTTAATACGTATAGAACAAACATTGTTGCTCGCACACAAATGCTTGTCCTGGGTGGGAGTCGGACCCACGAACTACAGCGCAGCTACTTCCAACCGAGCTAAAAGGCCAATCATGCGTTTCTTTGCGAAATTTCATGTTCCTAAAGTCCTGTCCGTCCGTCTTTGCCGGAATAATCTCTCTCCCTGCTGCACAATATCTGGTTTAATCTAGCCCACCATATCTCAAAGAACGTTGTAAATTCCTTCACAGCCCTCACTCCCGTACACTTCGTTCATCAGAGAATATGTTACTGCAAACTCCTGCTCAAGCAGCTCATTCTATACCGACTCTTTAACGGTGCATGCAGTTCGGATGATAAACTCTTTGTCAGTCTCCATCTTTTAGCTCTCTTACAGCCAGTGTTAAATTATACTATCTCGAACAATATTCTTAGTCTATTGTCACTATTTCACGTTTACTATATATATATTGTATATAGGATAAGTATATCATTTATGTGAATGTGTGACGGAACGAGCTGAGGGCCCACCTGATGGTAAGTGGTGACCCCCGCCCATGACAACAGGTACGTGTAGGGAATCACACCTACGGACGCGAGCAACTGGACCCGCCAAATCGGAGTGTATTTATGTTACAGCCAAACTTTCCTCTCTATACTGAACTATCATATTTCAGGGGGGTTTGTGAATACGTCTGTCATTCGTGCGTGACCTGGCCATCTCGTGACCATACTTGCATTTGATTTCGGTAACTTTCTTGTGAGAGCTGTGCTAATTGGTTACACAAGACTTCTCAAGATTAGTGAAATTGCTTTTGTTACGTAGAAATTTTTATTGTTATTTTTAGACTATTGTGAATGATATACACTTAATTAAGATCGGGCGGATCGGATCGGAACAGTGCAGAACATTGTTAGCGTTGAAATATTATTCTCGTATTAGTCAGGAAAACCTTGGGTTTTTATATCTAGAATAGTAACATTCTAGAAATAAAAACCCAAGTTGCACTACACCGCGCGCGTCGTACCTACTACTGAGATACTCGTAATATATGTTTTATATTCTTATATATATATATGTTTTATTGATCTGTCACTAACCAACTTTATCTCATCTTTCTAGAGGCTCGTCCGAAATGGCAGTTCCTCCCAGCGGTGCCAGGCTACGTGCCAGTCTACATTCAGACCGGCGATACTCCTCTCGAAGAGATCAATCCCGAATTGGCAGAGGCGTTCCACGCGCTGCCCGCCGGCAGGAGCGTCAACAAACAGATAGACGCGTCGCCTGAAGAACTAGGAGACCAGCCTCAAGTTGACACGCCCGTATCTGCTGAAGATACCGTCGACCACCGCCCATACGCTAAGAAAGTTCTAGAAAAGAAGAAGAAAGCTACGGAGGTTGTTAAACCGGTCGAGCGTAGATAAATCACTCGTATTATTTCCGCCCGCTTCGTTAAGCAGAACCCGCGTGCGTGTAACGGCCCCGGGATGCGGGTTAGGCGCAGCGGGTAGCTATAGGCCCTTTTTCACCGCCACTTAAAATTTACACGTAATTTGTTAAATCATCAACTATGTAACAAATACCTTATTGAGTGAGTCTCCAGCAAGAGTTTGGGAGTTGAAGTTGATGTGGATAGTGGACACTGGAACAAACACAGTCAGGCACTGTTACTATTTATGTCCAAATACAAAGGCTAAATTAGTACCATAGTTAATCTGAGGCCGAATATGAAACCTATATGAAAATTATTTGATGCGAAAAATCACGCGGTTTGAGTGTCTGATGAAATAGGGACAATTAGTATATAAGAATTATATCATATCAGAATATTGTACTAAACCTGGGCTAGACATCAAAATCGTAATCTTCATAGCGTGAACCAAACGACCAACAAAAAATGGATACATGAAAAAGGTTTGTTTCGGTTTAGAAAACTGGTATTTGCGTTGTGTAGTGTCGAAAAATACTTGGTGCTAACTACTAGACAAGTACCTTTTACCTAATGAAAAGATTTCTGATCAATTATAGCTATAAGTTAAGGTACTGGACAAATTGACTTGCCATTTCGATTTATTTAAGCTATTTATAATATATGTAGTCGAACGAGTATACGAATTAATATCATTCATACGTATATTTATTTAATAAAAAAAATATTTAGTATTTAGTGACTTTCTTTATCCGACCCAAAACCTAAATTAAGCGTACCTATCACTAAATCACTAGGCTCAATTTAGTTACTTCTATAATTTTAATAGATAAGTAAAATAAATAATAAAAATCTTTATTTCAGAGATAGTCCTACACAAATTAAATAAAAATATGAAAAATAAAACGAAAAAATAACAGTTCAATAACTTAGCGCTAAGTAACTATTGTTATATTATTAGTTACTTTAGATAGCAATATCTACACAGCGTCTATACTTATTGATCCTACTAGTCTTTCTCCCAGACTTCCAATAATAGCATTATTACACGTGGCAACTCTTGACATGAATACAGTAGCGATTCAAGCCCATCACATAAACGTTTACACACTCATACACCAGGATTCCCTGTGTCGCAGATGGTATGGACAAACACAGAAACACAAGACAAACACCCAAGACCCGAGAATAAACTACATGCTCACCACACAAAATGTGCCCCGGCCGGGAATCGAACCCGGGACCCTCGTTTCGAAGGCCAACTAAGCCACGGAGCCGTCAAATACATGTCTTACCACAGTGTTACATGTAACCAAAAATATCTGTCATGTGTTTTCTGAGTGTCCAAAGTTCAGAGTACAGATGTAAAATGTCTGACAAAAGACCTAAACAATGTAATCTTCTCGTCAGGCTAGGCAGCGTAGAACTCTATTCTTATTCTCTCTTCAACTCTCTTCTTAAATCATATTGCAAAGCACGCAGTGGCCTGCGCTGACGCTCCACATCTGCATCGTGTTTTAGGCTGGAAGTTACTATATGGCCATTTTAGTAAGTATGTAATGAAAATTGGTCGTTGGTTACATTCCTACCGAGGATAAACATTTGTGTGGCGAACATAGATGTTCTGTGTACATACATAAAATACGTTTTAACACCCAGTTTACGTATGTTTTTACAAACAAATGCTTCATAAATATTCCATCAGCAATGTGGTTCCCATAGTAGAAGTTAAACTTTGTTTGGACTGGACGGCTATATAATCTGATATGTCCATGAAAAGAAAAACACACTTTAAAGATATGGTGTCTAGAGTAATATGAAATAATAAAGATCCTTATACAACATTAATTTGTTTTTATTAAGTAATTTTCTAAATAATATGAACAAAATTAAACTTTTTACATTATTAATTACAATTAATTACCTACAATATAATCACTAAGATCTCCGCATAGTCAACATGACATTGATTTCCCAGATTATTGTCCTTAAATTAGTAATCACTTCTTTCAGCTGTTTATTTTTTAACACCACCTGTGAAACAAAAAAACCTTGTTATCATGGAACATACGAGTATAAAACTAATTTTAAAAACAAATGAGGCATCACGCCATCTATTGGTCTATTGTGGAAACAAGCGCAAGTGCAATTAATCAGCAACCGATAGAAAATTGGCATTTGCACCATTGGGTTGTTGATATTGTACCTGTTCCGTAAGCTCTCTATTCTCGTCTTGCGCGAGTTTGTACGCCTCAGTGCTTCGCCTCTCGTCCAACGCTTTGTTCTCAGCTTCGTCTTTCAGAGGGATCAAACTCTCCATATGCGTGTATTCGTAGGTCCCCTGTGATAAAACGAAAATCTTCTGTGAGGCTTTATGTTATGATAAGAGTTTGAACAAGCGCTTAATATAAGAATAATAAGAAAGTAATAAGAACGCATGATTCCGTAGACGCCAACACCAATTTTTTTTTTTTTTTTAAAGTTGATGATGATGATGATGATGATGATGATGATGATGATGATGATGATGATGATGATGATGATGATGATGATGATGATGATGATGATGATGATGATGATGATGATGATGATGATCATACGGAGCAGTCAAAATGTTATAATAATATTGCACTTCGGTTTGATGTATTTTTCTATAGGCCCTTATTATTGTTTAGCAAGTGACCTTCAAGTATATTATTACTACGACATCCTAAGGGAATACTGCACTTCTCTTTGATCAAAAGTAGCTTACTTGTTAATCCAAGATCCAATATCATTCAAGTCCTTGCGTGGATGATATTGGATCTTGCAGGTCAAACTGCTCAACGAGTGAGCCGCACGCACACTCACTCACTCACACACTCACGCCTGTGTTTATTACCTGACAAGTTTCATTGCACTTCTCGTAGATGAGCCGCAACCGCTTGAAGAGCAGCCTGATGGTGCGCAGTTGTTCCTGCATCTTCGCTTTCTTGTCGTTGCTAGCGCTTTCGCCATGCTGCGTCCCGTTCGGTGGCTGAAAACACAAAACTATACATCAACCAGGAACAAAAATGAAATTGGCTATACATGAATACCCTTCAATGTATTTACCTAAAGTATAGGTTAGTACTTGGTAAATTCCTCTAAATAGAACCATGAGTATACATGTACATGTATAGAAACTCACTTGAATAGCTTTCAATGTCTGGAAAACATCTTGTGTTCTGCTCACTATGTCTTGTACCGTCTCCTGGCCAAACCTGTAAAATGTGATTACAAATCTGAAAATTTGATTATGTAGTACTAGTTTCAAAAAACTGTTTTGTACGCTAAATCAAAGAAAACCTATTAAAATACGAAATCTAATCGCTATAAACACAAAAGCTAATCTAATCCGAAAAGCTTGTATTTTGGTAACTTAGCTAATTAACAACATAGTTGGTAAAATTATCATTTAGACTCATAGAAATAAACATATTTTGTTAGGAAACCCTGAAAACATATGGTGAGTGCTCGCTATATCGTACAGTGAGCACAATTTCTTTTTTTAACTATTTAATTAATATTGCTACTATACATTAGTACAGTTTTAGACATATACAACAACATGCTTCGGAAATGTTATATAAACAATACAAACTTGCATAGTGATGCAGTGTTGAACTCTTTCTGTTGCTGAGCAGCCTGAGACGGGGCGGGGGGCGGTGCGGGTGGTGCATTTGATGGCACCACAGCTCCCGCTGCTTGCATCCCCCCTAGAAACCAAGATAAGATACTTGATGGTATTACAATTTTACCATACCAGACAGTTTTTTTAGCGTATTATTATATTCCAAGCTTTCTTTGACCGCTTTTCTTTTCTTGAAATATTCGGCTACTGAAATGAATTTTTATCTAATGTGCATGCACTGAAAGGAAATTTTATCTAATCTGACACTGAAATCACCAACACCAATATTCAATAGCATAGTCATACATGTCAATAGCCTCCTTAGATGTGACAAATTATGCACACACAATCCAAAACATGTTTTACCTGTGGCATTGGAAACTACAAGAAAATGGTTATACTAACCCGGTTGCTGGACTGCTTGTGGGCCCATGCCTGGGTTAGGAGGAACACCAACTCCCATGCCACCCACGCCCTGGAAATAGATTTGTAGTGGCAATTAGTGAATGTTCCTTACAACTTATAAATAAATAAAATAAAACTAAAACATTACTCCACTTCTGTGGACTACTTTTATTCAAGAAACACTTGTATCACTTGTAACAAAATTAAATTATACATTTTTATAGTAATAAAACAAAAATTAAACAATATAGGTCTATAGCAGCTGTGCTAGGCACCACCTATGTTACAGTTGCTAGTTCTTACTTAACAAAAACTATACTGAAGGATGATAACAAAAGATATATATACATAGAAAGTTGAGCAATACAATAAATTAAAGTAACTGAAACACCATTTCTTTAGCAAATAGAAAATGATACCGTCAAAGCTGTGCACTATCCATAAGGTACCATATACCTGTACTTGTGGTCCCATGCCCATATTGGCCATTTGGTTCTGCATAGCTGCCCCGTACGGAGGCACCATAGGATTGCCCATGCCAACCATGCTGCCTGGATTTGCCATAGGATTACCCATCACACCTGAAATCATAACACAAGTGATATTAGTAACAGGTCGTAGCAACTTATCATGACAATTCCCTTGATCCTATGCCTGCCTTGTTGAAATGTTGTAAGCATAGTATTATAGATTTCCTATACTTGGTAATCAAGTCAAAAGGGAATAATAAAGTATTTAGTCATGGCTCAATTGAAAATAAGGGTTTTGTACACAATATGGTTAATGTTACGATATTACTAAGCATTATTATTTGATACTTCCGCATCTTTAAATTAAGTGGGATGTGATTCAGGTAAGATGGGTTATTTGTTTATTTTACCTGCTAACTGGCTTGGCATGGGCGGTAGCTGCCCTCCCATAGGTCCTCCGCCGAAGCCCGACCTCATGCCAGCCGCATTTGCCTGGAAATTGCTGGGGAACTGGTGCCCTTGTCCCGCCATCTCAAAAACACTCGGATCACGCAATAGTTTTCATAAATTCAAACAGCACACAGAACAAGTCTAAATTAAATAAAGTAAAGTTAAATAAACTTTTACTACTATTGAAAAATCTTCGATAACACCATTTGAAAAGAAAACACACTCACTCGATTCGTTTTAGTCTTGTAAATACCAACATAAAACAGATAATAAATATCTACACCGACAGGGAAAAAAAACTTGCCAGATGATATAATGTAAATCTTACTAACGAGACCTACGAAAGGTACAAAAGACAAGAAGCTATATAGATAGATAAAAAGATATATAAACATATTTTGTTGTGACAAAACAAGTTTATATACCTTGTTTGTTTTTTTGTTGTTATTCCTCCTTAGAACATTTTTATATTGTGTGTAACTATAAAAACAGTTTATAATATATGTTACAGCATTGTGAAGACTTAAAAATAAATGAAAAAAAGCCCAAGGTACAATGGTATGAACAATAAAATTCGATAAGAGTAGCGCTTGCTTACGTCACGCATTACATCTTTAAGACTCACCACGACCTAAGCGTTGAGCTACGAATTGTGACGTTTGGTTAGCCAGGTTTAAAATTCAAAATGACCAAGAGTTGTTCATTTTGAAATGTCATTAGTAACTTATAAATTAAGATAAATTCTTTGAATTATTTATATATTTACTGAATCTTTAATGAATTATATAATAGTATTGTGTATTTTTGAGTTTGATTAAACTCTCTCGTACCCGTCTGGTAGTACAGACATTTGTCAATGTCAACTTGACAATATCTATTCCGATTATATTTTTTTTTTACTTTTTGTGTCTCTCAACATAAATTAATGAATATTTACACGAGCAAAATTCTTGTATATATAAATTATACATACAAGAATTTTGCTTATATAATTTCTTGTATATATAAATTAAATATACAAGAATTTTGCTCGTGTAGATATTCTAGGGTTTTGCTGTTTAATTTAGATTTGTATTTCATGTAAATCCGCAAAATTTTACAAAAAATCCTTTTTCACAATAAAACCCGGCGAAGCTCGATCGCCTAGGCCCTTGACAATAAAATGTCAGCCAAATGAAAAGCAAACGCCGTTTTGTACATTTTTAAGTACTATTTATGGACATTTCACACAGCGCTATTTAGCCCCAAATTTAGCATTGCTTGTACTCTATGGGAGTGGTTCCCAAATTCCCATTATGGATAGAAAACTGAATACTTTTGTAAATATGTATCTACCTACTTATATCTAATACATCTAATACCCAGATACAAAACAAACATCTATGTTCTTCACACAAATGTTTATGCTCTGTGAGAATCGAACCCACGTCCTTCAGCATAGAAGGAAAAGCTACTCCCAACTGAGCTGTGAGGCTAATCAAAGATTTCAGGCATTTCATAACTAATGCTTTTATTTAAATACTAACTGTTGGAGTATTAGGTAATAACAGATACATCGCTCGTCGCGCTCTATCGACGCAATTGATCTCTTACTCCCAAGATGCCTAATTTCTAATAGGTACCCTTACTACGGTATTTCGGAGCGCGGGTCCGTAGATGGTGTCCACTGGCTAGATGTCATTTATTCTTGATTTCTTTTTTTTTTATGTGAGTTTGGTGGTAAGTAGTGACCCCCGCCTATGACAACAGTAATTCGACTCAGTATAAGATTTGGATCTTACACTGAGTCACATTTCTAATTGGTTGACGCTATTTTGGCGTTTATATTAGTCTACACTACACAGATGTTGTGTCCCAAAATAATTAGGGTTCTACGCAATAAAATGTTATTAAGTAGATACCACGCAAACGAAGTCACGGGGAACAGCTAGTTAAAAATAAAACTCAAAACCTGTACCTTACACATTTATTTATTTCTTTTACATTTTCTATCTTAAATTAAGTACAATATAGCATGATTTAAGTATTTGTTTAACAATTTATTATGGATTTAGTATATAATACTTGCATAAGTATATAAATTGTGCTTAATATTAATGTATGTGAAAAATGCACTATAATGGACTGTCAGGTGCGGAATGGCGCATCTAGAATAATATTTTCTGATAGGTACATACTGCATATTATATTGTACACTTTTCTAAATGATCAGTTGGTAAAATACCGTTATAAGTACTTACTTATATTAATGTAGGTAAATTATATTCAATAAGTTGTAAGATAATTCATGTTACATTTTTACCTAAACTTGAAGGCAAGATGGCCACATTTATGGCTTAGTAATAATTTTATTTTGGTATTTTGCTTATAATTATATAGGATATAAAGTAATAAGTAATTATTATCTAAGGTATTTTTTATATGACAAACATGACCTGGAGAAAGACATCACTGGCAATTGCTTTATATACGGTTTATAAGTATGTTCCGAAAAGGTGATAACTATAATTATGTACCTACGTTAGATAAATATGTTAGGTACACAGGTAATCACTAAGTCTCTGGTCCATATTTAGACCATATTACCAAAGTAGTACATAGCTAAGGAACATACCCCCACATTACATAGTTTGGTGTGATTTGGTCAAGTAAATATTTAGATAACATTTTTATCATTTTTTTTTTCGACGTAATAAATATTTTTCAACATGTAGATTTACAAAATATCAACAAAATAAATTACAAATAACAGTAATTACATTAATCACTAAAATAAAGTTAAACATAGTTTGATAAACTATTTCTTATTTATACCACCTAGACCTAAATTTTCTGTGTCCCTAACTTGTACTACTTACGTCGTCGCCAGTTTTTCATATGGTAGCTATTAGACGCAACTATCGATAAAATAATCGAGTCTTAATTATTTATAATTTATTGTAGGTATATTAGTAAACATACTATGAATTCCATACAGGGCAAATAATTAACGGAGTCTTCGACATCGACGTGACATAGGCGCGGGACGAGAATACAGAGACGAGACAGACAAACGCTTATAGACTCTTGGCCCTGCACTAGAATTCCGCCTGTAGCAGAGACAGAGAGACATTATGTCCTAATACCGGAACCAAACTTCATGTTAAGACCAAAACTTGGCTCTGAAAGTAGTGTTACCTACTTAACTACGGAGCGGTGCGTAAGAGTATAAACACGCATTAAATTTTTTGGGAAGGAGGCTTTGCAATAATTCGCCACCAACAATGATTTTCGGCAAGATTTCGAATTCTCGTCTGTTCATGTGTTTCACCCTTCTCCAAATATATCCACAAAATGACAAAAATACAAGTTAAAATTTACTGTGTATTTACAGTCTGTTTGTTCCTAATTCCAACATGATTTTCCTCTCTCATCTCATACCCTTTAACTGCCCGCCTCTGTCATCAGTTCTGCGTCCTGCGCCTCTGTCAAAACGCAGTACCGGAATTAAACACATTTTCGTTGGCCTAGAACGTTTTATGATACGATTCCCGCAATATGCATTAAATAACTGACGTACAATTTTTTTATTTGGACAACTGGCGAATGTCTAAAATAATTATTTTAAAATTATTTGGACTAGAATTAATCTAACTAGTAAGTACCCTATACCGCTGGATAACAAATTATATGCTTATTAGTAAAAACTTACATAGGGCATTACCAAATTTTCGCAATCAAATGAAATCGCCACAATCTCAAGTGATTTTCTTTTTACTTTAGCCCGGATGTTCAAAGACGGGAACATTTTATTGAAAAGCGACGACACGCGACATGTCCTCACCCAAATAAGATCGGGCATCGCGTCGCATTGGAATTTTATTATGTGTTTCTAGTCTTAGAAAATATACGATTTGATTTGGTGTAACTTTGGTTACGTCACGTGTCGTTAGATGACGTCAGATTTCAACGATATCTTTCCGCCTGGAGCCCTAAAGATTGCTCTACCGTTAACCTAAACAACATCCTGTGTAGGACGTATTGAGCAACAAGGACACACTAAGAATTAGGAAATCTAAAATTTACTAGACTTTTTATTTGTAAGTACATCTTTCAGTTGTCAATCGACTCCCTTTGTTACTAAATTACGAATTGGAATAATAAGCAGCAGAAATCGTCAAGTAACCCAGAGTCTTTATATTCATGTGACTCGTTTGCGCGTGAAGCTAGGAGAGCATACCTACAAGTAGAAAGCAAGTAAATAACGTAGCTAACGTAAGGTAGATTTATTTATTTAAACACAATTATAATTTTGTGTCCTTATGTATTAAATCCACACAGATGTTTTGTGTATTAATAAATATTTAAAGTTGTAACTTAAAACTAATTAAATTCTACGAATTATAGAAATTATGAAAGGAAGAAATGAACTAACCCTACAAACTCATCCTAAGCTGCTATTTAAGTGTTAAGCTGGTAACCCAAATTTGAGATAAGCCAAAATCAGCTTAATTCATCCAAGAGAAAGAAAGATTTTGTATTTCAAGATTATGTTTGTTTTTTCAATAGCATTTTTCATTTTTGTACACTGTAAAAACTAATTAGACAAAAATTACAATTTCAAAAATGGGTAGCGTTTTTCATTTGAATCCATATTTGTTAAAATATTTCATTAGTTAGGTACAGCACTGAAGGCAATATCTAACTTGAATATGCCGGAAGGTAGCTAAATTATGCAGACATTATTAATGATAGATATTATTGTCACTTAACAGCTGTTTGTTTGGTTTTAAAGGTAAGAAGTCTAAGACGAAAAACATATTTTTATTTCTCTAAAATATTTATAAAAATAGACGAGTTGAACGTACAAGGCAAGATTTAAAACGTTTGATTAAGTACTTAAATCAGTATCATTATGTTTTAAATACGGCTTTAGGCCGGCTTTAAAGAGGCTCCTCGACAAAATAACAGACATCAATTTTCATAAAAAATAAATATGTAAGGATTTAAAGAATTTTTTTACTGCAAAGAAGTGATATCTGAAAGGTAGTTAGCAATATTTTGCTGTATATAACCTACCGTAATAAACGGTGATAAGACCAAATTGTAAAAAAACAAGAGCGATTTCGACTCGCTCACCGAAGGATCCGAACAGCCTATTGTATATTAACAGATAGATAGACTTTGAAAGCATAGTAATAGGGTTAAATTTCCAGGTAATGAATTCTCTTAATAATTCAGCTCTACGTAGATTTTCGTGGCCGCGTAGTAACGGTAAAATTGACTCCTAAATCCTAGAAATTTCACATCTTTTTAGGGTAACGCAAAGAGCCTTTTTTCTATATATCTTTCTAGGTAGGTATATAAAACAGAAAGAGGAGCCCCAATGTGCCTCTTATAGCTGAGCTTTGCTTAGCTTTTTGGTCAATTTTTGGTAAGTTAATCGTTCATTCTAGCTAATTTATTCTAACTTTTGGCTTCCTTTCAATGGTACAAGGAATCTTGCTTTGGAGACTTATTACGAATGCAAGCAAGGCTATGATTCCTCAGTACCGGGTTGATGAGCAATTTTCATTTCGATATGTCATATTTTCAACGTATAAGTAATTAAATGGTTACCGTTGCGTAGAATCGAAATTGCGTCGCGCCTGTAAAAATGTGAGTACGTGGAATTCAGCAAATCTTTGCTAATAATTCCCGCGTCGCTTCTAGTGATGTGTTAAGAGTTTTCGTCATGATTAGGATCAAACCCGGTACAGAGTGTCACAGCCCGATCTCAGATCTTTTTGAAGCGATATGATGAAGCTGCGTTTACTGCATCCTCGCCTCTTGTAGTTGTGGGGGGTAAGACAGGGGTGGAAGAAGGGGTGCTTGTACGCCACCCCCTTGTAGCGTATAGTATGGGGACATGTAGCCGGCACCGCTTGCAGCCGCTGCTGCTGCTGAAACCAACAAAAAATAGCGTGAAAATTGTACCAATTTTTTTTATATATGCAACATTCATTCTGAAACCCACTGAGTACTAAGTTCCCTATATGAGCGTTTCATAAGTTTCATTATGTTACTGCATAAATTCTAAATTGTCCAATCATAATTTTTGACATTTAATTAGAATTAAATTTCTGCCGTCATAGAAGTCTTCGTTTCCAACCAAATGAAGGAAATAGTTTAAAAGTTGATTTCAATTCCAAAAACTTGTTAAACCTGTTTTTTTGATACAAGTAAAAGTAATTAATGGATTTAGGCGTTTAGGCGTCAATATGATCTGAAAAGGGGTAATAAAATCCACTAAATACTACAATCCACTAAACTTCAGTATTGACTCGAATGCTGCCTTATGGCCTGATCGAAGGCCGTACCAAAAGTTGTGCACTTTCACACCTTTTTAGATCATATGGACAATTAAAGAACTTTTGCAATTAGGTTCATGCCGAGCTAGTTTTGAACTAGCTTTTCTTGGTTAGTGGGGATATTCCAGGGAAATACGATGCAGACAACGCCCCGCCTACTATCATGCACTCAGTGCTTAATACCTCCACCCTGAACAACCATTACGAAGCAACTGAACGTGGCAACGTCGAACAACCATCGCAACCATAAGAGGTCCAAAATAATACTAACCGGCTGCTGTGGCGTAGGGGTCAAACCCACCGTACTGCTGTTGGTAAGCAGCAGCACCCTGCGCAGCAGCAGCTTGGTACTCATACAAATGGTTGGCAGCAGCCACCGCCGCGGCATGCTGCAGCTGCGGCAACTGCACCAGCCCTCCGGCCCCCCCTCCTGCGCCAACCCCGCTCATCGCGTTCATGTAACTCGGCGTCCCGTACACGTAACCTGGTGACAACCTGCCGAAAACACAGAACCTTAGCTGACAAACGAGATACCTGAAATGACACCTCACTAATAGTGAAACATCATGATTAATGGTCAACACGTTCCACACTCTAGTACCTAGCCCCACAGTCGTACGAGCAGCTTGTTATGTTAGTAGACATCGAACAGTTTAATATATAAGGTAGATATTTGTCGCCGCTGATGGCTGCCGTGCGTCAATGCTACGAAATTTAAAAAGTAAACTAATAAAAATAATGAACGTACGGCTCTCGGCTCCGACAGAAATATCCGCATCTCTGTATCTACTTATCGTAGCATCGCTCTACTGAGACGTCGTCGAAATTAAGATTTAGATGTCGGTTCGTTCCGGTTACGAAATATCATTAGGTGGCCCAAAATAATTCAGATTCACTGTGCATGAGCTCCCGTGTATACGGGCAGCGCATTTTATTTATGAGCTTCATGCATTGATTAAAAACTTATTTTCAATCCCGATCATCTAATTAATATTTGGAGTTGTTTCAAGCTCCTCGATGCCTATCGATGGTTGGTGATCTATTTTGACACTACAAGCCATTATGCTAGAGTTTAAAATGGTATCAAAGCGGTGAATGTGTCGACTTCGCTTAATTCCTGCAGGAAGGCGGTCAAGATGTTTCGAGAGGTTTGCTCCATCCGCCGACTCTTCGGCGTCATCATTTCTCTAGTGCTCTCCCGCAGCCGTGCTAACTACCGCATTTTGCGTCTGTCTTTTTCTAACATAATGTGGGTTGACAGAGATGGATCGATTGGCATTTTGTAATTGAATATCGTCAGATTAACTTGGTAGAGAAGATAGAGATGAGCGCGCATGCGTAATGCACGCCTGGTTCGTAACTCCGCCCGCCTCGCACGCCCACCTGTGGTCTACTGACTATATTTTAGGCACTTACTATTCCTACCATACCTACTCCAGTGAACCATTGCAACACATTTAAAATTATTTAACATAACTCGCAAAATACTGTGACTTATGAAGTTACTGGGATCAAGCGTTAGGTACTACGCAAAATTGGTAGAGCAAGCTTACTACTAATTCATTTAAGTACCTCTAATCTAGTGTGTGAATGCCGTTATTACCACATTTATCTATATTGATAATCTTTACCACTCTCTATAATTTGTTGTCTAGTTGTTTATTCATTGATTACCTTGCCACTAGTTTTTTTTTATTATCTACTAGTTCAAGGAAATGAATTTCTAAATGACAGAGTAGAGCGGTTTGAGGCCAAGATACGAATATTTCCACCCATTCCAATAACTAGCTACTTCCATTATGCCGGTAACCTAATGACATTGCACCAACAAAGTCAATTCATCGGTCGGAAAGCAAAGAGCGATTAATCGAATGAAGCTCAGGCTTGATTATTTCCATTAAAACACGAGTGTCGATGAATAATATATGAATGTGGTTCGGCGGGTGGGTGATGGCGATGGCGTGATGGCCCGGCATGCCCTGGCCGAGCATCGATCGCCGCTGTAAACTGTAATTAACGGGGCCTTCGGGAGAGATTGTGCTATCGCTTTTATTGTGGAGATAGTAGTTATTTGTTTGGGGTAGACAGCACGGCAGCGGTGGCGGCAGCGCGCGAGCCTGCTCGAGCGCACCTACGCACACACAGCGCGCCCTCGACCAGACCCACGCGGCTCGCCTTTAGACCAGTATTAAACGAAATCCACCACCAACAAAACTCAAATCAACAAAATCTTACACGAACACGGCATAAAACATAAAATTAAAGAAAACATAGAGTATCGAGAACGATGCGTATAGTGTCGGGTGGGCGGCGCCCGCGCCCGACGCCGCCGCCGCGGGCGCCGCCCATGCCGGTGTAGCTTTAAAACGTAAACATTAAAAAACCCAATCGACTAATTCACACCCAAAAAGAAAAAAATCCACTCTCACGCTCACGCTTGCCATAGATACCTATGTGAAAATGTTTGATAATTTAGTCTAGGTGAGGTCCGCCGGCCGCCGCTCCGCTAGCCGTCCGGAGACGCCGCTCGCCTCATCTACCGAGACAAAATTCAGCTCAGACAACTGTGCCTTACCTTGGGTACCTACTAATATGCTATAACCTTATGCGCAACACCCATTCCCGCATCACTATGCTCTTCATCTTGGATCAACTTATATTGTTAATGACGCAAAAGTGTAAAATAAAATATGCAGATAACTTTATTCCTAGTCGTTTATTTCTGCCATAGGTTCGTTGAAATTTCTTCGGAGAGTCTCGTATATATATCTAACGTATAATCGTTCACTTGTCACCATTTTCATGTCAATTACTTGGTATAATTGATGTCACCAGCACGCAACAGTCTACCGAAGTGAAGTCTGATTTTTGTCTCGTGAGATGTAAATAGAGCGGCATGCGGCGCCGCTAGTGCTGGCAAATATCGAAGTGTTGAACCATTTAACATTGATACATCGAAACAGAGGCTTTCAAAGTGCTGTCAGGCGGTTACTCACCCGTACGGAGATTGTAATACGGTGGGATATCCGGCCCGAACCCCGGCCGCCGCCGCCGCTGCCAATCCGAACCCTGCAACAAGAACATTGGTTATTAATAAAGTTCCCGAAACAAAATGAGGCGACAACGAAAAGAGGACAGTGGATTTCGTTTTAAAACACATATCTTTCATCGTCGATCTATTTTATTTTGTTGTCACTTAACGGAAGTGGCTAGAGCTGAAATATATGACGGTAGATTGGACCACATCCAAATGACACACGAGTCAACTTAACGCAAGCACCGTCGATGTTAATTTCTTTTTATTGCATTGTTAAGTGCGAGGCGGTAGCTATTTCCGTCGCTCGGCGGCCGCCCGGGCGCAGGCATCCAGGGACATGTCTCTTGACAAGAAGACGACAAACACTCTATAAATGGCTTTCAGACTTTGGCACCTGAATTCAATTACTAAAATGCCTGTCGAGGTATCACATCGGCAATTGTCAGTGCCTTGATTGGCAACCACTACGCTCTTTGAATTCCCAACAGATTTAAAGTTCCAAAGTTATTTAGGTGCATGCATATAACTCTGGTTTCATTTTGTCTTTGGCGTCATTAAATGAAAGGTGTTTCGTTAATTATGCTATTCATTAGTATTTTTTTTTATTCGTAACTAAATTTCCAATAAGTTTTATCAGCCAAGTTCATCATTATTATCGGAATATAAAGGCCACAGTCAGATATTCATCAACCACGCTATCAAAAATCAAATATCGCAGTATTTTAGGAAACATATAATCACTGTACAATGCAAAAACCGCTGATTTATGATTTCTGATCAGAAAAGCGTGTCAAAACATATTTTGCCATTGTGTGGTGAAATTCTACCGGTGATTACCGTGGATCACATCCGCGGGACCCCGGATGCAGTCGCGGTCCGGCTGCTTCTATTGATATCAACATCGGCCTTCTATGTCGATTACTAAATTGCCGCTTTTAACTGGTCAACCATCAATTTGTAATCACTGTAGTGGCTCAGATGATTAATGCAAAATTAAAATCAGTAAATTATAGGTACCTTTTTACTATAAAAATTGCCTGATAAAAAAGAAACAGTTGATTTTAGATAATTCGTCACAATCGAGTAGACTCAAGTTTAGCGACATTTTAATGTTTTGCTATGAAGCGGCACTCGCAAACTAACAACTCTCAAAGATGGTTGTTTGTGAGGGAGAGCCTTGTGGAAGAGCAGAATTTTAATCCAAAGTTCACTCGTTAAAATACAGACCAATAATGAGTTAGCAAAAATTAAGCACTTGAAAAATTGAGCGCGCGTCACTACGTTCTCAAAACGGCAAAGGAAAACGTGAGGAAAACGGCATGTCCCAGATTTAAAAAGTTCGTAAACATGTGACATCCTGATTCGGCTTTTGTGGTCAAAGCCCATTCACTCTCACTCACCGAGAGTAAGTCGGTGTCCCGTAAGGACATTAAAAGCTGAATGATGCGGTTATACCCTCTCCTCTGATATAGTGGTTAGACACTACGAAAATCAATCATAAAATTTAATAACCCATCGAAAATCATCACTAAGCCAAGGCTGTCGTGCTTTGTGTTCGTGTTGCCACCACCACTACACATTCAGTCGATCGATGCCATGCTATTTGACGGCAGAGGTCGAACTACTGTCCACCATAAGGCTTATCTTGATTCATTAAAAAATTTCCTCCCCGGTCTTTTGTGCCTATTGTTGTACGCCCTAATAGCAGAACGTTCTTTTTCATACATTTGTCATGTGACCCAGATATATGTAGGTATAATTTACTTTAACATACGATGTAAGTTACGTACAATAGTTTACCTAGAAACATAATTTTGTCTAGAACGGGTGGAATTTAACTGCGCAAATACATTTGTGTAGGTGTTCAAAGTGTAACGAATGCTAAATGAATGAATCAGTGGCAATCTCGTGAAAATTTGTCACGACGTCTCATCGTAATGAGATCAGGCATGTGCGTATGAGATATTAAAACCTTTGTGATTGAGTATTTAGAAATTTTCTGGGCGTCTTCTGGAGTTCAGGTCGTCGAACTGCAAAGCCGACAGTAAGTACTTAACGACGCTTGTAAGGATTCTACGGAAATACGATTTTAGACGCGTGCGGACCGAGCGGGCGGGGCCCTGCTCGTATAACTCGTATTATTATGTTAGTTGTACAGAACGTATCGTTCTTCCAATGCCAATGCCTCTGCCTCTACAACGCTACACGTAAATGCCATACTTCAAACAATCTAAAGCATCTCAAAGTGTTTCTATTGTTTACGACCTCATGTAAATGCGATGCAACATCAATATTGAAGATCCAATAAAATATTTCATTCAGCATCTAACGTTTAAAACATTGTTTCGCAAAATGAACAATGTATGATAAATAAATATGTCATGCCAGTTTACTAGTTCAAGAATAGACGAGTTATGGCTGGCCTGTGTTTGCCCAAAGCGTTAGTCTCACGGCCGCGGATTTTCGTATGTCCGGTGGCCTTCTCTTTGATCTGATCGGTGTCGTCTGCTATCAATCTCATGCCCCTCGCAATTTTACCGGCCTCTACTTACTGGCCGATAAATTACAAGCATTGCCTGTGTGTCAGTTCACGAGACACTTTACTTTCAGAGGAAATCGCGCATCGCGTGAAGCATTAGACGCTGCGTTTTTTATGGTAGATAGCCGCCATCAAAGCGCTCGGAAACCTTTACTTTGAAAAATACCCAGTAGAATAGTGAATCGGATCAGATAAACATTTTTTTCATTGTATATGCGCTAAAAGCATTGGCTCGGATAACCTCTTGAAGTTTGCTTATTGTATGCCACGAGTATATAGGTTCTGACAAAAGATAAGCTAGTGAGAAAAGATGAGACATTGGCGCGCTGCCAGAGCGGGTGTCGCGGCAGAGGCGGCCAGCGACGTTCCCAAAACTGCGTATATTTAGACAAAATAAAGAGCGCGCCGAAGACAAAACGAGACGCAACTCTGTTTTATAAATAACTACGTCGTTCGCCGGACGGAGTCAGCCTCGGCCAGCCTCTGCCCGCCAGCTGTTATACATAAATAATAATTAAGACACGAAGAAAGCTATCCGCGCCTATAAGGATAACGAAATGATGATTAGGTACAAACTCCTAAAATGTTGGATAGATTGATCAGCTAGATGCTAAGTGGTTTATAACGGCACGTCGTGTAATCTACCGTCCGAGGATTAAGGATCGAAGGGCTTCGCGCGGAAGTCACGGCTGAGGATCGAGTTACGTTGGAGCGACAAAGGGAGCGGAACTACTACACTCGAGGGTTCCTGTGTCACTCCGGTCGCTGTCCCTCATTGTTCTAGGATGCTATTTGTTTACGCAACCGCGGAGTCGTAAATTAACAAATAGGCCGTAATTAAATGTGATTTTGTACGATAAATAGCGCGACAGCGATTTGGGATTTCGGCGGAGTGCCATGTCGCGCATCCGTAACATACGGAAGACATACTATTTACTTGGAACCGATTCAACAATTCCGAGGATATTTATTAAGATGACATGTCGTGTGCTTATTTATCTCTTAAAATACTTTTAGCTTGTATGCTATTTCACTTTCCAGTGATTTTCCGCCCAGCTCTATTAGTCTCGATTCTAAATGATGTGGGTTTCAGCTATTTGCGACGGTTTTAGCCCCAAATCACGTCAAACGCGCTGTAGCCGGTAATTACACGTTTCCGTTGCTTACAATGAAGTTGAGATACACGGTAGTAGAGACAGGGTCACACAGTTCTAGTCTATGTGCCGTAGTCGACGATTATAAGTACGGCTTCGCTATTAATGAAGCCTGACAAAACATCACGTTTCACACTTATACATTTTACACTATCTTGAAACGAACTACAATACTATACTATATAATAAACTATAATATATAAACTATATAATTTTTTATCTAATATAAACTGGCTTCTGATATTTCAATTGACTTCTTATTCCATAGAGATAATATCTATAAAATAATTTTGTATATGAGCCCCCATATTATATAACGATTTATTTATGACTGGCCTCATAGCTCAGTTGGTAATAGCACTGCCTTCTGCAATGGAAGGTCGTGGGTTCGAATCCCACACAGGACAAGCATTTGTGTCAATAACATAAATGTTTTCCCTGTCTGTATTACATGTATAATATATATATGTATTCTATCATTTATTCAGTTTCAATTGTACAAGCTATGCTTAGTTTGAGGCTAGATGATGCTGTATGAAATGTCTATAAATATTTATTTATTACTTATTCTTAGACATTGATTCAGAAGTAATTAAATTTATACATATTTAATTATTATACTTCTGAATCAATGATTGTATCGATCGTAGGTTAACATGAGCTCACCCTAAGTGCATTTTTCGTCTAAACCGTAACAAAAATAGTGTAAGGGTGGAACCGCAAGTAACGCGAATACTCGTAGAATGCGTCATCATAGTGTATTGTGATGCATAGAATTATGAAATCTTATGTAACTAATGCTACTTGATAATAAAAGCTTATTCCAACAGCTTGATCAAAATCAACGTTAAAAGATAGGTGAATTGAAAATAGGTATTAGGACACCGTGGGGTACTTTCACATACATAAATAATGCATCTGTAGGGCACGCGATGCAAGAGACGGAACCACCCTCAAACACTGTTAACATAATGCCGTTTCTTGCCATTTACTGTATAAGGATGCCAACGCGTTATAAAATTAAAATAAAGTTTTATAATATTTGAAACTTGTCACTGAAATGACGGCTCCGTGGCTTAGTTGGTAGTAGCCCTGCTTTCGAAGCGATGGGTCCCGGGTTCGATTTCCGGCCGGGCACACTTTGTGTGGTGAGCATGAAGTTTGTTCTCGGGTCTTGGGTGTTTGTCTTGTGTTTCTGTGTTTGTCCATGCCATCTGCGACACAGGGAATCCTAGTGCAGAGGTATGAGTGTGTAAACGTTTATTATTATTATATTATAATTGTAAGAGGACCGGACTTGTATTGATTTTTTTATGGACGACGGTAACCACTTATCGTCAAGGCTTTCCGACTTACCCTTAGGTTTTTTAAATAAGAAACTAAATGTAATCATGTATCTGCGGATGGTAAATGGTTACCTATGCCCACAACAAAAGCAATACTAAGGATTAGGTCCTCGCCTATCTATGGGAAAACCCAAGATCTATGAGATCTCAGAGATTACACAACATAAACACCCAAGATCCGATAACAAGCGTGTTTTCCAGAAAATGGAACCAGTACCCTCAAAGGAGCACTGGTTTAGTAATAAGTGGTATTCCACATGCATAAGTAATGTATGACACAACACGCGATGCAACGCGAACTCGAATAGGGCAACCCTCAATACCCCATCCTCACCGATTACAATAATCGATGAGGTTTCCGATAACTGGAACTAGGGATAGACACAAGACCAATTTTGCATATAGATTCGTAATTTCAAGTGCTACGTTATTATTTTGGTTAAAACTAACTTTAGCTGTAACTATAGCTATAAACATTAAATTTACGATCCACCATTGCACCAGCAACAAGCAAGTTTTAGTTGCAGTAGAACTTGTGCCAAGTTCGTCCGGAGAGGTACTGCCACCACACTTGGAATCTGCCGCCAAACAGTAGTGCTCGTATTACTGTGTTCCGGTAGTGTGGGTGCCGGTGAAATCACATGCGCATTAGACGTATCATCCTCGTCTCGGGTGATGGACGCAGCAGGATGAATGCGACTCAGTGTAAGTATCCAAATCTTATAGTGAGTCGCATTACTGTTGTCATGGTGGGTCGCCACTTACCACCAGGTGGGCCCTCAACTCGTTCCGTCACTTTTTACATAAAATAAACCTGAAATGAGCGGTTAAAGTTATTTGTGTCGTCATTTTAACCATTGCTAAAATAGCGCAACCCTCAATTCGCTTAACCGGAGATTTGAAAGACGGCTAAGCTTTTGTTATAGTAACTTGGTGCAACTCCCTCTGAAGCTTTATTCCTATTTATTCCTTTGGATCTGAAGTATCGTTTGGACACGTCTAAATTTACTCGCAGAAGATATAAACATTTCATAGAACATATAACGTGACAGGAGCTGAATATTACAGTCAGTTTTCATGGTTTAGCTAGTCTTATTATGCAAAAAAGCTTTTTAAATTGGAATGGAGTCCCCATGGAGGGGATTGACAAATGTTAAACTAACATGACTGAAGTAGCATGTACATGTAAAATAGTTTCTAAGAGGTTTTTAAGAATGAAATGAAGCGATGAGTCGCTAGTTATAATTTCGACGTGAACCAATGAGTTTTGTCTAAAATATTATGTGCGCAAAAACATGTTCTCATAAGAGATAGGAAAATATCGTGCGGAAAAATAATATTCAAGACATTTGACATCTATAAATCCGGAATGGGCTCCCGTTGTTACTCTCACTTGTTGAGAGTAGACCATTAGAGGGACATTAGAGGTTCACAAGTGGAAAAATAAGGTTGATATGTGTTTAACAAAAAATTCTTCGATAAATAAGAAAGCCGGAATATAAATGAACGGTAATTATACCAATATAGCGCTCTCAAATTACATCTTTTAAGTCTATTTAACACGCTTTGGTTTTTCGGTTTCTTAATTTATTCGAAACTTGGGAAACCACAAACGATATTTTTTACACGATGCGGTAAAACCAGGAACTAACATTAAACTTTATTAATCAGTTATTATGCTACAAAATTTCATTATAAAAATGATCCCGCAATAGGTTAGGTTTAATTGTTAGGATTCCGTGCTCAAAGGGTAAAGGCGTGCTCAAGCCTACAATCCTCTGTAGGCTAGGCTTTTTACAAACCGTAAAAAGGATTTAATGGATTGACATTTTATTTATTATTAGATTTTAATTTAATATTATAATATTATTATATTTTTTATTTTTGACATTTTATAATGACATTACTAAAATATATTTATTAATAGAGTTTTTTATGAGTATATTTAGTGTCATGTAAATAACTATTTACCAATAAAGAATCGGTATCTGTATCTGTATGCAATTGTAATGTTAGCATTACACTCTTACTTATTTACTAGCTGTGCCCCGCGGTATTACCCACGGTTACTTTTTCAGGAATCAAAGTATAATATCAATAAAAGTATATAACTATGATATCTGCAAATTCAACGCATGTCACAGAAAATATCTAAAAACATTGAAACTAAGTAGATACAAAAAAGTTTGTGAGGGTGTCATGTTCGAGCTTGCCATAGGACAGGTGTAAATCGATTAGTGCGCGCACCACTTAATAATTCAACGTGTCGCTCGATGTTTGGACAAGTGCCGTGCTGTCCTTCATCAACACCAGCACAATAAAACTTTAACAATGTTTTCTTAATCGAGCGCCCGAGTCCGTTGCCCAAACCGCGACGTATTTAGAAACTGGGCTAAACATTACCACGCTAGCCACACAGAAAGCGTGCCATCACAAGCGAATTCATGCAGCCTCGACAAGTCGAAGACACCTGACCAAATAACAAAACAATAGCAGTCGCAGCCCGGGTAAATAAATTTATCACCAACACAAAAAGAATTTAATTTTCACTTGTTTTAATAACATTCCATGGAACATTTCGTACAGTGCAATTCGATTCTGATAAGACTGAAATCATTTCTCTCAGCGCGCCGTGAACGAGGAAGCTTGCTTATTTATTTTGGCGCCAGCGCCGATGCGCGAGCCCCGAAGACAGACACGCAGTTACTCTTCCATCAAGCCGTGTGAATGGATTTTTATAAAAAATGTTTAGTCAATATTGATCGCTTTCTGTCCAATTTCGAGCGTGCTGATTTGCATGATGTGAATCGTTTTGAAATGCGAATGAGCGCAGGTAGCAACCGTTGTCCGTTCGCCGGGTGTTGCGCATGCGTCTCTTTGAAATCAACCCTCGAAATAACGGTAACGAACGTTGCATACATAAGGAACAAAACAATCCATGAACCGGTCCAGTTTAACGGACATGCTGTTGTATTGAGCACAGATTTAGTATACAAAAGAGATTTCGCAGATAGCCTAAAATACGGGTTAATCATGTTGAATGTTCAGGATGCACGGGGTTTAATTCAGTCAATGCTTGGTCAGTGTGTAGTTTGGCTTAAAGAGGGAGCGGTAAACAAATAATTCCAGAGAGATCTCGTGAGATAATGTAGACTAAACAAGGGCTTAATGCATTCAATAATAACCGGTGCTGAGCTGCCCTGATAATGTGAACTTTGATTTAAAAAGGATCCAGTTTTAAATGCAACAATGTGCGTGCTCTGGTTATTTTTACTAGTAATACTTGTACGTAGTCAAGTCTTTTGAATATTGTTGGTGTAATAAAAGCAGAAGTAAATTGAAAAAAAATTATAGGTATATTTTATTTTCCAACAACAATAGCCCATTATTTGGATGATCCACAAAGATTTTGGAAAGAAGGAGAATCGGAAAAGGCTGCTGACGGGGCTTGCAGAACAAAAGTGTAGCTAAGTTTATTATGTAATTTTTTTCGGAGAAATACCTCCAACCGTCAACGTCACCAAGTATCTAATCTGCCGCTAAGCAGTAATGCACTCGCATTACTGTATTCCGCTGGAAATGGAGGTGGCGCCGGTGAAAGGGTGGAGGCAGTACTTCTCCGGGCGAACCTTGCCAAGTTCTACCGCCCAAATTATTGTTGTAGTTATATTCGTTCTTACGAAAATATATGTTGAGTTGTTTTCTGTTTTCATATTATACTTATAATATGAAAACAGAAAACAACTCAACAACAGCTATATTATAATCTTAACGTATGTTGAAAGGTGCCTACAATTTGCGTTCCCGAGATCTAAACCAGAATCACAAATGGTGTGATGATAAACACGGCAGAACCAATTCTGCGTAAAAATAAAGTAATATGTTAATGTTCAATATCTGTATAAGTTACCAGTGACCCCGGATAGCAAGGGTGCAATTCGGGTAACATTGATGAAGACTAAATAATAAAGTGTTGGTAACTAATAGACTAAGAGTAGGGTTATTTGCAAATACGCGGCATATTTATACCCCCTATGCTTGGTACCGTACCGTACCAGCCTCTAATGTTCCCACTGCAGGGACACCGGCCGCATTGGTAGATGTCACATGTCGTCGAATTTTTGGTTCTAAGACATGCTGGTTTCCTCACGATGTTTTCCGCCACCGTTTTGAGAACGTGGTATTGCGCACATCAATTTTTCAAGTGAAAAAACTCATTGGTGCACATGTGGGTTTGAACCAGCGACCTTCAGATTGAAAGTCGGCGTCTGTGCCCCTGGGCCACCACGCTTGCTATGCTATGCTTGGTAATAGACGTAAACTTAACAAATAAGATAAAACGTTAAAACTGACTGTAATTTAACATATTTGTGTGCATGTAACGTGCTTAAGGAGCTGACACGTTATATACTCGTGAATATGTTTACTTGTGTGTGTAAAATATTACGTGTCTAAACGATATTTGACATCTAAAGGAATAAATGAGTTTGAGATTGAGTTTGATTCGGCCTCTTGGCTACGACGGCGCTACGGGAATCACTATAATTTTACATGTACATATATAATAAACCTTAATTATGAAACTGTTTAGTTGGATAGGAATGAATGATGAAATCAGTTACTTGTTTATGTATAATTAATATTTTTCGCAGCGCATGTTATATACTGACTGGCGAAAATAAAGAACGAATTCAATCATAAAATAAAAAAATAAATAAATAAGAAAGTGGATATAAAGCAGAAAAAAGCGTCAGGATTCGGAGTAACACGCAGTGGCATATGGCAGAGCCAGTATGCCTCGACCAGGTGCTCGTCATGCGCGCGCGCACCCATTGTCCCCCTCGCTCCCCCGGTGCAGTACCATACTTACACTATTATGTTATCTGTAACCAGTACACATCGAACAATGCTGTGGCCTCTACGGCAAGTCTGAATTCTATCTCGCTCCAGTGATAATTGATAATGATTTTTAATCTGTGCTGCAAATGGTTTAAGTTAGCAAAAAGGTTTAATAATAATAGTATAATAATATTGATGGACATTTCACACAGCGCCCATCTAACCAGGCATAGGTTGTAATATATGAACTAGATAACTGATGAAATATTTATATGTACTTTTTTGTAAATACATATATATGTCTACTAACAACCAGACATAGAACAAGAAAAACATTTGTTTAAACTTCATTAATGTTTATGTAGCTAAAACAAATGCTTCTCTTGGGTGGGAATTGAACCCACGACCTACTGCGTAGAAGGCAGTCATACCAACTGAGCTATGAGGCCAGTCTTCAATTATTTTGCGCTTTCAGCTCTAACTGTATTTGTAGTAATTTGGGTGTCTAAGTAATGAATAATTACTTTAAAACCTTAGATATTAATGAATATTGGAAATTGTCAGCATACCTACGATAAACTTGATTATATTGTACGTGTACGTGTTAATGAATTAAAATATTCAATGATATTAGGTTTATGTAAGATTTTCTTGTTTCATTCATAAATTTCTGTTAATTACCAGACGGATGCAATAAATATGTGATATTGCTGCATGGTTGCAGTTAAGGTACATTTGTGTTGGCTGGATTTCAAATCATTCAGGATAAAACACGTTACTTTAAATTATTTGGATCCGATGATCCAATGTTCCGTAGCTACAGTTTCAGGTATATGTTTAGCCTTGAAACTGCTCAATAAAAAGCATAAATTACTGATGAACCAACCTATACTGTAATAGCAATAATTTCCTTTTCTCACTAAATTGAAATGCTATTTTATAATAAAGTTCTTAAATCACAAATTGTATAAGAAGCATACCTACAAGTGCAAAGTAATCTTCAGGCTTAGAAAACTATATGAACCTTCAGGTTTCATATAGTTTTTGTACAGGTATCTAAAATTGTTGTACTAGGCCATAGGGCCATATATAAAAAATATCGCAACAGAAACTACTATTTGTAATGACCGCTTATTAATAGAAATCAGCGCTTACGAAACGTCATAATTTTGCTTAAAACCTGTGGAAAAACAATAGACACATACGGGGCGGAATACTATAAATCTTTCTTTGTATTGAAATTAATACATAGCAAAAAATTCTGACGTACGGTCCGATTCCGCTCATGTTAATGCGTACCTTAAAATGTATAATTAAACATCGCCGAAATACATCAATATTGATGTCCATAGAACTATAATGCTATGGTCATCAAATAGACGCCAGAAATGACAAAGCATTGTTACTTCCGTGCATGCAACCAACAATCGTGGACAATAGCAGATCGCTGATAACAGTACCATCAACCTCTAATTGTAAGAACGCTGGTATACCTACTGTGTTTAATTTGTGCTGAGGTTCGACTTGTAATGAATATCACTGAGTTTAAATAGCCTTTATGATTTTGCTATTCTTCCTTTAACAAAAGCCAAGTACAAATCACACAGTTCCACTCCTTGAGCGATCAAGCAATTTAATCGGTGCTTCGAGCCCTGGAGTGCACGAGATTAATTTCGCGTTTGAATATCTTTGGTAGTTAGGTTAGGTAAGTTAGTTAGTTAATACCCTTTTACTGAAACACATCCTCAAAATGCTAATAAAATTATAAAAAGAGAAAAAGATAAGACCTATTCGGAATACATTTCCAGGTGGGAAAGCCCATTCACACTGGTTTACAAGAGTACGAATGCGATATTCCTATAACCTCTTCGAATCAAATCAAAAGTTTTCAGGATCGTATTAACACACTGTTTGAAATCGTAGAATTATTTATGTTGCAATGAGGCGACCCCGCCGGTCGCTCGCTTCCCCTGAGTAGGTAACCGCATGCATCAAACTAGTAATTTCCAGTCCCGTGATTACAATTTACAATCCAATATGTCACCTTGTAAGGGTTGCACCGCGATGCGTGTCCGCTACCTAGGGCGCAATCAATTAGTGGCTGTAACTTCCGTTTCCGAGCGTTTAGGAACTTCCGCTGGGGCTGACAAACAAAATCAAACCAACCAACCAAAATGTACTCTAATATTTCAAATATAAAGTGAAAAACGAAATGCTCCTCGAATGTTTTATCGGTAAAAGGTTGGAAGTAATATTGGAATGAATGCAGGTGTTGAAAATGTTCCGATAAATGTATGAACTCGTGTATATTGTTGTTACAATTACACTGGTTCGCGGGACCGTTAAAGATTGGTAGTTTTAATATTTGCATAGCAATAGTTTAACTATTGAGTTGTTAGTGTAACTCCTGTCTCTCTCAGTCTATATCGTGTTTGTTTTTGGCTTTTCGTATTGATGAACTAACTATTCCGCTATTTAAGTATGTTACTATTTGAAGTCCAATTAAAAAGAGTGTTATGTCTATTTGTTTGTGGTCTGGTTAGGTGTCCGTGGTCTTTGAGACACTTCCTTTGAATATCTCCAAAAGGGACGGTCCGATTTCTAGCGGTTTTATTTTTACAATTAAGATGAAGACTACCTATGGAGGAATGATTCCTAGTTATGGTTGCTGGTAATCCGTTCCAAGCCGTTTCCAAGATCGGAATACTTTTTAAATGGATTTTGATGATTGTTATAATTTCAGTCTTACTCAAATTATATATTTAGTTCATAGATTAAAGGTGTAAAACAGAAGAATACATGCAATTTGGAGGTTAAATTACTTGATCAACCGCAAGAGCTAAAGAAAATACCTAAAAAATTATTCCGAATTACCAGGGATCGTTACTAATTTTACAAATGAAATGATTAATTTTTGATTTGATACTAAATGGTCAAAAACAAGTACGTGTGGGAAACGTTCGCGTATAATGTTTTTTAAAGCTTTGAAGAAACAATTTCGATGAAGGTTCAATCAAAACGCCACTCGAGATAAACCTTGAGTACCGACTCCAATAAACATTATCGATACGCTGAAGCTATATCAGCCTACTTATATGCGCATGTATTCTACGGCTATCGTTATCATAACCTAATCATACGTACAAAATAATATGACCCACTTTACTCTTAATTGATTATGTCGGTGTAACCAAACGAGAAATACTTAGGTTTTGCTTTGAACAACTTTAAAAATATTAACTCGTTTACTTTTCTTTCTGTTTAGCTTTCTTCCCGGAATCAGAACGTTTGAAAACTTGCTCTTTTGCATTTGCTTTTGCAAGTTTTCTTTATACTTTTGAGTCTTTGATATACGAAAATACTGATAAGTGCAATGAGGTATACCGGCTCAATATTAGGTATGTATGAACAACAGCTTATTTGGTAATAAGAACGCGTGGTCTAGTACGTGCTAAATTATTTAAAAAAACGTGAACTTTCCAAGTCATTTTTAAGAATTCAACAGAAAACATGATTTTTGATTTTAACTTTCACGTAAGTTGATTTTTTTGGTATAAGATCTTTGGCTTGAGAAGTTTTCACACAATATACTAAAGGGTTACAAAAGTATACGCGAGTAAGCAAAAAAAAATTGACAAAAATGCAATACAAAAACTAATCAAAAGTCTACCTATACAGTTTACAGTTGTGGCCTTAACGTTTGGTTATCTGTTTCACGTGTCCTAAAATCTAAGAAATCAGACCACTGTGAATTCTTCAGAAACTCACACATGCAGACCTATTGTCCCCCGCCGAGTAATTGTATCACACACGGAGAGACGATCTCATATTTTTTGTCCGTTGACAACACAGGCATTGACAAAAAGTCTCATGTACACAAATCGGGCAAAAAACGTTCGTTTAACAAACAGCTGAGCGATAAGTCTTGGAACCAGTAACCCTTCGGATAGATTATGTTGTTTGAATGATCCTCGACAGTTAACGGTTGCTGGGACAAGTTTGAACCCAGTTTTACTTGTAGCTAAATATTAACATTACAATGCAACCGGTCACTATTCAACTATTGAACGTTGAAAAGGAGATTCATTCTTCAGTTGTTCACATCAGCCTCTTATGTTCCCACTTTTCCCACTCTCGACAAATGAGAGTGAATGGGCTTTAATCTACCACCGGGCCCCAATCTGGGTTAGCAGATGTCACATGTCTCCGTTTATCTTTATTCCAAGACTTAGACATCACAATTTTTGCTTCACCGTTTTGAGAACGTGGCATTGCTACATTTTTCATAAAAAAAACTCATTGGTGTACATTTGAATTTGAACCAACAACCTCAGGATTGAAAGTCGGCGCCTGTACCCCTAAGCCACGACGCCCTCTTCAGTAGTAATTTCGCGGAACTTGAAAACAGATGGATAACGGGAATTAAATCAATTGTTTGTAAATGATTGCAAATTGTTGGACAGTCGTGCGTCTTGCGTACGTACCTAACTCAATGACGCACTTCGCAAAGTTTCCCTGAAGTATAGGATTTAATTTTCACGACAATTAGGTGAAAATCATATTCGGTTCTCCCTAACACTAAATACTCGTAGTACTCATACATCATACTGAAGTATTGCATAAATATAGCAATAAACTGAACTAAATTAGTTTTCGACACTACAAAACAACTGCAGTGAGGCAGTTTAGACTAGTCAGTATCGTTCAGATGTTATTAAATATTGTTCATACACACAGAGACACATACATACGCACATCTAACACCCTCATACACACATCACAAGGTATCATAGAAATATAGTTGTTTAATGGTTTTTATTGTTACCTTGTGATTTAAGTTTTATTAACTAAGTTTAATTAGCCATTGTTGAAGTGGAACTACCGAGTCCATGTCAGTAGTTTTTGGAAATAGTTTTAATACTTCCGTAGAAATAGTTTGTCAAAGGTTTCTGTAACCTATTGTTATTTCTTCCTAAACATACTATATCTGATTTTAATGGTGGAAAATTATGTCAGCCTCTTATCAACCGACTTCCAAAGGTGGATGTTATCAATTCGGCTTTATTATATTTTTATTCGCAAGTTTAGGTTAACCTTAGCTTTTTAACCGATCTTTTAGCTTTTGCTTTCGTGTGACTGGCCAAATCTGGTGTCGGAATTTTCAAGCCACCTCAGGCACTCTGACATATCTTAACATACTCTCCGAAGCACGGAAGCGCTCACTTCAAATGCCACTTAACGGTCACCCATCCAATACTGATCGGTCGGCGAGTTGCTTAACTTAGATCTGTAAAGAACATCTAAACAAGCTTCGTCATGAGCGCTTCTTTAACTTTGTAACGCATGGTGATCATTTGTTTTTATTTTACTTCGGTTCAAATACTTCGGTCAAAATAACTCCAAACTAGTCATTTTTTATACAGTGCCATCTTGTTCCTTTTTAAACATAACTATGGGAACTATTATAGATAACTAATAGAATAATTATTTTTTTTTGTTAACATTGATATAACATCGACACAGAACAAACGATACGAATATATTCATCATACAAACGTTTGTCCTGGGTGGAAATCGAACTCACTACAGCGCAGAATGCAGAATTACTACCAACTGAGCTGTAAGGCCATTATTAGGTCAATTAGAAATGCACTAACCTGGTGCCAAGTTCCCCCTGGGCTTGGCTCCTAGAATTGCTAGATTCACGTTTGCCTTCCTTCCGTCGATGATGGGGTTGGGGTCTTTACATGCTCGCTCTGCTGCTTGCCTGTCGCCCATTATTACCTGGAACAGACAAGAAATGGTCAGATTTATTTATATATCTCATCTCTATAGTAGACATCAGAGAGTCATTGACATAGCCCAGCGGATTAGCAAGCTGAAGTGGCAGTGGACTGGCCACATATACCGAAGAACCGATAACTGTTGGAGTAGACGTGTTCTTGAGTGGAGACCGCGAGTAAGTAAACGTAGTGTAGGGCGCCCCCCGGCCAGGCGCGACGACTTGCGAAAGTGGATGATAGAAAGTAGATGAGAAGAGCCTTAGATTGAGCTCAGTGGCGCCTATGTCCAGCTGTGGACTAGTATGGGCTGATGATGATGAGGTACCCCTAGGCTAATGATAGAATACTCAATTATGTTGAAGCGATAGATGGTACTTGATAGATGATACATTATTTCGCGCATATTTACAAGTTTTGTATTGTGTTTTTAGATAAACTGTTTTTAGTCACACTTTTCTAGCAAAAATCTATTGAGGATTTGACTTAATAGGAATGTTTATCGTTACCATTACAAGTGACTCGTTTACAGTATCTGTGGAAGCCGCAAATAATTAAAAGGAAATGGAATTAAAATTTATTTTGAACCACAAACTTCAGAAAATATTACAATCCTAGAACTAAATACAAACCCCCAACGAAAAGTAGGGGTTTATAGAGTGTATCTGTGTATATGTGGGTCTGTGTGTCTGTCTGTGGCATTATAGCTCCTTATCAGATGAACCGACTTTGATGCAGTTCTTTCAGCTCGTAAGCTGACGTCATCGAGATGGTTCTAAGTATAATTTATGAAGATTTATTGAGGCATTTATAGATCATCAGCTCATTACCATTCACCAAGTCATAGGCTCACACATTTTGCGTAAACTGAACATGTTAATGTTCTCCTTGGAAAACATCCACTGGATTAGCTAACATTTATGATACTCATGCAATACATTTGAGGATCTAAATTAAAAAAGGTTATTAACATTTTTAATGATTTTTTACTTCATTACCTGTTTTAATGTATAGAATAATTTAAATTATTCTCGGTTACATTTACCGTCAAGTTTACCGATTTACAAATTTATTCTGCTAAATGGTACTTTGTTACGTAAAGTATTATTTTCGTGTAAGTATGGTTCACTCTGGTGTCGGAGTTTCTAGGACGCCTGAAGGCCTCCGACTTAGTTTATCTACTAAAATACTCGGGATTTTTAACGTGCCTTGAAGCGCCACTAAACGGTCACCCATCCAACTAATAACCGGAATGAGAGTGGCTTAACTCAAATGATCTGTAAAGATCATCTAGCCAAGCTCCGCTATGAGCGCTTCACAACGTAGAAGTGAATTGAAGGATGACGTATGGCGACATTACCTATTGTAATGCATGCGAGTCGGGTCGCCACCTCAATGCCTCCTCTATCGATCCGACCAGACCAAGCTGACCTTCCACATACTTGGAAACCTCACCTATCGCGGCTCAATTCAAATCGGATAGTATATTTAAACAGCCAATGGAACTAAAGCAAAATGGCTGATGACCTACAGATACTGAAGGTATGGTCTAATTGAAAATTTCAATAAAAACTTTTTATATCCATTGAATATCCAACGAATGTTAAACAGTTCATAAATATTTAGACGTAACTAAATATTCCGTGATCCAATGGATGGTTTTGAAAATATATAAATTTATTTATTTATATATGTTAATGGGCTTTTCATATAGCACCATCTAGCCAAAACAAACATAGCTTGTATTATCGGAGCTAAATAACTGATAGAATACTTATATAGGTTTTTATTTGTAAATACACGCACAGAACAAACATCTATGTTCGTTACGCAAAATGTTTGTCCTAAACGGGAATCGAATCCACGAGGAACTGCGTAGAAGGCAGAGCAAATACCAACTGAGCTATGAGGCCAATCAAATAACATTAACAGTTTTTTTAGTAAACACATGTTGAGACAACTATCTATGTTCACCACATAAATTGTCCTGGGTGGTAATCGAACTTACGACCTTACGTAAAGAAGACACAGCTAATATTAACAGAGCTGTAAGGCCAGTAACTATTACTTCACTCGACAGGAAGTGCCGTGAGCTTAAAAAAACCTTTGGCGTTTCTGTTTTTTATGTAGATTAGTAAAGCATATCTTTTAAATGTGAAAATTAAACACTGAATCGGTTCAATAAACTGAGTCACCGAGTGAATGTTCATTTGCTTATTGAAGCGTTCACACACACTCCATAGTTTTTGGATCAACGATGCAGCTTAGCCATATTACAATTGAATTTCTCTTTAAAAAAAAATTAAATAACGCTTAAAAACTCATACCCTGCATGGGTATAAGTTTTTAAGCGTTATTTACATTTTTCACTGTGTCGCAAATTCCATGGGCAAACACAGAATACAAGAAAAACACCCAAGACAAACAAATTTCATGCTCGCCACACTAAGTTTGACCCGGTTGGGAATCAAACCCGAGACCTTCGAAGGCAGCGCTACTACCAACTAAGCTACGGAGCCGTCTTAGTCTGAATTGAAGTGTTAAATTAAAAAACCTCTGTTACCGACGGACTTACGGACAGACAAAGATTTGATGGGAAATGGTTCCTATTTAATTATACAGGTACGTTAAAAAAAGAAGGTTCTCAATTCGATGTGTCCCTTTTGTATGTTTGTATATTTCGTGCGATATCTTCGCCAAATGGAAACCGATTTGTATCATTCCAGTCATATAAAAATCATCATATAAAAATACAATATATAATCCATCAGGACGAAATTTCTTAAGAAAATTGACGTCAATTTAATTTGCTTTACAGTTTAGTTGAGTGTTGAGCTACTTTTACTTCCGTCCTTTATCTCAGTAGGCTGGCTTAGATTAGTTACTTCATTAGCGTAATTGGATTCCTATTTTAATAGACCGAAACATTTTTACTTTTATGTTGTACGTCAGGTTTATCAGCATCGGACCGGGAGCATAACGTATTTCTTGGTTTGTATTGATTATAGAACTGCGAACTGATCGATTAATTCGGTACGTCAATATTTTAACAAGACCTATCTAAATTAAGCATAGTTTATACTATTTAGCCAAATTACTTATAGAATACTTATAGTATAGATTGTAAATATACATTGTCCAACGCCCAAATACAGAACAAATACTAATGTTCGCCATACAAATGTATTACAAATTATCCTGGGTGGGAATCAAACCGACGAACAAAGATTAACTGCATTTCGAATGCTGATGTTTAGCCATTTACAAATTTACAAAAATTCAGCAACTGGAGTCAAACCGTCTGGCATATTTATCGATAACCATAGACCATTAATCATTTATAAACTATACAAAATTAATTTAAAACAGACAAAATGCACACAGTTTTTGACAACAATGGTTAAATTTATGGGGTTTATATCTCAACCACGCATTACAGACACTTTTTATCAAAGCACGAGTTTCGTTCGTTCTTTAAATAAGTGAATAAAATTTAAAATCCGTATTTTGGTCACAGTCCGTACGCTACGAATCTAACAAAATGGACGCTCAATTTTAGTTAGGATTTTTGGAATTGAGATTAGAATTGTACGTAAATAAAAACACAATTCCTTATGAGAAATTGAAATTTATCCATAGCTTAATTTATTTAATGAAGGCAATGCGTATGCTTTGTGTTAATTTTTTGGACACAGCTCTGTCTACTGATAGAATACAATGTATATAGCACTTATTTTTGTAAATACATACATATACCTATTACGTATTAACACCAGATACGGAACAAACATCTATATTCATCACATAAATGTTTGTCCTGGGTGGAAATCGAACTTACGACCCACAGCAGGCAGAGGTACTAGCGACTAAGCTGTGCGCACGTATATTTGTGTAATTAATGAATACTATAAATTACTTATTGTCTGATAATTTTTCATTATGTACCTTTCATACTAATGTACCTTTACAATTTATTATAGGTGTACCTTCGCACCTGTTTATATTTGTTTTTATTTTTAATTTCACAATACTTTTTATTGCAAAGGTATTCTATTTATTTATGCCCATTGTGAAGAACTTATTTGCGCTGTAGCTTCTTCGACATGTCTGATGCGACACGACAATAGATTGTGCCACATAAATTTTCTAATCGTGTTTGATGGCACACATTTATTAAAGCCGAAAGTTTGTATGTATTTTGTGTATGTGGGAGGATGTGTGTTCATATATTGTATGTGTGCGTGTGTATGTAAGCTTGTTACGCCTTCATGGTAAAACAAATTAGAAGGTATTAGATGAAATTAGGTACCAAGATAGCTTATACCCTGGATTATCACATAGACTAGTAGCCTATGATCCCGGAAAACCGCGGCTAGTTAACTACATACTACTAAGCACTAGTTAAGTACATATACTAAACATAATTTAAAAATATCGACACGTGCGATTAAAAACCGCAGTCACCAAAAAAAATACTTCACATTTTCGGGTTAAAAAGTAGGCTATGTGTTAATCCAGGATATGAGTTACTTCATAACAAGTTTCATCCAAATCTGTTAAGCCCTTGAGGCTTGTAGGAGTAACATATATACAGACAAACTTTCGCATTAATAATATTAAGTATTTCGTAGACATCTACGACGTAGCTCGTAGTGGAGGCCGTCCTGACCCGCCCAATAATTTCTATATAATAGTCATTCACGCCTACTAATCATTGAACAAGCGGTGTACAATTAAGAAAATAATAATTGAATTCAATTGTTTTGATTAATTTTGTGTCGGATTCAAACTAATATTTGATTTAGTAAGTGGTATTTCGACAAATACTACGCAAACAAAATGATAACACACTTCCCCTGCAGTAGGATTTTCTGTGTCACAGGTAACATCAATCTACTAATTTATTTGCTGAGTAGTATACATGGAATTACCCCGCTTGCCCACGCACCTACACGAAAGCTGACCTCAACATCGCTTCAGATACCGCTAAACTACATTTACAAGTTATTTGTTGAAAGAACTTTGATTATAAAGAAGATTAAATTATTTCGTTCTTGCTACAGATGGCAGTTGTAAATTACCTGCAAAGCGAGGTACCGTATTCTTTATTTATTTATTTAATAAGGACTCCCAACACAGGATACACTGAACATACCACATAAAAATAGGCAAAGGTTTTAGATAATAGTGGTCAAGCAATTATAGGGGGTCACAGCATGTTAATAGAGACAACTAGACAACAGTTTAAAAAAGTTGAAAAAAATGTCTTCAATGGTCTTTTGCGATTATTTAATAAGGACATGGACGTAGTTGAATATAATAAAAAATGAAGAATGTAATTTAAGATTCCAAAAAACCAGTTTAAGCAATTCCTTATTACGAAGTACTACTTTCTTCAAGATTTCATAATAGATAATAAAAATACAAGATGACCGCCTAAAGCGATATGTGCCAGGCAACCAGGCAAAGAATGAGTTTAACATTATTTTAAACACAGATAAAAAAAATATATTGAGTAATACAAAAAAGAGACATACATTATAAAGATTTTATGTTCAGTATATGCTGAATAAATGGTGAGTATATGCTGAAAATTATATACTAACGATTTCAATTTCAGGACTATGAAATCACTGTTTATTTTAGCTCGATGCGATAAGATAAATTAGTGATTAATTTGGACTTTATCTTTCATTATTAAATTTATAGTGACAGTATATTAGCTGATTGTATCATATTGGACATTAGGTGAGTTAGGTCATCCAATTTTCATCACATTTATAAAAACAGCGCCTATCAATTGGAATACATAATACAGATGTACTACGAAACCCGTCAATTTGGATTGCTGGAAAGTTTATGATTCCATAACAAGCATTGTTTTCATATTTTATGTCCTGATCGCATGGTGTGAGTTAATTAATTCAGTCAGTTTCTCGGGACTCAAGTTCATTACCAAGTTTTTATATTAACTTTAAACCTAATGTTAACTTTCATGGATACCTGATAAATAAATAAACAGTGACATAATAAAGTAAAAATTGAGTTTAATTCTGTTGAAAGTAAGCAGATTTCAATGCAGTGGGAACATTAGAGCTCAATGTGAAAGGATTAATTTATTTATTATTCTAAGTAATTGACAGATTTAAAAATCCCCCCTTATTTTACGCAATTTTGCAAATAATAATTGAATTAAATTATTTACTTTAAATGAACAACACCTATTGTATGTTATATAATATGTTCCAATATCCGTCATAACATTATGTACAGATGTAACATATATGTGAAAATCTCAGCCTGCTACAGCTTACAGATCATAAAGTAATTCTTTAAATGTAAGGTACATAGAAAAAACAGACGTTGTTGGTCCCTTCAGTGTACGGAATACTAACAACTGAAAATGTTCTAATTTCAATCGTTTCTTATCATAGATTGACAGCCACAGTCGGCGGTAGCAAATCAAAACATTTTTATGCTGGGGCTACACTAGCGATCATTGTCGAGATTTTTGATGTGAAACATTTATTGGCGCGAATTGGCAGTAAAAGTCACAGCCCACATTTTTCTTGATAAGCCAACCGGGGAACATTACATGAAAGAGAACATTTAAGTTAACCAAACTAGCGTTCTCGATATTCTTGTCTAAACCTTAATTAGAACATTATAGAATAAAAATACACTATAAAAGTAATCTTACAAATTAAATAAAAGAGATAGGTGGCACGTTAAAAGCGATCTCTTCCAGGCTACTCCAACATGCTGTCACCCCACCTGGTCACCGCGCCCGTAGACAACAAAAACACGACTTAGGTCCTCCCCGACGTATTTATGAGTCACTCAAGTCGCATGGCGTTGCGCCCATCACCCGAGACAGGACCCGAGACAGGGATATAACGTCGCATGCGCATGTAATTTCACCGGCCGCCTTATAAATCTGTTTATAACGTACCAGCCTCTAATGTTCCCACTACAGGGACACCGGCCGGTTTCACTGAAATGTAAAACTAGCCAAGAATCACAGAATTGTATTCTGAAACTTTTGCGATCGATTTAGCTTTATTTATATAGTCGCCTCGTGACCCAAATATATGTATGCATCACCGAAACGTCGCAACGCGTTATTTGAAAATATATTTAATGTTTTCAAAGACAAATATTCAAATAGATTATTAGTTATCCAACTATAAATTCGAATGATTCGAAATATGTGAATTTGTTTCCAAAATCTTTTTTGTGATAAACAAACAACGACTAACACACTCATACCCTTGCATTTGGATCCCCTGTGTCGCAATCGCACACGCAACAAAATTAACCAAGACGTGAGAACAAACTTGACACAAAGTTTACATTTGGGATAATCCTGAGGCTCCTCGCTTCGAAGGCAAGCTTAATAAGAACCTTTATATATAGTAAAATAGCCATCCAACTTCGAGCTAATGACAATACAAAGGACTCAAGTCTGCTTCGAACTTAAACCTGCCCTATCTGGTGTCACTCTTTTGTCCTCAGCGAGTACTGTAGCACTATCCTTCTACTATGTCTGTCGACCTACTATAAGTATGTACAAGCGAGTCTCGAGAACCTATTTAAACCATTTACACTGAAAGTAGCTTACATAACTGAATATGTATACTTGTTTTTATGATGCCTTGGTTTTGCATAACTTTTTTCCTGGTAGGTAAACACGGGTCCGTTGTTTAAGAAACTTTTGTGAAACTTGTAATAACTTAACGAAGTCGTTGATGATATAATAAACGTTACTCGTGGCATGGACAAACAGAAACACAAGACTAACACCCAAGGCCCGAGAGCAAACTTCATACTCACCACACAAAATGTGTTCCGGCCGGGAATCGAACCCGGGACCCCTCGCTTTGATGGCTACTACAAACTAAGCCACGGAGCCGTCTAATTTCAGTTAATTGATCTGTGGCAATTGTTATTATAATTCTTTTTATGAGATTTTAAGGCCTAAATACCCGTCAATTGTTGGTACGCCATGTCGGAGGGATTCAGGCGGCTTGAAAACTCCGTTTCCAAAGTTGGTCACTTACTCACACAAAAAGAGCGCCGGGTTTTAGGCCAAAATAAAGTGTCAATTTTTGCAATTTTCGTGAGCTATATTCATCTACCGATCGCATGTTGAATATTAAATGATTTTCCTGTTTTCAGTCTCGTTTTCCCAGATAGCTAAATATAATAGACAAAAATTACCTTAGCGTTAAGTGAAGTTTTAGTCGTATTTGAGTATTGGACTGTGTGTTGTGATCTTGTCTTTCGCACCAGAAAAAAAGAGATCGATATATTATATTTCCGACAGTCCTGCTTCAAGGGTGCCATTCTTTTGCGTGACGCAAAGAAATGTAATTAGCAAACTTTTAGTTTCTCGTAGTGCGAAGAATTGTAATCCTCTATCGCAAGCAATAGTCTCTGTAAGATTATCATAATGTTTACGTACAGGCAAGAACTAAATTTTCGCCTAAGATTAAGTTTATCATTTTACGAGAAGCAAGAGTAAATGATTGCTACTGGGACTGTTTATATAGCGAAATACATAAGATAATTCGTAAGTACGAACTTACGAATTATCAATTTGCATAACAGTGTCCGTGTGACATTTTAAAAAGTTCGCGCGATTTTCGCACAAATCGGTTTTAACCGTTTTGAGTCCGCGATTTGCCAATCGAGTTAAGTGATTAAGATCTGTACACACGAGACTAATTCTTAAGTGCGAGGCGATTCTAACTTTCCTCGAAGGGCGATGCACGCGAATGTTTACATATCGACCCTTTTTATATTCTTTCGATTATCGTATCTTCGAGATTAAAGACTGTGCGTGTGTGAAGTAATGAAACAGCAAAATAAAAATATAATGCTAATGAAAAAAACCAGGTGCCGTTTGACCTTTAATCAATTATAATTTTGAATGCTGATTGACCGACTGTATTTCAATAACACCAACAATGTCACAATCGGGTTGTTTCTGGCTATAGTTGCGAAACCTGAAAATTAACCATATTGACTATTGACTGGGTCAGAGTTCAGTTGGTAGTAGCTCTGCTTTTTGTCTCTGGGCTGTAGATTCGTTTCCCACTCAGGACCAGAAATTGTGTGAGGAACATAGATGTTTGTTCTGCGTCTGGATGTGTATGTGTATACAAAAAGGACAATTAAAGTTTTTATCAGTTATCTAGTCCCCAGAAAATGAAGCTTTTGCTTTGTTACGGCTGACTCAATCACTTTTCATGACTAACTTCAAGAACGAGATTCTTTGAGCTTATGTTAGTCTGAAAACTGTAAAATTGCAATCATTAATCGCAGGTGCAAGCATTTTGTTCACGCACGTTTTTGCTGCGCTGTATGACAGACAGGGTCGTCAGTGTAAATGATGCATGGGTTGTATGAAGCACCTAAAGGACTTATGGATAGACACGGCGGCTGTATGGCAGCGAAAATGTAACATACTTAACCATAGAGACCCATACAACTACTGACGTCCGTATCTAGACAATATCACACCAATATAGAGAGTTTGATCAAAATGTATTTCAAGGATTCGCTGTGTTGAAGGAGGCATTAACACAATCAAACAACACATACATACAATCAATAACAGAGAACATAATTCGGACTTCAATTTATGCTCCGGCCAGGCTCGAACCCAGGACCCGTCAGCGGCAGGGTTAATAAAACTTAGCTGCGGAGATTTTACAAAGAATGCCAAAACTTCAAATTTTCGGAACTAAAGCTCTGTTTATCAATAAACAAAGTACACAAGCGTTCGTTTTAAAAGTAGCATTTTGTTTGCAGCGTCGCGAAGTGTTGCCTGCGATGAATTGCGATTATTACAGTTATTTGGTCGTCGCATAGGGAGCACCCGGACCCTCCCTCAGGCTCTAAGCCACCCTACGAATTGAAAATGGGGTTGTGATTCATTTCCCACGAGCCCTGCACCGAAAAGCTCGGCGAAGACTGCATTTGGCAAATAATAAACGAAAAGCAACGCCTCAGCTAACCGATGCAAGAATTTTCTCATAACTTAGGCGATGCCAAGTTTGTAAGCAGTCACTGTTCAATTTCTCGGCGCAGATTAAACAACTGCAGGTAATAACAAAAAGCCGCGCAGCCAATTCATTTACAACGCAGTGATTGTCGCTGAAATGGATTAGCGGCGGACGTTATGCACTGTAAAATGTGTAATTATTCGTCCGAATGCCAAGGTAACTAAGTTTCAAAATTTCAAGGCCCACCTGTATATACCTAGCTGTATTTCACAAAAGTTCAACAATACTCCAATTAGTTTTATGCGCACAATACACCTGTGTGAATTGAGCACAACTTCCGTGCTAGATGTAATTTCGCGATATAATCGTTTGTGGTGGATATAGGTATACAGTAGGCATAGGTATCAAGGTGCGATAACGCGCCACTAACCGTGCGATACTGCCATTTCATAGCCGACATTCTACTGCGCACGGGCATACAAAGGTTTTACGTGTCAATACAATTTAAACAATGCTTTCAGTCGTGAAATACGTCAAGGTAACTTACAAAGCCGTATCCTCTGCTTTTGCTGGTTTGTCTGTCCGTGATGACGACCGCTTCTTCTATATCTCCGTATACAGCGAAGTGTTCTCGTAAGCTTTTGTCTGTCGTGTGGTAGGGTAGTCCTCCGACGAAGAGCTTGGTCCATGTGGTATCCTTCTGGCCGGGCAGCGTGCCCAGCGCCAGGAGCCCCTCGGACTCGGCCGGCAGAGCGCCCGCCATCAGCATTCCTTGCACAGCCTCCGTCGCGGCGGCCGCTTCACTCCGGGATCACTGTCACTGCCGCGTTCGCGGGCTCCGAGTTCAGGTCGCGGTCGCGAGAGTCGAATGTGCTTAGAGGTGTGTTAGTGGCGGATGCGACCGGTCGTTATGGTGGTTGAACGCGGACTGATGCTCGCACGGTCGCGGCGCACGTGGCGCTCCGGTACTAATTTTAGCCCCCTCCGCGCCCCCCTCGTCACCAGATGCGTCGGGCACCCGTCTGCCTGGCCACATGCGTTGCGCGCCCTGCCGCTGCCATGCCCTACTGCCTGCTACCCTCCACTCGCGCTTAATGATATGCCTCGTTATCACAGTTGTTCACGGGACGAACATTGCGAAAACCAATACAGCACGGCCAACCAATATGAGCAGCAACGTCATTGAATTTTATGTTATCTTTCAAATTCTGTCACGGTAACCGGTACCTTTAGCTGCGTTTATCGCTCGGTAACCCACTGAGTTGTTATAGTTAACGAGTGTAGTTACACAGCCAAGTTTACATAGATAAGATTAATTATGTGAATCCAGTAAAGGTAAGTATCCTGTTTTTTGACGGAGGACTGTTTGTTCTTTGGTAATGACACTTCGTTGGTTATCTGGCCTGTTTATTATTATGGAAAGCGGAGCATTTTTGCTTATGAAAAAAACATAAAAATATTAATTTATAAGTTTTAGGTATTCATAAAAAATTCTCAAAAACCAAATTTAAAATTGCTCACGTGAGATTTCTTAAGACTTGTGGACCTTGATTTACCATTCATAGCTTAATCTCCTAGCTCTGAGTTTTTAAACTTGATCCTGAAAATGTGACTAGTCATAATGCAGAAAATTGTCCGGTCTTCGTTGACAACTTCTGGAATCACAAAAGTCTGCTCGCAGGCCTGTCAAGTCCCGGAGGCATACGGAAAACTAAAAAATATCGAAACGAGGCTTAAATCCTGCTCCTTTCCTGCATATTTAAAAACTTTTCGAGATTATTCGCGTTGCATTTTATTGAGAGAACATACAATATGGTTTGGAATTGACTACCATGTCCATGGTCATGGTAGTCGGTTCCAATTTTAAGCTCACTGTTACAACTGAGTTGCTGTGGTCGATCTCTTTCCGGTCAAGATCTCGCTTCCGTTGCGTATCGGAAATCAGCCACGCTTATGCTTCGAATGTGAAATTATTTGGTTATAAGTAGGTAAATATCATTCATAGATCGTCACTAATTCGTTACAACATTGTAATATTTTTTTAATAACTGCTGTAAAATAAAATAAAAAGAAATACCTAATATAATCATTATAAAATATACACTATTTAGGTAGAAATTATTCATTGAAATTTTTCAAAACCTGATTGGAAACATGTAGCTAGAATTTAATGTGCTCTAAAAAAACTGAAAGGTATTTAAGTATAGTTATAGCAAACACCATGTTCATGACAGCTCAAAAACTAACAACCTCCTTTATCGTTCATTATATCGGCTTTATTTTATAAAGCCTCGTTTGTGACCTAAGGATATTATTGTAGTTAGACCTAAAGGTCGTATCAAAAACCTTGCACAGGAATTTCTGCGACATAAAATTATAACGGGATCCATGTTGCTCGCGTCCCTGGGTGAATTCCCTACACGTACCCCCTGGATGCTAAAGAGGCAACATAAAGAAGGAGTAGAACGACTTGAACGAAGCCAACTTTGTGATACTGCCTGGCAATATGCCGCCAAGCAGTAGTGCACCCGTATTACTATGTTGAAAAGCCATGATCATTGATTTCATTCATAAATCATAACTACCAAGTGGCTGAGTTTGACATAATCACTGATCTCATATACCGGCAAGTAACCTGATCGGTACCATGTGTACCACAGAATACTTACTACGATGTGACGCTGTGGGAACCATTGTTCTAGGCACGGCGCGGCGTTTGGAACCGATCACATCCTCCTGCGCTCTGTAAACTGTTGACAGTGGGTGTTTCCCTTTATTATTAATATCCATAGCCTTGTATTCACTAGGCGACAATTGTCTCTCAACACGGGTCGCACGACAACACGTGATAAGCCGGGCTCCTTGTCTTCGCATCATAGGTGTTGCATCCCAGAATCCGGTGGGTGGAAATGGGTGCCGGTGAAATTACAAGCTCTTAAGGCGGTACATCCCGCCTCAGAATGACACGCGCAATGCAACTTAAACCTTCTCACAACGGTAGGGGAGAAAAAGGTGACCACCAGAAATCGCTCTAAGTCGGGCGATCCGAGTCGCAAGACAATTGTCGCTTACTGTAAACGACGCTTTCAGAGTCTCATGATATGAAAAAATGGATCATAAACAATCTGGATTGCATGACTTTCGATTTCACCGTTCATTAACAAATTATTCAGGTTATTAGTTTACTTCGGACACCGTCTGCTAATTTGTCATTTAAGAGATCAGGGATTCTCGTCCCGATCTCGCATGTTAATTAAGTAAACTTATTTGTAATTAGTATTGTTAAAGTATATAAAGTAATAAACTACTAGAATCTTTACAATTTTTCATAACCTCACTCATACATGAAACTTTTCTAGTTGGTTTAAGTTGAATTTAATGAATCACATTGAGAATAATAGCGGGCCTATATAAAAATACGACCTTAGGTTATATAACAGTTATGAAAAATTTCATTCAACCTTTCCTTTGAACAAACTCTTTAGCAAGAAACAAAAAGTCTTTTGTTTGTTAAGGCAAATCCAACAGTAAATAAATTTAACAAAACATTGGTAATAAAGGTTCTTAACTCTACTATGTGTACTTATAACACAGTAGCACAGTATTCATGTTAAAAGTTCAGACAACAGCGTAAACTAAACAAAAAAGACAAATAGAATAACATAACAAACACATACAATAAAAAGTGCTAGTTAAACAAAATATAATAGTTGATCTACATATAGAGATAGTATAGCCAATGGGAATTCTCGCGAATGTTAATAACTTACATAAGCTGAACTTTATTATACGTTGATAAGGTGGATCGGTTTTCGTGCAAGTTTATGCATTCCAGTTTCTAAATAAATCAGTTCAACATTTGTAAGCTATTCTTAACCTTGTCACATACACCTGGCCGTTGTCTTCCTCAAGATCAGCTGTTCAAATCAGCTGTCTGTAAGTCGCGGTCGCATTGAAGAAATCCTAATGCTCAGGTAAAACGGTATAGCTCCGAAGTATGAGGGGGTCGTGGGTTCATTGATCGCTTTTACTGTCTGCGCGTGCGCTGACAGCTGGCCCTTTCAGCCCCAATGCGAAGGGTGGTGGGCAGATGGCATAGGAGAATTATTTTTTAGTGAACAATACTTGTTTAGTCATGCATTAAATCCAGGACCAGTGGGCACAACGACTGTTTTTATTATTTTTAATGATTTTAATCATGCATTGTACGATTTTTTTATTAATTAATATCAAAGTCCCTCTCGTTTATCAATAGTAGGGTTGTGTGCAGTTATAACATTAAAGGTTTGGTATCGCCAAAATTGTAATGGTACTTTTTATGGCAGAGGTTTCCATTCATGTCCTCAAAGGTATAACTTGCTATAATTACGAGCCTAATTTTCCGACCGTTAAAGTCTCCCCTTATCCAAATTAGGGCTTAATCTTAATGATTAGAAAGTAAGGTAGTTATTCTTTGTTAAAAATTGATTACATGGATCACGTCTTTTTCCCTTTAGAATTAGACTGGCTAGGCAACACTTTCAAGTCGTCGTTTATACTATCAAAGGAAAATTGAGGTGACAAGTGTTGAGTACATCGCCCCTATCTTTTTCCCACGAAACTCTGCAATCAATTTCCGACGGTAAACGAAATCATTCCATAAAAATCCGATAGCGATAAACTATTACCAACAAGTCCGGGCGATCGGTCACAGATATATTTTTTAAAACATGCATTAATAAATAAGATTAATAGCCACATAAACTGGGAATACTCATCAAGTCAAATAATGTGAGCTAAAACTCGTCGTTATTTTATCTATGTTTGTTTATTATTTATGACTAACTCACGCGTATATCATCAAACAAGGTCCACAGGATAAATAAAGTTGTAGACCTAGGTGTATGGTTAATATGTCGAGGTAATGTTGTTTAGTTGAAGAAATCCTATGGCTATCTTCCATCTCCATCATCAGATCAGATCCATTTTTCATATATTGTAGCATTGTCAACGAAATTTCATATTGAAATATGAAATTTCGTTTATCGATTGCTAGCAAGGGATCGTGGTGGCTACGGGTTTTTTTTGATTCGAAGGTCGCTTAATTATTAGTGTGGATTACCACACTAATAATTTTTCCGCTTGAAACGTGTATGTGCGCAACCAAGTTCTCAAATAGGCGATGGAAAATATCGTGAGTAAACCAGCATGTCTTAGAACCAAAATTTAGAATACCCAATCCTGATGCCGAAATCAAAACTCAACTCTTAGAACTTTTGTCTTAGTAGGCTAACAAGGAAAAGGAAACAATAGAATAGGCATAAGCAATTTACATTTTTATTTGGTTTTCCATTGACAGATATAATAAAACGCTGCAAAAAAATAATTGCACAAAATTCAGATGAGAAACACAGATAGGAAAGTAGAATAAGTACTTAAAAAAGCACAAATAACTATTCTGAATGAATTCGAACAATGAAATGAGTACAATGGGGATCAGGGACCCCGCGTGCTCTGGCGCACCCCATGACGCTTTCATCCCCCAAATAAATGCATGAGCCGTAACCGGTTTGATGTTGAATTATTGATTTTGTCAGTTTGCTGAGGACATGAGGACATTGAAAGTTATATAGTTGAGGATTATTCATCGTGTTTAATGGGTATGATACCCAAAAGCTAAAGGAACCATATTACGAAGTTTACAATCTTAGTCTGTTCTTTATCTCTAAAGCAGTGTTTCATTAATGGTAGTATTTTATTGTAATTTGCAAAAAGTTTGATTAATTTCAAGCAACCATTCGTCGAGATAAAAAAACAAAAATACTTAAATTGTCTTCATTAAGTATGTACTTGTCCCTTACTGTACTTTTAAAATTGCTACGCGTTCTTCTATTAAACGCGTTGTAGTCATTTAATACATAATATATAATATAATTATCCAAACAAAATTGCGTATTTTCTTTCCTATGACTTTGCTCTTCACCCGTTGTATACCGATTCAAGCTATGTTTTTTAAAATGGTAGGGGTAAAACGGTACCCCCTATGAGCGAGAAATGAAGGGGTGAGGGTATTGAAGGCGGTATTTTCGATTTTTAAATGAGTCACTTGTGTTAACGTAATATTAAAACGTGGCGTCTCTTCCTCCTTGTCTAATCAATGCCTGATAGTATTTGGTCTATGAGTATAGTTTCAAAATCTATATATATAAAAGAAAGTCGTGTTAGTTACTTCACTTATAACTCAAGAACGGCTGAACCGATTTAGCTGAAAATTGGCAGGGAGGTAGTTTAGAGCCAGGAGAAGGACATAGGATACTTTTTATCCCGTTCGACATCATTCCCGTGTGACTTGACATGTAACGTCAGTCACTATAAAACGTGGTATAACAAAAAAGAATCAGACTTGGAATAACAAAATTGACGTATAATGACAGCTATGTAATGACGTATGGATGACTATTTGATATTTGTAAGAAATCAATAATAAAACTATTTCTATTAAATAAATAATATAAAAGAAAGTCGTGTTTGTTACAACACTTATAACTCGAGAACGGCTGGACCGATTGCCATGGTTTTTGATTTGTTGGATTTGTTTCCGTCCCGAATAGCAGAATAACTATTAAAAAATATTGGAAAATTAACGAAAAAATAAAATCAATTTATCCCCGTATTCTCCACGGGAACGGGAACTATGCGGGTGAAACCGCGGGGCGCAGCTAGTAGATAATAAATAGGGCGCGATTAATTATTTTGTAAACATAAAAATCTATCAATGAGAATACTTACCGTACCGTACCAGCCTCTAATGTTCCCACTGCACGGACACCGGACAACTCTCGATAATTGAGAGTGAATGGGCTCTGATCTACCACGGGAGCCCAATCCGGATTGGTAGATGTCACATGTCGAATTTTTGGTTCTATGACATACTGGATTCCTCACGATGTTTTCCGTCACCGTTTCGAGAACGTAGTATTGCGCACATAAATTTTTCGAGTTAAAATCTCATTGGTGCCCGTTTGGGTTTGAACCAGCGACCTTCAGATTGAAAGTTGGCGTCTGTGCCTCTGGGCCACCACGCCCTCGTATAGAATACGTAGTTCTGTTTTAATCCCCGACGAAAAAGAGGGGTGCTATAAGTTTGTAGTGTGTATATGTGTATCTGTGTGTCTGGCGTAGCATCGTAGTTCCCTAACGAATGGACCGAGTTTAATGATGTGAGATGGTCTTACGAGTAATTAATAAAAATTAGTTCAGGCGTTTGATATTCATCAGTACATCACCATTAATAATAATAATTGTTTATTATTCAGATCTCAAAGTGATCCATAATATTAGTAAATCTTATTATTTAATGTTGTTAGTACTTACTTGCTAGAAATTGAAATGGGAATTGAAATTGAAAAAACTACAATATTATTAACTAAAAATAAGTCAATTTATTTATTTATTTATTGGATCACCAACAAAGGATACACAGTCTTACAAAATATATTTACAAATTTTTGGTTAATGTGCTCCCTCAATTACAGGTGACCACAGCATGCACTAAAACCTCAGTTGCCTGTTTAGACAGAGGCCCATCAGACTTATTAGATATTGCCATCAGGATGGAGTTGGTACCATTACCCTGAGTCGTGGGTTTTAACATTTTCGTAAAGTGATTATTATTTGAACTGGTATTTTGACTTGGATGAAGATCCAAGTCTAAGTAAGGAGATGTTACGCCTAATGTAACTATGTAACAAAGTATGAGAGGGGGGGCCCTAAGTCATATCGCTGTTTGGGTGGCGGTAACTACTGAACATTAGTCAAAGTTGTTGCTATTCGTAAAACATTTAGATTTATTTCGTGATACAACAATACAAATTGGATACAACAATACTACAAATAAAATGCTTGATAGCAAAACAGCTTTAGTAGAGTCCTTATCTAAAACTATTGCTACAGAATTGCTTTTGTTGCTACTATGAAGAGCGCGTTGAAGTCTTTTCTATGTATCGTAATCCGTAGCATATATGTACCTAAAATATTATTTAAGAATGTAAGAAAAGACTAAGAAAAAAAAAAATTTGTATCGCACAATGTAATTTAAGGATATCAGTATATGCAATTAAAAAAATGTTGATGTGAGCACTCAGTAAGTATTTCTGGTTTTCAGTGGTGTAGTGTGGCAACTGCCTTACAAAAATAATAGTAATAAATTAATAAAATTGAAGTGTCTGTTTGTAATGTTAAAATAACTGTTTTTTTTTTTGTGTTTCTTCCTGTCTGTCTGTATTTTCCAGCTAATCTTCAAAAAAGCTGCACCGATTTGATGGGACTGGCACTAGCTGATGTTACTATGACCTCAGAATCCTATGAGGGCAAATTATTTTTCATTGTTGTACATTCACTTCACCATGATACTTAAAAAAAGTTAATGATAAAAATATTTCATATTAGCGGCGCCCTATGGTTTCATCCGCATACATCCCCTTTCCGTGGGAATACGGGGATAATATATAGCCTATTTTACTCGCTGATAATACAACTTTCCATTGGTGAAAGAATTTTTAAATCGGTTCAGCGGTTGCGGTATGAAAGCGTAACTAACAAACTCACTTTTGCCTTTATAATATTAAAAAGTTACGAATAACGGGTTTTTAATACACGTAGCGCCATCTATTAAATTCTTCTGTAGCTTTTGCACCACAAGCCCTCCAAGCCAGACAGCAACGCGTCTCCCCGCAGTTATCCGCGTCATTTAAAATTTGTGAGTTAGTTATGAGACGCGTCAATAGATGGCATTAGTAGCCTTCGTAGCACCACCGTATAAAGATAAAGCACTTTAAAAAATCTTTTCGTTTGGTAAGCAAAGTTGGAAAAAGCCCGGGTAAAGATGTCAAGGCCATCTGACGTCAACAAAGTATAGCCCATTCAAAAAAAAAAGTTCAGTAGGGTACTTAGTTTGTGTCGTGCGTATCTTTATTGTTGGCCCATTGATTAGGATGCTAGCGCTTATCTTGCTTACATTGGGAACGGAATAAATTGGCCTTCGTTCAAACTCAGATTTTCACGAAGGAATGACGGGATACCGCATACTTCTATGTGTTTTGAATTTAAATTTACGTCCATAGTTACATTAGTTCGGTGGCAAGTGCAGATATTTGAATTGTTTGTTTAACTGTCCATTATGATTCAACAACCTTTAAACATTTAAAATGGAATATTCTTTATTACCAGCCAAGCCTAAAAAAATTACTTATTTTAGATTGTCATAACATTGTTAGGCTATCGCTAAATGAATGAAACTTTTAGACAAATAACAGTGTTTCTATAGCAATATAGCTCTAATAATCTGTTGGTAGATTATAGTTTGGCCGTAATAAGTAAAACAACCCACAATCATGAATGTAGGTAATGACGGCATCCCTATATTTGAATTGTTGAGTCTGTCTTTTATAATGACGTCACTATTAAGTGGTGACGAAAGCTTAATTAATATGAAACGTTTGTTAATTCTCAACCTCTCGCCTACCCACGTGGCCAAATACGCACCATTTATAAATATTTTGTGCAGACTTAAAAACGAAGAAGGTTCCCAATTCAGCCATCTATTTTTTGTTTGTTATGCTATATTTTATTATAGTCAAATGATGACCGGTTTAAAGATAATTTTTTGTGATAATTACCTCTCTCAGGTGGCTAAGAAAAATTCCACGCAAAGACTCCACCCCTGCGTGCGAAAATTAGTGAAGTAGGTTTATTCGATTTTTAAATCAGTTGAATGTAATTAACTATAATACAATAGTTTTTTTTTTATTTGATCAATGTTTTGTGTTTCACATGATTCAGCATTCTATTGACATTGTGACCTCTTTCGTATCACTAACAAGGAGGCCTCCGACCTAGTTCCTAGGATACCCGGGACCATGTCTTCTAAAAAAAGAGACGCGCGGGGTCAAATGCCATTTAAGTAAGTTCCCCCACTTTACTTGAATTGACTTCAAGAGACCGAAAAACAAAAAAAAGCTAGTACATTTTGATGGCGGGCTACAAGAAATAAAGGAAATTATTTTTCGAAACTGCAATGTACACAGACAAGACAATATTTTTCGAAACTGATTTTCTTTGTTTCAATAGCATGGTGGATAAGGAAGTATATGTATTCACTAGCTGCGCCCGCAGTTGAACTTTCTACTGGAACTGTACATTTTTCCGTGATAAAAAGTAGCCTATGTGCTATTCCAGACTGTAATCTATCTCTGTGTCAAATTTCATCCAGGACCGTTCAGCCGTCTTGGCATGATTGAATAACAAATATTCATCCATACTTACAAATTTTCGCGTTTATAATATTAATAGGATTATAGTCTCATAAAAAAGCATATTTGCTTTGGTTTTGAGATTAATACAACATTGTTTGTGTTCCTTTGTTACTATCGGCCGCCTAATTACAAAAGGTCTCTTCGCTATATTAGTAGATAAGTACTTGGTTGTTTTACCTACATTACTTGCCATCTCTGTAGCAGCATCATGTCAATGCCATCTGGTTTCTCTCTCCATAAAACATAAAGCTACATAAATATGCAGGTGAATTTAAACCGAATGTTTTTTGCATCGCATTGCCCTGCTATTCTTCAGATAAAGCTAATGCAAAAAAAACATAAGTAACCCAAAACAGACTTAGAAGAGTAGCAATAGAACTTGTAGTAGAACCAAAAAACTATTTGTGAAATGATAATAATTAATTGCTTAATCAAAGAAACAAAAGAAAAAAATTCAAATAGATTGATATCTTTTCTACAAGACATTTTATTAATTTGGTCATCATGTTTGCCGGCAGATGTGTAAGATAAACACACATATTATATAGAAGATTATATAGAAGACATTTCATCCGGTCCTCTAAGCCAACCTTACCTGCACGAGGTAACCCTGCTGATAGACGGACAAGGCTCTGGCGACTGACACCTTCACGACATTTTATTCCACGGACGATCCCCGTAATAAGCAAAGCCTGTATTGGTATAGGATGCGATACAGCAAGGTGATGTGATAAACCTTGAGGGCGTGGGCCAGGATCTATACAATGGCCTGCGGTCGATCACTGCATCCTCGGATCACCACCGGTCGTATCAGGAAACTGGTCCACCGGATAATGGTGACACGGGACAAGAGAGTGGGCTTGCACCAGCGCAACCGCTTGTCTACTTAAAACAATTTCACGCGCAGATGAACCTTGCACAAATCAGGATTCCGAGTTGAAAGTCCTGTGGCGATGGAGCGATGGTGGTGGGATTCTGAATCACGGTGTATTCGGGTCTTAGCTATCTCTCTGCACACAGGCGGTCAGACGAGAGTGGTCGCTCCTAGACTCGATTTCTTGAGAGGATGGGTTCGGCAGCACGTCTGATGACAAAGCAGCCCTATTTAGGTTCACTCTGCTTTCCCTTGCATAAGGGAGGGGCCTAGAAAAGGTGGCCTAAACATAGTTCGTCTCCCCACCCAACCTGGATGGCAAACCGCGGTCATCAGGCACCGATCAAATCGCGGTCGAAAACTAAAAGCTAATAAAACGTATACCAAAAACTTTAAGATAGCTGCATGGAATGTGAGAACCCTTCTGGACAACCCTAACAACTTGTGCCCAGAAAGAAAAACTGCTTTGATTGCTCGTGAGCTTGCCAAGTATGAAGTTGATATAGCCGCTCTAAGTGAGACACATCTCTCCGACAGTGGAGAACTTTGCGAAAGTGGTGGCGGATACACTTATTATTGGATGGGCAAACCTTCAGGTGAAAGAGCCAGTAGCGGTGTTGGCTTTGCCATAAAAAACACGATAGCTAGATCTCTCCAGGAACTACCTAAGGGAATTAACGACAGGATTATTACCCTGAGACTTAACACTGCCCCCAATAAACATCTTTACCTTATAGGCGTGTACGCCCCTACTATGACGTATTCTGATGAGGACAAAACCAAATTCTACGAAGATCTGAGGTCTGTGTTGCGCATCATACCAAGTCAGGATAAAGTGGCATTACTCGGGGATTTTAATGCACGTGTAGGATCAGAGTTCAGTGTATGGGGCGACGTTCTTGGTCGTCACGGTATAGGGAAGTGTAACTCGAATGGGTTGCTGCTACTCACTCTTTGTGCCGAATTTAATCTCTGTATCACCAATACCTTCTTCCGAATGCCTGAAAAGTATAAAACTTCCTGGATGCATCCAAGATCCAAACACTGGCATCTGTTAGACTATGTAATCGTACGAAGAAAAGACATACAAGATGTCTTAATAACCAGATCCATGCGTGGCGCATGTGGTTGGACGGATCACCGATTGATAAGATCAAAGTTCCGTCTACATTACAAACCACCGCGAAGATCGAATCACAAAATACCCTTTAAATTGGCCTTTGGAAAACTAAGCAGTAATAAAGAGTTACAGACGACTCTTGATGCTGAGTTTGGCACTAAACCGATTGATACAGCATTAGATATTAATCAACATTGGAGATCCTTTGCTCAATCAATCCACGAAGTTGCGGAAAAAGTGATAGGAAAACCCGAAAAGAAGAATCAAGACTGGTTCGATGATTCTGAAGCCGAGATCATGCAGCTTGTCAATGATTCAAGGAAAGCGCTACAAGGTCCAGCCAGTGACTCGCGTAGATCAATTCAAAGCAAATTAAAATCAAAAGTACGCAATCAAAAAAATAACTGGTGGAGAACTAAAGCGCTTGAGTTACAACAATTTGCGGACACAAATCAAACTGCTAAGTTCTTTGAGAGCCTCAAAGCCGTTTTTGGACCCAGATGTCGAAAGACCCCATCCGTTTTATCCAATGATAAAAGTCATCGCTTTACAGAAAGGGCTGATATTCTGGCACGCTGGGTTGAGCATTTTCACGAGGTCTTAAATCCTGCAGCACAAAGCACAGAATTGCCTTATATTCAGACGCTAGAGCTTCTGCCCCCAGTCCCAGAATTGGACACTCCCCCATCGTTCGATGAGTTCTGCAACGGTGTCAATCGACTCAAAAATCATAAGTGCCCAGGTGCCGACGGCTAGTCTTCAGAGGTATATAAATACGGAGGTTCTAACATCAGAAGTCGCCTTTTTGATTTAGTACTAAGAGTATGGGAAGAAGGCACAATACCACAAGACTGGAAAAATGCGACTATCTGCAAATTGTACAAAGGTAAGGGCAGTGTATCTGAATGTGGCTCTTACAGAGGCATTGCTCTTTTAAGTACAGCCGGAAAAGTCCTGGCACACATAATAAACCACCGTTTAACTACCTTAGCGGAACAAATCCTACCTGAATCTCAATGTGGGTTCAGGCCTCGCAGGGGGACGGTTGATGCCATATTCGTAGTGAAACAACTACAAGAAAAGAGCCTGGAGCAACAACGTCCGCTATACATATGCTTTGTTGATCTCGAGAAGGCTTTCGACCGTGTACCTAGAGATGCTTTGTGGATTGTCCTTAGAAGCGTGGGCTGTCCGGAGAAGCTCGTAGGCCTCATAAGAGATTTCCATGTAGGCATGATGGCTCGAGTTCGACACGGGAATGACCTAACCGAGCAGTTCCCTGTGACCAACGGCGTCAAACAGGGATGTGTTATGGCTCCTACTCTTTTTGCCATTTACTTTGCTGCTGTCTTGAAGGATTCTTACAGAACATGCAGTGACCGAATAGCACTAAATATTAGAACAGACAAAGGTGTATTTGATATCTCACGCTTTAGAGCGAAGAATAAATTGAAGGAACACTCTATCATGGACGTACTTTACGCTGATGATGTTTGTCTAATGGCCGATAACATCAATAGCCTGCAGCATTACCTACATAGCTTGGACATATCATGCCATAGATTTGGATTAGTTATAAGCGTATCCAAAACTCAAGTGCTTAAACAACCGGCAAGGGGCGCAACAGCAGACCCAACAGTAGTAAATCTTTGTGGAAAACCTCTCAAAGAAGTTTCATCTTTCCGCTACCTGGGGTCATTTATACGCGACGACAACCGCCTTGTAACGGAAATCTCTTCTCGCATAGCAAGGGCGGCTGCATCTTTTGGGAAACTTAGAGAAAGAGTTTGGGATTCTCACGACTTGCAACTCCACACGAAGATCGCTGTGTATAAAGCAATCATACTACCTATTTTGCTATATGCCACTGAGACCTGGTGCCTTTACAAGGGAGATATAAGGCTACTAGACGCTTTTCACTTAAAGTGCCTCAGATCTATTCTCCGAATAAACTGGCAAGATCATGTGTCCAACTCTGAGATTCTTCGGCGTACACAGCTAAGCGGTATAGAGTCGTTGCTCGTGAAAAGGCAACTCAGGTGGTGCGGTCATATCGTGCGCATGGAAGACTCTAGGCTGCCGAAGTTGGCCTTTTTCTCAGAGCTCGCTCAGGGAAAGCGCAAGTCTGGAGGCCAATTTTTGCGTTACAAAGATGTCCTTAAGCGCCACTTAACATCTTGTGATATACCTCGTGACAGATGGGAAGAGCTTGCTCATCAACGGGTTGATTGGCGAAGAGTCGTACACGAATCATGTGTACGCTTTGAAGAAACTCGTCTCGAGAACCTTGATGTCAAACGTCAGCTGCAGAAAACCAGACCCAAAACTGTGTATAATTACACCTGCAACTCTTCCGGACAACTGTTCTGTGCGTCCTGTGACAGAACATTTAAAACAAAATTTGGGCTAGCAAGTCATATTCGCTCACATCTACGAAAAACCTAACCATAAATGCAAGGTTCGCCGTCGGCGGATACGTCGAGGAGGCCAACAAGATAAACACATAATGTTTCATAATTATCTACTGGTTTAAAATCGAATACACCAACATCAATACTTTCATGTGTTATTTTACGATGAAGTGTAAAATTTCTTCATGAAATGACTGTAGGACAACCTCGAAGGGACTCAAATAAAAAAAGACTCATCCAATTCACTCCACAATTGGCAAAAGTACATATAACCAAAAAAATACACATACAACCGAAATAAAACTGAGAGTAAGAATGTGTATTGCAATTTTTTATCAGTATTCATAATTCACTTTCAAGTTCCTAAAATTAGATTTCTTTTTAAAATCTGGATTGTTCTGGAAGCTCGACCAACAACAATCGTCATAATTAAAGCATGCGTATGCGCCTATATGAGCATAAGTTTAATCAGGCTGAATTCGTCATTGATGACCCGATGACAGACAAGTGAGTCATCAACTGTTACGTGGGCTTATCGATGGATCTCGACCCTTGGCGTAGCGAAGTAGCTAGTAGTTTCCTTATCATTTCAGCCTCTAATGTCCCCACTACATGGGCACTGAGTTACTCTCCCGAAACGAGAGTGAATGGACTTTAATCTACTTCTTATCTAATCTTTATGTCACGTGTCTGCAAACTTTGGATATATGACGTGACATTTCGTCACGATGCTTTGTCCGTATCAGCCTCTAATGTTCCCACGGTACCGACCTACTCTCGTTAAGTGAGAAGGAATGGGCTTTGATCTACCACGGAGCCCAATCCGGATTGGTAGATGTCAAATGTCTTAAAATTTTTGAAACCATAACTTTCTCTTCGCGATGTTTTCCTTCACATTTTCGAGAATGTGGTATTGCGAACATAAATTTTACAAGTGAAAAAATCATTAGTGTATCTTCATCATTATCATCAGCCTACATCTGTCCACTGCTGGACATAGGCCTCTCCCAGTAAACGTCATTGAGCCCGGTCTTCGGCTCTTCGCATCCATTTTCTGACTGCCACCTTCCGCAAGTCGTCGCTCCACCTGGCAGGGGGGCGCCCTATGCTACGTTTGTCTACACATTGTTGTATATATTAGTTAATTTAGTTAATAGGGTACAATGCATGGAACTCTTACGCGGGACGTCATTGCGGTGTCTGTACCACTAGTCCACTATAACGGACTCTGAACAGTCTGGCTCACATATTTTTCAAATTAAAAACTCCTTGGCGCTTGTTTGGATTTAAACTAGCACTCCTTGTGTCCGGATCGTTGGGTAACATGTGTAAATAATATGTGTTAGATCAGAAGTTCCCAGACTTTTTGACCACTTTCAAAATTTAGCTAGTTCTGGTTTACCGCCTGTAGCTACATTTCTACCATATTCCCAAAACTCAACAAAAATGTAAAGATTAGATCTAACTATAAAAATTTGCGTTGCAACTGAGTTCAAACCACGAATGGGGAGTTTTCCAGTTGGGAGTTTGGGAGTTCAATGAATATGGAATATGCAAGTTTTTATAAGTAACAGTCGCTGAGCTTAAAACATTATCTGCCTACATTGATAGGTAAAGTCAAGCCAACACTTTAGTTCTTCACTATCGAAAGCAGATCATTTTTCGTGGACGTGCTTACGAATTGTAAACCCCCATTTTTTTGTCACGCCTACGTAGACCATCGTCGAGTCTCCCGTGGAGCCCTGGGGTCGTCCTGGACTACTTTGGGAACTAAGGTGCTAGATTCTGTTACGAAGGTACCGTTATGACCAAAGCCCGTGTGTTAGACCGCATTAGGGCAAGACTAACTGAATTCATTAGCTTGCTTAGGTCATAATTATTCTGTGACCGTACGTAGAATCTGCCAGTGCTGCTTTGAACGCGCCTAGCACATCAAGTGGTCGATCATGATTATCATTAAAAAATATTGACGACTCCGTAGCTACCTATTTACTCTGCCTTCAAAACTGGGGACCTGAATTCGAATTCCAGCCGTTACACTTTGTAGTTCCCGAGTTTAAGGTGTTGGTTTTCCGTGATTGTGTCTATCTACATAGGGACTTTTAATACAAGGTCATGAGTGTGTTAGCATTTGTTTGTTTGTTATTCTACTCCTAAGCGTAAGCGTTCGGCTCAGCTAGGGTTCGGCTTGACTCGTTGGAAACGGAAAGCTTATCACTGACGGGTCCGGCAGCAATTCTTTAAAATAAATTATGATTTCCAAGATAAGACCAATAGAAACAAATCAACAAGAAAACCTTAAAACCCGTCAAAAATCTAAATTTTGCGTCACATATAAACAGCTGACACGTACAAAGATTTTTGAATGTAGTTTGGTAAAAAATGCTACCACTCAGCGTGTGCGCTAAGAGGTCAGAGATGTCGCTAATTCAGCGCTGGTTTTCTGTGGCATACTGTGCACGTGCATGCGAGAACTGTAATAAACACTTTTTAATTATAAAATGCTTAAACATATTAATTAGGTACTTATAATATATTTCATGAGATACTTGCGCTGTTAGACGCCAGCTATGTTAGGAAAAGGATTTTCATTATATTCAGAAGTAAATATTTCAGTTCCAAGCGACCTGAAATATCAATTGTCCGCAATCTGCCTGTGACTCATCTATTATGTAACAATACCCTTGACCAGACGGAAGGCCACGTCGAGGTCGCCGATTGTATGGGTACTTACAACAATCTTGGGATCAAACGGTCTCCACCTAATAGGCGAGGACTATAGATATCCTGCCACATCACATCCTCGCACATACGCAACAAAGGACACTAAATAAAAAATCTACGCTAGTTTTTTTAGCGACAACACATTGTATCTTACAATCCATAGCCTTCTTAGAAATGCAAACCGTTGTCACATATTGCCTAACACGTCTAGTTATACAACTTGGTAACTGAGTATTCTCTTATTTTTCAGAACATCTTATGCACCTAAGAATAAACGGTGTGAATTAGATCTTATGCAGCGCAGAATTTGGTTTCCGATCGAAAGTATGACATCATCGCCGCTTGGAGGTTGCCGCACCAGCTTCACGGTCTAAAGAACTTACAGTAAGCCTACAACATTTGAATTAGTCTTGTAATTTTCGGTTTAAGAATTTATTATTAGAATTCTAAATTCACTTACAAAGAAAATAAATAAATACTCGGTCAGTTAAAGTTCGTAAAGGTAACAAATATGTCATAGTCATTTTTTCACATAAATCGTTTTTTCTTTTTTCTTTAGTTCAACCATAAAGAAACATGGCAAAATGAAACGGTAACTAACTGTAACAGCTCATAGACTTCACTCTGGGCACCTTCTACTCATTCAATATAATCATCGAATGTAAAAAGCCTGCTCCCCAAATTGTGAGTCCCAGAAGATGTGTACCATCTTCTGGTAGAATGTGGACGGAGTGAGTCCATGGAATGATGAAAATACGCAATAGGTATGCAACAAATCTAAGGGAAGTCTGTAATATCCATGATATAGATTTATATAATGATATACTTAGATTAGTTTATGATATTATACATGAAGTATACACAATATTAACGGGGCTAATATAGTCGTACTAATAAAAGTAGTCTAGCTTATGAAGCAGTTGTCACAAAATCTTATTTTTCTAAATTTTGTTATCTTTAAGTGTTTTGAGTACGAATACCTGTTCTATAATCGCCAAAATAGAGGGTATCGCATGTCTGCGTCATCAACACCTCACGCCTAGCGCGTCATTGCCGTAATGTCATCGTAATATTCGTATTCGTCGGACACCTAACTTACCTAGTTAGTCATATACCATTTGTATGCAGATGATTCACTGTAACGTTGTGTATTGTGCCGATGTGATCGTGGGTAAACGCGAAGCCGGCTTCAGTATTAAAATAGTACTCGGCGAGCTCTTACGTGCTTTGTCAGTGAAAAAGTTTTATTATCAATCATGGCCTTCATGGGTAAGTTTATCTACTTTTTAAAATAATTACGGATCTCTAAAAGTTACCTAACAATTAAGAGTTTGGGAAATTAAAAAAAACTTTTAGTAAGTTTATGCCGGTAAGTTGTATTTGCGACGTTGTCACTTGCATGAGTGTATTTTAACGTTTCGGCATTTCAATTGGTGACCTTGCACGGTGTAGCAAATTAGAAAAATTCTATGAGTTTGTCGGCCTTCTGTTGGCAACAGTCCAACCGGGTGTGGTCTTCCGATGATGAGGATCAATATGAAATATATCATTAGCATCAAACTCAAATGTGGTAATAAACTAAAATGCTGATAGACATTAAAATTGCCAGGCGCCATGTTGTTACTATTAAACATACCATGACGTAGTTAATCTAACAATAAAACAGCACGCTATTTTCGCGACAACAAAACATTGCTTAGTAGATTTTTATTTACAATGACATAGTGAGTCGCAAAGGATGAGATCATCCATAATTCTGATGCCGAAGGTTACCCCTAGTCCTACGACGCGAACCGGTCACGCCAAGCGATCTCGGATGTATTCATAATACGATGCCATTCAACATTCGTAAGAATTACTGATTAAATGAATTTGTGTGAACCACACGCAAGCAAAAATCATTTTTTGGTCATTACTGGTTGACATAGTATGAAGAAAAATACGGTGTTCAAAGCAGGCAAATACTACCTACTCTGTCTGTATCATTTTGAGATTCAAAATATCCTTCCGGTCTAGTTGAGTAGTGTCCCATTTGTTTCGCAGAGAAAGTTAAATTAAAATCAGGGTTTAATTAGGATGTTATATGCTAATTAAACCCTGATTTTATCACCACATAATGCGAGAAAGAGGGTAGACTGGAATTTTAATGTCAGCAGCTCTTGAAGGAAACGGTTTTCGGTTATTGAATACTTACCCAATAACCGTAATAAAATTCTACTTGTAGGTATTCTATTCTACTCGTAGGTATTTCCACTAAAAATAATTAACACTATTAGTTAGATAGTTAGAAAAGGGCGTTCCGCGTCATGGATGTTTTTTTAATACCATAACTAAGTACTTAATTGTACGTGTGGAATGGATTGCTGTATTAATATATTAAATACTGGAAAAGATGTAAAATTTGTTGTAAGTATTGGTTTCCTACCATAGTCTAGACACAAGCCATCAATTATTCCGTACTACTTAGCACATATGTTATGAATACTCTAATAACATGTGTTCATGACATTGTTTTAAACAAGTAGGCAGAAGCTTGGTAATAAATTGTTTAGTTTTATTTTAGTTCCGCATTGCGTAATGTTCCGAATATGTAGGTCGGTAGACGCTCCTTATTTGAACGATCCTGAGTCAGTCAGATAGGTAGACTGAAGCATATTAAATTGCTACTAATTGAGCTAGATATTGGACCTATTTGAGATGGATGGCCTGCAAAATTTTCCATTGATTCGTGTTAATAAACGACTGTTTCGGAGATAAAATTTGAGCCTGTAGAACGTCGAGTTGTCATATCGTAACATTTTGTTTTAAAAACATAGGTAAGTAGGTACATATGTTTACAGAACGCTATCACTCTTTAAGACTTAGTTGTTTTCCAAGTTCTTCAAAAGAAACGACATTTTCTACTTTTTCATTACACGATCCTGTGTAATTTAGGATCCTAATTCAAGATAATATTAAATACATTAAGGAAGTAGTACTTACCAGTCCGTAGACGTTTTGAAGCAGATACTAGAATACTATCACCAATTCCAGTAAAGAATTGAAGACTGCTTGTTCATGCGATGTATTTTAAAATGATACCCAAGCTGGTCTAAGCTTAAAAACAACTGAAGTGGAATCGAAATAAATAAAAATCTTGCCTTACTTAACACTAGATGAGCCTTCTTGTGAGTGAATAATAATGTTATTAATTTCCCAATTGAAAAAAGTATAAGGAAGGCAGAGAGGTTAAATCACTGTAAAACTTCATTCAACGCTATTGCGGTTTTCTCATTACTAATTCATATAGAAAAACAATACTTTAGGTGCTACTTTAATAATTCATTTATGCCCACAAGAGTCTACACACAAGAGTTAATTACCTATCTTATATACATAAACTCATTTTAGCTTCATTCGACCTGTGGCGATAATATACATTCCTCTTTCGTTATCATATCATTTAGCATGGTGATGCGACTGCATAGCTTAGATATTATTGTATACATATAAAGTAAACAAAATATTGCATAAAATCTAATTAAAAAAAACCAGCTTCTCTTTATCAAGTGATGATGAAGAGTATGCATAACTATCGTATGCATACAGAGGACACGCCCATGAAGAATTTTAACATAAATCGTCTAAAGTCTACCTGCCTATTGATTCTCTAATGGTGTAAACAGAAATTTCGCGTGTGGAATGCGAGAGTGAAGGTCGACATTGATTTGATGTTATTCGATGACATCATACGAATGATAATATTCCAGCATTTAACGCACAAACTAATGAAAAAGCCAGATCTTAGTTCTAGGTACTAAAAAGTTCTACACATACCTACACATTACCAGATAAATAACCTGACTTGATTTAAAAACTAAAAGATAGATCTGCGCGGAACGTTGGTGTGTGATGGTTATTTTCGTATAATTCTAGACTACGCAAAAATATAAGATTTGAAGTATTGTAGGTAGATAGGTATGTCGGCAGTTTTGTTATTTGGTGTAGGTAATAGCATGGTTATGAAAAGATCTTAAACGAGTTAGATATATACCTAATTCATACTATAATGAATATTCTTAGAGATATTTTCCTCAGCTACGTATGTGGATAGAATAACAAACGATGCCCAATATTTATAGTCAAACTTGCACGACCGGACTGGCTGTTGTTCGTTGGAGCCGCATTGATTTTATTGGATGACATCATACCTACAATTGGGGCGTGGATCTAGAAACTAGGTGGACAATGTACTAATTTAGGTACCTATGTTCATATAATTTTAGTCGGCTGTGTTTTGTGGGTCACAATAAAAAATATTCGTTCTTCTTGTTCTTTCGTATATTATAAATATTCGTACTTGTTTGTCGAAGTTTTTAAGCCACCCGGAGGACTCCGATATGGATTATCAGCTGGTAAAGCCAGGACCGACATCTTAACGTGCCCTCCGAAGCACCGGGCCAAGAGTTGCTTAACTTAGATGATCTGTAAAGATCAGCTAAGCAAACCTCGTCATAAGCACTTCGTAGATATGGAATGAAAAAGTTTTATTAATATTTTTTTCTTCTTTAATGCTTCACATAGTTATTGGGTAATTACGTATTGAAAGTAGCTTGCGAAGATATTATATAGGTAAAATAGAGATCGATTACTAAGTAACTTTTCGACGTGGCTAGCTCGCATACCGAAACCTACACAGGCTATATTTAGAGCCACTGTTAGTTGTGAGAGGCACGCCCTGAATGGTAGGCCATACCAACACATCTAAATACTAAATTGGAATTGCGGGAAATCGCAACGCAGATAGCATACTAACCATAGGTCACTGACACATTCACTGCCCGACTATCTTTAGGCAAGTGACATTCAGAATTTTATTATTTTGTTTCTTAGATGTGCAGACTGAGGACAACCTCCAGTACCAGTTCTATCCAGTTTCATCTGGATCCATCCAGTTCAAAGTCAGAGCTCCCAATGATGCTCACCTCGCGCTCACCATCGGACCCATGGACACCGAACCTATTATCGAGGTTTGTTTACAAGAACATAAAATGATGAACATAAAATAAGGATCAGCACCAACAGTTTCATGACATTCATTTCACTCCAGATTTTCCTCGGTGGTTGGGGCAACTCCAAGAGTGTGATCAGAAAAAACAAAGTCAAGCCTGAAGTAGCCGAAGTTGAAACCCCCGGCATCCTGAACGGCGGCGAGTTCCGCGGCTTCTGGGTGCGATGGGATGGTGGCGTCATCTCCGCGGGTCGTGAGGGCGAAGCCATTCCTTTCCTCTCCTGGGCCGACCCCCAACCTTTCCCCATCGGCTTCGTGGGCGTCTGCACTGGGTGGGGAGCGAGCGGCACCTGGAAGATCGAGGGTAAGTCGAATAAAAACGCACGCAAAATGTACCCAACTTCTCGAAATTGACCCTTTATTGTCGATTCAGATGGGGCGGAATTCAATACTCCAGACAAGTTAGAGTACGTTTACGGCCCCGCCGCCACCGGTTACCTGGAATTCGATTACCGTGGGCCGCACAACTGCCACGTGTGCCTGACCGGCGCGCCCTTGGAGGTCGACCCCATGTATGAGATTATTCTCGGGGGTTGGGATAACACCCAGTCGGTGATTAGGCACTGCAGACAGAAGCCCGACAAGGTAGCGTAGTATATCGTTGTCGCTGTTGTTACGGTTGCGTCGGTGAAGTTAACGTTCCCAATTGGCGGTCCGTAGGTGACGCTTCCCACGCCGGGGTTGATGGACCCGAATGTTTACAAGAAGTTCTTGTTGGAGTGGAGATGCGGCAAGGTGTCGGTGCGGGACCGCTCGACGGGCCAAGTGTTAATGGACTGGGTGGACCCCACTCCGTTCCCCATCACGCACTTCGGGATCCGCACCGGGTGGGGCGCGCGCGGTGCCTGGCGCATTAGGCACTTCCCTCAATCCGGAAACCAGATCCGTTGAGTGTCTTTCTTTGGCAATGCTTAGATTCGATTGCTTGATACGGAAATTAATTCAAAATTTCAAATTTTAACCGGTTCTTGTCGTAGTTATTCAATCATTATTATCTAACCATGAAATTCCTAGTCAGTTATCGAGAGCTGTGATTAACCAATAAAACCACTGTTTACAACAAAGGGATCGTGTTTACTTATCGAATGGAATGAAAATTAGAGTCTGCACCTGGATAATGACAAGTTGTGGTATGTTTGTTGGGTACATTTTGCTTCAATTCTCTGCAATTTCTGTTTATGTTTTGTTGCATTTTTGGTGTAGCTATTTGGTGTCGCTTTTTATTGTTTTTTGTTGACACAGTAATCTAGCTACCATTTATGCTTGTAAGTTATTAATGGTCCAATGTATTGCCGCAGTTAACATCTAAGGGTTCCGTACGCAAAGAGTTAATGGAATCCTATTACGCAACAAAATTTATCTCTTTGTCCGTCTGTCTGCCTAACCATTAAAGGCCTATCTTTTAAACCATAAGCAGAACCATTTAATTATTGAAGTATGACAAAAATGTCTATATTATGGCATTATGTGCCGTAGACAATTACCTGAACAATGTAAAAGTACATACTAAGGTAAAAATTAAAATAATTTTATATGGATGATTTTACAACTATTAACGGCTATTCGCTTATTTTTCTTTTTATTCTATCCGCAAGAAATACTAATATTTCTTCCACCTAGTTTCCTTTAACACGCATTATAACTTATTACAATGCTATCTAACAATGCTTAAACTTATGTCTAAGTTATTCTAGAGTACAAAACTCAAAACGAGGCATGATTCAAATATCGTTGCAAGAAATCTTAAAGAGTAGAACCAATTTTTAGGTAAAAAGGTGTGGAGAGCACTAAAGTTGCTCACCACACAGTGTGCCCCTGCCGGAAATTGAACCCCGAACACTTCGCTTCGAAGGCAGCTACCACCAACTAAGCTATTGAGCAGTTTAATTTATCATTTTCGGCACATATTGTATATTTCAATCAAAATTGTACAAAGATATTATGGAAAAGTCTTGGGCCTTAATTACCACAGAAACTAATTAGGAATTGCATATTTCCAGCGCAAGCATCGGCTCCGCAAGCCGCTGCGTTGTACGCACCACCTCCCGGCTACCCCGGCGGAGCTCCCGGAGGCATGGGTGGAGGCATGGGCGCAGGCATGTGGGTGGACGCTCAGGGGGGCCAGGTCCCCCCCGGTGCCGTCATCGGAGGCCAGGACTGTTCAGGAGAGCCCCTATACGTAGCTAGGGCACGACACGAAGGCGCCATGCTGCCTGGCAAGTTGGTCGCCTCGCACGGATGCGCTTACGTGCCTTGGGGAGGACAGGAGAACGGCAAACCTGAATACCAGGTGCTCATGAACCCTTATCTTATTATGTCAGGTCAATACAGGTTACAAAGTATTAGGGATAATTTTTGGCTATCTCTCTGCGTGTCCCTAGCGAGATTTCCAGAAATTATTCCTTCATAAGGTTCGGCAAGCAACCTTATCTATTGTATCTGTTGAAGGGTATAGTGGTTTCTTAAACCGATTTCAAAATAAGGAGGAAGGTCGATTCTGAGTTTGTTTTTTGTATTTTTGTTACACTATTTCCTCCTCCAGTAATCTACTGACTTAGATGGTTCTTTTTTTATTTAATAGTGTACCTCCGGAAGAATCACACCCCTAAATAATATGGGACGAAAGCATGAAAGTCGATCTATCCGATTTTTAAATCAGTTACTGTTGTCTGATATATCAAGAGTTGTCGTTAAAATTCGTTATTTTGGTAAATATAATGCATGATTCTAGACTGCCCTAGTCCTATCAGACAACTCGCATAATCACTTGCTGTCACCAAAAATATTAACTAACAAATAATTTCAGGTTCTAGTCGGCGGTCCGAACAACTGGTTGCCCGTCCACGGCGCCAACATCCCACCCGGCGCCTTCCCCGGCGGTGAGACAGAAGATGGTGAACCTCTATACATTGGAAGAGTACGACACGAGGGCAGCGTCACCACCGGCAAGGTGCAGCAATCCCACGGCGTCTGTTACATCTCCTTCGCGGGACAGGAGATGGGATTCCCCGACTACGAAGTCCTCATGCCTTGAGTGGAATCGAATCTCACACGCACTTAGTCGCTTAAGCTTCATATTCAATCTGGTTCTTGTTTGTAGTTGTCACCATCTGAACCATGGAATATTTGTAAAACAAAGATTATGGCGCAAGCTGCTTTTTAATGTGCCTGATTGATCTTATGTTATGAGTGATGCACTGCATAATATATTCTATATAGAACTGCATATTTTTGTTAAATTATTATAAACATTACTCAAATATTGTTGTTTAATTGTGACCCTGTATTCAATATCTCGTTTCTGGACTTGTCAAAGCCGTAAGTACGCGAAATTGCGGTGAGGACAATGAGCTGGAAGGTCGGCAATTACAATAGCATACCTAAAACACTTTTTCTGATAGATTTTTTTTATTCTGATTAAAAATTATGTTACATACAAAATAAAGTACTTCTTAAGTACATCATATAAAAAGCTCAAGGTTACGACAAAGATAAACAAGAAGGCCCTCCACATTATTTTGCGAGGATGAGTGAAGCTATTAAGAAGCTATGCCGGTATCTACTAGTCTAGCAGGTATACACATCCACATAAAACCGCACTGTGAAGAAGACAGGCGGATATAAAGGATTAATTCTGATATATACCAACCATTAATTCTGTATATTCTGATATATACAAACATCACACTTGTAAATAAACTTATATCTATTTCTTCGATTTTTTTATTAATTATGTTTCAAAGGCTAATTTTTGTATGTAATGTAACCAAGACTGAAAGGTTTGACCTTTAAGCCATTTTGATTTTCTAATCGATCTAAATAACAACTTTACGAAACAAATTAATAATAATAACAGATAATGAACATACTCTGGTATATATTAGGAGTACAAATAAGTTTCCGCCGTTTTATTGTAGATGGCGCGGCACGGAGTTTCGGTTAGCTAATACTATTATATACACGATGCAACTCAAAATTCAAGCATTTTTGGTACAGAATATTTATTATAATGTTTCCATGATTTTGTATATTATTGAGTTACCCACTCATTACAAGCATTATAATAAATATTCATGGACATTTCACACAGCAGCATCTAGCCCCAAAACTAGGCATAGCTTACATAGTACTTTGTTGTAAGACACACAGACACAGAACATACATTTATGTTCGCTACAAACATGTTTATCTTCAGTGGGAATCGAACCCGCGACCTACAGCACTATGAGGCCAGTCAATGTGAAGAATGCACGAATAAGATGGTCGTTTACTATTTCAATTTTTTTCTAACTATGGCGACTAGCAACTCATTAAGGCAGGATATGTTTGCGTGCAAACATACAGACATACAGACTGCGAATCCAGTTCGGGCCCTCCGCCCCCCGCACCCTGCGCCCCGAGGACCGGTCACTAGATCGGCGCGAGCAACGACAGCGTCTCCGCATCTCAATTTCGATATAATTTTAATTTGTCAATATTAGTAATATATTTACTAAGAACGCCCCCCCATCGTAGACAGATAAGACGGTGCATTACTCCGTTCCTAAAGACAGCAGTTAAAACGTATGCATTGTGTGCGGTCTGTAATCTAGTTTATCCCAAATCACAGCATCTGGTAATTTATCCGGTTGAACGAGAACCTCGTACTCGCCAAATTGCTTCTCCTCTGATTCATGAGGTATGTAGCATGTTTTGTAATGGCAGTGTATCTTGCCCGGTATGAGGTGTTCGTCGATGCGCACTCGTCCTATGAACAGTGGCTCCCCTCTGGTCTCCGTTGCGTATCCCCCGGAGAAAGCGTGCGGAGGGACTAGATCGCCTTTCGTCTTCACCCACGCCGCATTGTAGCCGCATAAAACCTGAAAAATATAGAATACTAATATTATAAATGCGAATGCTTGTTTGTTACTCTTCAAGCATAACGGCTGAACGGATTTCGATGAAATTTGTTATAAAGGTAGCTCATAGCCTGGATTATTAACAGATAGCAAGAAACACAACTTGTGTCAGTTTTTTCCCATAGTCAACAAAAGTAAATTTTCTACAACGGAGCGCAGCAAATTATACATAACAACAATGTTAACACACTCATACCTCTGCACTAGGATTCCCTGTGTCGCAGATGGAATAGACAAACACAGAAAACACATTCTTATAATGTATAAGAATACATATTAAGAATGTGTTTCTGTGTTTGATCTAATGTTATGAGAGATGCACTGCATATTCTATATAGAACTTATACCTCAGCACTAGGATTACCTGTGTCGCAGATGGCATGGACAAACACAGAAACACATTTTTATAATATATAAGAATACAAGGCTCTACATACAATATTATAATAGGTTATGTTGTTCTTGAATGTCCAAACTATTTTTTAAGCCGGTTATCATCTGCGAAAGCTAACCGAAACTCCGTGCCGCGCCATCTACAATAAAACGGCGGAAACTTATAATATTTGTACTCCTAATATATGTACTTATATGAGTGACTTACCTCACAAGAGTGCTTATCGAAGGTGTGTAATCCCCAACCAACAACTCCACATTTCTTAGACGGCACATACTTCCCCGGAAGCTGTGAACTGTTGTGCATAGCCCGGGCTACATATAAAACTTCACCATTCTCATATCCACCAATGAACGCGTCCGGGGGCAATGGATCGTCTTCTGTCATGGGAACCCATCTCAGTTCTCCACATTTTATTGGCTTGATTGACAGGGACCCAAGATATAATGGTGACACTGAAACAGTAGAATTTTCGCCTTTAATAAATAAATAAATATTTATGGACATATTTCACACAGCGCCATCTGGCCAAATATTTTCAATATCTGTTCATAAACGGAGATCTGCAGTAACAAACATAAATAATATGCAGCTAACCTCCTCTACAAGTCGGTTGAAGTAAGGTGTTTCATGTATATTCGATTGACTTGTACTCTTAGATTAATGTGAACCGGCTGGATGTGGGCCTGTTTCAGAGTTTGTTAGCTTCACAGACTTCTGATGAAGCTATCATGCTCTACAGGTCTGCTTCCAGACTGGTTCACAAAGATTGTTAAATATTATATTAGAGTCCATCATGGGACTGACATGGTCTTCAAAAAGACCCAAAGTCCCCAAAAAAAAAGACAAAAAAAAAAAAAAAAAATTATATTCGAATATTAACCTCGTATTTTCCAGAGTCCAGTAGAACCCCAGCCAGTTCGCACAGCCACATGGTTGATTGGATGTGGATCTGGATCCAAGTATTTAATAAATGCTGATCTGCCTTTCAAGCCAGCAGAAATCTCGTTATGGTGCCATCGTACCCATATTGAAACAAATGCATTTCGGTTAAGTATATTAGGTGTCCGGACTTTTACTTTGTCTGGCTCGCTACGGTCTCTTCTGATGATAGATTTAGTGTTACTCCACCCACCAATATGTATCTGTAAAAAATTGCGGAGATGATTTAAATCTAAAAAAATAATACTGAAGTGTCTGCTTTTTACTAAATGCGTTTGAAATTATAGTTAAAAACAAAATCTATTTTTAAAATGTTTGTCAGACAAACAGACAGTTTATCCGACTAATCTACGAAAAAAATTTGCCGATTTGAATGGGACTTTCACTGGCAGATGTTAAAAGGAGTGAATTACTTTAATTTTAGAAGAAGAATAAGTGTCACGCCGATGAAGTAGCGGACAACAGCTGGCACATTATACAATAGACAAATTACAATACGAAATTTCAAACAAATTCCCGTATTTCTCGACAAAAGGGGGTTTGGAGGTATCCTACCGTTTTCAAAAGGAAACCCCCAAATCGGTGTACAACGGGAATTAAGAAAAAATCACACGAAAGCGAAATACGCAATTTCGTTTACATATATTTTCCCAATTATTTTGATTTAACAATTATTTGATTTAAATTTTTTCAAAATTTTTGAAGAAATTTCTGTGGGACGAATCTGAAACATACTCTTTGGAATACAAAAAGAATTTTTCAAATCAGTTGATAAATGACGGAGCATTGAGGTAACAAACATTTGAAAAAAATGATAACCTCCGGTAATCAGTTGAAATAAAACAATCTTACTTCTGTCATCGGATTACTCTCGAAAGGTCCATCTGTAAGTGCAATGTGTGCATCATTAGTTGCTAGAACTTGGAGCATCACAACACCTGATGACTCCGGCCAGAACACATATTGCAAGTTGTTTGGTGTTTGGATATCTGTAATAAAACAGGTTTTATTCTTTAACAGACACTTTAAAAATTACATTGTATTGTAAAAAAACTGGCCTGTGGGAAGGTGAACTTAACCCTAAATAAGAGTTTCCTGCCAGCAAAGTCTTTTGAGACTAGTCTTTGATTGACTTAAGTGTACATAAAAAAGGTACATCAACAAATTATGACATCATACATAATTATTATATACATACAATAATGCTGATATTAAGTAGCTATTAACATTAGGAAAAATAATGCTTATTGAGTGTTCCCCTGAATATGTTAAGTAGAGGATTATTTCAAATAATGGAGGGGAGGCTACTCCAAAATTGTCCAGCTTCCACAGTAAATACCACCATATCAACAAGAAGAATGAGGTGGTGTTCAAAGGAGTGAAATTGTTAACTTACATGCCTTACCACAAGGAACAAGGAAGTTGAAGATCTTTATATTCTGTACCTATGTATGGCTGTTGTACTAAATGAAGAAGCAACTATTTGCTTCAACAGGTTATACATACATCACAAATACTAGATATTATGTTCAAAACATATGATTGCAAAGTTCAACAGTCAATCTTCATTTGTTTTGTTTACTAGCACGGGACTTTTTAGCTAACTACATTCTAACTTTATTGCTAAGCATACAATGTTTGCTGTCTGTTTGTCCAACTTGTTCTTGTGGGGCTGCATCTTTCAAATCATATACCATAGTGAGCTTAAATTTCCACTGAACATGACGTGTTATTGTAATTTTCTAAACAAATAACATATTATACAATCAGCGGTACGGAATCATTGGTGTGCAAGTTTCAAGGGCGCTAAGATAGTATTTCACATCCAGTAAAACTAAATTACTGAACTTACCAATCCAATCTCCCATGGCACTTGAATGGAAGTTGTAGGAAAGTTCGTTAGTATTTCTATCTCTACTCTACTCTAGCTGGTCTGTGAGTCTGCGGAAATTTGGTTGATTATCATAGCAAGCAATGAGCATAGTCAAATTTATGAAACTAAGGCAATTTAATTTATTGATACCGTAGATGAACTTTTTCTTGCAATATACACAATTTATACATGAAGTGAAGAATGTCCCTCCACCACCCCTCAACTATTTTTATTTTTATGTGTGAATAGAAATATTTACTGCAAATCTGTTTATTTACTTGTGTGCGTGCAGTATTTCGAATAAACTAGTGTCACCAACTAGTTTATTTGAAATGTCAATATGTCAATAGTAAAAACGTTGTCTACATTTATCTTAGATATCACTTTCTATTTTTAGTCAGTTATTATTTTTATTATTTATTTTTGATTTTTAGGCATAGAGCTGTTCTGTTCATCATTTTCATCATTTTCTCAGTTGAGGCGAAAACTACGTAATTTCTGTCGTCTGTTAAATGGATTGTCACCTGTAAGTCCAGAAAAAAAACAACATTAAATGCTTAAAATTAACGTTATCAAGCTGGCTAAATAAATATTTTTTTATTTGTGGTTGTATTTGTAATCATTCAGTTTAATCCATTTAATTTTAATTTGTTATGTTATGAAAAAAATTACTGTGGAGAGAATTTAGTGATTCCTCGCTTAGATCATAACAGTTATTGTTGTTTAAAAGATTTTACGTTACGGCAGTAACTACTGCCGTAACATAGATGGTAAAGTAGGTGGTACACCTGGCAATATTACGGTATGTCTAATGTAATTACGGTGTACTTGGAAACACTGTCACAGACAAGTCTCTCGAACTTGTCCGCGCGTATTTGGAAAGTCTCGTCTGGTCTCGTCGGGCGCGTCAGTCTGAAGAAGCAATGATAATGAATTGCAATGCCAGCCACATCACATATTCCTAACTATCAATTTTTTAACGTAACATTTCAAATTCAGGGTCTTCTTCGACAGATTTTTCTTATTTCAACTGGGGGGGGCTACCTACTTATTGGCTACTTACTTATTATACTTGGTACTAGGGATAGTACAATAATCGACTTGAACAAATACACTTTTTCGTTTTCTTTCTTTGCCTGGTAAAAAATATATAAGGGGTGAAAAGCAGAAGATGGTACCAGAATTCGCTATTCTGGTACCATCTTCTGCTTTTCGCGCCTTCTTTATAATTTTTGGTATTAGCCCTTGTCTTATATATATTTAAGCGATAAAATAAATAAATATCAATATACCTATCCCAATTACAAATATCGACGATATATATCGATAATTGTATGGAAAAATATAGATATTTTTTTACCTACAAGCCTACTCATGATATAGCTATCTGTGGGACTGTGGAGACTAGTGGTTATGCACTATTTTCTATTTCTTGTATCTTGTGATTGTGACTAATGAAATTTTAAAGTAGGAGGAAACCTGTGAGAAATTGTATAAAGTTTCACAATATAGTAACTTCTGACTCGAGCCAACTACTAACTATTATTTCAGTATATTGCAGTTAATTAATTATCCCACACATTCATTAAACAAAATGGGTGATATCATTGGTATGTATGCTAATGTTTTGTTCTTGTGTTTTGAGTATTGCTAACCGTGACAAAATGTTAAAACATGTTTTGCAGAAACAACAATAACTGCTTTCGAGCCACTTCTATATTACAAAGTTACTGCCCATGGAATGTGGTTTGATATCAAGACACACAGCAGGGCAAATGTAGGGCTGGCTAAAAAAATTGCCGGGAAATGCCTCTTATGGGTAAGTATTTATAGATACCTACATAGATCCACACCTCATTCTCTGAAGCTAGAAGAGAAATGGATAAAGGGGAATCATTTCATGCTATGGATTATACTATAATAGCAACATATATGAAACTTGTATATAAAACGTTTAATATAAATGTTAGTGCATCAATAGTTAACTAGCTACAAATGCCCTGTCTTGATTCACAATTTGACAATCAGTTGTTAAATGACATTTATGCTTTTGTTCTATTCTCAGTCAGATATTTTAACTGACTGAGCTAACAGCTGTTCTCAAGTAATGCGCTATATTGTGTTATATTTTTATTTATATTGAGTAATGTAATAAAACTGCCGAAAACAGAAGGTCCAAGTAATGTTTATGTTTAATACACCTACTAATTGCATCTTATTATGGTTAGAAAAGCAGATTCAAGATATTTTAATATCTAAATGAAAATTATATAAAAGTGTCCTATTTAGATTCGCTTAAAATTACATGTCTTCACAATGTTTAATGTTGCCACAACCTGTACAATAATTTTTTCTAGATTACATTCCAAAATCCTGGGAAAATAACTATCAATGGAAGCGATGGAGAAGTGGTTAAAACCGATTTGCCATTTACACTCTCACAAGATGAGTACAAGAGGTTCTGGGTAGCTTGGAACTCTCAGTATCTGTGGATCGGGTTTGGAAATAGCAAAAAGGTTGTATACACCAAGATCTCTTCAGGATTTGAGTACATTACATTTTGTACCAGGGATCAAGCACGGCCCGCATCATTTAGATTTGAAGGTATGGGCTTCAGAAATAAACAATATTTTATAGGTCATTTAATTTGATTACATTGACTGTTGTTATATCAAACAGAAATTAAAATTCTCCCATCTTTTTCACCCAACTTCCAGAGGTGGTTATCAATTCTGTTGTATTTTTTTACTATAGTGCTCTGTCATTTATAAACATATTTTGAAAATTCTAATTTTTATTTCAAAGGATATGCTTTCAGTTTGGTTTATAATATTTGATTTATAAAACCCCCTTTAAGATAGGTGTTACCCATTACACATTTACAAATATTACATTTCACATATCACTATCTAGCCCACAACTAAGCATAGCTAGTACTATGGGAACTAGGTTATAATACAATAATACACAAAATCCTTTTTTTTTTAAATACATACATACACTTAAGCACTCAGACAGACAATGCATCTATGTTTATCAAACAAATGCTTGTCCTGTGTGGGAATCAAATCCGTGACCTACAATGCAGAAGGTAAAGCTACTACCAACTGAGCTAGGCTCGTCATATTATATTATATATATTAATTATATTGAAAACTCATTTATTGTATTAAAAACTCGCATTTCAGTATCCCCACTCAATCTTAAGACACCAAAAGAACCAGATGAAAAAAAAATTGAAAAAGGCAAGCTGCAATGGATTCAATGTGTCAATCAACTGCCAGACGAAGCAGTCATTGGTGGCTACATCAACGGAGAAGTTGTGTACATCATCAGGGCTCGGTACAGAAACTCTTTAACACCTGGAGTTTTTGTGCCTTCTAAGGGTGTAGCATATATACCATGGGGCGGGAATGCCAATCCTGTGACTAATTTTGAAGTAAGTGGTGTTAAGTGGTGTTGATTTTGATTCGGCAAACTAAACTAAAATATTTTGTCGGTTTACTAAAGTTATTGCTCTCTGTTATGACCAAGATGAGAAGGATACAGAAGACTTAAATTTTTGTTTGGTTTTCCAACAGAACCAGCATCACTTATATTAAAAGAGAATAGAGTGTTTATTGCATCAATTGCTAAATTAAATAGTTATGAAATCTATTTTTTAACCAACTTCCAGAGAAGATTATTAGATACAGTTATTGTTATCTTAAAGTACAAGTATCCGAAATAACATACAATACTTTATAATAAAGTACAGGTGGCAACCCTAACAGGGAACACCTCACCTTAGCACTAGTTTAATGTGGCAATTGATGCATCAAACATTCAATTTAACCAAAGTAACACCACACTAACACGAAATATGAACAAGCGACGTAAGTTTTGAAGCCAGCCCCGTGATACGTAGATAGGTATTAGTAGTCGAAATGTTTGAGAAAAACCGTTGTAGAACTATTATGTTGAGTTGTAATAAATGGTATGTATATGCAGACATTTTGCTCGTGGAAGTCGAATCCGCGTCCTTTTGAATTCCTTTCTCTTCCACTCACTATCATAAAAGACATTGGAGTCTAGGTGGGTCTAAATTCCTGTCCCATGTTAGCGTAGGTTAACAAAACGTTTTAATTATAAAGTTTTAAACATAAAACAGAAAGGTCAGTTTAATACATTTTTATATTGCACACGTGATGACTCAGTGGACTACCACCTACAATTATCTAAAGTAATACGAAGTTACCATTACCAATTTAGATTTTTCCGATTTTTCGGCTGTTCCTTTGGGTTTCCTAACCTTTTTTATAAAAACCAACCCTGAATTAACTGAGAATCAAATAGCGGCCAAAAAGAAACAAAATTATTCAAATCGATCGAGTCAATTAAGACTTTTGCGAGACTGCTAGTCTGCAAAAGTCCTAATTGACGGCAATTGATGTTTTTAATATAAATAGATTTTGAATATACAATTTTTTGTTTAAATAAACCGGTTAAGTAAGTGTAACTCAGACTTGCACCGGAGAGTTGCTAGTATGATTTTTATTATTATTATTATATACACTATAACAAAATTTTGTGCAAATGTTCCCCGACGGCGTGCATTAACGGTTTTAAAAATAAGTATAAAGTTAGGTTATAGGTTAGTAGTCCCCCTGTATAATTTGTACGAAACTCTAGAAATAAAGACTTTCTTTTTGTTTAATGATTAATACACCTGGCTTCAATCTCTCCTCATGTTCATTTATGATGAGTCCTTGATCTAAGGGTGATATGATCGCGTCCCTGAAATGATACGCAGCCGACGTTCGCCGAATGAACATGATTGTTTCAGGCATTATGTGGATTCAACTTTATATGGAAGCCAGCCTCAGATAACAGGATACCGGTAGATGCGTTCGTTGCCGGTTACTCAGAAGTAAACCGGGAGCCGCTATACATTGGCAGGGGTACACACGTAGGAGACAAAATACCAGGAAAGGCAGTCGTATCACACAGTGTCTGTTACATACCCTTCAAAGGGAAAGAGGTTGCGGTCAAGAAATACGAAGTGTTGACTCAACCCGGACTCAATGCTCACTCCGCGAATGTGACAGTGGGACCGACTCATTTGAATGAAGCCGATGAAGACGATGATGATATCGATTACAATGGTTACAGAGCCCATAGAGATATGGTGCAAGAGGATTACGCTTTTTGAACAGTCAGTATTACCAAGATATAACGGCGAAACGCCACCCGGTCTCGCAAAATTAGACTACAGTACCGCCAGATGTATCATTTATCATTTGTTAGGCCGTCATAATAAAAAAAAATAAAGTTTTTTAATGTCATATCTATGTTTTTCGAATCTGGTTTCCGTTCGTTGAATCCTATCAATGACTATCGGGCGACGAGCGCATACTAACCCACAAAAAATTCTGTATCTCAAATAATAACTAGAACATATTTTCAGGCGTTATGTGGAGTCAATTGTACGTGGAAACTAGCTTCCGAGAACAGGATACCAGTGGATACCTTGGTGGCCGGATACTCGGAGGTTAATCGGGAGCCGCTGTATATTGGCCGGGCTGTGGACCAGGACAACAAAATACCGGGAAAAGTGCAGCTATCGCATAGAGTCTGCTATATACCTTCGAGAGGGAAAGAGAAAGCTGTAAAGTATAAGTTTGAAGTACTGACGGTGCCCGGTTTGAACAGTCACAGCGCCAACACAAACATTGCATTTGGGAATCATTTGGTTAACGAAGATGATATGTATGGAGAAGAGCAAGAGCAAGATTCGGAATACGAATCAGAATGATGTATATTAGATATTTAGAGAGTGTTAATGCATTGTTATACTAATATTTTTTTTAGAAATGAGATATTTTTTCTTGTCTATTCAACTCTGATTTTGTACCAGGGATTCGTTAAATTAAAAAATATATGTTAATTATTTGAATATTATTATATCATGAAACCTACCAGTATAAAAAAAAACCATATCTTAATATATAGGAATTACCTTAATTTAACATATACAAAGTAATATATTTATAACTATGAAAACAACGCATTTTGGGAACTTTCTTATTCGGCGCGCCCCTAAAACGACGATACGAGACGGCCAGAAGTCGGGAGCTAGGAATGCCACCATTCTGCCACAAACCTACTGCCACCACACCTGGTAATCTGCCGCCAAGCACTGAAGGACTCGCATTACTCAAATCCGGGTGAAATCACTGCATCTCCGTCTCGGGTCTCTGCTACATATTATATTTTTTTACATAATATAAGGATAGAGTCCCCTAAAAAGGAACCTTTGTTAAAATAAGAAAATGTGAATGAACCTCCTTATGTAGGTACCTACGTACATACAAAACTCTTTGAACATGCTAAAGAAGAATTCAAACAAATGTCACTCATTCTATAAAATGCAATCACATCGAAACCAATGCTAAAACCACAGCAAATTCAATAAAATCTGCAAACAGAAGAAAGGACTGTTTCTAGGAACTATTCATTAAACAAATCGAAAATGTCTGGGTCCCCATCAGAAGTCGCCCCAGAAGCTGACCAAGGTAGTTATGGACAATTTTATTAAATATTATTATTTTTTTAGAACCATATGGTTGAAAGGGATCCACATAATGTTTCAAACGTCAACCTTACCTCTACGCGGTACATTCTGCATTAATTGACGAGTCTGGCGACTGTTGCTGGTAAAACCTTAAGTCCAGAATTGGTGGCCTTAGGGGGTGGCAAGCAGGACAACCACCCGGGCCTCACTTTTGTAGGGACGTCACACCCTCGCAGAACAACTCATCTTTTGTTTTGAGGTGCTAAAGCTTCCTCTTAAGGAAATTAAGAGGATGCTGACTGATTTTCAGTAGCCCATTTCCAATTCCACTTCCACTTCGACATAATGCTTCCAATTCAATATCTAAAATATCTATCGCCTGGAGCCGTAATATCTTAGGCCGACGCTGTCTAAAATTAAGACTAGTAACATACCTACTATTTCAATACAAGATAATTATTTCTTGTAATAGTAATATAGTAATCAAATTATCTGAGAAGATCATTTGAGTAATCAAATGATCTTCTCAGATAATTTGATTTGAGCAACTCTCCGGTCACTAGTAAATCGCATTTAAACTGCGCGGTTCCGAGGGCACGTAAAGATGTCAGTCCCGGCTATTCTAGTCGATACGCCATGTCGGAGGCCTTCAGGCGGCTTGAAAATCCGATACCAGAGCTGGTTACTTAGCACAGTAGCTTATGAATTAGGAAAATAGCTCATTACCTTATAACCACGTTATTAACACTTGTAGCGGCGCCGGCCGCAGCGCCCGCGAGTTTTCCACCATACCCGCCATACGTGGTGGAACCGGCCCCGCCGTCTGTTGCCGACACCATCACTGCCGGCCGAGATATGCGGGTCCAGCACAAATCCACGCCTTCGAAGCCTGTACGGCCCGCGCCCAAGCCGGCTAAACCTAAGTACCGAACTTCTTACATCATTTCGCTAACAGAGACAAATGTACAACAAATGTAATGTAAGTATATCATTGGGCCAATCGAGCAGATTGTCCAACGTCTGATGAAAGCATCTCACCAATTACAACAGCAGAGCTGTACTAAAGTCCCCATCCTTAGCTATGTTAACCAAGTTTTATTTTATTTTGCTGATCGGCATGAGAGACAGATATGGACCGTGTGAAATTGTCTGTGGAAAAAGAAGTATTAATAATTCCCCAAACGAAGTCTTGCTGTTTGTAGACTGATGATAAAAATATTTAATATTTGGTATTTAGATTACCTATGTGTGCTGCTAATAATGCTTTTAATGGGACAGGAGTATAGTCAGATGCTTTCGTTGCCAGAGGCCCAAAAGCAACTGATGTCAAGATGGCGAAGCGGGCTTCGAGAGCCCATGCCCGTTGTTTGCGGCGACACGGCGCGGTGCTAACCGACCGATTAGAGAGGATGTCAAAACCTCCAAGGAGGAATATCATTTGTCTGTGGAGGGAACGTGCCGAAACTTTGCCAGCGGATACGGTAAGAAAAAATATGGCCGTTGCCGCTTTGCTTGCCTCGCTTGGTGAGCAACGTAACTCAAAATACAAATTAAATAGATACAAATGGCGTATAGATAACGTGCAAAAACGGCACGCGCACAAAATTACATTACAGTAGGTGGCGAAGCTTTATAAATTAAATATGAGAGTTATGTTATTCGAAGGAGCGCAATGTTGATGGACATATTATTCGTATGAAGCGTATTTCCTGTTGAAGGCATAAACCAACATCGATAGTTTGCCAATTAAATATGTTTACAGGTTCCAAGGTTCTGTCTTGTCTATTACAGCAGTACAATATAGACCTTAGCTCCTCTTATTCGTTATTAAGAAGAAAAGTCTCGTCTCACTGTTGCTTTCAAACCACAACAGTAATGCCAAAGATTATTTTGTGATTGAAGCTACCGTGCGATTGCATAAGAACCTAGAGATAGCGGCAGTAACGAGTTCTATTAACATATTTTCAGATCGCTCGTCTCCGCTCTATGCTTGATGCTGACGAACCTTTTAAACCGGATCAAGCCTACGAGTATTTCATAAATATGAATAAGAACAAGAAGAAGACGACCACGTGAGTTTCCCATCAACTAAAAGTTTTTAAAATTCAATTATTATGCGTATATTGTCCGCATCACGAAATTTTATGGTACAGCGAAATCAAAATACGGCATATAATAGTTAGAGTATATATTATACTATACCACTTCTGCGAGCAAAGTTCTTCAAGCTTGCTAAAAATGTCAGCAGTCAAACATTTTTTCATAGAGCCGCTCCGTTCACCCTGTGGAGGAGCTGGTCTTTATACTCCGTTTCTTCCCACAGAATGAAAGTGAATCAAATCAAAAAAGATGTATTGGCGATGTGTGGGGACAAGCGTTTCGTCTGGGCGCGTAACGCTACTGTCGCCTTCGCTAGAGGAATCCAGCAACGATTGGCAAAGCCAGGTCGATACTGCTTGGCAGATGGGTGAGATGTTTTTCCCTATATATGGGGATCTGTGTTGTTTGCGTCCAACCCCTTTGAGTACCTGCAAGTGTAGGAACTTCCGGTGGAAAAAAGGATCAACCTATAAAAGCAGTAGGACTTGTACCAAAGTTCTTTCGAAGAAGTACTGCCATTACATTTGCTAATCCGCGGTAAAACAGTGATGCAATCGCGTTGCTATGTTCCTTTTCATTTCATTTATTCATTATATTACAAACTCAATGAATATATACAAAATGAGTACAGATTTTTAAGTGTGCTTCAGATATACTAACTATACCAAATAGACTGTCATATAGACATCTGCGCTCCCCCTTTCAAATAGAGAACACAAATTACAAATATAACCTACATCATTCAATTTTGAAAAATAGATATTGTGTATTAAAAACAAAAAGCAATCCTGAACTAATATAAACTAAAGATAAAATGATAAACAAATTTGACCACCAATATATTTAGCTAGACTATAGCTATAGATCGAGATCCGTGGAGGAAAAAGGGGGGACTAGCAGTGGGACAATATATCAATATCCTTATATATCTGTTTCAGAATGCTGAGATTGTCTAATATCATTATGGCTGACTTGTGTGGGCATATGCATATAAATGTACCTTCTAGACGCTGCTCGCACCCGAAAGCTCGGTTTATGATGGAAATGGCGGATAAGGTAGCCTTTCTAGTTACTAGCATTCCACTCTGTCCCACACGTGGGATGGCTTAGTGGGACGTAGTGAAGCTAATCAATTGTACCCACAAGTCCAAATCCTATCTTAGAAGGATCACATCTATCATGCTAGTAAATAGTTTGTATAAACTATTAGAAAGCTTTTGCAATGGTGCGATTGAAGAATTATTTTAGATATTACAAGCATTTAAGTGTTTTACTAAGGTATTATAATAATTTCGAAACTTAATACTTTAAGTATAGGCTTCGGGTATGTTGCTCGCGTCCGTAGATGAGAATGAAGAAACCCAAAGTAGCAGTAGAACTTGAGCCTAGTTCAAAGAATTTATTTATTTCAGGGCAATTATTAATGTCCATATCGAATAATTCTATATTATACACTTAGTATAGCCTACCTTAATTACTTACATGATAACTCACTAATTTACTCACTCACTCATATATTCAAATTGTGAAAAACATATACCCAGAAGTAATTGATATTTAGGTAATTGAGCAATAAAACCCGTTAAATATAAAAATACTACTACAATAATTTTAAAATGTATAATAGGTATCACACTAATATTATAAAAGCGAAAGTTTGTGGTAAGTATGCCGTGTGTATGTTTGTTACTCCTTCACGCTCAAACAGCTCAACGAATTTGGATGAAATTGGTACCAGGATAGCTTATATCCTTTATTAACACATAGGCTACTTTTGATCCCGGAAAACCGCGGGTAGCACCGCGGAGCGCAACTAGTATATATACTCACATTATTTACTTTCCCCAGGTCGCTGTTTGGATAGACGAGATCCTCGCCGAATCTGATGATAGAATGCTGATGATGGACTTTGACGAAGACGACGGTGAGTTATGACATAATTTCCATAGAAACGTGAGGTGGAGATGGGAGAGTGATATACTATTGCCATCTATATTATTGTCAAACGCTGACTGTCACTTAAGCTATTTCTACTAGCTATTGAAACGAAACCAAAATTTCTATGAGACCAATTTAGAAAAAGAAATTTCCAATTCGTCAATATATGACTAATGTGGTAACAAACATAAAAATACAAAGTCGATTGGAAATTATTTTGGATAATATAGAGGATAGATGTCATGACGTGTCTTCGTGGTTTGATGAATTGCGCGTCTATCTCGCATCTCTTACCTGGCCTGCGCCTAGGCAACCCACGGGACCAAATGTCCACCTCCGCCTCACGTCGTCGTTGTATAAATTAACATTCAGAACAAAGTTCGGGAACAATTGTCACCAGTTTCAGCAATCCACGCACGCCAAGGTAAGGTAATTCTTGTTCGAAATTGTGACAATTGTTCCCGTCCGGCCGAATCATTTTCGAGGAAATTGGGTTGGTCCCATTCGATTTGAACAATTGTTGCAAATTCGAACCCCATTCTCTCGGAGCTGGCTCGGACAATAAGGTACGTTTGTTTGACTCTTTTATATCATTATCAGAAGTAGAACGGAGCAACGACGACGCGAAGAGGCCTGAGCTACCTCCAGACAGCGGCACTCCATCGGCCTCCACACATTCTGTAACCGGGGGTGAGACCGCAGAAACCCTGGGTGCCGGAACCCCTGGAGGGACCCCTAAAGGGACCCCTGGAGGGACCCCTGGAGGGACTCCTGGAGCGACCCCTGGAGCGACCCCGGCGGGTTCAACAAGCGCCACAACGCCCGCGAGTGAATCGGGGTCCCCTCCTGCTACCGCGGGACCGACTCCCGGTGGGACACCTCGCTCATCCAAGACAAACTTACCGAAGGAATAAAAGTGAGAAATTATTTAGTCGAGACATCTTCACAAATCCATACGCTAATCCAGTAAGTCAAACACGCCCAGTTGGAATTTCGAGAATGCACTACAGAATGTTATTTTCTTTGTAATCTTTTTTTATTCCGCCTGGACTGTTTTTTTTTTCTTTTTCTGGTCCTTTGTGCTGAACTATTTTCTTATTGGGCATCACCAATCAGAAATTAGTTGTCTAAAAATCAATACATTGTTGGAGCCAGCACAGATAGCGTTTTTTATTCGACAAACATACACATCAGCAAAACCAACAGGTTTCTCCTACCGAAGTATGAGAAGAACAAATTAATATATGGACATATCGCACAGCGCCATCTAGCCCCAAACTAAGCATAGCTTGTACTAGGGGGACTAGATAACTGATAGAATACCATAGTGCACCATTGATTGGCGGCTGGTTGCGGATTACCAGGTGTGCTGGCAATACTTTTCCGGCCGAATTTGGTACAAGTTCTACTGCTACTTTGGGTTGCTTCTTTACAGTAGCACTAGAACTTGTGCCCAGTTCGTCCGGAGAGGTACTGCCAACACATCTGGAATCTGCCGCCAGTAGTGTTTGTATTACTGTGTTCCGGTGGAAGGGTGTGGCTGCCGGTGAAATCACATGCGTATGAGACGTATCATCCCCGTCTCGGGTGATGGACGCAGCATGATGAATGCGACTCTGTAAAGATTTGGATACCAGGATACCAGTCGATGAGCCATGTTGGAGGCCTTCGGGCGGCTCGAGAACTCCGACACCAGAACCACTTATTCACATGAAAGGAGTTACACAGTGTGGCTGAATTTACTTTTTCTGACGTAGGTTTTAATAACACGAATATTTCTATTTTGTCCCCAGATGTTTTAGGCGCAGATGAAGCCGGGGACGCTGGATTCGCTGATGACTTCCTAAACATGATGGGCGGTGTAAGTTTTAATAATTTCTTGATTTTCTGTCAATTCGCACATTACATTTTAGCTGTATATTTCGATACCCACGGCCCAATTGATGAGTCCCATAACATGAGCAATATGACAGTCATCTCTCTCTTATGTATGGGAAGACCCAAATGTCATCATGTCACTCTGTAACATTAAGACGAAATCTCTCGTAACTTCACCGGCACAATACCTTTCAACCGAAACACTGCAATAGATACTGTACATTTTAATCTAAAACCCGATATATCTCTAGGAATGCTGCGTGCTTATCGTGAAGATGGAAACTACGTTCGATAGTTTAGAAACAGTCCTTTACGCGATTGTTGTAGAAAAACCCGAACCAACCGCACCGACTTGATAACGTTCTATGAAAGAAATTAAATGAAATTGTATTCTATGCAAAAGAAACTGTATAGGCACCGAGGAACTAGAATTAGAAAAAAAAAATAAAGTAAAATGTAACTGAGTCTGGTTTTTTAATGCACGCGGTCATCGTTCCTTGTTACAAAAGAACACGTATGCAGGTAACCAAATTTTCTTTTAATTGAAATCGTTCTTCATCATCCAAATATTACGCGATAGTTTTCATTATAAATACAATATTTTGTTGCAATGCCTAAGTTTTCGTGTTCAGTTGTATCTAGTTGGAGAATGAAGGATGATTTCGTGCATATTAAACATTTTTCATCTGCATTATCATATTGTGGCTTTTGTGTTTCAGGGTGGCCTGCTTAAGGGACGTAAGTAACAGAAAGTTCATTATATAACAAAGGTTTTTTGGAGTTTTGTATCTTAACAACAATTTAACAGTTGGTTTACGTACTTATATTTTCAGCGCAACCTGCCTACTTGAAGTTTTCCGGTAAGTTGATTGAGAACACTTCTGTAATTACTAATTAAACTAATTGATATAATTAGGAAATTAAACTGTAGTACTAATTGATATAATTGATATTATTTATTGATATAATTGATATCATTAAATTTCCCAATTTTAGGAGAAATGCTAGAAGCGTTTATGATTTTAACGGGAGCCATGACCAAGAAAGGCGACCAGCAGTTATTGTCACATGGGAAGTTCACACAAACATACGCGCAGGCAGCAGACGAGTAAATACATGACTTGATTTATCAAACGTAGAAGTTTGATTAGGAATGTGGTTGTCGATAGGATTGAAAGCGTATTGATGTATCGTCTTATTTGCAATGAATAAAATATTTATGGATATAAACTAAAAGGAAAAACTAAGTATATTTGTACAATGAGCAGTTTGTTTTTACGAGTAAAAAAGTTGGCTGGTTATGAAAGTCATTTCACTACGCACAAGACGCTTAAAATAAGCGTCTAAAGAAATATGAAGAAGGAATTTATGAAGATTTAAGATGCGTTTGGGAACTTCTAACATCACTTAATATTTTCTAGGTTGAAAGGAACTACCGATTTTGAAGCGTCGGAATTTAACAGCGCACTTGCGGCCCAGTTGAACAAAGATCTCTCAGAGACGGCAAAGCCAGACACGCCGGAGAAACTAGAGCCTTTTATGAAAGGTGAGACATTCCAGCAAATTTAATGAGTTGTCGTTTTTAACCCCGACCAAAAAGAGGGGTGTTATAAGTTTCTGAGACGACGTATGTTCAAAAGGTCTGATTCTGATTTCAACCATTTTTTTAAACCGATTTCCAAATTCTCCTCTGGAAATTTGTAAATTACTCTCGTTTTTAAAAATGCTATACAATTTTAATAATTAATGTTTTTGTTTCAGATATGGTTAATATTTGTGGCAACTATCTTGCGCAATATGCAGAGTTCAACAGTAAGTGATATTTTGATGACAAAAAAAGACTCTTGAACATATGGATACAACAGAAACCGTGGTATTTTGCAATTTCAGAGGACAAGGGCCCAGCATTTCGGTTACTTATTAAAGCTATGAAGAAGAAAGGGAACGAACCACTTTATCAGAAGGGGAAAGCATCCCGTACTTATGTCAGTGCAGCTACTGAGTGAGTTAGATGATAGCTTAGAATACTCCATATCCACTGCCGCTATTAACGTTAACGGTAGTACGAGTAACGTGAAGCCTTGCCCTCGAAGCGAGGGGTCCCGGGTTCGATTCCCGGCCCGGACACACTTTGGGTATTTGTCTTGTGTTTTAGTGTCACTCTCGCTGGATTTAGGATAGATGAGGTCTAGTAAATTTTCTTTGATAAAATTTATTTTTATTTATTAACTTCGGGCTCGACTTCAAGCGACAGATAATACACTCATTTTATTATAAACATAATAAATGGCCTTATAACTTTTTTTTTATATCCTAGTAATAACTACATTTCATTTATTTATAACTAACACGCGTAGTTACTTTCGTTAAACCGGCTCGGAGCTCAGGTTGGCCGCTGCGGGTAAAACCTTGAAGTGGGGATATTCCAGGGAAAACAAAGTGTAAATGTAGAGTACCAGTACAGACAACTTTCTATTCTGCACTCAGTCCTCTAACACCTGTACCCTGAACGACATTGACGAAGCAACTGATAACCAACTGACGTGCTGGTCGGATTTTATTCAAAGTATTGATACGATAAGATGTAGAGCAGGAACAATGTTGCATTGATTAGGTACGCGAAGGTTACGCTTTATTTCCACAAAACTAGCCTTATATTCTCAAAACAGTTTGTTTATTCGTCACTTGCTACGGATTAAACAAGCGAAACCATACATTTTTCTCATTGGGACATATTCGAATGATAAAACTAGTTACGGATTGTCGATGATTGGTATCTTCGACCGACGTTTGAGTATTGGAAACGGTCAACATTTTTTGCTACGGCGTAGAAGCTACGCCGTAAACATGTGTGTCTGACATAGATTACTTCTTAGATTAAAGATGTATCTACCATAATTATAATTGCAAACCATAATTATAATTGTGATGGGGGTAGTTTTACACTGAAAGCAGTCGCAAATAAATTTAGTAGCAGTATTTATCGTTTTTTTTAGTTGTCGGCTGTATATTCTTCAGTAACTTTGCTTTTTTTTTAAAGGCTTGAGAAATCAAAGAGCTTGGAAAGCGATCACGATGATCCCAATTTATCTCAAGAAATACACGGAAATCTCTCCAAGTTGGTTTTAAGTGAAACTACGCCGGACTTGAAGGTGGATATGGACGGTCAGTCAGTATTCATTGTCTCTGACTTAACAGTATTTTAAATAATGTGGTTTCTCTATAATTTATTAATTTATGCATCCGCATGAGTGAAAAAAAAATGTTATATTACTTATATTTCAAATAGGTGTTCCCCTCGACTTTCTCACCGTGGTATTTAACAAACATTTTTCAGATCCCTTTTTCTTTTCCTATAATAAAAGTAGGCTATGTAACTCCTTATAACATCAGCTATTTGCCAGTGAAAGTCCCGTCAAAATCATCGTTTCAAAGATTAGCCGGAACAGAGACACTCCAATTTAATTTTAAAAATTGATTTTTCTTTTTTTTTTACCGTATGTACTTTCAAATACATTTATTATAATAAAAAAATGTTATTTTGACATTACAAACAGACAAATATTTCTTGAGCCGCGTTGATCGACTTTTGGTAGGGGAAAAACTTATGGGTTCGCGTCACCGATGACCTCGACATGCTCGTGACCTATTGCGCTTGCGCCAGACTTGCGCGTAGTATAGCGGCATGTGTACATTTTTATTGTTTTGAATTTTCACTTCTATCGGCAGTCTTTATTACTACATTTGTTTTTTTTTATGTGTATAGATTGTTTTTTTTTGACGTATGACTTTTGTTTTTCAGAAACACTGGATATTTGCTCAAAATATCTGTCACAGCGTGCTATTGATGAAAGTAAGAAGCATTCTAGCAAATCGCATCTTTTTAAGAAGTTCAGACGGCTCCGTGGCTTAGTTGGTAGTAGTCTGCCATCGAAGCGAGGGGTCCCGGGTTCGATTCCCGACCGAGGCACACTTTATGTGGTGAGCATGAAATTTGTTCTCGGGTCTTGGGTGTTTGTCTTGTGTTTCTGTTTGTCCATGCCATCTGACACAGGGAATCCTAGTGCAGAGGTATGAGTGTGTTAACGTTGTTGTCGTTATTGTTAAATCAAGTCTGACGAGTTTAACCCATTTCAGTTGAACGCGGCCCAGCATTTGATTTGCTCATCGCAGAGCTGGAGCACTATGGTGGCGAACCGTTTACTCCACAGTTTCCCTCGCTTCGGTCCAAGTTCGCAGCTGCTTATGCGTTAGTGTCATCATACTAGTATTATATAATAATTGCGAAAGTTTGTATGTTCGTTACTCCTTCTCGCCTCAACAGCTGAACGGGTTTAGATGAAATTTGTTATGAAGACCTTCACGGGCTACTTTTTCTCGAAAGTGGAGTATTTTTTTAGTAACTGAATTTTTTTTTACAATATTTTTCGAGTTACCGAGATATTTTGCAAGGAAAAATTAATAAGAGTAAAGATGACTAAAAACATGACAATAAAAATAATAAAATTTTGGATGACTGTTTGTTTCGGTTAATCCCCGAAACTTCTGGACCAATTTGGACGGGATTTTTACTAACAGATAGCTGATGTTATAAGGAGAAACATAGAACATTTTTAATAAGAAAAATAAAAAATAGACAGGGACTTCGTCACGGGAAACTGCTAGTCAAATATACCTTTAATTTCAGGTTAAAATCTGCTCCGGGTTTAGGGAGCGTGACTCCGGACCCGGCAACAGCTCCATTGTTCATACCGATATTGCACGAGGCCGTCGACATAGTCACACCCAAACCACTCGTTAGTGATATGAATGGTTAGCACCTCCTTTCACGCACGTCAGTTAACAAGCGTGGAAGAACTTATGTAGCTAGTGTGACAGAACGAGCTGAAGGCCCACTTGATATGATCCATAACAACAGCAATACTAATTAGGTCCTCCCCGACCGAAGTATTAGAAGACCAAAGTTACACTCCGTTGCGCCGTCACCCGGCCATTACGTATATGCGTATGTGATTTCAGCGGCAACCACACATACAAGACAGTAATGCGAGTGTATCACTGCTTGGCGGCATATTACCAGGTGTGGTGGCAGCCAAATGCAAAATTAGCTACAATGGATATACTTTTGTTGATATTTCTCACTGCTTTATTTATGAGACGGTGGCGTTGAGCTCAATGTTATGTCCTATATTTTAGACCGGTGGCAATGTTGTGTACAAAACATTAACATGTCAAAGTAATTATCAATTGGACAGAAACTATATTTGTTTCAACAACATTGTCGTTCTCTATGTACTGGTTGGAGCTTATTTTTATACTTGCATGCGCATTATCGCCAACATTATCTTCTATATTATTATTTCTGATGTACAAGGACAGGTTAATGTAGCGTTTAATCTGAATTTCAGACGTCATTGTAAGATGTGCTAACTACTTATCGGCCTACGTACGCGATAGAGGTAATTTAACAAACATTTAAATAAACAGCCTTTATGTCGAAATATGCAACATTTCATGTCCGTTTCTTTTAATCAGACAAGGCACTGCAAGGGCTTCTAAAAATGATGAAGGGCAATGCAAGCAAGGAAGTCGCCAAAAGAAACGGTTATTCTATGAACTATGGCACTGGTGCTATTGAGTAAGCATATGTAAAGTATCATACGAGGTAGAGTTATATATAAGGTACGAGGTAAAGCGGTTTTTATGTTTATTGGTGTAGTTGCCAGTTAATATCACAGACGACGTAGCTAGCTGTAAGCGATGTGTTCTCTATCCACTAAAGACGTGCGGAGATGGAACGCTAAGCGATCGGTTAGCTCGCAAAAGCAAAGTAACCCTTCCATTAGGGGTTTCTTGCTTGTTCTTCCTTATGGAGGGTCGGATAGGGATTGAACAAGTGCTAAATTTAGTATTTAGAAGGCATGTTCTTGTAGGTACATATTTATTTAAAAAAGTCACATGTCGAAGTATTTTTTTAAGAATTCAACGGAAATGAAGTATTTTTTGACTTTGACATAGACTTTGGCTAGTGGTTTGTTTTAGCGTAAAATAAGTTAAATTAGGACCTAAAAGCCCACTTTTTAAATTACCTTCATATGTAGTATGAAAATTTAGTGATATGAACCAATAGGGTTCATATCGCAGACATCCCTCGCTAAGGAAAAGCAACCGTAGCTACTAATCTACGTTTAATTCGGATCTATTTCATGTTAATCTACCTGTTTAGGCTATTTACATAACTTACTGCCCCATTTCAGATCTGAAACTGCACCGACTATTACCCCTTATCTTCCCGTCAAGGACATAGCTGACGAAGCTAAGGCGAAACTGACAGCTGACATGGAATCTTCCACGCCGCCTGAATTGAAAGTTGCCATGAAAAGTATGTATTGCAGTAACCGTTAATGCTTCAGTCCAGTCGTGTAAGTGGAGCCGAATAACTTAAATTGGTCCTTGATAAACTTCGCTCCGATATCAAGATATCAAGATATGTGATACAAAGGTTCCACTGTAGGAGAAAGTAAGAAAGATTTATCAGCTGGGAACCCATTGAGAAATCCTCTGTATGATTTTTTTCTTTTAACTTTTTGATAGTCATATAAGAAGTATTTCTCAGTTTACGGGTTTTTTTCACTGAACTATAATCTCTTTTATTTTAGGTCTAATTCAAGACGTTGCCAAACATTTGTCTCAGCCCATAGCGATGAGAAGTAAGTAATTCGTAAAACTTTCATTATGGTACCTGACGATAATATATCTGATGGACACTCTTTTCCTACTGCTATTACAAGGTGGTGCGGCAGGCGAAAGATATCCACTGGATTTCCTGGCTGCAATCAAAAAATCCCTCGGGACTAGACCGCTTTTTAAATACAAATCCTATGGTCAGACATATACAGATGCAGCTGAAGTGTGAGTTAACTTTTCCAACCAGAAGATGGGTTTTTTTAAACTAAATTTCTAATAAACGTTACCATACAAATAAGAGAACCAGGTCCGTTAATGATTAAACAAAAGCAATCCAATATTCTGGATTATTCCATTTATACAATCTCTCCAAATCATATGAATTAGTCTAATGAATTGAGTTCGCATTAGTGGATTTCAACCTTCAGTTATGTTACAGTTTGAAGTATGCTGGCCCATTAGAGTCAGACCCAAAAGCTGAGGAGTTGCAGCGCCAGATTCATGCAGAAATGAACATAGGTGTGCCTTCGGTATTGGCTCCCAGTATTGCTGCGGGCTTATCAGGTATTATATGCAAAATACATAGCTAGAACATGTTTTACATAAGATATACTTATGTATTTTAATTACATTAAATATTTCTTCTTAGAACAGAGACTGTCTTATTTTACGTTTTGATGTTGTTTTCAGGAACAATAAGCGATGCATCTAAGCATCTAGCTAAAGTTGGAGTTGAAAAAGGTATATGGTTGTATAAGGTCTATGCACATTCCCGTAAGCGACGTGGCGTATCACTAATCTACTAATTGACCTATTTTAGGGGATGCCCTAGATTACTTAGTGGGTCTAATGAAGGAGCAAGGAGAGGCTCCACTTGGCCAATTGCAAGGATACCAACAATCCTACAATGATGGTGCAAGGAGGTTGGTATTAAAACATCCCCTGTCCCCAAATAATTTACACTACAAAACATAAGCTCAATCTCGACTGTTGAAAAACGCCGTGAGTGGGTTTGCGAAATTCACGTACCTCAACTTAATCATATTAGATAGATTCCACAATATGTCTTTTATTTGGTGTTGCCGTTTTAGAAAACCACATCATTGTGAGTATAATGCTATATTGTCTCATTGTAGGATAGAAAACTCTCCGAGTCTAGCTAGCGATAAGGTTGACAAAGGAACGTATGAAGCTGTGAGAGGGAAGCTAACAACACTGACCACTAACAAGCCGTCACCCCAAAACGCAAAACATTTACCTGGTAATCTTACAATAGTACATGATTGCGAAGTCCGTGAAATATGCAATTGCAGGTCGAGTTTGAAAGCCGAGCCATAGGCAAGGACTTCACTAATACATGTCCGCCGAGGCATATATTGTGCTTTTCTCAAAAGAGTGCAGAAAAATAAAACGTACTTTATATTTATTAAGTATGTAAATAACAAATCAAGACCGATTTTCAGCTTTGCCGCCAATTTTATATTAATCATCTGTGCCGTAAGGCAAACGCATTTATGGCTATACAGCCACGTGACCGCAATTTGTACTAAGCAAAGAGGATTTGTTTTTCTTTGTTCATACTTCGCGTGTTCTTTGTTCGAAAATAATGACAATATTTCCATGCATGTTTGAGAAAATGTTTTTAATGCAAAACACATGTCAAGTGTGAATCCGGCTGCATTGAGGCCGCTGTGTTCTGCCTGATATTTGCAACTTCCGTTGGCTTTTTGAACCGACACAGATATAATTAATATTTAATTATCTCCATTTATCTTACACATCTTTATATCTTTGGTACATACCAAAATGAAAGCTTAAAGTATCATGCAAATAGGCTATTTGCGGTAACTAGACTCCTTAAAAATTTTTGAATCAACTGCCTACAGCTGATATTTAAAAGTCGAATAAAACGCCTTCAATACTTTTATTCACTCAACGCCCTTAGTAGTAAAATTTCTAAATGAAATTTCTGTGGGACCACCTCGGAAGCGATTTGGGTGATTATTTTTTAAATTAATGTGGTATCTAATTAAAAAGAATCCTCTAAATTGGACCATAATTGGCGACAATTGAGAGTTTCTCCCTTTTAAACGCTTCTAATCATCTTACTTCCATTTATTTCAGGAGTCGTCGAAGACTCTTCAAAGTTCTTAGCTAGTCCAATGCCAGACAGTAAGTAACTTTCGTTCATTATGAGCACTATCAAATAACCCCGTGTTTGTGTTGCATCATGGTTTTTGTGAGATAGTACTGAGTACTTTACCGTTTATACACTCATACCCCTGCACTGCAAAAATCCAAGACCCAAGAACAAACTCACCACACAAGTGTGCCTGGCCGGGAATCGAACCCGGGCCCCCGCTTTGAAGGCAGGGCTACTCCAATTAAACTGCGAAGCCGTCAACCATACTTACACTACTACTGCCGGAAGGGTTAGGCGGAGTCTCAGTGGGCCCCTAATTATTTTGTGGGTTACACTATTATTCAGGTGAAAGAGAAAAACGACGAGTGCTAGCGGATATGATGGGCCGCAAAGGAGATGAATTAATGGGACAGGATGGGCAATACAAGCTTACCTACACTCAAGCCGGTGAAGAGTGAGTACGATTTAGACTTCCATTCCATTACCATTCCCATCATTAATGTACCTACTGCGAGTACCGGCTAGTGTCAATCTGATTCATATTGTAAATATATATATTGTAATTGTTAGCACGCCAACGTTTATCTCGACCGGTGAGATTGGCTGGTAGAAACTGCTTTTAGCGTTAAGCCCACCTTTTGTTATATATTTTGAATATGTATGTGCAATAAAGTGTCAAATCAATAAATAAATAAGGATGAATTCATAGATCGCCAATCCGATGTCAACGATCGTCAACAAATGAGGAAGATTTCAACTGAGTTGTAATTTGTTTGTCCGTTACCTCAGTTCTCCGTCATTTCATCAACCGATTTAGAAAATACTATTTTTTAATTTGAAAGGATGTGTAATTTCAGATTGATCCCATAGAAATTTTATCAAAATCTGTTCAATATTGTGGTTTTTTACTGGAGAAAATATTTCATCCAAATAAATAAAATTGCGTATTTTGCTTCCCTGTGACTTTTTTCTCCATTCTTTGTATACCAATAGAATCGATTTCTGAACAGTCGCTTGTGAAAGATATATGCATGCCTGGCGCGTGAGGCGCCGCCATGTCAAAATACACATTTTCTGAAGAATCTTTTACATTTTATCCACAACCACCGTCGCGTCGTTTTTTTGATTTCACCAGCTCTGAGGAGCTGTCATTTTTTATAGATTTCAAACAAGGTTCTCGATTCGACTGTATGATAAATTAGGAATAAAAGAAATGAATTTTTTTTTTAGATTTTTGAATCTGTAATTTTTTTCAGAATAGATTAGAAAAGAATAGAAAAGCTTTATTTTGTGTTACATAATTAGGGCTCACTTAAAAATTAAAAACAAAATTACACGTTTAAGAATATGTAACAACAAAAGAGGTAACCACTCAGCATGAGCTGCGTCAGTGGACTGATACAGCGCTGGTGTGTGTGTCTGTGGCACCGTTTACTTAATTTTACTTAATTTTCTTAGGATAATGAAAGCGCCATTTGGAGTTACCACAGCAGATGACGCAACAAAGCTAAAAACAAATTTAGAGAAAGTGAGCAACGTTATTCCTGATAAGAAGATGAAAGACTTGTTAGAGGGTATTTATATTTACAAAACTTTTCTGAGAACCTTCTTACAGCTACGAGTGTTGATTTCCAATTTTCGAACATTTAACAAAATTCTCACTAGTCAAATCAATGTATGAGTGTTCGTCTACGCATTCTACACTTGAGTGAAGTTTTATATGGTCAATGACTATTATTTATGCTTTTAGATCCAACTAAAGAAGGAGCTGCACACATAACAGATTTGCTCAGTGGAAAGGGTATGGATTAATTTTCTTATTGCAAGCTTATTATGTCGAATAGAAATATGTTACACCCACGAATATCCGGATCTCAGTGTCTCTATGAGTTGTCTTAACGGCCAGATTGCATGGCTGTTTTTTGTTGTTTGAAATTTACAGGACAATAAAATCAAAGAAAAGTTCGGAAAACGAAAAGAAAATCAAGAAAAATTTTGAATAGTATTTTTGTATGGGAACCGCGCTAAGTAAGCTGCGTATATATTTTTATTTATATAAATTTTTTGTTGAACAGGTTTGGCAAACATGGGCAAGTCCCAGAAGGGCCAGGCTGCTGGTGGTGCTGGTGGTGCTGATGCTGCTGCTGCGGCTGCTGCTGCTGCTGCTGCTGCTGCTGCTGCTGCTGCTGCTGCTGGTGCTGGTGGTGCTGGTGCTGGTGCTGGTGCTGGTGCTGGTGCTGGTGCTGGTGCTGGTGCTGGTGCTGCTGGTGCTGGTAGTGGTGCAGGTTCCCCCATGTGAGATTACACTTAGTTATGAAACCTAACCGTTAGAAAAGCGCCTCTGAATTTTAAATCTATTTTCCTTTTTATGTGCAGGTTGGGAAGCGATAAAGGTATAAGAGATTTGAAGAGTTCCGTTCGTATGCTGTTTCTATATATAATAATAATAAATATGTATATATATAAACTATAAGATTAAATAATACCACGAAAGAGCAGACCACACAAAATACCACAAAAATTTGTCAAGCGGTGACTGACAACATCGTTTATTTGGTGGTATTTTTAAATTTTACATTTTTATTTCCATTTTTGCCCATTTTTAAGATTAAATTGCATATTCAACATGTTTCGGCACAGGATTTATCAAAATATTAATGTTATGAGCAGTTGTAATGTCAATCTCGGACAATAAATATATCTAGAATGCTAACAAGAGCAAAAAAACGAAGAAACAACAAAGTTGCGGAAACAAACGCACAAGTACAGCGAGGGAAGGTTGTGAATTCAATAAATTTACAACTTTCCGAGACTATCTCTCAGACCTCTCTCCGAAGTTGAGATCTACAACTACCTTGGTATGTCAGAGGCATTAGGTATAATGGATAGAGACATGAAACAGTCGGTTAAGCAGCGTTTCTTTTGCTGTCTATTAAAAGTACTCAACAGTCTTTTGTCGGGTGTTAACAAGGGCTAATAAATATGGTATAATAATAATGTTTATTGAACAGAAACATATTTTACAATATAACTTAATTGATCAGTATAATCATATTGAATACATGCACCTAATTCAACTAAGTTTGGTTTGTGGCATCCACACTAAATAAATAAATACTTAATCCTTCCGCATAACATTCCGAAGACGATCTTATTTTATGTAATCGAAACTGCTTTACATTCTTAATTTGTAAATCATATCATATGGCCAAATTTAGTATTTATTTTATATATTAATTCTATGGGATTATTTATTATTATTTTTTGTAATTATAAAAATAGTAATCGCAATCATTCATTATACAATTAAGTTTCATATTATATTATCCATTATTTTTCGTAATTATAAAAATAGTAATCACAATCATACATTATACAATAGTTTTCATTACAAGTAATAGGTTTGTGAGCAGGTGCAACAGCTGGATTCTTATTATTGGTAAGTAGATAGATCAAATTTTGGAAATAATAAAATTAAGTTTAAATTGACCGTGTACGATTTACTTGTGTGCGTTTCCTTTCTTTTGTTGAATTGTAAGACAGGTTTGGAAAAGCACTCCAAAACAGTCTATAGATAGATTTTTGGATGAAAGTTCTTTGAAATCTATATAGATCACGGAATACAATGGAAGTTAACGCTGTCAAATAGCAAATAATTAACAAAATCGGTTCATAATTGGGTGGTATGCGGTTAATCCCATTAGATAATCTCGTAATAATTTCTTATTGGTCACCAGTTGTGACGCCCTCAGTGGTCATAACTGGCATACAGATTATTCCGATCCCATTTATCTCAGATTTCCAGAAAGAACATTTTTTTTTCCTCGCCCTTTTATGCTTCAACCCCATTTGTCACCATTGATATTGATGGTGGTGGGCGAATGGGAATAACCGCTATGATAACCGTAACAATCATACAAAAATTTACATAAAGCCAAATTAAAAACATCCTTATATTTTAGTTTTTTTTTTAATTTTCTACCTTCCTCTTTAAAGCTTATTTAAATGAGGCGCATTAGGTGTTAATTAACTTATAAACGCTTAAGGTCAATAACAGATTCCACAGTTTGTACACATCGTTTAAAAGTTTACAAATTATGTAATTACATTACAGGTTCAAACCGGTCATTAACTAGAGCTGATGAACAGAAACTTAGAGAAGAAGAAGAAAGGAGAATGCGAGAAGCAGCAGAACGAAGGAAATTGAATAAGCAATCCGGTACGTACTCCACTGTGAAATATTGAAAAGTAATGATAGATTTTTGTTTCTTGAAATGCCATTACATTAAATACATTGATACCACAACGTTCCTGGGAATAACTTTAGATAATAAGCTTCAGTGGGGCCCACATATTGAAAAATTGTCGAAGAGACTTAGTTCTGCAGAATACGCCGTCAAAAAGATCCGCCTATTATGGATTTGTATCTACATGTTTCTATATTTCACATTGTAAATCAAGTCATATTACATAGCCGAACTTTTTATAAAGCCGTATTTCACTATCAAAATCCTCTTTGTTTACATTGGTAAAGGTAGCAAATGAATGCTAATACTATCTCGATTTCAAATTATCTAATTTACCATAACAGTTTTATCGGTGAGTTTGTTAAACTAAACATACAATTATTATTTAGAATTTGATCCGGAGCGGGACCAAGCTATGAATATATTGCACAAACAACTGAACGCTAAAGGCAATGAAATTTTTTATAAGCAGCCGCAAACGGAACTTACTCATTCCCAGGCCTCTACTTGGTAAGTTTTACTCTCGTACTTCTTGAATAGATGATCGTTGTTTTCTCTAGTCGATTGACACTGTTGAAATACGTACTAAGTTTACATGTAGTATACGCTGACAACTTCGCCATTTTTTATCCCCCGACGAAAAAGAGGGATGTTATAAGTTTATTAGGGAGGTTTTTAGGGGTGTTATAAGTGTTGAAACAGACGTAAACTTAACAAATTTAAACATGAAAACTGACTGTAATTTGACATATCTGTGTGCATTTAATGTGCCTGGGGAGTTCCTGTGACACGTTATATACTCACGAATATGTATGTGTAAAATTTTACGTGTCCAAATGATACTTGAGATCTAAAGGAATAAATGAGTTTGACTTTGACTTTGTAGTTTGTAAGTATCTGTGTTTATGTCTGTCTGTGGCATCATAGGTCCCAACGAATGGACGGTTTTTGATGCCATTTTGTGTTTGAATGCAGACGTGGTCAAGGTGGTTCTTAGTAATTATTTATGAAGATCTGTTCAAGTGTTTGATGTTCATCAGTACGTTTCTATTACCCCAAGTCGGGGGCTTTTACTTTTCCAAAAAATGAACTTGTCTTTTCTCATTTTTTATCTGCAAACCGCTTTATATTTAATTCGGTGTCCTTAGAAAAGCTAAAACAACATTCCACAACTATATATTTAAGGAATAAAATAATATATTGTAATAGAAAACAAAGCTGATATCTGAGTGTGAATCTTGATGGCAAATTATGGTAATTTACGTCCCAATTTATAGAATTAACTACTGATTATTTTTAGGCTTGGAATGAAACCACCAATGAAAGTCGACAAGGCTGTCAAAGAGTCTGGGGACACCGCTCGCCTCAGCAACAAGTTTGAGAGGAAGCTTAGCACTCTCGTCAGTAAATGCACGCCTGTCGACATGTACGACGCTATGCAAGGTATGTATCTTATACTATCACACGTAGCTTTCCGAAAAGTAAGTTATGGAGGTTATAAAGATTTTTAACTTATGTTTTCAGATGTCGTAATCGAAAGCTCTAGAATCTTGTCGGAAAATTTCGTCTCAAGCAGTAAGTGGCAGTTTTATAAAGTTATGGTAATGCAGAAAACAGTTGATGACTCGTCTTACCTTTATCCCAGATTACAAAACGCTGGTGAAAGACGGTCTGATATCGGAAATGCAGAAACGTGGAAACGAAATACTCATAGAAGTCGACGGTGCAGCTGAAACATTCTTCTTTGCTGCTCAAAGGTTATATTTAAACTATTATAAACCACTTGGAAAACATCATCAAATTGAATAGAATTACATTAAACTATTCAGAGCTTGCAATTAAGATTATCATTAAGATGCATATTTCTTGGTCAGTCAAGCAGCAACAGATGTACCGTAATGGGGGTATGACCCCCGATGTAACATAAAAGTAGTTTGGCCTGATTTTTTTTTTAGAACATCGATAAGTTAGTCAGCGCAGTTTTTTTATGTTGTTGGGCATACGGCCCGCTTGATGTTAGGCGGTCACTGTAGCCTATAGATAGCACTGCTGATATGTTGCCTGCCCTGTAGAGTACTTTTTAGGTTATATCTCATGCACCGTGATAGAGAGTTGAAATTTTCACAGATGGTGTTTCTGTTGCTGTTATAACAACAAATACTAAAAAAAAAGAATAAATATTTAAGGGGTCGAAATAATATAAATCGTGATTTTTAAGATATTATTCCAGTCCAGTTCCATATGAAGAAACTAGATGGCGCCAATTGTATTTTAGTTCGCGCTAAATTACAAGCGCTTTGCCGTTTTTATTGTAGATTATTATGGTACGGGACCCTTCGTGCGCGAATCCGACTCGCACTTGACCAGTTTTTTTTCTTTTTATATCTCTCTTGAAGCTGTCAAAGTTGTATTCTCGCGGGAAAGCCTCTGGAGGCAGCCCATTCCACAGCCTATGTTCCTTAGTCGTCCTCATGTGTGTTTCTACTTTTCAGATTAAAGAAAACAAAGTCGTTGGATGTTAAGGAACCATGCAGTGAAGTTTCTTATTATTTGTCGAAGAAATTGGACGATATAATTCGCTGTCGATCTATGGCACGAAAACTCACAGCTACAATGAAAGGTTGTTCGTATTGGTCTTTTTTATGTTACCGAAGTGACGCGACGAGCTGAAGGCCCACCTGATGTTAAGTTACCTACGCCCATTACAACATCAATACGACTTAGATCCTCCCCGACTGAAGCCTAACAAGACCTAAGTCGTACCCCGTTGCGCCCGTTACCCGAGACGGGGATGTTACGTCTCATGCGCATGTGATTTCATCGGCTGCCACACCCTTGCACTGGAATACAGCAATGCGAGTGCACTACAGCAGTAGTGCACTCAGCAGCAGGCAGCAGATAACCAGATGTGGAAGCAGTACCTCTCCGGGGGAACCCTGCACTGCTACTTGTTGTTTTTTGAGCAGCACCCAGGGGTTACGTGTAAAGATTCAAAGGTTACTCACCTCTATAGTATATCTTTCAACTGTTTTTCAACAAGGCGAATTTAATCTCTAATCAACATGTTTTTCCTGGCATTTCCTACAATTCAAGCCAGTTCAGGACTGGATTTCTATTTTAGTATACCTGTATTGTCTGCGGCATTGTGTGCGGCCACATGCATTTTCATGCATTTTCTAATTAAGTGTATGGTTGTTTTCAGAACACGTCAGGGACGCTTCGGATTACCTCTCGGAGTTGGTAACAAAACCAGGTAATATTTAATATATATAAATATTTCGATCCAATTTCTATTATGCCATATAATCGTGGCCGGTTTTGCAGATAAAGGAATCGAGGCATACGTGGCTCTTTTGGGAGAAATGGAGGCAACGGGCGATACCTTATTGATCGAGGGTGATATCCCAAAGTCTTACAAGGATTCTGCCAATTAGTAAGTAGCCATATTAATCCTACTAATATTACAAACGTGAATGTTTGGATGTATGGATGGATGTTTGTTACTCAATCGACTGGCGAATCGAATCGAATCGTTCCGGCGTGATTGAGAACTATTTGAACAGCCGTTCTGGCGTGATTGAGTCGATTCAGCCGAACGGACTTGGATGAAATTTGGCACATAGGCTACTTTTATCCCGGAAAGAATATACGATTCCAGAAGGAAGTCCAACCGCGGGTAACACCGCGGGGCGGAGCTTGTGTACCTACTCATACTACAGTAATCGTATGCCTGATGGGATTTCTCATTAGCTACACGTTATCACCAGTAATCGAAAATATCTCCATTTTTCTTAAAAACGATATATACGTTGAGTTCTATCTACTCTGCTTCTAAATGCCAAAACATTTGAATGATAAATTGTTACTTAACTTGATTTGTGACAGTATATACCGAATAAAACAAAACAAAAATTTTATAGTATATTTATAGTGTAGTATATAAATCTTTTAACTGTTTTTCAACAAACGGAATTTCATCTCTAATCATCGTGTATTTTCCTGGCATTTCCAACACTTCAAGCGAGCTCAGGACTGGAATTTTATATCATTTTGTAACATATAGTACCTAAATACATATAAGCGAGAATACTTGCGCATATGGACATAAATATAATCAACCCCACCCTTTCATTTATCCCACAGTCTACGCCAACTTACCTCATATCAAGACCAAATAAATCGAGGAAATAGTTCTTTGCAATCATCTACCGAAGCGAAGCTCCACAGCATGATGGCGAACGTCCCGCCCCGTGGCTACGAGAAGGGCAATTTAGATGGCAAGTATACCGATCTGTACTAGCCGCTAATGTTACACTAGGAACACCGGCCTACTATCGATAATTGAGAGTGAATGGGCTTTGATCTACCACGGGTGCCCAATCTGGATTGGTTGATGTCACGTCTCTGAATTTATGGTGAACATGCCGGTTTCCTCACGATGTTTTCCATCACCGTTTCGAGAACGTGGTATTGCGCACATAAATTTTTCAAGTGAAAAAACTCATTGTTGCACGTGTAGGTTTGAACCAGCGACCTTCAGATTGAAAGTCAGCGTCTATGCTTCTGGGCCACCACCACGTATACTAATACCGCTGTAAAAAACCTTGTTTTTTTTAAACTTAACCACCTCTAAACAACTGTTCAATACAGTATTTTAATCACCATTTGGTGTCCAATTACCTAGCCAACGACGCGTGATAGTTTAATTACCATCAAATAATTTTCATCTCTTCTTTACAGCCGCTATTAGAGACTCGACCAAACTACTAGTATCCTACATCATGTTACAAGGTATGAATCCAAAAATAAATAATAAACGCTGTGACTTACGCTACTTATATGTCAAAGTAACGGGTACTCATACCTAATGTTTCTGAATGTTTAGGCGAAAAGACTGAGGCTCTCAAGATTCTGATAGGAAGGCTAGAAGAAGCAGGAGAGAGTGTTTTATTGCGACATGGCTCCATATATAAAACTTATACTGAAGGGGCAGATCTGTAAGTAATCGTAATCGAACATAGAGGTATGTAAGTCTTCCAAACTCTTATTGCGGGGTTACCAAAGGACTCGTTATTGACGAGACAGCTTATAATTCTCATCACGGCAATGTCATGCAACGACTTAAAGTATCTGGTCGACCGAGCTTTGGTCGTTTTATCTGAAATTATTATATAAATTCTTTCAAGTAACAGTAGATTACCAATCAAGTACCACAAAAAATTACGAGATGGCGCTGTATTTAATTTTTAGCATAGTTTACTTTAAATACGTTTTTTTTTTAAATATGCGTTTTTACAAGCAATACAGGTAAGCTAACAACCCTAGCAAACCCTATATAAACACAAAATTTCATCCAAATCGTTTTAGCCGTTTCCGAGATACACGAAATATTGCTACAAGTATTGCTCGTTTAAAGGTTTTATGATGTTTTTAAGATTATGGTGATTAAAATAATTTTACGTGCGATAATGGTGGTTTTGTTTTACGATACTTTCACAGCCTAAGACGCCGGATTTCCTAGTTCAAACATAGTGTAACTTACGTGTGTGTACTTTAATTAGATATTAATTTACAATGCTAATCGTAAACTAAGTCAATGAATAAAGATTAATTATTTATAGCTTGAAAGGGAAGAATGCCGATCAACTTGGCGTATTCAGCGTTGATCCTGTGGTGTCGAGGAAAATACAAATTAAACTACATAATTTGATGAATGGCCACACTCCTGACAAATACCAGACTTTAATGGACGGTAATGATTGGTTTATAAACGAACAACACAAATATACTTCCGCCATCATCATCCGTCCACATTTAGTTGTGAAACAAAATAAATTTCATAAAGAAATAATACACTTTTTCTCACATTCGCATTGATAATTTTAAATTAATTTTTACACCCAAAGAGATTCACTAAGATTATTTTGCGTCTAATTATTATGTGATAATATTAAATTTCAAATCTTTGCAAGTCAATTCGAAAGTTTTCGGGAAGTTTTTTGTTGCTGTATCTTGCGTTGTCGATATATTAAAAACGAATGTTGTATTTTATAAATTTCAGATGTGATTGAGGATGCAACGATGTATTTAGCAGTATATTTGCTGCAACCCCGTAAGTTTCCTGTAGCTGAGTTCATTGGGACCTATAAACATATTTACTATTGTTAACTTGAACCTTTTTTATTGAACAAGCTAGTTCTGGCAGCATTTTATGCAGTATCTCAGAAATAATCTTTGTGCAACTAACGTTTTTGCTAGCTTTAGCGAAGAAATAATATACAGCATCAACAACTGTTTTCAGGGGTAATACAAGTATGCAAGTGCATGAAGAACGTGTTCGTGCAATGCGAACTTTGGTGTGACGAGATATTACGGCGCGTAGCACGGCCATGTTGCACCTGTTCCCGCCACGTATCGTCACAGGCCTTAGCCGACCTAGCGCCAGCTCAGAGACTCCGCATCAGCCCGGGATCTTCGCGGGCCTTCGCCCCGGGACTCGAAATATCACTGACTCAGTGCCCCTCGAGACAAAGCCGGTGCAACAGAAAAGGAAGCGAGACTATCCCGTGCCCCGCCGCTAAACCTTCACCCGGATGCGCTGGAGCGCCAACAACTGCTCAGTATTTGCTATACTCTACGGTTTACAACCAACAGGAGTACGCCTGTCCGAGTAGTCTCGACAAACCTTCGGACTCAACATCATTCCAAAAATCATCTGATTCACCAACGAAATCTTACCAGAATATCCCGTGTATGAACGAAGAACTTACAGCCCAGAAGCAATCTATTTCGCTGTCCTCTAGTTCGTTCCACACCCCAGCTAGTACGTCTAGCGCGTCGGATGCGAAGCCTATTGGGCACTGGCACACGCCGAGGACAATGTACGCCAAAATTCACACGCAAGAAATCAATGTTCAGAATAATGCGCTACGCGAGCGACAGGCTTCTTCTAGGGAATCCAGGAGCAGATATAACACACGTGAGTGAAATAATACAGTTCAATTTACTCTGTTTCATTTTCTGTGTAACATTTGGAACAGTTTATTGTCGTCTAAAGATCACATAAGTTATTTCATACAGGATCACCAATCGTATCGACTGACCAAATGTCTGATTGGCACGCAATGATGGTCAGCCTAATGTGGAACGTGCAGGCGTGGCGTGACTGGATTCAAGAGAATATCAGCCGAGCGTTGTCTTATACAGGAAAACCGGACATTACATCAGGTAACAAAGATATCCTAAGAAATGGTTGCAGAGGACACAGACAATGTTCCAAACCGGATATATCAAGACATGAGAATGAATGATGCCCGGCCTCAAAGCTTGAAACTAGTCCCATTGCATTCTTCTTCACTACTAAGTGAGCTAATTCTGACTGACTATTACCCGGATTCAAGTTCAGTCAGTATTACATCCACTTCAATCAAATAGTTTCTTGTAGATGAAGCCAACAAACACCTTCCTGTTTTTTGAAATATTTCAAATCTAGGTTAAGCGGGAGACTGCATCCTAAACTTTAATTTTATAAATGCGTAATCTGAGTTGGTTTGTTTTGTTTGTACACACATTGTCAGGAAACGACATAGATACCTTTCATCCAGAAATAATTGTCATAATCTACATTAACGCAAGCGATGCCGCGGGCAAAAGCTAATAGTTAATATATGCTTTTATTTCGTACAAAGTTTCATGTTAACCCAAAGCCCCTGCACTAGGATTCCTTGTGTCGCAGATGGCATGGACAAATACAAAAACACAAGACAAACACCCAATACCCGAGGACAAACTTCATGTTCACCACACAAAGTGTGCCCTGGAATCGAATCTGGGACCTCCCGATTAGACGGCACGGCTACAACTAACTAAGCCACGGAGTTTATTACAATAGCTTACGTTCATGACTACTATTTTAGCCGAAGCCGATGAGAATTGGTCGATTTTCCAAAGGAGAGTGGCTGCAGAGGGTTTGCAATGGCGGCAGTACAATATCTTCAGCCGACAGCTAACCATGCGATTAGCTCTCCGCTATAGAGATAAACAGGTAAATTCAACGGACAGTGATCGAATAGTTTCACAATGGAACAGCATTACCTACACATTTCCGTAGTTCTGTCGCATGCTGCATTTCGCCTAATGTTTGGTATGAGCAAGATGCCTAGTATTGGTTGCCTTATAATAGCCTCCGGAAAAAAATATTTAAAATGACTTTGCGCAACTATCTGACTGACTGACTGATAGCCTGATTATTAGAATGACTTTTCACGTACCTTTTTTAAATATAATACCAAGATCGGCCGCAAATAGCCAGTGAAATGAAAATGGCAAATAGTTAGTGATGCTTAATGGCCGTCACGTTTTTATAACGACAAGTCATGGTGTGAAATGAAATTATGCTTAGTTCGTCCGGGGAAATACTGCCACCCTTGATTGACTGGATTCGAATCCTCGAGGCGTCTTGGGCTCGTGAACCACTCCCATCTAATGTTGGCAAAACTGGCAGCTTGTCCCATAACTTTAGTTACAACCTGAACAAGTCACTGATTTAATAAGTCTGCCCTCCTTTTGAAATAATAGTCAGAATAAAACTATTAGATACAAATAACATTAACAACAAGAGAGATTAAAAATCGAAAAAAAAAATGATGTCCTCCTAAGGAAGTCGATTGACAATATAAATGATTTTGTCGTTAATTTAAATTTGTATTATAGATTGTTTCACCAACCAGAGCGACGAATAAAACTGAGACCTATATGGAGTGCCAACAAGAAATGTTAGATATCATTGAAATGTTCAACAGATGGACACAATGGTTGACAGCAGTTGTATGTATTACATTGTAAAATATTTTTAAACATCCGTTTCAAGATTATTTAATAGTTTTATTAAACACTAATAATTTTACTTTGAAGGTAAAGGAAACAACTTCACTAACACAAGTTGCTGGAGTTACTGGAGTTGCTGGAGTTGCTGAATCAATGCATGAAGCGTATGATTCTTTTTTATATTTTCAACAGTAACCAGCTAAGTAGTATTTTATAGTACTTTTTTCCATTCTTTTTATTGTACAATCTAATATTCTAATCAGGCGCTGGAATCACTTTAAGCAGAAAGTTCTGGAGTATTCTAAAGACTGGACGAAATACAACATGCATCTCCAAGTTTGTTGGGAGCACAAATACCGGACTCTTATTGCAGGTAATATAAATTGTAAATCGTCCACTTATTTCGTGATAATCCTATGTAGAAAATACGTGGCTATGATTTGGATTCAAATATTGGATTAGTATTAAATAATAATTAGTATAATAGTACTAATGCGAGCCAGTTTTACCACCTGGAACTCTATCGGCCCGATCTTACATGTTACCATAAATGTAATTTATTGATGTGTTATATCTTTAATCTCGCTTTCCTGCAAAGGACGGAAGGCCAATGAGCGCGCGCGGTGTTAGGTTTAGCCGTCAAATGGGAACACAGTGTGTGCATGTGTGTGACGAGAAAGAGAAATAGTAAAGGAGAACGTATCAGCTGTTCTGTTCACATGACATGCTTCCAAGTAAAATTCCGCGTGCGTTTTTAAAAGCGGAATGGAGCTTACTGTCGTTTTTCTTGTAACGTATTTTTACTCGTTTAGACTGGCTGCCGGCGTGGAAGCAGTCAGGTCCGGTTTGGGTGGTGAGCGCTTTCGGCGCCGTGCCTAGTGGTGCAGTGTCCGCCGGCGTGTTTGAGTCCGAGCTGGTTTGGGTAGCGCGAACAACACACAGGTAACGAAATCAATGCCACATAAAAAAGAGGTTTGAATAAGCGAATTAATTTTGCCGCTTTCGGGAGCGCCCAAATGGAACCAAACTTTTACCGTTGTTACTTAAGAAATTCTCGAAACTTCATAAAAAGGAGGATGTTATTGTATTGTATGGTTGTATGGTTTTTTTTTTTGTTTGATACGCGATTTTTTCGTGAATTGTTGACCGTTTGATGATTGTTATTTTTTATAGGGTAAAAAAGTAGGAATTCAAAGTGTTTAAACTACTATGTCACCATTGTAGTGATAAATTTAATGTTATAGGTGTAACGTGTTGCCGGGTGCGTTGCACCCTTCAAAGCATTGCTGCATAGTGTACGCGGATGGAGGTGTTCACCACTACACAAAATACCAGGTATAGTACTCCCGTCTCCGTAGCGTTATACTTAGTTTAAGAATGCATGATCTCGTAGGTAAATATTTTTGAAAAATTACGTTTCCAAAAAATTTTTAAGAGTTTAACGGATATAAAGGCAGACTCTGTGAACGTCCAAAAACGTTTTATGTTAAACTCCACGCGAATGAAGTCGCGGGGAACAGCTAGTTTGTATTAAAATACAGATGTCCCAGGTGATGTGCAAAAACGATTTAGGGTTCCGCGCAAAACCTCGTTAAACTCCACATGGTCGAAGACCCTGGATTCGTGTAATGAAAAAACAGAAGTGAAAAATCAAAACAATGAAATATATGTACGAGTGTGTACATGTCTCGTACACATGCCGCTATACTACGCGTCGCTAGTCTGGCGCAAGCGCAATACGTCACGAGCATGTCGAGGTCATTGGTGACGCGAACCCATAAGTTTTTCCCCAACCAAAAGCTAAAGAACTTTTCACTTCAAAAAGGTGTATAATATTTTTTTCCCAGGTGATGTGCAACGCGGATGCGAAGTGGCTAGCGTGGCGCGCGGGGGCGATGGGCGCACGCGCAGTCCGCGTGTCGGGGGGCACTCACATCGGCCGCGTGCATTACAGAGGCTCCCATCTCGTGGGCGCCGTACACGCGCCGGCTTACAGGTAACTCTCGGCCCGGTCAGAAGTTGGATGGGTGAAAGTTTAGTGGGATTTGAACCGAGCGCTTCCATGCTTCGGGCACGTTAAGATGTCGGTCCAATACAAGGATTGCTCGATTAAAGTAATAAAAGATTTGCGTGCAATTGAACAGAATCCGCGCGTTTGGAAAAACTGTTTTTTTTGCGCTGAGTTCTTTGATATCACTTGTAATTACTATTATTAGTTTAAAATTATTTTAGTCCGTATCAGCCTCTAATGTTCCCACTGCAGGGACTATATGCTTACTCTCGTTAATTGAGAATGATTAGGGGAGCCCAATCCGGTTCTAAGGCATGCCGGTTTCTTCACGATATTTTCCTTTGTCGTTTCGAGAACGTGGTATTGGGCACATACATTTTTCACATGAATAGCTCACTGGTGCACTTGTGGGTTTGAAACAGCGACCTTCAGATTTAAATTCGGCGTCTGTGCCCCCCTGGGCCGCCACCCTACCTCCGCCTCATTATAAGCTATAAGTCAAAATAAACCGCGAGCTTTAATAAGCCTTATGTTGTTGACTAGGGGAGAAAACATCCCTGATATGTCCGTTCATGCAAGGCTTAATGATAATGTTATCATTTTGTTAAAGGTGCCACGTCGTGATATTTGGCCGGCCATTCGCCTTCAACTGCTACGAGCTGCTGGTACTCGGCGATGATGCGTAAACGTTGAGTTTGGACGTACTGGGGAAAATTAACTGTTTATTACGACTTAGCTGGCCAAATTATTTGCGACGGACGTTTCAACAACATGAATGAAATGTCGTTCTGAAAACGTTGGTATGTGCTGGGCATCGAGATGTTTCTAAGGTACAATTGGGATAATATATTAACCTGAAATCGTATGGCCAAGGAACATGAATGCCTAAGTTCATTAATGTATAATCTTTTATTTGAATATAGAAGAAGAGGACGGGAACGCTCAGATTTTATGAGCGTTTTGATTTTTTATAGCATTGAATAGAAACTGTGAAGTGGTGTTGTGGTTTGTGATGTTTTATATTTTGAAGTTTTTGTATTGTTATATTGTATTAATACAACACTGTTTGAGAAAATACTTTTATTTCATAACGGATCCTGTTGTCAAACCAAAGTAAAAATAAAACAGCATCCCACGATTTTAAATGTACGAACATAAAGATTTAAATTTGCCAAACTACATTTTAGTTTAGTTTTTTGCTAACAGAATCGAAACAATTATCATATAATCTCAGATTCGGGAATTTTAATTATATTTTAGCGTTTTCAAAGGTATTTGATTGTCCGTTTTGTTCTGGCTTATCTTGTACTAGGACTCGTTCTAGTGTTCCGTTGATGCCAGATAGTCTGACAATGTCTCCCGTCTTGAATATGTCTGTTGCGTTCGTGGCACCGACTATGCATGGTAAGCCGTATTCTCTGGCTATGACTGCACCTGAAAGGATGACAAGATCATAAAAAATAAATTTCTAGTTAAAAAATAAGATTCTAGCTGAAAATAAGGTTTCTAACTGAAAAATAAGTTTCTAGCTGAAAAATAACTTTCTAGCTGAATAATAAATTTCTAGCTTTGTCCAAGAAAATCTTAAGTATCGTATTTACTTAGAGTTAAATTCTGTATTGATTTAAAGGTTTTTATTTCTTATTTCAAAACTTCGTATCGGCGCGAAGGACTAAAAAATGAGCTTATTGATCATCATAAAGGCAGATGCTAAATTCTTATGTTATCTACTTGAAACCTACCATGGGAAATGAGTCCGCCAAGTTCAGTGACGATTCCAGTAATCAGCGGGAAATACGGAGACCATCCTACATCCGTCGCGTGTGTTATCAATATGTCTCCTTGTTGCAGTTGGTCGATCTGCAAGTAAACACAAGCCTAGTTTTGTATACGATTTCTTAAAATACTTCCCAGAACAAACATGAGGCTAAGGTACATAGCCGTACATCCATGGAATGCTATTCCAGTCAACGACTTTGTGGGAAACGCGAAAGTCTACTCTGATTCACTTCACTCTACTCCACTCTTGCCTCCGAGTGACCTTTGCCGACACAAGCTCTCTCACGATGGCTGCGGCCGCTACCTTGGTGTCCCTTAATCTTTATCTCAACTCCATACCGCCCTTTTTTCCATTCAGAGATCTTTCACGACGCCATCCAGACTCGTCCCGACAATCTCTCCATCGCCTCTACCTTCCTGCCCTACTCCACTACATTTTAGTCTATGCTTATTTCTAAGAGATTTATCGAGGCAAGCCGCTTAAACTGTCTCTGCCAGCCTATACCTCATGCATTGGTTATACTATCGCACTTCATTCAATTCTATTGCTCTCTACTCTACCCTACTCCGCTGGATTCTACAATAGTCATACCTCTGAGAGATCTTTGACGACGCAAGCCCTCGCGACTACTTCTCCGCCGCAGACTGTAGCGGCCTTTATTTTGATGTCACCAGTAGAAATGATAGAAGCCTTTGCAACGAGTGGTGTCAACCATCCTTTGTTTATCTCGGAGAATTTAAGCTTAGTCCAACGAGGGTAGTACTGCAAGCGTTGAATTGCTCTGAAATTGAGTGTCAAATCTAACTAACAGAACTATCATAAAATAAATAATAAAAATCTTTCATAAAAGAAATAATTAAAAGATCTTCTGGGCTTTCATTAAGTAAGTTTTTTCTACAAGTGAAGGATTAAGAGTTAAATAACTCACTTTCTTAATAGCGCTGGATCCCTGGTCCGAATGTATTCTTTGAGCTCGTGCCAACGGAAGAAGAAAACGAGGTCTTCATTTGGCAGATACCATTGCTTCACTAACGCTCGTCCCAGCCGAAGGAACACCAACCTCAACTTGTGAACGGCAAGGATCAAGTGTGCTTTGGTACCTTCGCGATGTCTAACGGTGCGCCGGCAAAGAGGCATTACCCATTTGAGGACCTTTCTGAAAGAAAACGATTGTAAGTTTCAAATATAAAGTAATATTGATCAGTATCAAGTTAAAATTAGATTGTATTATAGTTACCTCGTACTATCCTTTTGTATAGACCTTAGACCAGCAATTATTTCGGTGTCAGTCTTCTGTTGGTGCGAGCTTACGCTTGTCCCCTGTAAGCTTTGAAGCACTTTCATCATATCTTCTGGCCTCAACGCCCATGGCTTGGTCGATAACTCGAACTGTTAAGAAAGATTTGATTTAGAAACGTATACTTTCTTTTCTCTATGATGAGTCGACGGCCCACCTCATGTTAAGTAGTTAAATAGTGTGCTTGTACCCCTGCTAAAGTATGATCAGACCCAAGTCGCATGGCGTCGAATATGCAGGTGATTTCACCGCCACCCATACCCTTCTACCGGAACACAGCAACACAAGTACACCACTGCTTGGCGGTAGATAACCAGGTGTGGAGGCAGTACCCGGGCGAACTACGCAAAATTTTAACTGCTAGTTTTTGTTGCTCTTTTAGCCCCACCCAGGAAGTATGTGAAGAGACTCTGTTCATTGTACCTCCATGACAGCTCTATGTCCGTGTTGCTCCAAGAATTTAGTCACATCGCGGTAGACTTCAGGCAAATCAGTCTGCAGCCATCGCATGCAATCCTTGGGGTCTAGAGCTCGGAACTCTTGGTACATTCCAGAAACTTGTATTTTCCGTGCGAGAGTGGCGAGCGCTTGCGGCACTTCGGCCGACAGCACGTCGCCAGAACTCAGTAAAGCGCCGATTTCGTTGCATAGTTCCGGTGAAAAATCTGAAAATGATATATAACGATATATTATAAATACTAATATATCTTTATATTATAAATAGGGGATAAACTTATAGCAGTCGATTAATTCGGATTTAAGTCAGTGTCTTATTATTCGTTATAGCATATTTTGCGTACACAAGTTCCAACTTAAAAAATAAAATGAGGGGTACGGAACCCTATATATTGAGTCCAAACCGCAATAAACAGTTTTGTTTTTTGTTCATGATATGTTATAATACATTTCCAGTAACTATTAAAAATCTTTACGAAAATGTAAATTCCCTGACTCGGTGTAATGAGCTGATCACCTTGAAACAGCTGAACCAATTTGGATAAAACATGTCTAAGAACTACTGCTAGAAAACCTGCTTTTAACCGGGGCTTTAAAACCATGTTAAATATAGAGCTAATGGTTTGAGCTAAGTAACTTTAGAAATCAGTTACCTGATCGTCCCTCAAGCAGCACATTCATGGCTATAAACTGGCAAGAAGTACTGGCCATGGAAGTGAGACTGTGGTTGTAGGCCAATTTCATCATAACCTCCTCGGTGTCGTCTATAGCCTGCCATAGCCCGAAAACATCATCGACCTTCGGTGCGATGGTCAACGAGGTTGCGTCTTTTATCGCCTGCTCCATGCTTCGCTTTGATATTAGAAGCGACTGGAAATAGAGTAAAGAGCTCACTTAACTGCTGGTATTATATATCAAGTCGGACAATAGCGCCTGTAACTAGCTGTTATAAGCGACTTCGGCCGCGTAGAATTTAACATTTCCTTTGAAAGTTATAATAGCTATCTGCCAGTGAAAGTCGAAACAAACAGAATTAGCCGGAACAAACAGATAGACAGTAAAAAGCTGTTATTTTGACATTAGAGACAGACACACCCATTTTATTTATTTTTATAGTAATAGGTAACAATCATCGACGCCACCTAGACACAGGAGATCCTGCAACTAACCTTGGTGAGCAAAAGGATCTGCACGATTTTGTCGTACCACCGAGGACGGCGGCGGTGCAGCGCCGTGCTAAAAATGTCATCGTCGGCCACGTTGTGTCCGTGTATTGCCATCTCAATCATTCTCACGTTCACGTCGATAGTCTGTGGCACTTTCTCATATATCGTCTGGAAGGAAAAGACTGTTTTTTCAGACACGTTTTTCTCCATAGGGTTGCATTAAAAAACTAAACTAAAATTGATTTTAAAACTATTGTTCTTTTAATCATTTTAAAATAGAATGATATGCCGTTTTAAATGTTTGTCATTGCCATCGACAGCATCAAAAGTCACATCGCGTTACGCCCGTTACTTTGAGATTGGATGTAATTTCTCATGCGTCTGTAATTTTACTGGAACACAGGCAGCGCCAGTGCGCTGCTTGGTGGTGGATTAGCAAGTCTGGTGGCAGTACTTCTCCGGGCGAACCTGGCACAGGTTCTACTGCTCTTGCAATGGAAGAGTTCGAAAGCGTACCCGTGGTCTCCGGCAACTAAAGCGTCGTGGAGAAACACTGTTGGGTTTTTAGCCAGTAGGAGTCTGACATAACACTTTCGTTGAAATCCCAACATAAAAAAAATCTACAGGTCTTATGAGTTGCTTCTTTCACACACCATGGGACCCTCCACCCACAGATGTAAGGAGGCACGTGTAGAGACTGCGGACCTACGGGCGCTGTCAACATAGGACCCCCAAAAAACAGAGACTAGGGATTAATCAGTTCGTACGTTAAACAACTGAAGCGCGCATCTGTAATGCGTGGTCACCACGCTGGGTTTGTAGCACTGAGGAGTTTTCCCGACCATAGAGTCGATGCCTTTCGTCAACCGCTCCTTTACAATGTCGTACGACATCGGCGACATCGGATGAGGCAGTACCTGCGAATATTGAAAAAAAAAAATGTATACATTTATAATTAGATAGACAGATAAGCAGAGACGATAAGACAATAGACAGAGAGCGTGGTGGCCCAGGGGCACAGACGCCAACTTTAAATCTGAAGGTGGCTGGTTCAAACCCAGATGTGCACCAATGAGTTTTTCACTTGAAAAATTCATGTCCGCGATACCACGTTCTCCAAACGGTGAAGGAAAACATCGTGAAGATACCAGTATATCTTAGAACCTAAAAATTCGATGACAGGTGACATCTACCAATCCGGATATGGCTGCAAAATCTGTCCATAAAACCACCCGCCCCGCCTATTATTCTTACGGACAGAAATTTCCGGTAACCACCAGTTGTCTAAAACCTAAAAGTGTCGCTATTAGATGATAAATAAACATTTGTATTATAAGGTTGAATAATTTTTATTTTTACGTTTAATATGTTCAAATCTCACCTCGCCAGTGTTTCCGAATGAGAATAGTTCGTCGTCTGCCATGATGGGGCAGTCGAGTTCATGCAATAACTCCTCTTCGGTCCATCGCTCCAGAGACGTGATTGGACGGGCTTGTAGGAGGAAGATGTCATTCTAGAACAAAAATATAAATTATGTCATTTCCACTTTTAGATGACACAAGCTGTCGTGGGTTTTGCAAGATACGCTTGGATGCTCAACAGCGAATTAGCTTGCCCTTAAGCGGTCATTATACAAAATTGCAATAAAACCTAGGTTTCCTTATTTACAATCACTGAATATTTAGTTTTGGCTACAGTCTATAGAAAGATAAAAATTTATGGCGCAAAAATATGAAGGAACGCCAGTTTTTACACAATCATATTCAATGATTCTACCACACGCTATCCTTTTTTTTTTTTTTTTTTTTTTTTTAACGCGGAGAAATACGTTCCGTATACCCCGCGCCTTGGGGAGGCGTGGGGTTATGTGCGACTCTCCTCCAGCGTTGATTAATACATGCAACGCTGGAGGCCTACGCACTAAAACTCCGCGGTGTTCCTTCCGGGTGCCTTTCTGCAAGGGACACGGGAACGCTAAAGCATGACCTCCACACGCTATCCTGGGATATGGGCTTGTAATATAGGCGTTGTTTTGTATAGGCCTTTTTCTCACGCCTATACAAAACAATTTCATGACAAAATTTCATTCATTTTAAGTTATTTATACATAAAGGAATGAAAATACTTCTATATTACAGTGCCACAATCATAACTCAGCGTTTCTGAAGTTAGTTGCTATCTCTTTCTTCGTCTGCGCAATGGTGAAAGACAACAATACTTTTCGGCCGCCACCAGCTAACTTTAAGAACGCCAATTTAAGATTGTCTAACTGTACTTACCCCAGCAATAGCCCATTCAATGTCTCTGCCAGCTCCCCACAATTCTTGTTGTTTCACTCCAAGCTGCGCCAGTCTAATCACCTCTCCCTCGCTCAGACATGCCGTCTCTCTCTCGCTCGCCGGAACATCCTCTACTGCGACGCCTTCGTTCGTATTTGCGGTGATGCGTCGAGTTTTGGTACCGAGAACAGTTTTGAATACTGAGAGCTTCTTGTTGAGATTTCGTTTCACGATGAAAGTGTCGGGATCCACCGCTCCAGACACTACACTCTGAAATAAATGTATAAAATACATATACGCGTTTGGATCTCATGTTTCTTCTGCTTTTCGCGGATTTTCGTTTAAATGACCGTATTAAATGACATGTGATCAGGCTCGGCTATTGCAATATAGTGAATGTGACATTAAAATGATTAAGTATATTATTCTTAAAATATCTCGCCTAGTCCGAAGGATGGGAATTGCACTCCATCAAATTTGAAAGGAAATTGCTTAGCTTGCATTATAAGGAGGGACACTTGTCAATTGAAGAACACTATGACAAAGTATGTATAGAAATAAGTAGGGTAAAAACCATACATTTCATGCCGAGTGAGGCAGAGGAGAGTAGAGAAATTGACATACAACGCTAATCACAAATAAGTTAGGAGAAAGAAAGTGATAATGTTAATCAAGTTAATCAAAGTTTACGACATTCTACCCAGTACAAACTTAGCAGTGATGAGTAGTAATCCAAAATTGTTAGTGATGAGTTAGTATACTATACCTCGCCCAATCCAAAGTTGGCAGTAATGAGCAGCCGCGATGGGTCGCCGTGAGCCGGGTGTCGGGTGAACATGACGCCGGCCGAGCGCGGATGAACTAGCGCTTGTACCACTACGCCACCGCCGCATAAACACGGCTGGCCGTTTTGCCTGTATCAATTATTAAGTAAACTTTTTAATTCGATGTCAATGTGTCTGCTTATGGAATAATATTTCGCTGGGGTATTATTATTACTATAATTATTATATTTTTGCAGTCGGATTTTTAAGGAATGTCAAGTATGCAGAAAAACGACGACGGCGATACGCTCTCCACTTGACAAATCTACGTTCCTCTGATATAAACCACATGGTGAAAAGCGTTCTGCTGAGGTTCTGCCTAAACCTTCAGGGCAAACGACATGAATATATAAATGTGTGTATGTTAAGAAATAATATTCTTGTTTCTTTTATTCCTGTATCCTAATCTAACTGTGATGTGTTCAAAATACTCAATTCGTCAACTGGTAAGCGCTGTAAATGATCAACTTCACATCCCTTTTAATACGCCAACTTCGCTCACATACCTAGTATTGTGTCGTTCTGACTCGCTGCCGATAAATGCCGTTTAATCATTGACTTCAGTATATATTCATCTTCGCCCACAGCTATAAGAGACAGTATACAGCCCGTAATCTCTCAATTGTGACAATTAGCGCATGTGAATGCAAACATAGAGCCACAGCATTATTAAACACTTTATTTCGTTAGCATCACTCACGCAGCCTAGTGTTCTCTCGTTCTGACCCGCTAGCGATAAAGCTCAGTGTCTCAGCTGTCCTGTAAGACTCGTATTCGTACCTACGATAGTAAGCACTGGTGAACGCAAACATAGAGCCCCAGCATTTCTGAACGCCTTGTAATACGTCTGCATCGCTCACACAGCCTAGTATTGTCTCGTTCTGGCCCGCTGCCGATAACACTTCACTATCTTCGCCCACAGCTGGAAGAGAAACAAATTTAAATGGTAATCATATTCCTAAAACAGTAGTTAGCTCTATACACCCAATCGTTTGCTTTTGCCGCGCCATTCTGTTTAAGTAGCGATTAGCAAATCCAAGGTTCAAGATATTTATTGCATATTAATTTACGCATAAAAAATAATCAAAAAATTACCATTTTTGGCGATTTAAATTCAAAACAAACTCGTCTGAGTAAAAACAATTAGTTATGGCGGAATCTTTCTTATTTTACTGCATGAAGAACGATTGGTTTCGCTTTTCTTGAATTTGCCAGTTTATTAAATATTTTCACAGTGGTATTAAGAATATAATAACACGCAAAGATTATGCAAAATACCATACAACTATTTTCAGACAACTTTATTTGATTTGAAAGACCTTTTGTTTCTAGTATTAGACTTAGACTTTTCCCAATAAACACATAACGATGTCTAGATTTAAAAGATGTAATGTTTCTTTTTCGTTACATGTCATTAGAAGAAGGCTAAATTAAGTTTACCGTGACATTTATGACCCACCGGACGATCTCACAGCGAACCGCAGGGAGGGACCAAGGTTTTGCTCCGTGGCCTTTGTCCTCAAGGCAGACATGTTGGCTAGAATTTCTTCTTTAACATCACCGGTCAATTCTGTCGTAGCAAATAATTTAGACGCCCTGAAATAAATAATTTATTTGTTACTCTGCTAAGTTAGAAGTTTTGTGAAATGTCTGTGAATATTTACATTTATTTATTTTTATTGCATTCCACAATGTAACAAAAGGTGTTATAGTAATAACAACAAAATTGAGTATTAATTATTATTTATCCTGAATATATTATTTACTTACAATTCGCATTTCTGTTTGAAGTTCCTTTCTTCGTAATACTCGTTAGCCGCCTCAATTTGTAGGATAGCTGCCTTGATGGTCGGATTTTGTTCTAAGTGTTTATGCAATGCATTTACCGTCAAGCAGAATCCTGGTGGCACTCTATAACCCTAGACCGACAAAATTAAATATATATTCAATATAGTACCTATAGATACAAAATTTTGTGGGACCATTTTTTATTTTGACAGTTCTGAAATTATTGCTGTCCCTATCACTCTCTGCGAAACAGAACGAGATGGGTGTTGTTTAGTTTTGTTTTAGGTTGTTTTGGCAGAATCGGCACTATTAATTGTATTGGACTGCAGATTGGAACCCATAGATCGAGCTACTACTAGATCTGACCAGACGGCAGTGACAAGATTGGACTCCTCAATTTCATGGATAAGAGTTGCAGTAGAACTTAGGTCAAGTTTCAAAGAATACATCAGCAATGCTTGCGTAATGTAATGCGGAGTGATTGCGTTACTTTTGGGACCCGAAAATGACAGGTGACATCACCGTCTCAGACGGACTCATACTTTAGTAGGGGATGATCTGAATCGTACTTAACTGAGGCGACGTTAACCACTTAATCGTTTCTGTAACATGTGAAAAAGACCACAAAGAGCGGAAGAACAAAGGCGTTTGTCCAACAACAGGATCTAAGCAGTGGAAAATAGTGCTGAGGTCAGATAATTGTAGGCTTATAGACGTAAAACTGCTTACCTCTTCCTTCTGCACAGAAGCAAGTAAAGCCAGAGACGCCCCTTTCCCACCGACGTAATCAGAACAGGCCGCGCGGCGGTCTTCGAACGTCAGGCAATAGCCCACTTGACCCGCGTCACGCGTTGGAAGATGTTTCAGTAAAGGAGGCGGGTTGAGAATGACTGGCTCTTTTACAACTGATAAAAAGTATTATTACTAATTAATCATTAATAAACGGCGTCGTAACCAAGTTCGCAGTAATTGTACATTTAAATTGAGGTATTCTGGATACAAACATTTGTGGCATGAAGATATAGTTTATTTTCGGGGTTTGTAAGTTGTAATTGTGTGTGTGGATGCGTCACAGGGAATCTTAGTGAAGGAATATGCTGTTAAGTACTTTCGTTCTAATACTTAGCCTTTATTAACGGTTATGAGATCATTATACCGGTGATATACCTATACCAGAGCCCGGATATCCGTCAATATGGGCAGTACACGTTTAATACCGTAAAATCACTCTATGGCTGTTGATTCTTAGATTGGTGATTATTATATTTAAGTGTTTTCTTACCGGTGGGTTCATATCCGAGTTCCAATATCCCAGAGCCTGGATACCCGTCTATATCGGCAACACACGTTCGGTACAGCACTTCGTGTTGATACGGAATGCCACTAGGTAAAGTCACTTGGTCGCTGTTGATTCGCAGGATTAATTTAAGATCGCGTGCTTTACCTGAAAATTAAAATATGGCAATATAATATTTATTTATTCATCATAACAGGTTAACCCTAAGGCGATGATATATGTATGTACATTTCAACGCCCCTTCTTAGGAACATACCCTTCCAATTTCTATAATACTTATGTCAGTATGTCAGACCATCTACTATTATACTTTTGCCAGCGAGTTCATCCGCTTAACACTGGGATAAAAAAAATCGTTGAAATCGGTTCATTAAGGGCGTTACTGTGGAAGAAACATCATCGGCAAATACAAGTAACTGCTGGAGCTATGTCACTCGCAGCAAGCGCTACTCACCGGATATTTAGGATGGAATAGTGATTAGTGAAAAAGTTTAATTTAATTTATTCATATCTTTATGTGTAAATTAAATTACTTAAATAAGTATGAGTAAATGAGTAAATTATCACTTAAAAGTAGATTATACGAACGGCAAAACGAGACGAGTTGTAGCAACACAGAACTTACTGCTCACATTTATTGAGTACAGCTTGGGTATCGCAGCGGGCGTCTCACAGAAGTCAGACATTGATAGATCAGTGGATGTAACGCTGCTTACTGAGAAACCTGGCAGCCGGATAGTACCGGATATTACTCTGCGAAGGGAACAATAAAAACGCAAATGAGTACCAAGACGGACCAAAAATACACTTCTGGTACCCACCAAGACAAGCCAGAAGTGCTTTTGCGTAATATAACAATATTATAAAATCTATTCGCGCAACAAATGAGTAAATGGAAAAACTGAATGAAACCATGGGTAATGGGTATACAGCAGGAGCTATTTATGAGAAATCGCAAACGCCCAGTTTTTATTTGAAAAAATGTTGTACTGGATATTGAGAAATGATTTATTTTGCTTAAGGAACATTTTAGCGCTGTTAATCGTGAAACGACAATGGCGTTGATGAGCTTCACTTGAACGTTCAAGTTTCTATGATAGAAACCGATATTCTATGATATGATAACCGACAAGGTAAGAAGTGACTGACGCATTGGGCTTCTGCCTGATCTTAGAGAAAAAAGGCGTGAATTTATGTGTATATGTGTGTAACTTACTGAGTCAGGACGTTCCGGTACGAAAGGCATCGCAAGTGCACCACCGTTCCATCCACAGCGGCTGCAGTGATGCGGACGGATCTGCGCAACCCCCTATACCCCTGAGGATTCCAGCTTCTTTCGTTCAGCCCTCTCACTTGTAGGTAATGGCTTTTGTCTACATCACCTTCCTCGTCGTAAGACTCGAAGCGGCCCTGAAGTGAACCGAATTGTAACCAGCCTCCATCTTCCTTTTGGCCTCTGAAATCATTTAAATTATTTTTTCACGGCTCTCATGCTGTTTACAAACTAACATGACAACAAAGCACGATTACCTTGTTATTATAATATTATTTTTAATACACGAGTATTAAAAAAAATATTATAAAACATGTCAACAGAGAGAGCACTCTTTGTGTCTTCTGCCAAACCAGCAAGGACACAATTTAGGGTTGTACTGAAGCGCCAAGTCGCACTGTATTGCACCCAATTCCTTGAGACATGGAAACGGAACATGGCATATGTAATGTAATTAAAGCGGAACCCAGAAATGTCCACTATACCATTAGAAATGATTATGGTGGTATTACTTAGTCTCGGCACATGCAGCTAGATTTACTGCCACGAATGCTAAAAACATTTAGAATTTTACTGAAAATACTTACAAAATGTTCTGCCATTTGTCGTCTCTCCAGGGTTCGTACGCTAGGGCCTTGGCCGCCAGCTCGTTGCTCCAGTCGTCAGGATGGCAAACCACTCGCGTTGCCGCACACCATCTACAAATTTTAACTTGTGTTCTTTATAGAACGAACTACGCAAAACCTTCCCAGCAATTGAGCATCTCTTGAATGACGACTTTGACTCAATCGCTTTTTCTCCCTCATACATTAGTGCTCGTACTTACAATACTACAATAGGTACTCGTAATAGACGTTGGCAATACCTACATAAGGTTAAGTCTCACATGCCGAGTGGAGCCATCATCCACTCGAGTCAAGAGGCCGTTGAAAGTGATCCTCATGCGATGCTCAGGCTCCAGAACTTGAAATTTTAAGCCATTTGCGCTCCATCCATCAGGGTAGTGCTCGCGCACACCGACCGACGAGTCAGGATGTTCTGAAATTTTTTAAGAGCTATTTGTTGCAACCTTCTATTTCTTCAATTGCTCTACTATTACTGAAAGGACAGTCTTTGTATTTAGTTTACTGCTATCCGGCAGCCACGTATATGGAAAGATATGGATGGACATCGATAAAAAGGTTTCTATTTTTTTAATAAGTTTTAATGTGTTGCAGGAAATTGATCCTCTAAACTACAATGTTTTCATCTTTTTTACTCTGCACACTGCTTATTTTAATACTAATTCTATGACAAACGATTAATAAGTTTAACGAACATACTTTAATAGTCGATTGGAGGTGTTTGTTTAGGTTGAAGGCCTACTAAGATGCGCAAGTCTTTAATACAAGTACAACACAGCAGCCATGCGAAGCGGATATCAAGAATTCCTTGTTGATATTATCCCGATCGTTGAGATGGTTTTAAGAGGAATCCCGCATTAAAAACAAAGCTGTAGAGAAGAATAGGAGGAAAAAGAGTCAGACATATCTTCTGTAACCTTCTGTTTAAGATTTGGCGGGAAACGGGCCCATATTTGGAAATTGTAACGAGGGTTGAGTACAAATACTTACGCGGCAAAACATATGACGTTCCATCGGGTAGCTTCACATTAACATTAGTTTCGGCCAACAATTGCCTTCCATATAATATGCGAACGACCACAAATACCGCGGTCCCGTCTGGAGCCGTACCGCGCACACATAGAGTGTTCCATCCTTCGTTATTGTGCGCTGGTACTGGGTTGGGTGCTGTCTTCCGACGAAGTTTCTTCTTCCATTGGTAGACAGCGTATCGGGCGTACAGAAGTTTCAATGGATAATTCCATTCTACAATTAAAATTCATAACTGTAAGCTAGATTTTGACAGGTCTAAAACTACTACTGTCTTAGTCAAAGGAATCATCACCACTGTTTCTTAAATAATAAACATTTTAGAAAATATAATTTACCTATAGGTATATTTATAAGACAAATAATCTACGCCTTAATGTATCAACTTCATTGAAAAGTTGAAGATGAAGTGATGTAAATGAGTTATAATTGTTTTGATCGTTACCAAAGCAATTATAATTTATTTACGTCTTATCTCGTATGGAATGTGAGTAATTTGACCTTACGTGACCAAAACAAAGTTACTTACCGGGCAGTTTATAGTGTCCGTTCTTCGGCCGCTCCCTTCTAAATATCAACAAATAAAACACTATGGCCGTAGTGATCAGACCGGCTTGGAGTAAGACGTCTAACACATCCATAATATGTACCTCAAGTCAAAGTTCAATGACAAAATGTTCCACTAGCATGGATGGTTATTAATTACGCAATACCGTCTGTCGAGAACTGCTTTTAATGCAGTCTTATCGAACACTAATGTTAGCATGATTACTCTGAATCTTAACGATAATTAATCTATAGATAAGTGAGGAACTTATCTATCACCTGCGAACTTGAAGATAATTTTCAAGTCGCGATAATTTTAAGTAGTTTGATCAAGTTATAGTAATTATAGCTTTGTTATCAAAAAGAATCTCTACCAAGGTAAAACGGATGCCAAACTATTTTTTTTTAAAGAACAATAGGTACAAAGTCAAAATGATTTGCCGTTGAACTATGTTCTAAGAATATAACTGTTTTCTGTTTATAAGATACAAAGTTAAACAATGTCAAAATACCACTGATAATATCGCCTGAGAGAACCAAAACTGTCACAGACATTTGCGATACACTAACTAACTAATAGGTAGTTGGTGTATCGCCTTGTACAAATTAATGTCAAGGCAGACAAGGCCATGAACAGAATAATAAAAGGATTGATAGTTCAATTGGTGTAGTCTGCTTCTTGCCTATCTTCAGCGTTGTACCTAATACTGCTATAGGTACTAATTTTTATTCAAACAATTGCAAAGGTTTAATTATAACCTCCAATCAAGTATTTGGATTACTAAATCTTATTAACTAAACCTTTTAACCTTGAGGGTCCAATCGCGTGTGTAGTAAGTAACCTCAGAGTCCGTACGTGTGCCTCAGTTTGTAGAAAAGGAGTCACCTTACGTAGCAGGAGAACTCGTGAAAAGATCGGCCGCAGAAGTACTGCCATCATACCTGGTAATCCACCACCAAGCAGTAGTGTATTTGCATTGCTGTTCCGGTGAGTATGGATGCATAATATCTCCGTCTCAAAGCGACGGGCGCAAAGATACATAAACTGCAGTAAGATAGGACCCGAGTCGTAGTTTTGTTAATAGGCGGAGACAACCACTTAACAAGAGGTTGATAGTATTGACTGGCCTCATAGCTGAGTTGGTAGTAGCTCTGCCTTCTACGCTATAGGTCATGGGTTCGATTATTTGTGTGACAAACATATATGTTTGTTCTGTGCCTGGGTGTTAATAAGTATTCTATTAGTTATCTGATTCTCATAGTATAAGCTATGCTTAGTTTGGGGCTAGATGGCGGTGTGTGAAATGTCCACGAATATTTATTTATTATAGTTCCATCCCTTTACACATATACATAGTCCAGCTTGCAATGAATACATTGCACAATTATTTTTACTGTGTACTGTACAATGTACACACACAGTACAATGTACTGTGTACTGTGTGTGTGTACAATGGTGAAATAATATCGACGTCAGACACTTTTTGTGAAACTTACTATATTCAGTAGTTAATTAATATCAAAATACCTTCAAAATCATATTTTAAGATTTGAATGTTATGGTCTTTATTATTAAGGTAATAACAAAAAAAAATAGATTTTTTGAAAACATGTTTATTTCGTAACATTTTATATCACCAAATATACAAACAACTGCTGGAATTTACATACGACAGAATAACACCGTTAATATATACAAGACCATTTGCATGCAGTACCTTTTATTTAAATCAATGATTTGCGTGTTCCTATAGCATAATTATCATTTCAATTTAATTAATTTTGAATAATGTCATATATTACAGTAAAGTCCAAGTCATTTATATATTTTTTCCCATCCAAGTTCTTAAGTTCACATATATCTACTTAAATCCGTAAGTTGATTATGAGTAACGAAAGATGATTAGAAAAATACTGCATTTTGGTATAATCAGATGCATGATTGGTTAATCGAATAAACCGACTTCAATACCTTCATCCCCTATTTTTTACCCCTATAAAATTTCCTCACGAAGCTACACAGTATCTAATAAAAAAAACATACAAATCGGTCGACAATTAGCGAAAATTTCGCAAAAAAAAAACAGACGACTTCATATATGATACGTATTATAGGAGTTTGTGCGTTGCGCGCTCAAAAAGCACAATGTGTAGATTGCATTTTGTTTTAGTTAATAGCAATATTAGCGCCAATTCTATTGATACCAGAAAAAAGTTTGAAATCATCCATCTCATTCTATTAGATTGTAATAGAACGGCATATATTTAGGGGTGTCATAGTAAAATAAAAAATTAAAGCATTTGTGTATAATTGTTAATTAATTTTGATGCCAAAAAATTGACATCATACAGACAGCACAGCCCCATTGCTGGAGATTCTAGAAGTATAACTCTGACAAGCTTAGCTTCATAACATTAAAACCTACGTTTTCATTATAGGATTTTTTAAGGTTAGTTTTTCATTTCTTATTTAAATCATAACTATCTTGTCACTAACATTAAATTCAACAATGTTTTGTATACAATTCGTTTATTTCGTTTTATACATGTAGACAAATTTTCAAAATCAATGTTATAGTTCATTTGAAAATGTATTTCAATAGTGTGTACTACTTATAAATGCAATAGGTTTAGTTAATTAAATCCTAGTACATATTTAAATTGCATCACGAGCACCTAATAATTGCAATTGAAGCCTCAGTCAAGCTATATTTTATAAGGTTTTATGAATAAATGCAAACATAAATTACTTGCAGGCAAGATTTTTTTAAACATACTTCAACAAAGCCAAGTCGTAAATAACTTATTTCCATTAAACTTTAATGAAAACAAATAAAAACTATTTTCAAAACACAATTCATGATTAAGTTATTGTTTGTAAATAAAATAATGTAAAATTGATGTACCCTTTTTACGTTATTAATAAATAATCATAATACTTGAAATATTACTTTTATTTGGAAAATTTTAAACACTGACCTGAGATCCTATTCTGGGGCCGATGTGATATTTTAAATTTAAGCCAACTCAGAAAACAAGTTATATTTATTATACCATTCGAGATCGACTCTAAGATAGGGTCCCAGTTAATTAATTAAATCAAGGAGGTCGAAAAATTACAAGCCGACAAGAAAATATTATCGAAAATAATTGCGTAAAAAAAGTGAGGAATGCTGAAAATTTCCAAATTACATTTAAACATATACGGGTTTATTACAAAACGTGGACTAACTTTATACTAGGTTTAAACCACCAATATTACATGGGTATTGTGGGCTTAAACCTAAAATTAGTGTACGTTTTGTAATAAGACCGTTACGATGTATAAATTAGTATAAGCTCCTGTGTTCTCAATAAATAGGTCTTGAGAGTTTTTTTTTTAATCGGCCGTTTAAATTTTTATTATTTTGATATAACCCGTGTCACTTCCACAATTAAGACAGATCTAACGACACTCAAGCTAAAACCCATTAAACCGTTTAAGTTACCTAGCGTGCCAAACAGACTTCTAACGAAGTCGGGAAAAGAGGATTTATAAAAAAAAAGAGGAGAATTTTTGTTTAATTTATAAAATTAGCCAAAATTATAAACGGTAGCCACTTACCATCAGGTGGGCCGTTAGATTGTGTGTCTCATCATACACATAAAAAAAAAAAAAAAAAAAAAAAAATTACTATTTTTAGAGTAACAGTCAGTGTTTACAATTTTCCGGTGAAATCCGCTGTTTCTGTGATGTAACCGTATTATTACTTCTTTATTTATATAAATTTTGTTGCTACACAACTATCCACTACAATAATTTATTTAAAACAATTGAAGCTAACACACACTTAATTATAATAATCACATTACAAAAATAATTTCATATATCTCATAACAACAATAAAAGTGTATTTGTAGGACCCGAAATACTGGTCAATTCGAAAAATTTGCAGACAGCTTATCACAAGCGCCGATTGGTTGAAATTTAATTCTCCCCGTAAGCTGACTGGATGATTTGTCGATTGATTTCACTATAGCCTTTCAGGTACCGGGTATGTGTAAGAAGACAATTAATTCTCCCAAATACAAAAGTAAATGGGATCAGAGAAATGTGGTATGTTGAGACAAATGTGAATTTCCCTAGCGATTTTGATTTTCCCTATAGTGTTCAGCTGTCAACCAAGCTAGGAATACACATAACATGGCGATATTTTAGATTCTCACAAGTAAGATGTAAAGGATTATCAATAAATAAATTAAAAATGAATTTTAAACTAATCTTAGATTCGCTGTACTTTTCGCTTTTTTTTTCTGACAAGCAGTGAAGCCAATCTCAAATTTAAACATCAATTCATAAATTAAACTTGCTTGAACATTACTAATAACTGTGGAATCTATTCATAACTTACAATGAGCTTGCGTTTGTCAAAAATTTTGTATAGCTAATCAGTCTGTTTTCGTATTAGTCATATCAATTCATTTTCATAGGGTTTTGGTTTATAATTTTAGCCTCAGGGTCGAGAGGAAATACGAAAGAGCTAAAGCAAATATCAACCATATCTATGGTGATAGAAGCGGGATTTAAGTCGACAGTCCATTGCAGTGTTGATTGAATTCGTAAACCACACAGATATATATTTACAATCTGAAATTAAGTTTGTAGGATCATTCAATAAATAAATATTACCTTCGCTTGGTATTTTGTTAAATATTGCGTATTTAATGGGGCTCTCACACAAAAATGTGATTTTTAGTATTTAGTTCCATATGAAGAAACTAGATGGCGCCACTTGTACTTTATTATTATAGATAATGTTATGGAACCCTTCGTGCGCGAGTCCGACTCGCTCTTGGCCGGTTTTCATTAAGCGTGGCAATGGACCGACAGCTTAATAATCCCACAGTAAGCGTATCTAGAGTTACATAGTCCTCATTGCGTATTTTTTTTTTAATTTAGAGTACCTTTATGTGTCTTTGTTTGGGTCATTCATCCTTCTGCTTCACTGGCTCCAGCTCCTCAGGGTTCTCGTCCATACTACCCGCTGTATCTGTGCGAGTCTTATCCACTGGATATAACCTAAAAATCACACGGAAGTTGGTAAATGGCATGCCAACGTTAGTTGCATATTTTAAAATGGTGACTGTAACTCCCACATCCACTTATTTTAAATTGGGTTTGGATAAAATAAAAATTATTAATTATTATACATTTATATTACATTCAGAGTTTGCCATCTGGAGCGTGTTTATTGACTTCCTTTAAGGAGTTGGGCTGGATGGGGTAGGGGTTAGCTAATGGGGGACAATGCACAATACACCCCAATGCTGGACGTCAGTACAGGCCTCACTCCCATCAAGAATAAGAATACTCACCATCTCTGATACAGATACACTAGGAAGACAAGGTCGTCCCGGAAGCAAGCCACACGATGGGCCGTTGGCATCGTTATGATAAACGCGAACACATCGTCTATGAACGTGTTGAACGCCTTGTACATGAACGCACGCCAGGGCAACGCGGCCACCGAACGCAGGCGATAGTTCACAAACAGCTGCGGTAGCATGAAGAGGAAACCGAACGCGTACACCCCGTTTACAATGCTGTGGAGGGCCCAGGAGTACCAGCTGAAAGAAATAATGTATCATTTGAGAACGAATATAACTATCAAATCGGTCGATAATACTTTTTTGTGCCATTTTAATGGGTTTTTAAGAGTTCAATGGAAATCAGATATTATCCTTGAAATCATACGGAACGTACGGTAAAAGGTTTAAGTGCGTAGACGTGTTGTTGTCGGATCAACTGTCAAGCGTTCTCTATATACTCAAATCTAAAACCTATTATGTGCGTTACAAATAATAAACAAACATTTGTCACACGGGTTTGTCCTGGGTGGGAATCGAACACACAACATACATCGCAGAAGGCAGAGATATTACCAACTGAGCTGTTAGGGCTAGCAGTTTGTCAAAAATTCTTTTCGGCTAGATTTATAGAAATTCGCTGAACTGTTGTATATTTATACAACAGCGAATTTCTATAAACTGTAAAATTACAGTCTTATCAGCGTAGCCCGCATAGATATTGGGTAATTACCCGGCCTTCACTGATATATGCATATTTTATACTAAAATTTTAATGAGCTTAGGCAAGTGTAAATTAACATAATTTATTTTGTGTCATACACTTAATTTCATAAAAGCATTAGCACAAATAATAATACTACATACTGTGAGCCTAGTGGCCCAGGGGCACACACGCCGACTTTCAATACCACGTTCTCGAAACGGTGACGGAAAACATAGAGAGGAAACCAGCATATCGAGGGTTAAAAAATCGCATATTAAGGCGCCGCATAAATCTTTAAATAAAATAAAAAATAAAATAAACGTTTACACACTCATACCTCTGCACTAGGATTCCCTGTGTTGCAGATGGCATGGACAAACACAGAAACACAAAACCCAAGGAGAACAAACTTCATGCTCACCATGCCCTGGCCGGGAATCGAACCCAACTAAGCCATGGAGCCGTTTTTTTTTGTTCTGTTCGTGTAATCACGCCTTTGGGGAAAAAGGCGTGATTACACGAACAGTGTACGAGGAGTGGGTACTCGGCACTGACCTCTTATGCGGCTCGTAGACAAGCGAATAAATAGCTCCAACGACACACAGCGGGTAAAGAAGCATAGAAAGATATCGCATCGCTTCCGCGTCCGCTTTCGCAGTGGAGCGCTCGCCCGCGTCGGCGCTCGTATCGCGCCACACTTTCACCTTCCAACCGGCGAACGAGACCCGCAAGTGAAGGACTTTCTTTACTTTCCATAACTGAAATTAAACAATGTATGTAACAACCGAGAGGCTGCTTGCGAACGACAACCGCAAGTGAAGGGTCTTCTTTACTTTCCATAACCGAAATTAAACAATGTATGTAACAACCGATAAGCTGCTTGCGAACGACAACCGCAAGTGAAGGGTCTTCTTTACTTTCCATAACCGAAATTAAACAATGTATGTAACAACCGAGAGGCTGCTTGCGAATGAGACCCGCAAGTGAAGGGCTTTCTTTACTTTCCATAACTAAAATAAAACAATGTAAGTAATTAAGTAACTAAAATTTACAAAATATAATTAACAAACCTCTTATACTCTCATACTCCAAACAAAAACAGTAAAAGTGCTAAAAGTGATTCTCATAATCGTCATAATCGCACCACCTAAATTTAAATTTATTATATAAATTTATTCATAAAACCTTTCAATGAAACTACCCGACTACCTATTACGGCTACCACAACACATGCCTTTAAAGATAAGACTGATTTTGTAGGCATAGTAACAGAATTTCTTAACCATACGAATATAGAACCCTAATTATGTTAACGAATTAAAATAATCTAATAGTAATAGGCTGCAAGGGCCTACCTCAATAACAGCACTGATCCCAGCCGGTATCAGCACTAACATAGACGTCTGCTCATCCACGAGATAGAAAAAGATCACAAACTGTGAGAACGCGCGCCAGAACACGGTCCGCGCGGAGAGCCCCGCCAGGGAGCGCTTTCTCCGCCAAAAGGCCACGTCGTTCTTGAACGCAAGGAAGTCAAACAGCAGCTGCGAAACAAAACGACATACCTGTATCACGCTTGATCTAATTTAAATAAAAACAACAGACGGCTCCGTGGCTTAGTTGGTAGTAGCCCTGCCTTCGAAGCGAGGGGTCACGGGTTCGATTCCCGGGGCACACTTTGTGTGGTGAGCATGAAGTTTGTTCTCGGGTCTTGGGTGTTTGTCTTGTGTTTCTGTGTTTGTCCATGCCATCTGCGACACAGGGAATCCTAGTGCAGAGGTATGAGTGTGTAAACGTTTATTATTTATTATTATTAGTTTATTAATTTAAGTTCAATACTTTCAATATTCAAAGTTCAATAAGAATATATATATATTTATTTTTTATGTCAAGATGTGACGGAACGAGCTGAAGGACCACCTGGTAAGTGGTTACCTCCGCCCATAATAATACGACTTAGGTTCTCCCCGACCGAAGCATGAGAAGACTCAAATCGCACCCCGTTGCGCCCGTCACCAGAGACGGGAATCTTACGTCTCAAGCGCATGTGATTTCACCGTGTGCTGAACCGAAACACAGCAATGCGAATGCACCGCTGCTTGACGGCAGGTTACCAGGTGTGGTGGCAGTACTAACCCGGGTGAACCTTGCAGAAGTTCTGTTCTGGAAGGGTATGGGTGCCGGTGAAATCACATGCGCATGAGACATATCATCCTCATCTCAGGTGATGGACGTAGCAGGATGAATGTGACTCAGTGTAATATTTAATCTTATACTAAGTCGCATTACCGTTGTCATGGGCGAGGGTCGCTGTTTATCAGCTGCTCGTTTTTCCTAAGCTACAAAAAGTATATTATCAGTATGCCATTACACAATCATTTAGCCTCACCATGTACACTGGCCTCACAGCTCAGTTGGTAGTCCTTTGCCTCCTGCACTGTAGGTCGTAAGTTCGATTTCCATGGTGGGAACAAGCATTTGTGTAATGAACATAGATGTTAGCTCTGTGCCTAGATATAAATTTGTATTACTACAAAATAATAATTAAAATGTTTTTTGTATTATTTATTACAATAAAAGTCCCATACAAGTATTCTATCAATTGTCTAGTTTCAATAGTATAACCTATGCTTACTTAAAGGCTAGATGGCGCTGTGTGAGATATCAGCGAACTTTTATTATTATTATTATTACTTCAGTAGAAATTTCTATAAGAAGACTGTACTTACATGACAACTGGCAATCAACACAGTCGCCGACAATAAATACAAATTAGTGTCGGCAAATATTCCTTTCACATCATCCACATCCTTGTCACTGAACCCCAGACTATGAAGCTGTTCTAATGCAAGTCTAACATGCATCGCAAGTCGCATAGACCCGTAGGATGCAGGCGATACATTCAAAGTTATGTTGACAGTTGCTGAGCTGCTGTTTAACAGCTGCAATTGTGACATTCTAGATTTAAGAACATTGTGCTGGATAATCGGCAGGAATTTGCCACTTCTGATCCTGCAACAAGTTAATTAATAAATAATATTGAAACAATACCCCTGCATAAAAAAACAGAAACCCAAGACTAAAAGGCTTTATCAAAAAAGTTCGCTAATGCTGGGAATCAATCCTAGGACCCCTCACTTTAAAGGGATACTACCAATTAAACATTAGTTCTTCAACTTGACAAAAATAAAGTGCAAAACCATTCACATAGGGTAATTGTGCTACAAGTCAAATATACTTAAATAATTATAGGTTTGTAATTGGTTAGGTTAGGTTAGGTTAACTGATTTATTATGTACCGTACCAGCCTCTAATGTTCCCACTGCAGGGACACCGGCCTACTCTCGATATTTGAGAGTGAATGGGCTCTGATCTACCACGGGAGCTCAATCCGGATTGGTAGATGTCACATGTCATCGAATTTTTGGTTCTAAGACATGCCGGTTTCCTCACGATGTTTTCCGTCACCGTTTCGAGAACGTGGTATTGCGCACATAAATTTTTCAAGTGAAAAAACCCATTTGTGCACGTGTGGATTTGAACCAGCGACCTTCAGATTGAAAGTCGGCGTCTGTGCCCCTGGACCACCACGCTCGCACCACGATTTATTATGTAATAATTATTAATACCCAGTATCTGTCAGTCTGGGTATGAAGGATAATCATACCAATAGTAAAACTAATCCTGTCAAACCATAGTTTATTTATTTTGCAAGAATGTAGAGACATTTAGATGTTATTAAGTATGTACATAACAGAGAGATTGAAAACATTCTGGTTCACAGGTTAGCAAAAATTGATGAATTTTGGCATCATTATATCAGCATTTAGAATGTTGCCAATAGTGACATTTACGGTGTTGTCATAAATAATTTATTTTTTACCTCATATGGGGATAAAATTCGCCGGGAATTTTATTTGCAGGAAGGTTGAGATCATCGGTCAGTATGGAAATGGGTGCCAAAGTGGTTATATGGGAAAATGGGAGAAAATTCTTATTTTGATTTTTCTTGACACCAGTCTGAAAAAAATAAGAAACAGATTACATGATTTCTGTAAATAATACCAAGTAAATTAATCATGATCAATTTGGTTATACCCAAAATAATTATTTGAGACCAAGAAGTAAAGTGCATTGCATTATGTAAACCAATTTATTTGCCTACTTCAGCTAGGTCAACAAAATCTAATATAATACATTTAAAGACAAAATTGATTTCTAAATTGAAATTCTATGATTGATCATTGAAGCTCATAAAATGACACAGAATGTAGTTGGGTCCATATTTGTTTTCTTTCTCAAGTACATAAATAATACACTCAAAAATTATTGACTTTAAGATTTTAGGCCAAAAGTACTTTGCCCAGTGACTTGCTACACAAGTTGCATTATCATGGTATGCATTACTATTGAGGTAATCTGTGAAGATTAATATACCAACAGGTGTTGAGGCACTGTTTTTATTTTATTTTATTTATTTCTTAGGGCTAACAAACAGTTATACATTAAAAGTAAATAACAGTCAGAAATCAAGTAATAATTAATGTACAACCAACACAAATTACAACTTACAACTTACTTGTTTGCAGTTACTTTTCAATATCACAACATGTTATGACTGTTGAGCATGATAGGGTGTAATGATTAGCAGAAATTGTGTTTACTTAGTATAATAAAATATAGGTGTAGACTTTGCCAGTTACCAGTAAGCCTTGGACTTACCACAAATAAAGTTTAAAAAGTCATCTTACATTTTGCTGAAGCAGGTTGAAAGTTTCAGCCTTTGGCTCTGTGTATGTCACCAAAGGAAGAGTATGTATAGCTTCAGTGCGGTAAATTTCGTCAAAATCTTTATAAAGTCGTGAATCATCCAACAGCACCGCGTGCATGTATAATGTGCCGTTATTTCTGGTTTTCCGAGGCACTTTCAGAGCGATATCACTGCACATGAAAGTTATAGTATAGTAGTTAGTTTTCCTAGACATGAAATTAAATTTTACACACATAAATTAGGAATCGGACTAAGTCTTCGAATCAAAATAAAAAGTATAGTACTCACAACGATGCAGGATTTCGATAGTCAAATTTCATAGAAGTATGTATTTTAGTGACGGCATTTGATGATAAGCCATCGTAGTAAGGTTGATGTGTTATTGAAGTAAAGACGACAAGGTGCTGGATTGGATTGGAAGACAAATAGGACGTGTAACATCTCTCGCCACGACTGCACACGGGTGGTATGAATATTTCAGCCAAAGTCCATATTGTGTTGATAATATACACACCAAAAATGAGAGAAAGAATTAAACTAACCGATATATATTTCATTGCTAAAGAAAAACAAAACACACTATTTATTTTTCAAAATTATCAAAAACTCATATGTGCGTGCGTGAAGTGGAGAAATCAACAACAAATGACAATGAAATGACTGTCACTGTCAAAGGAGATAATGAAACTGAAACTGACAGTCAATTTGTTTAAACTTACATTTCACACAGTGCCTTTTTATCGCTCTTTGTTTTCACATAATGAATGAACGCGCAGAAGGTAATTGCGATGCCAATATTTTGCATTAAGCGATATCCTCGACATAAATAAACAATAATAATTCTCTCAACAACGTCATACATATAAATAAACGATAATAATAGATACGTTTCGTTCAGTTTTATTCGTATAACTCCATAAAACCAGCACCATATCAGGATCGCCTCGATTCCTTTAGACATAGAGTCTATCCAATAGACGAAAAGCGCAGGAAATGATGTTATTTTATAAACGTCATGTTTCAATTGGAATTCCCTCACGCTTGCAAATCTATAAAACAAACTTAGATAATTTTTATGTTGTACCTAGACTATGTAGACTAATATAGAATTATTACGTTTGATATATTTCTGGATTTTAATACTTTTCTAGTTAGTATGTACACGTTTATATCTATATATTACTATTTTTAATGTTTATAGTAGGGTTTATGTATTCAATAATTTATGCATGCTGTATCACGTATGTGTAAAATGAAATTACATGTTACTTATAGTCCTTAACCTAGCTTTTAAGTACGTATTAATGGACTAATCAGAAAGCATATCCTTTCAAATAAAAAAAGAAAATTCGTAATCGGTTTTATAATTGACTGAGTCGTGAAGTATATTTTATTTCTATGCTTTAATGATCTTTACATTAAAAAAATACAAAAAAAGCTTTTTGATACATATGTGTTGGCGTTTGGAAAATCGTTCTACATTTTTTGTTCGTTAGCATTTGACTGTCATTTTCAAAATAATTTGATAATCCATCTCGCCCGACCAGGTCAGATGATGCGATGGAGATGGTCAAAATTGGAAATTCACTGCCAAGCGTCCGGTGCTTCAGCATTTTCACCAGTATGTAATGGGATACGACGCTGCACTGTAACGCTGTGATGCTAGCTGTGCAAAACGAACTTTTTTTTATTCCGACCGCATAAATCACGAATAATTCGTATTTTTTTAAGGTATCGAGGTCATTTTGACTGTCCACACTTGATAATAATCGTGGGTTTGATTCTAATCCAGGACAAGTACTTGTCTGACGATATATTTGTTTGTTTTGCGGCTTGGTGTTAAAATAAATTATATGTAAGTATATACAAAAAAAGTACTACGTAAGGTACGATGAATACATGTACAAAATAAATAATCTTTGAAAATTATTTGAATCATCCATTATTGGGAGAAAAATGGATGTTTCTCTCAAAGTATATGTTTCACCCATTTTGCTCACGTCGCCTTAAATTTCCTACCAAAATGCTCGGGGTATTATTTTGATTTTTTTATGGCAACATTAGCACCTCAATGGACGACAGCACTGGGGCGTAATAAATCGTTGTTTCCTTGGGAATATTATTGATGTATTGTGGAGTTTTGGATTCCCAAAGGTAATTTTCATCAAAGTACGAGACGATTTATTTTCGAGTCTGTATATGTAATGTGATTTGTGTAGGTCTTCATAGGTCTTATGATATGTGGCAGTGTTTTGACAGTTGACATTGTACCTTCTGATATTTTGTTTATATTTCAGTTCAGCATGGATATTGTTTGGTATCGAATAATCTAATTTTCAAAGAGTTGGGTCAAAAATGAGTGCACAAATTCAGAACATGTGTCGAATACTCAGTGGCAATGGATGCTAAAGATTTAAGGACCGAAACTGTTCCCAGCGAACGTAACGATGGCAGTAAGTACTCTCAGAGCGGGGTCGCGTTACAGTGTAACAGGAATAAATCGTATCAAGATATCGGATCTAATCCATTTTCAAAAACGGAACCCACCGTGCGACCCTGTGCCGTCATCGGCCCAGGTGTGCCGCCTCCTGCTCCTAGTGATTCATTTCTCAAGAAAGGCCCATATGAGCTGTGGCCATATCCAGATAACACATATCCTCGCCCACCAGAATATCCTCACAAACTGCAGAATAATATAAACCCAATAAGAAACATATCACCGAGACAAACATTCCAAGAGAACATGCAGCGCATCCTGGTGCCTCCCACATACAGTGCAGTCAAACATATTGATGAATCCAGCACCACTCATGTCCAAGACCAAAGTGCTGTACTTGCGAAACATGCTAAACAAACTATACCTTCCGAAGCTAAGTATTGTGATGTGCCTTATGCTGTGAACTTATTGACTAATGAACATAAAACAATTAGAGAATCAGAAATGTGTGTACCTAGTGTTAACTCTCCTCTGACACTAACTTCACCAAATGGATGGCCACCAAGTAGTAATATGCATCCTATGCGGACATATGGTGCTCATGACATTTATCAGTATCCTCAGTACCCTAGTTGTGCTGGCCCCCGACCACCAGTCATGCCCATGGGGAGACCACATAGGACATTCCAAGAAGAAGCTGGCTACATTTATCCAGATTCCTACTATCAAGATGCAAGATACAAGCCCTATCCACCCATGAAGGAGAGGTATCCACAGTCAAGGTATGAATATATTGGTAATTACTCAAATCCGTTTCACCCACCGCCTTTTGCTCCAAATAAATATGACATTCCAAACACAAGAACCCCTCATCCATATTCAGGGTATCCTCACTTGAAGTATGTGGATAACAGAGTACCTGATTCAAACATGGAAGGATACCAATTGTCTAACCAGCAAACTGTCAATCATAATATGCAATTCCGCAACCAAGTAATCCATCCAACCTATGCACCAACACTAGGTAACACACAGAATAAGGTTCTCTGTTATACACCAAACATTTCAGGAAAACCAGCATCTAAATCTTTTGATAATAAAACTTATGTTGACTATGAAAATGCTAAAGGGAAATATCCTGTGACTGATAACTATTTTGTTAATGAAGTAGCTAGGGTTCACCAAGCCAAAAACACAGCTTTGCCAAATTATGCATCGCCGAGTTTACATGCAGTCCCAATGCCCCAATACCACAGAAAGGATTTGCCTATGAAATCCTATGAATATATGGCTCATTATAGACATTTTGAACAACCAATAGGCTTCAATCCTTTAGGTCATCATCCACCTCAGTTTTCTCCTAATACATTGGCTATATCTCCAACTGATTCTAACACTAGTAATGATACCACTCATGGGACTTCTCATGAAGATTGTGGTTATGTTAGTCAATCTTCAACTACTAGTGTGAGAAGTATAGATTCGGCAAACAGATTATCTAATGACTTCTATAGAAGATATGACTATAGGTATCGACCAACTATCGGAAATTCGCCCATGTTCACTAAAGCTGAAGCTAAGACTAAAGAAAACAAAAATATTGATGTACGACAATTTCTATCCATGTGGAGTGAAGATCAAGATAATTCTGCAAATACAAAAGAAATAACTACTCCAAATATTACAAGTGATCCAAACATTTACACTAAGTGTAATGAAATTGCAGCAAAAAGTCAAGACCAATTATATGTACTTGGCCTTGTAAATGTCCCTACTGAAGAACTTGCGAAATATGAACATATTCAAAAAATATCTAAACTCCCAGATAATATAAAAGGTTATAATAGCATTGAACTCTTGAATCAGTTTGAAGAAGTAATTGAGTCTTCAAACTTAAACAGTGTTAGAGCATCTACCAAAGAATATAACAATGCAATCAAAGATCGAAAAAACATTCTGAAGCCGGTAGTGGAAGTATTGCCAAGGCCAATTTCGCCACTCGATGTAGAAGCTAAAATAAGTCAATCAGTAATCCATAAAGATGTAGGTTGTAACTTTGAAATAAAACCATGTAGTCCAAAAATGATGAGTGCTGAAATAGCAGCACCTGTCCAATATCTAGGTGAAAGAGTCATTGAAAAAGTATCAAATCCTCTTTCTAATAAACCTAAATCCCCACTATCAGTAAGGGTTGATGTAGCTAATACACAATCGTTACAAAGACAAGAAAGTACACACTCCATTTACGAAAGTCCTAGCTGTAAGATGGTTGGCAGTCCATTTACTACCAATAACATTGAATCTGCTAAAACGGATTATAGTCTACAAGATTTAGAAACTAGTTCTGGAGTATGTTTAGCCTCCCTTCCTAGACTAGATAACGAAATTGAACTGAATTTCCCAGAAGTTAACCAACAATTTATAAATGCCAATAAAGTAGACCATGGCCTGATACTTGAGCAGACTCACGAGGTGGACAATAATAATTTAGAGTCAGAAGTGTTCAAAAATGAAACTAAAGAGATTTCACAAAAAAAATCCACACTTTCAAAAGATGTTGTTACAAGGCTAAGCAAATACCGAAAAACAAAGACTACTACATTGGAGAATTCAGAAGATGAATCAATAATCACTGCGGTTAGAACAGATAGCGTCATTATAGAAAACCCTGAAAACGTAAGGAAAACTGAAGATAATAGTTCTTTTAACAGAATTATGAAAGATGGCCAGGAATCTAAACCAATAAATTTGACATCACAGTGTAAATCAAATTTAGATATCCATCATGTCGATCCGCACAGTGATGTTGAATGCGCTCTAGATTTTAGCTTGAGTAAACCTGAAAATGGATTGCCTATAATCAATAATAATTATGACGAAATAACGGTTATTACCCAAGAAAACTCTGCACACGATAATAACGGGCCGATTGTCGAATGTTACCTAAATGATGATAATGATCGTGCGTTAATAGATACTAAAAAAACATTTTCTCCAGGGTCACTATTATGTGAAACCAACACGAAAAGTATTATTGTAAGAAATGAGTGTGATAGGAAAGTCAAAGAGGACTCCACCTTTTCAAATGCTAAACCAATAAATCTACTTCATAGTCCTAAAAAGTCCGACAACAATACATTAAATGAACATGTATCACTGTTCTTAAGTGATAACGCTGATCGAACTGATATTGAAATTAAAATGAATACAGACAAAATTAATTTGGAACAGAAATATAGTTCGGCAAAAGTTATTGTGGAGCCTAAACATAAAATCGATACGAGGAACGAACCATCTCATCATTTAATTAATGATATCGTAAACGAACTGCGACATGATGATATTGACCAGGACAAAGAATTGCAAACTAATGATTCGCAGATACATATAAATTCAACTCCTGATATTACAGCACAAAATAATATGTCATCTGATCTGTTCAAAAACACTGATACTGACCAGATGAAATCTGTAGAACTTGCTCAAAATTTTGATACAAATATGATATCAGAAAGTGATTACGATATAGAAAACGAACATGGACAGTTAAAAGTTAATTCTGGTGTTGAAGTAGAAACTGAGTCGGTCTCCAAAATTAAAAAAAATATTAAGTTAAAAGATAACACTTCATTGACTTTTGGCCAAACTAATAAATGTAAAAACAGTGAACTTATATTCGAAAATGAACTTGTTGTTGATAAAAAAATATGCAAAGATACAGGAGGCTTAACCAACGATTTACTTCTTCAAGAAGAAAAAAAAACTATTGAAGTTCATAAATCTATTGACTTACCTGTGTTGACCGACAATGTCATTCGAAAAACAGAGACGATAACAACTGCGGACAGTGAAAGTATAAAAAGTGGTGAAATATTAAATAATGACATTCTAAATAAATCTATTGTGTCAGCCAACTGTATCATTCAAATATCAGATACAATAACAATTGAGGAGAATAAAAGCGAGTTACGTTACCAAATTTCTGAATGCAATGCAGTTTTAGAAACTAACAAAGCTTCAAGCCCAAATTGTCATAACCCATTGGAGGATGAAAATTGTACCAAAAATGACGATGAGCCTGAAATTAAGTCAGTTGTTGATTCAGTTACAGCTAATTTATTTAAAGTTCAAAATGGTTATGCCACAAATAATGAATCTGAGGTGAAGTCAGTGGATGATAGAGTTACAGCTAATTTAGTTGAAGTATCTACCGATCAAAATGATAAGCCTGCAATTAAATCAGTTTTTGATACCGCCACAACTAATTTAGTTAATGTTGTAAATAGTTCCACCACAACTGATGAATCTAAGATGAAGTCAGTGGCTGACACAGATATATCTAATTTAGTTGAAGTATCTGCTGACCAAGATGATGAGCCTGATATTAAGTCAGTTGTTGATACAGTTACAGCCAATTTAGTGGAAGTTGGAAATGGTTCCATCACAAATGATGAATCCGAGATGAAGTCTGTTGTTGATAGAGTTACAGTGAAATTAATTGAAGTATCAGCCGACCAAAAATATTTGACTAAAAGTGACGAAAAAGATGCGTATACGACTTGTACCGATTCTGATACGGCTGAAGTATATATAGGATCAAACACTGATATTACAAGTCCAAGTATGTTAATAAGCTCTGATATCCTACTAGAAAGAACTCAAAGCATTGACTCTGGGTACCACTCTAACAAGAGTTCATCTGTGGCACCAGAAAATTGTGAAGACGTTAATATTCCTGCAAAGGTAAATTATGATATCTTAGATCAATTGAAACCGGAAAAGACAGTTTCAAATGATAGTGTTAATAGAGACGCTAATGATATAAAACCTCAAAATAAGGGTTCAATGCTTACTATGGATATCTTGAAAAGATCCCATTTATGTATTGATATTGAAAAATTACCTGCAACTGAGCAAACTACAAATACTAGTAACGATTATGAAATTGTGAAACCTCTATTTGAAAAGACTCTTGAAGTGAAACAAGACAATACTGATGTGTGCAATGTCAATATTGCCTCAGTAATACTAAATAAAGACAGGTTCAATTATGGAAGTGAAATGAATGGTTCTGATGATAATCAAATAAATTGTGAAGACAGTTATGACGAAGCTCGCTTTGGAAAATATCATGAAAACTCTGAGCTTCTAAAAACTGATGATATTTATTCCCTAAGTTTGAAGCAACACCATGAAACCACAGAAGACCTTCGTGTAAAACGGTTATACCACAGTGGAAAAAGACTATATTCACCATGGATTCAAAAGTTATGCATATATACAGAAGGAAAATTTTCAGAAACAGAAACTGGCTTTGATATTTTTGGCACAAAATTTCGAAGTAATGATAGCAAAATTAAAGAAAGGATTTCAAAAGAAGCTTATAGTTATTCTGATAAACACGTTACTATGAGTGAAAATAAATTTGCCATAAGGCCAATAAGTGATGTAGAGTGTGGCATAATACTTTCTGAAACAAAGACTAAAACTTGTATGAGTGGTGAATCGAGTTTGCATTCCAGTATTGATGCCTGTCATAGCTCAGATCCTGATGTAGTAGATAACATTAGTAAAAATAATGTCTGTTATCCAATCGATCAAGGAACAATACCGGACATTGAAAGTTCCTGTATTGTAGACGAAGAATGTGATGTTCAAAATGCAATTGATACGGAAGAAATTTCTTTCCGATATTCCAATAATTCAATTATATCTCAAATAAGCGAACATATTTTACAGAAGGATAGTTCATTTGAATTAAGTTCTGTGGAAAATCGTAAGCTTGATTACCATATCTCTCAAGGTGGTCGCTGTGATGATTCGCCTCTGATAAATAATTTTCAACGCCTCAAAAGGTCATTCTCTGATTCTTCTTTGAATACGCGTATGAACCGAGATGAAGACAACATAAACAATTACAACCTTTGGCCACCAAAACGTAATAAAATTAGCGAACTTGAAAACTTTTTACCCAACAACCGTCGAAATTCAGTTAATATTGAAGAAAATGTTTCCTTTTGTATATTAATTGACGATAATTGTTTAATAACGGAGGGTAACGAAGAAAAAATATGTATCGCCGAGTTACCGGAAGATTATATCACCGAAATTGATACTGTGATTGATGAAAATAATACTGACGCAGTAATCGGATTGGACACTAGTTCGCATGATGAACATGTTGATGAAGAACCAGCAGTAGCGGAATGTGAGAAAGAAGATCCACATGAAACGTGGGTTGAAGATATTGCTTGTGCAGAAACTGTTTTCAGCGACGATGTTGCAGAAAATGTTATTATTAGCGCCCCTTCTTCGCCAACGGACTCTACGTCTGAATATGAATGTAATGAGTCATACAACAGTGGCAGCTGTAGTGAAATGAACTATGGAGAAAATCGGTCTGACGCTCGGCCCCGAATTGAAGATACTATTTATAACACTCCTGAAAGGGAAATGAACAAAACACTATTATTTGGACAAGATATTTCAGAGTATAGAGATAATTCTGATTGTGAAGGAGATATACAACTCGAATTATGTGATGACTGGAAACCGTCGCTTAAAAATACACCAGATTATATGGACCAAACGCAAACTTCGAATGATTTTAGTTTGGAGACCCCAGAAGATAAAGAAAACATATATGTCAAAGAGTTATCACCTTTGAGGAGAATAGATGACTACTTGGATATGAGCAGTGCGGAAAATGATGCTGAACAACAAGAAGAACATTGCTTGCCACAGATTCATCTTGGGTCAAATAATATAAGACAACAATATGACCCCTTACTTTTCGATGATTCATGTTTAGATTCCGCATTGGATTGTAAAATTAAGGATGAATCCAGCACTTCTTCCAGTTCCACTGAAGTATCTTCAACAACATCTGAAGAAAATAAATCAAGCATTTTACTAAAAATAACAAACATTAATGGATCCAAAGTGTCTCAAATAAATGAAATTGAACCAAATAAAAGACCTCGCTGCAAATTTACCGAAAAACTGGAATATTCAGCCTCTGGTTTAAATTTCCCGAATCGTCCGCTCATTACTAAGGCTGCTCAAAAATACATTCCGCCAATCAAAGATTCTATAAAGGAACTTAAAGTTCAAATAAAATTACCTCAACAACGTTTGTTAAAGTTAAAACAATTAAAATTGTCTAAACTGGAACCTAAGGTACAAAAACAAAAAAATGTTGTTCTTAGAGTTGCTAAAAAAGTCAAGCCGAATTTTGATGATGTTCTAAAAAGTATAGATGAAGTTCAAATTAAAATGCACAAAGAAAAGAGTAAAAAATTAAAAAGTATTGTTCCTAAAGTCTTAATAAAGAAAAACCAAAATGGATCCCATTATGCTAGTACACCAAAGAGAGACACTTTTGATCCTGATCTTACTGGAAGAAAATGGCAACCATGGGTGTTCTTAGAAAAAAACCACTTCATTGATAAAATGGCTATAAGGAATAAAACCAGAGCTATTTTTAGTCACCGGAAACAAACATATGTGTTGGCAGAAAAATTTAAAAAATACAAATCTGTCTCCAACACTAAATTTATTATATCTCAGCCCAAAAATAATGAATCAAGTGGAAAATTAAAATATACTATAAGGTTAAAACATATTGATTGAGTATATAATATATTATACTTTGATGTGTACCTATCTAGTATGTATGTACTTTGATGATTAAAATAATAGGTGTGTGAATATGACTCCGCCCCTTTTTGTCAAAATAAAACACATTTGTTCGCTTACAAAATTAAAAAAAAAATTATTGAAAGTATGCTCCATCTGCAGCTACAACCTTCGCCCATCGTTCAGGTAGTTTTCGTATTCCTTGCTGGAAGAAGTCCTGGTCTTTTGAGCTTATCCAGTTGTCAATCCAAATTTTGATACTTTCACATGAAGTAAACTTTTCTCCAGTAAGGTCTGTCTGCATCGTCCGGAATAGGTGGTAATCCGAAGGAGCTATGTCTGGTGAATATGGCGGGTGGGGTAACACTTCCCAGTCCTGTCCCTCTAAATATCTTTTTACGACTTCTGCGGTATGCGGTTTGGCATTGTCATGCTGAAGAACTAATTTGTTATGTCTATTCACCCATTCTGGTCGTTTTTCTTCTATGGCTCGCTTCAAACGCATTAGTTGTCGTCGGTAAACTTCTCCATTAATAGTTTCAGAGGGTTTGAGCAACTCATAATATACAATACCTTTCTGATCCCACCAAATACAGAGCATGACCTTGGCACAGTGAATATTTATTTTTGGCTGTGATGGGCCTGGTTCGCCTAGTTTCACCCAAGCTTTTTTGCGTTTAGGATTTTCGTAGTGTATCCATTTTTCGTCTCCTGTGACTATCCGATGCAAAAATCCTTTTCTTTGCTGTCTTTGAAGCAGCATTTCACAAATGGTTTTCCGACGTTCCATGTCTCTTTCTTTTAAATCATGTGGAACCCAGTCACCGGCTTTTTGAATCATTCCCATCATTTGTAAACGCTTTGCAACAGTTGAACGATCAACATTTAATGCTGCAGCTAATTCTGATTGAGTTTGGCAAGAATCTTCCGCCAATAATGCTTCCAATTCAGCATCTTCAAATTTTTTTGGTGGTTTTCCATGTTCTTTATCCTCAGTACTAAAATCGTTATTTTGAAATCGTCGAAACCATTCCTTGCAAGTTGTATTAGACGGAGCATGCTCACCATAAATCTCCACAAGCAAACGATAAGTTTCCGCTGCAGTTTTCTTCGCAATAAAATAATGTAATAACACTTCCCGCAAATGACCTTTATTTGGAATAAAAACCGACATTTTCGAAAAGGTGAAAACAATTGTTGCTTACACTTCAACCAAATATCATAAAATGCGTTAGATAGCTGACATTCAGTACTATCGAATACAAGTATGGTCATTTATTAGTACACGTAAACAATACTAAAAACGACATCTGTTGAGAAAGGGCGGAGTCATATTCACACACCCAATAATATTTTGGGTTGTTTCACTGTAGTTAAGGAGCTTTCCCACCCTATTATCTTGATCACTTCTATGTTCCTGAAGATATTATTTAGTTACCTTTTAGTTGAACTAATAGTTTAAAAGGCGCCAAATTCATAACTTAGTGTGATAAATAACAAAGATGTAAGAATTTAGGCAGTGCATTATGATCTGATTTTGTTAGTACTCCAAAGTTTATTTGATTGCATTACCTACCTTCCATTCCATTATATAAAATGTTATTTTGTTCTAGTAAATAGTTTTATTACAATATGTTGTCTATAGTAGGTGTATTTATTATTTTTCATTGTCACAATTATTATTTTCATTGTGGCGAGTGTAATATTTTTGTTCCATTTTGTAACCACATTAAATTATTGTTGAGAAATGAATATTACCAATTTACAGGTTACGGAACATAATAATGTAGGTATTATACATATTTTTTCATTGCTCATTTATATATTGTATTAGTCGTTATGATACATTATATTTTAATATCTGTAAATGACTGAAGTTTTCACGGAATGAGTAAAGTACAAATAAAATAATTATCATTTTTAATACTTTATTTAAACATACACTCTACTATCATTAGGCAGAGTGTATGTTTCATATGATGTCTGTGTATATTATAGTATTTTGTTGATGGAATCAATGCTCTACACTACAGGGTAGGCAATAAAATTAAAGCTTAAAATAACCAAAGCTTGTCTTAAAATAACACGGTCGAGATTGTCCCGATTGTTCAGTTGAGAATGCATTGCCGAGAATGAATTGAGCTTATTTGTTCTGTATCTGAACTGAACATCATGTGTATTCAATGAAATCAAAGGTATTATTTTGCGAATTTAGCTTGTTAGCAGGTTTACCTGTATCATAAAGTTTCATGCACGAAATAGTAAATGTATATAAAAAAGCCCTTACAGTGCCTTTTGTAGAAATTTGATATTATACAATACTTACAATGCACCAAATATAGTTTTTAATATAGATTGTTTATACATAGTTATTTATATGAATGTTGGGCCATTACAAAATATTTTGGAAATATGTATTTATTGATCTCATAATCAAGGCACTTCCGTTTCCATTTTTGCCTTTTCGTGCCTATATATTAATAACACTATTTTTATATCATGTACAGGGTGTTCATTAAATATACCAAATAATGTGCTTTTATGTCCTGCATATTAAATGCAGACACTACGTATTGCAACTGTTGCCTTTGTAGATAGCAAATGTTAGTGTGTACTCTATCTTTAAGTATTTAAGTCATACTTTAAATTGTTCTATCAGGGGTCCGGGTATATGTACTGGATCGTTTTATTAATTTATTTGTAAGAGCACATAGTTTATTATATTGTTATAAAATGGTGGTATAGTTTTGTGTATATTGTAACAGTTTTGTCTGAAGGTACAAAAGAATTTATAAGTGATTTTGGACCTTTCATGTGTTTATTGTATGTACTAAGCACAGAATTGAAAAAACATTGTACATAACATATAGTATAAGCAAATATCATTCCTTGATAACATCTATGTACCTAAATGTATGTTAAGTGAATGAGTGATGTGATGTGTGAGTTATTATCGCGATACCAATATAGCCTGATGACTGATATCATAAAATATGATAATGATTATAAAATATATCTGTCTTAGATTTGTATAAATTGTATATTTGTAAGCACTACTGAGTGGATTGTTTTATTTTTGTGCACTTTGTTGGGCATTGTTAAGACTTTTATGTGAGTTTGACATGTTTTTGTGGTTAAAATATTTATAAGGGTTATGGAAATTTATAGAATAAGAAAATTAACTATTTTGTGTTTACCAAACGTTATAGCATATTTTGTCGTTATAGCGTATCTCACGTGATTATAGTTTGGTGATAGAAGTTTAATAAACGTTACAAGTTGAAAAGTGAGGGTGTGCCGTGGAACCACACGTAATTGTTAAGGGTGAAATGTTTTTTGTCGAGTGGTACCTAGTTTAAAATGTTTTAAAATTGACCAAATAAAATGTGTTCTAAATAAAAAAGCATGTTTTTAATTCAATTAACAATAATAATAATAAAGTTTACACTCATATCCCTGCACTAGGATTCCCTGTATTGCAGATGGCATGGAAAAACACAAGCATAAGACGAAACACCCAAGAACCGAGAACAAACTTCATGCCACACAAAGGGTCCTGGCCGGGAATCGAACCCAGGACCCCTCAGTTCGAAGGCAGGGCTACTACCAACCAAGCCACGGAGCCGTCTCTCGAATTATGAACTTTATATAAATAAAAATGCACGTATTTAATTTTCAATTTTATTTCTACACAGGTATGGTAACTTTAATAGCTTCCTGCCGTATAGCATTAACTAACTCATGGTTGATGAGGAAAATAAAGCGAAGTCCAGCGATCTGCAACAAAATTGAAACACAAATTATAGTAACTTAATGGATTTAACTCTTGTTCGTTCGGCCTAATTAATTTTATCTCATAAGTAGGTTATATACTATAACTTAATTACATATTGCAATAATTAATCGGTGTAGTGGAATACATAAAACAAGAGTAGGTATTATTTTCATTAAATTATTTGATTTCGTCAAAGGTAGATTAAAAACGATTATGAAAAACCAGTGGAATAAAACTATATCTCGAAAACACCAATTAATAAAAAATGATATCTCTAATGAGCATAATATTACGATTAAGTACTGAGTTTAATGCATTTCGGTCAAACTGTTTTTTTATATTAATTGTTTTAATTGGTTGTGAACTCAATTATGCACAGTTATTTACCTCTATCACGCTATTGTGGCTGAGTTTTACTTTGCTCCCTTGGAGTACGGGGCGTCCGTCGACAAATACCGGTCTCTTGCCCTCCGATGACATGAAGAACTCGCCAGTATTACGGAGACGGATAATCGCTTGTTTACGGGACACTTTAGCCGCAGGCCCTTCTAGTGTCAAGTCGACATCGATGATGTTGTCACGAGTGCTTCGGCCGATGGCGATCTGAGGAAATGGAACGCTTTTAAATATTTAAACACGACACAGTTCCGATGTCATGACCTTGTTTATTCATCGAGCTAATGATGGGAAAGTGAACATGGCTCACATAGAATTAATACAAGACTAGAAGCCTAGTAATGGCTCGCGCAAAGTGATGCAGCCCTCTATAAGTATAATAGTGACTTGTGAAATGGGCGACTAGTGTCTAGCTTCCTCGTTTTCGACGGAAATGTTGTACTGGACACATTATTCGTATGTTTGTGTGCGTGGCGGCTGTGTAATAATTACATGAACCTCACGCGTAGATATTGGTGTCTGGATTCACCATTTAGAGAAAATTTGTTTAAAGTTTTATTTCGTATGCCTATCTATTAATGATATAGGCCAAACGAATGTAGATCTCTTTTATGAATGTCTAACAGTACCGTCCTACAGTATCACAACTTAACGCTTACTCATGGAAGACGATCTTGAAGACAGAATAGGTAGTGCTATGCTCGCTTATCAACTCCTTTTCATATGCGTAGAACTGTACTCGCCCATTTGTAGGTACAGCTGTTAATTGGTGCGGCTAATTGAAGCTGAACGGAGCGAACAGATCATAACCTTGGACGAATTCATCAAGTGACACTGCCTACTCAGGTTAGAGAAAGGCTGCGGTTTCTAAGAGACGACTTGAAATTGTCACTAATCTCAATAATCCCTCCTAAGACGTTACCTAAGTTGAGTAACGTACCTACAAACAGTAACTTTTAAGGTTACCTTGGTTTAAGACACCAAAAGTTACTCCTGTTTGTATACCTACGCATACGGTGATTTTTTTTGAGCGCTCTGTAATCAAAACAGTCGTAACGAGCCAAAGATATAGCGCGGAGGGATCATTTCAAACTTAAATCTAAGCCTGGCAAGTGCGATTTAGCACTCACACATGATGGGCTCCGTAGCTAAAAAACTGAACCCGCAAGTGAGATGCCCCTTCCTGACCACCCTCCACCCCTCTGGCGGCGTCCATGACACAGCACCTTGCAAACCTATGTTAACAAAATTCCGTCCTGCATGTGTCTCAGCTTAAAAACGCATAAAATATCGACAATGACATATAACTGCCCTAGAATATGAAACTGTAACAGGATATTTCTTTGAAGAATACGTTTGAAAACCACTGCAGTAGAACACTGCAAATCAAGAGGTTTCCGTCCCGGCCGAGGCAAACGTACATAGTATCACGTCTTTATACCTGAAGGGATAGGTAGAATTTTTCACTTCGTGGGACCGTAGAAAATCGGTGAGCTCATCGCTGCTGAGGAATCGTTTATGTAAACATAGTATGATTGTATTCTGGATGTTTGAATTGCGCATCTTTGTGAACGAACTGCACTGCACAGCGAACCCGTCTGCAGAGATATGACTATTTTTTTAAAGGTATCTAGCACTTTGAATAAAGGGCTGAATACGTGCTAGGCGCGGTAGATATATGCAAGTATAATTTATTCTAACATTGGAACTTTACTGAGTGAACCAAGTGCGTAGTTAACTCAAGTTACGTATCCGTCGAATAATGAACACGCACAGCATAATTAACACATCGAAATCGTCCATAATTTGAGCATATAGACCTAAGGTTTCTGCCTTTTCTAAAAACAATTGAAAAATAATAGGTGCTAACATTGATGTATTAACAAGTTCATATTAAGAAAATGTAAAAACCTCCATCTTGGGCTAACGTACTGACGAAAATCAAACGCATGAATCAGCTTTCAAGCAGAAAAAAAAACTGCATCAAAATCGGTCCATTCGTTTGAGACCTACGATGAAACACACAGATACTACAAACATTATAACACCCCTCTTTTACGTCGGATGTTAAAAATAAATATAATAGTTAGAAAGCACCCCTAGCACCATTGACGGTCTTGTAAGGTAGAAAGTAGGTAATATCACGCGGTGTCACAACCCAATGCTTACCGTGGTTAAAATGATAATGAGTAGTCATGTTTCTTGGTATAAATAACGCCTTTCAGGTCGTTTCAACTGCGATGAGTCGACGTTTTTGACAAGCTATTAATGGTAACCGATTCTGGGTGGATGTAGCGAAATGGGAAACACATTCAATAAACCTACTGTTTTACGACTAGCATTATCTGATAGAATAACTATTCAACCTATAAGAATTATATATTGTATGTATATATTGTGGTACCATGCCACAATAATCATGCTTTAATGTTTAATGGTTTGATTTCTTTGACTATATGGAACTCAAAACAAACAAACGCTTGCGCACCTATACTGGGATTTCTTGTGTGGTGTAATGGGCACACAAACACCCAAGACCCAAGAATAAACTTCATGCTCACCACACAAAGTTTGCCTCGGCCTCGAAAGCAAAATTTTATCTGATTAGTTACGGAGTCATCCAAAAATGGATATTATAATATCAAAAATGGATATTTCCGCTTGATGACATTCAAAAGAAAGAAAGAGTTTTCAAAAAAGTTTTTGAAAATTGTTTTCAATGAGTGTTTAAAGTTTTGAAGCTGGTATGATTAAAATGTGTATATTAATGGACAACGTCCTAGAACAGTTAATTTAGTTAATTGCAGCTATATAAATGATATACTAACATTAATATTTTTTAATTATCATTCCTAAGCCGCCTGGATTTGTAGGTAAATTTTAATGACGGAAAGAAGTAGCTGATTTACCGGGGGAAAACAATAGCATCGTTGAGAACACTACTAGACACGTCTACGTTCACGACAGTATAACCCACAGATGAAATTGGCCCATTGAGATTCTGCCTAACCCCTAGAGGGGAAAAGGCGTAGCTATGTACGTTTGTATCATTCCCAATATGTAAATTGTGTAGGCAGTGAATCGTAACTTTATTATTATCAGTGTATTTGCCAACTGTACTCAATTCAATTCAAATTCATTTATTCATTTAGGTACATTTATAATACATAATATTGTATATTGTACACTTATGAACGTCAAACATATTCAGTAATTAATAATAAAAAATAATAATAATAATAATAATAAAAACATACAATTTTACCTCTCGTGGTAAATGTCAATGAAAAAAAAATAAAGCGAAAATGTCAATAAGTAGCATAACAATAAAAAATTCAATAAAATATAAAAATAATTTAAGAATTTAAATACAACAACAAAATAAAATATAACTTAATGTCCAAACTAATTGAGCCTCTGCCAAGCCTTTTTGTCAATAACAAAATCGTCAACTTTGTAATATGCTTTCTGGAGCAATGTCTTTTTAATTATGGCCTTAAACAGTTTTTCGTTTAAGTCCGTCAGAGATTCTGGTAGTATATTATAAAATTTTACACAGTTAGTCACAAATGTTTTATTTATTTTAGTCAGTTTCGTGTGCGGTACAATTAGTTTATTCTTATTTCTAGTATTATAATGATGTATGTCACTATTTTTGACATATTTGTTTAGCGACTTTCTGGCATACATTATAGTAACATATATATAAAGAGAAGGCATGGTGAGAATATCAATTTTCTTGAACAATTCTCTCAAGGACTCTCTGGGTCTAAGTCTATAAATTGCTCGTACGGCACGTTTTTGCAATATAAATATGTTTTGCGCGTCAGTTGCATTTCCCCATAATAATATACCGTAAGACATAATCGAGTGAAAATAACTATAATAAACTAGCTTCGCCGTTTTGACGTCTGAAATTTCTCTTATCTTTCGTATTGCGTATGCAGCAGAACTAAGTCTCCCAGATAATGCGGCAATATGCTTTCCCCATTGGAGCTTAGCGTCTAATATTATTCCAAGAAATTTAGTGTCTTGAATTAAATTTACAATTTTATCATTAATTTTAATGTCATTAGAAGATAATTTATTGGTCAAAGTGAAATTTATACAATTAGTCTTATTGGAATTGAGCATGAGATTATTAACGCTAAACCATTTATGGATCAATGTCAGAGTAAAGTTGATATTAGAAAAGTCAGGATTTTGTCGGTTTAGCTTAAATAATAATGAAGTATCGTCAGCAAACAGTATAATTTTACCAAATTTTTTAATTAAGAAAGGTAGGTCATTAATGTAAACAAGAAATAGAAATGGACCCAGAATTGATCCTTGAGGGACACCTATCGTCACATCCAGAGCTTCTGAGAACACACCATTTATATCAACGGACTGCACGCGTCTAGTTACACTTGCATCACATGGCCAGATACAGTTGTTGACATAAATTTAACAGATAATGGTTATCAACAAAATGAAGTGTCGTATTTGTAGCGAATGCATACACTGTTCAGTTGGCCGGCAAACCTTGTATAAGCATATTCAAAATTTCTAGGTACCCCTCTCCTACAAGAGGCTAGGCTAACAGGTACTGGCATTTTTCACAGAAGGAAGGTGCAGAGGGAGCGTAACTTAGCGACTGACCTCCCAATCCGCAGAAAGAGATCGGAGAAATTCCCACACTCCTTTGACCCTCATAATAGAGGTCTAGGCGGCAGTCACGGGGATGGCCGTTGTCGTGAAAAATTACGTGGTGCGTTACTCATATGGGAACGGTGGTAGCTCTAGCTATTTCCGTGGCTCTGAAAAGGGCCAACTTGCCGGCCACGTTGAAGTGTGACTAACGTGCCCGCAGCCTCGAAACAAGGCGAGATGGCAACACCATTTCGCCGATTTAGTCGGTAGGAGACCGCCATAACTCCTGCCCCCACAATGGAAAGAGAATCCATAAGAACACCCAAAGAGAAAAAAAGGTACAGTTACAGGTATTTCGTTTAAACCAGGACGTTTTAAAAAAAACATGTAATTCAAAAGTCAGATTCAGGAGCTGTTGCAAAATCTGTTAGCCAATTATGGTGGATCGTTCCTGTTCAATTTTATTAATATTCGATGCCTATTTGCGATTACGTAACTTTTATTGCTTTCGCGTAAGTATATGTAACGTCCAAAACGGAAAGATACGGAAAGAACGGAAAGTAATTGGAGTTTAACGGGAGTCATAAAAAAACTCCAAAATGTAACTCAAAGGTTCAATCACTTTAAAATTAGACAACAGCATCTGAGAAAAGAAGCAGTGATAACCTAACTACCACCAGCCTCACCACAATTTAATCTACGGCTTCAGACCACGATTGATTACATGTAACGTGTGAGAAAAGTAATTGTATTTTGTCGATCACCATCTCACCATCTCACCGCTACTCGGCATCTGTGATCAGGGCTTAATAGATACTTTTTGTATATGGACTAGGTTTTTAGGTCCCGAAACCATGAGATCTTACATCGTCCTCACTATTGCGTAGTAATTATCCTGCTACGACAATAAGTCTGGACAAGACAATTAACCTTTTAGAAATAAAAACATTAAATAATATAATATTGCGCAACTACATATAGAAAACAAGTAGGTAAATAAATACAAATGCTGTGACTTCAGTGGTTTATTTATCGGGTGCATTGCATGCAACAGGTGCTATCGAGTTTACTAAATGAATTTCTGAGAAAATGTCAGTATCAGTAAGTCGTCAGCAGAACTCAACGTTTCTAAGTAATTTTCAACACTTCTACATTTGTATGATTAATTATTTTATATAACCTCATTAGCTGATTTGGATAAGCAGAATCATTTGGATTCAGTAGTTACAAATTGATCTGATTTAATTAATTCAAGGCTAATTAGTTCTCAGTGATTGGCCTCAGCTCAGTTGGTAGTAGATATGCCTTCTGCACAGTAGGTCGTAGGTTTGATTCCTAATTTAGTCCTTAGGAAACGGAACAGTTTAAAAAAAAAACAGTAGTTGTTCCAACAGTAGTTGTTAAAACAGTATTTATCCCCCGACGCAACGCAATGGGAGGTTTTATAAGGTTAAAGCTTATGTCTGTCTGTGTGTCTGTAAATGGTATCGCAGTTTAAATTACTGGAAGGATTACAATTGTATTATTTTAAAGCTAAAGCTATTATTTAAATCCATTTAGCTATTCATGAACATGTTTAATCGCCCGCCGAAACAGTAAGCGAAAGAAGGGTGGTGATTTAACTTAAGTAATTGTACTTTTAAAAAAAACTTATATAAATTTCCATTCAAACAATGCAGTGCTTTATTGACAAATGGCCCATGCAGCTGTTCCAGAAAACATAATCAGCCTCATAATCATTTTGTCAACAAGATAAGTATGAACTTTTCATAAAACACAACCACGTAGAAGCATTCACTAGGGCGGTTATAGAGCCTTGGTTTCAATCAATTTCAATGAAATCCGAATCAATGGAGGTTTTGCGATTACATAATGTAGATGTTGCAATCAAACGTCATTGAAAACTGGAAAACGACGACTACATTCGATGTGATTTTTTATTGTCTAAAATAGATAAACTTATTTTCCAACATGCTTTGAAATTTTTATTAAATTAATTACAGTTGATGACTATTATTACATACTACGTACGGTTGTACATTGTTTGTGATGTAGATCTTAATACAATTCCGAAATACATCATTTTGTTCATCTAGTAAGGATTAGCCACTATTAGCAATGCATCGCCCAAAAATATGTTTTTTTACGACTTCATTATAAATCATTGAAATTCTCGGGTTTTCTCGACTATAAATGCATATATTATGCATATAACCTTCCGTGAAAAATTATCTAAATGATGGTGAAAACCACATCTAAATTCGTTGCGTGGTTTAAGAGACGGACAGACGCGAAAAGCAACTATGTTTTATACTATGTACAATAGAAAAAAGAAGTTGATTAACTAAAACTATAATTTTGTACATAGGTTGAACGCAGTAAAGTTTGCTTGATACACAATTATTGCAGTGGGTTCAAACTAGGCGTAGTCTGTATCTTTGTTACCCTTATTAATTAACCACAAATTGGTAAAAATATGATTTAGATTTTTTGAAATTAACTATAACTATTAGAAACTAAATTTCTATCCACTAGTAAACAGAAAACTACGAAGCTAAGCATTACGGTACATTACTCCAAATTAATAAATGAAAAAAAAAAAGTTAAATCAGAAATGACAGCAACAATTGCACAGGACCTACAGAGAACAAGAATCCTTTTCTTCATAAAATATTTATTTTTTACACCTTACGTGTGCCTTATCGGATTTTATCAATATAATCGTGACTGATTATTAATATAACAATGATAAAACAAAACGTATTACTTACCTAATCTACCAAACATGAAAAACAGTGTCCATTACCATTCAAAATAATAAGTAATACAACAATTGTATATCTAATAAAAGAAGCAGAACACAGGCATTTTATTGGAGCTAATCTAATCTGAACTATTACGGGCTTTCTTAAACCAGCTACTAGGAGCTACTAGGACTTCTATGGTTCCGTAGCCAAACGAAAAAAAAGTTAAGCGCGAAAGCGCTTTCCCACTGTCTGTCCGTATGTCACAGCCTTTAACTCTAAAATTATTGACACTATTTAAGTACATGAAAATAGGTGTTTGATGAGATGTAGTGAATATTGTAAAAGGATGGCACTTCATCCATCTAACGGATAAAAACATTCTAGCTTGCAGGGTTTCGAGTCGAGTTCGGGTCAGCACCCTCCGCTGCCCGCTTCTCGTAGGCAGGCATTATTATTTTACACACCACTTAGAACCTAGTTTCAATTATTCAGTATATTATGATTACTTAAATTATACTATACACGTGTGAGGTTGTTTCAGTATGTTATGTTTTGCGTGTTTGTAACATGATTTCTGTAGTGGATGTTTGTGCGTGTGTGTGCGTATGTATGTTAGCCCCGAACTAAGTATAGCTTGTGCTTGTAAATACATATAATATAATATATATTTTAACACCCAGATACAGAACAAACATCCATATTAGTCACACAAATGCTTGTCCTGGGTGGGAATCGAACCCACGACCTACAAGTGCATAAGGAAGAGCCAAAGTGAGCTGTGATGCCAATATCTATAAAAATGAATCCCTAGTTCCCTTCGTCACGGCATCACGCGTAAACGGCTGGACCAATTTTGCTAATTCTTTTTTGTTGTGTTTGTTATTTATTGTCAGGAGAAGGTTCTTACGGAAAAAAATAAGCAAAATGTGCAAAAAATTCTCGGGCACCGCGGGTAACACCGCAGGGCGCACCTAGTTTATTTATAATATAAAACGTGTCACGAAGTGCTTCGAGTATGTGTGCCGGTTTTTTTCTACGAAAATCTGTGTACTGTCGCAGAAACCATAACCAGCCGTACCCTTGCAGTGAAGATTGATAAGTGTGTAAAAAATCTACTTGCATAATTTCAATAGTTTTTGAGAAGCGATCACTTTAATAACTTGGTAGCCTGTCGCGTTGGCATTCTATCAAGCATATCGAATGCAATGCAATTCATGGTCTGAATTAATTTATAATTTTGTCACAGACACAACTCAATTAATATCAATATTATTTACTATAGGTTTTGTGACGCTTTGGGAAATTTAAGAGATTTGACTGCGCTCTACGGCCACAGACGCCGATTTTCAATCTGAAGGTCGCTAGTTCAAACCCACACGTACACCAATGAGTATTTCACTTGAAAAACTTATATGATCAAAACCACGTTTTCGAAACGGTGAAGGAAAAACATCGCGAGGAAACCGACATGTCTTCGAACAAAAAAACTCGAAGCCATGTGACATCTACCAATCCATATTGGGCTCCCGTGGTAGATCAAAGCCCATTCACTCCCAATTATCGAGATTAGGCCGGTGTCCCTGCAGTGGGAACATTAAAGGCTGGTACGGATAACGGCTCTGTAACTAGGGTTACCACCACCCGCACTTTATTATAAAGGATTGTACGTTATTCCGGGTAATTGCAATTTATACTATAAGATAACAATAAAGTACGCGAAAATACTTTATTTCGCATTTTACATAATATACAAACAAAGGTAGGTCTTAAGAATTTTTGCGTAAAACTGAACACAGTTTTTCGGCAATTCGTTAACGGACCAACATGAATATACCATCAAGCAGTCGCCACAATGCCAATGCAGTGATAGTTATTTGTTAAACAAATTATGTTTTGATAAATCGTACTTTAATTTGACACAATGTACTTTTTTAATCTACCTTTAATAACCAAATATACCTTATTTACACACAAACAAGGTGGCAACCCCAGCTGTGACCGTGTTCTGTTCAACATTCAAGTATTTACCCGCTGAACTGTCAAATGACGAGACCACAATCTTAAACTTGCTTATCTCACACAATAATATGCTCACGCTTCCAAATTAAGTAATTTATTTACCTTTATGACTGATAAAATCGAGTGACTCAATGACCCAAGATACGAATATAAGAAATAGTAGTTACGAATAAATTTATATTTAAAAGGTTGGGAGGTTCTGTTAACACTCACTTAGTTCTAACCTATCCTTATCAATTTGTTAAGGTTCTTTCTAAATTAAACATTTCGCTTATCAAATTAATTTATGCTTACATCGCTGCCAATTATAAATAACTAGCGAACATGCCGCGACTTAGCTCGCGTGGGCAATACCACAGAGTAAATGGGGTACAAGATTAATTATAAACAACGAATATTTTATTCTGAAATTATTGAAATCTAATCAAAAACTGACAATGTTTTTTTGATTTATCAAAACAACCTGCAATGACTTCTCGATATTCTCACGTACGGTATCCATATAGTAGTAGTAGTATTCGGTATCAATTTTTTTATAAAATTCTTATTCTAATACTAGTGAAACGATAAAGTGGAAGTTGATAATTGACTGATTTGTTTACTTGGAAGACATATATTTTCCAATTATTTTTATTTGAAAACCGATTGTGATGTTATTTCTATAGGACCAATCTGAAAGTATATCTTTCCCAATAACAAAATATATTTTAATATAACCTTCTCCTTTGGACTATAATTTGGAGGTGACAAACTACCACGCTGAAATATTAAAATACAGTTTTAAGGCTCTTTTTTGAGTTTTGTATCCCAAAGTCAAAGGGACCTGATCAACCTCATAGGCAATAGCGCTTTAACGCTATTTACCCCAAACGGGAAGCGAACCCCTCGCTTCGGAATCAAGTTCACCACCAACTACTTTACGGGGCCGTCCAAAAATTGTGCTATATGTCAGTCAAACAGCCAAGACGTTGATTGTAGGTATATTAATTGATTATGCATTGTTTAACACATCGCAATATAAAGTTGATTAAAAACAGCAGAGACACAGAGGTATGTATGTAGGTAAAATAAAATGGTTATCAAAAACATTGTATTTAATAGTTAATAGCTCAATTTCAATTAAGCCTTTGGATAAGTAACATCAATTATCAAAAGGTCCGCGATATTTTCGCTACCAAGATTACGGCGTCAGAAAGGATCCTGACGCAGTAATCTTGGTAGCGACACACGGAGTCCTTGTTGATCGGAACCCTAGGAGAGTACCCTCAAGAGCCCTATACGTGTCGCCAGGAGCAACCCAAGTACCAGTATCTGTGCCAAGTTCGACCTAAGAAGTACTGTCAGCAAGCAGTGGCGCCCTCTCATTGTTGTGTCCCGGTAAACTTACGGGCAACAGACATTACATCCCCGTCTCGGAGTGCGTGTGATATAAATCAGTATAGAGCTGAGTCGCATTGTTTTTGTTTACGGCCGGTGTACACCAGGTGGGCTGTTAGCTCGTCCAGCCAACTCACATCAACCTAATAATTGACTGATTTAAAATCGAAAAAATCGACTTCAATACCTTAATTCCTTCCTTAAATGTTCAGCGAAACTAAAAATATATGTTCGTGCGTTAGTTGTTGTGATTAGCTATAAAGTATGTTTGGACAGTTGCAGAGGCGAGACAATTTCGTGTAGCGTAGCATTACAAATTCTAAACTTTAAGGTTTTATTTGTATATAAAGTGTTTCCCGAAAAGTTAGGTAGAGCCACAATAGGGGCCAATTTTCACATTTTTTCCGCATATAATCCGGTTTAAGTTATATTTCAGTTAAATAAATCATTCTATCATGATCCATCAGCCAGGATTAAACCAATGGTATACCAAGGCCGGGCAAACTATTAAGTATCTCTCTATAAGTCTCTATGAGAAGAATTACTATTTTGGAATTAACAACTAACGTTAGATTGATTGAGATACTCTTATAAACTAATGACATGTCTTATATCATATTTGTTACATTACAAGCAAAGAGTAGTACTGTACAATTCTCAAGTATTTTTTTTTTGGTTCAATTTCAACTTATTGCCGTGATTCAAAAGCTAGTAAAACATTTTTTTGCGTTTTACGAATACGAAGGCTATAAAATCGATAAGAAACGATAGGTAGGGTGTAATAATAAGTATGCAATGTTAGCTACTTATAGATGTGTAGTTTTGATGTTATAGAAAGTACTTGTACTCAAATTAGGTAAAAAAAAAACAAATCTCATGCAAGATGTTTTTTTATACTTATTATCCGAGTACGAAAATATACTTGGATTTTTTATGGTTACAAAACTGCTATAAACAAAACACGGTTCACTTGATTAAAAATACACGCTCGTTTTAATATTTCAATCGTATCAAGATTTCACTTTTCTTATTTTTTCTAAATATACCGTGATTAAGAAACTAATAAGTCTTCTTCTTATTGTGTGAGTATGTGGTCAAAATTCAGGTGTCGGAGTGACATGCTTAACGTACTATAAATGTGCATCACTTTTGAGAGGTGCCGATTCTGTCATCAAAAAAATTATATTGTTTTTGATCGCTATCTCTTTTACCATTTATGAAACAGAATGAGATGGTTGTCGCTTTATTTACGTAATTTACTATTAACTGGGGGTTTCCACTATTGAAACATATACAAAAATAACATGCTGTTTTCATACAGGTAGTTGAAGCGCAATACGTTTCATCATTGCACGTTTCCTCATAAGATATTCATTACCTGTTTCCATATAAATTCTGAACACATTGAGCACTTGTTGTACGACCCAATCGGATGATATGAAATATACAAATTTTCCATGCAAAAATGCCACAGTGCGAACGTCAATCTAGACAAACATGTAAATACATAGTACAACAAACATGTTTTAGGCTTTGCGAATGATAACAAGTCATAAAAACTGACAAACATGTTGCGATGCATATTGCACTACCAACACAGCTATCATTAAAATCATTAAGTCATTAATTGAGACGGGCGCAACGCGATAAGTCTTCTCTTACTTCGGTAGCCTAGGACCGGAGTCATTATGCTGTTGTTTTTAGGCGGCAGTAAACACTTAACATTAAGTCAGTCAACCATAATTCCATTTTTGGTGGAGACACAGATTACAGTTTACTATACTCAACATGAAAACCAAGGTAACATCTCACATAGTACTTTTATCAGATCCTAGTACTAGTCGGAAAGAGGAATGTAAGGCCGTTCTATTTCTAGGTTCCCCGTTGAAAACAGTTTAGTGTGTAGCGGGACATGTAACTCAATTATCACTGCGAGTAAACAGTACAGATACAGATTGTACTAAACACGAAAGCCGTTACTGCGTGACAATTGTTATTTATTCAGAGGTTTTGACGGGGTGATGAACTGTTCCAAATATATTCTATCGATTAGATATATGCCTCATAGTTGCTTTAGTTAGAATTATTAGTAGTGTTTGCTGTATAGGATTTTAGGGCGAACTATTGTAAAGGTTGTCTGTAAGAGATCGCTTTATAGCGATAAGACAGCCCATTATTAATTAAGATTTCTAGTTTTAAGCTATTGTTATCTTTATGGTGTGGTGTGATTCTATTGTAGTTTATTTGTCGAAAATTGAAGCCTCGTTTAAATGCCAGCAAAATCTTTGCGATCGATATTGTTTGGGACCCGAAAGTTTGAACATGAATACCTTACGAAGTAAGCAAGCTACTCGTAATTCCAGAAAAGACCGTTTGCTCATTTGGGTCAGCGTAATTGAACAACGAAACAATTACACTGATCACACCAAGACAAAAGTTCCACGTAAAACTAAATACCTACTACAGTAAAAAAAGACACGAGTGCACATATTTCCACGAAACATAGCTAACAAGTTCATTTTATGAAAATGTAAAAACTCCCGACCTGGTAATTTTCTACTGATATTGAAACGCTTGAGATCTTCATAAATTAAAGCTATAAATTAAATTTGCCGCATTAAAATCGGCTCTTAGATTAAGATGGTCTTAGGGCCCTCTTTTTCGTTGGGGGTTACACATTTAAAGCACACTGGCAGACACACATACATACATATGTAGTCTCGGAAGTTTTTAGTAAAATTACTATTTCTAAAGATATAATATACATTTTGGGGGGTCCAGTTGCTCGCGTCCGTAGAGCAAATGTAGCAATAGAACCTGTGCAAAATTCGCCCGGAGAAGTACTGCCTTCACACCTGGTAATCTGCCGCCAAGCAGTGGTACACCCGCATTGCTGGTGAAATCATATGCGCATGAGACGTAACATCCCCAGTTTCGGGTGACGGGCGCAACGGGGTGCGACTTGGGTCCTCTCATACTTAGGTTAGGGAGGACCTAAGTCGTATTGCAGTGGTTATGGGCGGTGATAACTATTTAACATCAGGTGGGCCTTCAGCTGGTCCCGTCACATTTATTACATAAAAAGAAAAAAAACAATTGCCATTGTACGAGAAGACATTGTACCGTGCGAAGATGGGGTCGCTATTTAATAATAAAAAATAAATTATATAATATTAATTATACAGACAGACGGTATATGTAGATATAGGCGTAGTAATTTCACTCCTTTTTCAAAAAGTTCCACATTTTAGGTCGCGTTTCAGAGTTTCAGAGAACATGGGACCCTAGACAAGTGCAGAGCCCATCGCCTTCGTTGCAATCCTCCTTTAATTTTTTTTAACTCATTTTTTTAGCTCAGTTGACACGTACTGTCCATTAAATTATTCCTATAATAACTACATCCAGGACAAAACTTGTATTTACGCACAAAATAAAACCAACAAGTTTGGGCAAATACGCGAATACACAGACGCAAAGAAACAGACATATTCGACTCGGTAATAAATTAACTTGTCATTCCATGTTTTATTCAACATCTGATTAAAAATTCACATTATTCATCGCATTTAAATTATTTTCCATGTGTAAAAGTTTTTGCTTTCTTTCCATGTTAAGGTAGAGGCAAATCATTTATTGAAATTTTGTATAAATACGATCAGTCTGGGTGTCGTAATTATACCAACAACCCGCTACGACCTCGCAAGAGAAGTGCTAAGTCAGATACTTATAGGTCGGATGACCCCCCCACTTAAAGACTTTAACGGACTCGGGCAGATCTGTGCGTTACGCACGTTATATTATACTAGCTGTGCGGCGTCTGCTTCTACGCTAAAAAATTAAATACATTTTGTGCCTAATGTATTGTTTTAGTGGTCTAAAACCATCTTCGCATTATTGCCTTTTTAATTAAACAGGTTTGGGGAACATCGGTTACATGGTTTCAAAGTCTATAACGGAGATAAGTAGATACAATTTTTATGTTTTATATATTAGGCTTACTAGCTGCGCCCCGCGATGTTACCCGCAGGTTTCTGCTATTTCTGCTATTAAAAGCAGCTTATGTGTTAATCCAGAATATAAGCTACCCTGGTGCCAAATTTCATCTAAATTCGTTGAACCGTTTCAACGTGACAAACATACATACAAACTTTCGCCTTTATAATATAAGTGTGCTACGTAAAGTATGAACTATACTCATTTTGGTGAAGCATCCCAAAAATACTCATAGCATAAAATATAGTTCATAAGACTAAAAACATGAATTTCCATAATTTACAAAAAGTAGCTCACAAAATTAATGCAGACAAATCTAGTGTTAATTTTCTATTCCTTATTTCCAGGTCTATCATACCAGTATTAATTATACTTTATTAATACTCACAAGACTTACACAAACAAATTAATTAAATATTATTGAATCCCCGAGTTAAATTAACTTAAATAATAATTACAGTTCATAAAACTTGCTAAAATTAAATAGCAAAATGCGAAGGTAGTTAAGTTATTAGCACTAAAAACAGACATCGTGATATTTTAAGGTCGTGCGATGAAATTAAATATTTCATTACCATCATCATTTACATGGGGGATAATGGGGTAAACGTTGTCATACGGGGGCAATTTATTGAATCAGTTATTGAAAACAATTTATCTCGTTTAAAATGAAATACAAATGAAAATCACAGACGCACAATCATAATATGTATTTAAGAACATGACCTGCATTTTTTAAAGTTTTATAAATACGCTTTTAGCTACACATCATCAGAGCAGCTCTACATTTTTGTCATCAGAAATACAGGAAAATTAAGTACGAAAATTATAAAGCAAACATTCAAGAGTTGACGTTTATGATGTCGGGTCACTGGTTCAAAAGCCGGTTCTTGTAGATAATACCTTATTGCCATTTATCACTCGCATCGTGCGAAAGAACTTAGTCGCTAAGGTCGCTAGTCAACCGATATTATTCTAAAAACTATTACGCAAAAAATTTACTAAATAAGTTCTTCGTTTATTTTAGCTCAATAACACCATAAACCAAACAGGAAAAACATAATAAACTGTGGTATTCCCTTATGATGTGAATGATATAATGAGAGTCAGGGACGTTGGGTCATTTCGGATATGTATTTGTAATCATATCGCGCGGCAATCATATAACGCGAGATAAAACAATACAAATTACTAGATGTTATCAGGCTTCACTTTTCACGGAACCAGTAATTTGTTTGTGTATAATATTCTAATAATAGCCTTGGCGATTCAACTGAGATACAGCCAGAAATAATTTGCCAAAAAATGATGAAATTATTTCATTGCACATAATGTAATCTGTACTTGGGTAAGTAGGTACTTTATAAGTTCAAAGTTTATGTACTATTTTTATTTCAAGGATTGTGAATAGAAATTTTTGAAGACATTTACGAACGGTAAATTTTTGTAATAATAATGCCAACTTACCTTACGAGTTATTATAGTCGTTAGTTCCGATCCCAAGCCAGATACAGAACTAATTATTTTCATTATTTGCGTTATTTAAAACAAGCTGTATATGAGAATGATTTGTGTTCTAAAACACTCAAAACGGAAGGTCGCTTTTTGTTGCGTATAAATGCAGTTTCTTTGTCATGTGTAAATCGGTGGAGTCCTATGCATTTTCATGAGCTCTCACAAGGGCCCGTGTGAGTTTAAAATTCAAGTGTTATTTGTACAATATACAAAAATTGTACGAAAAGCATGGAGGATGGAGGCTCTAGACAAATAAACTTGTTATCTAAAATTTTTCGGAAAACCAGCCTAAAATGAGCTTGGATCTTAGTATGTAATTAGGTATTTTTTGACAACATTAACATCATAAACCAATTGATTTTATATATGAATTGTTCTACAACTAGGACGTTATGACCAAACAGGATAAAAAAAAAATTTTTTTTTGATAAATACGAATACCGTCTGACTCTATTAAGTTGAACCGTACAAATAAAATATATACCCTGCGTTGAGGTGCTCTGAGATCCGGACATTGACAAATTCCATTATTAATTGCGCTATCGATGATTTGTTTGAGTATCAATTTCCATTTAGCGATACAATAGCCGTGTTACGAGCATGTTGTGTAAACACGCCACAGTCGCATTGTTCAACAACAGGTTTCAGCCTGGGACGGTGTGAATTTTGTATTCATTTAAAATTTTTGTACACGCTACATTTTATTGATAGTGGCGCTGGCGATAGCAGAGTTGTAGATGGTAGATAGAATCGTCCAGCGTTATATTGGCAAGATAGTGATGAACAAGAATGGTAAAAAATGGAAAGGAAGATAAGATGGACGGACTGTGCAAGGGATTTGAAAGAGAGGGGATTGAATGACATATAGGGACCGACTAGAGATTGGAAGAAGGAAACAATTGGTATAAGAGCATGACGATGATGATGGCAGGAAATGAAAGTAATCCTGGTACGGATATATTTTGAACGTTATAAATTCATTATTATTAAAACCGATGTCTCGTGTTTTTTTTACAAGTTTTATCTGGAATTATCTAAAAATAATCAAAAGAAATAACAAAATTCAAGCCCTACTAAATACAAGGATTGCATTTGAATATTCGAATGATGAACTGGGTCGAATATTCGTTTAGTTTCCTTTACACAAAACTCAGAACTCTACAAATTTTAATGTGTACCTATTCAGTGCACGTTTTTAATGCAACATTGTGCAGTAATTAGAGTGAAAATGTATGAATTCCCTTATTACGGAATTTAACATCAATAATATTTAATTTTAGTCTCGTGGGGCGGTACTCAGGTTGTGGAATAGTCGTGTACTAATTTTATTTTGTACTTTTTGTACCCATAACGATCAAGGTTTATTTTCTAACTTTCCTAAGTATGATGACCATTATAAAAAAAATGTATGTATTCAAGTAGTTCGCAGTAAGCTATTTATTTTTCTATGTAATCTTGTTGCAGTAATCACACTCACTACTTACTTAGCATTTACTTTTATACTTTGTTTTACTTAGCACAAATAAAATTCCTACACAATGATTACAACTTATAATGGAATATATATCTTTATTCTAATATTTGAAACATGTATAAACTTAAATGCCACAAATGTGAAGACAAAATAAAATAAATTCCAGTATATCTTCATAAACAACCAACGAATACGAATAAAAATCAACGAGTTTTGAAAACATGCAACACGTTTCGTAACATGTTCCACAAAAAGTCAGCAACAAAAAAAAAAATACATAAACATAAACACTAAATTCCGTACCCCAACAATCAACTCTCTGTGCTCACAAATTATTGGACCGTCTAGACATCGAAGAATTTACCTTCACAATAAACCGAGTGAAAATAATTAGTTACGTAATTGTCACTCATTTGTTACAAATTTGAGTAATCTATTAATGTAGCAGTTGCGCCTTTCTTGGACATTCATATGACAAAAATTCTATTTTTTTTTTTTTTTCATTTCCCTCATTTGAATTCTAGCAATTTTAAAATACACTAGACGGGTTTGTTAATAAAATTACACATACCGTTACTTACAGCTAAATACATTACTTAAGTAATAATACTGTAACGTATTTTTGGAGTTCCCTCTATTCAATCCAGGAATTATGTTTATCCAACAATTTTCAGTTTACAGATAAGTTATATAATAATTGTCAACTGCTTTCACACCATGGCAAATTTTTGTTAAGATGCAAAATATTTTTTTTTGTAATTTCAACGGTAATAAAGATTTTTGACATTGACTATCATTATTATCCATGTTAAAAAATCCTGTGAATATAAAACAACAACTACATAAAAAAAGCGTCTGTACGTTTGAATTTATTGTGAGTACAAACGCATTGTATGTTAATAATAACATATTACGAGCATAAACAAACCCCCGCCGTCTGTCTGAACGCGATAAAATCAAAAACTACCGAACGGATTTTCATACGGCTTTTACCAATAGATGGAGTGATTCATGAGGAAGGTTTAGGTGTATAATTCATTTAGGATTTGTGTAAATTGGCTGACATATGATCATTTTTATTTTTTATTGGCGTGGGCCGCCAAAACCAATATTTATATGATAATTGACTAATAAAAAAAAAAAACGATCTCATTACTTTCGTCCCCTTTTTCACGCCTTTAGGGTTACACCCTACCATTTAATACAGACAAAAAAAAAACAAGCACCTCCACCTTTTTTTTTTTTTTTACATGGGGAAATACGTTTAGGTATCGTCCCTCCCGGGGGGGAAGGGTATGTCGGACTCAGCTTATAAAGCTGAGTGCCACTACCGACTAAAACCCCATGATGCTCTCTTGGCTACGACGGGGCTACGGGAATCGCGGTATGCATACATCCGCGGCCCCGTCAACGGCCTGGTCCGTGTCGGACGGACCCGCCTCGGGAGGGGAATGGGGGGGGCCCATTTGGCACCTCAGAGTGATGCCCAGGAGCATACTGGGCATCAACAAGATATATTTAAATACATAAATCTTTATATAAAATGGGGTAATTATTTTTGCATCCTTACTCAATTAAATTAGACCATATTTTTCTGCTATTTATCTAAATTAATCTGTCTTTATACCAAACAAATCAGATCAGCAATAAAATTTTGAAGTGAGTTTTATGGTATGCAATTTGCGGGGGTAAAACTTAACAACAACTCAACAATAGGACGCGCGCGATATTTTCACGACCGGGCGACGCGCGCGGCACGTCGCCCAATCGTGAAAATATTTTTTTTTAATTCAACAAATATTATGAAAATCAGTTACAGTACAAAATTAGTAGGCATAATATGCCTACATTTCCACTGCTCTGCTAACCGCGCCGAGTCGGGTTATTTAGTTACTAGCAACCCGCTAGTAACTAAAACAACAGAATAATTTGCAATTACACGGCATTTAATTACTTTATTGTTATCACTCAGTCTCAATATAAAATGTATTCTCAAATAAAATTTTATTCACAGGTGAAACTAATTAAAATGTGCGGTCAACTTATCGCACTTATCGTTCTGTTACATACAGCTACAAAAAAAAACCAGTAATAAGGATAAAATTATTGTCAAGGCTAGATAAAACGATAGTGTAATACTTGTTATGCTTCATAGATATACTAGCTGCGACCTGCTTGTTCCCCAAGTTTACCCACGGTTTCCCAGGTTTAAAGCAGACTTTGATTTAATTTAAAATCCTTGTACCAAATTTCATCCAAATCCATTGAGCCGTTTGAGCGTGAATGAATAACAAACTTTCGCCTTTATAATATAAGTAAAGAATACGACATTGTTGAGATCAAAAGCAAAACTGATTTATTTATCAAAATACCCACAAGTACTTTATGAAACCAAATGATATACAACATATCTTCCTCTTATAGGATTTATAAAACTAAAAATAATAACAAAAATAGATACTTCTAAAAAATAGACCTGATTCTTATTAATTAACATTAAAGATTAACAATCTATTGAATAACAAATAATCAGATACAAGGTGGTATGCCAATTATATCTGGCCACAGCTCAGGGTCTGGTATTTGGATTGGCACTTCTGCTGATGATGCCTGGGGATCAAAATCAGAACCAGGTTGCTCACTTGATTCCCCACCCTGGACTTGTGTCGTTTCAGGGTGAGTTGCACGTGCTAGTATCTGGTCGACATGCCGACGATGCAACTCCCCACCTTCTGTCCTCACCCAATATGTGCTGGGACCTTCTACAGAGTCTATAGTGGCCTTCTGCCACTTCTCACCAGGTCCATACATGTGAATCAATACGGCCTGGCCTACTTGAAAGGTCCGCACAGGTGGGCGTTGAGATATTGCTTCCAACTGTGTCTCAGCATGTGCTGGTGCATTGTCCGGATGCAGGCTTGATATGGCTGTTCTATATCTTCGTCCATTTAGCATCTCTGCGGGGGTTTTGCTCGTACAACTGTTTGGTACAGTTCTGAGATAAAACAATATCTTTGCCAGCTTCTCTCCCCAAGGCATCTGCGAACTTTCCAACTTTTTAAGTTTGTTTTTGAATGTTTGTATTGCTCTTTCTACTTGTCCGTTTGTGGCAGGATGATATGGGGGAGAATACAGGTGCCGAATACCATTTTTTTTTAAAAATGCATTAAATTCAGCAGAACTAAATGCTCTTCCATTATCCGATACAAGAACATCAGGCAATCCTTGAGATGCAAAAATTTTCCTTAAGATGGTAATCACCGTCCCACTGCTCATTGACGGCACAATTTCTACTTCAAGCCACTTGCTGTAGCTGTCAATTAGAACCAAGAAGGTCTTGCCTTGAAACGGCCCAGCAAAGTCCACGTGAACACGGCTCCAAGGTTTGTCTGTAGGTATCCAAGCTTGTGGATCTCTTGGTGGATTGTTTCTCACTAACTGGCATTGCTCACAATTTGTTACAGTAGCCTCAATTTGTTTATCCATGTCCGGCCACCATACATATCCCCTCGCGTACGCTTTTGTATGGACTATACCCGCATGCGGAGCGTGTAATAATTTGAGTACCTGACATTGAAGTGATGCAGGTACTATGACTCTGTTACTCCATAGTAAACAATCTTTACTTTGTGAAAGAGCCTCTTTTCGTGTCCAGTACTGTTGTAGCGCCGGGTTGGTATTATGGTGCGGCCAACCATGTAGGACATGAAATATTACTTTCTGAAGTACGGGATCTTTCTTAGTTTCCGCAGCAATCTTCGCCGCATCCAAGTTCCATCCATCAGGAAGTTCCTCTAGCAATAGTACATCCTTAAGGGGCTCTTCCCCTGTCCCTGAAGTCATTGGCGCTGTCCATCTGCTAAGAGCGTCTGCGTTACCGATTAATTTTCCTGATCTGTATTTGATTGTATAATCGTAGCAACCCAGCTTCAATGACCATCGCAGCATTCTTGGTGAAATTTGATCTGGAATGGGCTTCTTTGGGTTGAACATTCCTACCAAAGGTTTATGATCTGTGATTATACAGAATCTTCGGCCTGTCAGGAAGTCATGAAACTTTTTCAACCCAAACATAATCGCCAATGCTTCCTTGTCGAATTGTCCGTAGCGTCTTTCGTGTGGCTGTAGCGTGCGGGATGCCATCATAACTGGGCGTTCTGCTCCATCATCCATCACATGAGCGATTATGGCTCCCAATCCATACTCTGATGAGTCACATATCAGAAGCAATTCTCTGTTCAAATCATACCCTACTAAAGTAAGGTCAGATGAAATCAAGTCCTTTGCCTTTTCAAATGCTGCTTGTTCTTTTTCAGACCACAACCACTGCCTCTTTGATTCCAATAAACGGTACAAGGGCTCTAACAATGTTGCTTTATCTGGCAGAAATTTCTCATAAAAATTATAGAGACCCAAAAAGGCACGCAGTGTTTCCTTGTTTGTGGGGGCTGGTTTTTCTTTTATCTCTTTAACTTTAGCAGGTGACGGGTGCAGCCCTTCTGCATCTATAGTATGTCCTAGGAATGTAATACTATCCGATGCAAAGGTGCATTTCTTAATGTTTAGCCGGAAACCCAATTCATTCAGCTTAGATAAAACTGCTCGTAGTCTCAGGTCATGCTCCTTTATATTTCTGCCCATAACAGCTACATCATCAAGCAGACAGGCCACACCTTCCATATCAGCTAGAGCAGAAGACATTAATCGTTGGAAAATTCCAGGTGCTGCATTAATTCCAAAGGCCAGACGGTTCATTTTCATTAGACCACAGGGTGTATTTAATGTAAGCAGCTCCGCTGTATCACTATCTACTTTTACTTGAGTGTACGCTTGCTTTAGGTCCAGCTTACTGAAGATTCGACCACCACTTAACCTAACAAAAGCCTCAGCAGAAGTTGGTAATGGATATCTGTCAACATCTATGGCTGCATTCACAGTGGCACGATAATCTCCACATATCCGAAGTGATCCATCATCTTTCTTGACAATTCTCATTGGTGTAGCCCATTTTGAATATTTTATAGGAGTTAAGACACCCTCTTCAATCATTCTTCTCAACTCTCTATCAACTTGTTGCTTAAGAGGAAATGGCACTGGACGAGCTTTGAAAAACCGAGGAACAGCTTCTGCCCGAACATGCAGTGACACTTCAGGTCCTTTATACTCCCCAAGTCCATCCCTGAATACTTCAGGAAACTCTTTAGCCAACGGTGTAATCTTATTTTCCGACCAACATATTCCAGATACTGAGATACCCAGTGCATTGAACCAATTTCTTCCCATCAAACTTGGTATATTTCCTGTCACCACCAGCAATTCACATTGAGCTTCTTTGTCACCAAGTGCAACTCGAACATTTGTCAATCCTAGCACCTTCAGTGCTTCACGGGTTACTGTTACTAATTTCACATTAGTTGGGGTCAATGGAGGAGGCACCTGCCACAGTTTTTTATAAGTGGCCTCTGATATGATAGACCTTGATGCCCCTGAATCTACTTCCATCCATAAGTTAGCTCCATTAATGGCCAATTCAGCTTTGATTGGTGGTTGATAATTTCCCTCATAGCACATGTAAAGGCCCATCATCTCCTCTTCATTTTCAGGTGGACCGACAAAGTCATTTTGTGCATTATCTTCAACTTGGTGCATCTTTTTAGATCTATTTTGACATGCTGCTGCAATGTGTCCAACCTTCTTACAATAAAAACATCTGGCTTTTACAAAGGGACAGCGTTCACCAATTTTGTGCTGTTGGGTACAACGACCACACCCCATTAACTTAATTTTTCCAATTTCCATTGGTTCTGCAACACTTGTGGTTGCCTGAGCTTGCTTAGACGCGGCTGCCTCACCAGGATACAGATCAGTGAACGTTGCTTGATAATTGAGACAACTTTGCAAGGTCATTTCATAAGTAAGATCTTTTGTCTTCAATAAATCTCTCCTCAGACGTTCATCCCGCACCCCCAACACCAGCCGGTCTCCCAACTGCCGTTTCAAATCCATAAACTTGCATTTGGCACCTAGCGAACTTATCGCCGCCACATAGTCCTGCACGCTTTCACCTGGTAACTGTGATCGTCCATGAAACTTCCCAGCTTGCAATATTTCATTCACTTGTGGTTCATAAAATTGGTCCAAAAGACTGATTATTCTTGACAAGGGAACACTCGTAGGACGCGCAGGAACAAGCAAGGATGCAATTAGAGCGTAAGTCTGCTTGCCACATTGCGATAAAAACAGGGAACGTGCTTTGTCTACGTTCGTATCGCCGAACCCCGCCGCGTCGAGTGCACACAGTAAAAGTTCCTTGTAGTCGCACCATTTATCAGTTTTTGGGTTAAACTCTCCCGGAAACACTATATTTGCCACATTGGAAGCCATTTCGTCACGAAAACAGTTAATTTTCCGCAGTCGCCAATAAAGAATACGACATTGTTGAGATCAAAAGCAAAACTGATTTATTTATCAAAATACCCACAAGTACTTTATGAAACCAAATGATATACAACAATAAGTATCTATCATGAACTTTGTTATAGGTATACTAGATATATATTATAGGATCACGTGTTTAAGTTAGTATAACAATCATAGTACACTAATGAAAAGTTTGAGACACAGTGAGACTTTTCTTCACTTTTATTTTATAGGACTAAAGTGAGAGGATGACCCGGGGCGGAGTGAAGGGCTTTTCAACCGAGCAGAGGTTATTTATTCGACTGTATTTTTTTTTTTAAAGTTCAGTAACCTCATCCACTTATGTTATCCAAGAGAACGAAATGCGGGTTTTGCTTTGCTGTGACTTTTTCTTCGCATGTTATATATTTGGATGTTTTTATTTTTTTAAACCCCGGACGAAAAAGAGGGGTGTTATAGGCTTGTATTATGGTATGTATATGTGTATGAAGATCTGTTCAGGCGTTTCAAGATCATCACGATTCACGATTACGATTCACCAATATATTCATATTTGCTTAAAATTAACTCGATTGATACGGTATACTCCAAACGTGAGAAATAAGATATTTTTTTGTTTTTTTTTATCAATCACTTGTTTGCGTATCTACTGAATCTTCTGTAATGTACTGAAAAATTCACACACGAATATCGTCGTGAGAACCACCCGATTTTAATGAACGACGCAGTTACATACTAAAAGTATTGTATTCTACGTCCAATTTAAGAAGATACATTAAATTTCATTTCAGCCAACTCCAAACGTTTCATAGGACGTAAGGACATTAAAATATATAGTTTCCTCTGGTAATTAGCAATAATACTAACTATAAAGTAATTGAAATCCAGAATATCTTCATAAACTGGGACTTTGGAAGTCATATCTTCATAACATTTATAAAGTAATTGACCAAGCCCGCGTCCGTAAGTGAGTACCCTTAGAACCTCTACACGTCCCTTGTATCGGGCGGTGAGAACAGAGTAACCAAAAGTAGCAACAGAACTTGTGCCAGGTTCGTCCGAATAGGTACTGCCACCATATGTAATCCGTCGCCAAGCAGCAGTGCTCGCATTACTGTATTGCGGCGAAAAGGTGTGGTTGCCGGTGAAATAACAGCCGCATGAAACGTTACATCCCTGTCTCAAATGGACGGACGCTACTTGATGCGACTTGAGTCTCTTCATTGGAAGACCTGAGGTGTACCGCTGTTGTTTATGGGCGGCGGTAACCGCTTACCATCAGGTAGCATCAAACAGCAAAAGAAAACAATACATTGAACATACGAGATCACAAAAATAGACAATGTGACACTAGAATGCGCTACCTTTAGTGAAATGCTGCCATAAGAAATAGGTAGCGATAACAAAGCTAGTATAAAACTCCACACTGTCGTATTCCTTACATTACCGAAATGCCTTATTACAGAAGCTGTTGTGTTAGCATTCATAAAAACCATAGGTAAAGGTAAGTTATAGATAGGAAGCACGGAGGCCGATCGATCAATGTGAAGGATATAATTAATAGACGTATGGAAACGGGTCGATCGCGCGTGCCACGGCATTAGGGGTGTACAGTTATCGTCGCCCTTGATACTTTCCATGTCAGGGGCTGACACAAATACCTAGTTTCCGTGTTTACGATATCATCGGTCAACAGATGGCTGATCAATAGACGATTTTTCTCACTTTGCTGCCACAGCGGAAAGGTATGTAAATCAAGTTATTTTCAATTCAATTTGTCGATAAAACGTTGTTGAGTGCTCAAATATGAATGCTCGCGGCGTAAAATTGATTTCATTTTACGAACGATTTCACAATTCCAGTATCAGTTTCCGAGCTAGCTCTTAAATTATGGGCTCTTAAGTCAGTCTGTGTCTGGAGTCTATTTTTGATGGTCGCAGAACTTTATTCCAAGTTCTAGAAAATACTTGCTTACTTGCCAGGATATCCATATAGCGTACCAACTCCAAGAGACGACGGCGTCTATAAGGAACACCAAAAAACTATTTTTTGCTAAAAATAAGCAATTGTTCTACCAACATATTCAATCATCAAAAATAGAAGGAAGAAAGAAAGATACTCTACTTTTCATGAATGTATTGCCGATAGTCTCGAGTTAAATGGCTTTGACATACGAGTGTGGGCCCCAAGATGCTTGAGCTTTTTGATCCCTTTCTCGAACCGGTCTAATAACTTGGCATCATATTCTTCATCTTTTGAAGGTAATACACTTGCATCCCAAAAAACTGTCACCACAGAAATATTCGTTGACAGATAGACTTTGGCCTTCTTCGGCGCCGATTTTCCCTTGGAGAACACTATTTCAACTACTCCTTGTTCTCCAGTGTATATATACCAAATACCATACCCAAATGTACCTTTAAAACCGAAACTATCGAACCATGAGATATGTCTATAGTAGGTCTGGCGCACTTTCAATCTCCGGTATTCCTACATCTTGGATGACTTCCGGTATTTCAGAGTGCTCAATTGGACGGCGCCCAGGACGTTTAGCATCAATTTTACTTGAGCGATCACAAAATTCTGCAATCCACTTTTTTATCATTGAAATTGATGGCACGGAGTAGCCATAATGTTTTATTTAGCTTTTGTTTGGTTGGCATAGGTTTATTTTCAATAAGCAAACGACATTCATTTTCTAAAAAATTGCGCTTTTCTTTTTCCAAGGGCAATAGACAAACGATGGAACTAATTCAAACTTGACAGTAATCTTTTGGATGTGAAACCTTAAAAACCACATAGTCAATCAGTTTTCATATGCTACCATTATGGTAGAATTCTTTGACTATGGCGACAAGCTTTAGACATAAACATATGTCTGTTTAAACATTGTAACAGTCATATTGTAGTTGAATATAATAGATGGCTAGGGACAGATATACGAAACGACGACAGTTTGGTTCTAAACTTAGAATCGCCATGGAAATGTGAGGACAACATACTCATGGTGGGAAATAAGAAAACAACTCGATATGATTATTGACATTAGTCCATATCCATCATTAGACATCCAAGGGCGATAGGTTTTGTTGATTAGATGCATAAAAATCGATAACCGTAGGTACGTTAGCATAGTTATCATGAGACCTTTAGCCTCGTAACTACTAAAGGTACGGCATTTGTGCTTCAGGGACACAATGTCCTATAATTCAAGATACATATACTAATAGATATTTAATATTTATTATAGAGGTAATTTGGCTGTACGAGTATGTTCAAGGTCAATTCTGCTCGCGGTCATGGGGTCTTTGGACCTATCAAACTAAAAATTGTTTCATGAATAGAAAGCTACATAATTCCTGTTAATATTGGTCTACGGGCAAGTCCAATGGCAGTCTCTAAATAATAGTGAAACTCACAGTTTAATATGTCTGTTTTTCTCGCCAACTTCTAAACCACGCAACGGATAATGATGCGATACGCGTTATAATAACTGTGTATATTTTGGAGGGTCTGAATTATTTTCGGCATATTACTACTACATTTAAGGTTTCTTAGCCAAATGGAAAAATGCTACCCTAAATATATTATATCTCCATGTTTGTATGTCACAAACATTTTAGCCGATAATGTATTTATAACAAATAATAAAATAGGTGTATTCTACGAACAGTATATACGATTCAAATAATATAGAACATACAAAATTATCGAGAGTAGGCCGGTGTCCCTGCAGTGGGAACATTAGAGGCTGGTACGGGATGGGGAGGATAAGAAAAAAGAATTAAGAGGCTACGTCCGTTATTACTCTAAAATGTGACAGAATAAGAGCTGGTCTGTAATAAGTATCTTCTACCTGTAACCAAGATTACCCATGAGTAATTGCGTTGCATGCAGTTCCAATCGCGAAGGTTAGGTTACCTAACCGTGATATCTTAAGGAATTTGATAATCCACAGACTATTAAAATAGTTCCCGTAAAACAATATTTCTCAACGTGTAGCTTGTGTGTTGGTACTTCATTCGATTTATCTGAGGTTTTTATTGCCTATAACTTCAACTACAAGAAGCACGACGAAATTGAATTGAAAATTCTCCATGAGGTATTGTAATTAGATTTCAAACTTGGCTGTTAGCACGGACAATCTATTACTTGCATATTGGTGGCAATTCTCTTGTTTACCATAGTTGGCTGATAGAGCTATTCTGAAAAGGACTAAAATGACAATAGTATACTAAGTTTGAATATGATAGCAAATTTTGGGTATCAAAAACGCTATTTAGGTAAAATTTTAGAAAACCCACTCAATTATATTATATTCATCATATTATACTTGTGAATTAATTTTAGTGAAACCAAATTTTTTATTGATAATTTATGATTTTCACCGAGGAGTGGTCAATATGGCTGAAAACATGCCCATTACTTAAAATAAAGTGGAATTCTTTCTTTTCAATGAAATATCCTGTTGCTACTGATTCGGGTATGTGATTACTGAGCGCGGACTGTACTATTGTGTTGCTGAAAATATGCTACTTGCACTTTGCTGCTATGAATTATTTGCTACGCTGGAAGATGAGGCAGTGGTCTCTTTCTACGAGACCGTTATGCTAAAGAAAGAGACTGCAGAGCGGGATCGTGAAAGGTCCGATCCCGTTCGGAGACGGCAGGGACGGGTGCTTAGAGTTCAGCCCGGACCGCAACCCCCATAGAGGTTACGGATTTCCTGCCCATAGAGGGAAGACCTTCTAGGCCCGATAGCAGTCAGAGTGGGGGCTCTGGCTGCACTGCTTATCGGGTCCAGGGAAAGCTGCTTTACTGTGAGGTGCAGGGTACTCTGAGTGGCGGGGGGGGGCTCTTTACACCCTTCCCCGGGAACGGGTCTCATAATTCGGTTGTCCCCCCCATAAGTTAGTATTTCACGTAAACAATTTTATTTTATTTGAGTTCATATCATGAAATTAATTGATGGCCACATAAAATATTGGTCCAAGTACTTACGGCTTTTTTAATTCGACGTAAAAACATAATAGTTGGTACAAGCCATGCCTTCGAAGCGAGGCGTCCCGGGTTCAATTCCCAGCCCGGCACACCTTGTGTGGTTAGTATGAAGTTTGTTCTCGGGTTTTAAGTGCTTGTGTCCATGTGTAAGCGTTTATTTAAAGCCCTGTCGTTAGGGAAATGGTTGTCAAATAGGGACGGCGGGTGGGACAATCCAGCCATATACGTAAAGCCAATTATGCTAATTGTTTAAAATCTATTAGAAAAATAAATAAATCGAACCACGATGTTTAAATACTCAATACTTCTCTATGTTTAGCATTACCACTAATTAAGTGATTTCAATTCAATAGTCTTTGTATAGACCCAATAAAAGACTGTCTCTTTTATATAAGTAAAATAATGATTTCCGTTCTCGTTTTTTGATATAGGTAGACCGAAAAGCAATAAAATCAATATGAAAAAAAAATGGTTTTATTTCTCTATCTTCCCGCCGGCTACAGATTGCACGAGAACGTGCCAACGAGACGAGTTCTCAAACTGATTCTGTGTCAAAGTAACTAGTTCAAGTTTATCGCGGAACCTCATCAGGTGCCACATGTGATTATTTGACGGGCCCACCTGGCGTAAGTGGCGACCTCCGCTCATGACAACAGTAATGCGACTCAGTGTAAGATTTGGATCTTACACTGAATCGCATTCATCCTGCTGCGTCCATCACCCGAGACGGGGATGATACGTCTCATGCGCATATAATTTCACCGGCACCACCGGAACACAGTAATGCCAGCACTACTGTTTGGAGGCAGATTCTAGGTGTGGAGGCAGTACCTCTCCGGACGAACTTGGCACAAATTCTACTGCTACTGCCACACGTTTTATCAAGGATAAAATTTTAAAAACTGACAATACTGTGTATTTCGATTTATGTAAAAAACTCTCAAAAACGGGTTTATGTAAAAAACTCTCAAATTATTCAAAAAATCTACAAATGCCTCGTTGCTGTGTCAAACGCAACGTTACCGCGGTCTACGCATGGGTAGTTTGACCATTCTAATTCATTATGAAACCACTGATACTGGTGGATTCTACATTTAACAACTGTGTTAAAATTAGTGCTCTCAACGTTAACCGCATGAGCTACCGCTATACAATTCCCCGCAGTGCTACAAGATAGTTTTTGTCCAGAATAAGAGTTTACAAACTGGCAATCCTGGGAGTCAGTAAATTATAAAGGTCTTACCTCACGAGATCTCATCAGGTACCGCACGAGGCGTCCCCGCAGTACTGCCAGAGTATTCTTGTCCAGTTCCACGTTGCCGCCGGCTACGGATTGCACCAGTACTTGCCAACGTGACAGCGAGTTCTCAAGGAGACGTATATCTTGCTTTTCGATCCTGTATTAAATATGTTTGATTTCAGTAACTACCAGGTTACATTTCTTTATACAACAACAGTTTTTATTAGTGTTTATATTATATCAATATACATAAACATTGATATACATATTCATGCCCCTGCACTAGGATTCCCTGTGTCACAGATGGCATGGACAAACACAGAAACACAAGGCAAACGCTGAGAATCTAGAAGAAACTTCATGCTCACCACACAAGTGTACCGGTCGGATCGAACCCGGGACCCCTCGCTTCGAAGGCAGGGCTACTACCAATTAGACTATAGTCGGTCCGAATCATATGGCTCTATAGTAGTTATTTGATGTGAACATACCTATCAGCCAACTGCATCTCAATATCCAGTCCGTCTTCTTTGTAATCTGGCAGCTCGGCGTCATTCAAGGTATCCTCGGCGTCGGAAAACGAGAGAATCATTTCACTATGGCCTGGAAATAAACAAGAAAAATTTTGTAAGACACATCAAAATGGTCGTAATTGCAGCAAAAAACTAATAAACATGGATAGTGCAGAAAGGGAACCCTTATCTATTTGGAGGGCCCCAGTTGTTTGAGTCCGTACGTGAGAACCCTAGAAAAAGGTGCCAAAGGAGCAACTGAAAATAGCAATAGAACTTATGCCAAGTTCGTCTGTAGACACCTGGTAATCTGCCGCCAAGCACTGATGCACCTGAATTGCTGCGTTACGGTGGAAGGGTATGGGCGTGAAAGCACAGGCGCATGGGACGCTTCATCCCTGGCTCGGAAATCAGAAGCAATAGGATGCCACTTGGATCTTCTCATACTTGGGTCGGATAGCACCTATTGCTGCGAAGTTCTACTGCAACTTTTTGTTGCTCTTTTAGCATCACCGAGGGGGTACGTGTTCATAGGGCACTCACCTACGGAGAGATATTGTGTAATTTTCAAGTAGTGTCCATAGAAAGTTTCATGCCAAAATTTTGTTCCAAAGGCGAGAAATGGGGGATATTATAGGTGTTAAAGCTTCTTTGAGTCTTACTTTTAGGCATTGGCTGCACAATCTGGTCAGGCAATAGCTGATACTGCTTCATCAGCTGCCAGTGGTTCATCAGTGTTTTGGCGGTGCGGGATGGGTAGAAGACGTGAGGGTTGGCTTCTAATAACTCTTGGAATTTCTCCATGGTTGGATGTGAGTTCTGAAATATAGAGAAAATATCATGAGAAGTCTAAATATATGACATGTCTGCTTATGTCTAAATATGTATATCCAAGATTGTTCCGATTAAGATTTCATTGTAGTGGATAGCGAATATGGAATACGACGCAGTACTCCGAAACCAAAATGGTTGATATTTCAAAGGGCTGCCCATGTTTAAGTGAAACTGGGCTAGCAACGTCGTGGCGTATATGCGACATTTTTCGTTATCATATTACGATGTTACGATTTGGAATTAATTCTGTAATGTAACACTTATAAATAAAGTAAATAATTTGTGAAATGCTTCACACAAACCATAGCAGAATCGATTATAATGCATGTTAAGTGCTTACACTCTTAAAAGTTCCAAGCAGATCTTCTTCAGCGGTGGAATACAATGCTTGCTGTTGCACCGCAGCCACCAGGTCAGGGTGGAGGTTGCTCATGGCAGTAACAGCCACTCTTGACACTTCAGCATTGTACAGGAGGGCGTACCAGCGGGACTGGAGTTCACTTATTGTAAAACGGCAGGAGAACTTTACACCGTGGTGTACTAAGCGCAAATCATTTGTCTGAAATGATGATAATCACACTTAAAGGCTATATCAAATAAAATATTTTTAGTATATGGGAAATATTTTTTACCAAGCCATACAACAAAGAGAGAAGAAATGTCAAATGTCAGTGGTTTTGGTATGGTTAATGAAAGTCATTATCATACCTAAAACACATATTGTATCTTCACATTTATATTTACTTTACTTAGTAGACAATATCTTAATGAGAGCTTGCTTGAATACAATTCATTGTATTAAACATTTCACATTTGATGGGAGTATAGATCAGCTGTAAATAGCCAATCAAAAAGTATAAAATTATAGGCCTTTATCTGAAATGCAAAAATTTTCTGTAAACCAGTGCCTAGTGAGCCTAGCATTGTAAAAGTGGAAGGAAAAATGTATAGATATTATTACAAGTTGATCATGTTGGAATGCATATTTAATATACTAAAACAAAGTGAATCAGGGAACAGAGAAGTGCAGGGGCATGAGTGAGTAACCATCATTTGAAGTGTTAGCCTCACCTGCTGAACCCCTAATATAAGTGCCAGATCATCAGTGGGTTTCCAGCGGCCCAAATCCTTTGTAGACAACTGGCTTAACTGGCCTTTGCGTCGGGTCTTACGCCCTATGCTTCCCAGAGAGGGCAGCTTAGTAGCAGCTTTCCGCCGCTCTGCCGGAGGCGGCGCTGGGCTTGGAGTTGCCGGTGCACTGGTGACTACCGGATACTCTGGTATTGAGCTTGTGTACGACTGAGTACGAATCCTCTTCTCGCCTTTCCCGATCGAAGCCCCAGGTTGTAAGCTGTACTCAACGAGCTCATCATCGAAACGCCTTCTTTTTATTGATCTTGACGTTCTGTAATATAATTTTCATGTGAAAACTATCGGTGAAATGTATATTCTGCTAGATCTGCTAGCAAATACAAACCTGCGACGTTGGATGTCGTCCTTCGAGAGGAATGGAGATGATGATGTTCCTGTGAACTCGCTATTATCTAAAGCATTTGATGATGATGCAGGAAACTCCATAACAGTATGTTACGTCATAAAATTAAATTCTTAATCTGAAATATAGCTTGTACTAATAATTGTTTCTTGTTTAATTTGAAAAACTTCCCGTTTCCTTGATTCGTTTTAATATTTTTGAAAAACTATACAGTGGCATAATTTATTGATAACTCTTGACTTCACTATGCGTGATGACTGACATAACTTTGACATATTACATTACATGACAGGACATTATCTTTGTGATAAAAACTTGACCCTGGCAAATGCTGTGCGAAGATAAAAGAAGAGAAAAATTCGGTGATGGTGTTTCGGCAATGGGATGTTTACCCGTAGCACATTTAGTAATATGTCCATCTGACTCGATAGATGACTCTGTTTTGTCTTCAATTGACACAAAGTTGATAAGTTGTTAAAGCCGAAGTCACGAAAGCGACAGATCTCGGAACATGTCTCGCAACAGGTTTTGCAACATGTTGCAAGAAATGTAGCGAGATATATTACGAGACATACCACGAGTCATGTTAGAAGACACGCTTCGATACGTATTGTGAGTCATGCTGCTCATTCGCTTTTAGCGAAGTGTTGATAAGGTATTTCGGAGGCTTTCGAGCGCAATTTTTTTACAACTAAGTTGATATCTTAAATTACAAGAAAAATATTGAAATTTGGCAATATCTGACTCCTTTGGATTGGTGTTCTGGTGAAATCACATGCGCATGAGACGTATCATTCCCGTCTCGGGTGATTTCCACACCAGGATGAATGTGACTTAGTACACTGAGTCACCAGTATCAAATTGTAAGATCCAAATTTTTTATCTATTAAACCGATAGTTTCCGAATAGTCGATATTTTTAATCGCGATAAAAATATCGACGATATCTATCGTTATTTTAATATATCGCTGTTTTTTGCACAAGCCTATGGTACAGTATTGTATGGAATTGGATGTTAGGTTTGGATGACTGGCAGCGAAATAAGGTGCTGTACATTACTTGGTCGTACAATAAAGGGACTCTGGCAGGCAACACTGAATGTCGTATGTCGTATGTTAAGATATGTCAAGTGGTGATAATGTTGTGATTCATTTTAGGTTATAAATTACAATACCACTATTAAAAGCTACAATTTGCTTAGTGATGGCACATTTAGCCCGTCATTTCAACTTCAGGCCCAAACATTTACTATCAAGATGTTATAACAAGATTGTTATTACTGACGATGGTTCTACGATAGTTGCTCTTCATCGAGATAAAGACTTCCCTTATGAGCACTCCAGACCTCTACCAGAGGAGGAAAAACCGAGTACTAGCATTTTAAGGATGGACAACATAGAAGAGGTTAAAAGAGTTTTCGTGGAAACTAAACCAGAGATTGCTAGAAAACAATTGTCCGCACTTACCTTGACGACAGAACATCGCTGGTTCCCCAGGGCTCGTGACAAGAAGGCCAAGAAAACTGAGATGAACCGACCCTATTTATAAATAGATACTTGATGTTATTCTAGTCTAAATACTTAAGTTGCCCTTAGCTTAAAATAAAATACATAGATACTATGGTAATTAATTCAAATACACCTATCCTTACCCATATCCACCAATTATTTGATGATTTTAGTCTGAGTTTCACCCAACATGTGAGACCTACAATCATTCAACAAATCATTCTAAAAAATAGTTTAGTTAGAATGTGAAAGTAGTAATTTCAGACATTAAAATGACAGGACAAGCTGATAGCCCATCTGATTTTAAATGGTTACCGATGCCTGTAAACAACTTAGATAAAAGAATCTACACGTAGCCCCAGCATAAAGGCGCCGAGCAGGAACACAAGGGTGGTTTAGTCGGATCATGCCCAACATAACCGCGTTACGCCCGTCACTCTGAAACGGGGGTGTAAAAACTCGTACATCTGTAATTTCGCTAGCAGACCTGGCAAATCGCCACTAAATAATATTGCACTCGCGTTTTGCTGTGTTTCAGTGGAAGGGTGTGGGTGCAATCCGAGGCGTAACATCGTCTCAGAATAACGGGGGTAACGATGCGACCTAGATCTTCTGTTACTTTAGAGGAACGTATTTCATTTTAGACGCATAAAAAAACAGCCTTCCACTGGAACATAGCAATACGCGTGCACCGCTGTTTGACGACGAATTACCAGATGTGGTGGGCAGTATTTCTTCGGATGAATAAGTCATAAATTTTACTGCTACTTTGAATCAAATCAAATTGCAATCAAGGAAATCACAAATACCTAAAAGTTAATACCTATACGAAGAACGCTTGTCAACGGCTCCGTGGCTTAGTTGGTAGTAGCCCTGGTTCGATTCCCGGCCGGGACACTCTCTGTGTTGAGCCTGAAGTTTTTTTCTCGGGTCTTGTTTCTGTCTGTCGATGCCATATGCGACACAGGGAATCCTAGTGCAGGGGTATGTGTGTAAAAGGAAAAAAAAAAATGTTACAGATAGTGTAGGAATGTCAGTGTAACATGGTCCAATGCCCAAGAAATTACAAAGCAAGTAAGGAAAAAAAGGGGCCATGTTTATTTCATTTCATTTAGACAGAGTTATATGATAACTCTTCCCACCAATGAGATTAATACAACAGATGCTGCAACAGTGCTGCTAAAAACCACAGTCCTGCATTGGGGAATAATGCACAATGCAGGGTGTATGTGGGCCTCAATGCAAACCTTGTCATCTCCCACTAAGAATAAGAATAATACTAGTGATATTATGACAAGTAACCATGAGTAGTTACTTGTCAGATGTAAAGCAATGTGCCTATCTATTGGTATTCCTGTCTATAGCCATTATAAAAACGTTTGCATTCCCACTAATTATTTGTGTATTAGGGATCCTATTCCATCAAAATAATAATTTACATGCATAATAAGATCAAACATCACTTAAATGTTTGAACATTAAAAGACTAACTTGTTTGAGGCTACTATTTAATTTTATAACATTTGTATTAATAATGATCTAAACTATGAATCATTAAATGAAAAATAGAATCTCTTTTCACATACAATATCACAATGTTTGCCTTTGGTGCCGTTTCAATTCCGCAATCAACAGAGACTAGTTATCAGTTGCAAACTGCTATTAGCAAGATCACATTTTCAAAGTTATTCGAGGGCAACTTTTGTAAAATTCATGATTAAATCATACAAATCCACTATAAGTAGTACAGGTGATGTTCTGATCTAAATTCCATGTAACATGATTTGAATAGTGACACAGAAGTGCAGCCAAAAGTCACTTGTTGGCAACCAGTGCAAATCCATAACAATGAGTGCTCAACCGCTGTGACACTCAACCGCGTCTAGAATTCGGCATTGACACACATGCTACGCTAAATACGACTACATAGTAAAGCCATCACTCAAGTGTCACAATCAACAGTCTTCAAGAATTAAACTTAACAGCTATAGAGCATACATATCGGAAATTTAATTAAATAGTCATCATATGACTGCAAGGCTAGAAAGTTGTACTATAGTCGAAATATTAAATTACAATATATTTAAGCATCAACATTGCCTATACTATAAACTTATTTTGCTCTTATACATTGCTACATTATTTAATGTTACAAAGTGTTACATTAAATATTTAACCAGGTACTTCCTAATGACAAATGGGAACAGAAATACACAGGCAGAATAATTAATAAATAGTGTTATAAAAATATGACTTTCAATTGAAATGTTTGCCAGTTTTAGTCAGGATAAAGTCATGAAAATATATTATTTTTAATAAGAGATTCATATTAATTATACAGTCTAATACCGCGACTTGTTGACTACTGCCTAAATAAATAATTCGAAACCTTAAAACTTTTTTTTTGTGTTTACTATTGTATACTATAGTAAATAATTAAAATCTTTGTCTAGTTTTTTAAAATGATTGTTGTTTGTAACAAAATATTTTTATACTCTTCATAATTACTAAAAAATACTTATACGAGCTAGCGATAACGAGCTAGTTGAATCCTTTTCTCAATGTTCAATACAACAAAATGTAATAGTAAAATATAATTTTCAAAACAATCTCAAAAATAAATATTATATTGTACTTAGTCATTAGGTACTTATAGCTATTTTACATTGAACTATCATATTAACAACTGGCTATATTCACTTATAGGTTTAATCTATGTTTTTGTTCTCTACATAAATAAGTATAGTATATTAGGTAATTATGAATCACACAAATTAATAGTATCATGTTCCATACACTCTTCAAATGCACGATCACTAGCAAAAATCTTTAAAATGCTCCATTTTGGTGGGCATTATTACACTCAAGTTTGTCGTCGACGGAGCAGAATCAATAGGTTTCGCTTTAAAATGCCATCTTCGGGAAATACTCATAACAGAAACATTTTAGGGAAGACATGTCAACTTTGGCTAATTCGAAGTCGAAGATTATCATATCATATAAATAAGGTTTACCAAGACTTAGCAGTTACCTTTTCACACATCAGTTCCGAAGATACATTTTAAAATCAACCATATTATTTCTGCGACTATAAATACCGATGGCTCAGCGTTCTATCGAGGCTGCGCACGCGTCGCGGTTCCAAGTCGACTCTTGATGACAAACCGAAGTGCGAAAAGGGGGTGTAGGGTCAGCGGAGACGAGAAACACGCAGCTCCCTGTCCAGAAGCTGCAGCTGGCGGATGAAACCCTCGTTGGGGTGGATGTCGCGCCGAGCGCGGACTGTCGCCATTGCCTCGGTTAGGGACATGCCACGTTTGATCATGAGGAACGCGAGAGCACAAGTCGCTGAGCGTGACACGCCCATCATGCAGTGGACGAGAACCCGACCTAAGAAGGTTATTGTGTTAGAGACATTGTTTTAGAGTATGTACTTAAAAAAATTAAATAAAACAAAGTAGCCTTCTGGAAATGTTTTCTTATCAATTTGTACTGTGTCCGTCGTTTTGATAATGTAAAGTGTTATTGCAAAGTTCACAGAACGAGCAGACTGCCCACCAGATTTTAGGACCCCCGATAACAACAACAATACTACTAAAGTACGGAATGATCTAAGTCTCATTGTAACAGTCTCTTTTCTCTGTGAAATTTTCAACATGGAAGGAACAATCCAATAACAAAAAAAGTATTTTTCTACATGAAAACTGCAATAAGATGCAACGTTCCGACTGTTAGCAGTTAGTTGTATTTTTTTTTTGTTTGATAGGATATACTTTCGGGTTGATCCCATAAAAATTACATCAGAATCGGCTCAAAGTTTTAGTTAGTCAAAGGAAGTAAACGAAATTGCGTATTTTTCTTTTCTGTGACTCTTTTCTTCGCCCATTATTAGACTAATTTGAATGCTTCTTTTTTAAATTGATAGGGTTGTTACTAAGGGCTAGAAATAATGAAGCTAGTTACTTCAATTTTTTAAATCAGGCAGTTATGTGTACTACCTACGTAAGTACCTATGTTGCAGCTAGTACGACGCAATTGATGTGTGGGTTGCAACTTAAATGCTTCTAGCATGAAATATGAACTTCCTACGTGCAATGATGAAACAGATGAATCAACAACAGATTTTCTCGGTGATTCAGTAAGTTGAATATAGCCAATGGGACTAATTACTATAGATGTTCGTTCTATGGTCAAAACAAGTGTCAATAATTAAATTGAAGAAATCTTAAACTTGAAGTCGCGGCGGGGTTTTTAATATATTGTGATTAGTGATAGACCAATCACAGAACAAAATTAATAGATCTCACTCAACTAGATACTTACATATGTAGATAGATCTTATTGTATATTGTCTATATTATTTATTGTGAACATCTTTTAGTTCAATATGAGAATGAAGCATTCGTAACTTTGAAGTGAAAAAGAATAAAACAGGTTTACGTAAAATACATACCTCCACTAGAAACAGCTTCATCAATGAAATTGGCAGCACTGTAGAAGTACTTCGATATATCAGTGGTCGGCAGATCCATCATCGGAAAACCCTTGTAGCGAATTCCGGGGCAGTCGCGGTAGTACAGGTGGTCGGTGTCAACCTGAGTGTACCGCTTCCCTTCCGCCGTGTTCAGGACATAGTTGATCCTCATGCGACGTAAAAAGTTCTTGTCCTTGGCGGCTACGCTGTGTAAAGTCAAACGGAACACTTATCAAACCTGTGACGTCACGGTCGGGATTATTATTGGCTGTAACATTGTACGAAGCCATCAGAATACGTCAAGGTTTTGTATTTTCTTTCAGTGCAGTAAAGTCCATGGTCAGGTCAATGAAGATGAGGGAAGGCACGCACGACTTAACCGATCCAAATTGTAGTGTATTATGAATCATTCATTATTTTATATATTCCGCATGTTGATGTATTCAAGATCAAATTATACCCATGAATTTCAAATTTGTTCGAATATTTTGGATGTTTCAGATACTCTTACTTTCATTTTTGGATGAAGCATGTGTCATAGTACTTACGCGTCTCCGACATACAGTCCTGGGTAGACCTCATTTATGTCTGGAGTAGGACTGTATGCGACGTCAGCAAAGGGTTGAGTGCGGAACGACGAGAGAGAGCTCAACACCGACGATGGCGAGGACCCGAAACTCTGCACACGGAATTTATATGAGAAACAACTACACAAAACTTGACCCATTTTATTAAAAGCTATAAATAAAACATGGTGAGGCAACTCGCACAAACACCGTGCATGAAATGTTAGTTGAACTAATTAAAATACGATACGACTAGGTATTATATGAACTGTTGGTATGTTATTGTTAGGTGCCGGTCGGAAACATTGATAACATGTCAAGATAGTAAGAATAAAAGTAAATAATTGTATGTAGATATGCTCTGTTATGTTAATTGATCTCTGACTTTTAAATTCAATGCACTTTTCAAGTTTGAGCTGACGCTTCATGCTTATTTATGGGGTACTTCATCGGTACCCCATAATTTTTAAGCATTTTAAATAATTCATTTGGAAATTTTAACTATACTTATGGGATGTTGTTCGTTCCCCTGTTAATTGACCTTTGCAGACAAAGCTCTGCATGCGTAGTTTCATTTTCATTTACATTTATTTACTCATTAATAATCACGCTACAATTTCTGATTAGATAACTAATTATTCTAATTATCTAGTATAAACTTAATGAGAAAGGTTACTAGTAACAATATTCTAAAACCCACTAAGTACTTGTTCAAAGATTCACTACCTCACACGCGTCGTACTGACTGAAACCACACAAGTTCATATCTGATGAATACGGAAAGTAGTTCTCTTCCTCAAACTGAAAATCAATGAAAAATTCTCTCATGTGGACTCAGGGTATTCAGGCATGACATATGGTATCAAATGGCGAGGTATTCACATAAAAGGTATTTATAAATAAAGAACAAAATAATAGGCATAATACGGGGTCACACAAAACATTGGTGTGCAATTTATAAATACCATAAGAGTCCTCAAGTAGGATCCTACTCGCTGCTCAGTAGCTGCACAGTATGAATGAGATCTCGGAAATAGTGAGTACTGTTGATAACACACAACTATTATGTTCATGTTGTTATTTGCAGACATGCACTTCATGTTTACTTTTATAAGCATGAAAAAATGAATCTATAAAACTTAAGACTTTAACGCTATCGGAAAATATAATGGCTAATGGCGACTTCAGCTGACTGTGGAGACATATAGTTTGAAGGATGAAAATATAATGCAATAGAAATGATGTGTGTGAAAATTAAAAATATCTAGATGTTTGATCAATGCAAAACTGAGCATCTAAATGAGCCATAAGGTTCCAGGAATATTTTCTTGGAAAAATTAGTACAGGAAATAATTCCTGTATGCAAATATGATTTACACCTGGCTTTTTTGGTACCACAATAGTAGGACTCATCATCATCATCATTCATTTATTCACATAAGGACACAATGGACACTTAGTTTCGTTAAAATAACAGTTTTTGTAGCAGCTGTAGCAGACTGTCTGGTCCTACTATTGTGGTCCTAAAAGATTTTTTTTTAATTTTCTTGCATTAAGGCGAGTATACCCTTTGGGTAGTACTAAAGGAGCCACAAAAAGTAGCAGCAGGCCTTGTACGACGTTTGCAAAGTGCTGCTTGTCAGACCTGGTAATCCTGACAATCGGCAGCAGGGTACCAACCACAGTTGCATGAGACTTTACATTCCTGTCTTAAGTGATTAGCACAATGAGATGCAACTTGGGCCCTCTCATATCTTGCAGGTGACTTGAGTTACATGATTTGCCTATATCCATATAATATAGGAATTGTCCAGACTTATCTCTAAACATACATACATATGAGGATAGTAGTTTGTTATAATATTTATCTGTATGTAACAATTTTTTTTTTCATAAATACTTATAATTAATTATTATATTATTTATTTATATGAATTTTTTACCAAAGTATGATTTTTGTATTATATATTAAGGAAATATGGATTTACCGAAATACTAATAAAATAGAGGAAGTAGAAAAATAAACAATCTTTTTAAATTTAAAAATATGTAACTATTGTTAAGTAATATGACATTCTGTAGGTATTTTCTGATCCCAAACTATTTGAATAAACTTCTTTTGTGTACTAACATTATAATTTCTATGATGGGAATAAATTACTTAATAAAAGATCAATCAGTAAATAGCTAGAGAATTAAATAACTTCTAAGTGCTGTTAACAAACACAGGTACATACATCATAATAAGATAGGTGGCGTCGGGAACAGCGGGGGAACAAATACTGTGGAACATACAAATGGACTTTCATGTAGGAATAAAATAGTTTTTGCACATTTAAAAATTATTATTTCATTGTTAATAATAATTAAAAATCTTATAGAACGTTATAACTCTATTGTTCAAGAATTGAGAAGAATCTAACAATAATTAATATATTGAGGGATTAGAAAATAAAATTAATATAATTTTATTACATCTCATGTAAGGCAAGACACCTATAGCCTTATATCAAAAACTTGTATTAGCAATGGATTTGGCTTATTTCTGTTTGGTATTTTCTATATAGTAAAAAAATTACAAAATATAAACTGGCTTATAAATGTTTGTGAATAAGGCCCATAAAAATATGAAAGATAAAAAAGGGTAATTTGTACTGTAAATACCTTCAAGAAGGCGACGTTTATTGATACTTTAAAAATAGCAATACCTATCTACATACGACTACAATAAGAAAATTGATACCCCACCCCATAGCACAATGGCCTTGAATCTATGAATAATATGAATGCAAATAGAACAGGTGAAGTTCTTCTCTATTTTCGTCGTAATTATTACGGTAGTTTCGAATTAAAAGCCTGGTAATCATTGGTAATCTGGTAATCTTCATGAAGGATGACAAAATATATTATACTTACAGAATCCCTGTAACTCATTTTCGCTGATACACCAGACTCAGGAATACTATAATAAAATATTAGCTGATAAAGAAGTGTGTTTATCAAACGTCGGACTTCTGAGATATCTAAATATTCTGCGCACTTCACTTCGCATTTGTACAACACAGAAACACGGCATCCATCCAACTCCGTCCGACAAAAATACGAAATTAAATAGGATTTAACGGGCGGGCGGACCGCTGGCTATGTTGCGGTTCGATCGGATTCGGACTCGGACGGAAGTAGTGATCGACTCGAGCCCTGTTTTTACTCGAGTCACTCGAGCGAATTTGTCAAACTCGTACTCGATTTAAAAAATATAATACTCGAGAATCGAGTTGATTCTGTTGCCACTAGATGCCGGTTTGTTATACAAACGATTCCGGTTCGCGACCATTTCGGGTAAACTTTGTCTCATTAAAATAATCTTTCAAGATAAAGCAGTTACAGTTTGTCAAAGGGTTCTCGTAAAATCCATGCAAGCCGAGATTTAATTAATTTACAAAAGGGTAACTCACTCGAAAACCAGTTCTTTAAAAATTTTAAACAAATGTTTACTTTTATTGAAATAAGTCGATATTCTACTGCCGATAAAACGAAAAACGACCATTCGTTCAACTGCGCGAGTCGCACGTCTTTCGGAATCGCTACCCCAGTGCCAAGTTCACACCTGGGGAAAGACCTTGCGTCGATGATATGACTTAATTTCTATGTTATAACTTGTGTTTCAGACAATGACTGTTGGGGACGCATTAATTACTCCATATAAAATCCAGTCAATGTCGCTTTCATCAATCCAATGTTGGAACGGAATATCCATACTATCTATCATCAGCTAAGTGTCCCACAAAATCACGTTAGGTTTCGTCAAGGGCGGGTTCCATTATTCGCACCTACCCCGCCAAGCACGTTGGCGCGTCAACAATCGCCTATTTGTCGAGCGCAACGAAATCTCAATTCGCTCATTACCATACATCTGAGGATGTTTGATGTGTTTGCAGATGGATGGAAGGTGATTGAAAGTCTATGTCTCACATTTTGTGAGAAATAAAGTTGTATAAGTACCTATTGTAATTGTAGTATTTGTTTAGATTGTGTTTTATGTCATATTCGTTTCGTTTGTGTTTTTTATGGCATATTCATATTGTTTGTTTCGTTTTCTTATTTTAATTTTTATGTTTTAAATTTTTTATTTTTTTTTTATGTTAATTATTATCTGGTGTTCTTGTGTCGTATTGTTTTAATTTTTGTTCATATTATTTATTTATGGTTAAAAAAAAGTTATTTTGTTTGGTTATGTTACGTTCCGTTGTTGTGTTTTAATTTATGTTTATTGTGTATTTCTAGTATAACGCATTAGATAATTCTGTAATGTTATATTTTAGACTTTATAATAATAAATAAATAAATAAAATAAATCATTATTATTATCCTTCATTTGTTTTTTGTAAAAACAAACAAATATTGCAGTTGTCCATGGTCGGCGGTGACTACTTTCCATCAGGTGGCCCGCAAGCTCGTCTGCCACTATTATTTATATAAAAAAAAAAAACAAACAAAACACGTAAAGTTCAAATAGTTACAGGATTCAATAAATAATTTGAAGTGAAAATAGAATACCTTGTTCGTTTAGAAGCAATTCACTCTAAGTTTGGTTGAAATGTAAAGATGGTAAAACGAATCTTTACAAATGGCATTTAGATTATAAATATCATCGTATTTTGACTTAATAAAACGTATTATTTGTGTTACCGAGATATTCATTACAAAGTTATCAATTTTACTTGAAATGTCCTATTGCATTCATGAGTTTAGGTGCTATGAACTAAAGACTAAAGGTGTAATAGATATTTATGTATTAAGTTAAATTTTTTCTAGGTAAGGCGTAGTCAACCCTAAAAAAAAGTCAAACTTGTGCAAAGAGAATACAAGCACGAATAAGCATACTGAACGCGAAAAGAAGAGCTAATCAAAATTGTCGCGACTGTACTTATGTCACTTCTGTCAATTCATATTCCGTCAATAAGACAAGATGTGGGTGTTTTTAATATCGATTTTAAATCCATCGTAAATCGATTATTTAATCGAAGCATTCGTTTGCTCGATATTGTTAGGAAATTAATTTAATGAATCGATAAACCGTTGTATTCAATTATTATTAATTTTAGGATGAAGACAATTTCGTAAATTTTAATTTTTGTTACTTTAATATAAGTGACTTCATTATATTACTTATAGCAAAAATTGTACAAATTCCATATAGAAACCAATACAAATCTACTAGTTCATATACAAAACTTACGGTACTCCATATCAATATGTAGTTGAAAAATTCGTAAAGGAAGTTGTTGCCGCGCCAGCTTCTGTTGTTCCCACTGCAGGGACACTGGCCTACTCTCGTTAATTAAGAGTAGACCGGTGGTGATAAAACCCTTTCGGTTTTAATCTACCACGGGAGCCCTATCTGGATTAGTACATGTAACATGTCGAAATTTTAGAGTCTACGACTGATCCGGTTGCCGGTTTCCTCACGATGTTTTCCTTCACCGTTTCGAGAACGTGATATTGCGTTGGGTTCATAAATTTTTCAGGTTAAAACTCATTTGTGCATTTTTGGGATTTGAACTAGCGACCGATTAAAAGTCGACATCTGTGCCCCTGAGCCACCACGCTCTCGTATATTTGGCGAATATACGACAAAAGACATGTTGGATTAATCGAACTTTTATTAAAATAATAATCGGTCAATAATCGATGTTTCATACACCTCCCTACAAAACATACAAAAATTTTCAATGTCTCTTAAATATTTCCTGCTAAAATTTGTTATTGTAGTTTTTGCGAGTGAAGTGATAAATAAACTAACTACTGATTCTCCTGATTATGTTAGAATAAACAAAACCATTTTGAGTGTTTCTGTTTGTTAGCAGCTACAGGAAAATGGATGAAAAGGAGGAATTGCATCTAACCTCTCAGGAGTTGCAAGTTTTATCGGAGCTTGACAGGTTTGTAACTCACGATAAGTAATCCGTTATTTGGATAAGTTAGAAAAAGTCGGGTCCTTCTTGGTCGCGTAAACGTAAGTAACTCTTAGTTCTGAAATCCCGACGTTACGTTTGTGTTTCAGCAGCTGTGCTCACGGTTAGAATAAATGACAGTTACGCTTATCAGATCCGCCTTAGTACATAAAATATCAAATCCGTAAGGTTATTGATAACATCAATCTATAATCTAATATTGAACCAATTTTCAGTATCTCACAAATATATTAACATATAGGCTACTTTTCATTCCGGAAAATCGCAGAGTGTAGCTGTATACATAAATTCAGATTCAGTTAGGCTATGTTTTGATGAAGCTCATTGTTTGTTGTACATTATTATTCATTGTCATTTATTACTTAATATGTTGACCGAGTTTACATTCTATGTGACTGAATATAGAAAATATTACTGTTTTCAGCCGAAAATTTGGTTTCCTGAAGTTACGTGGCACAGAACATGCACGGACACAAGCACTGGTTCTCAAAGCCGTCAAGTACTTGGAAGGAATGCTTGTGCAAGTCAAGGTTTGTATTTATAGTTCACATATCATTTTCTTCTCAGGATTTTCTTTTACCATGTTTATTCATGGTAATTATGGAGGTTTGTTTTCTCTAAAGGTTAAGCTTACTTAAGTGTCTTAGTAGTAGATTAGTGAGAAAAAGTGTGAATATGACATTCCACTGCCGATCTTGTAATAAGAACGCATGATCTTGTAGGATAAATATATAATTAAAAAAAGTTATGTTATTTGTAAAGAATTTAATGGAAATAAAGTATTTTTGACTTAGACTTTGAATGTATTATATTAAGGGGTGTGTCTGTTTCTTCACTTCGGGTTTGTCAGTTAGGGTTGGAACAGACTTTACCTAAGTCTGTCTTAACAAATAAGACTGAAATCTGAAAGCTGACTGTAATTTGATATGTCCATGTTCTGTTACACAGTACACGCCCACAAATATGTTAACTTGTGTGTGTAAAATTTTACATGGCTAAACAATACTTGAGATCTAAAGGAACAAATGTGTTTGAGGTTTGTTTATTTGGGTTGAATTTAATGCAACATTGCATTACCGGTGTGGTGGTACTTCTCCAAACTTGGCACAGGTTTTACAAGTACTATAGGCTTTTTTTGCGCCACCTGGGAAATATGTATAGAGTCTCTGAGGGAACTCACTCATGAGTAACATAGTGAGGACCATGTTACACAAATAATTGATTTATTTAATTAAATATTTCATGTTTTTTTTATTCCAGGAAGAAGACCGAGCTAGCTCCCCTGGAGCTAGAAGAGACATCTGCATTGATCCCAAAACATACTGCAAATTGGGACATTTTCATCTACTTCTCGAGGACTATGCAAAAGGTTTTTTAATATAACTTAACTTTCCATTTACATTTTTAAGAATCATTGAGAGGAAATAAAATAAAATAAATATTTCAGAACAGATTAGCTAATATTGCACTGCTGTTAACAATTAACAAACTCAATAATTTTGCTTGTCAAATAATAGTTTGTAATGACATGAGGAGTGTCTTTGTGTGAAAAATTGACCATGATGTTTTCTGTCATTAGTGCAAATGGACAATAAGATTTTGCAGGCTGCCTTAGAGTTGTTTAGGATGATAAATCAATAGGGATAATAATAATTAACACAAAGGGGTGTTTTGTGAATTGACTGTGGTTACTCAATCCTACCCTATCTAGCCCAACTGTGTACTCTGATAACCCAATACTTTACAATGTTTTATATTGTTACAGCTATGTCTGCTTACCAGAAATTCTATGCTCTGGAGCCGGAGAATTGGAAGGATCCCTTATTCTTGTATGGGCTGGGCCTGTGTTACTACCACTATAATGCCTTTGAATGGTAAGTTTTATGAGCTGGACTAATGAACACGCGACTACGAAGATTGTAAAATAGGATATACATAAATTCAGGCACCAAAGGATTAGGAGTATTAGCCCTACCTTCGAAGCAGGGGTCCCGGGTTTGACTCCCGGCCTGGGTATACATTTTGTTGTGAGCCTGAAGTATGGTCTCGATCTTGGGCTTTTGTCTTGTGTTTGTCCATGCCATATGTGATACAGGGAAACCTAGTTCATAGATATGAGTTTTTTTTATTTATATTCTTTATTAATCTGACAAGCCAGGGTAAAACTTATATGAACGACATTTGCCAATAGGTCCTTGTTAACTGTTACTGTTTTAGTATATGATCGACAAGTGAGAGTGAATCAAATTTAAAAATCTTTATTATCATTCAATTCTTGAAGTTTACTTGGAAACATCAATTATTTTTTTTTTAATTAATAAATAAGAACAAACCCTATCCGACCCTCCATGGGGAAGAATAAGCAAGAAGCCCGTAATGGAAGGATTACTTTCTTTTTCGTGAATATGATCCTTTTAGCAAAGTAAGTACTTAAATCTAAATAACATGTAATATCTTGTTTGATCTAAAATTATAAATTTATAAGGCCATCTTATGATCAATGCTGGTGAACATTTCACCCTGTTTTAATACAAGTATGGTCCAAAAATTATGGATTTCATCACTTTATGTAAATCCTCATACACATTAATGATTGTTTTTTTTATTTATATCATTATTATTTCGGATTTATCAGATAGAAATCTCTATAACTGTACCTATAAATTTATCTATACATATATCAGAATCAACTATAAAATTTTTCTCTCCCTTTAACCAATCACTGGACATATTTAATGACTTATAAAGAACATAATTATGTGTAAATTAAAGGATACATACTTTCTATGATCTCATTATCGTTAATGATAGGTACAATTGTTTTTATTTAGTCTCAAAATTAATATATATTTATATATAGGATCTTATAATAGGAAATCATACTGCCCATGAAGTAAAATTAATGTTAATCGGTTCAGTTTCTTGCAGTTGCAGTGGAGTAAAAGTTACCCTACGTTTTTTTTAAATTTATTTTTTTATTTATTTTTTTTTTAATTCTATTTTTTTTTTTTTTTTTAAGGGACTTTGGTCTTTCATAAGACTATGTCAGTCCCATCGGTCACTCCATTTATGCTTCTATGCGCCCTGGACCAGCTTTAATGTAGACCTATAAAGTATGATAGCTGCATCAGATGTCTGTGCAGCTAGCACACTCTGGAATAGGCCCACATCAAGCTGGCTCACTTTTAACCTTTTAAAAATGGTGTCCCTCAACGACCTGGTCTGGGCACATTCCACTAAAAAGTGATAAACATCTTCCCTGGTGCTACATACATCACAATTGGGATTATCCATTTTCCCCATTAAATGTTTAAAGCTATTCAATGGCATGTGCCCGGAACGCAGCCTGTGGGCAACAACAATTAAATCTCTACTTAGTCTAATATTTGTAAACCATGGTACATGAGGAGGTTCACATTGCATTGTTCTGTACCAAATTCCCTTCTCCCGCGAAGCAATATCAAAGTATTCCTTCCATTTAACACTTATTCGTTTTTTATATTTGCTTAATAATTCCGAATATTCAGATTTTATAAAAACTTTAGTACCATTTGATATTGCTTGTCGGGCCAGGACATCTGCTTCCTCATTTCCACGCACACCAACATGCGACGGTATCCACTGGATTACCACGGATGCTCCCTCAGATATAAGCATCAGGACTTTACTTAAAATATTATAGGCAATCGATGCACCTCTGATGCCAGAGGCGCATCGAGCCAAATGCTGCAAGGCACTTCTGCTGTCAGACAGAATAACTGCCTTTCTAATTCCTGTGCTGATAATATGTGAAAGCGCCTGCGATATAGCAAAAAGTTCCAGGGACATGATACAGTTATATGATTCACTATCAATTTTAAACATTTCTTTTACATTACAATTGGGGTCATAGTAGGCTGCACCACTGCCTTCCTTTGTTTGGGACCCATCAGTGTATATCTTATACCAATCACTATATTTAACATTTAACAAATTTAATGTATTTAATTTCAAAATTCGGTTATCATAACTATTTTTTGGTTCCAGTATGTCATCTATTTTAGTCTGAATAAAGTCTTTATTAATATTTGACATCCAAGTATTCAACATAAACATTGTAAGTGGGCTACTTTTATTAACTTTTTCGGATTTGGTGTAATTGTGTACAGAAGCTAACAGAAAATGTTTATTTCTATGGAAATATGTTGATTCATTTAAACTGCTAAGTTTTTTAATTCCATCTATGGTCATATTGCCTGTCCAAGATTGGGCTTTTAAACAATATTTGGTAGCAAGGTATTCTCTTCGCAAGTGGAGTGGAGGTAGACATATTTCACATTCCATTACGTGAATAGGAGTAGTTTTAATAAAACCTCCTATTACACGCAATGCTATATTTTGCACTCTATTTAGCTTCATAAGGTGCGTCTTGGCTGCTGTATCATAAATAAAACTAGCATAATCTATTCGTGTTCTAATAAGTGAAATATACACTCTACGCAAATGTTTAGGATGAACACCCCAAGACGCACCCGCTAATATTTTTAAGATTTTTATCAAATTCATACATTTTTGTTGCATCTCATTGATATGCCTGTTCCACCGGAGTGATCTGTCAAGCCACATACCAAGATATCTAACGCATTCAACCATTGGAATAGAGTGACCATCGATGCTCACATCTAAGTGTATTGTTTTTCGACTTCTACTGAACAGACATAATTGAGTTTTTGTGGGGGATATTTGCAATCCGATTTGATTCAACAATGCAGATACATATGTTAGACAGTTTTGAATACTGTTTACGCTAAGTATATGAAATATTTGTGTCTTGCACATAAAAAACGAAATCATCGGCATATTGTAAGGACATAACATTACAGACAGGTTGACATATTCTACATGTTACTACGTTAAAAAGAAGCGGGGAGATCGGGTCTCCTTGTGCCAATCCTCTACCAGTGCATCTTTCCAGCACACCATCTCTATCAATATCCTCAATGAACAAGTGTCTCTCTTTTAGGAACCCATATAAATAGTTGCATACCTTAGCACCCATATTTAATTTGTCCAAAACAGATACCAGTTGTTCAACCAAAACACAATTATATGCACTATCTATATCTAAAAAGCAAGCTAGTGTAGGTGTATCTTGTGCAAAACCAATTTGAATTTGTGTAACTAATCTAGCCAAACACACTTGACTGACTTCTCCGGAAATGTGCCTATTCATGTGCCTGCGTAGTATTCTTACGCATAATGCCCAATTCCTCATCATCCCTTTTTGTGTAGCTGTGTACCTGCAGAACTGCTAGCAAATTCACATCTTCATATAGATTAATTCATTAATATAATCCTCTTTTAACAGTCATTTTTGTACATCATAATATAGATTAAATCATATACATATTCATATTATCATCTTATGATGGTGACTTTTGTATTCATAACATAGATTAATTCATATACATAATTAATATAATCCTCTTTTAACAGTCACTTTTGTACATCATAATATAGATTAAATCATATACATATTCATATTATCATCTTATGATGGTGACTTTTGTATTCATAACATAGATTAATTCATATACATAATTAATATGATCCTCTTTTATAATAATTGTCACTTTTGTCACTAACTGTAATTTGTGTAAGATAACTAACAATAATCTGTATCAATTAATTCTAGTAACAGTTTCAATCATTCACAATCAATGAAAATAAATTTTAAGTCTGTTTTAAGCAGTTAGAACTATTACAAAATACAACAAATTATCTACTCTGTTCGCTTTTCACAAAATGGTTATATCTATATATATAAAAGAAAGTCGTGTTAGTTACTTCACTTATAACTCAAGAACGGCTGAACCGATTTAGCTGAAAATTGGCAGGGAGGTAGTTTAGAGCCAGGAGAAGGACATAGGATACTTTTTATCCCGTTCGACATCATTCCCGTGTGACTTGACATGTAACGTCAGTCACTATAAAACGTGGTATAACAAAAAAGAATCAGACTTGGAATAACAAAATTGACGTATAATGACAGTCTCCACGGGAACGGGAACTATGCGGGTGAAACCGCGGGGCGCAGCTAGTTTATTATAATAGTTGTACACAATCTCAACTCCACTCGTTTTGAATTACATCAACATGAGTCAGTTTAAATATGACAAGAGAAAAATAAGTACATATTGTTTCTATAATTCGTTTAGGAAAAGGTTATACTTATATAGTTTATACCTTATAGGTTATACCTTTTCCTAAATCTCTGATATATTTACGAGTACCTAGGTAATTTAAACTTGTCTTCTGGCCAAATAAAGTTGAAAGGCACTGATCTTTCCAGAGTAATTACATAACCGTCAAGATTCGCAGATCTTCATCCCATATCTGAATTGAGCGATAAGCTCAGTGGTTTACTTTTGGACTTAGGACCTTAGAATTGAAAATGTTTGTACCTGAAGGGTACCCTGCTTTCAACAACCTCGTATAATACTGCAGTCACCAGCCGACCGTCTAAATTCTCCAAGCCACGAATACACAGAGCTGCGACATGAAGCACCATCACCAAATGCCAATTTAAGTCTGTGGCATCTCTCTTGTTGACTTCAGCCACAGGAAAAATCGTTAATAATCATTGAACGAAAACGTTGAATTCATTTTGATAGTGTAAGAACAAACAATTTCCAAAGATATGAAAACAATGAAAAATCAAAATGACAGTCTCGCAAATTAAAAAGTAACATGTTTCCAAAGAGTTTCATTTTTGAATTCCATTTTTTTTTGTAAGTGGCGAGATCGAGAAACATTCAGTATGCCCTACGTATTATAAAACGAAGTTACCCGCCGCGACTGTATACTGTCTGTATGTACGCGATAAACTCAAAAACTACCGAATGGATTTTCGTACTGTTTTCACCAATGGACGGAGTGATTCATGAGGAAGTTTTAGGTGTATGATTAATAAAGTTATAATTCATGTTTATATTGGCTGAAATATGACTATGATTGATGTACATGCCGACTGGGGGTTTTATTGGTGTGCGCCGCGTAAACTAATAGAGTTAAACAATGAGTTCCGGAATAATCTTTTCCTCTTAAACTATAGCAACGCTATATGTCTATCTTCACATACACAGTAACGAAAAAATATTGCTAGAAAATTCTTTTATAAATATGCGATATTTTTGAGTTTTTATTTACGTATCCTTAGTCTATTAAATTAGACACTCGTTTTCATAATTTTAAACTATCTTTATAGCTATTCAGACCAGTAGTTTAATTTCTTTATGTGTTCGTACAATCATTGTCTGTATTTTATCTAACTTAAAACTGTCCCTAACCCAAACAATCCGATGAAAATTACATCAGTTAGTATTTACATTTAAATTTAACCCAAATACTTGAAGCAACAGGCTGATAACATACAAAACAATGTAGCATTATTTATATAATGCTCTGCAACCCCTGCGAAGCTAGAGCGGGTTGCTAGTTTAATATAATATAAATTTCGAATACTGGCCAGAAATATTTGAGTTGATCTTCAAAAATGATATTATGCGCTATTCTAAAAAAAATATGTGTTTTTGTCATTAAGAGAGTGGAGTGGTGTTCTAACAGACATTTTTAGATTTTTACAAAAAGGGGAACATTACTCTTGTGTGGTTTATTGTTCTATTTAACGGCTTAGTGAAGATTCCAGCCTAGAAGACCTCAAAAAGAGTGATCGACCGTGGTTAGGATACCAGCGGCAGCGGCCCTCAAAGCAGAGCAAGGAAAAATTTATGTTAGCTTTTAAGTTGGGATTTAGCCGAACTACAAATAAAAGAGTACTAAACGAAGACATGGGACTCCGTGCCTATGTAGTAACAGGGCATTTCCATAATGAGCGGCTGAAAATAGTAAGGCTGCTCGAGTCTCTAGGACGAGATCTCTCGAGATCCTTACTTAGGGACTTGGTTAAGGCAGTACGCGAGAACGTTTATTTTGACGAAAATTGTAACTAACAAATTTGTAGTGTAAGGCATGCTAGTGAAAAAGCATGTAGGCGTATCCTGAAGATCCAGTGTGCTGCGCATATTCATGGTTTTTTATCGTTTAACATTACGTTACCAAAAGAAAAAAAATATAACGTGAATTTTCCCAGTTGCTATGTTAGTTAGCTTGCCTTCGAAGTTCTTGTGTTCGATCCTTGGCTGTGGTATACTTTTTATCTAAGCATGAAGTTGATTTTCGAAACTTTTGTGTTCTATGCTCACGCCACCTTCCACACATTGAGTGATAGTACATAGGTATGAGTGTGTAAGCGTTTGTTTGGCTATAAATTTTAAATCTATCATGGTTATGAACATTATTATTCGAGTTACCGAGATACCCCACCTCGCAAAGACTTTTGTTTGCCCGGGATCACGACGCGTGAAACTGCGTCGAAATATCGGAAGTCAACAAGACTCACAAATCGTTTGTTTGGTTGTTGGTAGTTAATGTCCTAAAACTAGAAATATCTCTTCGATATTTCTGGATAAGTTGGTCTAAGGCTCAATAATGCCGCGTCTCTTAAAATCACTGTGTTCTCACAGCGCTGTCGTTAACCAACATCTACTCTGCGATGAGTTGCGAATGAAGGAACATATGCCCATAAAATGGCTGGGATCAGTAAATATATGTGTTGATTTAAATTTGAAATCACCTGGATCTTCGTAATTGCATATCTGAGAGAATACGTCAGCAGCATTTGGGATATTTTTCGTTACAGAGATCCATTTGGTCTTGGAAATCTGATATCTATCTTGTCTGAAAGTCAACTCCATTTATATACTAACCCAAGCTATTACGAAGTAAAGCAATATGAATTCGTAACGATGAAATATAATGGGTCGATAGGAATGTTCAGTAAAACCTCAGTATTTTAGCTAGAATAAGAATAAATTTATTATACCATATAATGAAAAAAAATATGTATACTTACACTACTTAATACTTACTTACTTAGCTAGGTTTTAGTAGAAAATGTTATAATTTATCCCAATTTCATCGCCTACCTTATCGATATGGTTTATGATTGTCAGCCTACAGAAGTTAGTTTTACTTTCATGTGGGGTAACATCATGTGGGCATTCTGCTCGTTCCGTCACTATAAAAGTATTAAAAAAAACTCAATAGCACATCGTCAACAAGCTGAAAGGCTGAAGGAATTCATAAGAAACTTATTTAATATCAATCAGTAGATAAAACTACAGCATTATTGCTGTGGAAAACAGAATACGTAAATGAAGAGGATTTCTTCATTTCCATGTCAAGTCCAGCGATGATTTAATTTTAACATAGACGTATGATGATGAAAACTTATAACCATTATGGGTGCTAAGTCAATCAATAAGTCATCTCAATTTTAAAATGTCGACGTTCACTTTTTTACCGTTTTAATATCATAAAGTTTATCTGTGATCGAGGGAATCCTTGATTAGTGAGATCAATTTGTATTTTGCATATTGGACATTACTTGGCGATCCTATAAGCTACATTATCCAACAAATTGTAATAATAACATTAATCTTAATACAGGTAGCTATTAAAATTTTATGACTAAATTACTGAGAATCGCTCTTGATCTCGTATTTTTTTAAATATGTATTGTATATTTTTAGTCATTTATCTGTGTACCAAACCCACACGTAGGCACAAGATTGTTTGCTAATAATTTCATAAGAAATATGTATTCGCTACAAGCTCGGATAACACATCAACGAGTTAATTATCCCGGTTTTATAATAATTTTAAATTGTGGGCCTGTAAAATATACCATTTTATTGATCTAACATGCTAATTCTTGGAACGTTAATAACTTAGAACTTAATTCATATACCTACAGCGTGATTTTTAAAGAATAACTTTCAAGAATGAATATTTGTAAATTAGACAAAAAGTATTGTTAAGGTCGAACCGAAAGCACCGGAATCCACGGCTCTCGTTGTTCGTGTCGACATCGTGATTCACCGGACGCAGACGTAGGACGGTAGGACGAGCGGGCCGCGCGCGGGGGCGGGGCGGGGCGGTAGGGCCCGCGCGGGGGGCGGGGAAGGGCGTGGAGTGGCGCGGGGCGAGAGGCGCGCGGGACGGTGCACGCTGCAGCGCGAGGTCGTCGCTCGCTCGCGCCGCGCTCACTGTCAGTCAGGAGCGGGATGCGGTGACGTAAACTGCATCGGCCCGGGCCGCGAACGTAGTGTAGGACGGGACGTCTTCGTGTTTTAATTTTTATGTGACGAGTGTATGAACTGAACTATATTGTGTGAACGAGTGCTTGTGCTGCCTTTCCTGACGACGTACCCGCTCTCCACTACGTGGGTCCCAGCGGCCGCACATTTCAACAGCGGATTTGATGGTCCCCAAAATGGTGAGTGCGGTCGAAGATCCCGCTCGTGGTTTGTTTACGTCGGCTATCGTCGACTCTCTCTCTCCACCTGCCGCCTGTATCACTTCATCGCGTTCGAACGCGACTCTTTCTATTGTGTTTTGTTTCCAAAATGCAGACACCTACGTCGGCTCCGAAGCTGGTCCCTTGGATAGGTTTATTTTTTGTTCCCTTGCATGATTTCGTGCGTGTTTTTTGCAATGTATTTTCGCAGGTAGCCGGAGCGGTCTTCATTCATTCGCGTCGACTTTTGTGGATGTTTCGACTCTACACATTGCGGGGATCGACGAGGGTAAAATAATACGAGGGTGGCTAGTGCGTGCCTGCCAGGCTAGTAAATAATGAGTTGACGGTCGCATAAAATGTAGGTCGGTGGTGAGGTTATATCCTACGGCCTCCGGTCGACCGCACGCGATTCTATGCTTGCTGCCTTCCCTACTTTACCTTACGATACTTGCCTCTCTAATGCATTTAACGCACCGCTGGTGCATTCTTTATTATTCTGCCAAGCTATGCAACTAGCGGTAAACTGGCATCGTTACCCGTAACACTTTCTATCAGGTACAGAGATATAATGCTTTGCCTAATCTCTAAACTCCATTACCTACACTCACTCAACTTAGTGATGTCAGTTGAGTCAAGATCCGTCTTTGTCATCTCGTTTTAATTGAATCAACACAGGAAATTCTGTGAGTCATGTACTCGATAACCATATCAGGTGGATTTCGCGCACTTTTGGCTTGCGTCATTGGTCATCAGATCGGTATTCAGGCAACAAGGCAAATGATCTGTTGCCACGTGCTGGGAAATTATGGATATATAATAATATCCTTTTCACTAAAAAAAATAATACTACATTAATTTGTAGGTATAAAAGTACTAATTGGTCGATGACATGTGTTTCGTAACATTGATGTTACGTATAACATTATCGGGTTTGTGGAGATTGGTATTTTGATAATAAATAGCTAGTATCTTGTTACCAAGTTTTTGCGAGTTTATCACGTTACTATCGTTATCACAGTCACAATATTGGTATCGAGGACCGGTCTCGTATTATCTACGCAACGCAGCTAACCGCTTCGTGTAACGGTATTCTACTAGAGCCCTCCAGTTCTAGCTAGACCCGCTCGGCCCGTTTCGCAAACTTGTTCATCAATATGCCTGACTGGCCCTCTACTTGTATGGATAAGCAGGAAATAGCATTTCCACTGGCAATTATTTTCACAATTGCGGTACATTACAGTACCGTTTTCGGTGTATTGTTTGTAATATGAGCTTAAGTTAGAATCTAGCAGCTTGGGAAGCAGTTGCATTCCAATGAGTTCTTCTTACGTCTCCAGTAACCTGATTAACTTTGTTTTGAATAAAAACTGTTATTTTCGTTCGAACGTAATCCTTGACATCCTTGAATCGAAATTAGGTTCTTGCCAGAATGTGATTTCATGCTTATACAACAGAGAGATATATCCAAACAAACACATGCTAATCCAACGCAGATTTTATTCTCACGGCACAATAACTCTCCTGTTCTGTAAAATTTTGGATTCTCATTGAATTGTTATTCTGTTGAATTGTTAAATAAAGTTTTTGAATTGAAGCCGGGATCTTAATAACTTCATTTTGGTCCATTATGTACTTAAAATGTAGCAAATCGTATACAGTTGCAGTTGCGTCCGTAGATGAGAACCCTCGTACAACCCGGGTGGTGTCAAAGGAGCAACTAAAAGTAGCAGCAGAACTTGTGTCATGTTCGTCCTGAGACGTACGCCCTCCACAACTGGCAATCTGCCGCCAAGCAGTAATGCACTCGTATTGCTGTGTTCCGGTGGAAGGGTGTGGATGCTGGTGAAATCATAAGTGCATGATAAGTAACATCCCCGTCTCGGGTGACGGGCACAACGAGGCACAACATAGATCGTATTTATGTTGTTATGTAACCACTTACTATCGGGTGGGCCTTCAGCTCGTCTCCAAACTAAAAAAATATTACAAGTAATTTGAATTAATTTATTTTTTGAGGTATTGGTATGTTGCTATTAACATTTATTTATTCAACACAAGTTACATAGAATACTAATTCGAAGCACAGATTTCTTAGTAAATGCTCAAAAAGTATATTCTATTCTGAATAATGTACATTATAATTCAGTTCATTTACAAGCATTCTTGATGTTCCTGGTAAAGATGTATCGGTTTTTACTAATCCGCTACCTTACTAATACCATCACGTCTTTGTTAAGAAATTGGCATTCGACATTTCCCGCTCAGCTGCCTGCTTGAGTTATGTCGATTTATAATGTTAACTGGCCTTATTATATACATAGGTAATGAATGCTATTTAATTGCTAGAGCAGCTTGCGGTGGCTCGTGCCCAAGGCAGGTGTATGCCGGCTGCTACCACACCTGCCACGGTATCAGCTGCTCCTTGTTACCTAGCTTTCGTAACAATACTTAGTATATCCTGTAAATAATTAATATCAATGCAAAACAACATGCGTAATGCTTCATGTAATTTGCGGTTTACTTCGTATTGTCCTCGACCCTGCGGTGTAAAAGCATATGGCAAAATACGAACAAAGGTTGGTAAACCACATCCAACACCATATGGTGATATTCATCGCTAGGGTCTACAAAGGTTACTTGTGCTGTATTCTGATTGGTCTGAATCTAAAAACTATCTCCAATTCATATCCTATTTTTGGGGTTCACCATCATCACCCTATATTAATTGTATTAGATGAACAAGAACAAAAATAAAATTACTGCCATGAAAAGAAGACCGAGTTTTATCCAATTGACGTAGTTTTACCGTGCATAGTTCTGTGTAGCAAATATGCAGAGGTTCAGTGTAGAAAGCGATAAAATTTCCCGGCATGTTTGCTTACTCACTTGCTACTTCACAGAGTAATTGCATTAGGTAGTTATACTTAATTTCACCATGCTGGATAAGTTTTCCGTTGGTCTCGGTTACCAAGTTTCTCTTTCAAAATATAGCTTGAACAATGTTTATCATGAGATACACATAATGTAATTAGAATTGGTTGCCCGAATTGTTATTCTAAATCAAAGCATGTTTGCTCAAACGAACATGCGGTGCGTGTCTCTTTAGTAAACATTGAAATGACGATGCTTGAAGTATCTACCTATGTTATTAAGTAATGCCTATGCATTCTGTATGCATTTATAACCATGCAAGAATGAAAGAGACAGATGAACAGTTGGAAAAAAAAACTAGTGCATCATTTCGTTATTCGCAATTTAGTTTTTTGTTATTTATATTGTCACTGGATTTTTGTTAAAGAAATGCTGCTCGCTCTTGTATACCTACAGTTGAACCCACAACTACGTTCAATTCTTGGACTCAATACTTACGTCACAGACAATGACTCGGTATGTTATTATAACAAGCAAGACTAGACAAACGTTTCGCCGCATAGTAACAGTAAAGCGGCGAAACCGGAATTCGTGGACGCTTGCCTATTCTGGTTTGATACCAAGTATTATTATGGGAAGCCAGTACTGTAGTTGATGGCTATGTAAATTAGCTTTCGTCAAAGATTTTGAGCTTATAATACTCGATAAAGCTGGCGGTCTCCGACCCGAGGGCTGCATCTAGGTCCGGGCGAGATGTCCGGGCGGGGCACATTTCTGGCCCTTCGTCTCGCGTGGTTCGCATCACGTACGCAACGCATGGGCCCTTTACGCACAGGAGGGAAGAGGGGCCGCGCGCGCACCCGAATCGGACTCATCCCTATCGAATCGAAGGGCTTATGCATCTATTAGCCCCTTCTCCCTTACCCGTCTCGGACCAACTTCGGGCCTACCGAAATTTGCTACTAGAACTCGCTTTGTGTATTTTCTACAATCGATGATTCTCAACGATATCTAGGTCACGGCTTTGATACTTGAAATCGGGATGTATTCATTGGTGACGGCAAACGGTCGTCGACACTAACGGATCGCTATTTATACCTGCCGAGTAGTGCACCGGAACTCGCTCGGTGCATTCGCTGCATCCGCGCCACCCGCCTCCGCCTTCTCCCTGTCAATGACCTCGGTGCTTCAGCCGTTTGTTCGTTTCCTTGTACAAAATATTTTAGACACAAATATAACCACAATGTTTCCAGTCCAAGTCGAACCATTTTCTAATACCAGTTCTCCTACAATAGTCACAGGGCGATTATTGCGAAAGATGGTGTAGCAAGCCAGTTGCCCTTCGGCTTTGTTTAAGTTACGTAAGTCGGTACACCCACCCACATCTGTAGGGCACCCACCCACGCAGGGCATGAACTGTGTCAAGCGGCGTGCCCCAGTTTTTACAATAACTACAGTCTGCGTTTCCTACATGTGCAAAAAGTAATGCTCTCTTTTCCCTGCTAGGGAAAACAACAGTTTGCGCCGTAAAGAATACAATCCAATATTTTTACATGAATTTCTGCCTGTTCCATAAACCGTGCAAAGATTTTGATGTTGAAATAATTTGAGCTTATAAATATAGAGGATGAGCATCATCCCACTCTATTGCAACAAGGCTGAAAACATTCTATTCTCAGATCAGGAGATAATAAAACCGACATATTACATAATAAAAGTCAAGTGGAAGGTAATGGTTGTTCGCGAACAAGGAAGTTCGCTCTGTTCGCAAATTTGCGATCGTTGGCCGCACTGGAATTTCCGCGAAAAAAGCCATACGTCACGATACGTCTCAGTGGGGCGGGCACAGTATCGTATCGTCACGTCACACGCACAAGGCCGCTGAGGTGGTGAGTAAGAGCTAGGAGCTTTTCGGTTACGATTGCACCTCGCTCGGCCCTATTACGGTTATACGAGTATGACCTAATCCAAGAAGGTAGATGTAAGATTAGGTAGGTACTTTGCCAAACTACGACGGTCATGTCAATCAAGAATCGACTCCGAATTTGCCATGCATTTAATATGCATTACATCCTCTCCAAAAAGATGATTCAAACAATGAATATTTTTTCTGCCATGAATCATATAATTCATCAAAATCATCATTGAATGTTTTCTTAAGAAATAGTTAAAACTGTATCTCCGAATTCCACTAGATTGTTATAAAAACAGTTAAGGAAGGAAATATGTAATTAAAAGACTAGTACTTTTATTTTTACCGTAATTTTGTCGTGCAAATGTTGGGAATATACCTAAAAAACACAGAGTATACTATCGGTTTTGGTTTTTCCAAGTGAAAAATCACAATGTCGTAAAGTTAAATTCACCATTGGATCACGTTTATACGTGATCTACGTAAAATATGCAAATAACATAAATTAGAACTACTATGTTTTTTTTTAATTCACACTCGTTTGGTCTGTGTACGCAACTGTATTGTACACAAGAGATAACAGTACGAGTTGATAATTGATATCACTGACGTCAACAGAGTATTTAGTAGTTTTACACAAATTACCAACCTACTACGTATACGAGTTATCTGCCATCAATGAAATAGAATAAGGATCGTTTCTAAGAAAATTCTTCGATAACGTTGGCAGATGTATATGACTATGTTAGGTGCCTAAATATCTAACGGTTCAAAAACATTAGTTAAAGACACAACCACAACAATTCATCAGCGAACCATTTTTATGGGTATAAAATAGCTCATACAAATCTCGAAAGTCGGAAATCTGATAAAAAGAACCGTTTTAAAGAGATTTAGTATGATCTACAAAATGGAGTATGTGGTTCGTGAAGCACACATAGAAGCATAATTATGAGTAGCTTGCCCGGCGGTTCTCACGGATGTCGATCCGTAGAACCATCTAGCAGAGCCGTCCGTCACATTGTACGCACAATAGTTTTAGAAAGCCAGCGACTGCGATGCGAATAGGGAACATTGGAAAGGGCTCTATGCTTGCGAGGTGATGTTGCGTCACTATTGAACGATAAACCGCTCCCCCTGCACCGCGCCCGGCCCTTCCGAAAGCCGAAGCTTCAAAACTAAAAACTATGCCATCGAATTTTACTCGCGCTGCGCTCGTACCCTCGCATTATAACAACTGACGTCACACGATACCAAATCTAAAAATTCTGTTCTCAAAGGGTTCAACCCTAAATCAAACAAAGTTAGGGATGGGGAAGAGTTTTAATTCTGCATGTTAATGAGAATTGGACTCGTTGAGACACTTGTATGCAATCGTATGGGGAATAACTATCAAGGGCACTTTGTCGTTTGTAATGTAATAATAGCGCAAAATGTCAGCTCTTTTTATGTTCGGAGGGGATGAATGCTCTTCGCTTAGTTTTGTGTTTATTACATGTTTTTAAATTAAGATTTTTCGACTTTAATTTATAGTGACTAAATCTTATCACAAACCTATCATTGAAAATTACATAAGTGATGTCAATAAATAAATAAAGCGACGCGAACCTGTTCGATAATGGATTCGCATAATTCACGGAGTCGAGCACATCAGGTTATAGCATCATGCTGCGCGTGCAATGCAGTACGGTATGCCACTGGAATTGTCGAGTTCTTCTGCCCAGCGAGTGCTTCCGGGTTCAGAGACATCGCGGACTAGAATAAATTACTCTCCGTACAGGTTCAAACGATTATAAGTACATTCGAAATTTCCTATGTGATGTGACTGGTTCTGATCTATTCGCAGAAGCTTGGAGTAGCTTTTGCTTATATTTGTTCAGATTATTACAATACATACATTGGGACTGCCTATGGATATCGTTTAGCGTTACTTAATATAACAAGTATGTCAGAATGGTTAACGTACATTATATTCATCTCAGCTTTGACACACCTTAACGAGAATGTCACATAATCATGTATGTAATTGGCAATATTGTATATGCTGTCAGCAAGCTTTGAAGTTGAAATAATACAAATGCTGAGCTCACTTTAGTTGTTAATACCGCAAAGGTATCTTCTACTCAGATATAGTTTGCTTTAATGTCTTTGCCCGCATGTTTGCTGATTTTGTTGGCTTCACTGGTAAACTCGTTTACATTGTTGCGATTTTCAAAACAAATAACACTGAAGACAAAACAAAGCGTTCGCGGTTAAACCTCACTAAACAACTTTCAGAGTTGAAGTTTTTGTATTGGCAGAATAAAGACACGATGTAGGTTCATATATATATATTCTTGAACTTCATCTTTTACTGTTGAAGGTATTATCAAATACTGGTCCTTCTACCTAAGTTGTCCATAAATATAAAATTTGTATCATTCTATGTGTAATCGCAATTTACAGTACTGTAAATGAAACACTTCCTGATGTAATAGTACTTCTTACAATCATGAATCGACTAAACGTGAACAATTGGTCAGTCAGTACTTCTGACCTTGTACTGCTTGTCATCGTACTGAATACTCTTTGCATAAATATATGTACTCAGTGCGCGATCTGTTCCCATTTGAATTTATACATAATCTATTCTGAGGTTGAGAAAATACATACTCAGGCGGATTTCGCCGTAGTATAAACATGGATGACCCAATTCCTACTGGCCTTAGAGTAAAATAGAATTCGAAGTGAATTCCAAATTTATGACTACTTTAAATCCTAGTCGGTGAATAGCTATTGGAAATAGTTGGTATATTACTGAATTAGCTAGGACTGAGATCATATCATATCGTTACTGCGTATACGGGTATCGGAAGGGACATAAATGGGTCAAGCTAGAATGACGCCAGCGATAAAAGAGTCCTCGTTCAGTTGTAATTTTTGCAAGGAACGTTCCAAAATTCCATTGTAGATATATTATTACAAACGAACAGAGTAATTTAAATAGCGATTCTCATACAATACTCGTGATATCATTATAGGTTTCAAACAATGTTGATTCTAGCAGTGTTACCATGTAGTGCATGGTATTGCAGTTTGCATTCAATTGCACAGTAACCAAGGTCGTGAAGTAATAAACCAGCGAGGTTGAATGCATCGTATGATTGCGTCACTTCACTATGTACTAGAATGATACAAAGTACGGTTAGTGAGTATTGAAAATGTGATTCGTTTTGTTTATATAAGTATACCGAATTAACAATCGAATACTTTTAACCGAATTCAAAAATAGGTTATCAAAACGGCTGTATGTTTTTGTTTATATATCTGTTACCCGATATCTTCGTCAATTGTGAATCGATTTATTTATTCTTTTTTTTTGATCCCATACAAATTTCATCCTTGCGGTGATAGTATTGTAGTAAGTAAACTTACGTAACAATTTTCCTTCAACCAATTTGTTTCAAATTTCACGGTCACCATATAGTTTTTATCAGCTGGGTCTGTAATGGGTCTGCTTCTTGTAAATTTTAAATTGTTAATGATTTGTAATATGCCATCGAATATCTTTAATGGTACTCAAGAATTAATAGCTCGTCATAGCAGTAAATGATTCTACGTTTTGTAAATTTTGCATCTATCTCATCATAGTCTATAAAAGACCAAGAAACAAACAAGCGAAAAACTTAATAGGTTAATAGAGCTATCGGAACTTGACCTCGTTCGCTGAACACATGTTCAGCTCATTTTCAAGGATCCTCTTTGTTAATAGAGAAATGGGTTATTATTTCGCTCGAGTTATCGGTTCCCCTCGCTCCTTAGCTTCGTGGGAAAGTCTCGCGTTTGTGACGATTACGTGCCGTCTCACCTAGCGACTGCTTACTTCAGTTATGTAAAGAGTGCGATCTCGACGAATGAACTCTATAAATAGCGGTCGATCCGTCCTTGAGCCGCCGCAAGTATGAAGAACTAGGTCATACTGAACTGCCTCATTCCATCTCCCCCCTTCGCCCACCATCACTCTCTAACGTGCACGTGTCGCTAAACGCTTATTAGGTACACTCCAAATTACCTCTATGAATCTGTTCAAGTATTCATTAAATACTGTCACTATGTGAAAGTATTTAATGAATACTTCTTTCCTACAGAATGTTTTAGTTGGCGCTTGCCAATTACTGCGCATTTCCTCTAATGCCATGCAAAATTATTTTGCCTGTAAAACGCACCTATATAAATAATATAGTGGGCCGTAATATGGAATTGTTGCTGTGTATTTAATGTTCTCCGAGTGTGTTCACATAATTTCCTTACCTGTGTGAACTGATAATGCTTCAAGGTTGGGTTTCGAGCAGGTAGCGAACCGGAATATTATCGATCCCTCCACGCATGCAGGATACATTATTACTTATTCAAACATCTGTAGGCATATCTTCTTCAATTTGGTACATATGCGTTTTTACAAAATTTTGGTGGGTAAACTGGAGCCACGCACAATGCATTGTAAAATCAATACCATAACTCTCGTTATCTTTACGTTGTGATACATAATATTTCTTATCAGTCGTCGTGACTCGTGTGTGTATGTGTAATATGCACGCACCCATAACATCAACAACCCGAGTTCTGAATGCAGCGACAGTAATATCATTGTTATCACAATCAGGGCGCGTCAACAGAGCTGCTTGTGGATGACCTACAAAGTTATCAAAATTGTATTGAAGCGGAGTTTATTTGTGAACTCGATTCAAAGCCATCGGCCGATACTTCTCACGGAACTGTCGATGTCGTTTTCTTGATTGACATGCCTTGCTTTAATCATGAATAGTGAAAAATCGCACACAATAGCATTGTTTAATATAGCATATCGGCTTTGTGTAACTACTTTCCGTTTCAAAAGTTATCTAACGGATATCCTTTATTTGCGAGCAATAAGTGGAGAATATAACAGACGCATGTCGTGCGGTTTCTGTGGTTTCAAACTTCGGAAATTAACTTATGCAGCACAGCACGACACGGTCGCTGCTTGGAATTTTGACGATTGCGTGACAGACGCAATCATGGAGCATTCAGCAGAACAATGGATATGAAGTTATATTGTAAGGTTCCACTTATTTAATGTTGAACATTCTGGGGACACGTCGACCGGTGAAAGCTTTTCTCCTCTTCGTTTGATCCAATCGATGTGTGTGTGTGTGCGTAATCTTCATTTATTTTGGTCGTCGCTGCGCCGGTATTGGAGCGAACATCGGCCGCACCTGTCTCGCTCCTTTGTTTCGGTTTGCAAATGTCAGCAGAGGTCATTTAAATCAGGCGTATAGGCGTAGAATTCGGACTGCTATCGCTGTCTAGACGTTGTGTGCATCGTTCGATCGATTGCACGAACGAGCCTCTAGACGGTCATCGACCCCTCGGGCGCATCGCATCGGTGACGTTACGCTCCGGTGATGCGCTCTTCAGTAACCTTACGGATATTATGACTTGATTCAGTCTTTTGTAACTCGCGCAGAGCTGTTTCGCCGCACTGTGCCAGCATCGACTGGCTCTTATATGTTTATAACGATTTCCACCTGATTTCTGGTATTCTCTTTATAATGATGACTTTATTGCCTGGCTGTTAGTGAAGTGAATTTTTCTTTTCTGCGGTGAATAGTTCCTACGTAGGTACTACGCTTCATTATCATTCTATACAACTAGATGTGTGCGTGGTTCGAAAGGTCAATTGTTTTTGCCAAATATTATTAAGTGCGTGTCCTTCACACCGTCTGTAGGATTATTGTAGAACGCACGAAGGACACGCAGTGTCAAATGTCTGAAGCAAACGGTCGGGTAGGGGACGAATTTGCAATTTAATTTTTTTATTGCTTTATTATTTTCATTCTTAATTTGATTCAGCCAGCTATAGAAACGACATCATAAATAATGAAATAACGCAAGCGTAAAAGCTGTGCTTGTACCTGTGCTCTTCGCGTTATATATATTTGGGTAGGTACCTAATAGTATTTCTATCAACCTTATAACAAAACGGGCTATATTCTCATTGAATCTCAAGCTTGAAATGCAATCTTTCTAAAGGCCCACAAAGGCAGACCCGTTTTTATTTTGGGAGTTTCGAATAAAAACACATTGCTGTGTCTCCTTTGTTTGCATCTACTGCTCTAAAATTTCTAAAGCCTCTCAGAATTCGTTGCACAAAAAATTTTGTAGGTGTATGCTAGAAAGGATCAGAGGCAGCGCTATTGTTGGCATTATGTATGAATGGCAACAATGGAATTTAGCCCGTACAATTGTGAAAAACTTCTCTTTATATAAATTACTTTACAACCCATACGACGACCTAACCTTGTCGGTCCGCCAAGTTCAGGCTGTAAACTCATAAGTTTGTTTTGACATTGTTTTCTTGTTGACTGTAAATAATCTTTTAGTGCTGGGGTACTTCGAGCGTTCAATATTATAGAATCTTTTGTCTACTCTCGCAATGTTACGGGGTTACGTAGAACAATTAAACTTTGGGGCAATTCCATGGTTTACGAGCTTTGTTGCGTGGGTTATCGCAGGGCTACAAAGGCGTTGCAAATGGCGCTGTATGTGTCGCCTGGATTCAACCGTGCAGCCGATGCGCACTTGCGGCTGGCTCTGATGTTCAAGGCCAGAAGACATTGGGCTGCGGCCGCGGCGCACTTCAAGAGAGCGAAACTCACCCCTCATCAAGACGCCACCTTCACCCGGCTGGAGCTGAGCTTCCACGCCGCCCACCTTCTTGAAGCCAGGAGCCTGAGGAAAGCAGCGAGAGACGCCTATGAGAGACTGCTGAAAGAACCCCAGCTCTCCTCTTCTTTAAAAGCGGACGTCTGCAGACAACTAGGTAAGTTTAATCTTTGTTACAACTATTTGAGTATTCCCAGCCAAAGAATTATGCGATGTGCTATTATATAAGATATATTGAATGAAAAGGAATAAAAGGGTTTTAGAATATCATTTTCATGAAATAATTCACGTCATCGTGAAACATTTAATGTGAAACAAAAGATCCATTCAAATCCAAAAGATCAGAGTAAGATCGTCATATTTACGTAGGGATTATGTGACGTATTGTATTATAAGAAAAGTTGAAATGTTTTAAATAAAACAGCGTACCCCGTAACTTTTTCTCAATGGTATAACTTTCATCGCTGTGATGTAATCGTTACCATTCCTGCGTGCCGTCGAGGAAAGTTAAACAGGAGGGGAAATGGGAACACGCCCTTTTTAGCCGCGTCCTTTACCCACTGCAACAATCGATAACCGAGTTCGTGACATAATTTATACAGGCGAGAATCGTTTACCATATTTGACTCATAAACAATAACAACATCTTAGAAGCGCGTTGTTGGTCTGCTGGACGCAAGATGAACATTTTTGGGAATGTTATCGTCTTGAATATATGGAAAGCTTCTAGAAAATTTGGTAGTTGCTTCTCAATAAACACCGTATCCACAACAGCATATTTCGACAGGTTGGCTATACCACCGCTGCGCTTCTCTTGGTGAGCCGGCGGCCCGCGCCCGGGCCGCCATCTGGTGCCTCCAGCGGGCCGTATCGGCAGAACCCGAATCTGGAGCGGGTCTATATCTATTGGGCAGATGTTTCGCGGCTCAGGGGAAGGTGCACGATGCGTTTATCGCATATCGGAACTCGGTGGAGAAATCGGAGGGAAACGCGGATACTTGGTGTTCTATTGGGTTAGTATATTATAGGGGTATCGCCCACGCCAGCTGTTATTTCATTAGCGGATGTACTATTCCTAGTGTTCTTTCTCATAAAAACCGTAGGTAAATAAATAAGGAAAATAGCTTTCTCGCACTTATACGATGAGACAAGCCTTTTGCGGTCTGTGTTTTAGAACGTAAGTTATTATACATTATCTACACTCTTTACGTGCTCATAAGATAAATAATGCTGATTGAATAATGCTTGCGTCACATACCGAGAACACCAAATGTATCTTATTTTTGATATTTACAAGTACCATAGTGTGATTTTTGTTGATATGAATATTCTATAATAAATTGATTCAGTGAAAGCCTGACCAAAAAGTGTAACCTTTTCCAGCTCTCAGAACTTTGAGCTATGATAGTTCCAGTTTTGAGACCAGTGATCTATGACTTGAAAGTTTTTTGCTACACCACAAGCATTTCCTCCCGCAGCGTGCTATACCAGCAACAGAACCAGCCGATGGACGCCCTCCAAGCTTACATATGCGCAGTCCAACTGGACAAGGGGCATTCAGCCGCCTGGACGAACTTGGGCAGTTTGTACGAGAGCTGTCAAATGCCGAGAGATGCATTCGCGTGTTACACAAACGGGGGAGTAGCCGCGACCGCTAACAATGCAGCTTTGCGGCAGAGATTGGCTTTTCTGAAGTCGCACTTGGCGCATGCTCCTATGCCTTCTGTCACCGGAAAGTAAGTGGGAACAACATCGACTTCGGTGATGTGTGCAACCGACTGACAGATCGATACCTCCCACGTAAGTTGTTGTAACCCCAAAACTACAATTTTACAGGAGAGCGTTTTAAAGATTCAAGTTGTTCTAAAAGCTGCATTTCGTAAAGTATCTTTGTAAAATTTGGTATGTGAATGTTATTTAAAGTTCTCTTGACTATATTGAAAGATAATTTAGAATAATATGTATATTTTCTGAGATATCGTTCTTACAACATTTTACCACGGAATACAGGCGGCGTCAGTTGTTGTATCTCATACTTACAACATTATACCGCGGAGTACAGGCTGCGTCAGTTGTTGTATGTCATACTTACAACGTTATACAGCGGAGTACAGGCTGCGTCAGTTGTTGTATGTCATACTTACAACGTTATACAGCGGAGTACAGGCTGCGTCAGTTGTTGTATGTCATACTTACAACGTTATACAGCGGAGTTTAAATTACGTCAGTTTGATAGTTACAACAATATACACTGAAAAATACAAGTCTCATTCCACTGTAGGTGGCAATAACAATATACATCGGTTAAAAAATTAAGTGTGTATGTGACCAATAATACATACTTAATTTTTTAATTGATAATTTGTGATTGTTTTATTGTTGTGTGTAAAATAAAAATAAAAATGTTATGAAGTTATATAAATGTCTTTAATTTTTTTAATAGGATCGGCACTTGAACTAAGTCCATATTTTTTAGGAATGTTTAAATGAATATTGCAATAAAAGACCTTAAAAACAACTTTAAAAAAGATTTTAGAGTTGTTTTACTGCCAATATATGCATATAATTACTTTAATTGTAATATTCATTAAAAAATTCCTAAAAAATATATATAATACATAGTACAAGTATCGATAATATTAAAAAAAATAGTTACTATTACTAAAATAGATAATGTTTTTTTATTAAAAGTTAATCAAAACCTATTGAAAATTAAACAATCATAGTAAGGTTCTTGAGAAACATAGAGAGGATCTTGTAAATTTCTGATATGATAAGAAAATCAAAACGTAACTTACAATACTTTAGTAACTTAACAAATTCTTTCTAAGAACTTATTAAAATATAATCAACAACAATCAACTTAAAATCAACATAATTAGGATTCAGGTAAGTATTTATAATTATTAGCATCTTTGGTTTCATTCGAAGTTTAAAATAAAAACAATTTTAGTTGACAATTTACTTACTTTCAATTAAATAAATAAACCTGATTTTTGGTTTCACTGTAACCTTAAAGCAGTAAAAACTAATACGATTACAAAACGTGGACTAACTTTAGTACTAGGTTTAAACCACCAGCAGATTCCCCTTCGGCAACAAAAAAAGGTTTAAACCACCTATATCCATGTAATATTGGTGGTTTAAATCTAGTCTAAAGTTAGTCCACGTTTTGTAATAAGACTGATATTATTTTCATGAAAATCAATAATAAAACGAAGATGCAAAATTAAAAAAAAAAAGAAAAAAACGAACTAGACCCAGAAAATTCAACATCATTATGGGAGCCTACAATAAAAGATAGACTACTGAAAAAGTCGTGATATGTAGCTGGAATAATTCCTCTGAGACAGAGACTCAAGGGAAGATGGTTGGAATAGTTTATCTGTACTATTTCTTTGTCGTCTTTAGGTATTGGTATTAATGGCAATCGTCATAGCACTCCTATTTGCCAAATCGTACCGATATTCAATTTTAAAAGGATATCCTGCACATATCCGCACTTCTTTTATTTTGTTCTATTTTACTACATCAATACTTCTATTTTTTTACTAATTGCGTCCATTCATAAGTACTTTCGGTAAAATCGGTATGCTTAATTTCTATCAAAGTCAAAGTCAAACTCATTTATTCCTTTAGATCTCAAGTATCATTTGGACACGTCAAATTTTACATATGCATGTACACATATTCGTGAGCATATAACGTATCACAGGAACTCTCCAGGCACATTACATGCACACAGATATGTCAAATTACAGTCAGTTTTCATGTTTAAGCTAATCTTTTTTGTTAAGTTAACGTCTGATCCAACCCTAACCGACAACCCGAGGGGAATAAACAAACAAGAAACCCCTCGGAGACAGTATTACATATCCGCGAAAATGGTCTTCGTTGAGAGCGTGGTGGCCCAGGGGCATAGACGCCGACTTTCAATCTGAAGGTTGCTGATTCAAACCAACACGTGCACCAATATAGTTTTTCCACTTGAAAAAATGTATGTGCGCAATACCACGTTCTCGAAACGGTGAAGGAAAACATCGTGAGGAAACGGACATGTCTTAGAACCAAAAATTCGACGACATGTGACATCTACCAATCCGGAATGGGCTCCCGTGGTAGATCAGAGCCCATTCACTCTCAGTTATGGAGAGTAGGCCGGTGTCCCTGTAGTGGGAACATTAGAGGCTGGTACAGAATATGTTCCTGCGTCTAGAGTGGAGCAAATTATGACATTAATTACATCTCAAAAATCTTATTTCTATCTTCTTCTCTAAAACACTTCTTGGGGGAGCGACATGGTGGGCCTATTTTTCTTCTTGCTTGTATTTTACCTTTTCTAGATATATTTTCCCAAATTTCGTAAACACTTTCACTTATTATCCATCCATTCATTAAAATGTCTTTTTATAACATTCCCTTAAAATTTATTGGTAATGGAGACTCTCAAACAGTTAAATTTTATTGCTAATAAACCCAATTTTTGAGAAGACTTTTGACTTACAACATGGAATTTAAGTAAAAAAAAAAAGTAATAGCTACGTAAAGTATAGCATGTCATCATACAACAAAGTTTTTAATAACAACTCCCGAAGTATTGGGTGTGTGAATATGACTCCGCCCTCTCTCAACAGATGTCGTTTTTAGTATTGTTTACGTGTACTAATAAATGACCATACTTGTATTCGATAGTACTGAATGTCAGCTATCTAACGCATTTTATGATATTTGGTTGAAGTGTAAGCAACAATTGTTTTCACCTTTTCGAAAATGTCGGTTTTTATTCCAAATAAACGTCATTTGCGGGAAGTGTTATTACATTATTTTATTGCGAAGAAAACTGCAGCGGAAACTTATCGTTTGCTTGTGGAGATTTATGGTGAGCATGCTCCGTCTAATACAACTTGCAAGGAATGGTTTCGACGATTTCAAAATAACGATTTTAGTACTGAGGATAAAGAACATGGAAAACCACCAAAAAAATTTGAAGATGCTGAATTGGAAGCATTATTGGCGGAAGATTCTTGCCAAACTCAATCAGAATTAGCTGCAGCATTAAATGTTGATCGTTCAACTGTTGCAAAGCGTTTACAAATGATGGGAATGATTCAAAAAGCCGGTGACTGGGTTCCACATGATTTAAAAGAAAGAGACATGGAACGTCGGAAAACCATTTGTGAAATGCTGCTTCAAAGACAGCAAAGAAAAGGATTTTTGCATCGGATAGTCACAGGAGACGAAAAATGGATACACTACGAAAATCCTAAACGCAAAAAAGCTTGGGTGAAACCAGGCGAACCAGGCCCATCACAGCCAAAAATAAATATTCACTGTGCCAAGGTCATGCTCTGTATTTGGTGGGATCAGAAAGGTATTGTATATTATGAGTTGCTCAAACCCTCTGAAACTATTAATGGAGAAGTTTACCGACGACAACTAATGCGTTTGAAGCGAGCCATAGAAGAAAAACGACCAGAATGGGTGAATAGACATAACAAATTAGTTCTTCAGCATGACAATGCCAAACCGCATACCGCAGAAGTCGTAAAAAGATATTTAGAGGGACAGGACTGGGAAGTGTTACCCCACCCGCCATATTCACCAGACATAGCTCCTTCGGATTACCACCTATTCCGGACGATGCAGACAGACCTTACTGGAGAAAAGTTTACTTCATGTGAAAGTATCAAAATTTGGATTGACAACTGGATAAGCTCAAAAGACCAGGACTTCTTCCAGCAAGGAATACGAAAACTACCTGAACGATGGGCGAAGGTTGTAGCTGCAGATGGAGCATACTTTCAATAATTTTTTTTTTTAATTTTGTAAGCGAACAAATGTGTTTTATTTTGACAAAAAGGGGCGGAGTCATATTCACACACCCTATAAAATGATGTATTTATTACATACAACAATATTTTTATTTTAATGTAAACGTAAAATGTTATATGTGTTACATACAACATATTTAGTGATCGCTCAACGACGTAAACTGGTGTAAGTAATCCATACAACATTATAAGTTGGTATCACCACAAAAAAGTAATATTAACCTAAATAATGGTAATAAATTAATACAAAAAGAAACATACATCAGATATTTTGAAGGATTGAATCATGAAAACTGTTTAGATATATTTCATCTAAAGAAACATTGTTATTTTCAATGGGTGTCCCGGAGGTACTATTGGTGTAATTGAATTATTTACCATAGCACATAGTCTACGGCCTCTAGTTATTATCCCAGTGCGTTTATTTGTTATGTATTTGAATTACTGCTAATTATGTTAGTCAATTTTAGAGAACTAAAACTATATAAAACATATACTTACGGCCGGTTAAGAGTCCGGCGTATTCTGTTGTATGTGACACATACAAGACGCGAGCGCATGATTTTCCCCGCTCCGCACCCCGCGTAAACCATTGCAAAGGTTTATACAATGTTTTAGTCCGTTCTTGTTAGAAAGATACAACAGTTTACGTCTAGGAAATCCATGAAAAAATTGTATTTTCGCTATTTTTTCACTTTGAATGCATTCATTAATGTAAATTATGATAGTTTTTAATAAAAACGCAAAATGGCATTTTTGTGGCTTACAACAACTTACGTGGGAGGTATCGAGATACACTACATGGTTGTCTAACTCCTACCTATTATAATGAGGGCCGGTTTTTAGGGTTCCGTACCCAAAGAGTAAAACAGGACCCCATTACTGAGACTCCGCTGTCCGTCTGTCACTACGTTATATCTCATGAACCGTGATAGAGAGTTGAAATTTTCACAGATGGTGTACTTATGTTGCCGCTATAACAACAAATACTAAAAAACACAATAAAAAATATATTTAAGGGGGCTCATAAAAAACGTGATTTTAATTGTTTTTTGTTTTATCGATAATAATGGCCCGGAACCGTTCGTGCGCGAATCAACTCGCACTTGGCCGGTTTTTATGTTATCATGGTACTCTTGTAGCCTAACACGCTCACATCTCAAAAACCTACGACCCAGGAAATATTTCACGCTTATCACAACTTCTCTCAGGCATTCCTTCTCCCAGGTAGACTTATCGTATCTGAAATTTTGAAGTTACCAATTACAATTTGAAGCTACAAAGCCGACATATAGTATATATGTTAAAATAGTGTTCGTTAAAGAAAACCAAAAAAGTCTTAAGCGTTTATTCAGTTAACACATCGCACCCTTTTCCAATAACTACAGCTTCTAAAAACTAAGCAGTTGAACCGGAGTTTTCGATTAAATAGCACTAAAAATACAATTTCCTTGGTAAAACAAATTCCACTAACACGATCCAGTGAGTGAACCCGCTTAACATTTATGTGGGCTCATTCGAGTGCAAGGCCCTCACATTAAAACATGTTTCAAACTCATACTGATGTACTTAAACCCTTTTTAGTGCCGTTTTTGCACAAAGGAAGTTGCAAAATATATGACGAATAAATCAATTGGCCAAGAAGGTATTGGGGCCACGTTATGTTCAAAGACATTAAATTACAATAGCCCGGCTGGCTAATAAATCCGACACCCAAGTGACATAATGAGTACTTGTTAGTGACTCCAGCGTATTTGGGTGGCGATATCTCATGGTTACTATAGTCGGACTATAGTCCAAGTTCGCCGTGACTACTAATGAAACGTATATAACAAACACGCACACCTTTATAATATTAGTGTGATTGGTATGTAAATACAGATGGGATTGAGACTGTTGACCTTGTATAAGTATTAAGACTTTGGTGTTGTCTAAACAGTTGTTGTTTCATAGTTTTGTTTTACTACACAGTGCTGCCTAACCTCAAACTACGCAAAGCTTGTACAATGCGAGTCAGATTACTGATAGAATACTTATGAAGTACTTTTTTGTTAATACATACATAACACCCAAACAGAACTATGTTCGTTACCTAAATGGTTGTCCTTGGTGGGAATCGAACTCGATACGACCTACCAGAGTATAAAGCAGAGCTCAACTGCGAACTCAGTTAAACAAGCAGGTTCAACTGAGTTTCAACTGAGCTGTGAGGAAAATTAATTTGATTGACGATTTGAAGGAAAATCATATTGTTTTCCGAACAGAATACATCTGGTATATACACGATAAGGTTTTCCTTTCAGTAAATTTTAACGACTTTTCCTTCCATTGTTTAGCAATGCGATTGAATAATTTATTTTTGATTTGAATTTGTATTTGAATTTTTGATTTACATAACTCTACGCAAAATATAAGTACCTAATACTAAGCATCTGCGTATTTATGTTAAGAGATTGTTCTCGGATCTCTCATGTTTTTAACCAATGTCCTACCGCGACGCTGTGGTGGGTCAGAGTGGACTGTCTTACGTTTAAGTATACAATTTTTCGTGGGGGGCAATTAACACAGTGTCTATGCCCACAGACGCCGCCAACTGCCATCCATAGAAGAAGCGTGGAACTTGCCCATATCTGCGGAGATGTCGTCGCGTGCGCCCAAGTCGGCCCCGCCGCCATACCCGGGCAAGCGGCCCGAGGAGCCGCCCCCGCTCACTCACCAACAGCTCCAAACTCTGCAGTACCTTCAGAAGAACTCGCATAATCTGTCGCCGCAGCAACAAGTACTGTGTTGATACCGTGATTACAATCTCTTGTTTTTTATAAGCTCTCTTGCAAATCATTTGTCATGTCTGCGAAATGGTCATTGTGTTTCTATCGCCCCAAATGTTGTCTCAGTTTAGTGATGCTGTATCCATGTTTTTATAAGACACTAGCTGACCCGGCCACGCGTTGCTGTGGCTAACGTTTGTGTCATATGATATTATAATTTGCAATAAAATAATATTGCGATCATAAATTGAGATGTGAGCTATCCTATCTTTCAAGTTGGATCAAACTGCACACGGTGTACAGATTTGATTAAAATCGTTTAAGTAGTTTAGGAGTCCATCGCGGACAAACATCGTGACACGTAATTTATATATATTAAGATTTAAACTTTTATTTATGCTCACATAACTACGTTTCTATCGCCATGAATTGTCTATTGAAGTGGTTCTATGCCAACACTTAATTACATATATTTTCACAGTATAATATTCAGAACTAACTAATACTTAGCAGCTTAATTGTCCAAGTTCTAAATCGATCACAATTGGCTGAACATCAGCGGAATCCGTATACATCAACTAGCTGATTGGTTAAAGCTTATATCTGGTTCATATCGATAATTTATTTGAACTTTTCAAAATGTTTATTCTATTTACAATACATAACATTTATTTATACGCAGGTGTTTTTAAACCTTTTTCTCATAAATGTAAATAAATGTAATAAATTAGAAGACTGAAGTAAAATGTTTAGTATTTTATGTACTTAAAATTTTTATGTGTATTTAGTATTAAAAACAACCAAAACAATTCCAAAATCGTTTTTGTTCCCGAGTAGTTTGTCACCCCAAAGCCATGTTGTTTTTTATTCGCCATCTTTGTTCACAGGCCCTGATGCAGCAACTCCTTACGCAGTACCGTCTGTCGCAAGCGGCTAGGGCTCGTGCGGTTTGTATACGATTCTTTAACGTTCTGGCTGTAGGCAGGTTCGCAAGCTTCCCACTTCCCTTTAACATACTGGCGGCAGGCAGGTTTTCCCACATACCACGTGAAGGTCATGAAATATTCACGTGAACCTTGCTGAGTTTGTTCTTGATGGTTTATTTGCATTGCAGGTTAAAAACGACGGAAACTCTGCCGGCGGCGAAAACGCGGAGCTCCCCGAAGATATGATGAAGAGGTTTTCAGATAACAAGAATGATATCAAGACGGAGATTTGTAAGTATTGTTATTTACATATGTAATGAGGTTCACAGAGCCTGCAAAGAACCAAGATTTAAGAAAGATTCAGAACACTTTGCAGTGTGAAAAATATTTGTCTACACATTCACATATTTTTATAGCTAAAATATTTAATATTACAACGATTTATAGTCAACTTTTTTGAAACTCTCCACATGTCTGTGTTCATAGGAAATGTTCCTAGGACTAGGAAATAGTTTCTCGATGGCAACTAAAGTCGAAAATCAACCATCTCTGTCAAGAGCTTTAATTAATTGCAAAAATCATCAAATTTTCCATCAAATGTTTTCTCATGGGCGTGAAATGGACGAATCGATTTTGACACCTATTAAGTCCGCCAATACCAACACTTATGTCCCCACATACATCCCATCCATACAAGTGCTTGAACTGTACTGTATTTTACGGGCATCCGTACTCCCATTCAAAATGGAACACAGTACTGTTTGGTGACAGAAATAGGATGGTATATTGGCAATACATTCCGACAAAGGCTGTACATATACTGGTGCATCAACGAAGTCATACAAAAAACATCTTATTGTTCTAGCAAAACTATGATTTTAGCAGTTCATTACTGCTTCATCATACTTTGATTATTATCAAATGAGGAATTTTGTATTGTTATATAAATTCATACTTTTTGCTATCTAAACATTGACCTCTAAAGATAAATGATTATTTTGGCGTGGCATATAATCCAGTCATTGTCATTGTCAATGAGGTTAGGAAATTGTTAGGATGGGTAAAATACAGAGAAGTACAGAGAAACGTAAGTTTATTGATTTTTGTTACAATTAATCCAAATGCAGAAATAACTTGCGAAAGTACATTAACTCGGACATTGGCAGAATTTGTGTGGCTTCAGACACAAAAGGCCAAAAATAAGAAGTTTGTTCATTGAATTTAATGTAACGGGAAATTAATAAGTTGATACACAAGTAGTTTACGCTTCACGCTTTGGACTCCCGTTTGTTGACTCATAGTGGTACAATAACAGGCCGGCTAAATAAATCAACATGTATGCAATGCCGAGTAAAACTCGCGACAATTTTTTACGTTGGTTACTATTCAAACTGTCACAGATCGACATGAAGTCCCTGATGACATGAAAATGATGCGCGGAATATACGACCAATATTTGTTTTTTTTACACACACACCTCTGGATTCCATGTGTCGCAGATGGCATGGACAAACACAGGAACATCTGAGAACAAAGTTATGCTCTTAACACACTCATACCTCTGCACTAGGATTCCATGTGTCGCAGATGGCATGGACAAACAGAAACACAAGACCCGAGAACAAACTTCATGCTCACCACACAAAGTGTGCCCCAGCCGGGAATCGAACCCGGGATCCCCTCGCTTCAGAGCCAGGGCTTGAAGATTTTTAGTATCATTCGTGATTGCTTTAATTATTTTTCGTGGCTGTTCCCCTGATTTCTGTCATTTACGAAATAAAAACCTCGTTGTGGGGGTAGCTAGCTATTTCGATGCCTAATATCGGCAACCAGTCATTTTCATCAGGTATTTTTTCTTCTACAGCCGAGAACGTGACCACCATCACAAACGAGGCAGTGTTGGGTGGACGACAGCCCGTGATCAAACTGCAGCCACTGAAAACCGATCCTCTGAAGCCGGTTGTGTTCAACTCAAACATGACAGCTAAACAAATCATGGACGCTTGCAAGTGAGTATCCATCTCAACTGTGCGTTTAAGCAACGTGCCGAACCGTGAATTAATTATAACATTTTTTGTTGAAGGGATAATGCCGGTCCTCCGAGCGCGTGGTCGACTATGGGTGACAACGTGGGTCCGCCCGAACCGCCGCCGGTGCCACCGCCGCGTCTAACTCCAGAACAGTTGTCACCGCCCGCGCCCTTCGTCTACGTTGAAGCGAAACGCGACGCCTTCTCTCCCCAGCTTCAAGATTTCTGTCTGAAGCATCCGATCGCGGTCGTACGCGGACTGACCGCGGCTCTGAAACTCGACCTCGGCCTGTTCTCAACGAAGACGCTCGTGGAAGCGTGGCCTGACCACGCGGTTGAGGTCCGCACGCAGTTGATGCAGTCTGCGGATGAGAATTGGGACGCGAGCGGTCGGCGTCGCGTGTGGGCTTGCGCTTCACATCGCAGTCACACTACCGTGCGGAAATACGCGCAGTACCAGGCCGGGTCTTTTCAAGACTCGCTAAGGGAGGAGCGCGAGCGCGGTGCGGCGGGCAACGCGGGGGCCGGGGGTGGCCCCGGGGGAGTGTCAGATTCCGACGGATCGGGGCCGGCCAAACGACGGCGCAGCGCGCGAATGTTGCGCTTCGGAACCAACGTTGATCTATCAGACGACCGCAAATGGCGGCCGCAGCTCGCCGAACTCCAGAAACTGCCGGCGTTCGCGCGCGTCGCCTCCGCCGCCAATATGCTATCCCACGTCGGCCACGTGATCCTCGGCATGAATACCGTACAGCTGTACATGAAAGTTCCCGGTTCCCGTACTCCTGGCCATCAGGAGAACAACAACTTCTGTTCGATCAACATCAACATTGGCCCCGGGGATTGCGAGTGGTTCGGCGTTCCGGACGCGTATTGGGGAGGCGTTCGGGAGCTGTGCGAGCTGCATTCACTGTCTTATCTCCACGGCTCGTGGTGGCCGGATCCCGAAGAATTGCGCGCGCACGGCGTGCCCGTATACAGATTCACGCAGCGCCCCGGCGACTTAGTGTGGGTGAACGCGGGCTGCGTACACTGGGTGCAGGCGACCGGATGGTGCAACAACATAGCTTGGAACGTCGGCCCGTTGACCGCGCGGCAATACTCCCTCGCGCTCGAGCGATACGAGTGGAACAAAGTGCAGAACTTCAAGTCGATCGTGCCGATGGTTCACTTGACATGGAATCTGGCGCGGAATATCCGCGTGTCGGATCCGCGGCTGCACCGCGCGATGCGCACGTGTTTAATGCAGACGCTGCGCGGCGCTTGCGGCTCGCTCGCGTGGGTGCGGTCGCGCGGCGTCCCGGTGAGGTTCCACGGGCGAGCGAAGGGCGAGGCGAGTCATTACTGCGGCTCGTGTGAGCGAGAGGTGTGGCACGCGCTCATGGTCCGCGAACACGAGAAGCGCCACGTGGTACACTGCCTCGCGTGCGCCAGGAAAGCCGAGCCCGCACTGGTCGGTTTCCTCTGCCTCGAAGAGCATCACATGGATGAGTTGACTCAAGTGTACGACGCGTTTACACTCCGCGCGCCGCATCATCCGCACCCGCATCACACGCACGCCGCGCACGCACTATCAACGCATCCGCACGCGACCGTTCATACATTACTACCCACGCCGGACTGACGCGTCGCGCCTTGTAACGCCCCGCGCACACACGTACCTGTATTTATTTCGCGTCAGAGTGATCCGTAGATATTTTCGAAGTACGGTCGGTGTCTGTCCAGAGCTCGGTAGATTCTTCTGCCTAGCTAGCGCGACGTCGCGTCGCCGTTGGCGTCGCTGCGCGCGTTCTCAGTATTAAAAGCTAGCCAGTTTCCGGTGCATTATTAGATTTAACTGCGTATTTGACCGAGTAAAATTAAACAAAAATTACTGTCTATTTTTACTACACGGCGCGTGAATATAATAGTGTGATGATGAGAGTATTTTTGGTGTATGTAATTTTTTGTATATGGAAATCTTTACAGTTTATACACGCTCCTCGATCACTTTTGTGAGAGATTTATGATACGGTAACGATAGTGAGTCAATTCGATTAGATTTAGCGTCGTATGTTAGGATTCGATTGGCGGCGGCTTCGGTTTGTATTGCGAAGGATTTCTCGTAGAGTAGGGCGGGGAGGGGATTGAGGTTTGCGACGTGGCAGGTCGCCGCTAAGGTCTCAAGTGCTCACGTGTTCACCATTTATATATGAAAATAGTGTTATTTTTGTATAGAGGCATATTATTTATTTTATTATTGTATTGGAATTTAGTTTGATTCTAGACGATCTTCTAGCGAATAGTAGCATAGATAAGTGCACGGAATGAGACTTTGCGTTTTAGTAGGGTCTGGGAGGGAGGTGCCGAGATGTTCCAAAGAATGAAACTCACCAGCGATTCGCTTCTGGGTGGTTTATCAACTGTCTATGATTCCGACGCATTCTCGTTTATGTGCCTGTTATGGATTTTTGTGGGATCTGACATTATTTAAATTAATTTTACAAATTGACTGGCTTATTTGATTTGGACTGTAATAGATTAAATTAGACGTAATCATGCAATTATTGTTTTTTGGATTGGTATAAAATTAGAAATTGGTAGGTTAGCTAAGGACTGGCAGAATAGTACGAGTCTCTCTTGACACTCCTGTTTGTTGTTTATCTAGAAGTTTAATATGTGTTGTGAGATTTCAATGTTGAATGTATTACTCCAGTGTCGAGATGAGAGCTCGTAAAGTTTGTTGATGCGGAAGATTTAGTCGGATTTTGTACAGTGAATACTGATAAGTAATAGTAAATAAGAAAATTGTAACATCACTGCCATTTAAGACCTTACAAGTTTGTACTATCTATTACAATATAATATTAAATTTTTAATAAATAAAATTCGAATTATATTTTCTTTTTTTATTGAATTACGTTAGAAAAGTATTTTTTACGCTAACGCTTATCACATTAAGTGGTCAGTGACGCCAGAAACCACAGCAAGCAAGCACAGTCTCATCGCGATGCGGATGTAACGTCTCATGCGTCAGTTGACAATATTTATAGACCTTAAGGGTGCTTCCGAAGGTTGGCGTGCCCCCTCGCCACGCTATCCAAGGGAGTAACGATTATGATAGAAGTACATTGGGGTCCCGATATTAGTGGGACGTTGGTCCTCAAAATCCAATGCACCAAAATTTGTGGGGCCGCGGAAGAGTGACACCGTACGCGTAGTCCCAGCACGGAGGTGTAGGGTAGGAACACCAAAGGGGTTTTAGTGTATTCTAAGGCATGGGGTATAGGTTAGTATTGCCCTCTTCAAAAAAAGTGTGCGTATACTTAGGTCTTTTTATCGCGGTAGTTTCAGACTGTGCCGGGGCGTGTGACACGCTTATATAGTAGTGACAATATTTATATAGTAAATATTTTTCCTTTCAAAAGACATTCATTGATAGACACCAATGCATATCCCGAGTGAGAATCTAAACCACGGCAGGACATCAAAGTCAACGTAACTTTATTTATTCTTGACGGCCCACCGTACTCGGAAGCCTATGTATGGAATGGAAAAAATATACTGTCAATTTCTTACAATGCCAACTAGCTGTACAATGGGAGAACAATGAAGTGTTTTCAAAAACATATACCTTTTTGAAAACATCTGATTGTTATACGATATGCTATTTACGCTGATGAAACAATTTGCGTAAACTAAAGGTGAATAAAAGAGCTGCTTATCTTAATCATTGCGAAATAAAAAAAAATCATTTTAAAATATTCAATATATTTAATGTACAATTCTATAAACAGTCTTAGAATAAATTGTATGTAATGTGATAGTATATACAATTTCGAACTACATCATTTTTATTAAGCCGTTAATAGCACCTATATGTTACCATGTTACAACAAATAAACTTGATAATTAAAAATACACAAGAGAGCGTTCATTTGATTTTTTTTTTACAATGTTTTTTTTACATTATTAATACAATGTTTAATTACGTAAAACATTGTATTTAACTCGATAATGGAGATGTTTATTCAGCAAAAAATACTTATAAAACATGTATCACGGCTTGTTTGGCATTTATTTGCATTGCAATGAATATTTAATCTTAGATTTCTAAAGTGTATAATAAAAAACAACGTCTAATTTAAAGAATTTACTTATACAGTCGCAAAGAAGTCGAAAATAATTGTGTAAATAATGGCTTTGGTAAATAAGTCAGTGGAACATAACTACAAATACATAGTTTGTTCCCGAAATTTTAAAATAATTGGAATCGTCTAAAACTAATACAAAAACGCGTGTACACGTTATTAAAACTTATATATTACTAAGAAGCGTATTAAGAGCTTGTTTTGACACAAAACTCAACGGAAAGGGTAAGGAATTGATAATTACGTAACATCATCCATGCAACCTTACACATGCAAATACCTTCACACTTTTCCGGGATCAAAAGGAGCCAGAGTTAATATACAAGCTATCCTGGTACCAAATTTGATCCGTTAAGCCGTTTGAGCGTGAAGGAGTAACAAACATACACGCACGTATACAAAAAATGTTTCGCCTTCATAATATGAGTATACTAGTGTTACCCGCAATTGGGACTTCCTACGGGAACCGTACATTTTCCCGGGATAAAAAGTAGCCTATGTGCTATTCCAGACTATAATCTATCTCTGTGCCAAATTTCACCCAGGTCCGTTCAGCCATTCTAGCGTGATTGAGTAACAAACATCCATCCATACTTACAAACTTTCGAGTTTATAATATTAGTAGGATTATATAGATTTTAAAACTATATCATGGTTATGAACATTATTTTTGGAGTTACGGAAATGTGAGTTTTGTCGACTGCCGATATTTCGACGCAGTTTCATGACCATCGGACTATTCTGTCGCGCACTCGTCTTTTACGTTCGATCGGGTCGCTGCTACCTGGGACAATCACGCTTGAAATTGCGTCGAAAAAAAAACCTCAAATCGTAAATAGCAATGGTAAATAACTTGGTAACTCGAAAAATAATAGTACATTATACTATACTATTCATATATAATGGATGCCGAACTTAGTTGCTAATCTACAAAGGATGCTGTACATATATTATAATATATCCTTATTTTGTTATTGAGTAAAGTCAAAACTTGTGTCAAAGTAGCCCTCTCACAGATTTGCTAACGAAATTATATTACTAATGGAAGTACAATAAGTCACAGTAATCACAAAATTATTAGGTCAGGGCTCATTAATTCATTGACACACTGCCACAGGCACCTATATAAAAATACTTGTGCATAACTATAACTCTATGTAACACTATGATTGCATATTACAAGTTAGTGCTTTATTTCCAACACAGACGATTAATTTTCGTAAGCTTCTCATCACTTACTACGAATACGTGCTCACGACCTAGCATGTTTATTATATCTGTGCAACGGTGCGAAAACATTATATTTTATATTCTAGTTTCCTGGAAGGATATCATCTTAGAAAAGAGTTTTATTATAAGTCTAGTTTATATTCGATTAGGAATTAGATCAGATGATAAAGTAATGTTTAACTATTTATGGACAGTGCAAACTACATACAGAAGTTTTTCTGTGACCTAGGTATGTGCGCGGAACACTCAAATCCTACATTTCTCGTCTATAGCTAGAATCACTGTCTGCATAGAACATACAACTTTAAAAAAAAATATGAATTATTCTTCGGCACATGTGAAGTGTAACTTACTAAGTCATAAGTCATAAGTATTTATTGGTAAAAAATGTTTACTAATCATCCAATTTTAATATTTAATAAATGACTAAAGATATTTGTTATGTGAATAAGTGACGGAAGGGCTTAGGTAAGTGGCGACCCCCGCCCATAACAACAGTAATGCGACTCAGCATAAGATTTGGATCTTATACGTCTCATGCGCATGTGATTTCACCGGCACCCACACACTTCCACCGGAACACAGTAATGCGAGCACTACTGCTTGGCTTCAGATTCCAGGTGTGGTGGCAGTACCTCTCCGGACGAACTTGGCACAAGTTCTACTGCTACTATACTTCAGAAACCATTTGCCACATTGATTGCTGTTAAAAAATTGTATGCACCTGTTTGACTGATAATGTTGCTATGTTTGTCTACCTACAGTCATTTCTCAGTGGTATATTGACACTGGCTTTAAATAATACATCAGTAATAAAATCATAATCCTCCTTAGCTCCGCCGTAGTCGGGTAATTAGCACGTTATCACTTCACAGCACCAGTTTTTAATGTCACTATTGATGGCAATAGTATACACCTTACTAAACTTTTTGGAATATCTATTAGTCGAAAGTAAAATTCACTAGTATCAGCTCCCACTATTGTGTTAAAGCCATGTGGGAGGCCCTCGAGCGGGTTGAAAATCCCGACGTTAGACTAGGCCGCTTCATTCACACGGTAAGACGTTTTTGCTCTTACCACTTGTTTTTTCACAGATACAATTTAATCACGGGTAGCAGAACAAAATAATTTCACAATATTGAGTAGATATTTCAGAAAGCCTCTGCCCAAAATGCATATTAAATGCGCACTATTATTGTTAGGAAGTCACCACTTTCTACAGAACCTCGAAAGCCGTGACTTCTCGTCCCGCGTGCCTCGAAAGTCATGATTTCTCGCCCCCGCCGACCTCAGAAGTAATGATTTTCCGCCCTATGTCTCGTACAATACGCCGGCTACAAAGCACAGGCGTGTAGAGCCAACACTTATATCATTGATACATAACTTGTGAAAACAAAATTTACTTCTTACTGCAAGTCAGAAATCGAGACTTTCCATCTCGTGTTTCGAAAGTCCTGACTTCCCATCCTTAGTGCCTCGGATGTTGTGACTTCCCGTCCCCATTGCCTCAGAATTCACGGAATTCCGACCCGCGTCCTTTAAATGTCGTGACTTTTCATCCCGCGTACCTTGGAAGTCATGACTTCCAACCTCCAGTGCCTTGATTTTCGTTTCTCGTCCCCCATGCATCGGATGTCGTGACTTCCTGTCCCCCGTTCCGTGGAAGTCATGACTTCCGTCTCAGGAGGCGCCGGCTCTATGCACGGGCCTTCTGAGCAGAAGAGCTGAATCGGCAGACACGATGGGAAGTTCGTTTGTGCAGTGGTACTTTATTAAATGTGGCACGCTTTCGAAAACGCGATCTTTTGTTCTGACCTGAGAAGATAAAATCAAAATATTTATTTTATTTTTCGTTTTGACCCATTGGTACATACGCTAAGTTTAAATTCAAGGGTTACTTGTTCAAATGCAGACTTATGGATTTGAGTTCGCTTAAAAACTTTTTTTTTTGTGAATGTGAATGTGAATTAGTGACAGAACGAATAAGCGACACAGGGAAAACTAGTGTAGTAATATGAGTGTGAATATGTTTTTAAATTAAAAAGTCTACGCCTTTGAAAGTTGCTTGAAAAATGTACACATACCACTCCATTGGGGTCGACGAGTAGCAAATGTTTGTGCGCTCCGCGTCGCGCGCCCGTGAGCACAAACTGACCCGGGCACGCGGCAGACTCACGGACCAGGAACTCCCCGTCTTCCACCACCAGCTGCAACGAAACCATTCCGTTTTACATCATTACAGTTCAGACGACGATGCACTTTAAATAGACTTCAAAAAAGGAGATTCCCAAATCGGGGGTACATTTATCTTTTTTACGCGATTTCTTCGCCAATTGCGGATTAATTTTAATGTTTTTTTGACAGGTTGTACCATAGAAATTTCATGAAGAAATTCCACCCTTTTCGGTGGATCCCGATATCAACTCAAAAAGGGCGCCCGTGGTAGATTTTCCAAAGCCCATTAACTCTCAATTATCGGGAGTAGGCCTGTAATATTCTCACTGCAGGACCAGTGAGAACATTAGAGGCTGATACGGAACATACCTTCTCAGCCGTAGTTCTTGATAGACCAGAACCTGCTCCGATAGCAGTGGCTGCTATACACCCTATGACGTCACTGCTATACAAGCTCTGAAGCGTACCTTCTCGGCCGTAGTCCTAGATATCGGGCCATGGAACCAGGGCTCGCGGGCAAGGAGCGCGGCCTGCGCCTTCGCCGATAGCGGTTCGGCCTCGCCCGGGGATGATGCGGTCGTCGACGATGTGGAAGCGGCCGATGATGACGTCACCGGAGCCGCTGTGAATGGCTCTGGAAGGGATAAATAATCAGTCTTTGGAGTGTCCAGACTTCTATGAGAAATGGGACGATCATTTATTTCGAAGTCATTTATACGCTCAAACTGCTTAGAAGCACCATTTGCGTGAGCTAGTGTTACTCAGTGTTCCTCTATTTTGTTCAGTGTTCTAGGAGTATTTTAAATAGCTTACGCATGTCAAATATGTCAGTGTGATGATTGGGCAGAAGCGCAGTCGGCGGAGTGCGCGGGGGCGGAGTTTGATTCACATAGTGCCGTACGCTCTCCTCGCATCTGAAATACAATTATAATTAAAACTGATCATTTTCTATAACACAAATTAAAAGACCAGTGTATCGAATATATGAAAATTTCAGGAATAAAACTACCATCCTCGACTGGCTTCAGCTCTGTTGGTAGCTCTGCCTTCTGCGCTGTAGGACGTGAGTTCGGTTCCCAGGACAACCATTTTTGTGCGAACAGAAATGTTTGTTCTGTGTCTGGGTGTTAATATGCATTATATGTAAGTATATACAAAAAAAAGTAATTTAAGTATTCTATCAGTTATCTTCTTCTTAGATACAATACTAGAAGAAGACGACATATATAATAATATTTATGTCAATGGAATAATAAAGGTTTTTTTATTTTAATTTTATTTATCGCTTATCTAGTTCCCATATTACAAGCTATGCTTAGTTTGGGGCTAGATGGCGCTGTGTGAAATATATCAATGAATGAATATTGGTCAAAAGACGCGGTACAGTAGAAGAGGTACGGGTCTGTATATACTTACGAAGATATAGGCGCGAGGGAGGCGAGGGAGGCGAGGGGGGGAGGCGGCGGGTGTCGATGCGTAGTCGCCGGCTCGGGGGGCATTTTGTCGGGCATATCGTTATAGTACTCGCGGTCCTCCATTGCGACAGCACTAGCCGTGTCTAGAAGAGGACGAGACCCGTTTATGTTTAAACTGAAAACAAAAACCATTTTTTAATACAAAAAACGTGACACAAAACATTCATTGAATAGGCTTCTGATCTATTAAAACTGTTTCAGGAGGCAACGTAAGGCTACAAAGTATGGCTTTTTATATTTTACTAGTTGCGCCTAGCGGTTTCACCCGCATAGTTCTCGCTCCCTTAGGAATACGTTTTATTTTGTCGTCAATATTCCAATGTCAGAATCGAATCGATTTTTCCAAAATCGGTCCAGCCGTTCTCGAGTTATAAGTGTTCGAACAAACCTGACAAAACAGCTGGTCACGCGTGATGCCATTTTATAATATATATATCGATAGAAAATTTATCTGCCTATTGCAAAATAAATGTTTAAGAGATCTTGTTTATCAAGTGACTCATGCAATAAATATCCATTAAACCAGGAACTACATGTACCATACCAGTCTGTAGGACTTGTTACCTTGTTTGAATAGATTAGAATGAATTGATTCTGTCCTGTATAAAATGTTACTTGATGGTAATAGCAAGCATTGAATTAATTTAGTCTTGTGTTTTTCCTTGAATCCGAAACTGCCACTCAATAAAAACATGAAATTTATCTGATTCTCTTTTAATTTCGTGTGATTAAGGCAACTCTCGTGCCTCGACTTGTTGACCGGGATCAATATGTTAACGTGCCCTCCCAAGCACTGAAGCGCTTGTTTCAAATGCCACTAAACGGTAATCCAACTACTATCTGGCCGAGAGCTCTTTAACTTAGATTAACAGTAAAGAAATTCTAACTTATCAATTGTGTTCTCAATATATTTATGAGTAACCAATGTCTATCAGGAAAACGATAAAATAGTTTTCATGTTTTGCAAACCAATGACACATCAATCTTATTCGGATTGTTTATGAGAATAGCCAACACATATCTCCAAATATGTGTGAATTGATGACTTCATACACGAGGAAAAATAATTTGGTTTCACTTTTATGGCAAGAAGCTTCCTCGTATGTTACAAATAATTAATGTTACACTTGACGTGTCCAAATGATCTAAAGGAATAAATGAGTTTGACTTTGACTCCTGTGTAAGCTAACAGCTTAAGTAAGCTCATCTTATGAAGGTATAAATAATTTAGAGGTTTGAATTGAATTCAACTTGACTTTTTTAGTTCTGCCCCGAAGCGCTATTCATATCATGTACACCCGTATTTATAAACAAGTAAAATTAATTGTTCACATTTCATTTCATGCTAGAAGACAACAAAAGTTTAGTTTGCAAAAACTGTTGTTTGATTGTGTTGTTGATTGGGATGTTCATATCACCTGCGACACAGGGAATCCTAGTGTAAGGGTATGTGTGTGTAATAGTTACTTACTTACTTATATAACATTCTTTCAATTTGACTTTATGATAGGAAGTTTTGTTATGCAGGAGCCATATTCTCCTGGTGGTTTTTAGTCTTATAACAATTCACTGCGGAATGGATGCAGCTGTATGGACATTAAAATAAGGTGCACTTACGAAGAAGGTTTCGTCAGGAACTCCTTGAATCTCAACTCAAACGCCTGGCCTATCGTTGCAATAACATCCTGGGCCAATCTCCCCCCACATTCCAGGACATAACACGCCCTCCACTCCGCCGGTGGGACTGTCTTAGCCACGTACGCAACGAAGTCAAGGGAATCCGAGTCTCCGCCCGAAGCGAACGAGACCCTCGGCATGTCGTGCCTTGCGACCGTCTCTCCCCCTTCCAGTTCGGCTAAAGTTATCGCTTTGGAGGAGATGGTGAGAGCGACGTTTGATCCGGAATGTGACATTTTCGGGCGGGCGGCAAGGGCTCGGGCGGCCGCTTGGCATACCCTTCGCTTCTTGTCGGCAGAACGCAAGCCAGCCGCTGCACACACCCGGGCAATGCATTCTCTGTAAACATTTATTAGTCACTAGCTGACCCGACAGATGTTTTCTTGTCTTGATTTACAATTTGACAATCGGCCATCAAACAGTATGTTGGCAAAAATCCTGGAGAGGTATTTTTGCTGAATAACTTCATATGTTGACAGTGGACTCAATTTTTTTTTATCAAATATTGAATAGTGCCCTGAACACAATATACCTATTGCATGCAAGTAAATGATTAAACATTTAAACTTACTTTGCAACTTGTGATCTAGTTTCAAAATCCAGTTTCTTCATTGATGTAAGTACTTCCATGCAGCCAATGTACTGAAAAAATATATAGTTATCTATAGTAGGTCATGTACTATTAACTACACAATACTTTTTAAATGGTTGAGAAAGATATTGTATATATTTTTTATTATGTAACCAATGTGGCGGGATGAGCAGGGATTTGGCCTTCAGTCATAACAACAATACAGGGAGGACCTAAGTTACTCGCCGAAGCAACTACGAAAAGATCCAAGTCACATAACATTGCATGATATCATCTATATCATGCAATGTGGTGATCATGCAATGATCATCTAGATAGATTATAAACAATGAAATGAGAAAAATCAAAGAAATGTATGAAATTTGGGTGAAGGACTCGCACAAATTCTTTCATCTCCTCTAGTTCACTTTTGAGAAGGGATTAAAAAAATCTATTAGTTGGTCTTGGTGATACATTGTATCTGCTTCCAGACTGTTTCGAGAAGGCAGTTGACATATGACAGAATCAATTAAAAATGACTGGCACTTTGAAGAGACTTCGAAAATCTGTATAAGTTTACAATTGGCAAAGATAATGCTAAATAGATATGCAGCTAAACAATTCTGACCTGAGGAAAGAAATGACTAGGTATGCCTTGCGTACATACAATATCAGTCTAATTGATTAGTTTAGTGAATGTTGAGACTGGACTCACTCTGACCGCGTATGTGACTCCGTCACTTGCCAACACCGAGTCGGGATGCAGCCATCCTCTTGCTGGTTTTGATACGAAAGAACCACCTTCCGCCATCTCTTAAAGAAACACTGGCAGTGCTAGTGCATCAATATAAGATATTCTTCACAGTTCACCTACTTCCAGTTATTCTGTGAGCACTTTCATTATGATTCAAATGATTAGCTGGCCGCGCTGGTGGTCGCTAGAGATAAAGGAGAGAACTTCAATGGCTGCGTTTAAAAATATATTGCAATAGTTCAGCGCACTAAGATACTCGTAGGAAAAGTGTGGGAATATTAAAACGCATTGGAAACTGTTTCTATTCACAAAAACGCCAAGACGGGCGGCGAAAGAGAAAAGTATTATCTTTTCTGACGGACTAGACAGGATGAATGAATCAACAAATGTGACATTGACTCATTGTCACAAGACATGTGACATAACTGACATTTAGTATTGCGTTCGATTCGATTCGAAATCATGCCGCAAGCGGTAACATAAAATTAATACTAAGACCGCTACTATTATTAACTTATAAATAAAGACAGTTTATAAATAAAGACAGTTTGATTTGATATTGGCAAAAAGCTCCATTTCGTATATTGCTTTACAAATTTCATCCAACTCTAAGGAAACATTGAACTCTAGTTCCTATCTTTCGAACTTGATGAGGATATTTGTTTGTATTTCAGAACGTTTACGAGCTCTACCACGCAACTCTGTTGGTACCTATCTACCTACACTTTAAAACCAAGTTCCGCGTACAAGAATTTTTATAAGCGAAAGTAAGTGAAAAATAAGGAAACTCTAATCATTAGGCGTATGCCCATCTTGCGAACTAACTTCATCTACGGGCTCGTACTTCGATTCACACTGCCAATTTTAAAACTAAGCTAACCGAAAAGTCGTTACTACATAAGCTATTTCTGGGTGTAATTAATTGGCATGACGGTAGATGGAGTGGCATACACACGTGGCATTAAGATTCCTCAATCCTTAGTTGAATGATGCCTTTGGTAGCGAAAAGATAGAAAGTATTTCGAATTGGGAGATGGTATATGTGCTCTGTTGACATTTTTGCTTGATGAAATATCCTAGCACCGCATTCAAATTCGATCCTTTACCTCGAAGAAGGATTCTATAATTTTTCTGATAATAATTCTAATATTATTAGAACGCGGATTATTTTATTTTATACGTGCTCGTAAATTGTAGTCGATTTTACAGAAATTACAATGAAATAAAACGTTGTTAACGTTCTTTTACGTGTAGTGATGAAATTAACGGATCTCCGCACAACAATGCGACTTATGTCCTTTTCATTGATGAGATTGAATGAGGTATTACTGTAATTTTAAATCTTCAAATTGGATCTGTTGTCCCTGAAAGACCTCTAGAAAATTAGAGTGCGCACAATTTGACAATTTAGATGTAGTCTCTTGGACAGGCGAGCTTATTATAGAAAATGTATGCATAGAAATCTGTGCCACCACGTGCCTCGTTCTACTACGTTACAATATGGACGAAACGTAGAGTGAATAGGTTTCACTTCGTCGGCTTAATGTTTAAAAAAGAAAGTAACGCGTTTTGTTTGTGTCAAGCTCACTACTCACTCAAATTTCTTCCAATTAAAACGATTATTCTTAAACACTAAAATAAAATAATATTATCAGGTTTAGACGAGGAAGCAATAACAGAATTAATTCTGAGATAGAAATATTTTGCGTTTTATTGATATTGTGTAATTCATCATACGTTCTATTATTCGTAGGCTGCTTTATGTGCTTGAATTTATACAAAACCAGCGAACCGCCCCGGCTTCGCACGGCTTGTTGTGTGTGTGACGAAGGGCGTAATACAATTCCGTAGTACTTCATTTTGATCTATATCGTAACGTTTAGCCATTAGCAATGCTTGTGCCCAAAAATATGTTTTTACGACATAATAACAAATCATTAAAATTCTCGGTTTTTTCTAATGTAATATACATGAATTTTATAATATGAAATATGATTTTTTTTTAGGTAAAATGCAAACCGTATCTAATTCCGTTGCGTGGAATAGAAGAACTTTGCGGAGAAACAGTTGATGTTTTCGTCTTTTACTATTTAGATATGAAAGCTTAATAAGAGTTTGGCTCTAATAACATATTCATCTGACGGCTCCGAAACTTTTTTGGCCGAAGGCCGAACTAAGAGATCACGGGTTTGATTCCCAGCCAGGTTGTGTAGTGCATGAAATTTGTTCTCGGGTTATGGGTGTTTGTGTAGTATAATTCTGTTTGTGTCCATGCCACCTGCGATAAAGGGAATCCTAGTGCAGGCGTATGAGTGAGTAGCCGTTCCTTTTTTATATACAGGCAACGCAACATAAGTGTCCGATTTAGAAACCGAAATTAAACAGTTTATCCCCTTTTATATCAATTAATTAAAAAAGAACCAATAAAATCAGTTCAAAATTGGAGACAGTACAAAACAATAAAAAATATACCGCCAAATTGAGAACATTTTCCTTTTTTCTTGTTGGTCAAAAGTATAATAAGTTTCCACAACAAACACTTTCTTTTTTATTGTTTCAAGTAACCGCAATTTCGCTCGGGTGAGACTGAGTAATTTATGATTTTGGTAAAGTTAAACGAGTCACTTGGAATCTGTTGTTTTTTAATACCGTTACATGAATAACAAAGTTCGGCCGTTTAGAAGTCTTGTCCCCGGGTGGCGGTAGGTAAATGTTTATTTTTATTGTCAAAATCTACCCTCGAACATTAACTTAATCGCCGCTGCGAGAATTTGAGCTACGGCCTACCTGGACCGTGTTACACCGAAGTTCGCAAGCGAACTAAATACGATCGTATATCTATTTATTACTCTTATAAATTATACTCAATATCGATAAATAAGTTCTCATGGTTATTTGTAAAATATTAATTGATTTGACACTGATAATTAATAAAATAACACAATAAATAATACAGGATAATTAATTGCTGGTAATGCTGAATCCATTTATACACTGAATTAGTGAACGAAGTCATACCCCGTTTAATATTTCAAATTCATAACCAACCCTAGCCGTCCTTCAATATTTGTTATGGCATTACCGAACCCCTCAAACAATATTAATTTCCGGAAAATGCTTACGGTGAAAATTTGCCCGTAGCAAACGCTACGCGCGTAGCCGGTCTACGGCGCTTGCGTGCGTCAGTCGACGGCAGCACCGCGCCTATACGCCCGTAATGCGCGATAGCGCCGCCCGGCGCATCCGTGTACCGAATACATACCACCGCGCGCCCCTGTAAGTATATTTATCTATTAAAACCTCTTTAAACACCGTGTAAATCCTTTTTTGTAGTTGTGTAGAATATTATTTATTATTATTATTATGTTTTCCTTGATGAGGAAATGATTATTTCCGCACGTGGATCTGTAGACGCACAGTAACAAATGAGCGTTCGTTCGATAGCCCACTGCCCCTGTGAGAGGCTTCGGCTATAAGGGTTGCAATAGACAGATTATAGGTTAAATGTTGCTGAGAAATTACGAGGAGGAGTTATTGCTGTCCTGATTTTTTTGTGTAGTATTTCCGGTCCTTATGTTTTGTAATTAAGTTAAGACTAATTTTATGTCTGATATGTATTTACTGAGGTATTTTTTATTATGCTCTACATAGAAAAGCAATATTAATTTCATTAACAATTAGCAACAATGTTGCTGTACCATTCAAATGACTGTAATGTCTAACTTACAAATCAAACCCTGAGTTTAAATTAAAGGTGAAATTTTTGCCACCAAGAGTCATGAAAAGGCACTAACTATTCACTGATGATTAAACATGATTAAATTAGGATATAGTAAAAAAAAATATTTTTCTAAATAACTCCATGTTTTTCTTTACTCGTCGCTCATTTCTAAACACTTATTGATACAATACAATACGCAACTTTTATAAGGTACATAAATACGTACCATCGTATGCAGGCAGATGTGTGATTTAATTTAAAACCTCACTGCATCATACGCCTTCCTGGCGTAAACGTATAAAGTATTTTATATTGCACATGTGCTTCCACGCTGAGGGCACAAAATGTTATAGCTTTCAGAAACCAACATGGACCAACGTTCATAATTTGTTATCATGATTGTCATATATTGCACCAATAATACAATGACTATTAAATTGATCTGAATATGACGTAAAAATAAGTTATGTTTGACGTCTATGTCTATCTATCAAGCTTCGAAATGAAATCTGCATTAAAATACGTTGCGTAGTTTAAAAGATCTAAGCGTACAAGCAGCGGGAGCTACTTTTTTTTATACTACGAGTATTTAAAGATTCGGCCCTTGGGCATTACTTATGTTGTCCCAGAGTTTGTATTACGTGTCAAGTACACAGAATAAAATATGTTCACAATATTGAGAGCCTCGTAAACTTTTCGCGAAAATCTATGTAAAACCCCAACCAGGTTATTGATTTATCTTACATAAATTATTGTGTACTCTGTTTAAATTCTCGGAAGTAACATTAACCACATAGCCGTAACTTATTACTGAAGCTACTCAATTAGATCTCATACTAGGGAGAAACGGCTGTCAACTATGACAGCTCAAAATGTACGAAAATATGCCTAGAAAAGATGCGTTTTGTTACGGATCTACTACGGTTAAATTGTAGATTCCGACCGGCGAGGTCGTAGCAAACCTTGTATTTGTTGTTTCAATTGACTAAAGGAAAGCCGTGATATTTCCAGTGGTTGATAGTTTTTTAAAAAAGCAGATACATTGATACATTGGTTGTAACAGGAACTACGTAAATATCTACTGAACATCTTAAAAGTACTCGTACCCAACCAACTCTTGACCAGCTCTTACTCACATTTTAATGAAACCCAACTTAAACTCAAATATTCATGAAAAATGTCTGTCACTTCACAGGCGCGCTGTTCATTTAAAAAGCCGAGTCGAACAATCGTCTGGGCCACGTTCAAGCAAGTCCATGAGTTCTTTTTACTCCTAGTTTGTCTACGCTCCGGCTGAGACGCGACTTGAAAGCGGTTTGCAATTAGCCCTGCCTAGGCTCAATTCTTACTCGCTTTCATGTCTAGGCTTTAAGTATTCTTTTATATATTTTCTAATGAGCCGTGTTTTAACTTTTAAACATTCATTTTAAACTGTACCTATGGTTTGAATTGGAATTCTGAATTTGAGTAAATCATTAGGGCTGTTATTCCTTTGTCAAAATTAGTCATTATAACTTTGGGTTTTATGAATTTTAAGAAAATTCGATTAATTTTTAAAATTGAGTTTCATTGTGAAAACTTTGCTTCTCAAAAACATAACAATACTAACCGACGAAATTTGTGTTTGTTTCAATTTTTTTCGCTTGAGAGATATTGGCATCAATGAACCTCGCTTGGAATACGAGTAGATGTGGCAGTAGAAGTGCTAATCCAAATCTTTGTGACATAAATGCTTTCCACAAGCACAATGGAATTAAATTTTGCACAGAATCCCTTTCCGGACATTCCGCACAGTTTTGCGACCATTTTTCCGAACAAAAATATAAATCCATGTACTTCTTTTTTTCAAATAAAAAAACTAACCGCCAAGTTCTCGACTTTACGTAAGATTACATTCAAAATCCTTTTAAAAGAAGCTTAACAAACGTAGTGTAGTAGCGCGTCTGCGGTCGCCGATTCTAGATATCCACATTTACTTTGTAATATAAAATGGGAACGACGAAAAAAAATCAATATCTAACGGCATAAATTCTTACATTGTTGCAAGGAGACAGATCTGTTTTAAAATTCAAGCGAGCTCAAGAATAGCTACTCAGTGTGGCTTTATCCATTCCCTTTCGAATGCTTCCGGAGGACGCCCTGCATAAATGAATATTAGATTGATTAATTAAGCTCTGTCTACACCTTTTTAATCTTTTCCCAGTTCTCTCATTAATGAACCGTTATATTGTAGTTCACTGGCTACGTGTATTGAATGCTGACCAGCTGACGCCGGCTAATTGAGTCATTGGTTTAATGGTTTTTGACGGGATGAATACAGATTTTGTAATTTATAACTAGTCTGCAGGCAAAATTCAATTGACTTTGATGTTCATTCCTTAACAATCTTAATGACTCTTAATAATGAAATTAATGAATTGCTCACTTGATGTTAAGTGGTTACCGCCGCCCATAAACAATAATACGACTCCGATATTTCCCTACTGTAGTGTGAGAAGACCTGAGCCGCATCTCCTTGTGTCCGTCAGTTTGAGACAGGGATATACCGGAAAGTCTACAGGCACTTTCCGTTATATACCTGTCTTCTTCTTCTAAGAGAGTGTCAACACGAGTAGGTTTTATTGCCAAGATGTGCCAATAGATGGTAATCATTCACATCAAAAAACGGTTGAACGTAACCCTCAGTGTGCGAATCTTCATCGCACTTCGCCAGTTATTTATATTTGCAGCATGACGAAGTAATGATCTCTCATGACACAATTTTTGATGCTCACTTGAATCTGATTTCTCCTAGCTAGTCCATAAAAATTCTAGTCAGTTTTCAAGTCAATATTATTCTCGGCAAAATGTTTGCGCTTCCCTTAGTTTTATTTTCTTACAATGCCTCAGGGTGCGAAATCTCCGCCTATATCGTTCCATTAAGAATGTATTATGGCCAACAATAGCCGCAGATACATTTCCAATATCTTTGGACTCCACATCCACACGCTTAAATATTGCAAACGTTTTTCCGATGGTGCTAAATAAATCAACAATATTCGGTTTCCTTTTCGATGTTGATATCTCTCGCAAGTGAGAATAAAAAGCAGGAAAATTTTGAATTGGGTCAAGTGTTTGAAGCACGAATCTGTCTTCCTGATGCTTGTGGAATTTAGATGAATATAAATGAGAAAATAGCTTGCTCTTGTATCTATTTCACAAGATAGTGGACATTTTGAATTAAAAAAAATCACAGAACTGTAGAAGAAATAAATCTGTAAGTTAAAATATTTTTAAGAACTCAATTAATTATTTCTGTTAAGTGGTACTTTAACGAACATAAAGTTTTTAGGGAAAGAAAAATTGGAAAAGTGACTCGAATAATTGGTAAATTAATTGAAAAGCGATTGTTTATGAGATTTTTGTCACCTTTATGGTGATTGCCAAATTGTGAATCATCGATAGAACAATGACGTCTTTCGGGTCAGATATTAATAGACATATACATACATAAGTATATATTGTAAAAACATAACTCATTTACCACGATTAATTTAAAAAAAATTATCATATTACCTGAGATCCTGTTCATCGTTTAATCTAGTCATAGTAACCTATAGCGTCAATGTATCATTGTTCAGAGGAACGAAATCACACGTGGACACGGTCCTATGTTTTACGTAATATTTAGGGATTAAAATTTAAGCTTTTTTTATTACTTGTACAGTACACTACGTAGCGAGTAATAAAAAAAAACCGTAGCATTCGATGCGATACCGTCCTCACTTCTTTGATTTTTGATCACGAATTCTTAGATCGTTTAGCTATCGATTGGTGGATGTAGATGATAGATAATTATGTAACTGCAACATCAAACTCTATCCCCCAATTTTGTTATCATCAGTTTTCTGAATGGCATCCCACTGTGGAAGCAAATTTAAAGACGACTTCACGTGAAAACCGTCAAACCTTTTTCTTCACCTTTTCTAAACTGTTTTCTTGTTTTTTCTAACAAGTTCAACTGTTTGTTTAGTCCGATTGATTGCTTGAAGGTGTGACGTTTTTATCGGAGCCCATTCTAACCTAAGCATTTGTATGTGTCGTAGTTCCGACACATAAACCGTTAACAAAGCGACCAAGTTCGACACTTTGTCTTGTGACCACAATTTATTAGTTTGTTTTCGATTCATTACTCACGAAGATCCGTAAAGGCTTTATTGTGAAGGATCGCTGTGATTTTATTGTCCCTTTTATTGGGGCAGAAAAACGTTCAGTATAAGTAAGTTTGTTTATTCGAAGAATCGATTGCCGAGAAGTTAACTTTGTTTAGATACACAAAAGGAAGAGGGAACTCTATTGCTAAGCCTAAGTCTGTTAAATCATAAGCCGTAGCTGGATGAAATTATCACAGAAAATGTGTCTTATAGAGGGGTATTTCACAAATAATTAGAAATAGTATCGGTGCTGTGGAACCTTCAGTGTGTGAGTCCGAATTGTACTATGCCGGTTTTGCATGATATTTTCTCTTCATTCAAAAAGCTTTTAGTGATGACACTGAGTTTGAAATGCATTCCCGCACCCACGCGTTCAGCGAGACAGACTGTCTCGCAGACGACGTGTAGGTATTTTGTATTTGCTGCACATCTACCAGGGTGCGAGTTGCTTGCTTCCTTTTCCTGTAACAACTGTGATTTCATACCATTCTATTATAAATTCAACCGCAAAGTTTCAAATCAATACTTCATTGGTAGTCGGCTCAGCCCTCACACTGAGTAAACATTACAGATTCAAGACCGGGTAGTTGTAAGCTACGGCTCGAGTAATGGATTGCTAATATTAGCCAAATCTCGTAAGTTTTACCCCCAGATGGGATAAAGTCGAACCATCCGTCTTTTCCGCAGCTATCTGTTCCCACGAGCCGGATTAAGTGGCAAGGGGGTTTGTGCATTAGTTTATTTGATTCACGTTTGGAAACCATTTGGATGTATTGACAGGCGATTGCAATGATTGAAAGTTTGAAGGCAGGGGTTCTACGGAACCCTAACTTTGCCGCGTTACTTTTGAATAATCAAATATACGCTAATGTATACCTGACACGTTTTATTTTTGTAAACCAAATGTATAAAGAAAGCCGAATATTACATTAAACCAGAAAGAAAAAGAAACGATTTTAAGCTCATACTGCTGCAGTAGGATTTCCTGTATGAACAGCCAAGACTCGAAAAAATCTTGTCACATAAAGTTTGTCGCAGCCAGTGATCGACCCCAGGACCACTTGCTTCGAGGGTAAGGTTACTATCCAATTTCAAATTGTACATATCAATTTGATAAATGTATGAATATCCAAGCAATATATTATTTATGTACAAAAGCAATATTGCACTGGCACTCAAGTTAAGGTAATATGCGGGCCGGCTTGTGAACTTACATGCACATAAGGCTGTCATAAATTTAGGATGATGGGCAGACATTTTTACCTTAGGGGTTTTCCGAACAGAAATTTATTTTACGGACAAGATTTACCTGAATATGCCTAAGTGATATAATTTGCTATTAACATCAACCTACTTCGAAAAAGAGGAAGTTCTCAGTTCTGATGTTTTTGTGTGTTTGTTACATGATAGCTTTGCTATTTGTGCACGGATATTGATGATTCTTTTTTACATTTGATAATATGTATATGGTCCTATACAATTTCAAAAAAAAATCCACCTGATCGAAAAATAAGGAAATGAAAGTATTGCATTGGTAATTTAATTAAAAAAGTCACTTGTTGAATTAATAACTTTTAAAAACAATAACGTAGGTTGTCAAATGGTTTGTACTTTACTCACCACAAACAAACCCTTTTCTCTGCCTGCTTGTGGTAAGTAAGAGTCACTCGTTATTTCTATTTTTAAAAGACACCATTGATGGAACACCCTGCACCCTCGAAACGACCTTTTACGACATCGGTAGGCGCGGAGCTGAAATATGACACGGGGGAGGGCAGACGGGTATTGTGGTAGCGTCTATTCTTCCCGATGAAATGACGTCACTAAAACATTTTGTATCACTACTTTTGTTTTTATAAAAGCGCGGTTTGAGAGCTGCAAAAACAATTGAAGACCCTTTCGCGAATATGAAATTCCTCTCTTCTGTAAACGCAACCTAAAGTGGAAAGTTATTCAGGACAAGTGGATAGTCATGAGAATTTTATGAACACTACAGAATGTTTATGTGAAGGTGTTCGATACACTTTTGAATATTTCATGAATGGAACCTCGGATTTACATTTTTGTAGACAATACTCAGATTCAGGGTTGCCAACTACAGAAGTGCTTTGAGAGCCGGAGTCATGTTACCTGCTTATAAATGAGGAGCTTGACACAGTTCGCATTCAGGCCAACATTTGATGCGGCTTCTTTTCAAACTTTCTTTTTATAAGCTTTGGAATGGAGTTTCCTTAGTCTGGAATTAGCTGATGTTTTTGAGAGGTATCATTATCGCAAAATAAACCTATCCATGTTACTGGTAACACCAACCAAATACAAAATACACAGAAACCGCAGTACAAACAAAAGTAGACTATTAAAAACTAATTAAAGTAACGTAAACTATAACCCAGCTCGCGTGTTCAATACCCTTCCAAGGACCGTCTATTTAGTAATCCAATTTTCCCGCAGGTGCCGTCGACGGCATGCTGGGCGCGCGGCTCAAGTCATGGATGGAAGCGCAGTTGGGGCGGGCGAAGAAACGTAAACAGAAGCAGTCGCGACAGCCGACCACTACGACTGCGCCAGGTCCAGTCCCGCCGCCCCATCTGTCCTCCCCGGAAAGTGCCTATAGCACTGGGTACTCGACTGATGGCACATCGCCGGGCACTGCCCCGGGACCACTCGCAGCACCGATGGTAGCGCCACCACCACCACCCACTCCGCCGACCACACATCTCTACCATGAACCAGCTAAAGTAAGCTATAGTTACGTTGGAGCATGCAGTTAAAAATTACGAGTATGATAGTAGGGTAATGTCAATCATTATAGCATATCGTGTGACTTTTAGGCCGTCGCTACGTCAATGCCTCGGTTTTCAACAGAAGCCCGCTTCACATCCCTTGAATCTAATTGAGGTAATAAGCCGTTGGCTGTGCATTCGTAGAGCTCATAGTTTTCAGCACATGGCACGGTGCCAGCTACCGTCCGCTGCCGGTTCAGCACCCCGCTTCAGTCTACACCACCGACCTCGCATCTATACCATGAACCCTAATAAGGTAATAGTCGTCTACAGACTGCACGGCAGCATAGAGTGAATGGATGAAGCTTCAACAGCCACACATCCCTTCTACCATGAAGCTGTTAAGGTAAGTATTTGTCTTTAGTATAGATCGAGTAATCAACTCGTCCGGTAAAGGATGTTTCATGAAATTTATTTCCAGAATAGCTTATATTTTAATTAACACATTTGTTAATCCAGGTTACACTGCTCTTTACCGGGATTAAAAGTATTGATCCCGGAAAAGAGCAGAGTTCCCTTAGTCAGCCTCGGGGAACACCGCGGACGCAGCTAGTATCATAATACAACGATATAATTATGTTAAGTTGCGATTGGATACGACATTGGAACTGAAAGCAAGTTCAACACAAGATTATAAAGCTGCTTGTTTACGGAAAAGATATAGATTCGTATAACTTATTAGACTCGTAGTTCGTAGAGCAACAAAATAATTACGTTTAAGTAGTGTTATAGAGTTCAATGTACCTACTGCCGTATCAACTTCTCAGTTCCAACACTGCAGGGACACCAGTATACTCTGGACAAGTAAGAGTGAAAAACTTTTTAACCATGGGAGCCCTGGCTGTGCCAGTTTTTTTCACCGTTTTGAGAAGTATTGATGTATATATGATATAAATATAATTTTCGTGCGTATCGTAAAATCTCGAAAATTGCTAGACAGATTTTCGAGATTTTGCGATACGCATTTCTATTTCGTTGTGATCGTAATTGCCAAGAATATTTGGAAAATTTACCGGAAATGAAAAAATATAACTTGGGCGTATTAAAATTGAATTTATTTTATATAGGTATTTTTAGATTATTTATTTCCTAGTTGTAGTTATTAAAAAAAACTGTTTTCTTCAAATAATCGACTATAATCGGTATAGCTTCACGGTTTTCGAACCAAAACCGCCATTTGTAAATTGCTCTACGAGTTTTCCGCTGTAAAATTGAAGACGCTTCATTCATCGTCTCGCGTTCATCTCACTCGAGATCAAAAGATCCATGTGGCTGTAATTCACTAGTTTCGGCACCCTCCACCACTACACAGTGCATCCTAATGGAACCAATTACTCCGTAATAAAAAGTACCAAATTAGCAGAAGGGTAAAATCATGCCTTTTTGACAGACTTCAAAAAAAGAGGAGATTGTTCATCCGGCTGTATGTTTTTTGGATGTTTGTTAGGGATTTTCTTAGCCAATTGTAGATCGATTTTAGAAAAATTTTAGAAGGATCGATTTTAGAAAGATTATTTTTTAATTAGATAGTGTGCTTTTTAGTCCCATATACATATCATAAAGAAATTCACTTCTAAGGGCATGAAATAAAATTGCGCTGTAGAGCGCGGGTTCGATTCCCACCGGGGAGAAGCATTTGTGTACGAACCGAAATATTTTTTCTGTGATAAGAAGATTATATGTATGTACGTATTTACAAAAAAAAGTAACATATGTATTCTATCAGTTATCTAGTTAGTTTGGGGCTAGATGGCGCTTTGTGAAATATGTCATGTGAATGTACGTATTAAAAACGTTCTATTCCATTCTTGTAATAGTCAATTGTTTAAATGCCGACACGAATATCTCGAACGAAGTTTGCCTAGTTATATATCGTCTAAGTTAAGCAGCTCTCCACCCGGTCAGTAGTTGGATAGGAGACCGCTTAATGGCATTTGAACAGAGTGCTTCCGTGCTTCGGATAATGATATATCGGTTGGTACTATTCGATAAGCAACGTAAGCTTTTGGGTGGTTGGAAAACTGCCAACGAGTTTTGGGCTGTCATTTCCGCAAATCAAATTCTGAGTTTGACGCAACATTTATATTGAGGTATTTTACCCTTACCGCTACCGGAAGTAAATTAAGCCCAGTAAAAGGCAAAATGTTGAGCAAATAAAATTACTTCCATGATGATGCTGAAACCTCATTATCGCCCTATCACGGCTATTTTAGCGATATGATGATCGACCCACGTGCCGGGGCATAGATTACCTCATAGTTACCGGTACCTGGGCTTTATTAATTAACTAGACCGGATAAATTGCGAAGGGGACTGCCTTTTATCCTTTGCGAGGCCTCTATGTTCACGATTGTGGTTTAAAATTTCAATGTTTTTGTAGGTTCGTCTCTGCTTTTGTTGCTTATGGGTGATATTATGAAGGGTAAATTTGCGCTCTTGTAATTTTCGTGACTTTAAATTATGATTTATATGTGAAACTAACATAAACTACGTACTAAAAATGTACTATTTGATAGATAATGCTATCATACAAGGATTTGATGTTACAGTTAGCATGAAAAATACATTTATACACATCAAAGATTGGTTGATTGCTTATCGGGTAACCAACTTAAAGATCATCTCACAAAGTTTTCCCGGGGCCGGGAATCGACTCTTCACTGTTCTACATACTAACTAGGCTACATAGACTTTAAAATTATGTTCTGGTGACTTCCACGCTCAAACAACGGGTGTTTGAGAAAGTAATGTGATTGAAAGACGGTTGAATGGTTTTGTAAGTAGAAAGTGAAGTAAAACATTAAAGATCTTATAAATTATAACTGAAATTGAGTTGTGCGAAGCATACAAGTGAAACATGACGTAAAGTCTGAAGTGTCAAGAATATGCGACTTTGTTTAACTTAATTTTAACTTTGCGTTAATCTTAGCATAACTTTCTTTAACTTTATTCTTACCTTGCTTCCAATTAATTCGTAATTAAACCTTGTTATAGTTGTTTAATGGTTTATGGGTGATATTATGAAGGGTAAATTGCCCTTTCCTTATTTTCGTGACTTTAAATTATGATTTATGTGTGATACTAACATAAATTACGTACTAAAAATGTAAACACTATTCCATTGAAAACGCTATCATACTGTTGTACCAGGATTTGATGTTGATCCTTGTACAATACAAGGTAAGTTTTAGCTACAAAATAAAAATCTCTCATTTGAGTCCTAACTACTAATCACACCCCTCCGTACAAAAAGAGTACCCACTCACTTTAAAGCGGAAAAGTGTCTCGTAGTCTTTTAAATAAATCCCTCATTAAAAGGAACGAGGCACTTACAAGTACGACAAGGGATTACGTGAAAGCGTACAAATTGCCTTCGACGTTCATTTGCTTCGGATGTCATTACATATTGAATCTGTGGATTTAATATTATAGATTCGAGACAATGGAACAGGGAAAGACTTCGTATTATATTTTGCTTATAATCCATTAAATTCTAGTTTTTATTTCGATGTTGTATTCATAATACGACGGCTCTATAGCTTAGTTAGCCCTGCCCTCTAAGCGAGAGGTCCCAGGTTCGATTCCCGGGGAACACTTTATGCGGTGAGCATGAAGTTTGTTCTCGGGTCTTTGGTGTTTGTCCATGCCACCTGCGACACGGGGAATCATAGTGTAGGGGTATGAGTGTGTACCCGTTACACTCATACAGTCAGTGCCACAGTTATATTATAAATTAAGTTTATTTTAAAATTAAAAACAATATTATGGTCGAAAGTCTGCAATCAAAAGGTTTTCTTTGTAGCTATTAAAGATAATTATCAGAAAAAACGTTTTTTTCCAATTAAATTGTATCATTGACATCGTTTGCTATACTTATATGTAAGCTATATATAGGTAATACGATATACGATATACTATAGTTTAAATTGAAATATGTTACAATATATTCAAAAATATAATAAAAGATTGCTCCATCATCCGTCAACTAATAATAATTAATTAGTAGTTAACATTGGTTAATTGATATTTTCTCTTAACTAAATGACGACCATTAAAACTATTAAACAATAGTTCACTCTAAAGATATTTTAAATTCACACAGTTAAAATACAATGATAACTATCTAATTAGTTTCTTGTTCCATAACTAGATGGCAGCACCGGTAGGTTAGCACGCGCTATCGTTTTATACAGGCAAAACACTAGGTTGTAGAAGCGACGGGTTAGTTCAACTTCCTTGTCTCGGGGAGCATAATGCACAGTGATCGTAAAGTGAGGGCATTTATGCTGACACCCACAAGAGTTATCTTGAATATCCGCGCCCGATTGCCGTAAGGTGAACGAGCGCAATTTTTACTAGCCTTTCTTACTTTTACGGAAGGCTTTATATTCGAGCTGGACCATAAAATATATGCTCTGGGACATTTCGCACAGCGCCATCTAGTCCCAAACTAAGCATAACTTGTATTATACTGTGGGAAATAGATGACTATGGTATTTATTTATTACGTTTTGCAATCGATTTCCAAAAGAGGAGGTTATCAATTCGGTTGATTTTATGTTTGTTAACTCAGAATTATTTCATTTATCAATCGATTTGAAAAATTCTTTTTTTATTTGAAGGATATACATTTACATTGTCCCATAGAAATTTAATTGGTTTGCTTTTTAATAATTTTTAATTTTAATAATTTAATAATAATCAAAATAATTGGAAAAATATGTAATCCAAGTAAATGAAATAGCGTTTTTTTTTGGTTTCCTCTGATTTAATTGTTCGCTCATTGTAGACTGATTTAATGATTCTTTATTAGAATAATAAGGTGTACCACTTAAGGGCGAGAAATAAATGAAAAAGTGCGAAAGGCCTATTTTTGCGATTTTTAAAATCAGTCGCTTGTTTTTTTTATTACGTAATACATGTAATGCCCATGAAATTAGAATAGCCTTCAAAACTCTCTGAAGTATTGTGGTTAAATTAATTTAGACAGTTTAAAAATGAAATCGATTTTTTTATTTCTTTAGCAGCAACGTCGCTCTTCACTGGCAACAAAACGTTGCGTTCCGGAGCCTGTTATCGTGGTCTGCGCCACCCCCTCACCTCGGCCCCGGTGTCGGATCCGCACCAACCCCTGGCTCGGGGGGTCTCCCAGCAAGCGGCGACCACCACACTTACTGCACCAACAGTCACTGCAGTGCCCGTCGCAGCAAACGCAGTTACATCACGCGCCTTTCTCGCTTGATTCTCACCCTCTGAAGTATGCTACTAGGTAAGTTGCTAATGGCGTTACAGTTTAGTTGGTAGTAGCTCTGCCTTTTGCCCTGCACGTCGTCGGTTCGATTCCCACTCAGTACAAGCATTTGTGTGACGATCACAACATGTTTGTTTTGAGTCTGGGTGTTAATGTGTATTATATGTATGTATTTACAAAAATAACAGAATTCTGTCAGTTATCTAGTTCCCATAGTACAAACTATGCTCAGTTTAGGGCTAGCAGACCTCGGTACCTTTATGCCACTGTTGCTGCAAACTACTTGAATGCCTTCACTCGCTGAAGTACTACAAGGTCCAATTTTAAATACCCCGGTGTTGTTCACCAACTCCAAAACATTGCTTAAAATTTACTGAAAGTTCATAATCACCGAAATAAAAGCAAATGGCGGAATCATGCACAAATTATCATTCTCTCTAAACCTGATGCAAGGTTGTTTTGTTTCAAAACTTTTATTTATATTTGTGTACTAGTTGAGTAATTTACATACTCATCAGTGTTTGTATTGTAATGTGTTATAAGACGGATTTAGGGTCCTAGGTCACCCGAACGGACGTGTCATAATGGATGAATTAATTAGAAATAAATTACCCGCTTATTGTTAGCAAAGTAATTGTCCTTCAAATGGTTAGTTAAACCTTTGAGAAATGTGATCAGATCATAAGAAATACATATAAGACGATCGAGGAGTGGAATTAAACAATGAGAGGCAGTTTCTGTTCTTCAGACTTAACTTTTTCTATTATTATTAATCTGTGACTGCTCATAACTCGTAACGTATTCCAGGTCACCGCACCTGTCACCGCATCTGTCACCAGAGCCGAACCGTTCGCCATACCGGGGTGCCTCCAGCGATGAAGAATGCCGAGGTCTCAGGCCGCGTGGAAGGGAGACGGCGATACTGTCCGATGCTGACTTCGACTCTGACGGTGACACTGGCCTGGATGGCGGTGATGAAGATGAGCCCGATGAGTTTGCGTCGCCCGGACGCAGCAGGCGAGCTAGGAGGCGTAGACCACCGCGACGGCCGCCAAGATCTGCTGGTTTGTTATTATAATAAACAGGTTTTTTTATATTTTCAGTTTTTGACAAAGTGCCTGAATATAATATCGCAGATCTGCAAACCGCCATCCCGCTTAAAGTAATAGGCATAGATATAAAACGATTTATTACTTATGGGAAGGCAATACACATAGATACAGATAAAATAATTCAAATACTTGCGACGTTTCATTTTTGGGAAGCTTCTCTTAAATAATTTTCGAATAAAACAATAGAATAGGTACAGTTGATTACCCTTCAAGTTAACAATATAGGTGGTGTTCTTAAATGAAATTTCTAATTTTTACTCATATTTCCACAACATCCTTTAATAAGAGGTAATATTCTCTGAGAACTATTAACCACTGATGTTGTGGAAACGGCCATCATTCGTTTGTTCGCAGTTTGAAAGTAATAAGAACTCACGCGTATTTCTATTGAAAAAGAGACGCCTACCATAAAACTACAAGCAACACACGAATCAGAAATGTCACAGTATTATAAATTTCAGGAGCTACACCGCCGCGCATGCGACGTCGCAACCATGCACCTTCAGCACCACCTGTTCGAGAGCGAGATCCACTACTGGAAGCAGATAGAGAGGCTGAGAGGAAGTACCGTGAACTAATCCGAGAGGCGGAGAAATTACTCGTTACAGTATCGAGAGCACCAATTGAGCCACCGCACAATCCGCGAATCAGAGAACTCAGAGCTACTGAGGTTAGTTCGAAACATATTTTAGTTACATTAGGCACAGGTAGGTTAGGTTTTAGAACAGAACAGAGGGATTGTAACACTTTCTAGAACGCTACTCAAGCGATTCGCGCACTACGATTGCCATAATATAGGATAAAGTTGTTTTCGAGTCCAGGGTATTTATATAGTGTGATTTTTTATCCATACCACCTGCGACACAGAGAATTCTAATAATGCATGAAAAGTATAAAGGACTTCAGCATTCAAAAGCCCGAAACAATTTAAACCTATCGCCTATTTTTGTTCATTGTTGGTTGTGATCATCGTTTTCATGTTTACTATTGTAACTCACCGATAGTTCCATTTTATCATGGTTGGAATACCAACCCAAGTGGAATATTATGTGACAGACTGCCACTTCCCTACGTACCTGTCCGAACATGCACGTGACGACCACTGTCGTTCTTTTCAAGGTGGAAGCCCCCCGGAGAAGTCCAGAACGCACTCACATAACGAACTTCATGCGAGCTAACTCTCCGGAACCTCCTCGGAGGTTGTCCCCAGTGGCCAAGCGGTCCCCACTCGCGGCCCCCCCACCCCCTCCTGCCAGAATCCATCCTCCTTCAACCACTGACAGGCCTCACTCGGAGCCGCCGAAGCGGAAGGCTTATGCACGTGATGAGGTGAGATTAATCATTATTTTATATTAGAATAAATTATCTTTGTCGTCTTTCCTTTCCTTTTAGCCCACCAACCGGCCCTTTTTGGAGGGCAAGTGATTAGTAGAGACTAGAGAGAAACAGAGAGAGAGTAACGTTAGGCTAAATGTATATTTATTCCTGCAACTAAATAATTGTTATACGTAGCTTACGCTCCTATGCGCAAAGATTCACCTCTTCTTCTTCTTTTATTTATGAAGATTCACCTCTTCCGTCTATCAAAAATAAGGCTTATAGAACTAAATCTCATAGAAATGACATCAATTATGTGTCTCTGAGAATAGCAAAAATGACCTTACATAAATTATAACTTAATTATTCATCATTTCGTTCAAATACATATTTACGTTTTTTACGTCTTCATCTGGCAACATCGCGAATCTGGCAATAATCATTATTATTTTTGGTGTCTGGAAATGTGAAATTCCTCTTGACACTAGTATTTACTTAATGCGGTTTCCTCAACATGTATCGAACTGCGCGCCACAAAACTTTTAATGCTAAACCACAATTTATTATAAAATAAATTACTCATTAGTTATGCCGCAAATTAATCATTATCATGCACCACTGAATCACATTTATGGACTGCTATGAATACCGATGAGTTATCATTGAAGTATCACGATATTGTGGCATTCCAACTGTTTTCGTAAGCATTGTCATAACCTTATGTCATGGATAAGTAAGAACTGGGTGAGGAGAAAGATATATATTAAAATCGTGTAAAGGCCAACCCAGTAATGTTGGTGGTAGTCATTTCTTTTAGGGGCCACTCAAAGTAGCAATAGAACTTGCGAAAGACACATCGCTGTGTTACTACATACGTTAAATTACGTAAAACTAAATATCAGACAGACTAGGTACCTACACAACGGAAAAAGCTTTTATGGGAACAATGACTTTTAGGTGTTGGGAAGTAGGCATCTTCACGGCAACGGTATACTTGTATTTGTGACGTAAACCACAATTGCTTAGATAAAAAATGAATGGTTCAATTCAGTTATATGATTTGGTTCAGACCTTAGCAGTAGTAAATGGGAATTCACCTTGAGCTAATTGAGATTTTCCGTATCTACGTAATTCACGTTTTACGTTATTTTTTATAAATACACTGGGACGAGTTTCCATTGTATATTAATACCTACTCAAGTATAACTCGCCCACTGAGTTACAGGTTATATGAGTAACAATAACGCAACAGGACGCGACTTGGATTTACCCATGCTTAGTTAAAAACCTAATATTAACGGTTAGTTTTAGTAAGCTTCTTTAAACAATACGGACCATTTATATGCTGAAGACGACGGTACTTCCTATTTTATGTGTTAAGATAAAAAATAGAAAGTTTAATATAAAGTTTCTAATTATAATTTTCTGAATTCAAGGTGCTACAAACATTGGAGGGGCTCCGCAAGAGTCTCCAGCAGCAGTCCGCGTTGCTCGCCGTGCAGCGGACTCGACTCGACTCACTATAATATCCCCAACCCAGCAAAACCTGGGTTTGGTGGGTTTGGCCACATCACCACGGCGACGAATGGCGTCGGCGACGCCAACACGTAGCCGTCTCGTCATTTGTGACAGCGCGGCGCCGTCAATGACGTATGACGGACGAATGCAACTATCATTCAAGTCACTTGTTAATCCCCGCGTATAAATCGTAACGCTCATGTAACTTTTAAATAAACTGGCCATATTTTGTTACAATTAACCCTAATGCAGACAAACATTAACTCGGACACTGGCAGAATTTGTGTGGCATAAATCACACAAAAGGCCAAAAATAAGATGAAGAAGAAATCGTAACGCGGGGATTGTCAACCGATGATACTCGGGCGACACATCTGAACACTGTCGTTCGACAGAGAAACATCAAGTCGATTTACACGATCGCACCGAATTTTAACATGACGGCGGTGCTGCACCTGAAATTGCAGATGTCAACATCGTCGTTATTCCTTACGGTAGTTAGTGTATTAGTCAATATAGACCGATTTATTTGTGTCTTTTGTACCTAATTAGTCAAATGGGCCGTTTAATTGCGTCTTTTACCTCTAGTCAATGGACTGTATTTAGTGACCATCTTTTCTATCTTTGCAGTCCACTTTTAACCAATAGTATGAAAACCTGCAACTCAACTTCCTTTATTCTGTAATATTTACCTACTACTTGAAATAATATCGCTTGGATAAGTAAAATCTAGCACGTACTTACTAGTAATTAAAGATATTTGTGCGCATTGTGTCACGGTACATAGCACACACAAATATGTTAAGTTACAGCCAGTTTTCATTGTCTGTTAAGATTACGCCATCTGCCATGTGCGCCATTCTATGTTTTTGTAATATTTTAATCCGAGAGCAAGTCTTTTGAGCCCTTCAGTCATAAGAACGCGTCTTTTATTAATCAAGTTATAGGATCTTTAGTGTTAACCTAGAAATAAAAGTTTGTCTCTGTGACAATTTTATGATATACCTATATTTTATTTGTACCGTTATTCGCGATATTTTCATAATTCAAAATGAATTTTTAATTGACATAATTACTTATCAAAACTAATCGCGAGTTGAACAATTCTATTATATATTAATTTTGTCATTATGATTTGTTCCACAAACCGAGGATCCGGGTTTTATTATAGATTATAAAATTATAGATGAATGTGTTTTTTATAAATTATTCCGTTATGTGGTTTCACCAGCAATTTAGATAATTTATTAAGAACATTTGAGAGTTGAACCCAGGGGCACAGACGCCGACTTTCAATCTGGAGGTCGCAGGTTCAAACTGAAACGTGCATCAATGAGTTTTTGACATAAAAAATTTATGTGCGTAATTTTTCGTTCTCGTAACGGTGAAGAAAAACATCATGAGAAAACCGGCATGTCTTCGAACCAAAAATTCATTCAAGCATATTTTCGCCTTTGTCGTATTTGACTTAATATAATTCACAGTTATACGACAGTATTTAAAAAAAGATTAGCCCCCGTTTCTAAAAAAAATATCAATCACGCCAGAATGGCGAACGGTTCTGGATAAAATTTGGTACAGCGATAGATTATAGCCTGGAATAGCACGTTTACTCATTTTTATCCTGGAAAAATGTATGGTTCCCGTAGTATATTATAGCTAGTATTTATATTATATAAAACAGACAAAATACTCAAATATTTAAAAGTTTGTGCCACTAAAGATACACAGTGAACACAGTGCATTATGTATGGTAAAGACGCAAACGGTCGTAGTTCTTCCATTTTTATACTTTTCTAGTCCCTCCATAAGTTGTAGAATATCCTGTAGAATAATTAGTGTAGACTTGTTATCGTTCGGGCGAGGCCGGTTTTGTATTCTTCCAATAATTATTGTAGCATCATTTATTAGTGTAATGTACTAGAAATAATGGCTTCGGTTTACTAGTGATTTGGATTATTAACCTTTCATGATCAACGCTTTGAAATGACAAAAATTTATTATACTTACTTCAATAATCGATATTGGAGCGATCAAGCTACGCTCGTTTGTTTGTGTAAAATGTTTTTTTGTTTTATATATAAACAGCAAAACCAACTTACAACTATTTAAATTTTATGGTTGTAATCAAGACACATTTTGGAGATGGTTGGTTGTTCAAAATTAATGTTTTTCCTAAAGGGTAGCAAAAGGTTATATTCCCAATTTCGCTAGTATTCCACACCCAAAATATACCTACAGGTTAGTTGTTTCAAATAGGACAATGTACTCGGGTAGTACTAGTTTAGCATTATAGTTGCTTAGTAACTTTTATTCAGTCGGTGCATTTAGCTTAATAGCAGGTCGGGCCAATCGTAGTGTATGAGATTACTGATTAATTTGCTGGTGTTGAACTAAACTTAGTACATGATTTTTATAATTTTTTTTTAGTCTGGTTTGACATCAGCAAAAGTATTTATAGTATATTGTGCAAAGTATTTTTACCACACTTGTTGGAAATTAAAATATATTTTGCGACCACTAAACTTTTGAGCCGAGTTTATTATACTTACGCCACACGTGGTTGACTCTTGTTATATAAAATATCTATAACTGTTTCAATGATAATGTTGACTATTTAAGGGCCACGGCAAAACTATGCGCAAGGTAAGGAAATTACGTTGAAAGGTATGAAATTAAGATGCCTGCCGTTACGTTTTGTATTACATATCGGACACCAGATGTGTATAACAGATTCATATGTAACATTCTTATGTTCACTCTGCGCAGGCCCTAATGTTCATTGTTTTAAGGATTGAAAACGTCCTGAACCAATTAGACATTCTAAATTTATCAGAGAAATGAAATTGTGCCGAAAATACACAGGTTAAATAATAGTTACTAGGCAACACAGCGGTCTCAATTAGGGTAAGGCGATCGCCACGGTGTTTTAAGACTGCGTTATATCATAAGTTATACGATGTTTACTCGTAATAATAATATTCATGTTAATGATGTAATACAATGTTTTATTCGAAAACTGTTACAATTCAAAGCAGTAACCATAGCATAAATATTGAAATATATGTTAGCCTTCGAGTACTATTGTAAGAAGTAGTGTTGATTCTCTTGGCATCAAACTAAACTAGAATCATCTTTGTTAGGTAATATTTTTTTTACTCCATTAGAATCAGAATGAGATGGATGCTGTTATGTAGTTTGGTGACAACAGAAACAGCACTATTAACATAGATTTATCGAGGTTGGCGTAGGTATTGGCTAAATTTCTTTATTTGAAAAACACTCGACTAAATCCGCGATAGTTTTCCAATTCGTATACACATTCAGCGTCGTAAATTTGATAGCGTGTTGAATGTTTTTTTAGGATTTTTGTGGTTAGAAATTCTTCGTGGAGTAATTGGACATGAAAATGACCCTTGCAAGTTTTTGTGTTCTGTTTGTTTAGCGGTAACAAAGATAAGATCATGGGCAATATACACGCACGTGATCAAAATTTTAATTAATGCCTTCAATTATTATAACTGTAGCGAGACGTTGAAAATTTACAAGATGTGAACATATTTTAGAATGAAGAAGTATTGTTTTTCTTATTTAGGAAATTATTCGTATTTAATATTGTAACTTTGTATACTTGTCTGAAAATACTCACCGCACTCTGTGCTTGTTAAAAATTTATTATGTAAAAGAGGAAAGTTGTGGGGACGTATTTGATGTTTGTGTGACGACAAATACAAATAGAATAGCTCTTTATTGTAAGCCAAATATCGGACTGTCCCTCAATGAGGGCAGCCTTCATCAGAATGAGGTGACCACGATTCTCGATTATTGGATTTTGACAGTGTTTTGTGTTTATTCTACTAACTTTTGTCTTTTTCATTACTAAAATGTTTCTATACAAACATAAGTTATATTATATAAACATAACTTTAAACATTTTGTGTCATTAATGGTAATGATGCAAAATTTTAAATAGATACATACTTAAAAAATATGCAGTCTATTTCAATGCCAATCTTTTTAGGCTGAGTGTTTGACAATGATATCTTTTTCGAAATGTTTGTATCCTGTATTTTGTTATCCCAATTTTGGAGTGTGAACTCATAGCATGTAACTCCTGTACTCTTGTATATATTTATCAAGTTTACTCGTTTACCTATTGTAAGTATAAATAAGATTTATACGTTTAGTTGAATTTTCATTAAAATATTGATTACGATGAATGTTTGTATCTTTTATCATATACCTAATACCTTGAAAAATCCTACCTATTAATTATAGAAAGTATTCTAATTAACAAGATCTCCAGTCGACGCTCCTGAAGATGCCTCGTGGAGAGGCCAAACACGTGTCGGTTCTATTGTTGAGTATTTATATTTTAGTTATTCGTGCTCGTAGGTACACAATTTGGCGTTGAAATGGTGGACTTCTTTCACTTAGACGTGTTCTCAGCATCTGCGAGAAATGTTACAAGACATGTTGCGAGTCATATTCCGAGACATGTTGCGATACATGGTGATTAACTCGAAAAGAAGTAGAGTAGGAATGGATAATTATATATTAATTAACTTTATCAGATTGCACCAAATAACCCATTTACCTAGTAAAGTAATAATTAAATAGGCGCCGTCAGGCCAAAGAATCTTAGTCTTTTCTGTGTATTTTATTTCCCTGACAAATTTTCTATGTATTTTATTTATGCAATGTTATGATATTGAGGATAAAACTTGGGGTAAGTAACATGTCAAGTTGTTCTGAAGCCACACTAGAGGTCGCTTAATACATGGTCGCTAGATGGAGCTATTCAATCATAATTTTTATTTAACTGTACAAACCGCAAACCCCAAGGTTATCGGTGGCTGAATTTAAATTTAGGAGGTTTAATCTAAACTCAAACTAAATTATTCCTACATATCTCAAGTATCGTTTAGACACGTAAATTTTTATACACACAAGGAAACATATTAGTAACGAGTTGAGAGTTAGTTTTACAGGTAACCTTAATTCTCATCATAATGGCATGACTCACCACTGGTGGTGGCTGGGAATTTTTTTCTCGATTGCCACCAGTGGTAGCGGAGATGGTGGTGGCAACTGGGAATAGACCAGGACAAGCATTTGTGAGCGAACAGAAATGTTTTTTCTGTGTCTGGGTGTCAATATGTGTCTATGTATTTACAAAAAGTAATATATATGTACTCTATCAGTTATCTAGTTCCCATATTACAAGCTATGCTTAGTCTGGGGCTAGATTGCGCTGTGTGTATATACACAAATAAATATATCAATAATATAAAATATATCAAATAAATATATCAATGAATATAATGTCACTGATACATTTTTTGGAAATTATTTTACAGAAAACATTCCTATTAATGTAAATGTAACTGATTAAAGCATTCCGCTTAGTTGCCAATATTACATGGTTTTCTAAATTAATTAATTAATGTTACAGCAATGTATGATTAATTGAATTTAATGTAACAGCCTAATAAAGTTGCCTTTAAGTTAAAGTAATACATTTTTTTTTTGAGACGGCGTATACTTTCTGTCACATAGGTAGGTAATAATATCTAGTTAGTCATCAAAAGTACAAATAACTACACGTCATGTCAAACTTGGAAAATGTGACTATGGGATAGTCGTGTCAAAAGTTATATCAATCAATCAAAATAATGGTTACCATCCTAAATATTACAACAGTTTCACCATGAGTAAAATGTTTGTATTTCATGCATAATTATCTTAAACAAACTATGTACTAAAGTTGTCACACTTGGTTGCAGTTCCTGAGCTGCAACTCTTTCAGCGGTGAGCACTTACCGATTAATATTCATATTCATTTACGAATATATATATCACATATATTTACGAATGACTTGATTTGTACAACATACTGAACTTAATAAGAGCAATGCACAAACTATATTTTAAAATTAATGTTTTTAATGAATGATTGATGAAGAGTGTCATTGCTAAATATTAACATAAAAATATGTTACGGCAAAAAAACGAACCATTTATCTATATCATTGGAGATGCTGGGATTTGAACCCAGGACTTTCAGCATGCGAAGCAGACACTCTACCACTGAGTTACATCCCCATTGGGCATCACGACGAAATTATTGATCAGATGCAGACTATCGATGTGAGCTTTTATTTTAGATTATACACCAATGGTAATGGTGCTTATTTTAAGCACTAAAGTACTTATTCAGTTATTTGGTTTTTCTGCTCTATTATCAATCGACTTTTAGTGGAGGTTTTCAATTCGGCTGTATTTTTTTTATGTTCGTTTCCTCAGTTCTCCGCCTTTTATCAATCGATTTGGATTTTTTATTTTATTTGAAAATGTGTTTTCAGATTGGTCTAAAATACAATAATATATAGAATACATAGAAATAATATAAATAATACATAGAAATTTTATTACAATCGGTCCAATCTCATCTTTCATCTTAAAATAAACGTTTACACACTCATAACTCTGCACAAACACCCAAGACCCGAGAACAAACTTCATGCCACCATACAAAGTGTGCCCCGGTCGGGAATCGAACCCATCACCTCTCGCTCCGAAGGCAGGCCTACTACTAAGCCAAGGAGTCGTCTAAATGAAAAATATGTCACCCAAGTAAACGAAATTGCATGTTTTGCTTTTCTGCACTGTTTTCTGTAACCGATTTACATGTTTCTGTTTTAAAATTGTAAGGTGTATTTTATGTATATTTTCGATTATAAAATATTGACTTGTTGTTATAATTATATTTCAAAACATTTTCTAGCAATATTTTTTCGTTGCTACAGTTTGATAGATATTTTCAAAAGTATTATTCCGTAATACATTGTTTTTATATAACTTTTTTGGTTTACGCGGCGTACGCCAGTAGCTCTCAGTCCAGCTAGCAAAGCCAGCTAACCAGCTTCTCACTAATGTCCATAATTGCATAGGCGTAACTGGTACCTAATAAAAAAAGTTTAAATCAATAAACGTTACTTACACACCCATATACCCCCACTAGGGTTCCCTTTGTCACAGGTGTGCACATATACATATCGATAAAATCACGATCATGGTAACCCTATATCCGAAACAAATCACTAATGACCCCCGTTTCCTCATTCTCTACCGAAGATCGACCCCAGTTCTCTGTGCTTTGGCAGGGTAAGCTAAACTAAACTACGGAGTCATTGCTTCAGTCAATGGTCACATACCACTCGCGAAGATTGTCAACAATAGTGTAGTTACTGAGAGACCTACTGATATAGGTTAACAGGAAATGATTTGTCAGTTAGGTCATAGTGCACCGATACTTGGTATTCGACTTGTCCATTGAACGCTAATTTTGAACCACCCCGACCCCGCATTGTTGGAATAATTATGTTAATGCATTTTGTTTTGCAACAGTGCCCGGCTTTGGACTTTGTGTCGTGTTTTGTTTGTATTTAGTTTTCAACCTAGTAGTTACAATACTTATTTAAATAAAATAACACAGCTACGGTCGCTTTTGTCCTCTAAATAGGTTTCCTTGGTTCACGAGTGTGACAATGGACCAAGCTTGTCAAGATAGCAAACATTAAAATATCTTTAGCAATGATTTTGACATTTTATTTGACTGGCCACTTGGAACTGTAATATAGCTATATTACCTGGAATTCTAAATTCAAAAGAATGTAATATTAAGGCATATTTTTCCCTTTTCAAAATCTGTTATTTACACAACTTAGTTTTTGTACAATATCGAGACATTTAATCCTTGTTTTCTGCAGCGCGCACGAAGCGATGTATACAGGTGTGTTAGGAGCAGGAATATGCTTTTTGCGATTTATGTGAATAGTGGAAAAAATAAGTTTAGCACATGAAATATGGCAAGACGTATAGGGAGCTACGATGAATCGCATTGCATTGCAGTCTCTCGCAATTCATTACGACTTCGCATTTTGTGTTTTGGCCTCGAATGCATACTACTGTCGTGTTTCGTCTTAACAATCTTCTGATTGCAAAAAGTCAATGAGTCTTTTATGAGAAATTGTATACGCTTCTATAACAAGCTTCCTGAGAATGCTACCAAGCTTTTTGATCGTAAGATTTAAATCATATATAAGGAATAATTTAATAAAGAAAGACTTACTCAGTTAAGTCAAAGTCAAAGTCAAAAATCTTTAGTGTGAATAGGACACCATTTGTTCGAAAAAGAATAATTCAGAGTTAATGACAAAGTTCAGTCTTTTGTCACTATAGTTGTTATTTCGTAAAAATACCAGTTAATTCCAGTTTGGAATTGTGCGTAGGGACTGATTTAACCATTGTTATATAATAGGTCAAAATAAATACCTAATGAGAAATAAAACATCAACACACACTACCCGCGACTTCGGCCGCATTTACACAATTAACAAAATTAACAAAAAAATGTTAGAGTTGTTAAATGTTAAAAAAAGCAATGAGAGTACATAGAAAAAGAAATCTGATAACGCAAAAGCCGTAAACCAAATTTAATGAAAATTGTATAAACAAATTGAGTTCAAAAGCCTTTTCTAATTCATTTTTAGAAGAATTTTCATGAGAGTACCTACATCTACTATAGTTTTTTTTTAAGACTAATTTAACGGGGCGATCTGAAGGACCATCTGATGTTAACTTGATGCGTTCAAACAAACTCTTCAGCTTTATTATATTAGTATAGATGTAAGACGGACAGGATGAAATTAATATTAAAACAGTTCCGTTTTTTGCCATTTCTTTCATTACGTCTTAAAGGTATCACTGGAGATTTTCTGCCGTCTTTAGGACAAGTAGCGCGCATAGATGGCGATCCTTTTGAATCCGGTTGCGTACGCGCAGCGCACAATCACGTTTATTCGGTAGGTTACCTTTTCAACCCCCGTCGAAAAAGAGGTATGTTATAAGTTTTTTGAAGACATATTATACGAAGACCTCAAATAAATTTATACAATGTATGGATTTTTTTTTAAACTTTTCGGTATCTATATAGCATATAGCGGTTTAGCAATTTGCAAGCTGCTATTTTTTTAGACATTTGACATTAAACAAGTCACAAAAACTATACAAACGCCAATTTGAGAATTGTAGGGTTATTAGAAATATCAGGTTTTCCATTTCCATATTTTTATGTAAGCCTTTTTTCAATGATGCCTTGTTATAATATTTTTAAATGATACCTCGCTCTAGATAATTAAACGGTTTTCCTTTTAACTAACGCCTCTTTAAAAACCACCCAACTTAATTAGCTTAAGATTCACTTTCAAAATTTTGCCACTAATACCTATTAATTCCAAGTTTCAGGAAAATTGATTAAACAGTGTGGAGTTTCAGACAAATCCATATACATAGACCAAATGTGAATGCACCCAATTCGAAATAGAGAATTGTTTGTTCAACCAATAAAATGTTAGATAATTTGATACGTAATGAAGAATTTATATGAAAGTCAAATTCAATCACTCTGAGAAATAAATCATTTCAAACTATAAAATTATTTTCTTACTAAATAAATACCTTAAAAAAATTGATAGCATCGATTTCTAAAATAAATAACGTATTTTCAAGATCACACAGATTTATTGCCAAGTTAGGCGTCTGTTCCTTGTCAAAGATCAGACACCTAGTTTTCATAAAATGGTGACCGTGTTTATACCTTCAACTCCCCCCTACTTTCCCCTACTCCTTTTACGTACCTTCAAATACCCATCTATTAAATTAACATGGCAAAATAGTGACGCATATGTAAGAGTCGCAGAAGATGACATCAGAGATAATAATCTCTCGTTGTGAGTGATTAGATATATCGTTAATCAACATGCGAAACAGGATCTATAGTCTATAGGAAACTTTCTACAGCTGGGTCCCGTCAGACTTAGTTTAGTTGATTTATTTGAACCTGTAAGTCAATAAACTTTCAACTTCTCCGTTAGATGTCATTTTATAGTAGGTATTCGATATTATAGCGAACAAGAAGTGAGATCACCGGTCATGTGGTCTATTCAATAATAAACAAAATTAATGTTATTGAACACTCACAAATCACATGATTTGATGCCACGCCGAAATACACTCTTGGCGTGGAGACGCGTCGCCAAGAGTCAGTCTCACTCCCGTATCGTACAATTAGATGTTTCACATCAAAAACCTAGAGTTAATTAGTTATCACGACTTCAGTGGTGTGCAGTGCAGTGTTTTAATTAGAAGGACAAACAGATGACCAAACATCGTCGTTATAGGATTTAGTACAACCATTATAATTAACTATCAAATAACATGCAACTGCCTCATGTGCACTATGTTGTCTATAAGCTGCGCCTCGCGGCGTTACCCGCGGATTTCTGGCATCAAAAGCAGGTTCTATATAAAATCAGAAAATACCTCAGCACAGACCTTCGTATTTTGTTAGCGGATTCACTTGTGCTTTCTAAGTTTAATTAAGTTGACTCTGTTTATGGCCCTCGTCTACTTGCTAAAACCTCTCGCCTTATACAGAGAGTTCAGAACGCTTGTGTCCGGTTTTGTTTCAATGTCCCGTCACGTGGCCATATCACCCCTTTCCTTAATCAGCATAACATGTTAAACATGAAGCATAGACGGCACTTGCATTTGGCAGTTTTGATGTTTGGAGTGGTCAAATTACAAAAGCCGCATTATCTTTTTTCTAAACTTGAGTGGGCCAGTGACTTCAATAAATACACACCTCGGGTAGCTTACCTTTTGCGTACCCCTCAACATGGCTCAGCTGCATTTCGTGGTAGTTTTCGTTTTAGTGCCACGAAGTGCTGGAACTCTTTACCACCTCCATTACGTTTAATGCAATGTAAACCCAATTTTAGGACTAAATTTAAATCCTATCTTTTGGATTTACAAAAGTCTGTTCAGTGAATCTTCATTCTCAAATATATATTTATTACATTTTTATTAATTGTTATTACAAATTACCTTGCGGATTCCTGTAACACGCCTATTCCTTCTAATGTCCTTTTTTTATGATCTTTTGAACTTTCCATATTATTGTTTATCGCACGGTGGTACTCCTTTTTGTTTATTTCTAACAACGAGAGATTTCTTCTATAGCATTTTCCTAGCACGTTGTCTTTTTATTATTATTATTTTTATTTATTATTATATTGCCTCCAATTCCAATATTTACCTTTATTAGTTCGTATTTTGTCTATGGTAAAACGATATATATACATTTTTTATTTTACTTTATGGTTAATTTGTTTACTTATTATTAGTATTCCCCCCCCCCTTTTACCTACTATTCGATGCACGTGAGTTCGCTAAGGCTTGTGCTGAAAATCAGCGCTGGGTATCCCATTTACCCAGCACATGCTGAGCACAGGCCTTTCTCGCAAGCGCTGTATACGGCAGCGTTCCGCCAAGGCATGGTTTCTTTTCATTTTTGTTTTTTTTCTTCTTTTTTATGTTTTTTTTTTATTATTATAATTATATATAGTTTTGTTGTATACTATTGTGTTTGCGAGAATAAACTGTTTTTCTTTCTTTCTTCTTTCTTTCTATATGTATTAATCCAGAATACAACCTATCCTGGTACCAAATTTCATCCAAATCCGTTGAGCTGTTTCATCGTGAAGTAACAAACACACATGTGTGTATGACACACACATCCATACAAACTTTTCCCTTTATAATATTAGTGTGATAACTGGACAATGAACTAAACTCTCCATTCGCGGAAAAGTTCGTAGTTGTGTCTGTTTGTTTGACGCAAACTGAACGATTGAACAAAGAGTTAGCAAGAGATTGTTTGCGTCACTTGTTTGTAGCTAATGAGATCGGATAACGTTTTGATACACAAGAATGGATCGGCACGTTCGGCTTTATAATTTGTGGTGAAGACAAACGTGAACGCAAAGTCTGGAACTGAACTGAGTAATTGATATAATATTTAAAAGTATCATGGTTATGAACATTATTTTTGAGTTACCGAGATATTTACCATGATTTGTGAGTTTTGTTGACTACCGAAATTTCGATGCAGTTTCATGGTTTATGGTCTGGGGTAAACTGAAGTCTGCGAGGCGGGTCATTATTGGCAGACATATCGGTCTCTTGCGCACTCGTTCTTTAAGTATGAACGCGTCGCTTATAATACCGTTTTATTTTTCACTTAGAATACTATCTCGACACACAACACTCACTATGTCGGGACGAGTTGCAGATTCCGTGTTTTTTCGGTTTTCGACTGCGACCACAGTACACATTCCTCGCTTTTTAAGGTAATATCGTGTCTCGCCGTTTCTAAATTGGCCCCCCATCCGAACTTTTACTTGATAAACAAAATTAAGCCAACAAGTCTATAAAACTACGTCGTTCCTTAATTTGCCTACAGCCAGAACTTTTATTTGAGCAAAAAAATAACAAAAGAAGCAATAAGCCTATGAAAACAAAATTAAAGACCCAAAACAATTGCGCAGATCTTAAATCATGCTAAAAATACCTTTCATCATGCGAAAAATATTCGATACCTTTTAATACCAATTAAGTTTACATGGGAAAAGTAAACACATTTTTCCGTTTTAGTTCTTTACGCAAACAGTACGTCACCTTTTAATGAATACTTATAATATTTTTTAGTTACCTGAGAGGATCATCTCTATTACTGCCAACCTTGATACGCCAGTGCATTCTAAGTGCAAGCGACCTCTAGGTTCCCATGTTCTTAGTAAAACCACGAAATTTAATATGGTTGCCGCCACCAACTGCTAGTAGAATCCTATAAAATACCGTACAAAATACTTGCACGCCAAAGAATAATAATTTATAAGGAATGTTGTGAAATAATGTGTAATAGGCGGCCTTATCGCTAAGAAGCGATTTCTCCCAGGACATAACTTGACACCAGTCTAATATTCTCGACCAGAACTTACGTTTCATTAAATCAAATTGTAATTCTAAAAAGTATTTATCGTAAGTTAAAAATTACTAGAGAAAGTAACATTTTTTATGTCCAAACTTTTCCATGAAATAATTTGAATTGGTTTAAATATAATTCAATGTACCTCAACATTGGGCACTTTTTAATGTTGTCGAACGGATATGCCTAGGGTTTTAAATACTTGTGTGGGTATATAATATAACAGGGTTTTAGAGTTTTTGAGTAGAGACCGCGTGTAGGCAAACGTAGCAAATTGAGCCATACGATCACTTGTGGAAGGTGACTGGCAGAAAGTGGACCCGAAGAGCTGAAGATCGAGCTCGATCGATCGCTGGCTTACTGCGAAAGGATGATGCCTGGCAGTGGACTAAGAAAGGCTGATGATGATGATGATTGCCGTCACCCCCACGAAAACTGATCCAAGGAGCGTAGTTCATAGCCTTGAAAGCCACGCGTGGATATTGCGAAATCGATACGAACATTAGAAATCGCTTCACTAATGTTGCACGCGCAATGTAACAGGAAGCTCAGATATAACTGAACATCATACGATCTCGTCTCAAATCTAGACAGACGAATGGTCTACATTCTAGATCATTCCACTGCCGTACTGGTTCATATTACAAAAGGTATTGCGTAATAGTTGCTGGATTGATGGACGCTAGGTGTAGGTGCACTTGATTCTGCGCAATAAAGAGACTATTTTTAGGGTACCGTAAACAATGGTTAAAGGGAACACTATAAACCTAAGCCTATAAGGCCTGTCTATCTATCGTAATGGTGAGTTTTTATAATTATACGCCAAAAACCTCCGACGTGGCTCGATGAACAAGAAATTATTAAAAAAACATATGCGATTAAAAAAAACAACAACCCGACTGCGTGAAAAATTCCAAATTACATTAAAACGTTTAAGTTATAAATATAAACCCTGTATTTTGAGACCCCACTTAAAAGTTATGCGGAAAAAAAATTGAAGTCATATAATATGGCGCCAAAAACCGGCCATTTTATTTCTATAATTTTGATAAAGCCCGTGTCACTCACACAATTAAGGCGAATCTAACGACACCACTTAAGCTAATATACATCAAGACGTTTAGGCTGTAGAGCGTACCAAACAAATATACATACATACATACACTCGATAAACACCTTCTGGCGCAGTCGGGATTGACATTAAAGTTGATGGAAGTGAGTTTAGCGACAGGACAGCAGGTGGAAACCCATTGCCTGTGCTTACTTCATATGATGCGGTATATATGTACTTTATTTTATGTTCTTTAAATGGTCTCTAATGTATTTCTTGCACTGAAACGTCATAGTATTATTCCATGAAGCGATTTACTGTTTTTATCAATGATTATGCAATATAAACATGGAGTAACTATGCACTAAACTGTTAGACGTGCAATTTGGTACTGGGATTGAAGCAAGGAGTGGTGCGCACATACGTACCATTATAATGAGTTGATGGATATCTATGCTTTACAATTTGAACGCGTATTGAACGCATATTTCTATATTGGCATAAATATAATAATAACTGTTTTCTATTAGAAATTTGAAATATCTTTACTTTCAACATGACGTTCAGTCGAGCTGTGACTGTAACTTTATTCTTAACTACGTGTCTGTGGTATATAAGTCAAAATATATGAAGGAAACTCAGAGTTACGTAATTCGTGGCATAATTAAATAAAATAGATTAAGTAATTATGGTGTTTTCGTAAGAAAAACTTAATCAAATAATATATGAGTGTATGAATTTACACGTTATAAATAATAGAAGTACGTTATAAACCAACTTAAAAAAGGAGGCTGAGAACGTAGACTTTGTTTACACTGTAGATTGAACAAAAAAGTCACAGGCAGTTATTTTTTTTTTGTTTTAGATATCTTCACCTCTTGATGCCATTGAATGGTTTTTATCTACCCTCTACTCATACTCATACTCATTTATTTTCACCGTAGGATCATTTGTGAACACTTGGTTATGTCAAATTTACATTATATTATTACTATAATAATTAATAATTAGGTCGGTACTATCGTTATACTTTTGATCGGTACCTATGATTTGGTCTCATAGAATTTCATGGCAAAATTTTGTCCCTGAGAAGTAGGGGATGAAATTATTCGATTTTTATATAATTTACATGAAACCGTCTGCCGTCACCCTCCCAAATATATCAAAATTTTCGTTTTCCTAACTAATTACATTTTCTGATTTGGTTCACGCGAAATCCGTAGATCCATTCAAAGTCACACATTCGATTTTCCCGCTCGAATTTTTCTGTCCATTTCTCGAGCACAATGACATTAATCACACATTCGATTTTCCCGCTCGAATTTTTCTGTCCATTTCTCGAGCACAATGACATTAATTTCCATTCAGCCACACAAGATTTTCCCGCTCGAATTTTTCTGTCCATTTCTCGAGCACAATGACATTAATTTCCATTCAGCCACACAAGCTGTCGACTTCTACTGAATAGTAATCGTTTTTGCTATTCGATTTTCCCGCTCGAATTTTTCTGTCCATTTCTCGAGCACAATGACATTAATTTCCATTCAGCCACACAAGCTGTCGACTTCTACTGAATAGTAATCGTTTTTTCTATTCGATTTTCCCGCTCGAATTTTTCTGTCCATTTCTCGAGCACAATGACAATAATTTCCATTCAGCCACACAAGCTGTCGACTTCTACTGAATAGTAATCGTTTTTGCTATTCGATTTTCCCGCTCGAATTTTTCTGTCCATTTCTCGAGCACAATGACATTAATTTCCATTCAGCCACACAAGCTGTCGACTTCTACTGAATAGTAATCGTTTTTGCTATTCGATTTTCCCGCTCGAATTTTTCTGTCCATTTCTCGAGCACAATGACATTAATTTCCATTCAGCCACACAAGCTGTCGACTTCTACTGAATAGTAATCGTTTTTGCTAGTTATGTTTATGTGTCTCATGGTCACCACAGGAATGATTGGTCATAATAGGGATGTGGGTCTTCTATTGTGAATCGTTTGCTTCGCGTCTAGAATGTTCTGCGAGCATATACAAACCTAGTTAACTTTAAACTAAGTTACTGATAAAAACATAAGTAGTAGCTTAGCACCGACTGAGCTGTCACTTTAGTTATGTTTTGCTTGCACCATTGAGTGGACATTTTCCTTCATCATATATAATAATTCTATGCATATTCTATCTATTGACTGGCCTTATAGATCAGTTGAGTAGCTTTGCCTTCTGCGCTGCAAGTCTTGGATTCGATTACCACTCAGGACACAAATATGACGAACGCAAATTGGGTCTGTCTGGGTGTATGTATGTAGTATTATATGTACGTATTTAAAAAAAAAAACTTTTTAAGTATCCTCAGTTATTTAGTTCCCATATTACAAGCTATGCCTATGCCTGCCTATGTTGTTATTTTCTCGCATGTAGTAACCTATTTTTTATATTTTCAAGTTTTTAAAATGTTGTCTAGTTGTCTCTATTAACATGCTGTGACGCCCTGTAATTGCGGGACCACTATTATCTAAGACCTTTGCCAATTTAAGTTGTATGTTCAATGTGTCCTCAGTTTGGAGTCCTTATTAAATGGTGTGAAAAGTCCATCAATATCTATAATTATTATTCATTAATAGAGCCAGTTATTTCAGAATTTGTGTGACCAAACGCTGGGTTATGATATCATGTGAAAATATTCCTGTAATTTCAACAGTAACCATACTCTTGAAACCGGATTATTTAATGCGGTAATTTACTTCGCGGTAGGAAGGAAGATGCAAGTAAAATTACAGGTTATTCCCCGGACGAACCCACGCTGCTGCTACTAAAACGTCATACGTTGAACTCTCAATGACCTCGCTAGTTATGCTTGAAATTTTAACAACACTCACAGACAATGATGTTGTAGCCGTCCACAGACAATGATAGTATATTACCAAGACTTTAGTGTGGGGTGTATTGCCTATAACAATAGTAAACAACAGGAATGCTTGTAAGAACTTTTCAACTTAATACAACCCTCGAAATATTTCTCTCGCTCTCGGAATCGAAATAAAGCCTTACCACACATCATAGAACCTTGGGAGGTACGTAAAACTCGTTTCACACGCTATGTCCCTCCCACCTTCTAAATGTAGGTTGTAGAATGGGCTGCCTCAAGAGTTCCACAAGAGACAAAATATAACTTCACCAATGCTTGGTGTTCCTGATTTATATTATAGGTTACGGTGACTTCTTTACATCGGATATAAGTTTGTCTGTTTGCCTAACAATAACAACAAATAGAGGTTTTTTTTTTTAAATTTAAGTACATAATTTGTAAGTATTAAGGAACCTTGCCTAAAGGGACTCCTTTTAATAATATATGTTAGTTCTTATATAGTATACTTTTAAGATTTTAGTTTTAGATTTGTTATAATACATTTATAATAAAGTTTGAAAAAATGTGCACAATAAAAAAAAAAAATTGCAAGTAGAATACAGATGTGTAATTAACACACTTTTGACAAGCGAGGGGGAATGGGTTTTATTCTATGTACGTCTGGTGTCCCATTTCAGATGGTGTGGTGTATAATTCGCTAATTCATAAAAATATGAATTTGCGAATTTAATAATTACGTAAAAAACACATAATTCTCACGATTATTATATAAATTATGAGAAAAACTTCTATAAATATATTTGGCAAAAAAAAAACAATGTTAAAATATGCGAAATTATACGCTTGGCACCCAAGCGTAACTTACATATTTTTTTGTTGTAATAAATTTTTTTTTATTAGAATTCCTTATTTGTAATTAAACATGTTTAATCTACAATGTGATAACGATTTTGTGTGTGACTTATGTGACTAAAGTGTTAAGTGGTTACTTTCACCCGTAAACAACAGCAATACAACTCAGTTTCACTATCGAAGTATCCGAAAACCCAATTCGCATCGTGTTGCGCTCATTATTCCGAGATGGAGATAAATTTTTCAAGTGAAAAACTCCTTGGTGCACGTGTGGGTTTGAACCAGCGACCTTTAGATTGAAAGTCGGCGTCTGTGCCCCTGGGCTCACTCACCGACACCTTTCAACTCAAAAAAGACGTGAACTTGGCATAGTTACACTGCTACAACGGGATACTCCTTTCGCATCATCAGCGAAACGTATCTACAGTCAAGTACCTTCTAGACCAGTGTTTCTCAATCTTTTTCATGACACGGCCTCTTTAGTATGCACAAATAGTTCGCGACTCCCCTACTCGTTGCTTTTTTTTCATGTATTTATTTGTGACAAATATTCAATCCAACTTATTTAATCATTTTCATGATAAGGGTTAAGATACTCACATAATTAAGTACGTAAAACACATTTCTTTTACTGTAGTAGCGTTCCCATCTTTTTGCAACTCCGCAACCCCCCAGGAGGTCGCGACCCCCACGTTCAAACACTGTTCTAAACTCACGGTCACGGACGCAAGCAACATGGCTCCCACTTGAATCGAGATTACAAACGAGTAGGTAATAATATCACGTCCCTGAAAGGTGTAGGCAGCGAGCGATGTTCGCCGAATTATAATGTTTATCAACATGTTAAACAATAGCGTATGTCAAAGGTATCCCCAGTGTATCGGACGACCTCAGCACTAGGACGGACCGTCGGCTTTGCACGCAACGTTACGCCACTCGACCCTCGCAAAAGGTCCTATTATGTTGTACTAGCTGCGCCCCTCGGTGTTACCCGCGGTTGGATTTCCTATGGGAATGGTACATTTTTCCGAGATAAAAAGTAGCCTATGTTCTATTCCACACTATCTATCTCTGTGCCAAATTTCATCCAGGTCCGTTCAGCCGTTCTGTCGTGGTTGATTAACAAACATCCATCCATACATCCAAACATTCGCGTTTATAATATTAATAGGATACATTTATGAGTGTTGAGTGAGTAACTCTGTACTGTAAACGAGTTAGTTCATCATAAGAGATCAGCTCAATCTCCAAAAGAAACGTTGAGCTGTCCAAAAACAATTTTAACTTTTGCAAATTACAACACGGATAATAAAAAAATCAGATAAACCGACTTCAATACTTTCATGATTTTTTCCCCCCTTAGGGAATTACTTGATGAAATTTTGGGACCACTTTGGCAAAATAAAATAATATGAATCATCGAATTCGGTCCACAATAGGCGTAGAAATTGCGTAACAAATATATAAAAAAAACATGCATCCGGTTGTTAAAACCGGACCCCTCAAATTCGGTTCAACAAAAGAACTGTAACATAACCTCGAATAACGCCGGTCAACTACTTTTGCTCTTAATAAGAATGCAATTATGTGCAAGATTAAAACAAGCTTTGTGAAACCGGTTCTAACGAAAAACTTCCTTTGAATAATACGATACGCAATCCCAAAATTTTCCCAGCTCCTAAGATATGCGCACTGCGCAGTAGGTTTACATTATAAATAAATTAAATTTAAGTATGGCTCGTACTTTAATTTAGGTATTTGTGGTTAGCCGCTGACGTCAAATCATTCCGGTTTACAACAGTGTTGGTAACAGAAAGAAAAAGTATTAGTAATTTATAAATCACAAGAACCGATAGCAGGATCTTTCTTTTTTGGGTTCCGTATCCTGATAGGTTACTTTTTTATGCTTATTTGAAACACGAAACGGGATTATATTTTTGATTCTATAATCATGTGGTTTTCAGCTCAAGTTACGAAAATATATTTTAATCTGGTATTACTAATGTTCGCTCAGGACAAGGATTATATGACGCTGTACGCCAGATTTTATTGAAATTTGATGATTGGAAAGGAATTGAGGAAGGCGTTTGCTCATTAATATCTGCTGTCTGTGTCCCACAGACTCATTCATTAAATGGTGTCTCATTAATAACTGCTTTCTATGTCCCACAGATTGTAGAAAGATAGTAATTACTAATAGTAATTTATCAAACCAAAACAAGGACATATTTCCACAAAATAGAAACGTCTATAGCAGATATTCCGAAAGCAAGTCACCCCCACGTGACCACCCAATCTCAGAAGGGCGTCTCTGCACTGTCGTCTGCATAGGGGTATTGTGCATTGTCCCCAATGACTAACCCTGCCCCATCCAGCCTAACAACTTTAAGTACTGGAGAAGGACTCTGGGTTGTTGGCAGCACTGTTCCAGGGACTGCTGTGGAGACCCAGATATCTGAGCTGAGCTTGTAATAATAACAGCTGAGCGACGAGGTAAATGACCTTATAATCGATACCGATTGGGATTTTAATAAATAAATTAAGCGTATAGAAGTTTTAATAAGAAATTGATTAAGTGAACATCCAATCACGGATATTTGTTATAAAACGGTACAACCAACCATTTTAAAACAGAAACATCAGTATACAACGGGCGAAGAAAAAAGTCACAGGAAAGCAAAACATGCAATTCCGTTTACTTGGATGGTATATTTCTGATATAGCCGAATTGATAACCTCTGGAAGTTGATTGATGATGAAGTGGCTAGAGGTAACCCCACTACACAATCTGGAAGGTTCGTTTCCACAACGATCTCTTATCCTGGCCTTTATCCACGTTGGTACAACCTGGATTGTTGAATGAATTCTCTTCACCCATTGCCCCCAAAAAGCTTAAAACCTAAAAAAACTAATGGACGACAAACATATTTATCTACAACTTGCCTAAAATTATGTTAAAACAGAATACGTAGGTATTCTGTTTTACAAAATAAATCAAAATATTTTGCCATTCTTACTAGTACCAACATTGTAATAAAATATAACCGTTAAAAATAAACCGGTTAATACTCAGAGATACGTTGTGGGTAAATAATAGGGCTCCCTTTACCCTCTGCATATGGAACTAAAAACAGGTTAAAACCTGTTTTTAGAGTTCCACATCATTATATTTTTCAGGGTTCCACTTGTTAAAATCTATTATGTACAATATGTCTTGGAAATACCCACGCACTCAAAGATCGCCTTGTATATAAATCTCTACCGACCACATTTGCTTATTACCATATAACAACGATAATGATTAGAACAGGATTCTCCTTTACTAATTACATGAATATTATATTACTTAATGCCCTCATTTCAATTTCAACATTAAATTATTGTAATTCGTAATACACCGTCAAATAATAAGTGGCATAAAATTATTTTTGGGCCACGTGAATTCATACGTAAGTATATTTACATTAATTATTCAATTAAATTCACGATGTACTGGAGCCCGTGTAATTTAATGAAAAAAGGTTGTAAGATGTATTTAAATAATTATTTATTAATAATGTAAATTAAAGCTTTTTAGTTGCTCTGGTTGGAGTTGCAAAAACAAAGCGAGGTCTATACCCAAAAATGATCTTATAAACATCTCCTTATTCCATAGGTTACAGTTTCATTACTTCTTTGTGCTCAAAAATTACTTAGTAGTTTATTTTAATACCCATCACAGGATTACACTGTACATTTAATTAATAATTTACTTGTTAACAGAATTAGTGTAGCCCTTATAATAGAACAAAGCGCAATTGTGACAACTTGCCAACAAAAAATTGCGTGCTGCGGTAAGGATTAAAAATCAAAGTAAAAGATAAAATATGAGTTGCACATGTAGTTATGTGCAAGAAAAAAGTTGCACATGACTATATGTGTTCAACGTTTTTCTTGCTTTTTGCTATTCAACCAGAATAATCTAGATTGAAATGTCAAGGATCAAGAAAAAATGTAGATTACCATTCAAGCAGTAGCAATAGTACTCTCATTATGAGTATTTTGACTATAGTGTACCCGAATCAGGATTCACTATAGGACCTCCTTCTAGGAGGTTCTCAATTCGACGGTTTTTTAATGTTTGTTGCGTCGGATCTCCGTCATTTATGAACCGATTTTGAATATTCTTTTTTTATTTGCTAATATATAACCCCCCAAGGACGAGAAATAAGGGATGAAAGATTTGAAGTCATTTTTTTCGATTTTTTTAATCAGCCCCTATTTGTTTTTTTACTGGACATTGTTGACTGCAGTTGACCTTGACTTTTACGCGGGCTTTTGAGAGCGGAAGGCTCTCGACCGAATTAAAACTAAATTTTAATACAGTAGCAAACCTAGTATGGACTGTTAATCTAATCGATTAACAGTCCATACTACTCCTAGATAATAAAGGGGTTAAAATAGGTAACTCTTGGGGTGTATCTTGGTACTACACTTTGTATCTAATTTAACGTTAATTCTTCGTCTTTGTGGTTGAGTTTGATCTAGCTAGGCTATGCAATCGTCACTCCGAGCGATATCATTGAAGATTTGCGGTGAAATAACGTACAAGTTTGTATGCAAAAAATTATCATTCCACTTTTATACGAGAAAATCAGATAAATAATATTATTATCAGTCTGTTCTAAAATTCATTATTCAACATTTCAACGCCAAAAGTAGCGAAACCGTTGATATATGTAAAACCTATTAATGTAATATATCATCAATTGGATGTAGAAGAAATGTAAGGACATACGATTTACAAAAGAACATTCCGCGATCATTCTAGAAGATTGAGCTACATTAGGCCTGTCATTTCTGATCTAAGCATCATGATCACGAGGCAACTTCCGTCTGAGGCAAGTTTCCTTTCTAGAGTGCGGTCACTGGCGTAATTTGAAAATGATTTGCATTATATTGCAACGATAGTGCAAATACACCTATTTGCATTAAAGGTACTACTCATACTCGTTTATTTTCACCAGTTTATTTCAAGTGATCACAAATGATCCTCATTTTTGAACACTTGGTTATCAATATAAAACTTGGTTATTGATAACCAAAAAACATCTCAAGGACCAAGTAACGCATCTTCTTAGATTTTGTTTTATCAGCATTGATCTACTTACTAAGGTACACGCGAAATCGCGGGTACAACTAGTACTTTGTATGTTGTATACATACAAACCAGCTCCGCGGCTTAGTTGGCAGTAGCTCTGCCTTCGAAGCGAGAGGTTCCGGGTTCGATTCCCGGCTGGGGCACACTTTGTGTGGTGAGCATGAAGTTTGTTCTCGGGTCCTGGGTGTTTGTCTTGTGTTTCCGTGTTTGTGACACAGGGAATCCTAGTGCAGAGGCATGAGTGTGTAAACTAAAAAAAAAAACATACAAACCACACCAAGAGTACGTTTTCCCCCAATATCGGAAATGACGTACAATAACTCGTTTCACCCACCACCGAATTACGAAAAACCCACTCACAATTATTTATTTACTAAAATTGCTCTCTTTCAATGATTTTTTTATACATATTTAAATTTTACCATGTACTTTAGTCTGTTTAGTAGTCTGATGGACTGTTTACACATACCTAACTTCTCGGAATCTTAGCGACTAAAGTCCAATGTTCATTGGATTAAATCTGTATGCCATAGATTAAATAATGTGTTACCTCGGTCCAATATATCGCCGATTCTGCAATTATTTCGTAATTAGATTTGGGATCTTCTCGAAACTTTTATTGTTTTTTAGGGTGGGCTCATGCTATTGGGTTCTTTCGTTCCAAGCGAGGGGACCTGGGAAGGAGTTTCGGCCAGGATACACTTTGTGAGCATGAACTTTGTTCTCGGGTTTTGAGTGATTGTCTTGTATTTCTGTGCTCGTCCATGCTATCTGCGACACAGGTAGTGTGCTAGTGCAAGGGTGTGAGGGTGATATTTTTTGTCTGTCCTTTTTCTATACAACTGATGCAACTGGACGAACACACGACCCACCATGTTAAGTGATTACCGTGGCCACGGTAATATTTATTAAAACAACAAAAATCCGACTCAGGTTTCAACCTACTAAAGTATGAAAAGACTGAATTCGCTTTGCATTGCGCCCGTCACTGAGACGGGGATGTAACACCTGAAGTGCCTGTAATTTCACTAGCACCCACACCCTTCCACTTGCACATAGCAACGTGAGTGCACCACTGCTGGCGGCAGATTAACAGGTGTGGTGGCAGTACTAATCCGGATAAACTTGGCACATGTTCTACTGCTACTTTGGGTTGCTCCTCACCACCCGGGGGACACGGGATTTTACATTATATGAATATGTATGTTTTGTTACAGAGGTTAACTTAACAAATATTAAAATAATACAATACGTTATTTGTTAAGATAACCTTAAAAATAATACATTATACCATTTGTTGTACGGAACTCTTAATTACTAACTATTTTATTTTTTAGACGGCTCCGTGGCTTAGTTGGTGGTAGCCCTGCCTTCGAAGCGAGGGGTCCCGGGTTCGATTCCCGGCCGGGGCATACTTTGTGTGGTGAGCATGAAGTTTGTTCTCGGGTCTTGGGTGTTTGTCTTGTGTTTCTGTGTTTGTCCATGCCATCTGCGACACAGGGAATCCTAGTGCAGAGGTATGAGTGTGTAAACGTTTATAATCCCTCATTTACTAACTATGAGATAAAATCTCACCTAGTCAGTTTATAAATACAATTGTTAAATTTAAACAAATTGTCCTTGAATTATCGTTTTTGCGTTGCAAAATGGTCACCTAGTTTATTAAACTCGTAACGCCTAATAATGTAATATAAATAGTAACATTAAACCTGTTTGCAGTATAAATAGTTGATGTGTGAATCTGTGCACCTTTATTATTACGAGGATGTTCTTTATACCTAATTAACTGAATTATATACAAAAATAATTCAAAAATAAACCTGTTTACATTTATTTAAATGTTAATCATTGATTATCTGTTTTTTTGTCTGTTTCAAGGCTGTTTTATAGGTTACTAATCAATGATAGAGTCACTTACCAAGATAGAATATCTACCTATAAAAAAATACCCCGGCTCTTTCTTTAATTTTTGGGTGAAGGAAGGCCTCCGTAGGCATTACTAATGTTTTTCCCCATGGACCAAATTTAGAATCGTGATCAGAATTTTGTTTACGTGAATATTATAATATTTTTTTTATACCACTTAGTTGGCAAACAAGTATACGGCCCACCTGATAAGCGGTTGCCGTTATCTATGAACGATTGCAATACCAGAGGTATCACTCACGTTGCCGACCCTTTAAATATTTTAAACCGTCCTTGTTGAAGAACCCCATGCTGTTGTCTCCGGGGAAAACCTTGGCAGGAGATCATTCCACAACCTGTGTATGCGGGAGGAAGATCCTCTGAAACCTTACGGTACGCGAAAACCCCAGCTCTAGAGTGTGAGGATGAATCTCTTGCCGATGACGAGCGGTGCGGTTTTCATTTACGAGACATAGATAACCACTGATAGAAAACCCTACAACAATTTAAAAATAATTCTTCGTATTTTACGTTTTGGTAAAAGTGATAGAACAAATTTTTTGATGTATATAAGTCGCCTTGAAAAGTTATGCATTAGTTACGCTGTATAATATATTTATTATTGTATCGTATTTGTACCTTGGTAACATACCAAGAAATAAATAGTAGTCAATATAGATTTCTAGTTTGATTTAACTTATTAACACTAAGTCACCAATTAGTCACCTAAGTGGTGTCAATGATTTGCTGCTACATCATTAAAATTTCGCTTTGAATTTGGTCACTCACCAAGTACGGGTAATTGACAACTTTACCCGGTCATCTGCGGTCAATTAATAAATAAAAATAACAAAAATAACCTCATAATTATGTCAATAATATAAAAAAATGTCAATAACAACCGACAAGCCCGGGCCAGTGCATTGTTCTGTTTTTTTTTAATATTCTTTTTTCTTGCAATGTTTGTTTAGGTCAATATTTGCAACTGAATTTTCAAGCAATTCTTGTACCCCGAGTAGGCTATAATTTGGTATTCATGCATTAAACTGATGACAATGCAATATTAGGATGAGCTGGACCTGATGCCGCTGCCAGAGCCACCGCAGACCACACAACTCGTCAATAGCTACAGCATCCATTGTGTGTTTAGGTTCGTTAGATTTGTCTCGACAAGTTATTTATGAAAACTGCTATAATGTACATTTTTTTCTTTATAGAAAAATGTAATAATAGCTTCTTTAAAAAAATACTATTGATTTGTTTTTCTAAAATATAATAGGATTGCACTCTATTGACCTCGTCTTGCTCCATTTATTTGTATCTTTTCGTTCTCGACTGTATAAAGATACTATGATACACACATAAAAAATAAATGTAAGTATCTAGATTATATATACTTAGTCATTTTAGTATATAAATAATTAATTATTGACGATGTGTTGGTGTTGATGACCCATAAAATATGTAGTTGCATTAAAATGAGTGTAAAAGGTTGTTTAAAAGAACCCAAAACAATAAGTTGACGTCAATAATTGTTAATACACATCTAATGTAAGTAATGAGAATTAATTATATACATTGGTGTTGATTTTATTCTCTGTATGGGTACTAAAATGAACTAAAACCAGTTGACAGCACTACAACTATTTCTCTGACTGACCTCATAGCACAGTTAGTAGTAGCTCTGCCTTTTGCGCTGTAGGTCGTGGGTTAGATTCCCACTTAGGACAAGCATTTGTGTGACGAAGATAGATTTCTGTTCTGTATCTGGGTGTTCACAAGTATTGTTATATTTATATGTATTTACAAAAAAAGTACTAGTTTGGGGTTGGGTGACGATGTGTGAAATATCCATTAATTGCTTTTTACTCCAAGAAAAATATTGCTATGTTTCCATTTAGTTAAGTTTCCTACCAAAGAGACACTGGTTTCATACATTGTACCAACTTGTAATATTTGTGTTTATCACACAAACATTGCCATTCACATGATTCGTACATATGCTGAAAGACCCTGGTGATCTCCATTTTATTACAAGTAGAAATCAAAGTAAAAAGTAAATACCCATTGTGTTCTGTCAATGGGTATTTACCGGGTATTTCTAAAACTATTAGTACCTATATAGTAAATATACCTATTTATTCAAGTATTTATATAAATGGTAATCTATGTTATGCTAGTGAAGTGACGGGATTAGCTAAGGCCCACCTATAAGTGGTTATCTCAGCCCATAACAACAGCAATAAGACTTAGACTAGCTGCATCCTGTTGCACCCGAGACAGGGATGATACGTCACATGTGCCTGCAATTTCATCGGCAACCACACACTTATACTGGAACACAGCAATGCGTGTGCACCATTGCTTGGTGCCAGATTGCCCGATGAACTTGGCACAAGTTCTGCTGCTACTTTAAGTTGCCCTTTAGCACCACCCAGGGGGTACGTGTAGCGACTCAAAGGGTACTTGAGCAACGGACGGAAGCGAGCAAGATTTCATGAAAAAGTGGATACGTGCGTAACAGTAAACTGGTGAAATCGAGTATAATATTAGTATTATAAACTAGCTGCGCCCCGCGGTTTCACCCGCATAGTTCCCGTTCCCGTGGAGAATACGGGGATAAATTGATTTTATTTTTTTCGTTAATTTTCCAATGTTTTAATAGTTATTATGCTATTCGGGACGGAAACAAATCCAACAAATCAAAAACCATGGCAATCGGTCCAGCCGTTCTCGAGTTATAAGTGTTGTAACAAACACGACTTTCTTTTATATATATAGATTTTATAGAAACCTCAAAAATTGTAGCCTATATGTTATTCTGATGTATAAGCTATATTGAGGTAAAGTTTCATTCAAATCCATTCAGTAGTTTGTACGTGAAAGAGTAACAAACATCCATACATCCATACATCCATACTTACAAACTTTCGCCTTTATAATAGTAGTAGGATTTGTCGGTATTTCTTCAAGCCTCAACGACTCAACGGATTAGGATGAAATTATTTATCAAGGCAACTCATACCCTGAATAGTAGCCTTCATGTTATTAAGGCTACTTTTTATACCGAAAAAGTGGAGTCATTTTTAATGACTTGAAAAAAAAAGCAACTTTGGACAGTTTTTTCCCATTTGACTTTCTGACCGCTGGGCTCTGAGTTACTTAATACTTTGCGTCACTTCCACTAATTATCTTTTTATTATCCACTTAGAATCACATACGGCAGTTTGAGACTACATAACTGCTTAGTGGGAACTGAAATTGTATGGCCACTACAATTTATGTATTGTATCCCAAATTATAGTAATTTATGCTGAATCACGATGAAGAAGCAATGATTTTGCGTATACGGAGATCAATATTTGATTCCAAGCGGCTTTTTTCTCATTGTCAGTTCAGAATCTTCGAGAAGCAGCTAATTGGGGTTTTCGAATGTCGAATGATAAACACTTTCATGGTATTAGTCTGCTATTGATGATGCTACAAGGCACCCGGATGGGATGTTTGTATGTTCTGTTTATTTTATGACATTTAATTTATATCTCATTTTCTTTACAATGATTCTACTGCAAGGATTCAGGATAAAGGGTTCTCGATAAGTAAGTCGACTTTGATCTACCACGGGAGCAATTCGAATTTATAGACATCGCATGTCTTCGAATTTTTGGTTCTACGACATGCTGGTTTCTTCACAATATTTTTTAGCGTTTCGGGAATGCACATCATTTTTTTCAAATGAAAGTCTCATTTATGAACGTTTTGGTTTGAGCCAGTGACCTTCTGATTGAAAGTCGGCGTCTGTACCCTTGGGCCACCACGCCCTCGTAACTCTCGTCGCCTTTCGTATCTCGTGCAATTATGTAAGTGCATAAATCGTGTTTGAGTTATTAATTACTTTTTTCAAAGTTTACAGGTTCTGTTTGGTTATAAGCATCCTTTAGGTTACTTCAGATTCCCTGGTCTAGCAGTATCACGGTTCTCTTGGAAAAAGTTGTGCTCAAAAGTAACTATTTAGGTACTATAATATTAACAATGGCGGTAAGTTACTTATGCCAATACTGTGGCGATTGAAACTGATAGAACCAATTTAAATTAATGATAATTTTCGTAAAATATACATATATATTATACGAAAATTATCATACAGCGCAGAAGGCAGAGTTACAACCAACTAAGCTGTGAGGCCAGTCAAGACAAGATTAACTAAAATCTTGTCTTATCTTGTTTTAATTGTTGTGGACATATTCATATTAATTTTTACCATCTTATTACCTGTGCTTCACAATTAATGATTTGAATTTGTATTTGCAGAGCGTAAAAGTGATTTTAACTTTATATAGTTATGATAGTTGCTCAATGTTGGCGTGGTAGGGGGCACAGACGCCGACTTTCAATCTCAAGGTTGCTGGTTCAAACCCACACATGCACCAATGAGTTTTTTCACTTGAAAACATGTATGTGCGCAATACCACGTTCTCAAAACGGTGACGGAAAACATCGTGAGGAAACCGGCCTCTGAATCTACCAATCCGGATTAGGCTCCCGTGGTAGATCAGAGCCCATTCACTCTCAATTATCGAGAGTAGGCCGGTGTCCCCGCAGTGGAAACATTAGAGGCTGATACGTTAATATTGGCAACTCATCTTACGGGTAACTTAGAATCCTCAGGCTTGGCAACAAAAAGCTACTAGGTATTAACTAAGCTGTGGGGTTCGTTAAAGTATATGTTGGATTTTTAATTTTTAAATCAGACAATTAATTAAATGAAGTGTCAATCACTACCAAGATATATTATACTCGCAGAATTTCTTGCTGTATTTATGTTACAAAATGTTTGATACCAGATCCTTTGTATTGAAACGAAAGCGTTCAAAGCTTTTACCAATTCATTTTTTTGCGGTCTGCTACAGAAAATCCAGTATGTCAGTGTTGCTGGTTCAGGTTTTGAGGTCGTTGACACGAAAGTTTAAATTCTCTTCAGCTGTTGTTTTTTGGCAAAAAATCCTTTCACGTTGCTCAATATATAACTTATGATTATCTCGCAACTACTTATTATAAGTAATTGGTACTTAAAATTCATCGATAAAAAATGATCTCTAGACAATTAAATTAAGTGGGTACAAGTTTTTTAAATTTATAACAAAAGGCAATTATTGTACAGAGCAGTTGAGTTATAACTAGGGTACCTAATTCTAATAAAATAGAGGTGCAAAGAAGTGTTTTGTTAGGAAAACAGGATTTAGTTGTTAAATATTCTGAGGTGTCGGTTTCAAGGCGTCCAAAGGCTTCCGACATGGCTTATAGAGTGGTATATATGGGACCGCTATCTGAAGCACAGAAGCGCTCAGTTCTAATGCCACTTTACCCAATACCGACCTGGCAGAGTTGGTTAACTAATACGATCTTTTTTTATGTGACGGGACGAGCTAAAGGCCCACCGGATGTTAAGTGGTTACTTCCGCCCATAACAACAGCAATACGACTTAGGTCATCTCCGACCGAAATATGAGAATAGCCAAATCGCACCCCATTGCTTTCGTACAGGGATGTAACGTCTCATGCGCATGTGATTTCACCGGCACACATTTCACAGGGCATTTCGGCACAGGGGTTCAAAAGGGTACTCAGCTACGGACGAGAGCAACTGGACCCCTTAAAGTAAACATCTAAGCAATTTTTGCCATGAGCCCTTTATGAATTTACGCTTTATCAACTTTTGCATGAAATTTGTTTATTGTAAAAACTTTGAAGCATCAATTAGCACACCATATTTCGTATCGGAATTTGTTCATAAGAGGAAGTTAATGCAAGCAAAACACCTTACCAAAACACCGCGTAGACTGTAGCAATGGAAAAATGCTATTAATGATTGCTAATTACACATAATTAGCATTAATTATTAGTTGTTTCTAGCTGTGTAAGGTCATTGTGTTCTAGATAGATGCGCATAACGTAACATTCCTGAGGGTAATGCTAATTTTCGAAAAGTGGCTAAGATCTTTAAATGTAGGAAAACAGCGTATACCAAATCACGCCATATACGCCTGTACAATTTTTTTATGGGACTTAAGTGACAGAACAAGCAAACGGCCCATCTGATGTTAAGTGGTTAGCGCCACCCGTAAACAACAACGACTGTGGTCTTCCTCTACTCAAGTATAATAAGACTCAAGTCCATGAATAATAATTTATATATTTATTTACTACCGCATTATCCGATTTACGTCTATTTAAAGTTAATGAAACGCGTTTGAGGATTTAATTTTCTATACCATAAATGGTGTATGGAATAAGTATATGGTATTAGTGACTGGGATTATGTTAATAAAAGGATGACGTAAATCCACTTGGTTGAACTTGACTTGAACGTATCAAGTTCGCGGGCCGAGCAATTAGATATTTACGTTTCCAATGACGTAAGACAAACGATTTACAAACATCGTAATAAATACAGTGATATGTAAAAAAACTATTACTTTTAAACGTTTACACACTCATTGAGGGCACTAGAATTCCCTATGTCGCAGATGGCATGGACAAACAAAGAAACACAAGACAAACACCCAAGAACCGACAAGAAACTTCATGCTCACCACACAAAGTGTGCCCCGGCCGGGAATCGAACCCGGACTTCACTTCGAAGGCAGGCCAAGGAGACTGACTATACGAGATTGCCGCAGATGGGCTTGACAACCTTACGATTGCTTTTGGTGAGGGCGTAAGGCCCTCGATCAAAAGTTTGTATGTATGTGTGTCTGTGTGTGTTTGTTTATCCTTCACGCTCAAACGGCTCAACGGATTTGGATGAAATTTGGTACCAGAACAGCTATATCCTGGATTAACACGTAGGTTACTTATGATCGCGGAAAACCGCGGGTAACAACGCAAGATGCAGTATGTATAATAAAATATTTAAAATGGTGGTTCCATTTTACTTGTGTCCCTATGGACCTATGTGAGTAGGTACTCTTAGTCTCCACATATATCTACCCCTAGGTGGTGCCTAAGGAGCAAATAAATAACTTTTGCCAACTTCGTCCGGGGAACTGCCTCCGCACTTGGGATTTGCCGCCGCTCTCAATTATCGAGAGTAGGCCGGTGTCCCTGCAGTGGGAACATTAGAGGCTGGTACGGAAAGGATAGGTACATACGTACAACTTTGTAATACGTACACAAGTATACATATTTTAACTTGTTTACATAATAATGTATAAAAGTAGGGCTCATGAATGATTGATTTCCTTAGGCTTCTATTAAGGTCAAATGGCATCTGACTATTGAACCATTTTAGTTAGCTATTTGCGGGCAATCCAAGCATCATATTTGTATTTTACGAGTAGAAGCTTTTTTGGCGTTTTTTTTTAATGTAACGAAGTTTCGGGACAAGCAGCTACTACCTAATGTTAAGTGGTTATGTCAGCCCATAACAACAGGAATAGGACTTGAGTTCTCCCCAACCGAAGTATAAGACCCAAGCCGCAACCCATTGTGTCCGTCACCCTAGACGGGGATGTTACGTCTTATTCGTAAATAGCGACCCGCCCCGGCTTCGCACGGTTAGTAAAGCATCAGTGTCGTAGCAGAAACTACCCGTGCGAAGCGGGGGTGACTTGCTAGTGTATTACACATATAAACCTTCCTCTTGAATCACTCTATCTATTAAAAAAACCGCATCAAAATCCGTTGCGTAGTTTTAAAGATTTAAGCATACATAGGGATATAGGGACAGAGAAAGCAACTTTGTTTTATACTATGTAGTGATTTCACCACACTCTTCCCAGAACACAGTAATGCGAGCACTACTGTTTGCGGCAGATTACAGATATCCGTCTATTTTTCTCAAATAGTTACAGTATATGACTATTATTCTTATTATATAACTTTCTTTTATTGATATTTGCTTTTATACTTGATATTTTATATTATAATAGTGTAGTTTCTTAGACATTCTACTAGTATGACTGTACCTGATGACGTCATTTTTTTTACCGTCAAATGGTGATTTAAATAATTATTAACATGCCCGCACTAAGAAATATGTAGATCTACGAGTATTATAATTTTAACCGACTAACATGTAAAACTATATTTCATGTGAATAAATTATCATTATCTTAGGGTAGTTTGCCTACCTAGTTACTTCTGCGTGTAAATTTGGACGTGTCCAAAGGATACTTGAGATCTAAAGGAATTTTGTTTTAAGTTTAGAATATATTGTAATTTATTCAAATTATATTATCGTGTTGTGGTAATTAGAAAATTTTTTCTTGCTTCTTATCCTCTGTAGGCATTGGTATCGCGTAAAAAAATCTTCACTGTCGAATATAGGGTTTCTATGCTGATTTTTCAATAAGACCTATTTATCAATTATATATTTTTAGATTTCTGATGAATGTCCCTAACTTGTAACGTGATATACTACATGAATCAATTATATTAAAGAGGCTTCATAGAGGTGAGAAAATTAAATTTGTGTTGGTCGACATAAAAAAAGGTTTTTTTTGATATAAATAATTACTGCAATGTTTATAGTTTAAAAATCACAAGAACAGGAAAAAAATAATGGTTAAAAAAATAATGTGTGACGTAATATTGACAAGAGACATCACCCTTAACTGATTGTATCGTGTGCGTTCGTTCTTATTGACGTCTTACTAGGTTTCTGCAATCATGCTATTGTTCTAGGTACATACTTATACACGTGTAGGGCCTTTTATATAAAAGTCATACTTACCTATAACAAAGCAAATTGACTGAACGAGTTGACGGCCCGACTGATGTTCAGTATTTCTTCAGTTTCTTAGACATGACTATTATAGCCGGGACCGACATCTTAACATGGCTTTCGAAGTATGAAAGTGCTTAGTTCAAATACCACAAAATGGTCACCCATAGAATTTCTAACCGGGCCGAAAGTTGCTTAACTTAGATGATTTGTAAAGAACAGCTAAGCAAGCTACGCCATGAGCGTTTCTCAACCAAAGTATGAGGAGGATCAAATCGCATTGTATTGCCCAATAGTAACTCCTCAAGTTCCTGTATCGTACTTCACCGGCACTCATACCCTTCCACTGTAACACAGCAACGCAAGTGCACCAATGCTTGGCGGCGGATTACCAGGTGTGGTGGCAGTACTTCTCCGAAGAAACTTGGCAGAATTTCTACTGCTTCGGGTTGCTCGTTTCCCACCACCAGGGAGACACGTGTAGGGATTTTGGTTATATTCACCTTCGGACGCGAGCAACATTCTATTATACTATTATATCTATAGTACTGTAATTTCTTAATGCTTCTTAATCCTACTAATATTATAAACGCTAATGTTTGGATGTATGGATGGATGTTTGTTACTCAATCACGCCAACTCATGAACGGACCTAGATGAAATTTGGCACAGAGCTAGATTAGAGTCTGGAATAGCACATAGGCTACTTTTTATCTCGGAAAAATGTACGATTCCCGTAGAAAGTCCAACCGCGGGTTACAGCTACAGCGGGGCGCAGATAGTTCTTAATAAATTCCTATAGACATATTTTCTTTTAAAGCTTTCGTGTATTTACTATTGGCAAACCTAAATAAATAAATATTAGATGAGAAGGAGTAAATAGTGTGTAATTTGACTCTGATTTTTTTTATTTGCTTTTTGTAGTGTGTATTCAGGTTACGTCATAGGCTCAATTGATCTTCAATCTGCACTCGTCTGCTACGATGACATGTCAGAGTCTAACTTCCGCAGTTTCGTGGATGTATTACGTGTTCTTACCATAATGATACATAGATAGATAATACTTACTTAATACTTAATACATACTTACTTAATATTTATACAAAAAAGGGGCACTCCGGGTGTGCCGACAGAAGAGAAAACAAAAGCATAGTCTGCTTTACTACATATACAGAGGTGTCGGTAACGGTAAGCGTCGCGAGTTCAATTGTTTTTCCCATCTCAAAAATGCTCAACGCGCCAAAAGAAGATTTCAGTTAAAAAAAAAGTACAATGGGCGGTCTTATCGCTAGTAAGCGATTTCTTCCAGACAACCAAATTGACATGATGACACGGAAAACACACTGCCACATATTAGTATCTAGTCGTCGTAGTCGTATCTAGGTTAATTAAGTATATCATAAATGCGAAAGTTTGTATGTCTGTGTGTGTGTATTTTTGTTACTCCTTCACGCACAAACTGGTCAACGGATTTTCATGAAATTTGGTACCAGGATATTGTATCCTGGATTGAAACATAGGCTACCTTTAATCCCGCAAAACCGTAGGTAATACCACGGAGCGCATCTAGTATAAAATACAAATATATAATATTTGCTTATATAGTTTACTGAAGCAAATAACAAATTAATAACCGCAAATTAATTTTTGGTTTGTTGACTTTGTTGTTGTCACCTGTATCAATTTATTTAAAAACCTGATTAAATATTTGCAAGGTAAGATGTATGATTTTAATATAATTTTTATTTATTTTATAACTCTAATATATTATAAACTTATTTGCAAATTGTGAGTTTGCATCTTACAATATTTATTATAATATCACTATGGAAATAACCGTAGAACAAAATGTGTTTTAAAATGTTTAATGCACGTAGGCTATTTTGCTACATAGGAGTTTCCTTCAAACAATATACAATAAAACATCCATTCTTATTTAATTGGAGAAGATATGAAGCAACAAACTATTTTATTTTCTCATTAAGAAAAAAATTTTTTAAACTATCTTGGTTATGAACTTTATTATTCGAGCTACCGAGATATTTACCATGTGCGTACGTTTTGTTCAGTTTACCCGGGACCATGACGCATGAAACTGTGTCAAAATACCGGGAGTCAACATAACTTACAAATCATGGTCAATATCTCGGTAACTCGAATAATAAGAGATAGGTGAGTTTTCGCTTGATAACTACAAAATATCCTTGCAACTCACGAGTCATCGTTCCCCATCCAGCAGTCATCATTTTCGGTACCCGCCCCGAAAATGTTTGTACAAAACTAAAATAAAATTTCTTTAATCCATTATTTGCATATCACCTCTCTCAGCTCTCAACAGTTATTATTTTTAATGTAGTTATATTCACGGGACGAGCTGAAGGCCCACCTGATGTTAAGTTCGCCCATAACAACTGCAATACGACTAAGGTCCTCCTCGACTGGAATATCAGAAAACCAAGTCGCACCCGTTGCGCCCGTCACCCGAGACGGGGATGTAACGTATCAAGCGCATGTGATTTCACCGGCAACCATACCCTTCCACCAAAACACAGCAATGCGAGTGCACCACTGCTTAGCGGGAGATTACCAGGTGCAGTATTTCTCCGGGCAAACTTTGCACACGTTCTTCTGTTAGAACATTCTAGAACTATTTGAATTATTTTCTTCGGATCCTTTAGAGTGCAACAATGTAGATGTGTTGGTTGACTGGGCAAGAATTGCCTTTCCGGTTTTCTTGTCCTTGTTTTACTTATTTTAACACGTATGTTGACTTGTACTTATAGTATTTTTATTTTATGTTATATTGTCGAGTGGACAACCGTATGCTTGCCGTTAAAAATATATATAGTAGTTATTCAAGAATTTGCTACATGCGAGAAAAACAAAATTTTTAAATAAACAACAATAAAGTCAACAGATAGAGTTACTATAGCGGAATTGGTGGCCCACTTGGTGGTAAGTGGCGACCCCCGCCCATGAAAATAGTAATGCGACGCAGTATAAGATTTGGATCTTACACTCATAGTCTCATAGTCTCATACATCTGGCTGCGTCCATCACCCGAGACGGGAATGATACATCTCATGCGCATATGATATCACCGGCATCCACACCCTTCATCCGGAACACAGTAATGTGAGCACTACTGCTTGGTGGCAGATTCCAGGTGTGGTGGCAGTATCTCTCCGGCGAACTTGGCACAAGTTCTACTGCTACTTACGGTTGCCCCTTTACCACTCAGGGGGTCCGTGTAGGCAATCAAAGGGTACACACCTACGGATGCGAGCAACTGGACCCTCTTACCTATACCTAAAAATTGCTAACACTAGAGTATAGTATTAAATATAGGCTTAGGATACTGCTTATCGTTTCGTTACAGATCATTATAGATGCTTTATTTGCAAACCATAGGTTACCTACAGCCGGAAACATTACCCTCTTTCTAGAACAGACTGGTAAAGACATGCAAATTGGTATTGAATCAAATGTTTTATATTAATATGAATATATGTCAAATAAAGAATGTAACATCGAGCTCATTTTAGGGTATCGTATTCAAAAGGCATGATAATTTACTAAGTTTGAAAAGAATTAAAAAATAATTACATAATAAAGGCGTACGTTTGTATGCGTGTGTGTCAGTGTATCTTTTTTAATCCTTCACACTCAAACGGTTAAACCGATTTGGATGAAATTTGGTACTAGGATAGCTTATATCCTGGATTATTACATAGGTTATTTTTAATCCCGGAAAACAGCGGGTATAATATAAAATATAAATCAGTAGCAGATACAGAACCATTATTAATTCATACATTTTTAATCTATTTGGAGTACTAGTTAAAGTAAAGAAAGAGATTCTCATGTCGTTTGTTGGTTTTTGTTTGGTTGTTGATTGCCAATTATGGAAGTCTGTTCTTTCCATTTTTATCTTTTATTTGTTCCTAAGATATGATGTAAGGTGTGACCAAAACGCGAAACGGCACCGCTACATACAAACTACAATATAACTACACGGAGTTTCTATGGACCAGTGTGTTTTTGGATGTCACCAAGTCTATCTCCTGCTTTACCTCTAATTACCCCCCGTACCAGCCTCTAATGTTCCCACTGCAGGGACACCGGCCTACTCTCAATAATTGAGAGTGAATGGGCTCTGATCTACCACGGGAGCCCAATCCGGATTGGTAGATTCAGAGGCCGGTTTCCTCACGATGTTTTCCGTCACCGTTTTGAGAACGTGGTATTGCGCACATACATGTTTTCAAGTGAAAAAACTCATTGGTGCACGTGTGGGTTTGAACCAGCAACCTTCAGATTGAAAGTCGGCGTCTGTGCCCCCTACCACGCCAATATTGAGCAAGATATTCAGGTAGATGACACATGTCGTCGAATTTTTGGTTCTAAGACATGCCGGTTTCCTCATGACGTTTTCCTTCACCGTTTCGAGAGAGTGGTATTACGCACATACATATTTCAAGTGAAAAAACTCATTGGTGCGCTGTGAGTTTGAACCAGCGACCTTCACAATGAAAGTCGGCGTCTGTGCTCCTTGGCCACCTCTAATTACTAATTATAAATGCGAAAGTTTGTCTGTATGTGTTTATTGCTCCTTCACGACTAAACGGATTTGGATGAAATTTGTTATGAAGCTCATATCCTGCATTAAAACATGGGCCACTTTTTATTCCCTAAGAGTAAATATTTTTTTTTAGTTATAGTTTAGTTAGTGATTAGCAAAAATCAACTTCTGTCAGTGTCCCATTGTCTCTTGTAGACTTTTAACCGCGCAGCTAGTATAAGAATATGCCTAAATCTCCGCAAAAATGTATTTTTACATGTTAGCATTGATATTCGATAAGCAATGCGCAAATATCGGATCGAAGCGATTTTCCGAGGCCAGTTGCTCAACGGCTGCCATTGCTCAACGCTTCTACGCCGTGGTCAATTTATATTATGTAATTTTATTCGTCACTGCTACCTACACAAATATTTCGGTTTTATATAACAGGTAGAATTAGCTCTAGTATGGCCTAATACTATCTTACCCTTCGGATAGCGTAAATTGTTTTATATATTTTTTATTTCGCTATTACCTTTTTTTGTGGGACTATGTGTTCCAGGTGAATACGTATCCCTCGGATGGTGCGACAGGATCAACCCAAAGTAGCAGTAGAACTTGTGCTCGTTGCTGTGGTACGGTGGACAGGTGTGGATGCCGGAGAAATTTCATGCACTTGAGGCGTAATATCCCCGTCTCAAAGTGATAAGCGCAATGCGATGTAACTTGGGTCTTGTGATAAGTTAGTTACGACATGTATTTCTGTTTTTAATGGGCGGCAGTGACCACTTAAAATCAGGTGGACCATCTGCTCATCACGTTATTTTATTCGTAAGTCAAGCTGTACAGCTATAAATGCGATAGTTTGGATGGATGGATGTTTTATACTCAATCACACCAGAAAGGCTGAACGGATCTGAATTAAATTTGGCACAGCGATGAATTATAGTCTGGAATAGCACATAGGCTACTTTTTATCCCGGAAAAATTGACGGTTCCCGAAGGATAATTAATCGCATCTATCACCGCGGAGCGCTACTGATTCCTGTCAAATAGTATGAGTCAGACCTTTGTAGTAGCGAATTACGTTAGATGACATAACATGTTATAATAAGTCATAACAAGACGCCGGAACAAAGAAAAAAAAATAGTCATAACATGTGACTGATAAAAAAATGGAAAAACCTGATTTCAATAATTTGAAACCTTATTTCTCGCACCTAAGGGTGGAATTTCTTCAAGACAATTTTATAGGACTACCGGGAAGTATTTACAGCCTTCTATTTTAAATGAATCACCCAAATTGATCAAGAGTAGGCGATAAAACCATACAAAAAACATTTGTATAGTGTCGAGTTTATTAGTATAACATTGTATTTTAACCTAAACCGGTTAACCTAACCTAAATCGCTTAAAATACAATTTTATTCTGACTAACTCGATACTATACAAAAATTATACAAAAATGGCCTTAAATTTAAGTTCGCTTAGAATTTCTGACAGCATAAGCAGTAACAGGTTGCTTCCGGGAGTAGTGTCACACCCTGGATCGGCTCATGATTACTGAATCTATTTGGCCTGTGACCTTCAGATGATAAGGTCAGAATCGTCTTCGGTAGATGGATGACCACAAGTGAAATGAATTTGCGCTGGGGGGTCAAGTTTCTCGCGTCCGTAGGTGCGAGAAACTTGACCCCCCAGGTAGGTAGGGCGATACCCTTGGAGTCCATACGCGTACCTTAAAAATGGTGCTGCTAAATGAGCAAAAGGTAGTAGAAGAACTTGTGCAAAGTTCGTCCTGAAAAGTTTTGCCTCCAAACCTGATAACCTGCCGCCAATCAGTGGTGCACTCGCATTGCTTTGTTCCGGTTCTCATACTTAGGTCGGGAGGACCTACGTCGTATTGCTTTTGTTATGGGCGGAGGTAACCACTTAACATCAGGTTGGCCTTCAGCTCGTCCCGTCACTTTTGTTGAATAAAAAAAAGATATGACATACTTCCAAGTTCTACGTCTTCGCCCGATCTCTATGTAGTTATTTATAGCTACATAGCTTTGATAATAATAAACTTGTTTATACTATTATAGGCTACCTATTTTTGTGATCAAGGATAATGAACCATCAACGCAACCTTCAGTTAACTTGTAAACAATTTAGGTACCTGCATATTTGGTTTGAGAACATAAACTTTGTTTAGGCGGATCTTGTTCTTAAGACGCATTTGCAAAGCGGAAAATCCATTTTCCGTTTTGCAAATGCGTCTTCGAAGTGCGAATTTCGATAAGTAATAACATAAATTAAGCGCTTTATAGACACAAACTAAGCGTAGCTTGTACTATGGGAGTTATATTATTGATACAATATTTAAAACACTGACATATATTGGTAATACATATTAAGACCCCGACAGATAATAATAAAATTCTTGTTCTGGGTTGGTATCGAATCCACAACCTGCAGTTGTTACCAACTAAGCTTTGAGGCCAGCCATATCAACAATTTCCACCAAATAATTCAAGGATAATATAAGTTAAGTTAAACTCTAACATAGAGTCTTCTGACTTCTGAGTAGAAGTTAGGACATAAACCTTATACTTCGGTAGAAGGGTCGAGTCGTTTTTCCGTCGTTTATGAGCGACGGTAGCCACTTACCATCAGGTGGATAGATACCTGGTCCTGTCACAACAGGCTAAATAAAGCCTTGCCTTAGCTTATCTGTTAGTCTTCCGTAGATTGGGACCACTAGATATTGAGACTGGGGTTCCAGACGACGGATAACATTTTCGAATCCGTCGACTGGGACCGCAAACCACGTGACGTATATTGTACAGTCGTCGTCAGATACAGATCTGAAATAAATACGAATTGCTTAAGTAGTTCAAGTGTATATATCTACATAAACATACCAACTACTCAGGAGGGTCCAGTTGCCGGCGTCCATAGGTCTGAGAGGTCCATAGGTCTCTCAGAGTCCCTCAGGTTGGGTTCTAAATGGTGTCCGTACATGCCAAATTATGCATTATTAAAACACGACTTGTTTACTAAAATTAATTATCAATATTTACATCATAATTCTTTTAGTATATATATATTCATAATTATTGTAATTAATCTCGGATAAAGTAGTGGCTTATCGGAAGCCCATTCGCGTAATGATGAGTAAATTCTTGCGTGGTAGATTGATCACTTATAGTCAATGAAGATATATAAATACCTACTTACTAATTACATGTGCATTAATTACAAACCACTACATAGAGTAACATAAATATTCTAACAAATTACTATAAATCCAATTTAAATGAGACAAATAAAAAAAAATATTCATAATAATACCTGAGTGTGGTGGCCCAGGGACGCCGACGAAATCTGAAGGTCGCTGGTTCAAACCCGCACGTGAACCAATGAGATTTTGAAAAATTTATGTGCGCAATACTACGTTTTCGGAACGGTGACGGATAACATGGTGAGGAAACCAGCATGTCCTACAACCGTAAATTCGAAGACATGTGACATCTACCAATCCGATTTGTTTGAATCTTCTTGTTGAAAGTCGGCGTCTGCGCCTCTGGTCCACCACACTAGCCGTATTTCCGTGTAGGGACTTGGAATTTTTGAAGGAGCTATTTTGCGAGTAGCTATTTTAATAAACTACAACAATCGCGACTTATAACGACTGTTTGAAGTGTCGAAAAGCTGTTCAAATACAAGAAATTATTGAAATAAAAACAATAAACCCGACTGAAATATTCCAAATTACATTTAAATATTTTAAGTTAAACTTAATGCATATCCATGGCTATAGTGGCTTAGTTGGTAGTACCTCCAAAGCGAGGGGTCCCGGGTTCGATTCCGGCCGGGTAACACATTATGTGGTGAGCATGAAGCTTTTTCTGGGATTAGGTCTGGTGTTTCTGTGTCTGTCCATGCCATCTGCGACTACTATCTTAGTACAGGAGTATGAGTGTGTATACGTTTATTAACATTATTAACAATTATTTCTGAGTAAATTTTTAAATTTCATGTGCTGCTTCATGATCACAGGACAGACAGCAGTCGCTTAGGCATTGTTTTGTAATCAACTATCGATCGTTACAAAGTACAGAAACCTCCTTATCAGCCGGAACAGACGGCGTGATTGGCGCGTGAAACTGCAGTCTACTTTTAGTTATATTATCTATGGAAAAATTGTGACATCATTCTACAAGATAGCGCCCTCGTTACATAACGCGAGTTTCGTGGCATCGACGAAATTTTACAAGTTCATTTTGCTGCGATCATTGGACATATCCATCTAAGCATTCTATTTTGTCGCTTATCTACACATTCATACTGCTACATAAGGATTGTCTATGTCACAGGTGGCATGGACAAAAAGAAAAGACCCTAGTACAAAATTCAAGCTCGAACATAGTGCGCCTGGCCGGCAATCGAACCTGGGACCCCTCGCTTTGAAGGCTGGATCTTTAAATGGTAGAACAGATGTACAGATGGACATTCTAGGCTTAGTAATAGCGTTTCCTTTAATCTTTATGCTAGATCCAGTTTTTGATCCAACGTTCTAACATATATCCCCAAACATACTAATACCATTCATATCAAGCATTTTTTTTTGTAAATGCATTCATATAATTCATATTAAGACCCAGACACAAAATAGCATCCATGGTCGACACACAAATATTGGTCCAACTGAGCTGTGAGGTCAGTTAGTAAGTTCAGTGATCTTTCTGTTAATTTAGTATGTTAACCGGAAACGACAGATCTAAAATCGTTGTGACGAATTGAATCGTATCTAGGGTGATCAGAAGCAGTATCATTTGTCTAAGTAAATAGCAGTCCTTGAATACAGCGGATTTTACTTCCGATTTGTATACTTGTCTCGGAATAAATAAGTGCAGCTTCCGGGCAATTTAGTCATTATGCAATGCCATCTCATTAATGTTTAAAATACATAATTTAACACAGTTTTTTTTTTAATATTTATAAGTAGGTAAGAATCTATTTTAAATGAATATGTTTAAGAACTCAACATAGCTGCGTCTCCAGGATAAGGTGTTCCTATGGTACTCGTATTACTCGTTAGAACCAAGACCGAGTAATATATAAATTATTGTGGGTACAGTGCGTGATTAATGCCCATGACCCTGTCTCAGTCTAGTCAGTCTAGACAGTGTCTATCTAAATTCTTTCGTGAATATTTTGTATATATCTATTACTAATGTATTTTCTTTAGTTTCAAATCCTTCTCGTTCAGTTTACTTTAGACGCATTATCATGCAACATCGGGGGTTTTACAGGGCTCTATTTTGGGACCACTATAGTTTGATGTGTACTAAAATGACAAATATATCTGAAATTCAAAGTGGTTGATTTTGGCGATGATATAAAGATAGCGAGGCAAATAAAAAGTCACAAATCGTATAGCTCTCCACAACAATGTCAATGGCGTGGGCTATTTGGAGCGTATTTAATGGAATGCTATTGAATCCTGATAAGTTCTTATTGAATAAATTTACTCACAATCACGCTCCAATAGATCAAATCAATGAGGTTCAGATGTCACACTGCCATTTGTCCAACATATGAACGATGTATGTAAGTCAGCACGTCACCTGCTTGATTTGACACCAGAAATTTTAAAGAAAATGAGCATTAGAAAAGTCTTGTTATTTACACTAGTTACCAGTTAATCAGCTATTATTATCGATTAACCCGCTTCAATAAAAAACTTCCGCTATTATAACAGTAATGATTTTATATGTAGTTAAATTAAGATCCACACAAACTGTCAGGTTCATTTATGATAAAAAATATCGGTAACGGTACTAACCAGTCGACCTCAAACTTTTTATAAAAAATCGTTCCGTTGGAGTTCGCGGATGTAATGAGAACCGCATAGTGAATTAAGGTCATCATTCGCAATAGATCATACAATCCGAATCGGATACGGTACAGATGCGAACGGTTCACTGCTTATCACTGTACCTTTTTTTCAGACCTGTAAGAGTTACTATTATTATAAACCTGTGGTGTACTATTATTGGATACATTCCCTAATTTCTTCTAATCGTCTCGGTTTTTAGCTGCTAGGTCAATATCTGTATTTCTTTGTAGACATCGAGTACGTCCCGCCATCTTTTTTGGTCTTCCACGACACGACTCGCCAGTTCCAGTTTATTGTAGACTATAAAAAATAACTTCCCGAAAATTAAATATCTCTATCTTAGCCTATATTTAATTTCGCCATTGATTCATGATTATGATTCATAACTCCATATCAGTTCATATCATTCGCGATCGGTCAGTACGTTTCAATAATTAACTATTTCATTAAATTTGATAATTAACAGCCGTTACTAAATACATATTGACTCCGGTTCTTACATTTTTTATCAACTTTTATCAACAAAGGGCCTACTATTTCTGAATTTATCACAAAAATTAACAATTAATTTTCAAACGGTTTTATTTACCTCGCTTTGTAAAGCCCAGTACGAAAAAACACGCGGTCTTTACCGCCTAACTTTTATTGTGGACTGTACAATAACAGTGAACACGCGATCCGGTCGGTGGCGCGATGCAGAGGACCCCTCTGATTGGTCGGTGGCCACTCCATTGAGAATGTTCGAGAGCCTGATTACTCCTCGCTGTTCCATTGTGATCCGAAATGAGATCACACGGGTTTAGCTGGTTTTAATGAAAGGATAAAGCGCGCGTTTAGTTCGAATAGTGCGATCGAAATCATTAATTCGCATGTAACACGAAACAAAATTAGTAACTTGACAAATTAGAGAATCTACTATAAAAACATCGAACTCATTCGAAAATTGTTTTTAGTACTATAAAATCGGCTAAGAGTAATAAACACATTACCCCAAGAAAGTCATTTGCTTACGCTAATCGCTGGCGCAGCGAGACCGACTGCTAACTAAACTCACAATTTTGCAGTTTGTCTCAGTTTATGTACGAACTGTGGAGAATATCCAAATTTATAACGTAAAATCCTACTACTATTATAAAGGCGAAAGTTTGTAAGTATGGATGTATGGATGTTTGTTACTCTTTCACGTAAAAACTACTGAATGGATTTGAATGAAACTTTACCACAATATAGCTTATACATCAGAATAACATATAGGCTAATTTTTGAGGTTTCTATAAAATCTATATATATAAAAGAAAGTCGTGTTTGTTACAACACTTATAACTCGAGAACGGCTGGACCGATTGCCATGGTTTTTGATTTGTTGGATTTGTTTCCGTCCCGAATAGCAGAATAACTATTAAAACATTGGAAAATTAACGAAAAAAATAAAATCAATTTATCCCCGTATTCTCCACGGGAACGGGAACTATGCGGGTGAAACCGCGGGGCGCAGCTAGTATTCAAATATATTAGTATAACCGGTCAATTTTAGATGAAGATGAAAAGTGGTATTTTATTACTTTCAGGCGTTAATAAGGTTATGTAATGCAAATCACAACGTGGTCTTTGAAGATAAAGATAAAGAAAAGTTTACTGTGTAGATAAGATTTTCAAAATAAATATGTATTATATGTACGTATTTACCAAAAAAAGTACTATGCTATGCTATATAGACAACAGTTTACCTGCACAGAACACGTACTTACCTGCTACGTTTTCGTACTAGCTAACTTGACAAACATTGTCCTGTCTTATTTTAACATTGTCCGACATTATTTGGACAAGTTCCTATATATCCTATACCAAAATCCTATATCTTATCTTATAACTATAAACGAGCAATTCTTGTATAGTTATTTTATTCGCGTATCTCGGAAACAGCCCTAACGATTTGGATGAAAAAAAGTTTTAAAGTTTTATAATTGTATTTATTTTAAAAACACATTTTTTTTAAAAGTGGTACTAATGTTGTACTAACTTAACTCTTTTTATAGATATGTATAATGATTTTGATGTGAAACAGTAAAACCGACTCGTATGACGTGATGGCGAATAACCTGATGTTTTCTTATGCCGTGATGGCCGATTATTTAGTAATAATGCGTTTTAATTATTTTTTTTTTGGAGTGACTCTAGCTCATGGTGAATTGTCTACATGTTCGTGACAGATCATATAAGTTAAGCAACTCTCCGCCCGGTCTGTATTTGAGTGGGTGATCGTTTAAGCTGCTTCCGTGCTTCAGAGGGCCCGTTTAAATGTCGTTCCCGGTTATAATAGTCGATAAGCCATGTTGGAAGTCTTTGGGAGGTATAAGAACTCTGACACAAAGAAAAAGATATTATACTTACGTAGCCAATTCAACGGTGAAAAAAAAAGATTGTTATGATGGACGCACGTATGAATACGACAATAACAATCAATATGTTTGTACGTAAGAATATTTATAGAATGTACGAAAATAGCCTCTTTTTATTCGATGTTGACTAATTTTGTTAGGCTCGACGCAGTGGGTTTTAAGTGACGTCAATGTGTGATCTCGAATAAGGTACATACGATATATTATGATTTTTCCTCTTTGGCATGCCATTTCATACTTTGTACCGTACCGTCATAATATGGCGTCAACAAAGGTATCATACCATGGTAGTTATATTTTTTTTGGCCGATCATCTACGTATATGCATAAATGAATTTATGTATAAAAAATACATATAAAAAATGTTTATCCTGGGTGGTAATCGACGCAGAGCTCTACATCGCAGAAGGCGGAGCTACTACCAACTTAGCCACGGGGACGTCAAATACGCTAAAATTCATAAGTATTCTAGTACTACAATAGAATACTAAAGAACAATTCTTTTTACTGTATGCACATCTACATAAATTGAGACATCGTACCTATTGTACATCTCCGAAAGCGAGATGAAATTATACGCGTTCAGCTACAAAATTGTGATGCAGTCAAAACACAGAACCGCCAATCACATCACAAAACATGTCGCTCGGGGGCCGTCATAATATGAAGGTCAATTCACTTCACCCACAAAATATGCAAACGATTGTTATACTAACGTAAAGATAAGATTTTATCTGTGACGTTTTCTCAGTCAGATGTTTATGTACTCGTATTTCGCGATTCTAAATTCAAACTCAAATAACTTTCCTTCTATCCATAGACTAAATAATGACTGTAACTAAACTGTTGGAGGGGCTGTTTCAGTTTTGATTAGAGGCGTTCGTTCAGCGGTATTGATTTGCTTTTAAATTTCGAACGCACATTTCACTCGAATATTTTTACAGTAATCTGTGACCATAACATAAAAAATTTAACGTAATGATCACTCATATTTTAAAAAATCCCGCTGTTGGTACGCTTAGATCTTATAAACTACGCAACGTATTTTAATGCAATTTTCAACAATAGATACGAGTGATTCAAGAGGAAGGTTTATACCTATGTATTGTAGTTCTAGCGACCTGCCCCGGCTTCTCACGGGTGCAATGTAGATACTAATATGGAGCAGAATGGAACGATTAATAATTTATTATATCTAAATTGCACATTAGTATGCACAATCACAATCACAATCAAGCTGTGAAAAAGATTTTGTTGTTTTTATATTTCTCAAACTGGTAATATGAAGTTTATGTTAAGATCCAACGTAAACATTTGTATTTTTCGGGCTGTTTCGAGTATACGAGCTGTATCCACAGACTGTGTAACTGCAATGCGTCTTATTTGCATAAATAGGGTTTAATCTATATCAGCAATACAGTTCGCTACATGATATTTTCCCCTTCTTTTAATACAAATGCTATAGTCAAACGGCTCAACGGATTTCAATGAAATTTGGTACCGGGATGGATTACATAGGTTACTTTTGATACAGGTAACGCTGTGGGACGCAGCTAGTACTACCATATTTTCAAGAAGCTACGACTATGTTATCGTAGAATATATTCTTAGGTTATCAATGGTAGCTATAAATATATTGTTTTATGAGATAAATTTCCCTCGACACGTGTATTTTGAGACAATAAGCGTGATTTCCCGATGTCTGGTGACTTTTGTGTTATAAATTACCAGCTTTTGCCCGCGGCTTCGCGGCGTTTCATTCGTGCGTTCACCGATATAGCGCCATCTAGTGAGAAACAACAACAACTACAAAGAACGACCTCTTTGACAACTCCGTGTCTTAGCAGGAGCCCTGTCTTCGAAGCGAGGGGCCGCGGGCTCCATTCCCGGGACACACTTAGTGATCAACATGAAGTTTGTTCTCGGGTCTTGGGTATGAGTGTGTAAACGTTTATTTATTGATGTCGGTGCCCAAGTAAGGTTAAATGTAGGTTACTCAATGCCATGCATCTCATTATGGACTATTAAAGTCATAGCATTTAGTGATTCCGGCATTGCTAATTTAAGGTTGTAGGTAATTAGTCAAAGAGCGATGGAGCGTAGTAAACTCGGCATCTAACTTACCGACCGCATTCGTAACATTGAATGAAGTGGGACTGAGCTGGCCACGTCTGCCGCATGTCAGAGGAACCCTGGCAGACAGGGTGGATCCCTAACAACGGGAAACGGCATTGTGGTCGACCTATACGGAGATGGACAATCTTGACAACTTTATGAGAGACTAGCCCTCAAAAACGCAAGACCGGAAGGAGTGGAAGGGGATTAGGGAGGCCATTACCTTGCAGTATTAGCCCTATTAGCAGGGACGATGCAGGCTAATAGTAGTAGGTACTGTTACTTCGTAATATTAATATTCGCAGTAACCGGTTTAGTAACTAATTAATCTTAATATAAATAGACAATGATAATGTGATAACATCTCATGAATGCCAATTAAATGAGTTTGAAGTAGGTAATTATATACCTATTTGCGATATGCTAATATCAATTAAAATAACTACTAAAATATCAAAGTATGGATTACCATACTTTGATATTTAATGCTGATTTAATAAGTATGGTAATCCATACTTTGATATTTAAGTAGTTATTTTAGTAACAGCTGTGGTAATTAAATGGAACTAATAAAATTTGGTAGGTTATTAGGTTTTGAGCATAAAAGATTTTTCTGATACGAAATAATTCCATTTGCCACAACCTAATCGCGGATTGAAATCGTTTATTATTTTTCGAGTGTTTTGGGATGTAGCAAATTGAACGAACTGCTTTTAAGTAGGTATCAGAGTTCTGGTTTTGTTTGTAAATAATAAAAATAAAATGTGGTATTTCTTGTTTATCTCATTGTATACTGGGGGGCAGAGAGAAAAAACCAGTGGCACTCCGGGAGTGCTGACAGAAGTGAAAACAAAAGCAGACAACGGTAACGGTACCAGTTTCAATGGTTTTTTTCCCATTACAAAATGCCCAACGCGCTTTAAGAAGTTTTCTCTTCAAAAATATTATATTCAGCTGTTAGTATCTCACTGCAGGGCAAAAGCCTCCCTCCTATCCTTCGACTCTTTGCGATCTAATGTTGTAACAGGCGAAGATGTAAGTCAAGTCAACTCATTCCATTATATTGGTTTTATATATGATTTACAAATGTAGAATGTACCTCAGTTTCGATTAAATATAATAATATTATCTTTGGAACGTAATGCGGTGTCCACAACACAAATATTTGCTTAATGTGGATGTTAAAATCGAACTTAGTTGAGTGGAACATAGGTCCATGTATTAAATTGTGATTATACTGATTAAGAAGGTTTAATTGTATTTATCTGATTAATAAACATTTATTATTATTTATTTATTAGCGGCCTTCCAAGTCGTCGAGTTGCGTTGATTGTAATGTTAGCCTACAAATCTTTAGATTAGGGGCATTCAGGGCATAAAAATATATATATACATATAATTTCGAAACGTGATGAGGAAAATAGAAGAAAATGAACTTGTTGACAATGTATGTAACATTGTAAAGCAAAAAGAAAGGATTCCCCCCATCAGGGATTTTTTGTCGCAGGCCTTCGAGCGGCTTGAAAACTTTGACAGTAGTGTTGGCCACTCACTCGAATGAAGTGTTTTCTTCTTTATTATTTCCCATGGTGAGTTGGACAGTTTTTGAACAAGCGTGAAGCTTAGTAATGCTTGCGTGATTACGTAGGAATCTACTATTCTACTTAAAAAAGTGACAATCCAAGTTTTTTTTTTTTTTTTTAAGAATTGTAATGGATTAAATACTACTGACATATAACAGTTACTTTAAGTAATAATTTATTCATCGTTGCTCTAATGCCGTGAAAGGAGGAAAAACCAACTTTCGTATGTTTGATATTAGAAGGGATAACTGCCAAATTCGAGTTATGATAATGATCTAGCATTTATTAAATATCACGTCACATAATTTGAAAAGAACACAACTTTGCCAAAAGCAAACGGAGTTGTGACTATAAATTTTAATCCAAGTATGAGAGAGGCGGCTCCGTGGCTTAGTTGGTAGTAGCCCTGCCTACGAAGCGAGGGGTCCCGGGTTCGATTCTCGGCCGGGGCACACTTTGTGTGGTGAGCATGAAGTTTGTTCTCGGGTCTTGGGTGTTTGTCTTGTGTTTCTGTGTTTGTCCATGCCATCTGTGACTCAGGGAATCCTAGTGCAGAGGTATGAGTGTGTAAACGTTTATTTGTTTATTTATTTTATTTATTGCTGTAATATAATAATATAAATAATAACATTAGTTATTATAGTTCAAATGTTTTATTAAACGCCGTACCATCCTGTTATGTTCCCAATTCAGAGATTTTTTTGATCACAGAATTTGATTATTAATTTAATGTAATATTCGGATGTTTTTTCTATAAAACAATGTTTTCTGTAATAGTTTTATGAGTGTAAGTTGATATTGCAGGCGATGACTATAATTATATTTTTTTATTTCATGACTATATTTTGGCCAAATTATAAAACATACATTGAAAAAGATTGGATCATTATAAGGCTTATGGCTGATTTCCGCAGTAATTTTTTCTCAATTATCTTTATTTATATTCAGAAATAACATTATTTGATTGCCTTCCTATTTCATCAAAAAGTATATGAGTATCAAAAAGTCTAGTTTTCCGACAAAAAAATACAGCTACTTACGTAATTGAAATTGAAAAACGAAATCGCGTGTGCTAAAGAAGGCAATTTGCGTTACATTGATATAATGCCTAGATTGACCTCATCTTAACTCAACATCAAGTGACTTTGAGGTCAAGCGAAAGCCTATCGACAATTTAAAAAAAAAAAAAACTATCCAAAAGATATGACAGGTATGATCAAAATATCACGTATGATTTTTTGTTCAAACACGAACGTTGTTATCGTTGTCATCATTCATTTATCGACAGAATATCCGTGTATAATGTCAACAATGACATGTTTTTTTTTAATTTAAAATACTGGAGGCCCACCTCGTGTTAAGTACCTGAGCAACCTCTGCCTATAACAACAGCAATACGACTCAGATCCTCCCCGACCAAAGTAGAAGACCCCGTTGCGCCCGTCACTCGATACGGGAATGTTACGTCACACGCGCATGTGATTTCAACGCACTAAAACTCGCATTTTTTAATCCTGTCTGCTTCTTTTTTTGCTTCATTTTTCTTTTTGTGTTTTGGGCCACACCAATTCTGCCAGTGTCACGTCAGAGTTATATTTACAAGTTTGCTGGAGTCACACAAGTTTCAGAATAATATGGCCGATTTATTTACAAACTATTTCAAACATAATGATTGAAAAGAAAAAAGGAGGATATTTAAAAAAAGAGGATATTTAGATAGGTTATTTATTATTAGTTACGAAGAGACAGAATAATCCTGTTATTTATTACAGTTTAATTATGTTAGTTTTAAGGAATTTACATAGAATGCAAATTCTTGTACCTATATTGGAAACTGGTGCTACAGATAGAATGCATTTTGTAGGGCGGGGGATTTCTTTAGGGAGGAAACCAGATAGGGAGCGGCGCAATAGTAGACAGATATAGCAAATTTCATCAACATTTCCTTCATATAGTCTACATTCACAAATTGAATGATCCCGTACCGTTAGTTTAGCTAAGATCCTGTCTGCAACTGTTACTCTACGCGTTTGCTGTGACAACTCAGTATTACGATTATGGCAGTTAACAGAATTCTTAGTAAAACCAGTTATTTATGAGGCGATACTGATTTCTTATCACATAAATTTGATACCGATATAACTAAATTGAGTTCAGTTATCGATGAGGAAACCAATTATAGGTACTTCTTCGATAACTTAAATTGCTGTGTGTATATAGATAATATTGATCAAGTATTTTTCCTAGCTTCTCTCAACAAAATTATTATTCCAGGAAAATTTTCATCTTGCAACCTAGTTAACCAATCCTTTTTTTTTTCCTAATTTACTAGAATTTTTATTTAATTTATGATCCCCGCAATATTGAGGCGCAAAAAAATAACTCGGTCGGTTCATTTTATACCGTTATATAAAATGCATAAAATTTTTATCACCTCTGATTTCTACTTCAAGCTCATACGCCGGCCCACCTGTCGTTAATTGATTACTACGGCTAAATTTTTATTTGTCAAAAGTGACAGGAAGTTTAAGTATGAGCGCCTATTGTTTAGTGGTTACCTCTGCCACTATGTTAAATGACGCTGTGTGGAAGGTTATTCCATGAATATTTATTAATTTGAAACAGAAAAAAACCGTATCAAAATCGGTGTATCCTTTCAGGTGCTATGATGACACAGATAGACAGGTACACAGATACACACTACAAACTTATAACATCCCCTTTTTTCGTCGCCGGTTAAAAGGTATCTTAATACATTAAGGTTACGAATTATTTTTGTTTGGAGATGCAGTGTATCCAGTTGGTAACAGACAAAATACACGATAAGAAATATAAGTAAGTTTACAAAAAGACCTGATATCACTCGTTATCTGAATGTTAAAGTGACCTGAAGTCGGATAACAGTTATCACGTTATCTGTTATTGAGCAGCTATTGGGGTAATCCTTTTCAAAATCTATATAAATAAATAACACTGCAGTGTTTGTAATGTCAAAATTAGAGCTTTATACTTAATGCATTTGAAAGTATATTGGGTAATCATAAAAAACAGTTTAAAAAAATCTCTGCCTGTCTGTATTTGTTCTGGATAATTTTCCAAAAGCCTAGACCGATTTTAACTGCACTTTTAATAGCAGGTAGCTGATAATATAAGGAGTAACATAGGTTACTTTTATTTTAACTAAAAAAAAAACCAGCCAAATGCGTGTCGTACTCGCGCACGAAGGGTTCCGTCCGGTTATCCATAATAAAAACGGCAAAAAAATAAATACATCTAATCAACTAATAAAGTGGCGCTATCTAGTTTCTTCATGTGGAACTATATCGTAAAAATCACGTTTTTGTATGAATAAATCAAAGTCCTCATTTACTTAGGGCTAACACTGTTTCCGCAAAACAATTAAAAATAAATGATCTATAAACACTTGGCATATGACACCGTAATGTCTTTGTCTATAATTAAGTTTGTTTGCACGTAGTATTGTAGTACGTGTTACTTCAAATACAAATGAACAAAGTAATAAGGTATTATTATAATATAATATGTAAGTTATAAAAAAAAACAATGCGCTATGTTCTCAATTGACTTGTTGGTAACTATTGTCGGAGTAAATCTTGTCCTGGCTGTCCGATTATTAAGGCATAATTTATTTTATTGAAGGAGTGTTAGCAGAGTTATCATGGGCGACAAATTGGAAGCGACAAGCTCATGCTCATGTAATTGCACCGGGACCCACAGAGTGTGGGTTACATGCGCACACTAATGCAAGTGCACCATTGCTTTGCGGTACATTACCGGTTGTGAAGGCACTACTTTTCCGGGCAAAACTTTGCACACGTTCTACTGTTACTTTTGTTGCTCTTTTAGCACTATTCACGGGGTACGTGTAGAACTCTGAGGGTATTGGAACGAGCAATGGGAACTCCAAATAAAAAATAAGGAAATAGGTTTCTCTGTACTCTTTGGGTACAAAACCATGAGGCTTTCCGTATTTGAATTGGTTAAAGACACGTTGTGTGCTATAATATATATTAACGAAGCGTACTATAATATACCTACCTATATTTTAGCAAGTTAGTGACTAGTGACATCATAGAAATATATATTATAGCTGCGTGTGTAATGTGCTTTAGTCTTAACCAATCACCAATCGAAAATTTGTATAGAAAATAAATCGCATGTTATGATTATATATCATCACATACATAGATATATATTCTAGCTACGTATGTGATGGGCGTTAAAGTTACTCAAGAGTTGACTCAACTAATTTGGCGAAGCGAAAAAATTGATAACATTTATTCGATAAACTCCTTTTCAAGAGTCACAGGGGCTATCGACAAATCATTCGATGTGCGTTTGTTTCTGCGTGAATCATCAGAAAACAACCAGCTGTCAGGTTAAGGCGAACGAAGTTGCGGGGAACATTTAGAGCCTTAGTTCCCATTGTGGTCCAGGTGGAGCCCCAGGGGTCCATGGGAGACACGACGGTGGTCTACGTCGGCGTGACAAAAAAATCTTATACTATTTATATATACTGAATCGGATATACCAAGAAAATATTACCAAATTTAGTTAAAATGATTGCCGATACTTAGAAAACACTTTTAAAGGTTGATAGTGCAAATCCACCATACAAATCTCTGGAATGCAGGTAGAATCCGATAAACAAACATCGTCCTTCGCTGGCCCAGTATTGCATAATTCGGTGTACCGGAGGACTTAATGCAAGTTTTAATGGAATGCGCCCGAAACGATTCCTTTCGAACGGATATGTGCAAAAATATTTTAATCCAAAGTTATGATTGTAATATCATTCTGGCAAACCCTCATTCAGATGACTTGTTGATGATGATGATTGTTATTTGTGTTTACCAGAGCGACATAATCATTGTGATTGATAAATATTGTGATTAAGCTCTTTAATAAAGATTATAAAAAAAAGTATTGCATTATTCTATTACGATAATTTGCTCGCAGATTACTTGCTACTTACTACTACGTATATCCATTTTGTGTACAAGGGCCTCTTCAGGTCCGGATTTTCAAGCAGTTGTCCGAGATAGGTAGTGTCACCCACGAAGACGCGCCCCACTCTTCTTACTAATCGCTTACAGTACAAGTGTGCTACATTCCGCTAGTGTTTTAGCTTTGTCGATACAATAGTAAAATATTAGCGTGTATGGTATGTATACAAGGACAGCTTATAACCTTTAACACATTGATTACTTTTGATCCCGGAAGATTGCGGGTAACACCGCGGGCGCAGCTAGTATACATATTAGCAGCTTTCACGTATATACTTTTAAATGCAATAGTAAAATGCTGTTATGTTGACATTACAAAGACACTTTAATTTTATTTATTTGTATAGACAAGGTATACAAATCGCTACTGTAGTGAAACGATGTGTATCCTTTCAATTATCATGAATCATTATCATGATAAAATATCCTATTGCCATTTTTTTATAAATCAAAGTATACAGGAAGGATCATTGTACAGACACGAGAATAAATAGGACAATATTTGCTGCCTACTATTTCCGAGGTATCACACAGTTTTGGAAGTAATTACTACCAGTAATGTTTGTGTGATATGTAAATGAACCACGCGAGGGCATTTTGCGATGCAATTAAAGTTTTAAATGTGGATTATAATGGCGTCGGTTAAATTAATTATAACAGTTACACACTCCTCGTACCTCTGCACAAGGATTTCTTGTGACCGAGAACAGAATTCTGCTTAACGTTCAAAATTTACCTTACCTCTCTATGAATAATGCTATAACTTTCAGAAAAGTAGCAGTGGACATTGTGCTAAGTTCATCGGAGAAGTACTGCCTCCACACCTGGTAATCTGCCTTGTAAGCAGTGGTGCACTCGCAATGTTGTGTGTTGGTGCCGATTAAATCGCATGCGCATGGGACGCAGCATCCCCGTCTCGGGTGACGGGAGAACCGGGTGCGATTTGGATCTTTTCATGCTTCGGTCAAGGGATTCCTGAGTCTTATCAAACTCGCGGCCTCCTTTTTGCAGGCATGATAACTAGCCACGGAGTCGTCAATACAATAAAAGTACAGGTAAATGCGAAAACACGTGGTGATTTTCCTCTAATGGCGTTTTATTGCGTCATATTGCTATGCAAATTAATGATCATGTCGGTAAACTTTGTTTTAAACTACACTAACTGAATTAAACAGTTTTACAAATAACTGGATACTTGCGATTCCGGACTTCTACACCGAGGGTTCCGTACCAAAGATTGCATTTATTTTCATTTAAAATTTAGCACGCCATGACTTTTTATTTTTTATTTATGTGAGGAATTGACGTAACGAGCAGAGACCCCCCTGGTGGTAAGTGGTTAACAGCAACAGCAACACAACTCGAACAAGACTTAGGTCTTAGACTGAGTTTATCCTGTTGCGTCTCTCACCCGAGACGGGGATGGCAAGTCTCATGGGCTTGAGATTTCACCGGAATCCACACAGTAATGATTCACATCGGAACACAGTAATGCAAGCAGTACTGCTTGGCGGCAGATTCCAGGTGTGATGGCAGTACCTCTCCGGACGAACTTGACACAAGTTCTACTGCTACTTTAGGTTGCTCCTTTTGCACCAACCAGAGGTGTTCCCTGATGTAGGAATTCTAAGGGGATAAGGGGATTCTATTCTACTACGGACGCGAGCATCTTGGTCCCCTTACTAAGGGTTTAAAAGATTAATAGGGACTGATATACATACATTGATCAACTTACTTGGTAACTTACTTGATACATCTACAGTAGAACATCTGTTAAGCTCGCCCAGAGAAGTACTGCATTGTAACGCATACCTGGTAATCCGCTGCAAAACAATGGTATACTCGGATTGCTGTTTTCCAGTGGACGGGTATGGGTGACGGCGTAATGGTGCGGTGCAGGCGTATGAGACATTTCATTATTTATATATTAATCAATTCAAACTATTACGGAAAATATTACAATAACTGAACACATTGATAGTAGGTAATTATGCAAATGTGAAAGAAATTTAAATTACTATATAAACTGTCATATAAATTAATCTTATTACTTTAAACGAGCAATTATTGTAGATATATTTATTTATGTCGCGTATTTCTGAAATGGCTCCAACACTGGATGATTTTTTGTGTTAAGATAGGGTTTTGCTGTTAAAGTTTATCTGTATTATTGAATTATTAGTAACAACTCAATATTTTATTTAAAAAAAAAAACAAAAACTAGAGAAGCTCGGTCGCTCAGGTACTATATGTATAAAATTATGAAACAAATAATAACCAAAAATATACAATTAAAACAGCCCTGAAAAATTAGACATTCCTTACAAAGGGCGCAACACAATGCGACTTGAGTCTTCTCATATTTCGGTTGGGGAGGACCTAAGTCGTTTAACTGTTGTTTATGTGCACTTTACAAGGTGGGCCGTCGGCTAGTCTCGTCATTTAAATCACGTAAAAACATTAGGGTACGGTACCCTAATAAATAATATATATTTGAAGCAGCTCTGCTTCCAACTTGAGTGTTACTTTGGGATTTACATCACTAATCAATTATTCATGTCGTGTTTTGGTGCAGTTAAAAAAAGAATAAAAAAGTTGCCGAAAGATCTCGAAAGATCGACTACTTTTTTATTATTTTTTGTAACGTATGTGGAAAACCCGGAATCAAACCAGATATTATTGAGGTCAAAGCAGTGTTATGTGCAAAAAAAATGTGCTTCTCTCGAACTTTGCATTCAAATTGCTGAAATCAAAAAATCTAATCTAGACGCGGATGAAAAAGATACATTAATCCACGCAATCGAAATACAAATAATTAACCGACTTCAAAAAAGAAGGAAATTTGGCTTTAAGTTCTGTTTAATATTTGGCAATTTGACATCGCCAATTGTGACCAGTTGCGCCCCGTGGTATTAAACTCGGTTTTCCGGGATCTAAAGTAGCCTATCTTAATCCAGAATAGAAGCATACATATACACACACACACACACACACGTACACATACACACAGGCAAACTTTCGCTTTTGAAGTATACCTATCAGATGTTCCTTCAAAGATTTGAAGTTTCATAAAGAAATTTCACCCTTGTGTGCGTGAAATAAGTGAAAGTATTTAATTCGGTTTGTCTATTAATATTATATTTATTTTTGTTACAAAATTAACAGGACGGACTGAAAGATTCAAATTTCAGACTAAAAAAATATATAAAAAAATAAAGGGAGTTTTACTATGATGATATTTTCATTTAGTCCGAAACGACATATATATATATTTGACATTGAAACTGATTCAAATTGATTAACATATTCATTATGTAATACATCTACGAATCCGCATAACTTTCAAATAACTTGAAATAAAATATGAGTACCAATAAAAGGCAAAAGCTAAATATGGATTTACTGAGGTAATATAGTGTGTGAGTGTGTGGGTACATGTATGTGTGTCCAGTTGCTCGCGTCCGTAGGTTTGTACCCTTTGATTTCCTACACGTACACCCTGGGTGGTGCTAAAGGAGCAATCAAAAGTAGCAGTAGAACTTGTGCTAAGTTCATCCGGAGAGGTACTGCCACCACTTCTGGAATCTGCCGCCAAGCAGTAGTGGTTGCATTACTGTGTTCCGGTGAAAGGGTGTGGCTGCCGGTGAAATCACATGCGCATGAGACGCATCATCCCCGTCTCGGGTGATGGACGCAGCAGGATGAATGTGACTCAGTAAAGATTTGGATCTCATACTGAGTCGCGCGCATTACTGTTGTCATGGGCGAGGGTCACCACTTACCGTCAGATGGGCCCTCAGCTCGCTCCGTAACGCATTCACATAAAAAAAAAATCTACACAATCTGTATTCTATCCATATAAGTAAATTACTCAATTCGCACGTTGATTATGATGCAATACATTTTCTTTACACTCAGTTCTAGATATTGTAGAAAACAGATATTGTAGAAAAACCAGTTTAGAATGAGTTGATAGAATAAATTTACATAAAATAATTCCATACGCTATTGTTCATGCACACGCCATCAATCAATACATTATCTAAGAAGTATTAAGTGTTATTAAATAATGTCTTGACTGATTGACTGATTAACAAGCAAATTATTTACAACCTCACCTTCTTGACCTATAGACTCGTTTGTGGCTCCGTGGCTTAGGTAGTAGTAGCCCTGCCTTTGGAGCGAGGGGTCCCGGGTTCGATGCCCGGCCGGGGCACATTTTGTGCGGTGAGCATGAAGTTTGTTCTCTGATCTGGGGTGTTTGTCTTGTGTTTCGGTGTTTGTCCATGCCATCTGCGACACAGAGAAACGTAGTGCAGAGGTACGAGTGTGTAAACAAGTATTTATTTATTTGTGGGTATGTTTTTAAAACGGAGTATGCACATTTAGGGAAGATTTTGGGTTGCATATAAGGGGTTACAAGTAAATTTTACGAAAATGAAAACATCCCCGACTTGCTTTAATGGTAATGGTTGGTAAACTGATGAACATCAAACGCCGAAACAGACCTTTTATAAATTATAGCTAAGAATCTGTTTGTAAGCTTACGTTGTCGAGATGACCACGTAAACATTCATTTAAAATGTATTGAAGTTCAAGGTCTTCAGAATAACGTGGGCCCGATCGCACTCTTTGCCCCGAAGGGTCAGGCAAAGTTACAATGAGCCACTACGTCTAGGGAATCAAAGGGTACACACCTACGGACGCGAGCAACTGGACCCCCCAAGTTAAACAATAAATCCCGATTATTCAAAGGCAACGCCGCGGGACAGTCATGTTCTCATTAAATTGACGACTTCAATCAGCGATATCAAGAATAAATTATTCTTGTTGGACACGAGGTGTTCCCGTGAACATTATTTGTCAGCGAGAGCTATTATTGCATCATCCGAATGAAATAAGAACATGATTTTTAATCATTTTTAGTGTGTTATTAATAGACACATTTGGGTTACTTGGAGATCTTGTTTTATGAAGCTAAAGTTTTCATTTTTATATAGCTAAAGTTTTCATTTTTATATAGCTAAAGTTTTCATTTTTATATAGCTAAAGTTTTCATTTTTATATAGCTAAATTTGTCATTTTTATATAGCTAAAGTTGTCATTTTTATATAGCCAGCCAGAGTTGTCATTTTTATAAAGCTAAATTTGACATTTTTATACAGATAAAGTTGTCATTTTTATATAGCTAAATTTGACATTTTTTTATAGATAAAGTTGTCATTTTTATAAAGCTAAAGTTTTCATTTTAATTATATTATATAAACAAGATATACAATCGGGTAGGATGTCAGCAAGTCTGGTGCTGACAGTATGCTGCTGGGGCCGCGGAAGAGTGATACCGTACCCGTAGCGTGAAGGCGTAGTGTAGGAACACCAAGGGGCTTTTAGTGTGTATTCCCCCAGCACTGCTATTTCTGAGTAGTGTTGGGGGTGAGATATAACCCTACGCCTCCCCAAGGCGTGGGGTATACACAAATTATTTTCCACTTGACCACAAAAAAAGGTGCTGACCGTATACCCTATTTTAAGCGGTTACTGCCTTCCCAGCATAATGACTCCGGTCTGACTTACTACCGAAGTATGAGAAGACCCAAGTCGCGTCACGTTCCACCTGAGTCGGGAGCAGACGTGAACGGTTCCCGTATTCAAAACTTTTCAGACGTTCGTTCAGTTAATTTTTTGTGTTATATACTCATTAATTTTAATAACGACCCAATCAAGGCATGACAAGCCGTGGAGGTCGCTACGTAATCGGTATTCGTCTAGAAAAAATTAAGTTTGAACACCGACATGAAAAGAAGAATTACTTATAATAACTTCGTAATAGTTTGTCTCGAGTCCACTTTGAAGATTTCCAGATCGCTCATTAATTCATATCACCTGCTTATTTGTTATTAATTGTCCGTTGTGGTCACCCATCCAAGCAACGTTCGTCTTCGCTCATCGATCAAGAAGCCGCAGACGCGATACATTTTAACAGTGCCAATACAGACCCATTAGATAATGATGAACCAGTAATCTGACGCGTTGCGCAATGTGGACAGGACTGCGCATGTGCATACTGTGACCGGCTACGAACAGCTGACGTAGGTAGAAGGTTCGCGAAAGTGACGTTGTGTTACGTCACAGCACTCGCTTAGCCGACGCCACGTGGAACAATGAATTAATTTCTAGATAGGTCGAACGGTTATGGAATGCGACCAAGACCTAATCAATCTCATTAAAATCTAATGATTTTTTTAACTGCTTTAGTTATGGCAGCGCTATTGGATATGGTCCTCATTTTGGCTTAGGATTCATATTCAGTATTGATATTATATTACAGTTTCAAGAACAGCAATTGAAATGTGATTTTAGATGGTGTGAAGTGGTGTCCTCTGTACATTACAACAACACAGCTTGGAATTCCCCGAACCCAACCCGATGGCTCTTATATTTTGTTTAGACTAATTGCTACATTGTACCGATAAGTATTTTGGTATAAAATTATAAATAAATATTGTACAATACATGTGACATTACATCTCCAAGTTTAAGGAAGATGAGATCCTGTAGACGCGACACGGATTAGATCTTCAAAGTCAAAGTCACATCAGACCAAAACACTCTGGATTCCGTACCAACAATTCCAATCCAAGAAAATCATGAAAATCTCCCTATGTGTCTAACAACTTTAAAATAGGACATACCGATAGACAGACAGGCAGATATTTTAGGGTTACTCAATAGGAATCCTTTTACCCGTTGGACATGGAACCTTGAAAAGTTTTTTGGATGCATGCCTTTCACAGTCATATTAACCGTTTGATGATTACGTTTCCAGATATATCTAGCAGACCGTGTAATTAGCGTTCTAGATTCACATTTCAAGCTGTGACTGGAGCAATGTTGCGGCCGTGGTGGATACATTCGGTTTTGACTAATCGTCAAACGAGTTTGACCAGATTTTGGTCAGACACGATGCGTGTTTAAGGCGAAGGCCGACGTTTACTTCGACTGCTTACCTTCCACAAGAACATTCTACGAAAATATTTATTCATATTATGCTCAAATATATTGTTTACACGGATATGTAGGCTGGTGTGTGCAAATAGATTCTAAAGAAACAGGTTTTATTAGGGCGTTCTTATATATTTATCCATATTATCCATAATATACTAGCTGACCCGGCCACGGGTTGCTGTGGCTAACGTCTTTGTAATTGTGACTGTTAAATAATAGACAAATAATTTGCAATAAAATAATATTGCGATCATAAATTGAGATGTGAGCTATCCTATCTTTCAAGTTGGATCAAACTGCACACGGTGTACAAATTTGATTAAAATCGGTTAAGTAGTTTAGGAGTCCATCGCGGACAAACATCGTGACACGTAATGTATATACATTAAGATTGTAAAATTAAAGCCTTTTTAATAATGATGTTTTGATGTGATAAGTATTGGCGCGCCTTGGCGGTAAAATCTACTCGTATGACGTGATGGCAAGCGACATTCGTTTTCTTATGCTCTCATCTTTCACATTTAACGGGTGTCCCGTGACAGCCAACGCTTTTTATTTACAACTAGCTGTTTCCCACGACTTCGTTCGCGTGGAACTTAAAGTTTCTTATGTACGAAACCCTAATGCTTTTTCTAAAATAAAAGTAGCCTTTTTTACAACATCAGCTACCTGTGAAAGTCCCGTTAAAATCGGTCCAGTCGTTTCGGAAACTGCTCTGACAAAACAAACAGACAGACAGACAAGCAAAAAATCAAAGTTTTCGTTATTAGTTCCGTATATATTTTCAAGGAGGAAAAGGATGTCAAGGAGGGAACTTGGAAAAGTTGATTATATGTGCAAACGTCGAAGGCAAGCGGTCCCGGGGAAGATCTCCAATGCGGTGGTCAGACCAGCTTAAAGAGGGCCACTCTACTAAGTTTGAGACAGTAGTCCGGATGGCCACAGACAGAAACCGATGGAGACGACTCACGAATACACTGACTATACATGGTGATCGCGATCTTCAGTCATGAAGGATCGACCAGAGAGAGATATATTTTCAAATGCATTTCGTTAAAAGCTGTTTCTTTGACATTACAAATTGATACTTCAATTTTATTTACTTGAATAGAATAGCTTAGCAGACTAATGAAGTCCTGTCTTGATTCATAATTTGACAGTTAGCTACATGAGTAGCAAAAGCGTCATAAAAAATGTTACGAATTTTTATGAGCAACTTTTTTTTTTTTAAATTTTTCTCCTTCCTACTCTGCAAAAGGATATCATGTAACTACCACTTAAAATATAGATACCATTACAAAAGCTGCAACGATAACTCTTCTCCGCCTTAAGTGTATTCTCATGAACTCATGATCAATGGATGAAATAAACCTTGCGTCTTTTCCTTCTTTCTTTCCCGTCTTAAGTTTGACCACCTGTCTTAGCAGCTAAAAAAAATATTATTTCTTATATGTAACAACTTTATGCCTCTAATGTTCCCACTATAAGGATACCGACCTATTCTCGACAAGGGAGAGTGGGCAAATGTATTTTGATGCCGATAGCCTAATCCGTTAATTAAATGTCATACGTCTTTGAATTTTTGGCTAGAATATTCCAGTTTCGTCACGATAATTTCTTTCACCGTCAGCACATTTTTCAAATCCAAAACACATCGGTGCAAGTCAGGATTTGATCTGTGCTGATCCACCCACGCACTAATAACAAGTTTGACCTTCATTAATGTTATTTACATTTGAACATTCACAAAGTTGAAAGAACTTAAAATGGTAATTCTGATAACATGTGGGTAATCGTAATGTAGGTTATATAAGATCCAACTGTCCTGTAGACACTTCAACATGGATCTAAACAAACGTACCTACCAACGTAAGAATACGAGGGCTCAGCACGCAACGTTCGTTGCGCAAGCTGATGAAGGCCATCTTCCATCACACGGAAACCTGGGCCAATTGCAGTGTCGGTATTCAAGAGCCCTGCTAGCGAAGAAACTTATTTCTCTCGAAGTTGAACACATTAGAATCCGCGAAGGTTGCGGTGGAATATATCAATTATTCATCATGAGAATTTGTGCACAGTGTGACCTATGGCATATGAAACTATGTCATATGTGTTTTTAGATCTGGATAGATAATGATTTAAGTTCTAGTTTCTTGTTATCTTCACAATATCTCCGTCAGAAGTCGGAAAAATCGAAATTATAAAAAAAACTTTAAATGCACTGATTAAACGTTAAACAAACCATTAATTTTGGCATAGTTTTATTTTAGACCTGCATATCTATTTGGACGCCTTTTGCGGAATCTAAAATTATGACAGTATCTATTAAGTACTATAAATCAACAAGTATAGATACTACTTCATGTATCATCGATTATTAATAAGAAATACTTACCACGTATTGTATAGTATGACAAGTGTATGTGCTGCATCAATGAGTGGCACTCATGTAACCTGATATCATACTTCTGAACAGTCATAAGAATAGAAACATTTCGTGGATACCTGAATAGAATCTACGTGTTCCATTTACGACTGACACCTGGCATTGGTTGGTTTTCCTCGTACACTTGACATTGTGGTCCGTGGGTCAGAAGGTCCGTTTCGTAATCGCACATTCTTAGAATAATGGGCACCTATTTTCGAAGAGCCATTCGACTTGTAATGCAGAAGATGTATGGACACAGTCGATTTTCATGATTCTTCACCTGTCCAACGGGTATATCACCCTGCCAAGGACACAGGCTAGCTGGATGCATACTACTACTGCCATTATATACACGTACGAGATCACTTGCTATCAGACACCAACTCTGTATTCCCATATTATTAATCGCATCGAAATGGTCAGTATACCTTCCTGTTTCTATCCACTTGAGTCTATCACAGGTAAATCAATCATCACTGCGTCCTCAAAATCAAAAAGTATCATAATAGCTCCATCCATACCACAGGGATGCCCCACAGATTCTATAGGTACTTGTATATGATGTGGAACACGCCAAGGTATAGTATTGTCGTTGCTGTGGGGAGTTGCGTAAGCATTAATTTCCATAACCAGAACTTAAAATGCGATTAATTCGCACATTCCTATGATACATGCGTAGTACATAATACTTGAGCTTGACTTTGCAACACGATGTATATTTCCTTTGTCTCATGATTGTTGTCTTCGATTTAATCGTCACAATGAATGACCTTTAGCTGTTTGTACTTAGTGTGAACTTTGTTGTAAAAATAAAATTCGTTATTTACAAGGCTCAGTTTGTAATCATCTGTCTCAATTCAATTGTATCAGTGTCTTCATAAATCTCATAAATATTCAGAAGAAAGGATAGCGTAGGTTTTCGGTTTAATAGTCGTCACTTATTTAAAATCTATTTAGAACTTTGCTCTTATAGTTCGGAGATCACGTTGAAATCTTGATATTGATTAATTGCATTCTAGAGGTCAGAAAAAACTTTCAGGGGAGTCGCAAACTTTTTGAAAACAGCATATACTTGCTTAGATTTTCCAGGAGTTCCATTTACCTGTCACATCGCTTAATTAATATAATTATGTTACTATTACGTAATAGATTAATTTAGGTTCTCAATTAGGTTGTATGTTTTTTTGTTAACATCATCATCATCAGCCTATACTAGTCCACTGCTGGACATAGGCCTCTTCTAGTAAGCGCTACAGAGCCCGATCTTCAGCACTTTTCAGCAAAATAGGGGATGAAACTATTATATTACAATAGTCATAAAAATCAATTAAACCGATTTTTAAACAGAAACTCGCTTAATTTATAGTTATTGTTGTATGTAATAATCAATTTTCTCATCAAAGAACCTTCAACTGGGTTCAATTACGCAAATCCGTTCTCGCTACTAAGTTACATAACTAGATTACCTACATAACCACATTAAGTATATGGAGTAAGAAAACATAGCATATTCATGTCTGTCTGGCTGTGTTGAGTCATTTGTATTAGGTACTTATATTCTTACAAAATAACAGTTTACATTTTATCGAGAAGTTTCTTTCATTAAAAACGCGATTAAGAAACAGTGTATTGCGGCTGTAACATTAAAAAATTACCTTATAAATATTTTTTCACTTGTAGAAATAAATATTCATAAACATTTTATAATTCACGAACATTTCACAGTGTCATCTAGCCCCAAACTAAGCATTGTTTGTACCATGGGAACTAGATAACTGATAGAATACTTAAATAGTACTTTTTTGCAAATATTATATGTCCATATAATACTTATTCACACATTATGTTCGTCACACTAATGCTCGTCTTGAGTGGGAATCGAAGCAAAGACCTACAGTGCCGAAGGCGAAGCTACTGAGCTATGAGGACAGTCAGAAGCCATAATTAAACATATAGGTTATAAAAAAAATAGGTTCGATTGTTTAAGTCTATGCCACCTGCGACACGCCACAGGAAATACTAGAGAAGAATCGAGTGAGCATTAAATACTAGTACCTGTACCTGTAGTAGTAAACTATACAGGTACAGGTGAAAACAGCAAATCCCTATCTAAACCCAATATTAAATCAAAATGGTTAGAACCGGAGAGCGTGGTGGCCCAGGGGCAATGACGCCGACTTTCAATCTGAAGGTTGCTGGTTCAAACCCACACGTGCACCAATGAGTTTTTTCACTTGAAAAAATTATGTGCGCAATACCACGTTCTCAAAACGGTGACGGAAAACATCGTGAGAACCTAAAATTCGACGACATGCGACATCTACCAATCTGGATTGGGCTCCCGTGGTAGATCAGAGCCCATTCACTCTCAATTATCGAGAGTAGGCCGGTGTCCCTGCAGTGGGATCATTGGAGGCTGGTACGGTACGGGTTAGAACCATTTCCGAGATACGCGAAATAAATAACATATATACAAGAATTGCTCGTTTAAATTATATATAAGATAATAAGGTACGTTCTGAACCTAAGGGTTATCTTCTATTTTTGCTTTTGGAGTTGCCTTCCTTATATTTTTTTTCGTCCTTTTCTTTATGTTCACGGAAGATGGTATCATTATTGCAATCATATAAACTAGCCGATTGTAAACAAACTTTCGGAAGCAATGAAGGGCACCTTTTTGCTAAGAAGATCTCTAAGCCCTACTGATGTCATCCCACCGGTTCACCCTGAGGCTTTGTAAATAATCACAACCCTGAGATTATCACGAATTCCTATTAACATAACTCCGATCAAAATAACTGGTCAAATCATTTATATATACATACATTAATAATTAACAATCAAAAGGAATAAGCGGGTAAAGCGATTTGACTTCCACAAAGTGAATTACTCTTGTCTATTGATTGTTATCGTTGTCGCATTTTATCTAATATGTATACCTACTTACACTTAATTTTGTAAATTTAATAAATTTAATAAATTTTGTTATGTTGTAATTTCGAAACGGACGAAAGAGACTATCTTCTACAACACAGGTTTTTTAACCTAGGATGGGAGCTAGCGACCTCATTCTCCAAATTGTATACTAAATTTGTTAGTGTGAAACAATATTATAAAAATATATCGTTGTACTATTGTATTGTTATTGTAAGAATTTTTTGGATCATAATAAATGTATTTGTATTTGTATACATCATGTATTTTTATAGGTGCTTGCTGAATCTTATGTCTGTCCAATTTCGGGATTACAGTACACTCGTACCCCTCCACTGATATTCTCTGTGTCGTAGCATGATCAAACTATATACATATCACACAAATGTTTGCACCGGGAATCAAACCACTTATAAGGCAGGATTATTACGAACTGAAATATGGAGCCGGTGAAAAGATCTCTAAAATTACTAGACAGGGTCTTTACCCTGTCGCATTGCTGTAAATATTTGTCAGGTGAAATGCTATCCCGTGTAAGTTTCTTGCTGGTTCTTTGCCATGGAAGGTGCAAGGGCTAAACTTGTACCTAATAAGAACTCACATGATTGTAGCCACAATTTATTTAAAAAAAGAAGACTTATCCAAATTTAATTTTTTACGCAAATGAAGAATTTTGATTTTGACTTCCTCACAAAACGTCAAGTCATTTGGGGGTCAAAATTTAGACAAACATGCGTCACACATAACTTGTTGACTATGATGAACTCATTGCTGTTGACACTTGACGTTGACGTAGATTTTCAGCAGTCAAGTGTGGTTTGCATCAGATGATTTGCATCATCAGTATGTCAACATCACGATGGCAGGCCTCCAACACAAATACTACGTAGCAATTAATTGCTTGACCTCTCGTAATGTAGAAACATCTATACATTTAGTAGACAAGCCCCTATATTCGATAGGTTCGTAACCTATCGAATATAGGGGCTTGTTGTACGTAGGGCTTGCTCAGAAAAAGGTTTTGCGTTATTAAGAAATGTACTTTTAGATCAAACAGGTGATAGATAGATTTACTCAAGTACACCTGTACTTATCATTTCGAAAACGATAATATTTATTTACTCAGGTAAATAAAAGACAAATGTTTTATTGCAGCGATCCGATTATACGGTTCTGATATGAGATTAAGATTGTAAGGGGTCCAAGAACCGATTAGCGAGCAGCGAAGCTTTGTTTTAAATCGAATCAAAAATATCGAAATGTGGATTTATAAAAATGTATTTTTATTTATATATAATAATAATAAAATTTCAATTTATTCAGATAACATTGATCCAGAATACAAAAAAGCACACAAAATGCTTTCAGATGGCTTCAGTTTCGTTGTCAAACTAAAATAATTGGAAAAAATATGTCATTTAATTAAAAAAAATACGTATTTTGCTGCCCTGTAACTTTTTTCTTCGCCCGTTGTATACCGATTTGGATATTTTTTTTAAATTGATAGGTCGAGAAATAAGAGACGAAAGTACTGAAGTTGGTTTATACAATAATTATAATCAGTCACTTCTATCCATGAAATTTAAAAAGTTTTTTCTAAACTAACAACGCTTGTTATTGTATTAGATCTACATGATTTTCAGTATGTTTTTATACACGCATTCTTTTATTCTGTAGATATACAGTGAATCCTAACTTCATAAATCGTCTACATATCTACTTCCTATCTCGATTACATGATACCTTAAACATTTGTAACTGTATGGGAACTGATGTTATCGTTACATTTTATGTGGGATCAATAAAGGTTGTGACGTCACCACTTTCGTATCGATATGCTAATCGTGACTTACGCTGTGACCGATATGAACCGCTTGAAGGTCATGATCGATATTTTGCTTAGTACTGTAGCACTTATTTCTATTGGACCCACAAATTTTGCCATTCTATTTATATTAAAGTTTTATTTTATACGATGTCCACATTGAAATTGATTGATTGAACTTTTTGACTGACCTTTAAAAAAAGTAGGAGGTTAGGAATTCTGCAGATTTTTTTTTTAATGTATGTTAAGATTTTTCTTCGCCAGTTGCGGACTAATTTCGATGATAATTTGATAAGATTGTACCTCCAAGGAATACCATAGAAATTGAATGAAGAAATATAAGTAAATAACGTATTCTTCTTCTTTTCGCATGAAAAAGTGGCCAACACTCGTGTCGGAGTTTTCAAGCTGTCTAAAGGCCTCCGACATGGCTTATCGAGTAGAATAGCCGAGATCCATCTTAACGTGCCCTCCGAACTACGAAAGCGCTCAGTTCAAATGCCACTAACCAGTCATCTATCAAATTACTGACCGGAATGAACCAATGAATGTATGTATTGAAGTCACTTTATTCTGTTTTTAAATCAGTCAATTATTCGTTAATCATGATAGGTATCATTTTGTTTGATTTCGTGAACTTTGTATTACAAATCTCTAATGTCCCACGACTAGATTATTTTTAATATTGATTTTAATTACTATATTTAGTTTAGGTATTTTGTCCTTGCTACGAATACTTAGGCTATTATTTATTACTACGACGTTGTCCATATAATTACAGGGTTATCAGACCTAATGTCAGATAGGCGTGACAATCATTTTTTTGTTGACAGGTGTACAATAATAAGTACGGGTCAGGATCAACCCTAACGAGGTTCAAAAATACAAAATCAATATCAATCAAATCAAAATAAAATATATTATGTAGTTTTGTTGTTTCACGATGACACCAATGTCACGGAGAAAATTCGATACGTGCAACTTTTAGTAATATTTATTTTTGTTCTGTTCCTGGACTAAGTGGGGTTGGCACAATATGGGTTTTTCTGGCAATATGCTAGTCATTCCAGTACATACTCACTTCTTACTCATGTCTTGTTTCACACAATCCAATCATCTTTTCCTTGTCCTACTTATATTCTTATATCCACGTGTATCTCTTTTTACCCGACTGCGCGACGGTAATGTAATGTGTTATCAGGGTATGTATGTTTGTTCCTTTGTGGCGCCCTTCTTACGTCAATCGATTTGTGTTAATCGTGTGTGACACTAAAAGTGTCAATATGACACTGCGAGTGTAAATACGACGACCAGAAGCCTCTGATGCTTGAAACTGCGACACTAGTGTTGGCCGCTTTTTCGAAAGAAGATGAGGAAATATTGCAAGGGCGTGATTTACCAAATGCGTTTAGCTATGCTGCGTTCACGCAACCGGTTTTAGTTGATGGCTATGTGTTTTGCTGTCGTGTGAAGTGAGTTTCCTTTCCATATTATTCTGTTACTGAAACAATGTTCCTTTTATTTTAACCCACTGACAGTGGTCGCCAAAATAGTCATGCCACTTTTATACAATGATTCATTTATAACCTCATTATCTGGCAGACATATACGACGTTAATGGTATATGGTAGACCGATTTTTTATTAAACTTATTGGTTTAAATCGCTTAATATAAGGTCAAGCGTCGCCTGACATTTTTTTCCGTTTTTATTACTTTTATGCGGCTGATATCATATTTAATTATAAAAGCTAATCTTGTTATCGCAAATTGCCATTCTACAGAGCTTTTTTTGACATTTAGATGGAATAGAATGGAATCTCTTTCGCCTTATCGATCGATCGATTACATGTATCGATCGATGTATCTATAAATTGAATAACGTCTAATTAGCAAATAAAATAAATGCGATTTTTTATAGATGCAAATTAGAAATGTAAATTACCTTTTATTTTGGGTCAATAGGTTACATTGTGAACTTACTTAATATCTGAACATTTGAGTAAAACAGACTATTCGAAAGTTTAAGAAATGGAAGAAAATTAAATTGAGCTTATATTATTGTAGAAAATATGATAAATACCTCTGTTCACCAAAAATTACTTACCAAAATTGCGACAGTTTGACAGGTGGTATTGGCCTCAACCTCATTCTGAAATGTCAGGCATCGACTTTTTGACAGTGTAAAAATAAACTGAGTTAGTTTACACTGAGTTAAATGAGATTGAGTGAGTGAGATTTTCCTTGTAATCTCACAATATATTGTGAGATTTAACTCAGTGTAAACTAACTCAGTTTGTTTTTACACTGTCAAAAATATAACTAAGACCGTATGATGGTGTAATAACATACGGCACGTAATCTCAGAAATTTCGAAATCGATGTTTCTCTAATCCAGAGGTTCCCAGACTTTTTTCTCATAGACGATTTTCAAAATTTCAGTGGTTCCGGTAAACCCCTTGCAGCTGCATTTCTACCATATTCCCAAAACTCGACAATATATATGTATATTAGATCTAATAATGGAAGCGACGAATCATAAACCCCCATTTTTTTGTCACGCCGACGTAGACCTCCGTCGAGTCTCCCGTGGACCCCTGGACCACTTTGGGAACTAAGGCTTTAATCCATAATTATAACTACGTTATATTTTATCTACTCATCTATATTTAGTTTTAATTGAAGATGTTCAATGACAAGTACGCACTATCTCTCTATTTACAGTGTTATATTTAGATCTGCGACAGTATTCATTGTTCAAAATGAATATAAATTCCTATTTTCCTATCTGAAATGACGATATATAAGGTGTATGAATGAGTAGGATCTCGGAAGATCACACATAGACTACACAATTTTAGTAGGTATTGCAATTATTCATAATTTTTATATTTTTTATGAGTGACGTCGTTTCATACATCATATTATATTCTGCCTATACTATTTAGGTTACTTTTCTAATTATACGATGCTAAATATATCACCGACAACACAATCGATTGAGCACGGCACGTGTTATCTCTTAATTATCTAGTACAGATAAATTAATTTCTCGAAATTGTGTAACTTGATTATTACAGGTCTTTACTGAGAACTAGGAAAGAAAGAGAGATGTATTGCATTTAATGTTTATTATATTTGAAGCATACAACAGCTTTATAATTCGCATTGTCTTCTGTTCAAACAAAACGCATTATTCCGACGTGGTGTCTCTGAACTAAAGCATCACGTCACAAAAGCATCCAACATTAGTTGATCTACTTTGTATATGTGCTAACTGAATATTCCAGCCAAAGAATGAGGTATTCCCTTTGTGGCGCATACCCTTTTAATTTTCCTCTTACTATCAATGTTTCGGTTCTGGCCCTGGGCCAAACTCTCGCTCGATGATTGCATATGCACGTAGTTATATATGCAACTATGTTAGACAGAAGCGGCACACGACGGCCGCATGCAATTCCGGTAGCCGTGGAGCATCCTAAGGCCTATTAGAATCATTCAATCAAATAAAGTTTATAGCGGGCCACGTGGGCATCATCAGCAATGAGACCATAACGTAGCTGAAGGTCAGATCAATTGAGGAATGCGGTTGCTAACTCAAAATTACTGCAGCATTTCTAGAATCCGCATAGAATTCCACACTTCAACATTCGACGTACAATATTTTACGCCTTTATACAAATCGCCCTGCAATGTTATGGTCTGCTCGTGCAACTATTCGTAGATAAGGTGATTGATATTATTAACTTTTGATGTCGCCAGTAGGCAGAGTAGACATGACATTCTTTGGAAATTCCCACAAGCCGTTCTAGAAATCGATAAAGTCGAGCGCTTACCTCGCCTGAAGTGGTATTTCTCTGCTCGGGGACTCATAAAAAGTTTCATGTTCGCCAACGAAATGTATTACAATCTTGTTTTTGCTTTTCACGTCTTTTGCAATATTGGTGTCTGCTTTATTGTAGCCATGTTTATCGAATCATGTCAGACTGTATTTTAGCTAGCCAACGCAAAAGAATGTAGTAATATACATTACACACGGAAGCTTTATTTCATTTAGCGATTCGTAATGTAACCTTCACGATTTCACCATTTAAGAATTACCAAATATAGAAGACACTGCTAGCTAACTCTTCAAGCAACAGCCTTGGCTAACGTTTGTTTCTTTCAAATGCGAATACTTTATTGATGTTATAATAGCCACTTCAACGCAATGATTAAATTTTTCATAATACTCTGTTACGTGGGCAGACTCATGACAATGATTCCATAGCTAGTCTAACTTTAGTAGTGGTGAAGCAGGAATTTGAAAACAAACTAAGAAAATTAAAGAAAAATTAATTTATTAAATAACCATAAACTTACTGAGAATCCCAAACACGTTCAGCCCTTTAATCTATATGTACAGAGCGGGCTGCTATGCCTATATGTACAGCGCGTAGGGAACAGGCTTCGATCACAGATAATGCAAAATTTGTTCTAAATGGGTGCTCCAACCTCTTCTTGATATGACCTCGTGAGGTGTGCGGCGGCTGCTGTGAGTTGGCGTAGGGAGCGGCGGAGACCCCTGAGGTGGCGTCTGCAAGCGGCGGCGGCACGAGCTGCCGACTCCCTCTCGTCTTCACCCTCGATGCCGGAGTCACCGGCAGCGCTGGAGGCATCACTCTCGGTATCACTTAAATCTGAGATTCTTCTACCCCGCTCTACTTGTTCCTCCGAATCGCCTGACCAGAGCAGCTCGTTCTTCAGGTCGTTGAGCATGGCGAACATGCTGAATGGATCGTCGTCTCCCTCTTGCTCGATGTTCATGAGGCGGCTCGGGATGAGGACGGTCTCGTCCATGTTGTTTACCATTTTGACAAATTTCTCCATGTCGTTTAGAATGCTCTGCTTGGAGAAGTCTGCGCCGTCACTGCGGGCGATTTTGCGAAGAGTGTTCCTGTAACAAAGATAAATAATTGTCAATTAAATTGTTCATACTGATTTTCTTTTCATTTGACTGAGGTACCATCGGAATCTTTCGCTTTAGAAGACACTATAGAAGAAAGGCTTTCCAGTGAGGATTCATTTAAAGAAAAGTACCGTTTTCATAGTGGTTTATTTTGAGTTTAAAGAATTAAATAATAACAATGCATTAATACGGTCTCGTTACTTGTTTAATTTATTGAAAGTATCAGCTAAATTTGAATTGCTAAATAGCATTAACATACAATGGCCTTAAAATGGTATAAATATTATTTTTATTTGTGTTACTTAATTTTTAATATTACGTATTATATAAAAATAAAATCATATAGTTCCGCAATTGTATTGTACAATATAATAATAAAATAATATTATCAGTATGGTAACCATATATCCATATATTTCGAAACAGCAAGTATGTCTAGTTTTAGAGTTACTTGTTTTGAATACTAAAACTAGTCTTAATTGTATTTGTTCTAGATATTTGCAGGTTATCTGATAATTACTAGAGATATACTAGGGCCTCGTTTTCAGAACAGAGATATAAAAAGAATATTTGAGGAAAATGGCCGACTTTCCGAACAAGAACATTGTTTCGATTTTGATTAATTCATTACAGAACTGATGATTAAATTATGAATTGCTCATTAAGTCAAAACAACAGGTTGTTAGATAATAAGAATAAATGTGGAACACCATTTTTTTGTTGGTAAGTAATTCGCTATTAACCTTATGTGAAAGATAAAAGATGACAGAGCACAACGCGTCATGCTCGAATTATATAAAAAAATAACTACAAAAAACATTAAACTTCTAATAGCTTTGTTTGACTTATAATGTGTTTAATGGAATGAGTAATAACAACCTGAAACTGACATTACATGTTAGTCATCTCACCATATAGCAAAAAGATAACGAGAATATGATTGCATTCTATGGGTGTGTCTTTTGTATCTATCTACCTACAATTTCTATTAAATTTCGCGTAATATGCGTAGTCAGAATTTTATACTAGCTTGAACTGATATACAATGAAATTATTTTCAGAAACATACCCAGTAGATAGGTATTTTACCCGACTACGCGACGCAAAGGGTGTTCATCAGCCTATGTAGGTATGTGTTTTTTTTCCGTGTTTTCGTTGATGCTTCTTTGTATACATAATTCTTTGCATAAAGATGCAAAAATAATGAACAGACTCGACGTTTATCAAATCACGAACACGACATCATTATGTAGCGACTGCATAACGATGAGGGTCCAAATTCAAGGTTTTAAGATAGATTTTACCTTGAGGTTTGGAACTTATGTAAGGTATGTTTTAACAAGTTCTCGAGTTATGCAGGTCAAATATTTGCTATGTTGGTGACGGAAGATTTCAAAACAATAGGTCAATTTTGATGATGACACTTTTCAGTAATGCTTACAAACATTAGTTGGCATTCGATCAAAGGTTATTACATTTACCAATAAAAACAATAACATTTGGTTAGAAATTAGTTACTTTATGCACATTTGAATTAGGCTGACCGACACTAACAATAAATTCATTTAGTTCTGACATCATGGTAAGGAATTAGGTTTCAAAATTTTTTGCGAAATGTGTGTAAATACTTAGAACCAGAGGTCACCCAGTTGGCTTACTTTGCATGTTTTTAATTGACCAGATCCAATAAAAAAACACGGACATTACAAAGCCACCCAAAAAGGGGCAACATTCTAACATAGTAGGTATCTTTAGCTGCTTATGGTTTTACAACTATGTTAATGCTTCAGAACAACACATATAATCATAAAGTTACTTAATAAAAGAGATCATTATAATATGGTTTTTTCGGTGAGTCACCATTCCAGCCCGCACGGTTTGCGCACGCCCAGAAGCCGGGAGGAGGATAACCTCATCGATGCTTCCAAAATCATGTTACACCCTGTTTAAGTTCACAAAACATACTCTTACACGTTTCTCTTTCGTCACAAACACACTTTCAATGAAAGACTCGATTCCAAATGTGAAAGGGAAATATCACGCCACCGTCGGTCGATTGCTAAGCCACTTGAACATTATGGCTGGAAAGGGAGGGTCGCCACGCATTGCACAGCATTCAAATGCATCACACATAACACGAGCCCGCTAAGGACGCTGAGGGATCACAAACAGGTAGGGCATAAAACAGAATTCGTACCTGCTGTTCTCCAATGTAGTCGATATGTCGGTGTTGAAAGACATCTTCTCGTGTTATTTAACTGATTTAAATATCACTGAATTATCACACACGCCCTAATTCTTGATGACACTAAAATTTGTAGTGACGTTTAGTTTGAACAAGGCTTGCGAAACGCGACTGACTTGGACGGCCTCGGAGTGGAAACGAAAGAATCGAGCAAGCGTACGACGCGGAGCGATTTGACGTTTTGCTAGTAGGAGGGGAGCGCCCTCGTATTTATATGACTCGATCGTACGATGCGGGGGACGCGGGCTGCTAATATTATCATTGTGTCGATGATTGTGTATTCGATACGAACTGTAGATGTTCGGTATAATCAAAACAAACCCTCTACTTATTTATCATTTGGATTATCGTTGATGTTTATGTCAGGAATATATTTTTCTCTGGAATTGTTCGATGACGGCCGGGCGCGTCCCACAAGAGTCACACCACATGCGAGCGTTCTCATTGGTTCATTCAAAGCAGATCGTTCAATGATTGGGCAGTATTGCGCGGTAAATATGAATTATTATTTGGTTCGTTGGTAATTTATACAAACATAATTTTATTTTTCTTAATATGATGCTAGAACTGTACGCATGCGGATAAAATAAGTTTAAATGATGTTACTCTGCAGTTACGAGATAAAAACAGTAATAATTACAAGAACTGACAGCTATCTAACTCGTTACATTATAATAATAATCCGTCATAAAAATAGGTCGGTTCCTAATTAGACTACCTGTGTATTTTTTGTATGATTGTTATGCGATACATTATCTTCACCGATTGTGAATAGATTCTATGTTCCGTTACAGAGAGTAAACGGAATTAATATACTAATCCATATTATTGAAAACGCCTGTTTGTCTGTTCTCACGAGCTAAATAAGTTGAACTGGTTGGTGGCTATTTTTTTTAACTAGTATACCTATACGCATATGCCTTATTATGGTAGCTAGGTAAAAGATACATTTTTTTTTATTCAATTAGATTAAGGTCATCGTAATCTTTGTTTTTGGGTCGAACCAGCGCTCTTTCTGTGAACAGTTTTATGGAAAAAAAATGCCTTCATAGATTTTATCATTCTTAATTTAAATGGATATGACTATAGAGTTTGAATCAAAATCGGTTCAATAGTTTGGTTGTTAAATCAAAACAACTGGAAAAAATATGTCATTCAAGTAAACGAAATTGCGTATTTTGCTCTTTTCAAGGTACTTATAGATATGTTAAAGATCTTATAGATACTTATGTTAGGTAGATCTTACTGATTAAATCACCCTCAAAAGGACATAAATATAATAATAAACACACACTTGTATAAAAAGAGGGCAGGAAGTTCAGGTTGACCATTGAAACAATAAAACAAAATTCCATCAGAATAGTAGAAAATTAAGGTTGAAGTCACATTTTTATTTACCAGTTGTGTGTGGAATTAAGACGAGCAGTTTTATTTTATCATCCGATTGCTACCGCTTAGCGCCATCTATTGAGTTAGACCAGTAGTTATAATGTTACATGTACACCTGTAAATTTTCCATCTTTATGAATAAAAAACAATTACCACTTGAAAAGACATAAAAAAAAATTAAGTCACTGTTAATTAAATCTGCCTATTAAGTTTGCGATGAATATCTTCAAGATAATGAGGCTTGGCTGAGTTCCGTCTCAAAGTTAAAAAGCACCAAATTAAATAGGTAGGTCCTAATGATGATTTGTTTAATAATTTTTTCTTTTGAACATATTTGTTTATATTTCTAATTTACTTGACAAGGCCCCTATACAGCTGCATATGTTATACAAAAGTGTTTATTGTACTTCACAATTTGACAAGACCATAGGTCTTGTCAAATTGTGAAGTATTGAATTGTGACCATAGGTCTACAGCCGCTATCTGATGTAATGACAATACAAAGTGTTCCAAAGTGTCCCCCGGTTAATAAAGGATATAAATATGAATATTTATTTGATGGAGCATTACTTGAAAAGGGCTCGACCGATTTATATGTTTTTTTACGTTCAAAAGTGGTCAAAGTTTGTATGAAAGAAAAAACATACATGACATAATGTTTTTTAAAAGCGCACTTCTCATTTTCTTCATTAGTAAATTGCACTCGTGTGAAGCTGGAGCGGCTCGCTAGTTTATAATTATTTTGGATAAAAAAAACAACAAGAAAAAAAACAAAAGTTTAGGTAACTAACTATTCAATATGCACACCCAATTTCTTTCATTAACGTAATAGGGTGAAGAGGTCTTCAGAATAATTAAATCAAATCGTTACACAGGCAGATGGTAACAGTAAGTATAGAGTGTCCATTGTATTTTAAATATAATTTTATGTTAGTCAATTCAGAATTTCAATGTGTTTATGTCCCACTCCGGTCACCTCTGTTAATTTCTTTTTATTACCACACACGACAAAACTGTTTTTGATGTTCTGTGATTTTAACTCTCTTGTGAACTATCTACCTGCAATAAAAAATATATCTACCTTTAATAGACTGGATAACTGAATTTATCTCTTCTAGGCATCGTGCATTCAACAAAAAAAAAAAAAACAAATCATAGTCCAATTGTGTGTCCAACCACAATTGACTTCACCTATTTTAATGTGTAAATTGTATGTGCAGTGTACCCTGTGTTGGAACCCTTATATTAAATAAATAGATAGTATCTATCTTAAAATACAGAAAGGCATAAACATAACATTTTCATAAATCCACTTATGTCTTTTCTTTGCGGTATAATCTTTTATTTAAGAAAAAGAAGAATATCATGGAATCTAAATCTATATTAGCTAAAGAAAAGTATCAAAGAATTTGATGCCAAAATCTAGATAATAAAATAATAGAGCTGTATAATACTTTCAGCTCATTTTAAATAAAATGTAGCATTTGAAATGCAGCATTGGCTATATGTTGCGGCCAACAACATACAGCCAATTTAAAAAAATGTCTGATCCGATATCATACCTACCCAATCGCCTATTGCTAAGGCAATTTGGCCGCAGAGTTCATCAAACTGAATCTCGTTTTAAGAACCTAATATTTAACAATCTATTTAATATATTCAGTTGTCAAGTCAACTTGTTGCTAATCTTCCGTTGGGGGTAAGGTTATCTCTGGGTCTTGTTATCTAAATAGATTTATAATAACGCAATGTTCACGCGTATGTACCACACCCACCGCGTGCATATGAAGACGTCATATACCTTATGATAAAATAATAATCACTTATATTATAAAGGCGAAAGTTTGTATGTATGTGTGTGATTGTTGCTCAAACGGCTTAACGGATTTGGATGAATTTGGTACCAGGATAACTTATATCCTGGATTAACACGCGGAGTAGCAAAATCGCGGGTAACACTGCGGGCCGCAGCTAATAAATAGTACAAGTCAAATTCGCCGTTTTCGTCTGTTTCTCCTAAACCACGCAACGGAGTTTGATACGGTTTGCATTACCATTTAGATATGTTTTTCCGCAAGGTTTCTTTTTATATTTGACATAAGTCTCGGGACGAGCTAAAGGCCCAACTGATGTTAAGTGGTTAGCTCCGTCCATAACAACATACGAATTAGTTCCTTCCCGAATGAAGTTTAAAAAGATGATAGTTTCAATGATTTGTAATGATGTCGTGAAAATATATTTTTGGGCGCTTGCATTCCTAATGCTGGTTAAACCTTACGAGATTGAGCACAATGATGTTACGGACTTCTATTACGGCTTCTGTCTCACACTATATAACCATGCGAAGCCAGGGCAGCTCGCTAGTACCTCATAAATAACTAGGTTTGAAAACAACACCGTTGGGTCTATAAACATTTGTATTCAGAAAATATTTTGCAACAGTCTGGTTCTTGTTTTTGCAATATTTAATTATTAATGGTTTTTGTTTTGCGGTGACGTATATAGCAATAGTTTGTACTAGAATTATATACGGATGTTATCAATAGCCATATTGAATGACGACTCCGTGGCTTAGTTGGTAGTAGCCCTGCCTTCGAAGCGAGGGGTCCCGGGTTCGATTCCCGGCCGAGGCACACTTTGTGTGGTGAGCATAAAGTTTGTTCTCGGGTCTTGGGTGTTTGTCTTGTGATTCTGTGTTTGTCCATGCCATCTGCGACACAGGGAATCCTAGTGCAGAGGTGTGAGTGTGTTAACGTTGTTGTTTGTTGTTGTGAATGGAAAATAAATATTGTAGTGCGTATAGATGTCTATTTTTGGCGAGATACTTGTTACTTGTTACTCAGAATGGGCTCACAGTTCAGTTGGTAGTACCTCTGCCTTCTCCGCTGTAGGTCGTTGGTTAAATTCCACTAAAGACAAACGTTTGTGATCGATCACAGATTTTTGATCTGTGTCTGTTATATATGAATGAATGAACGAATGAATACTCTTTTTAAACATACACAATAAAAATAAAATGGGCGGCCTTATCGCTCATAGCGATCTCTTCTAGGCAACCAACAATATATAATACATATATATACAATAGCTACTAATATTTTATCAGCAGGTAATATAGTTCCCATTCTATTTTTTGTACATATTGGGCTAGATAGATAAACAAATAAATATCCATTGACAAAATTCACACAGCGCCATCTAAAAACTAAGTCCCAAATTAAGCCTAGCTTGTAATATGGGAACTAAATAACTGATAGAATACATATAGTACCTTTTTTACATACATACAATACATATTATTATCACCCAGGCACAAAAAAAAAAACATTTCTATTCGAACACAAATGCTTGTCCTGTATGGGAATCGAACTCACGATCTACAGCACAGAAGGCTTCTACCAACTAAGCTATGAAGCTTGTCATATTCTGTAATGTTTGCACATACCCTGCACAAGAATTCCTGTGTCGTCGGTGTCATGGACAAACAGAGAGACACAAGTCAAACACCCAAGACCCTAGAACAAACTTCACATCATCACACAAGGTAGGCCTCGGCCGGAAATCAAACGCGGGTCCCCTCGCTTCGAAACAGTACTACTTGCCAAGTTATGCAACCTGTGTGAAATATCGATTATTTGTTTAGAATTAAGTGTTTAGAATGATTATAATGTAGCTCTTTTGAATCACGCTACTTTCTGAACAAAAAAATTGAGCTTAAAAAAAATAGAATAAAACAATAGTAGTACCACTTTTTAAGCGTTTTCGACGCTTACTCGTAGCTGACATAATTTTTAATTATTAGGCATAAGTATGCCTAATAATTTAATAAATAACACGTATTATTCAGTTAATGAATAAATAAAAAAATTCCATGGTGTTATGTCGCTCAGCTCCACGACAAATATTCTGTTTACATAGTAATAAGGAAAACTTTTTTTAGATTTAAATAGGTACTTACTTTGTAAAATGGATTATGTTCGCAAAAGAAACTAATTCGTCCATTAGGGGTTTCTTGCTTATTCTTCGGATAGGGTTTGAAAAAGCGCTTAGTTTTAAGAACGCATGATCAAACTCAAACCTAAACTCATTTATTCCTTTAGATCTCAAGTATCGTTTGGACACGTCAAATTTTACACACACAAGTAAACAAATTCATGAGCATATAACGTGTCACAGGAGGTATATAAATATTTATTTTAAAAAGGCATTTGACTTTGACTTTGCCACAGAATAACAAATCATACTCTAAAAATCTGATACTCGTAAAAGACTTTTTTGCGAATACATGGAGATCAAGGGTTACTTCAGTATGCGGGATAAACATTTAACCTAAAACATTAATATTATAAGTATTTGCACCGGCTGTGTTGATGTCATGAGATGCTAATTTTCATGACCTTCATGAACACGGGCACTACAGGAAACCACGGGAGCTTTTTCCGGATTTATAGATTCCATATATTTATGTACAATCTAAAATAAACTAGAACAAACAACAACTTGAAATGGTTTAGAAAAACAAAAAACCCGACTGCGTGAAAAATTCCAAATGACATTTAAACATTTAGTTGTATATATACCTGTTTGTAAGTCATTTATAAAAACCTGTATTTTGATACCACACTCGAAATATTTTTTTAAATATATAGCGTTAAGAATCAGCCATTTTCATTTTGATATAGCCAGATGACAATATAGCAATTAAGACGAATCTTAAGACACCTCAAGCTAAAATCCAAATTCATTCTACATTCATCCACTCGAAAAACAAGCCTCCTGGCGCAGTCGGGTAAAAACAAATCAAGATCAATCAAAAACAAACAAAACGCGTTGGTAAGCGTTACACTTGAGAATGGCTATACAGATACGCATTAATAACTAAATTAAAATATTTATTAGAAAGTCGCACAAATTCAGCTAACCATCCCCAACAAAATATAATTAGAACGTAGACATCATCACCTCATAGCCTGAAATATTTATTTGTATTATCTTCATTTCGTACCGCTTAAGTCTATCCTCATAACTTAGAATATCTATTCTAGTCTAGAATATATGTACTAGACATAATTATTTGTATAAAAATAATCAAAAGCTCTCGTAAACTCAGGGAAATCTACCGAATTTTATAAAATCATTAGGTTCATCGTTGTTTGTACCTATACAAGTTTGTACCCACTTCTGTATTAAAATACAATTATTTATTATTTTTACTTAAAATTATTACATTAAAAAAGTTAATTAAGTGCTTTTGTAGCATGCACATGTGTCACATAAATAAATTTATTGTTATTACTTGGCAATTATTATTTGTTTCAAAATATTCGTATAAAATGTCTGATCCGTTTCTAAGGAAAGAAAAATTAATAGTTGAAATTTTGATTTGTCGGGTGATATGGAAAGTTTAAAAAAACGGATACCGGGTGCGTATTTTTATGGGATATTTGCAACTACATGTATTTGACAGCTAATTGTCAAATTTTAATCAAGACAACACCATCTGCCTATTCAGCCAGTGCGTTTCATTTAAAACCATAAATAATCCGCTCCAGTGCTTTCTCTTCGAAAATTGGCACATCAAGGATTATGTACCACCAATAATTATTTTCACAATATGTTTAGATATCTATTCTATGATTGGAAAAATTGACTTTGAAATGACAAACAGATACTCGCCGAATTCTAGGCTAAGCAATTATTCTTTGACGCTTATTGTATGGAACTCCAAAAACAATATCAGAAAAAAAAAGCACAGGAAAATTTGGAATACCTACTAATCAATTTTACAGCTAATTGTCAAATTTTAATCAAGACAACACCATCTGCCTATTCAGCCAGTGCGTTTCATTTAAAACCATAAATAATCCGCTCCAGTGCTTTCTCCGAAAATTGGCACATCAAGGATTATGTACCACCAATAATTATTTTCACAATATGTTTAGATATCTATTCTATGATTGGAAAAATTGACTTTGAAATGACAAACAGATACTCGCCGAATTCTAGGCTAAGCAATTATTCTTTGACGCTTATTGTATGGAACTCCAAAAACAATATCAGAAAAAAAAAGCACAGGAAAATTTGGAATACCTACTAATCCATTTATGTCGGTATTGATATATTTGTGACCCGAGAACGATCATAATACAATCATACGCACTGAAAAAAACCCACGGAAACCGGTTTAATATTTATGTCTTGGTGAGTTTCGATAAGAATAAAAAATTGGTTATTACTGGGCTTATGTGTGATTGCACATTGAGATTCTGTCATCTTTGACCTGCAACTGATATTTGAATCACGCTTGTAGGTGTGTTCGTGATCACTCGCTGCTGTCATGATTAGTTTTAAATAGATCGGTCACATAATTGGTATTGGTCTGGAAAGTGCGTATCTTTTTAATATAGTATTATATTCACATATATCCTTAACAGCAAAACATTGACGAGAGAGGCTATCTACCCACAACACAGGATCTAACCTAGGGCGGGGGATAGTGAACTTTGCATCAATTTTCTTAGCCTACGTAAAAATGTAATGTACTAACCTACTGCATATTATGAAATATTTAATATATAAGAATATAAATTGTTATTGTTAAATTAATCCATATACCTACTTAATTGTTTGTTCAAACATATTATTATTATTATTTTCACAATCCCGTTTAGCAGTGACCCTAGCTGAGGACCGTACCGGATTGCCCATGAGATAGTTGTGTAGCGTTTAAACCTGGTTGATTGGGTGAGAGCCTTAAGTCCTCACCTAAAGCCCGGTTAAGTCGCCAAGGCCATCTGCGGCCAATAACATGTAGTCACTTAAAAAAAACGTTAATCAGAGTGGCTTATACAATAATATAACATTTAGTGCACATCCGTTAAACATCAAATAAATTAGTAAATACTCAACACATGAGCTGACACGTGCCTCGCTACCACGAGGTATTTCAAGAGCGTTGACTTGAGAAGAGTTTTAGGGTTCCGCACCCAAAGTTTAAGTCTTTTTGTTTTATTTAAACTGTAACAAATCCAATTCTATACATAGTAGATATTTTGAATGAAAAACATTTTTATTTTCATTTTTGTCTTTCTGTCTGGCTGTATTTTGGCCGTGTAACACATCTAACTACTTAATGAATTCAAATGAAGCTTGGCATAATTTATATCTATAAAGGGCTGAATCAATCGTGACCAAAGCTACAATTCAACTTCACAAATGTCCGAATATAAACGCAAGCATGTTGTACTGTTCATGTTAACCATGATGTGTGTCCAGCGTAGCGAAAAGTTTTAGGTCCATACCGATTTTAATTTGATAGTGATGTACTTCTTCGATAATCCAAACCAAATTTAACGAAATATGTATTATAAAATGATCGATAAATTGAAGTTGTTTTATTCGATTTTTAAATTAGTCTAATATATTTAGTCAGGTTCAAGAAAGTTGACTTCAAGGGTTGTGAGTTACTAGATGACCGCTACTAGTTGAATTGATCAGTATCTTCAACGATTTGAATGTAGCTTCGTAGCGACATCTATGAAAGACGAGGTTAATGACTGTGAGTGAAACAAGATGTCTAAACTTGCAAGTTGGATACTTTGAACGTTAGCTGTAACATTTGACCTTACCATTTAGTTTTAAACATTAGCAATAGATGGCGTTTATTGCAGTTTGCATGTTGTCATCAAACAAGCTAGGTGTCGCTAAAGGTTTATTTAAAAATACATGTGGGCAATTCACACTACACATGTTGTATTTTTTATGCGACTAATGTAATGGAACTTATCCCCAACTTATGTTAAGTGGTTACCGCCACATAAACCACAAAAATATTTATCAGGTCTATGAAGTACCTACGAGTAAACCATTTAATTATTATTCATTAATCGATATCGACGTCAAATCTGCTAAACTGAGCTATGAGGCCAGTCAAGTTTATTAACATTAAAAGTTACAGTTAAATTTATTAACATTAATTGGGTTAATTTAGTAATGGACCGAAGCTATCTCATTATTTTTATACAAATTGCAACCTCTCGTGACGAATCAAAGCGGACGGTCACTTTTGTTTGCACACTCGTTCATATCCCACCGCCGCAATGAAATCGCCGAATATCCAACGTGCTGGCTAATATGGACCAGGTTTTATATTCTCAGGCACTTTTTTGAACCAGAAGGATGGTTATGTTTTAAGAATGGATGTACTTATCTATACTAATATTAAAAAGCTGCAGTGTTTGATTGTTTGTTTGTTTGAACGCGGTAATCTCTGGAACTACTGGTCCGATTTGAATGATTCTTTCAGTGTTGGGTAGTCCATTTATCGAGGAAGGCTATAGGTTTTTTTTTCATAATTAGGGATCCGTAATAAAATTTCTATTTTGTAACACAAGGTGTAAAATCGAAAACCTATTTTTGCGTGCGCTGTTTCTACGGAAACGAGAAAAACGCGGGTGAAACCGCGGAACACAGCTAGTGTATGTATATTTCTTTGGCACACTCTGTATAGCCTAAACGCCTTTATGGCTTTTAGTTTGAAATGTGTCGTTAAATTCGTCTTAATTGTGACAGTGACACTGGAAATACAAAATAATAGTTACAATGGCTGATTCTTGGTGTCATATAAAAGGCCTTCAAAAATTTTTTCCTCCAAACCTTTCAAGTTTAAATCGTAAGGTTTTTAATCTTACAAATATATTTACAACTTGTATGTTTAAATGCAATGCAATTTTTCAGGCATTTGGGATATTTTTTTTTTAAATTATTTTCTCTATTTATTTTTTCTGCGAAAAAGATTTGTGAAATATGTTTTATCACCACTTATTTTTCGCTCTTAGGGGTTAAACATCATACTTTGGCGTAGAAGTTTTCCTTCTAATATCTACGGGATCACCTTGGTGGCACTCGTTAACAAAAACCATCACAATCGGTTTTCAAATGGCGAAGTTATCTTGGAAATACCGATTTAAAAATATTCCTTTCTTTAAATCGGTTAAATGAGGACGGTCCACATCTAAGTGCGAAAAATATATGATAAACGTGTTGATATTCAAAGAACTTTGATGGAGCGAGGTGGGGGCTCAATAAAATAACAATAGCAGTACGACTTTGGTCTTCAACTACCGAAATATATGATTTATAAAAAAGCCATGTCCATACAGGCATATCCCTAGTATCCCGAGGTTAATTTGATTAGCTACCACAAGCCATAGAGTGCACACTCGTGGTGGACTGTAAACTTTGGCGGATTCAACCGTCTATGGACACAGTTTAAGGGTTAAGCAAATAAGGGCAGCCAAAGTTTATAATTAAAAAAATATTTCCTTATATAGTAAGTCTAGGTATGTGACCGAACGCAGTTACTGCAAGCAATACGTCCTGGGTTTAAGTCTACTTAGGGCTATCTCGAATTGCGTCTCACCTTTGACTCTAAGAAACTTCTCTTGACTTCTTTTGCAAGCTACTTTAAGTTGCTTCTTTTCCAGCATCCAAGGGATACGTGTAGGAACTTTGAGGGTAATCTGTGGTACAGAACGGCCGCCTACGAAAGCCAATATAATGGACTCCCAATGGACAGTCCTGTTCAAGTTAAGTTTCTGTTTCAATTCTGAAAATAGAAATGGAAGAAAGTAGCGCGTTTCTTTGTAGTCGGCTGAGAACGAATTACCTATCTATTGAATAGAATAAATATAATAAATATAATTAATATATAGAATAAATTCCATAATATTGATCCTCTATATGAAAGGCACTTTGAATTCGCACATTTAGGATTATGGTTCTGTAATCTCGTTTGTATTATTTATTTGCTATTATTAACACATTTTCTGACAATTTCAGCCCGCTACGGCTTATGGTGCAAAAGGCATTTTAAAGTCAGGTTAGAGATACTAAACCAAACGTTGCAGGCTTCGTGACAGAATTTCCTTTTGACTACGGAACTATAAAACATAAGTAGCAAAAAAAAAAATCAAAAGCTACTCCTATTCATTATTGAACTCACTAGTAAAATATAAATCATCAAATCTATGGCGAACATTATTGGAAGCCGTTATCTGAATAAGAAAGGCGAATAATAGAACAAATTAATTATTCCACCGGCATCGAGGGCAATATCGGAGCTCCTTAAGACGGGCCTTAAATTTCTAAACCCAGCTAAAATGAATCGCCTTCCCAAGAAAAAGGGGTTTGTTTTAATGCCCATCAGAAAATAAATGCCCGGAGACAATAATGTGGGATTCGCTCTTAGATATAAATTCGGTATAAAAATAAACTCGGTTGAGTTTGAACGTTTTTAGTGCTGTGGTTTTGTTATCGATGATACTATTACTGATCACAAAGGCTGATCAGATTTAGTTTCACAGGGTTTTCATTGCACAAAATTTAGTTCATTTTGCAGTCGTATAATTCCGTATTCTAATATCCTCGTTGAAACGCCTACATGCAATACATTCATTCAGTGATACTGCAATAATTTCAAAAGATGGCATGAGGATGTTTACATTGGTGTTCGATTCCAATATCGGTTTTCTGGGGCTGTTTTCTTTTATGTTTCTGTTAGTACGACACAATTATCGAGTTTTTATTGACCTGAAATGAACGAACTGACCATTGTGTATCATTCTTTGTAAATGCTTTCATTGGTTCATTATTATTTTTTTCTAATTACGGATAATCGCAGACGTCAACACAATCATGTGCCAGATTAGTTTAATAATCATGGTTTAGTTCAAATGCTTTAAATTAAGATGTATGGCAATTTTCATCGATATTAATGACAGCATCACCAGCAACACTAGAGCCACCCACGAAAGAGTTGCGACCAGTATAACCTAAAGGCCGGATGAACAAATAAATGAACCGACCGATCGAAGGGCACTTTCTACTTAGTTCTATCCTACCAAGACAATATATATACATGAAGCTTTTTTGATAAATGTATTTTAGCAATACCTTATACTTGTGCTTTGTCTTTGAGATCGAATAAAAACAAACTGTCTTAAAAAAGAGATAATATTAATTAACTAAAGTATAGATAAAACATTCTGTAAATTGTAATTGTATATTCTAGGAAATCGCCTATGGTTCCGAGGCCAAACTTTGATTTTCTTTTGACTGATTAGCATTCGACTGGCTTTGCAGTTTAGTTGTTAGCTCTGCCTTCTGAACTGTAGATTGTGGATTCAATTCCCATTCAGGTGTGTGGTGCGGTGAATGTAGATTCGTGATCTGTATCTGGGTGTTAATGTGTAATTTGTGTACAAAAAAGTAGTACCTATATAATTATTTTATGAGTTATTTGGTCTTCATAGTACAAGTGATGCTTAGTTTGGGGCTAGATAGCGGTGTGTGAAATATTCGTAAATATTTAAAAATATTCCTTCCACTTCAATTTTTAGCAGGGATGATTTTCATTTGCCAAATGAAATGAGTGGATAGATGTCTGTTTTTTAACCAACAGTCGAGGATCTTAGTTTACCGAGACGGAAAAAGTACCCCCACGAACGAACGTTGTTGACACAGCTAAGTAGCCAGAGACGTTTCGCTTCATTTGCATTTCGCCTAATCTCAGTTATGAATAAAGAAAAATTCTCGGCGACGTTTTTAACAGAGATTCTAATGAAGAGAGGCGGTGGGATTAGGCTCCCGCGCACTTTCGCGACATTACACTTTTAATTTGAAAGAATCTTATTATTTTCTTTTGTTGATTTAAGCCCTCAAGTCGGGAGACGGGTCGAGACGTGACCTGCAGTGGAAAAATGCGATTGCCATCTAAAGCCAACCGTTTAAATGAACGAGATTGGAGCTTAAAAAGTATAATGGACGGGGGGGATAGGGGGGGCGATCTCGGGGGCGCAAGATGGCCGATTTGCGATTGAGATGAGACGCCCGCACCCCGCACCCGCACGCCCGGTAAGATCAAGCAATATAATTAAGTCGTTCGTTACGTAAGTACCTATCCATGTACCGATACTAAGCTCTTATCAATTGATGGTTGGATATTTAATTTTCTCTGATCTTTGCTACGTCGAAAATCTATATGGACGCTGGAAAGGCGCGAGATTATACAATATACTGCAAGTTTTAATGACTAGGAAAACTTAAGTGGAATGAAATTAGGTCTGTCATTGTAAAAATAATAAAATAATTCAGCTAAGTGTAGGACCAAGATTACAAGAAAATATAGGGAAGCCTTTGTATAGCAACACATTGGCTTATATAGTAGCTTCTTATCTTCACCATCCTGTGATGAGGCCAAAAAGCTGCTACAAAAATATATCTGGCCTTTCTTGAGGAAGTTCAATAAGTAGGTAGGGTAGTTTCATTCATTGTAATATATTACTTTGTAAATAGTATTATTGTACTTAAGAAGTATGTAAGTAGTTAATCTGTTTACGGAAGTATCATGGTCAATATCTGGCTAAAACTCCCAGGAATAAATAAAGAATTAAAAAATGCCTTTGTATCTAGAAATACATTTTATGTAATGCTAAAGTAAGTAACCTGTTCAAGTCTTGCAAGACACCACTCTTCATCTAACAAGAGAAGCTTTACTTTACCATTTCCACATTTCAGAAATGAAATAACTGGAATATTCTACATTCTATTTTGAAACACAGCAGTGTGTCGTTAAGGTTTATATTGCTTTGCACGTTTTATTGGAGTTAGAGAGATTCACTCGAGAATGGCTAACGGCTATACGTACCTTGGAAAGATCGCTGGCGCTTTTAGATGACAAAGTTGATCTGGTCACGTAATGAAAAATGACAAAACTGCACGATCGCTCGCCCACTTGGATTCAGCGAATGGGAGGAGCAAAAGTATCCTTTTATATCTACATATTACAACCATTTAACTAAAGTATGAATATTATGTACTTAGTTCTCGGTGACTGGATTTTAACAACATTTCGAGACGTCTTGTCTCCTTTTGATTGATTACCACAAAGGATATTTGTTTGCGTTTGAATATTATTGCTTTTGGACAAATTGGCGGTGTCCAGCAAGGATAATGTACTTTTACGTGTTTATATCGCGTGTGTTTTAAATTTTGTGGCTTTTGACTACAGCGAACTGTTTGGAACTAATTTTGTCTTCAAAAAATATTTTTTTGCTGCAACCCACGAGTCGTTTGTCTTTTAATTTGACCTGTATATTATTGTCAAAAATATGTAATTATCTTGTTAATCACCTATGCAACAGAAATTGTATGAAATATTAGAAAATAGCCCTTTTTTTTCTTTTCCCATCTTGGAAGAATTAAAGTTATTTTCAAATCGTACTTGTGACCAAAATCTTGACAAGCAACTAAAAACCGCAAAACTTTAATGTCTACGATCGGAACTGATCCAAAAACGTAACAAGGATATATCGACTTAAAACAAAACCGCTCTTTGAAGAGCTGTAGAATAAGGAAAAGTTGGGAAGTATCCAAGAGGGGTGACCACAACCCCACCTGGTGGCCCAAAAAATATGGCATAAATGAGTCGCCAGCCCCTCCTCAGCCGCGAAAATTCAGCCATACTTCCAAACCTATAATCCCTCATAATCACCTTTACAAAGCAAAGATTAAAAACGATTCTCGCGCCCTCTCCCGGCCGCGTCTCTTTTATATGCGAGACAGCGAAAAGTAAGATTAAATCATTATTTTTCTTAAGCTTCTCTCGTTTTTTCCCCGCTTCAGTGGAAGTTTTTTGCTTGGACTTTTGATGCGGACGATCAAAGACTTGTGTTGAAATTTACATAACATTCTTAAATAAATTGCGGGTGGCTGGGGTGGGTATCGAACGCTCGGTGTTCTGTATAAACTTATTAATGCGAATTCCCGGATTGGTGCTTAATGTACTATTAATTTATTCGGCGGATTAGTGAAGTGCCATCGGTTAATTTACGCTATGGTGCTGCGATGTGAGACCTTCTGGGTTCATGGCATGTGGTTGAAGATAATCTGCTTCGACGCCTCATGCCCTCACTTAAGTACAGACATGGGAGCTTGTAAGAAAGTTTTACTTCAAATCTATTATGTAGCTACTTATGTGATCTCTTATTGATTCTCTCATTTTTAAATAAAACGATTACCATTTTCTTTGCATTTTCATATACTATGACAAATTAATTTGATTCGCAAACGAAATTGATATTAAAGAATCATAATTTCTTTATTATGTGAGACATTAATGACTATAATTTCAAGAAAACGGCCCCGCTGTTTACTTAGCTAAGCCCTGCCTGCCTTTGTTTCATCGTAAAGACGATGACAAAGCATGATGTCATAATTTTACAAGTTGCCAATAATCATTAATCCCACCCACTCTTTAATGAGAAAGAACATAATTAGATATAATTATACCTACCAATATACCTATTCGCGAAGTTCGACAATCTTAATTAAATGTTTTAATGCGCAGACTAAGATTCGCTTTGTACTTGCAAATTCCTAGATAATTAGAGGACTTACTTATTAGTCTCTATTAGTGATTCTTTTTGTGCATATTCAATTAGCACTTACAATTAGTTTTTAAAAAGAAGATTTTTTTGAACAATTATCATATTTGATGTGAAATATCTATGGGCGCGCTTTGGCAGTAAAAAAAAAATGTGATGGCAGACGGCATGACGGCTCTCTTATGCCGTCATGGTTCACATCTGACGGGCGTTCCGTGACGGCTAACTAATTGTTGAAAATATTTGTACGTCTGAGGATTGATGCCACGAACGCTAACTAGACGTCCGGCACGGATATCCGTTGAAGAAGAGAGACAGAAGAGATAGCTGCTCAAATGTTTGCTGGAGGTCATCGCCAGTGCCAATCCAACTGGAACACAATGAACACGATAGTTGATATTGACAATAGTGTCGTACCATTCATATCTGCGCGACACGCTTTGTTACCAAGTCGACGGAGTTGGAGCATTAGAAATGTTGCATTAGCTGGAAGTTGGAGGAATGATCGTCAATGAACATCGCTGTATGAATCTAGCGCGGAAACAGGAAAATCATTAGGTATAATTATTTCTCTGAAGGTTGGAAGGTTGGTTTGTCTGATATGTTTTGTGAAATTCTTTTAAAAAAATTATTAGCTGCCGCCTCGCGATTTCATCTGCGTTTCCCGTTCCCGTGGAAATACGGAGATAGAATGTAGCCTATGTTACTCGGTGAGGTGAGGAGTTTATCGCTCTCTCGCCCTTTCAGCTCCCTCCTTCCGACGTGCTCCTTCGCAAAAAGATTGGTCAGCCTACCAAGATTTTTCGCTTGCAACCATGACCAAGACAAAAGTCAACAGCGAAAGAAATTTCCATAAGCTAGAATCGGCGTCACACAACAATTCCATTACGCACTGATTGGAAACTTGCTCATAAGCGAGCTAAGTTTAACGCTGTTCACAAACGCTACAGCAAATGATCTTCATAATCAAAATATCTACTCTTTTCAGCTTCCCCAAGCGCTATTGATTTACCTTTCATCAGACGGAGTAAATAGACGACTTGCCAGACTGCAGTTACGAAGTTATTGGCGGTCGATTCCCGATAAGCAAACACGATGACAAAGTCGTGGAATTAACTTAATTTTTGTGCTTCCAGGCCTTAATTGAGGAGCAGGGGCACAAAAGAAGCACTTAAATGACGAACAGCACTTCACGGCTCAAAATAAACTTATCTGCCGTCGGGCAAGGGTTTAAATAATTTAAAAGCAAGGTACAGTAATTGACGGGGTGAGGTACCGGCTGATTCAATAACGGCGCTGTTCCTTATAATGCTATTTATTGAGTTTTTGATCGGCCGGATGCTGTGTGAGGTAAGTGTATTGTCCTCTGGAAGTTTCACTTAGTTATCAAATTGAAGCTTGAGTTTTTTTTAGTAGATTTTCTTAGTACCTTCTGTCAGGCTGTTGATGTATATTGTATGTAAGTATTTACAAACATAAAGTAATAGTATTACGTCAGTTACCTTGTTCCCATTGTACAAGGCAATGCTGTTTGGGCACAGATATCATAATACTATACGTTTGGGGCTACTTGACGACATATTTTTCAAATTATTTTGATTTGAAATCCAATATATAAGATTTTGATGAAATTTCTATGGGATCAATCTAAAAGTAAGATTAAAAAAAAAACAAAGAAGATTTCGAAAAGCTGAAACTAGAATTCGTAACAAAATTCGAGAATTGTTTTTTTTTTGTTAGATTACCTCTTGAAGTAACTGTATCCCAGTCAATACAATATTCTAATTGCCAAAGGAGCCGAACAATGTTTACGTTTGTAACTTATCTTACTTAAGCCGAACTTGGTATTTAGTTAAATCTAAGCGGTAAGTTGAGATGTTTGTACTGGCTGTTTGATTGTTTTAGGCGCAGGTAGTGCTAAGCCCCCGTGAAATATGTGGCTACTTACTGTTGAGCCAAGTTTACTCGCACGGCTTAAGTTTTACAACTTACGTACCTAAGTTATGTGGGAGAATCCCTTGAGGTTTTAAACGTTATCGTAATTTGCGTTGTATTTGTGTAGATGAGTAGAACTCTTAAAACCGGCTTAGTGTCATTAAGTTTCGTTTATATATATCAAAAATGCATCAAATCATTTGAGGGATTAAGTTGCCAATTGATTAGGTACCTACGCCTATTCTAACGTCTGTCTGATTTTTATCGCGTAATTGCCTCATTGTTTTCCCCGTGTTGTTTTAATATTTGTATATTTCTCTTATATTTGTAGGTACTTATATTTGTAATATTCCCGTAAACATAAATTCAAATACAATATATTTTATTTCCGTTGAATTTTTAAATTAATACTTGGAAACTTCACTTTATTAAAATAAATATATAAGGTATACCTTTTTTTTACACGATTACGCTTCCTTATTACTAAGTTTAGCGCTTGTTCAAACCCTTTCTGATCCTCCACGTGGAAGAATAAACAAGAAATTTATAGGAAATTTTTGAATAAAGTTTGAAATAAAGTTGAAAAAACAAACACTGTACATGCTATTAAAGCCACATTGTGTCTTGTTCCTTCATAGGGAGGTGTCTCCCGCTAGGGTTGCGACCACTACACAGATAATAAAAAAGATGGACGTGATATCGCCACAAATATTCATGGGAATTTCACACAGCGTGTGTATTGTGTAACATTGTTTGGATACCTAATGTCTATTGTCTGCCCACACTTTGGAAGGTAAGCCGTAGGTGACAGCGCGGCAACACAACGCGAAGGGTTTGCGTCTAAGTTCATGCAGGCATTCAATTTATGTAGTTTAATTCAGTTAAATGTAACACTTTAGCCCGCATGAGGCTGATTACGTTGTTTTTCAACTATAGATACCTACTCAAGCTGTATACCGGTAGTTAAAATAGTTAAGGCGTTGATATCTCTCAAATTATCTGTCTCGCAGCAGAGCGTTTGTGGCACAGCGCGAGTGTCCAGTTAATAAAACTTGTCATAAATTCACAGCTATAGCGTTCTTCTCATTTTAAATACGAATAAAGAATAATATTGAAAAATCTTCAGGTCAAAGTTTAGATATATCGTTTTAGCTATACCTACTAAAAATAGTTTAGTGGTGATAATTGCTTAAATATTTGTTTGCAAATATATGATAAATGATAGCTGTTATGAGTTCAAAAATACATTTGTTTATTTAATACATTTGTTTATTTAAGCGATCCAGAACAGTTAACGTAATCGTGTTTTCTCAATGCCAAATCCCAGACACATTTTTTTAATGTTTGTTACTTCAGAATTTCGTCATTTATCCGAATTGAAAAAATATTCTGTTTCAAAGAATACCTATGCTTTTAGAATGGTCTAATTAAACAAAAGTGAGTGTTTTGATTTTCTGTGACTTTTTTTCGCCCGATTAATTGTAGGGTGCCCGATAAATTAATTGTAGCCCCCTAAGGTCGAGAAATAAAAGAAAAATGGTATTGAAGTAGATTTCTTAGACTTTTTTAATCACTCACTTGTTAAATGCTAAAAAAGGTTAAAGCATCTTAGGTATAATGCAAGTGCAGTCAAAATTGGCTTGACCAGTAACTAAAAACAATTCCTCATACAATCAAAGACCATGTCCGCGCAAACTGTTCCCCCTCAATCGACCCAATTAATAATAATACTCGTAGAATACACCGAGACCCGCTCGTGTGGAAGTTTGCTTGATGTTCTGATGTTCTTTACAGATCATCGATGTTAAGCAACTCTTTCATCATCATCATCATTCATTTATTCACTTTAGGACACAATGGACACTTAGTTTCGTTAAAATAACAGTTTTTGTAGCAGCTGTACATAAGCCTTGTCAAATATGAGAAAATATCTCTCCTGGAAAATATCCTGAAGGCCCAACAGATATTAAGTGGTAGCCGTCGCCTATAACAACAGCAATACAACTTAAGTCTTCCCCGACCGTAGTATGAGAAGAACCAAGTCGCACCCCGCTGCGCCCGTCACCCGGGGATGTTACGTCTCATGCGCCTGTAATTTCACCGGCGTCCACAACCTTCCACCGGAACTTCTCCAGATCCTTCTCCGGTGTTGTACTGGAAAGTAGCAGTAGAACTTTGTACAAGTTCTACCGCTACTTTTCAGTTATGTGAGGCGAGATTATCTGCAGGATCACGCTTGAATCTATGTTGGTGGCATTGTGCATAGTATAGAGCCGTATTTAACCTAAATGTGTCTTCAAACCACATCTGTTTTAATTTGATACAAAAATGGAATTTACATAACAGAAAAATAAGTTTGTAGAAGCCTGTTTATTGCTTATCGCCTTGTTTGCACAGATGAGTGTGAGCATTTGTAGCTAAATAATGAGGTAAGTACTCGTAAATACGATCAGGCATAGGTAGATATAAATATGAAGCATTCATCATTTTCTAGCGTTCTTAGAACCTGGAGGATTACAAATATACGCAATAATATGAAGCTATGGTGTTCCGTCTCGTACCTACGGATGTTATAGGTAATATGCGTGAGTAAAAGAAACACGATTTACTTTTATAGTGATGCAAACACTGCTATTTGTAATAACGTTTGCGAACATTGATAAGCTAATTATATAAAAAATTCAATGTTCTGCAGTCAGAAGATAAATGATATCTCAGAAAGTACCCAACTATGTATATACTATAATAAGTAGGTAGTCTATATTAATATAATAAGGAGTTACATGCTTATACCATAAGCACGCTGTTTAGAACAAAATTTCTACTCAGCAAGGCCTTGCGTAACGTTATAAATATTGTAATTACTAATTCATCGTATACCAATAAGCGTGTGTTATATAGCTATATTAACTATGGCAGCTATTTTATAATATTCATTTTAAATTTTAGTTTTCATTTTGTCTACCAAAATTTTCACAGCCTACCTCTTACAATTTACTCACTGCCTCAAAGATTTCATAGAAGAGTCTTTAAGAATATTAAGAGACCTTACTTTTAGAAATGTATGTAAAATAAACTATTAAAGAGTGAAATGTTTTTTTAATTATCTCACGATTTTATTGCTACGTTATAACGTGTTGTAAAATAGCTTCATCAAAACATATGAAAAATAATTACCAGCTGTGCTCTGTAATTAAGTAACAAATTCTCTCGGTCCTCGTTTCGAATTTATTTCTTTTTCGAGAGCATCTTTCCGTACCTTCATTACCTTTTTTGTGGAAACGAGCACAGTATTATCATAATAAATCTGCGTGCCATCAATCAAAAGCAGATGATTTCTTTGTAAGGGCTCGACTTTTTCTAAGGCTTCTTAAGCCCTTACTTTCATCTGGACGAGCTAACAATAAGCTATGTTTTGGTAATGGATGATAATGAGGGGAATTTTGATTGCAAACGTCCCTCGGTATGGTCTTAAGTTACTTGGAAGTTCGGCATTGGTTTTTGGATTGTGTAGCTTTGGAATGTAGCTGCCAATTTATATTGACATAATTTAAATAGCGTACATAAATTTCCTCTAGATTGATTAGATAAAAAAAATATAATTAAACGAAGAATATTTCAATTTAGAGGGCTACCTAATTCCAAATCCGAGTTGGTACATACCACATACCTTCGAGGTTTTGGTTTTATCGCCTGGTCAAATTCTTAGCAACACCACAAATATTATAATACTGCAGTAGCAAATAATTTTTATTAGTAAAGCAAATGAACACTACTCAAGTTTAAGTACTGCGCAAGGTTATCAATAACGGTAAAGGAAAACCTCGTCAGGAAATCGATAATAGGATTAGAAAATTGGAGGGGTTTTCTACCAATCTGTTTTGAGCTCTAATTGTATAGGATAATAAATAAACTTCTTTATGATCTTATACACTCTAATTTGCCGAGAGTACGCTTGCGTATCTGCAGCGGAAAAATTAGAACAAAACAAAACAGTTATACCATTTTTTACTGTTGCCAATTGCCACTTACCATGAATGAAGATTAGCATATATTGCTTTCGTTTACGAGTCTGACGTCATGTAACGGTAAAATTGATTTCTTTTACTTGTTGTGGCATTTTAGCTGACACTCAAGCGGCTCGTTGGTCTAGGGGTATGATTCTCGCTTTGGGTGCGAGAGGTCCCGGGTTCAAATCCCGGACGAGCCCGCGTTTTGTTTCATTCTTTAAGTTTGTGGTACGGGCAGGGATACTTTTTTTTATTGTGATAATCTTTATGTACTTTGTTTCATGTTGAAAATATAAAAAAACAAGTGATGTTGACGATTTTTTTATTCATTTGTGTAATGTGCCGGGGCAATCTGACAGATGTTAAGTGGTTACTGACGACCATAAACATGCAGCTGTAATTTTATCGGCATGCCTTCCCACCTGTACATAGGAATACGGGCGCACTACTCTGCTTGGTGGCGGATTATCATGTGTGGTGGCAGTACTTCTCCAGGTGAACTTGGCAAAAGTTCAAAAAAAAAAATTCATTCTGCGGCATGGACCCTTCAAAATGAAAACCATCATATTTGTACCATATTCATTAACAGTAAACATTTTCACTAACACTTTCTTTTGTTTGAGTGGTCACCTATGGTTTAAAAGTCAAGTCGTAGTTTGTATTCGTAGATGCAAGTTGCCCAAATATAATATTGTATTATAATTAAGAAAAAATATATATTTTCCAAATAGGTTTACAGAGTACTTGTTTAGCATTAGAGCTAATTATGTATACTTTGATTTAACTGTACAATATTACATAGATAGTTAAGTTAGCTTATGAAGCAGTGAAAATAAAACTATTTAATATGAAAATAACAATAATCTTTAAATGTATTTAAGAAAATAAATTATATAAACAACTGCACCTATTTGGCTTGTTATTTTTTTGTTGTGTTTATAACTGTCTAGACAAGGTTTGCAAATTTGAATTTGAAGGTTGAAAGAAAATGTATGGAAAATTAAACAGAAAAGAGGAACATTTGGGTTAAAAAGTAAGTGATTAGGCGGAAGACAGTAGGGATATCATGAAAAATATTGTCAGAATTGACAGATTGATGGTCAGTTGTTCAGTTTCTTTACCCTGACCAGAATTACATTACCTGAATTAACACATAGGCTCCTCTTTATTCCAAAAAAGTGAATTAGTATTTTAGTGACTTGAAAGAGACAGTCAGCTTGAGTCACTTTTTTTCTATAGTCCCCATGTTGACTTTTTAGCCGCGGAGCGCATATTGTTTATTATATTATATATATAATTACGGGGAAATGGTTAAAATAAGTAGGTAAGTATATATTGTAAAACAATGTGAAGGTGTGCGTACTATGCTATAAACATGCACACTTATAATACTCTGACTCCTGGCTCTAACTATTTACATGTATTTAGACGCGAGGTTTATGTGGACAGGGTGAAAATACCTCCAACGTGGCTTATCGACTGGTCTAGCCGGGAATGACACCTTCCCATGCCCTCCGATACATAGAACTGCTCAGTTTAAATACCAGTAAACGATCACCCATTTATAAATTGATATAATTTGTAAGTGGCCAATATTCGTATAGCTTTGGGAATGCTTAACAAAACACGCCGCAAGCCTTCAATGGCTAAACATTTGCCAGTGTAATGCCAAAAACTCTGTTACGCAAAATACTTATTGGAAAAGCAACTGCCATTTCTGAACTGGCTTTCACGAAATGGATGTCGTTTGAGAATTTCCCGTTCTGGCGTCCGCTCATTTATGTAGTTTTAATTCCGCCATTTCTTAGCGGAGCTGCGATCTTATTTCATTAGCCGCGAGGCAGCGCCAGCCATTTAGCTCGCAAGCTACAGCTCCTGTGTAGCGGGTTTGGTGACGAGAGGACCGATTGCGAACTCATATTTATTAAAGAAATTATTAAATACTGTATTTAATAATTTCTTTAATAATTTCTTTTGAGTAATCTTACTCAGTTAATGATTATAAAATGATAAAACTCTGTTGTGTGATGTCGCTCTGCTCCACGACAAGCAACATATGAGGAAAGCGCTAAACAAACTAACTTAACTGTAAACTATATTTACATAAAAAAATTACAACAATTTTACAGAAAACAATTTTTTTTTTATTTTGACCCGCATAGCCATTGTGGCGTGAAGAAGTAGCACATTTTAGACGTCTGATTTTAAAATCGAATAAACCAACGTCAATACTTTCATCCATATTTTTCGCCTAAGATTTTTTTTTCGTACTGGACACCTTCGGATTGCATGTTTTTTTTTAATATTATCGCAGGCAGACGTGCTGGTGGGCCACCTGATGGAAAGCGTTCACCGCTGCCCATGGACCAGAGGCAAGGTCGATGCACTGGCAGCCTCTCAGATAGCGATTAACTCGCCTTTTGAAGGACCGCATGACCGCGAATTATTAAATTATTCATCATTAAGTGACCAAAAGTCAGTACTAGTTGCTTAAACTTTATAGTAATTTAACAAATAATTATAATGGAAAAGATGGAGTCGAGAAAAATATGTCAAAAAATATGAATAACCAACAATAACCTCTTGTTCTAAAGTCAGTATAAAAATATTGTTTTTGGTGTATTAATACTTTTTGTTTCCGCTACCCTCTGACCTCTGCCTAAGTAGTTCTTCTGTAAATACGAACGGCATTGTACAGCTCATGGAGAATACTTGATCTGTTTATGTGCCCTCTCTGTTTTGCGACCAAGAAATTCAACTCCGTTGTAAAGAAGGAAATATTTAGTTGTATATTTAACAATAATAACGATGATATTACTAACATATCAGAAACCGAACTATGACGTGGCCTTAGTACTACCACAGATACAGTAATACTATACTAGTACTACTGTCCTACGAGTATATCTCACTGGCCTCATGGCTCATTTGTTAGAAACTGCATTCTGCGCTGCATGTCGTAGATTGGATTCCTACCCAGGACAAGTGTTTGTGTGACGATAATAGATATTTGTTCTATGTCTGTTTGTATTATATGTACAAATTTACAAAAAGTGCTATTTAAGTATTGTATGAGCAATCTCATTTCCATAGCTATGCTTAGTCTATGGCTAGATGGCGCTGTGTGAAATGACTATTTATTTTATTTTTCTACAGAAACTACAATCCAGAATATAATATATTTTATTGGCGAAAACTTACTATGCGAACGAGTTTCTGCAGTTGTTTGTGTAGTTTTATTGCTGCAATAATTTTATTATTATATATTTATATTTTATATTTTAGTACAGTAATTGACAGTTTCAATACACTGTTTGACGGCAAACGACATGGCGGTATCTTCTGCGAAATAAACTGCACATATTTTGTTTTAATTAACAAATGCACAAAAAACTTGTGAAAGTATATACATCTCGGGCATTGGTAGAATTTGCGTGGCCAAAAAGAAGAAATCACAATCAAACGACATATAGCTAACTAGTTAATTGACAATATTTTTTTTAATTAATAATTTGGTCTTCAGATATTACAGTGAAAATTATTGTTTGATAAATATGACATGTTAACTTCATCGAAATGGGTTTGAATATTTTTCTCAACAAAAAGCGTCAAGGCTTAGGAAACCATTGTGTCTGTAAGTCTGCAGGCTCTCAGCTCTGATTGATGCCACTTTTAATTACAATAATTGTTATTGTCAACAGCCCATTAATCTTCTTTCATGCCTTGGGATCTGAATTCATTATGGGAATCTAATAAAAGAATATTTTTTCGATTTACATAATTTTCCTGTTAAGCCGAAAGTTAAAATGTATTTTCTTTTTGAAATGATGACAAATAAATACCATATTGCAAAACGAGTTTTAAATATTGATGTGTAAGGATATAAGACAAGAGGTAGGCCATTGAAAAGATGGATGGATTGTGTGAAAGATGATATGCGTAAGATAGGAGTGAGTACTGAGATGACTTCTGACAGAGGGAAATGGCAGAAAAATGTTGCGCTGACCCTACTTAGTGTAGGATAAGAGCAGGAAGATGATGATGATGATGATAAATAAACACTGATAAGCTATATTGTGACAATCAAGTTGGATTCTGTTGTCGAATATGGAGGTAAACAGACATCTTTCGTGTGAGATAGTCGCCACCTCTGGTGTTTTCAAGCCGTCTGAAGACCTCTGACATGGCCTATCGAGTAGTATAGCCGGGATCAATATCTTCTTTTCTTACCCTTCGAAGCACGAAAGCGTTCAGTTCAAATGCCACATAGCAGTCACAAATCCAAATACTGACCGTGCGGAGATTTGCTTATTTTGTAGGATGTGTAAATAATATCTAAGCAAGCTTTGCCATGAGCGCTTCAAAAAGTTAAACAAAGTAACCGATAAATACTGACACCATTTTGTGTAGTTTACCTTTACCGGATACATATATTATGAATATTATGATTGCACAATAATAGTTAATTAGGTACCCGAGAATAAAACTCATGCTCATGAATGTTATGCGATTATATCGCCGAGTGTGTATCGATATTGTACATATTTAAAAGGATTTAAAATCTACAGATGAAGGTAAAATATTATAAAGTCCATTTTTGTATTGTAAACGTTAATAGTTATTTCTACCAGGTAAAAACTCTACATTAGACACAATAAAATAAACAAACTGCTTCAGATATATTTTTAATATATATATTATACCATTTTTTTTAAATTATATTTTATGCTGAATCGCATTACTGTTGTCATGGGCGGGGGTCGCCACTTACCACCAGGTGGGCCCTCATCTCGTTCCGCCACTTAATAACATAAAAAAGAACGCTTCCAGAAGGATAAAAAGACTTTTAAAGTCACTGCAAAGATCATAGAGAATTCTCCAGAATAATTTAAAACAAGCATCTCAGGGAAGTCGACGCAAGAGCCACTGAATCCTGAATGAGCCCTGTTTCGGCCTCTTGGAGCCGTTACAATCTATTTACTTTCCAATTGTAATCTCCAAGGCAGTCTGAAAATTTATAACCGCAACTTTAAAACATTCGGGCCGTGGACATTTGAATGTTTTAACATTACTTAGGGCACTTCTCTGTGTCACAGCTTTTAGCAGAAAGCTGGGTCAGTTCGAAGAGAATGTACATTTGTCTATGTTTTGCATAAAAGAATGGGGAATGATCAGGCGGTTAAACTGGCTCGTCTAGTTTGACTAACTGGAAGACCGCAGGCCAGTTGAAATTCCGCTGGTAGGATGAAGTTGAAGCTGACCTCCGCAAGTTCAATGCACTCGATTGGTAAGAAGGCAATAGGGGGTCCAGTTGCTCGCGTCCGTAGGTGAGTACCTACCCTTTGAATCCCTACACGTAACCCCTGGGTGGTGCTAAAGGAGCAACAAAAAGTAGCAGTAGAACTTGTGCAAAGTTCGCCCGAAGAACACAAAGACACACAACCAACACAAATCACTTTCAAGCATACAAGCTTTCGCCTTTTTAATGTTAGTGTAATGTCTCCATAACCAATGTTGCTTATTGCTTATTTCTGCAAAGTAAAGTCGGGAGGTGAACCTGCTGTCTTCCATAACCTGTGCCCCTCTGAGGGCACGAGAATCATCTTAATGCTGGTAATTATACGGATTCGCCGAATTACTCGGTCATAAGTAAACAAACGGAATGCCCTATTTACAATCGTAAATTCCCGGCCCTTGGGCCTCTTTTTAAGATAAGTGACAATGATTGACAAATAAATAGAATAATAAAAAAAAATCACTTATCAATGTATTTTCACGAAATTTAGCCATTCCTTTTTCCGGCTCCGTAGATTAGTTGGCTCCGTACGCTGCCTTCGAAGTGAGAGGTCTTGGGTTCCATACCCAGTTTGTGTTGGCCCATACCACTTGCGACACAGAAATGATACCCTGGTACTAGACCGGGAAGTGTTACAGTGCAACGGTTCTATTTTTGATTATATTAACTTTCGTTGGGCTCTCAAATACAAATAATTATGGATTAACTAATTTATTTAGCTATCACACAAAAAAAAACAAATTATAAAAGAAACGCTAATAAATCAGCTTTGAAATCAAATCATCATACTCTGTGGCTTCCAAAATATTTTTGGAAGCCACAGAGTAGAATGAAAAAAACATGAGAGGCCATATAAAAAAAAGACATTTAAAACAAGGGCTCGTCCGGGATTTGAACCCGGGACCTCTCGCACCCAAAGCGAGAATCATACCCCTAGACCAACGAGCCGCTTGGTAAGGCTCGCGATTCTTTAAACTACATTCGCGCTGCTTTCATATTCTTAAAGAAGACTCAGTTTGCTCACACGTTTAACGTTTACACATATAATACATACTCCTGCAGCACAATTCTTGTGTGCAGAAGAACACAAATATCCAAGACCCGAGAACAAGCTTTATGCTAAAGTTTTTTGTCCCGGCTGGGAATCGAAACCGGGACCTCTCGCTTCGACGGTTACTAAGCCGTATTGGCTATGAAGGGTTTACACGGACAGCCCTGCAACATTACTATCGAGATGCGAGCGTAACTTTAATTTAACAAGTGACTGATTTAAAAGTCGAAAGAAATGACTTCAATACTTCCAGACCTTATTTGTCGTCCTCAGGGTAAATACGTGTACAACGGGCGAAGAAAAAAGTTACAAAATACGCAATTTTTAACTTGGATGACATATTTCTCCAGTTATTTTGATTTAAACAGATCATTCAGGCAGATGCCAGATGTGGCGACAGTACCTTTCTGGGCGAACTTGGCACAAGTGCTCCTGCTAGTTTTCGTTTCTCCTTTCGTACCACCCAGGGGACACGTGTAGGGATTCTAAGGGTACTTACCTACGGACGCGGGAAACTTGGTCCCCCGAAAGTATACTTTTTACGGATAGTGGAGAACCATCTAATTAATTATAGTTTTAATCTTCTTTTTGTGACGTTGGAAATGGTTTATGTATTTACACAAGTGATATTGTTTCTTTTATTGACTCTCCATAAAATATTTTTTTTGAAATTATATATAAAAATTGGCTATATTCGAACTCTGAGCACATTCAGGGTCGCGTACTACCAATTTAATTTATATTATTTATTGAAATGTCCACCATAACAAAAAATTTTAACTACCCACGTACAAATCAACCTACTATCAACGGTTTAAAACAGCTCTTTAAAGAAAAGACTAAAAGACGTTGTAGGCTTAGTAATTCGGTTCACTTTACTTTGGGTACGGCAACCTAATAAAAATGTGTTTATTTTTTGTGCCGCCTCCCTAAATCCTACTTGGGACGGGCTTACTCTCAACAAGTGAGAGTGAATTTACCACAGGGATACTGGAGGTGGTAGGGATTTTTTTTCTCAGTTGCCACCAGTGGTGGCAAATATGGTGGTGGCAACTGGGAATAGACCCTAGAATAGATTGGTATAAAACTGGGAATTTTAAAGAAAATGAAAAATTTTAATCTTTCAATTTTCAAGGGGAAAAATAAACCTTATTTCTATTGAACTGTACTTATTGCAATCGACCGTGGACATCGACCATAGCGATTTGCTCATTAGGTACGCCGCATTTTTAAGGGGCGCTAAAATGGTTACTCTTTTAAAATAAGTGACGTTTCCAAGTATTTTTGCAGAATTCAATGGAAAGTTATGACTGATTTCACTCCTTCTTTGAATGGAATAATTGAAGCGAATAATGTCTTAACAATACACGAATTTCATATTTATCGCATTTCATTTATATCCTATTATAAAAGCGTACTGCGTCGTCAAGAAACAAAGAGAGAATGATTAAAAGAAAGGAAAGCAATTGCACTCTTCATAGAATTAGAGACTAGTCTTAACAAGTTACGACATGTTTAAATTGACGCCTAGGAATTTTCAAATATGAAAACCGACATTACTTATGAGACACCCTTATAAATTATTTCTTATAAGTATTATATGATTTAAATGGGCGCAATGATACACGCAACGACGATATGGGTTTTCTAATATTTTGTTAGGAGAAAATCTGCGTCTTACGTATTCATGTTGTTTATGAGTGATGGAATTAATTTAAAATGAGATGGGCTTTCGTATGCCTTTCGATAAGTCTCATAAATGACATAAGTGCTACTTCTACTGCTTCCAGATTTTTTATACTAAACTTTTTCTAGCCCAGCGCCATCTTAGAACCCTTCATATTATTATTTGCGATTGATAGAAGGAATCTTCAGAGGAAAAATGTACTGGCTAATGATTTGCTAACGACCATGTTTATTTAATGCATCTCAAACGCAGATTATTTCCTTTGAGGGTCGTTTGAGAATCGGAGCGTTTTATGAGTTTTCACTTTAGATAAGTTTTATACAGATCGGAAATGGTCGTAGGTTACTTAATGCTGGAGTTTTTTTGTGTGCCATTAAATGGAGGCCCACCTGATGATAAGTGGTTGCCAAAGCCCAAAATCAACATCCATACCACTCGTCCTGCAAATTGTTTCTAGGTCTTTTTGCAGTATTCTGGTACTTTGACATCCACACTATCACATGCGTATCACAATCACATGCGCATGAGACGTATCATCCCCGTCTCGAGTGATGGACACAGCAGGATGAATGCGACTCAGTAAAGATTTGGATCTCATAGTCGCATTACTGTTGTCATGGGCGAGGGTCACCACTTACCATCAGGTGGGCCCTCAGCTCGTACCGTCACTGATACACATAAAAAAAAATAAAAAAAAAAAACACTCTAGGGAATGTAGAATTAATCCACTCAACATTGAAAAACAAATTTTATTTTGTTTTAAGTAGTTCCATTGTGAAACAGAGCCAGGTGAAATCCTATCTCGTATACTTAGAGTACCGTAGAGCTATAACTACATCTGCACCTGTATTGAGAAATAACCTATTAGATTCAGTCGCGTTTAAAAACACCGAGTGTGCGTTTTACACGATACGATACGATCTGATGGTTTCGGAAAACGGGCTACTCGATGGTAAGCGATTACTGTAGCCTGACGCCTATAATACCAGCAATTATGTTCGCAGAATACCAACAACCCACCCACAATAAGATAATAAAACTTTTAATAGAGTTGTCACCGCTATTGCTTCTAGGAACCTAACGATCTCAACACATAACACATAACTTGTTCTGTGTTGAGGAAGATGGTTAGGTTAAAGAATTATTATGTGTGCTACCTGCTGTAAATTAGGGGTCATTCCCCTTCCAATCACCTCCCACTAGAAGCAAAGCACAAGATGTTCCTCGCTCCTGACGTGGCTAAATAGAAAGTTCCTAAGTATCGTATTTTTTATTTGGCTAGCTTAGTTTAGTTATAAGATTATAATATTTATCAATCTATGGATCAATGTTTTTATTTTTGAGTTTTTGTTGTTTGAAATAAAGTTATTATTAGTATATATTGCTTCTATTGAAATGTTTAATTTAATCTGGCGATGCCCCGCTATGAGTCTTCGGTCAAATGGACGCGTTGTTTACAATGCGCCAAGAAGATATATAATTTTAGAAATCGTAGAGTATAAACGTCTTGTAAGCCTCGCGTCTCTTACCCATCTCTCTCTGAGTAAGTAAAACACCGTACTCTTATTGCTATCGTTCCATATTACTCGTATCTTGAAATTATTTCGCATCTGTGGCCCGTTCCGCTTTCATATAATAAAGTTTCGTTTAAACGCAATTCGTATGTGCGAGTGAACCGTATTAGGAAAACATATTGCTAATAGAAATATCAGAATAATGTAAGTTATGGCAGGTAGGTAGGCAGAATTTGTGTAGTGAAGTAAACATGACAAATTCCTGTTTGGATCGTATGGATTCTGGATTTTACTCTGTAAATTGAAATTAATTATTGAAATAAAGCGTTAGCCCAGTCATTCGGAAAAGCTGGTCATTGTGGACTGATTTGGATAATTCTGTTTTAATTTGATTGGGTGTACATTCCAGGTGGACTTAAAAATTTTTAATGAAGAAATTCCATCCGTAAGAGCGTAAAATAAGTAAATGAAAGTATAAAAGTCATTTTGTAGGTGCTAAAGTACAATCCTGTCAGCGAAGGGGTTGGGAACAGTATCTTGGGGAATATAATACAGTATCTAGCCCCAAACTAAGCATAGATTGTAATATGGTAGATAGATAGGATAGATATCTGATAGAAAACTTGTATAATACTATTTTTATATGTGTATGTATATACAAAATATATACAATAATACATAAATATTACACAGACACAGAACAAACATTTTGTATGTTGTATTTTGTTTTTGTTATTTACCTAAATATTTCTTGAGTTTGAATCGGACCCACATCCTACAGCTATGAGGCCAGTCAACATAGCATAGATAACGCCTGTTAAGATACTGCCGCACCCACCATCGCATTAGTTCCTTTAAATTATGGAGATACATTTGGTCAACTATTGTAAAACATAATATTAATCTTCTCAGAACACTTAATTTCCAATTAAATCTATCGGGTTCACACAAGTTCTATACTTTCGCGTAGCTTTGTGTTTGTTTAGAAGCCTCGGCGGGACTACAATACAACTGACGGCAAATAGCAAGTCACTCGTGTAGACCGATGAACGGACAGAATTATCAGGCGTTTAAACGTTCTTTCAATTCGTGAGGACGACGCGATGGATAAGCTATGAAATGTCATAATTACAACAGCTTTGATAAATAGGTAAGCCAATCAATCTAAATGTTTCGTAAAATAAATAATTTGAAACAGGTATTTGCCGCCATGGAGTTTGAGGGTCAATGTTGCTCGCGTTTGTCTGTCTAGAGCTGTAGGTACATTTTTACCCCCTGTGGTGCAAAATTAGCAATCTAAAGTATGTTACGGGTTTGTGTTAAGTTCATAATATGGACTTTCACCATACTATGGTGTAATCCTGGCAGTTCCTAGAAGTTCCGCTGGAATGGTGTGGGTTCGCGCAAAATTGCAGGCGCATCAGACATTGTATTTATATCTTAGAGTGACGGGCGCAACGGGATGTTATTAGGGTCTTAATAGAAGACAGACAGAGACATAAATATAGACAGAGGAGGAAATAAGGTTTAATGTTGTTGTTAGCAAGCGATGGCGTTCCGTAATTTGTCTCCATCTCTGATTTTTTTAAGTAACGTAGTCGATAGTGGGTCTAAACCTTGAAAAGGAACTCACACCAAAATTATTTACGGTAGCCTAGATAATAGGTAACCATGCTAGCCAAAATAGTATTGTTTTAATTCATGTTGGTCTCAATTTCATACATTGAACGTTGAGTGTTAAAAAAATAGTTTTATCCTAACCCAATTTTTTACGCTACTCTAACTACAGACTAGGAAAATTATTAGTTACAATTTGTCATTTCTAACGATTCCAAACACCTGACCGTACCTGTAAAGGCAGGTATCCACGCGGGGCGAATTTCCCGGAATCCAGCGATGATCCGGCGCATTCAATCTCACTGCAGCATCCTTCATTAACATATTTAGTTATAAAACACGCCTTATAATCTGTGACATAGGATTCAAAGCATGTTGTGTTTACGAGGGTTGTAAAGGTCGTTTTGTGAGGAAGCAACGTCATAGTTACCTTGATAAGATTGATCGAGTGGGGTAAAGAGACCAGATAATCTGTGAACAGATAAAAAATCAGTGACTTGTCAAATTCGTCGCATTCTCGAGATGGGGCGATGGACCGGTCCTGGTCATATTTGTAAATCGGATGTTTAGGAAGTCACTATCTACAATATTCAATTTGGGGAACGTTTCTCTCAAGGTTTTTCTTATTGAGACTTTAAAGTCAAAATTAAAAATATCTTTATTTCCGTTGAATTTTTAAATAACAGTAATTTTTACGCGTTCTTTTTACTAAGTTTAGCGCTTATTCAAACTCTATCTTTCTCTCCATGAGAAGAACAAACAAACAACCTCTAATGGAAGGATTACTTTCTTTTCGCGAGCAATTATCGTGATTTGTTTTGGTCCATTAAGAGCTAGTTGATGCAACTAATTAAGAGAAAAAGTTTAAGATTTAAGTACTTTAGAATAAATAATATACGTAATTAACTCCAGAATTAAAATAGCCATGTCGATTTGATAAGTGGTGGGATATTGCTCTGTTCATTAAAAACAAAAGATACATTGTAGGATTAGACGCAGGAATCCATATGGATTTCTGCATATTTCGCAGAAATTAAACAATATTTAGATACAAAATATCATCCAGGTAGGTGGAAAGTCGAAATCCCGCGACATTTCATTAATTATAATCCCAAAATCTGTTCATTTTTTCAACCAAGCCTGATCTTCGATTCGCAGCGGGTTGCAGTATATTCTTTGAATTCATTTTCAATCCTAATTTTCTGCTCATAAGATTGAAAATATGATAGTCATGGTAAAACTTGACGAATACACCTTTGTTGTCGTGATTGAAATCCGTTGCTTGAGGTGTTTTTTTATGTGACATAAGGATTATTGATGATTATGCGATTACTTAGCGATATGTGCATGGCCTTGATGCTGATGGCAAGATATAAATATGAATACCCGAAATTGAGACAGCTTTCTCGAGGCAGAAGCCGACAGCAAAAAGTTTTTGTTCAATAATAAAGGCTTTAATTTTAACTCCTAATTAGGTAGTTTTCTTGTATGATGATGTTATATTAAACACTTTAATTTAATTCAAAACATCATTTTATTATTCAGAATATCTTCTGATAGAACCAGAATATCTTCTGGTTCTAGTTTCTTAATATTATGTATTTATGTGTAGGTATTACCTATCATTATTTTATGTTATTATTATTTTGCTATAATTGGGTAGGTATGTGTAATAACTTATGTATGTCCGTACCAGCCTCTAATGTTCCCACTGCAGGGACACCAGCCTACTGGTCTCGATAATTTGATTTGAACAAGCGACCTTCAGATTGCAAGTCTGCGTCTTTGCCCTTGGATCATCACGCTCGTTTTTATAATATGTACCTCGTAATTTGATTTAATTAAATCATATAAGAAGAGTACAGTTAGAAAATTAACATAAATTTACAATGAAAACTCTTTCTTGCTCGAAATTTTGTCAATCCACAGGATGACAGGAAGAGGTTGCTCTTACCGTCAAGGTCACATTTTGCCACATTCATACTATGTCTAAGTTTCTGTACGGTTATTTCTGGTGGTAACAAAATAGAGTTTATTGAGTTTATCAATGGGAGGTAAAAAGACACTTCTCTCGTTCGCGCCGCTGAACATCTGACGTCATCATTTGGTTCACGTCAAATCACTTGCTTAGGGCACTTGACACCTCTTCATGGGCTCTACGCGTAAGCCAAGCGAAATTTATAAAATAAATTTTAAACAGAATGTGAACACAGCTTAAAAATTGCTGAGGTACCTGATAGTAGCGTCCAAAGTAAGGGGTCTCTGGTTCGACCACCAGCCTGGGCTATATAATATTTATGGCCCATGGGCTACGTGATATGGGCCCTGGGCTATGGGCTATGATAATATCCTTATGATTTTTGACCGGTAATAATCTTTCAGATGCTGTTGGATAATGACAGAACACCTGATTTTCAACTCGATTACTACAATACTTTTCATTATTAACTAACTGCGCCCCGCGGTGTTACCCGCGGTTGTCCGGGATCAAAAGTCCATGTGTTAATGCGCAGTACAGTGCGATTCGAATTTACATACAATTTACATACATACATCAGGTGGGCCGTATGCTTGTTTGCCACCTAAGTGGTATAAAAAAAAAAAAAAATTATATTATAATACAACAAAAATTACATTTTATAATGTTCATATTTTGGGTACGTAGTATTACGTATTACCCTTTGAAACCCTACACGTACCCCCTAGGTGATAAAGGAGCAACAAAAATGAGCACTAGTCTAGTGCAAAGTCACGGAGAAATACTGTCTCCACACCTGGGAATCTGCCACCAAGCAGTGGTGCACTCACAATCCTGTTCCGGTAAAAGGCTGTGGGTGCCGGTGAAATTACATGAGCATTAGTCCGTCTGGGTGACAGGTGCCACGGGGTGCGACTTGGGTCTTCTTTTAATTCGGTCTGAGACTGTGGTATATAAAAAAATATTAAGTCTGTCAATTTAAATGCTGCTTTAAAGTCTTTGTCTTACAAAATTCACCTTCCTCCCTATCAAAATGTAGATCACAACGGAACGAGCATCTATTGTTAGGCGCCTTATTTGGGATGCCTACTGCGCACAGCTTCCTTGTTAGTTTTAGTATACATTAGTTGTATCTAGCTAACTAGCCTTGCAAAAGACACCGTGTTTGTATTATACTTTTTATGTTTTGGATTTAATATTAGTAGATATGATCTTATGACATGGGAGAAGCCACTGGCTCCTGAAATACAGTTTCACTAGTTCAGGAGCCTATGGATTTATATTGTATATTTTTACATTTCATTTAAGGCAATTTTTTTTTATATACTTTTTTATTATATTATACTTCATTAAAACAAGAGTACAAACACTTACGTGTTTGCAATTGTGCAGTCTATGCTCAATGCGTTGAGAATTTCCTTGATATGAAAAATCACCCAAGTGCCATTTGCAATAAAAATTATTAATGTTTTCGAGAATTCTTCACATTGGAGATTTTTTATTCCCGTTTGCCATTTTTAGTGGTAATTTCATATCGTATCAGCCTCTAATGTTCCCACTGCAGGGACACCGGCCTACTCTCGATAAATGTGAGTGAATGGGTTTTGATCTACCACGGGAGCCCAATTCGGATTAGTAAATGTCATATTTTCTAGAATTTTTGGTTAGCTTAGAAGACATGACGGTTTCCTCACGATGTTTTCCTTCACCGTTTCGAGAACGTGATATTTACAAATTAATTATTCAAGTGAAAAATTCACGTGCACTTCGGGTTTGAACCAACGACCTCCAGATTGAAAGTCAGCGTCTGTGCCCCTAGGCCACCACGCTCCGTACGTGATTATTCTCAAACAAACTGTCAGAAAGGAATACTCTTACTGTATATTTTATCTGTTTTCCTGAAACAAAACGACTACTTTTCTACTTATTTCGTGCGAGCAAGTGGCCAACCCCGGTGTCGGCGTTTTAGAGCCGAAGGCCTCCAACAATGAATAAAACATGTATTTTAATCAGTTAATCTACAGATACGTGAAACAAGCGTGAAACTTAGCAATAAGACGGCTTGATCTCATAGGAACACATTTATAAAAAAAAGTGACATCTAATTTTTATAATTTCTATGGTAAAATTTTTGTTTTATAATGCTCGATTATGCGGGAAGCCGCAGCACGAACACGAGACGGAGAGTTGGGTATCGTGACTGGATGACGTCATCGAGTTACCGGCGAACGGATGAGCGTACTGCGTCTCGGATAGATAACAGAACAATGAAGCTCGCTCGCGGCGCATCGACCGGTGGGCGTGGCTAAACCCCGCCCCGCGTCAGACAGAGAGCGTCTAATCTCGGATAAAGTCTGACGGATCAACCTAAACCGTACACCCGGGATTGGAGGAGATGGGAATGTCGACGCCTAGCCTTGCCATTGGTATCTTGGATATACGTGGATTAGGATATGTGTTGGATTTCGTATATTTTCAGCGTTTCAGGTTATGTAACGGTGTGGTCGGACGGCGGTGGAATTCTCGAGATTCGACCTACTTTCGAATATTGAGGTGTTTGCTCCGCAACTTGTGTCAGAGTGATGACTACTTCTATGATCCTCTCATTATTATTTCTTCTTTTCGTGTCGGTGGCCAGCTCTGGTGTCGGAGTATTCCCACCCAAAAGCTTCCGACATGGCTCATATATATACATATATATCTGTGACTGACATCTTAACGTGTCCTCTGATTCACGGAAGCGCTCATTCAAAGCCGTAGAGTAGTCCGATGTCCTTGCAGTGAGAACATTAGAGGCTGGTACGAGAGAAACCTCCGGAAATAGAGAGAATGACCTATTTAGTTTCCACAGATATTATAGTTAAAGGTATATAAAGCAGGCATTGTATCTGTAACATTTCGTAAATTGATTAATTGAATCGATGTAGATGTATTCAGAATAAGATTCAGATTACGAAACAAAGAGCCTTTAGAGGTCACACGATTTGGGTCTTGGGGAGTGTGACCTAATTACAGCTTTCTACCTTGTCCGGTGCTAAAATGTTTTAGTTTCAGCGCTTGTATCCAACTGGATGGAGTTCAATTCTTGGATTTTGTTCACTTGAATAGACACGGCAAGCAAATAGGCTTATAATTTTGACCGGTATGTATATATGTGGGTATTTAAAATATATGACTTGTCACAAATTGGTATCAAAGTTATTCGATAAGAAGTAGAGGTAGACAAATTTGCAGAGTGAAGACTAAATTAACTGAGAGGAGATTTAATACTTTTGCATTTGGTCTCTACTTTAGATTTTTGCATATTAGTTTTATTCTTGGTTTATGCCCAAGATCAAGACATTATAATTTATCCATTTATACTTAATATAGCGAAACATAAAGTAGATTGTTGATATTAAAAATGATAAGGTTATTTTATTTTTTCATTTCAGTGTGGTGGTCATGCAGCATTCCATATAACAACAGCAATGACATACGAGAGAGAAAGCAATAAAGTATATGTTATCAGTGCGGGTATAGTCACCGATACCAAAGCTAAATACTTTTAACAAAATGCATTTTTATTTTATAAAGGTAGATTAGCATCTACAATAACTGTTATCGTAAACAAAATAGCGATAACAGTTTATGTTAAATTCATTTTATGTAATTAAAATAAGATAAAGTTAGGTAAATACAACTTCAACAAGATAGTTAAGACAAGTCTTGCGTTCGGGGAACTACGTAGTTTAAATTCCATTCGCCTGAAAATAAAAGTTCTTAATTAACAGCGTGATTGGGAGCGGAATATACTCGGAATCACACCAAAAGATAGTTTAAAACGAGGCAATCCGACAACGGAGCCACATTATCGGCATAGCCGTTAAGATTAGGAAAATAAAACTTATCGGGCTGGCCTCATAATACCGATGAACGGAAAAATTTTGGGGGAAATGAGTTTGCGAGTGGCTAAACAGCATACTTCCCGGCTGGATCACTGGAGATTTCTGAGAGTGTTCTTAGTCCAGATGTTAATGTAGGCTGATGAACAGTACATTTGAGAAAAATAATGCTTATCTCTTGGTATACAACCTAATCAAGTTATAACAAGAGATATTAATACCACCCGGTAATAATCAGGTTACAAAATTTGGTTACTGAACCTGATAAAATCGGTAATTGAAATATTCATAATCAACATTTATTTTGAACACGTCACGTAACTCTTTGCTCTGGGAAACAGTCGCTAAACAGATAAGAGGCTTCGTTTAGTAATGACAAAGGTTATTGTCACTTCAAATTGTGTACCCAAGTAATTTGAACCCTGGGTTTTGTAAGATTTCAAAGGTAGTTGTATTTTAACGAAAATATTTTAAATGGAATATGTAGAACGATGTTTAGCCTCCAACTAAAATGAGGAGGGTTGTAAGTTTGTTGTAAAGCTGGTTTTCGGGTTTTGCAGCTTTGGATAAACGTAATAGTTTCGTCCAAACTTTGACTTTAATAGTGGTATCGTTTGGACCTTTGGACTTGACCTGTAGTCAAGGTCAAACTGTTAATCCGGAATATTCCGTTTTGAAATATGATATAGAGTTAGGAATTTATTGTCATGATACCAATCAATATTATTACAATATTATAATGGATATGATATAAGTAAGTATAGCGTAACATAGCTGAAGATAGACTAACATAGAAATTATGTTATGGCAAGAATTATTTGTGAATCGCCATGCTTGATAGGACCTCCATCCATGAAGTACACAAGAGAGATGATCACCTTATGCTAAGTGATTACCTGCACCCATAAACAGTAATACGATTTAGGTCGTCTTCTGAAATTGAATTGTCAATTTAATCAGGAGTTCTTCCCCGTCAAATGCCAGTTATAGTTAAAACAATCACCAAACTTAGTTTTGACAGCTCCGTAGCTTCGTGAGTAGAAACCTTGCCTTCAAAGCAAAGGGCCCGGGTTCGATCCCCTGCCCGGGCAGACGTGTTCTCGTGTCTTAGGTCCCTGCGAAACAGGGAATCCTAGTACAAGGGATGTGTAAATGATTTTAATAAGAACGCGTTATTACGCTATTAGGAATACAGTGAAAACAAAGATTTTATCATTGACTTTGATAAACAATTTCATTTCAAGAATTGAAAAACGGGGTTCATACGTCACAACCTGTATAGCCCTATCGATCCTTAAATCCTCTCTCCGTCGTAGAACAGAACTCGTTACCAGATTTAACAAGGAAAATAGACACTATTGTCTGTGAAACAAAGAATATACAAAGCTGCTACCCACTACCCCACTTCAATACACATTGCTCCAACAGTTATGATAGATTTGTTCTTCGGCGTCTTTGTTAAAGTTGTTATAGTCTTAATAACCTAACGATTTGTTATGTTACAACTATATCTGTAATGGATAGTCCAGGACTGATTAAGTTCCTATTTACATTGCAAGTAGAAAGACGGTGGAGGAAGCTGTGTTTTGGGATACTCATAAACATTTATTAGAAGTATAGCAAAGGTGCATTATGAGAGCGTGGTAGCTCAGGGGCACAGACTTTTAATCTGAAGGTCGCCGGTTTAAACCCACACGTGCACCTATGAAAATTTGAAAAAATGATGTGCGCAATACCACTTTCTCGAAGCGGTGAAGGAAAATGTCGCGAGAAAACTGACATGTCTAAGAACCAAAAGTTCAAAGACATGTTATATTTACCAATCGGGATTGGGCTCTCGTGTTAGATCAAAGCCCATTTACTCTAAATTAACGAGAGTAGACCTTTCCCTGATATGCTCGGGTCGTGCAAAAATGCCCACTTGATAGGTGGTTACCTCAATATATAAGCAGTCGCAAGTCACATCCCGTTGCGTCTGCCACCTGAGGCGGTGATGACACGTCTCATGCGCCTGTGATTTCCCCTGCGCCCATACCCTTCCACCGGAACACAGTAATAAAAGTGCACCGCTTGGCGGTTGATTATCAAGTGTGGAGGCGGTACATTTCCGGATTAAGTTATACTGCTACTATGACTTGCCCTTTTCTAACTATCCAGGGGGTGAGTAGAGACTCGGAAGGGTGCTATTCGAGTGTGAATCTCAGCTTAATGATAAAAAAAAAAAACATTTTAAATTCAATTCTCTCAGTGCTATTTTGACTGACCGTCCAGCTCAGTTATTACTAGCTTTGCCTTCTACGGTCGTGGGTTCCAGTTCCACTCAGGACAAGCATTCGTGACGCACAAACATGTTTGTTCTGTCTGGGTATTATTATGTACTAGCTGACCCGGCCACGCGTTGCTGTGGCTAACGTTTTTGTCATATGATAATATTGCGATCATAAATTGAGATGTGAGCTATCCTATCTTTCAAGTTGGATCAAACTGCACACGGTGTACAAATTTGATTAAAATCGGTTAAGTATAATAGTTTAGGAGTCCATCGCGGACAAACATCATGACACGTAATTTATATATATTAAGATTTTTAAATCAGTATTCTATAGTTCCTGTTGCTTAGTTTGGGGATAAATGGTGTAATGTCTATGAATCTTTATTAAAATTACAGTGAGCATTAGAAATCATCTAATTAATGTGACAAAGACTTTAATAGCGATCGTTACAGGGTTCATAGCGCAATAGCAATTTCCAAGGCTATCATCGTAACTAATTTTAATATTCACGTTAAAGAAGCCGGCTTCTAGCAAACATTTTTACTCATTAAATAAATCATCCAGGATCTTTCCCGTTACCGGGATGTGGGAAAAAAAATGTCACGGCTTGCCATAATTTTGTACGTGCCCGTTTATACCGTGCAACCATTATTACCGAGCGGAAGAATAATTTCTCTTAATTTCTGAAGCTTTTCAAACGATGATAATTCACAGGCTTTTTACATTGTAACCATGAATTATAGAGTGTTAATAGCAATGAGGCAAAAGAAACCTCCTTTTAATTTGGTTTCCAAACAGCGTAGGTGCTTTATTTTGATATCGTAATGTTTTTGAACATATACAATATTACAATATCAAAAATAAATTACCCTATTTTGAAACCAAATTAAAAAGAATACGCTATATATAGATATATATATTGTAAAATGTGATAATAATATAGGTGTATTTAGTACGTCTACTCATATACATGTGTTAGAATGTTCGTTTGCAATTTTTACATACTTAAATAGATTCTCGCCTTTATATCTGAAGGAGCAGGCAGAGCGTCAAAGGTACACGTTTTTTTTTGTAGGTTATATCGTGGGAACGTAGATTGAGCTCATTGCCACCATTGTTTTTCCACAAACAACACAACGACCGCCTACTATTGGTAAATCAATCTTAAGTAATTCAACCAGGGAAAATCTTTTACAAACGAAATTACCAACAAGACCGTTCTATTTATACTTTTAAAATATCTAATTTTATAAAAAAATACAATGTGTTATGCTAACATAACCGATCTAACGATATATGTATTTATAGATAGGTCAACACGTCCAATTTAACACCTTTTGCAGTTTTAGGCTCCGGTCGGATAATTGATTCATACATTAATGATTCATAATTTATCAATAACTTTTGTGTGATGATTTTGTAGTTTACTATGGGCTTGGGTATCTGTGTACATGCCACTGAAGAAAATATTGAACAGACAACCAGAAATGGGATTGGAAAATTGAAACTGTAAATTGAAACTAGTAAATTTTGTAAAATTTTGTAGAGCATATTTGAGTCGCATATGCTGTTTATGGGTGGCTGTTACCATTTAACATCAGGTAAGCCGTCTGTCCGTCCCGTCACTAGTATAATAAAAAAGCATGATAAATATTAAAATAAACGGCGGTCGATAACATTTCTATTGATCGGAATAAGTAACTCATTGTACCAATTTATACCAACTCGTATAAATATTAGCAAAGCCGAGCACCTGAAAATAAGCGGTTGAATTATTGTCCAGACGAGCGAGCTCAACACGTCGACCGTTATACTAATCTAATCGGACACCCCTACAATTTAAGCGTCACTGTATTACAAGTGTAAATAATCCAGTACGCCCAGCCAACGTGGGCTGGGCTTGAGTACAAAAAAGAAACTCGTTAAAATACCGGCTTAAAAAAGAAAAGCGCTGAAACGGAGGCTCGGGTGGTATCGGTTTTTCTCGACGCGGGCGGTGCGCTGGGCGGGGCTCTGAGCAGTTTCGTGCCGCCGGCCGGCGCGAGCGGACGTGTCTTACTCCATGTCAGTTTGAGTCTGTGCACATGTTGAGTGAAATTTTCGGCATGTCGATGTCGTCGTGAATAGTACTCGCAAGATGGACTTTCAGAGTGCTATGGAGACTTTTGCAGAGGCGTGGGCAGCTGCCAACACGGTGAAGTCGGAGGTGGCTAGCGATTTATCCCAGGTGAGTTTTTGTTGACATGTTTTTTTTATGTAACTATTTGATATCAAATTATTGCCGTCAAATTAATATAAATAATTATTTTAATTGACGAATTGCTCTGGGATAAAAAATGGGGATTTATATTTATTTTTTCCGATAATTATGATAATTTAACGGCTTCAGAGCAGAGAAAATTTTAACTATTTTGTATCCCCATGAAATTATAATATGTTGAGTAGCACTTTATAATGTTAACTAGTTATTCGTTTTCAGTTACGCTATACCGAAATTGAACTTAAAATAAGAATAAAAAAAAAAAATATGAAAATTATGACGTTGGCTAAAATAGTCTGTACCTATCACAGTTTTTTATTGACATAATGAATGACCCCTATGCCATATTTATAATTACTACTATATGTGTCTACCAAAAAATTACTTTTTTTTTTAAATGTTCTTATAAAATTGTCATCAAGCATCAGGGCAGCAAATCCTAATTATGCTAATTATTTGTTTAAAATCAACGATGTTCAATATTCATTGTTTTTTCTTGCAACTTTAATAGTATTTAATTTACGTTAATATTATATTAGTAGCTTTGCCTTCGAAATGAGGGTCCCGGGTTTGATTATACAGACTGGGGCAGACTCTGTCTGATGAGCGCAAAGTTTGTTCTCGGGTCTTCGGTTGAGCCACTCAGGGAATCCTAGTGCAGGGGTATGAGTTAGTCAACGTTGTTGGTTCACCTGCCCTAAATATGTAATTGATACAAGATATTACGTTATCTGATAGATCTCTCATTACAGCTTTTTGATTTGGCAATAATGACATTGAAATCTATAGATGAATAGTTTTTATATGGCAAGATCATGCGGCGCAAATCTTATTTAAATATGTATTGAAATCGTTAGGTATATCAATTGTTTCTTTTTTTATCGGTTGGCTTTTGAATTTATGATACTGCAATTTTCACGAAGGTTATCCTAATAAAATATGAGTATTTTGCTCCTATTTATTTTCTTCGTCTAGTTACGAAGTGTTTTCATTTAGATAGTACTGTTCAAAATTTAGATTACTGATAAAAATGCAGCGTTGTGGATAATGGAACGTTAGTATCCGAGAACGTTGGTATATGCTCCATATAATTTATCGGTTATTTTGTAAAATTTTTGTAAAATTATTACACAACACAGAGGTATCGTTAACTTGGCTACAATAGTATACACACTGTGGTCTCGATTTCAGGTATACACACTGTGGTGTCGATTTCAGGTATACACACTGTGGTGTCGATTTCAGGTATACACACAGTGGTCTCGATTTCAGGTATACACACTTTGGTGTCGATTTCAGGTATACACACTGTGGTCTCGATTTCAGGTGTCTTCGAGATTTTTGATCATACTTGGTCAATAACGTTATCGATTTTTATATTACTGGTGTTGCAAGCACTATAAATTTTTATAAAACATTCTTTTTGTAGAGTTGGCATTTCAAATAAGTGATTACCGATTAAGAATAATTTGTACACGGTTCATACTGCGGTTCATATATAAACAATACTTCAATTATGCTTTGGTATTTGAGTCTGCTTGTTTGAACTGCGTTAATGTTTGCAGATCTAAATTACAATTGACTCAGATATATTTTTTATTAACAATAAAAGGTTTAGTGTGTAAAGAACTATTAGTTATATCAGATAAATGTTGTGGCAACAGTATTGTTCCTTTAGGGTAAGTTCTACTTTAGCTTGTTATAAAAAATCAAATAATGCTTATTGTTTGACGTAGATTATTATAAAAACATAAATATGATGTGGATGATCACAAGATAGCTATTCTGCGGAACTAATTGTGAACATAATTAAAAGAAATGCTTAGGAAGATAATGTCACGTAAGATATACCTGACTAATCATAACATTTTGCGTAGATATCAATTAATTAGATACAGAACATTGACAATAAGTAAAGAAGACAATTTTATTAGTCTAAATAAATATTATATTATGATTACATAAATGATTCAAGTTAATGATTTAATTGATCATTTAAGATGAAAACTCCGTATTCCCAAGTCTTATCGAGTTGAATAGGTACGTGGTGCAGAGCCGTCAAATAACAGCATTTGAAAAAAAAAAAATGATATTTACCTATAATACATTTTTTTATTGTACAAGCAATAGGGTTCTTTAAAAAAAGTTAAATCGTTATTAGGTTAAATGTTAATTCTTATAATTTATCGACTGAGTAACCATAGAATACGTTTGTATTTAGTACAGTTGTAATTGATCAAGATTCTAACATTCTATGAAGGCTTTTCATTAATGGGTATTAATTACCGATTATTTAAAACTAGCATAATTAGCGGTTAACAATGATCTTTAAAACCGTTTTTCCGCAATCAGTATTCCTTCGGACGTTCGTTTCGTTTAGTGAAATTAAATAAATCATTCGATTGTTATTATTTTGCATAGTCATTTTAATATTTGCGTGATCTGCGTGACGAATATTTTTTTTTTTTTAATGGTTAATGATATCAGCTCTGGATGATATCGGATTTAACAAATAATAAATTAATTGTAATGGACACTATTTAAAAGTAAAACAAGTTTTCCATTATGCAAGCATTTTTTGCAATTAAAGGGACGAGCCGACGGTCCACGTTAATATTAAATGATTACCGACGCCCATAAGGAATAAAACTATTGAAGGATTCCAAGGATTCCCCTAATAAATGCGAAGACTCGAGTCTCATTGCGTGGCGCCCGTTACTGCGACAGGGATATTGTGGCTGTAATTTCATCGGCATCCACACCATTCTACCGGAATACAGCAATGCGAGTTTACTACTGCTTGGCGGTGGATTACCAGGTGTAGACGAATTTGGCACAAGTTCTACAGCTACTTTGTGTTGTTCCTTTCGCACCACCCGGGGGACACGTATAGGAACGTCTGAGGGTACCTACAGATGCAAGCAACATGGTTCCCCAAACATGTAAAGAAATTATGATTGAAAAAAAAAAAAAAAAACCTTAACTCTATAACTAATTCTTCTCTATTGTTTGTTACCTACTTAATTATTTGTAACAAGACGATTCTAAAATGTAGTTACATTTTTAGAAAGAATTTATAATGTAGTTTTATATTTCTTATATTGTTTCTATTGATAGTATTGGATAAAATAGATATTTCAGTTATTTTTTTCGCTTTACTAATTATAACATAGGAGGTACGTTATTATTAATTATCTGGCAGATTAGCCTTTGATTTATTATATAAATTTATCTTTCCTGCGTTAGTTTATCAGTTTAGTTATTAAATAATTCTAACAAAGCATTATAATCTTATCATTTAAAATTTCTATTAATCAAGTATAAATTTTGGGTTGATTGGGTTTTAACTAAAACAGTATTAATACAAAAACAATTATATTTTGCGGTTTTTCGTCAATCGACCTTGACTTGATATTAAAACCACATTTTTATGTCATTATTATCAATTATCTAATGATATATTTTTGGGGTCTGGACTATTTCGCTAATATGTTAGACACTTACAATCTAACCGGTTTCAAATAATTATCAAAACTTAGCAAGTAATCCCAGATTACCTACGCATTTAAAAACCTTTTAATGTTTTTCAAGTAGGTACCTATTTTTAAATAGGTACCTTGTTTTGTAGGTAGATGAATACTCTATAAATCCCTACACATACCCCCTGGGGGCAACAAATAGTAGCAATAGAACGTCTGCAAATTTCGCGCGGAGTATTGTACTTCAGTGAAAGGGTGTGGGTGCCGGTGAAATCACATGTGCATGAATCGTAACATCCCCACATAATAAATGAAAAATTTTACATAGTAAAAAGTTAACTTTTACTACAAACTTTCTAATCTACAAATTTCTAGCCTTCAATGAAAATTTACATGTAACCCAATTTTCACTCAAACAAAATTTATTAATTAAAGTCCTTGTTTACCACACCACGATTGAACAAATCACAGCTTGTCAAATAATCGATCAAACGCAACAAAAATCCAGCGATTAGCCGATAGCGGTGTTTATAAATACGCAAGCTAATCCATTATCGTGGATTAGTTAGCGCGATAACAATCGTGGATTATTGCTACCGCGATAACGAATATTACCACAGATTGTTGTTATCGTTAGCTTAGCCGGCGCGGCCGATAACGTAATGTGATTGATTTGTATGAATAGTTTTGTTCACATATTATTTGAATTACGGTATGGAAAGTTTTCAACGTTAAATAAATATTGATGAACATTTTGTACAGCGCCATCTATCCCCAAATGAATCACAGTAACTTAAAAGTACATTTTTGATACAAAACTAATATAATATCACTCAAATTATGGTTCTGGCTGGTAGATTAGTAAATAAGATATGACGCCTGTCAACTATTTTACTATGTTCGAACAAAATGATTCCGGTATCAACGTATACTCTTTACGTTTTAGGATTACTATATAGAAATACTGATATCCATCACAAAGTCTATATGATAAATCACTTGTATATTCGTTACAATGCATCTTATAGCCGGTTTCAACGCATGTGATTCATTATTTTTACTTCTAACGAAAACGTGTTCGAATTTTTAAGACGATTACAAGAAAACAACCCACCAAGACATTGACCATCGATTTGTACAGAAGAATACTCAGTTCATATAAAAATATCGTATATTTTGTATGAGGCTCGTTGAATAAATATATCTTGTTTATATATATAGTCTGCCAACATAGGAGTTGATGATGATTTAAAACAAACATCAATAGAATACCTACTTAATTTTATTATCTGATAATCCTACTTCATTGAGACTTCAACCGACGGACGAAAATTTTGTATAGTTTAAAAAAAAAAAAACAATATATTCTACAAAGCTATCTGTTAGATTAAAATAGAAACCATCCAATAATTACATAAATGATTTATCATATTATAGAAACTCATTAACTATATTATACGATCTAGGCAGCCGATGAAAGCTAGATTCATAAATTTCATCTCAGATCAATTTCAAGCAGTTGAAACTATTCACCGTTACTGATTCCCAAACATGACTAGGAGTTTCGAAATCAATATAAAAAAGGGTATAAGCACAATTTCGTCTCAGATAGCCGCATAGAAAGTGTGCGCGTGCCATCGACAAAAACCACTAAGAGAATTTAGTAGAGAATAATCCGTCCTACGAGACACGTACGTGAAATATCCCGCGGTTCAATTTACAAGCACAATGACTAGATATAAACCTTAATTATTACTGCTTTTATCCACTTTTTGGGCACCCGCGTCCGTGATCACACGCGCCAAAAATGTTTACCATTTCGTTTACTGCATTAAATGGGCCCACAACTAACATGCGTTGGATGCGAAACGTGTTACGTATCACGTCTGCTGTAAATTTGTTTTTTATCCAGTTCATAAAATGATCTAAGCCGTCAGCGGCTAGCCGGCACGTGCCACTCTCCCGCTTACACGATAATAGGCTCCATCTCGCGGATAAAGCAACGTAACCGTTACCTTTCTCAAATCACGTACACTATTGTAATATCCAATCGCTCAGAAATGAGATTGCGGCTAACAAGTTATTTACATTGACGTTTTAATATCGACACCGCCTGAAAAAAACTATTAAAAAAGGTAATTATAACGCGATGTTGGTAATAGCCACCGTACGCTCGGGCACGCCGTCTTTGTGCCGCAGCTTAGCTACAAGATTAATTTTGCCTGCACAATGAACCTGTTATAGTCAATAATACACCTTATAAGTGTCGGTTGCGATATTTGTTTGTCAATTCTAATGTTTCGAAAGTGAGTGCACGTTCGGCGGCCGGACTCCCGGGGCCGAACGATTGGATCTTTATTGCGGGCCATTTTTTCGGGAGGAAAATGATGAATATAAGGGATCGGCGCGGGCGGATAAGTAGTCGAGATTGACGGAATGACGCGGGGTCTGTGACCGGGCCAGACGAGCTGCGAAAAGCCGCGAGGCTGCATTGCGCGGGCGCAGCCAAAAACTAACCATAAATTACTGGCTACTTGCCGGACCGCTGCTGACGACACGCGCGGGCCTTTTTTACCAACTTCGATCCTGTTACGACGTAAACTTCTCACGGACATCAGATCATTATAAATCATATCTTTGAGAAATTGCTTCGAGTAATGACGTTAAAGAATTATGAGCCACTGTTTCGTAAGGTTTCATGGGAAATTCGCATTATGACATTGTCATCTTAATCATGGCGCGATCAATGCGTTGCTATCCCGATCGGATATCGTGAATAATGCGTGCACGTTTTGAAATTTCACGAAAGTTCTGTAATAAGTACCCTTGGTAGAGATAATGAAACCGAATAAGGGCCAGATACATGCGCGCGGATGTGGAATTTCGGTAGCCCACGGCTTTACAGGGCCGCACTGCGCCCACTTGTTAGGTTTTTGCTCCCTAATTTGTATCAGTTGGTATGTTTCTAAATAAGCAATTTCGAATTTAATGCTCTTTCTCAAAAGCATTTTCAGTAAATGGCCAGTGTATTATAAATTACGATAAAACATGTTTTTCTGGATTGTGTTAAATGACGTTCTGAGCCTTAAAGGAAAAAAAATCCAGTGATTCGGATTCGGTTCTGTATAAAGTTCGAAATTGGTGGCCAGGAAAACTACAATAGTACCGCGTGTGGATGTTTTGCGCTGTAGGCGATCGCGATAATGCATCGAAGCTCCTTAAAATAATTATAAATGTAAAAAGCCGGTGCTAATACTTGTCTGTCTGTCCGTAACGATGCCATGCTTTGACAAGAAGTAATCGTCAATAATCGTTTTGAGTTACCATAATAATACGAAATAAAATATTTTTGAGTGCTTCAACATTTTAAATATTCATCGTATCCACATACATCAGACAAAAAGCGCCTGCCTTTCTCCAGGGGAAGGCGACGTTCACTCTAGCGATTACGTTATTTTTTGCTCCCTCATTATGCAGATTCTGGCGAAAAAGGAATAAATTTAATAACATGCGTTCGTGCGCATGCGTTATCGAACGCACTTGCTTCTGATAATCTGCCCGCGCGCCGCTCCGCGCAATTAGACTGGCGAAACAGCGAGCAAACACGACACTGCCAGCGATAGCAATTTTCATACCGAAAATATAATCTAAAAGACACGTTACCTAATCCACAGAAAACGAAAGGTAAACTACAATAGTTATATTCACTTGCAGTAATTGAAATGGCATGCTTGTTTGTACGACAATACAGAGTTGGTACAGATATAATTTAGTAGTTGCGTGATTAAAATGAGAATGTTAATTTGTTTTAGCGTTCACTTACGTAAACACACTGATAAAAATCAAGCTAAATATTAATGTTATCTAATTGTCTGCAATAGCAGTAGCTGGTAATTATAGTGATCTGTAAGCTTAATACTTCATAAGTCAGTTAGCGAGAATAAACTTAATATTTATTTTTAAAAATGATTCTGAGATGTATCATGTATAGTGTTAAGCGGTAGGCCTTTCTAGAGGGCATAGGGTGGATGGACTAGCAGTCTCCTCACTCTTCACACAAAAAAGCCCTAGTTGTAGAAAAAAGATTACTCATTAAGTAGTCACCAGTACGTTTATGGTGTAGTCCGTTAAAACGATTCGAATGAAGGCCCGGAAACGCATAGTTGCCTGGGCTCGCGGTCGCCTAATAGGGATTATCTCCGCACCTGAGAAGTGCAATTAATAATGGATGAAAGCTACGGAATCTATGCAAACACTATGTAAGATTAGGTGCTGGTATGTGGTGTTCGGAATCACTCAAAGGTGTCGTAGATTTAATTTACATAATACATGATAATCCACGATTCTTATTCATTCAGAATTTACAGACATTACAGACATTTCAGACTACATACTTCAAATTATATATTTTTTGTAAAATTTAAAATATCGGCGATTGTGAGTGTTTTTAAGATTTGATGCCTTTATGATTTGGATCATACAATGATTACTTGCGTTGTTTCTGCGATTGTGTATGATAATTTTATATATAAAATAATTTATTATATTAAAACTATATATATTTATTAAGATTATTAATAATAATCACGCGACTTGCTTTTACGAAAATTCTCAATTCGGCATGATTATTTTGCTTAATCTTCACAGATCGCGGTCTGATTACATGTTGCTCTTAGAAACTACGTAATTTCATCCTTATTGGCGATAATTAGGGAATGAATATATTGAAGTTGGTTTATTCTATTTTAAATCAGCCACTAGTTTAAATAGTACAATAAAATACAACAAATAATTTTAATGAAATCAGCCGATATTTTTTTAATTTACTCCGTAACTGGAGTACATTTGAAATATCCTCGGTTCACCGTATTACCTAACTCGTTAGACCAGTTAGGAATTAAGTCCTAAAGAATTTTCTTCGTGGATCAGAACCGCCAAAAACTGGCCCCTGCTTCTTAGCCTTGAATGGTTTAGCCCTCTGGACATGAGCAAATAGCTGACGTGGGCAGCGGCAGCCGCGGCTTGCATACAAAATGTGCCGCGCGGAACACGGGTGCTGTTGAGTGGCGCAAACACTTTTTTGATGTTTGCTTAATTAATCAGACCACCCTGAATAAATGGTTTGCAGAGCTTTTAGTTGATAGGTAAAATTAAAAAAAAAAATTGCTACAGTATAATGGTTTTTGTAATATTCTGAAATGCTGAAATATCACAATTATATTGAAACAGTACTCAATACAAATAAAATTAGATACTTATTACTAAATGTTAATGCCAAAATCAGATTCTTACTATGTATGTATTAAATTATCATTCCCGCTTTAGGCTACTGATGTATGGATTTGCTAAAAATGTATTATATGTTAAATTTTTAGGTTATAATTAATATGATGTGAAAAATGGGGGTAAGTCCACCCCTCGCATTGTGGGAGGACTCTAAACATGTGTATGTATGTACTATTCAGCAAAGCATCAGTCATTTAAAAGTCTGGGCACATGAATGAGTTCTCCACGATAAGGGAGGGAATAAGAAAAATCATTTTTTCTTATTCCGTTTTGTTTTTTTAATCCGAATCGATAACCACCTCTTTGAAGTTGGTTAAAAAGGTGTAACGATCAAACTTTACCAGTATTAAAAAACAAAATATTTGAAAGGCAAGCAAATCCTTTTCTAATTCAGCTGCTCTGTCGAGTGAATAAATACAAACGCGTCTCCACAGACGTCTATGGGAGCGCCGGTAATGGAGTATTTCGTATTTGCTTCATTTTTTATTTTTTGCCGGTTCGATTACGCGAACGCGATCTCCTCATCGAGCTCGGCGAAATTCGGGAGCGTCTGAGCCGTCGAACCACCAGATATTAATTATTGATTGACGATAACGCAAGCGTAAATATTATTCGTGCACGTTTCGGCATGTGCGGAAAAATACATACATATCTTTTAATGTCCACCTTATTCGCGTAGAGCCAAAACGTCTTCGGTATGTCAGATAATATTTTATTTGTATTTTAATTAGTATAATATTTAAATTAAGTGCATTATTTTTCATTGACAGCATTTAAGGGATGCCTGAGTTTTTATTTTTATATGGTATTCGATATTTATCGTATTTCGAATACATGAGATTTTGATAACGATTACAATCAAGAGCATTGTTTTAAAGATGTATTATGTGATATTATGATTCAATTATAATGTGTATATTATATTCTGTTTACATTTTTTATTCCTTAAATTGTGTAACTTCATATTTGTAATATACATTCATGGACATTTCATACAGCGACAAGGGAACCAGATAAATGATTGAATACATATATAGTATTTTTTGTATAGTATATCCTATAATACATATTACCATCCAGACACAGGACCTATTTTCGTCACATTTTTTATTCTGGTTGGGAATTCTATCCACGTGTAAGTCATGGCTAAATTCACACCACGCAGAAGGCAGAACCAACGGAGTCTTATAATATAAGAAGAAAGAAAGAAAGAAAAATAATAATACAAGACATGCATTAATTTTTTATGCATGTCTTGTATTATTATTTAAATATTATTTTAACCAAAAATCTTTAAGCATTAATCTTGACATTGCTATGATGCTTGTACATACAAGCAATCGAAAAAAAGTATTGGATCATTTCTATTCAATCAAGTGGCTGATTAAAAAATCTATTAAACCGACATCAATACCATAATTTTCTATTTATCTGTGAAGTTTCGCTATGAAATTTCTGGAAGAAAATCATTAAAATCGCTTCGCAATTGGCGAAAATAACGAATACTGATACTAAAAAACCGCATACTTGGTGCATCATATGGATATTATCATCGATATAATTTAACAATTCTCATGCCTAGTGTAACATAATCAAGACTGATACCAATCTGCGGTCTATTAAAAACAATGGGCGGTTGTAATTACTACAGTCCTCAACTAGCCGTCAGCTGTCGGCGCCGGCGCAGCCTGAGCTACCCCACTTTTAAGCCACGCTTAGCTTCAATAGGCGACTACTGGTTGTGAGAACTTATTTTCAAGAAAAATAAAACTTTTTTTTCGTCTTTACATTTAATCGTCTTTGGGCTTTCGAAGCGGATTTTTCAATATGGCATGTAAATGAAGTATTTTATGATGAAAATCTCGAATTCATATGTCGTTATTACGCTATAATAGACTACAGCTAGACTAAAGTGTAATTTGCTTTAAACTGTTAAATATATATTGCGCATGAGTCGTTGCATCTCCGGCTCGGGTGACGGACGCAACGGGGTGCGACTTGGGTCTTCTCATTCTTAAATCGACGACGACGATCGTGACGATCGAAGTCGTATTGCTCTTGTTGTTAGTGGAGGTGACCACTAAACATCGGGTGGCCTTCAAGGTCGTCCAGAGACATATATAGCATAAAATAAATATATTTATGCATAATTCTACTCATACTAAGATTTTTTTTTTGGTTTCAAGGTAATCAATGTAGGAACAACTGTTCTGTTGAGATGACGAGTTTAACCCAATTTTTATAGTTCTGCTCGATCTTGTTATAGCTTACCTCAAATGCATTTATCGCATTGTTAGCAAAGCGAAGAATTCCTGCAAAACTACTCAATTATCTACTCGTTATTTTGCAATTAACATTTCATGTGCTATTCACATACCAATTTATTCCGGCTTTGGAAGGAAATTTCGATGGCTTGAAATAAAATATAATAGGTTATGCGAATTAAATCTAGATAATCAGATCTACATGTTCGTATTTCATTAAGTTGTGAAAAAGTAGTATTTATTGAAAATAAATTAGAATCATTAAAATGTAATAATTGTACACTGATAAAATTTTATTGATCATGCTAAATATTGATTTTTGATAAGGACATTTTGATTTCAAAATCAAAAGAGAAACGGCTCAACAGATTTAGATGAAATTTGGTACCAGACTCAAAAGTAGCATATATGATAAACCAGGACGATATATGCTAGTTTTGATTCCGGAAAAATCATATAAATATCTATGTTGAATATGGTTACTAATTTTTGACATAATTTATAATATTTTACCATTGAATTAGAGTTCTGAGGTTAAGCTGAAATATAGACCATGTTCACAGTTTTCGTAGAGCGACCTCCGCAAACATCGCATGTACTATTGTGCCTAAAACAAAGGGTTCCATACCACCACTCGAGCTTAATTTTCGAGTGCGAGTTAGTGTTTTTGAATTCGTTTTAATCGTGGGATAAACAATGAGAGAGTGGGGTGCGTTCGGTCACGCCCTGAGCATGTGTGCGTACTGGAGACATGGTCGGTTGAGTCCACAGTTTTTGTACACGAATTATTGGAACAAATCGACAACGCGATTATTATAAGTAGTTTAAGTGGTTATTGTGCGATTTATTCTTAATAATGAGTTTTTAAATTTACTTTGAATTCGTGACCACAAAGGTTGGCAGATGTATTTTGTTGGTTTTCAACTTTTGAATTTGTAAAACTACTTTTAATTGTAATTAGGTTATCGTACGAGTTATATTTTAAAGTTTTGATACATTCCGCAGCAGTTTCATGGATAATAAATATTATATTGTAATAAAGTACTTCCCAATTTCTTTAATTCAAAGGCAGTTGTTTTGTGAAAAATATGATATAGTAAGTAGCTATAGAAGGATTAGTACTTTAAACTTCTAGTTTTTATGCTTAACGGTCAAGCAATTATTTTTATAAATCGATAAAAAAAATTATAACACTTTTTAACCTGTGGTTTAACTACTAAAATATGTATCAAACCATAATCCCAATAACGGTTGCAACTATTGTATTATACTTATTCGGAACCTACTCCCCGTAACTATTAGATTATCGATAGAATGACACAAAAAAGGTTATTGCATAGCAATCGTATGTAAATTGTATGAGAATGGCGTAGGGTAGGGGTGAGTGATGCGAAACGCGTGAGCAGTCGTTCGACGACTCCTGCGCACATTGACGGAACTACGGCAAATCCCACACACACATGCATAACATAATAGTACGCTACGATAGGGCTGACATGGACTTTAGACAAAAGAAAAGTTCTAAATAATTGAACGAAATCAATAGTGAAAGACTACAGAGAAAACAGATTACAAAATACATATGAAATGCATTTTTTCTTAGAAATGACAGCAAATAACTGATCGAATGTATCAAAATGAAATCAAGTATCACAGTTTCACACTGCTGCACCCAAGAAATATTTATTACTAAAAATGTCTAATTATTCTTTAAAAATAAATAGATAGATAGATAGATAAAACACACACCAAATTACATTACAAAATAAACAAAAAAAATATACAAAAATAAGAAGCACAATGGGAGGTCTTATCGCTAGTAAGCGATTTCTTCCAGGCAACCAAATGGACATTAAAATTGTTTCTCATTGTGGCACTCTATAATTTTACTGTTGTTTTTCTGCATTTTTCTCTATCACTCAAATGACACCCCTGCATTCACTAACCCATAATCCATTGTCTATGCAAATAAACATGAATTATATTAAATATGTATGCAACTATATTTTTCCATGCGTTCGTTTTTATACCTTGCGAATGAGGAATTTAAAAACAAAGACTCATTATCATTAATTATATTTAGTATTGCATTAAGTCATGATACATATATGTGTATAAAAATTTGTTTATGTGTTGATTTGCATTTATATTGTAGAATATCATATGTTTGGTCGAGTGGTGACATCAATAAAGCCTTGATTTTTTTTTATGTGACTAAGTGACGGAACGAGTTGAGGGCCCATCTGGTGGTAAGTGGCGACCCCCACCCATGTCAACAGTAATGCGACTCAGTATAAGATTTGGATTTTAGACAGAGTCATCCTGCTGCGTCCATCACCCGAGACGGGGATGATACGTCTCATGCGCATGAGATTTCACCGGTAGCCATACTCTTCCACCGAAACACAGTAATGCGAACACTACTGTTTGAAGGCATATTCCAGATGTGGTGACAGTACCTCTCCGGACGAACTTGGCACAAGTTCTACTAGGGTAACCTGAGTCGCATTCATCATCCTGTTGCGTCCATCACCCTCTACTGGGATGCGCATAGCAATCCGTCATTAAACAAACTTCTCCCGAATTGTATCTGCTAAATCTCAGAGGAACAAACGTGAATCCATGTGAACAAACACTTCATAATAAACATTTTATTCACTTACGTCGTGTTTCCGGGTGCGGCGAAAGCGTGCGGTTTCATGCACAAAACTGCAGGTGGGAGGTACTCGTAGATAAAGTCGGGTAATTTTAGTACATTTGACAACATTGAAGGACAAAGAATACGTGCGTGCGGCCGGTGCGTAACTCACCCCCACTAGCAACAAATTCTCACGCACACACACAAAATTTCGAATGTAAAAATTATAATTGTTTTGGTAAAGGAAGTTGCGGATTCAACCCGAAGTAATGACCTGCACGCAATGCTATTTTTTGTATAAAAACAATATAATATAGGTATCTCCTCGCTTCAGTCGCTACAGTTACTTCATGCGAAAGTGTAAATCGTTACGGAGTGAGCAAGCGATAAGCTTTCAAAAATATTATCTTTTGTGTGCCTAAACGGAAAAAAGTGTAATTACATACATTGCGTTAGAAATTGCATACATTTACTCACGCATCGGAATTAAGTAATGCGTGGTTTGTATCGGGCGGCGATCGGAGAGATCTCATCGAAATTTTAACAATCAAAGCTCCAGTGTACAGTCAACATACTAGTTGGCTTGAAATCTCTGAAACTATTATACTTTTTGTTGGGAGTAAATTTTTTTTTAGAAGCTTTTGAAATGTTATACCTGCTAGCAATTGTAGTTAATATCACGATAAAATTGAACTTTAGCTGGGAATCGAACCCGGTACCCCTCGCTTCGAAGGCAGGGCTACTACCAAGTAAGCCACGGAGCCGTCAATATATTAATACAATTAAAAGCAATAAATTCATGAAATCACAATTTCGAAATGGTAAACAAAATTTAGTGTCGGCTGCAAAACTAGGGAGTCGTCACAGTCGCGCGATTTGTTGCCCGATTCATCGACGGATGCGATTGTATCGCGCGACCGTTACAGACTTTTCACGAGAAAAAATACAATTATTATAATGATCGTCCTAGTATGGGCTCCTCACCGCTTGTTTATGCAAATCATTTACTAATTAAGAGGGAAATAATTTTTCAATGCGTTTGCATGTGGATCGTAAAAACTGAGCTTTTTGCACTTCTACTTATCCGATCATTGTCACAACATACATAATTAATAGTAACATAGAATCATTTTGCATTGTATATCGATAATAATACAATGATGTTTATCGGTTTAGTAATACGGTGGCCATTACTTAATTAATTGATGTATTCATAAAAAAAGCCAAGTTGTATTATATGAATTCTCAAGCCCTAAAAAAACTCTTAAATTGTTTCATAAACTATATTGGGTTGATTCGTGGATAACCTCAAAAGACAAGGAGTTCTTCAGACGTGGGATTCGAATGCTGCCTGAGAGATTAAAATGCCTGTGTTAAAAAACGGCGGAAACTTATGCCTGTGTTAAAAAACGGCGGAAACTTATTTTAGGAGTACAAATAAGTTTCCGCCGTTTTTTAACACAAATTAAATATTTATTGTAGAAGAACGGTAATATAAATTTAATCAAAATATTGCCCATCACTTGCAACCACTTTTTCCCATCTCTCAGGCAGCATTCGAATCCCACGTCTGAAGAACTCCTTGTCTTTTGAGGTTATCCACGAATCAACCCAATTTTTGGTATCCTCATAAGATGTGAACCGCTGCGCCGTCAGAGCATGTGCTACGGACCGGAACAGGTGATAATCGGACGGTGCAATGTCTGGTGAATACGGCGGGTGGGGTAACACTTCCCAATCAAGTGTTTCCAAGTACTTTTTCACGGGAGCCGCAACATGTGGACGAGCATTGTCATGCAGAAGAATAATTTTTTCGTGTCTAGAATAGTATTGAGGGCGTTTTTCCTTCAGAGCTCGGCTCAATCTCATCAATTGTGTTCGATAGAGGGCTCCAGTAATTGTTTCGCTCGGATTAAGCAACTCATAATACACTACACCTAGCTGATCCCACCAAATACACAGCATAAGTTTTTTTCCGTGAATATTCGGTTTTGCTGTTGATGTTGACGCGTGGCCAGGTAATCCCCATGATTTTCTTCTTTTTGGATTGTCATAATGTATCCACTTCTCATCACCAGTTATGATACGATGTAAAAAAACCCTTTTTTTATGTCTAGCTAGCAGCATTTCACTTAAGCATAATCGGCGTTCAATATCTCTCGGCTTTAATTCGTACGGAACCCAATTTCCTTGTTTATGAATCATTCCTAATGATTTTAAACGATGTGAGACTGCTTGCTGAGTGACTTCTAATGTTAGAGCAAGTTCTTTTTGTGTTTGAGATGAATCTTCCTCCAATAATTCCTCCAATTCTGCATCCTCGTAAATTTTTGGCCTTCCACTGCGATCTTTGTCTTCTACGTCGAAATCACCATTTTTAAACTTTTGAAACCACTCTCGACACGTTCTCTCACTCAAAGCAACCTCACCATATGCTTCTACGAGCAATCGATGCGCCTCAGCAGCAGATTTCTTTAAATTAAAGAAGTAAACTAATATTTCCCGCAAATGACGCTTACTTGGCTCAAATTTTGACATTTTCAACTTATAAAAATTATATTTTACCAATATAAAATCAATGATATTAATAGGTTATGTTGTTCTTGAATGTCCAAACTATTTTTTAAGCCGGTTATCATCTGCGAAAGCTAACCGAAACTCCGTGCCGCGCCATCTACAATAAAACGGCGGAATCTTATTTATTAATACATACTAATTATTATATAAGGCAGGAAAAAGTTATTTTAACTTTATGAATTAAATTAACAGTATTATTTTCTCGTCTTAAAGTGGATGTAATTTCTCTTTCTGGTCGGTCTTTCATGAGTGAAGATCGCGGATATATTGTCAATGTGTTTGTAAAGCGTCCTGACTACACGAACTTAGTTCAGTGGTTCTTTTAAAGCTGGTCTGACCACCGCATCAGAGATCTGCCACGGAAAGCTTGCCTTAGACGTTTGCATATATGATTAGCTTTTCTAACCATCCTTGACCTCCAATAGTATGTCCAAAATAACATAAATGCGAACTAGATTAACTTAGATTGCCACGACAAAAGGTGGACAGGCGATTAGGGGGAATGCGGAAAGTATTCCAAGGAGTACGGAACATGCGTTTCCAGCACCACATTTCAAATGCGTTTAGTAATCCTTTACCTTACTAGAGGAAGACCGAAGCCATGTTTCTATCAGAAGTTTTGAAACGAGCGGTTGTCGCGTAATTATTTAATAAATAAATTAATATTCAAATCCTAATATCATGCTCTGAACGCAAAAAACTACGAATACGTAACGAAGAACGTGATACCGATCGGCATTGTCAACCAATAATCCCGTTGGAGATTATCAAGCCTACTCTTATCTAACGATAGTGAAATGCCTGTTATCCATTGCAGTTTGGAATGCTTATGTTGTGACAATTAGTCCATATTATTAGGTACCTAAATTATCGGCTCGGTGGCTTAGTTGGTAGTAGCCCTGCCTTCGAAGCGAGGGGTCCCGGGTTCGATTCCCGGCCGGGGCATGAAGTTTGTTCTCGGGTCTTAGATGTTTGTCTTGTGTTTCTGTGTTTGTCCATGCCATCTGCGACACAGGGAATCCTAGTGCAGAGGTATGGGTGTGATAACGTTGTTGTCTTTTTTTTCCCGTATGCGAATGCGACCTTACATCCCTTTTTAGAGTCACAGACGCATCATAATGTAACTTGAGTTTTCACATACTTTGGCAAGGGTGGAATAAGTCGTCACTTTAGACAATTAAACTTAAGCGCTGTAAATTGCGCACGCTTTAAATAAGCAGTCATCTATATCAATCGGTTTCTTGATTTTTATCTTTATCGTTGCTTCTAATCAAAATCGATGCATTTCTTGGGAAAAAAAAGTCTTATCCGTTACGCATTATAATTCCCTTGTTTGTATGAACTCTACTGGTTTGTAAAGCAGCTTAAGAATAGGGACGGAAAGTAAAGGGTTCTTATAATGCCGGCTATCGGGAGCTTAATCTTAGCGGGCAAATTGGGATTAATTGAACTTTTTCCTTTTCACTCTAAGAGCTTTTGTGTTCTTTGCGTAATTCGTTATGCGTGTCACTTAAGGAAATGTATAGAGCAGATGTTACCAATTACTAAGTGTGATTCGGAATTTTATACAACCAATGTATTGCTTCGTACACTCGCATTGCTGTATTCCGGTGGAAGAGTGTAGACGCCAGTGAAATCACAGATGAGACGTAACATCATCGTGTAGGGTGACGGTTGCAACGAGATGTGAATTGGATTCTCATAGTTAGATCTGGGAGAACCTAAGTCGTGCAGTTATGAGCAGAGGTAACCTCTTAAGTTCAGGCGAGCCTTTAAACAATCCTAACACTACTGTTGTACAAAAAAGAAGTTTATCACGCTGCGCTAAGACTATTATTAGGTACAAAAGATACATTATTATTCGTGTTACCGAGATATTTACCATGATTTGTGAGATTTGTGGACTCCCAAAATTTCAACGCAGTTACATGCGTCATAGTCCCGGGCAAACTGAAGCCTTTGCGAGGTGGGGTGTTCAAATTATTGGCAGACATATCGGTCTAAACAAATGCGCATTCGTTTTTTAAAATTTATACAAATGTTACATGTTAGGTTAAAATGGTTCAATATAAATTGCATTCTATTTCAAGGTTCAGTAATCAAGTGATAATCTAAAGTAGATTAGAATCACAAGTATCTTCGCAGTCCAGTAGATTAGGTAACTAAGTTGAAGTACCTTCGCACCTTAGCACTTAGGAAAGCATACCTAATCATCATAGATATGTTATCATGAGATACCTAGACTATTAAGACTTATTTGCTACTGTTGATATGCGATAATATTGACAAAGACTTAAATGGAAAAGTGAGCATAATCTTCTAAGCCTATTTTCCTGACTAAAAAATGCTATAATTAATATATTATGAGTATAAAGAATATGAAGATTCAACAAGAGTAACGGATTATGGTTTGCTCTGCACTAGGATTCCCTGTGTTGCAGATGGCATGGAAAAAAACAGAAACACAAGCCAAACACCCAAAACCCGAAAAAGACTTCATGCACCACACAAAATATGCCCGGCAGGGAATCGAACCCGGGACCCCTCGCTTCGAAGGGCTACACCAGGCTTTAAAGATCACTTTAGTTAAGCAAGTTTCTACCCGGTCACAGTTGGATGTGTGACCGTTTATTGACTATTGAATTGAGTGGTCCCGTGTTCCGAAAAGCACGTTCAGATGTCGGTTCCAGCTACTATTAAATAAGCCCAAAACTCTGATACCAGAGTGAGCCACTTCTACGAAAAGAAAAAGATTGAAGACCGTTTCGTCGAACCATTAACATCGGTTTTATCAGCTCTATACAGTCCTGCGTTAGCTGAATTAAGGGTGAGGGTTATAGGTATCTATAGCTGATGTCGGTTACGGGCTCTCAGGTGTGACGCGACGGAAGCTCGCTATCATTAGCCTACCCACATGCGTACTGCGTCAGTGTGCGTGCGCCCTCACAAATGGCTCTGGACGTAGTTGCAGGACGGATTAGGACTTTTGAATGAATCCAATATAAGTTCTATTCGGCTAGTTAATTTTGCCGCCACTTCTCTAAACTCAATCGTAACTGTTGTCTCTGTTTTGTATGTGTACTCTGGTATAATGACTCTGTAGTACTCAGAAGTAAGTAACTTCGCATTTCTACTAACTATAGACTCTTTTACTTCAAGTATTGGAGTAAATTATCTGGTGGCGCATGTTCGGTGCAACAAAAGGCTGACTTCATCTGAATCATAGACATGAAAGATATGAAATGTCATATAACTGAATTCGCTTCAACTATGATGCCGCAATATCTTCCATGTATGGGCTAATAGAGTCGATACGAAAAAATACGATTTATTTGAGTATGGTCAAATAGTAAAATTTTACGGCCATCTATCTATAAACTCTCTAACGGCCGAAACCTACAATTTATATATTATTGGGGATAGATTACCATTGCAACATTGTTATTTGACAGATAACATTGTTTCTATGGTTATTTATCTCTAGTCATCTTACCTATAATAGATTATGGCATTTAGTTATAGTATATTAAGCTGTAAATATTTTGAGAATGACAGAACGGTTTAAAAGGATTTCAACTATCTATACGCCATCATTACCATTCATCAACTGGATGGAAACATAACACAAAGCATTGTTGTCGAACATGAATCGAAAACGATTTTATGAATCAGAACTGAAATTGAAACAAATAGGCTGATATTGAATGATGAATTAACTGATATGTGCTTTGGCTTGACCAGTTTACGAATATTAAAAGATTCAGAGACCGCGGTCTTTCGAAATATCAAAATTTTAATGCAATGGATTTCAGTACAGCCAAGAAAGATGTGAAATGTTTCGAATCAATCAGTATTTAGGTAGTACAAAACAATATATATTTTTTAATGATCCATGTCTACAAGCACTCTTGTTTCAGTGTTTGTGTAGATGCGACGAATGGATTAGAAAGATATTTATTGCGTGAGAATGTTGTTGGATGTAGAGAGCTTGAACTCAATAGTTTCATAATGTGTGGTTTTTACACATACCTAATAAGGCACAGTTTGCTAGTCAAATAACCTAAGCCACAACAGAAAATTTCCACTGTAAATTTTTTTTTTTGCAATATTTTACTTTGAAACGTCTATTCTTAAGTATATAATTATATCTGTCTAATACCACCCTGTCTTAACCATGAGTTCACGACAAGCGGGTACCGGTGGACGATAAAATGCAAAATATATACATTTATTTTCTTATTGTTATTATTGTTCCATCAGACTTGTATAAACGCAATAACCTACAGTAAAAATGAAAGTGAATAAAATCATGAATTTTATGATCCAAAGAATGACAAGGTGAGAGCCTATAAGCTCTGTCCATCCCTTGAAGTGAAAAGGCGAGAACAGCTTCGAAAAATGTAGTTACTTATGTACTTTGTTTCCACATTTTTTCGAAACATAAAATAAAATTGATCCTCAACTATAAATTCTGTTGTATGTAATATAGGAGAAATATACACGTCATATAAAAAAATCCTTAATTTGAAAGGTGTACACAGAAGTATAAAACTCCAAAGCCTTTGTCACCAACAACGCGGAACAAATTAAAACACGACGCAAAGTTTTTTTTTTTTAATTTTGAACACAAACAGGTGTCTATCATTGCAATGGTAGTTAATATAACGAGTTTACCTCATCTACCCACAAGGTGTTCGTAATTATATCACGTAATGAACAATAGTTTCAAGATATCATCGCATATCGATGTAATTGCGTATTGTAACTACCTAATTTTCACTTACACGCGAATTATATATCCTTATCATTGAGACATGAAAGCGGTATTTGCTGTTTTTGTTTAAGTAAGAGCCCTTTTTATACACAAGGATTTTCATAAAATACATTTTGTCTGGTCGTTTTACTAATATTAAATTATCAACGTTCCATAATATAATATAAAGTGCGGCTCCGGGGCTTAGATGGTAGTAAGCCACTCGCGGGTTCGATTTCCGGCCAGGGCACACTTTGTGTAGGAGCATGAAGTTTGTTCTCTGGTCTTGGGTGTTTGTCTTGTGTTTCTGTGTCTGTCCATGCCATCTGCAACACAGGGAATCGTAGTGCAGAGGTATGAGTGTATTAACGTTGTATTTTTGTTTTTTAAAGTTAATTTTGTATGTATTTTAGCATTTTTATCATTTATATGATGTATGATATCATACACTTTCTATGGTTGTTCAATTCTTTAAATCATATATATTAAAAGTTAAAAGGGCGAATAAAAAAAAATATTACTAGGGTCTCATTCTCCAAAAACATCTTATTTTCTATATATATATTCCAATATCCCACGATGTTATGATTCATGGAATTTTACATTACACCAGAGGCATTAATAGGTAGGTACATCTCTTATAGTTTAACTGATAGATGTAGTTATCAGTTAAACTATAAGAGATGGTATTATAGTTAATAATATCAACATAATTTAGCATTAATTATGTCACAATTGAAATGTATAGAGTTGTAAGTAACAAAATGTTATGAATAAAATAATCTGCATCTGAATCTTCCTAATAATTTGGGTGATAAAAAAATTCACTAAATTAAATGTTAATCAAGATCCATGACAATTAGCGATTTAAATTCAAACAGTTATGTGGGCACGTTATTGACATTTTTAAATTAATTAAATCCGTTATTAGTTATCACTAAAATACACATACCTACACCAAAATTGTTGAATATTCATATTTAGCTCCATAATTTATTCATGTGTTTAATAAATTGAACTTTGTGGTGCAATAAAATATATTTTATCGCTTTTTTACACCTGTTTAACAGTCGTAATCGTTTGAAATGATTCCAGCTTATTATCATCTCTTTGCAAAACATTGTTTAATATAGAATATTAGGTGGATAAGGAAGATATTAAATGTCATTTGGTCCAACTAAATCCTTGTCTTTGACTCCTACGCGCGTTTTCTATATTCTCATTTGAATACTGGAAGGATAAATTTAGCGATACCATCTGAATTTTTAGCAAGATGTATAAATATCTGTTATATTAAATTAATATTTATGTGTCTGCTGGATAACGCCCAACTTTTCAATAAACACAACAATACCCTTACACTGAGGACTGCAGGCATATCTAGTCTAGTTGGTAGTAATCTAGTTCGCGAAGCGAGGAATCTCTGGTTTGATTTCCAGCTGGGGCAATTTTTGTCTCAATATGCATGAAGTTTGTAAGGAATCCTAGTGTTAATTTAGTTCTTTTTTTTGTGTTAGCATTTGTTTCTATTGAACTAATGAGTAAAGCGAACGCAGTTGTCTAATTATAGATATTGTATGAAACTAATACGTCATACAGTAATATATGTATGTACCTATATGTTGGTTAAATCGATTAAAAGGTCCCAGACTTTTTGTTTAACTTCCCCGAAACTAGGAAGCTGGCATAATTTGGATAGCGAGTTTTGAAACATATCGTTCGTGTGGTTCATAAAATGTGAGGAACCAAAAGGGGGAAAAATTACAAAATTATTCAATCCGTGAGATGAAAACCTACTTATTAACGTATTCTCGAATTTGCTCATCTTTCACTAGCTATTAGGTATATTATATTACTAGCCTCGGGTTTGCACGGTTAGTAGAGCATCAGTGTCGTATCAGAAACTACCCGTGTGAACCCGGGTGAATTTCTAATACTACAAATAAACCTTTTTCTTGAATCACTCTATCTATTGCTGAAAACTGCAGTAAAATACGTTGCGTAGTTTAAACGATCTAAGCGGACAAACAGTGGGAGCGACTTTGTTTTATACTATGTAAGGATAAACAAATACGGCCTAATTTGGGTATTCCTAAATTGTAAGATGGCATAAAAATATAGTCAATATATACTTGATAAATATACTTTAGGTTTAGAAATGACTCTTAAAACTGCTAGATCAAGAACGCGGTTTCTCATATCGGAGGTTTTTACTAATACAGTTGCCGCCATATGCAATTTAGAATTATTTCACTAATTAGTTCATAAAAATGATTTTCATTTAAATAATACAAAAGCATAATCTATTATAATCTAAGCTGTGCTGACGTCAGCAATGATAGCATAAGCCACTATATTTAGAATCACTGTTACTGATTAATGAATGTTTAGTGGCACATACTATAGCCCGGCTAAGTCACAGTGTAAATAAAAATAGTGGTTTAACTCAACCTGTATTCATTACATTATTATTCATTAATCTGAAAAGATGCAAGTCAATAAATTATAATAACTTACGTATTCAATACATGATTTACATGTACGTATTGTACATGTATACTTACCCTTAGTGAGGTATCAATAAGAAACAAACTAAAATATGTAAAGGATTTCTGGTATCGCAGGTGGCATGGAATAATATAATCCCACAATACGAAGCGCCAACACTCGATTACAAAAAAAATGCTAAACACACAAATTTTGCACTGCCTGTGAACCCGGGACCTTTCGTTTTAAAGTACAATACTTCGAAAGGGTTGCTATCAACCTAGCTAGATTAAATATTACTAATTAAATAGAGACTTAGAGGTCTTATTTAAGCCTGTACTTAATAATTATAAAATTAAAAATAAAATAAATTAATTTAAAAAAAACTTTATACTTTCGATACGGTATCGATGTACTAGGTTTCAAAGAAACAATTTTTGGAAACAATTTTTAATTAATCTGTAATACACTTTTTGACACTGTAGTCAAATTAATACAATTATCCGTATTACAATTGATAGTGTCGCGTCAGCTAATCGTATTTTCGATCATGAGATATTTGTAAGTTTTTTTATTTTTTTCCGCCAGTAATATATTTCATCAAGTGTGTATGGATTGTAGCCTGGAGTTGAACACTACGACATACTGTTTATTAGTTACATTGCGGCTAACTCATCTCACGTCGACAATTGACACCGTAACCCTGGCTTCTGGACTATCTTTCATCACTGTATCTGATTCGTTTTGGCATTGGAATCGTTTGGAATTTAGGTGGAATCAATTTCAGCATCTAGCTTAGATTGATATTCGTGGAGAGTTTATAGAGGAATACCTACTCGTTTCGAATTACAAATATGATTTATACACACAATTAAATTTATTATGAATAACTATTTGCAGAGTTACGGGACGAGCAGGTGGTCCACCTGATGTTAAGTGGTGCCCCCACCCATAAACAACAATGGTCTGGTCTTCCCCTACTAAAGTTTGATAAGACCCAAGACGCAACGCATTGCGCTTGTGATACTGAGACGGGGTAGTTTCGCCTCAAATGCATGCATCATATTTCAACCTGTGTTGATAAAATGTCAAAGTCAAAGTCAAGTCATTGGCAGTCTAACTGCTAGTCTGGAAATCATTGTATAAGAATTTCGTAGTCTGAATCTCATCCAAGTATTACTATGTAGTTGGACTTACGATGAAGCGATTAGCACTCCCTAGAAGTAATGTCAGTTCTATTGTGTCAAATAACTGTTGCAACGATTATCCTTGCCTGATTGACATAGGAATTGCAGCGTGAGTGGGAAATATCTCAAGCACGTCTCGACACCGATTACAAATATCCACATTTGTATTGTAAAGCGGCTTCAGATTGACTGATGACTATTGATTACTATTGTTTAGATTTGGTTTTAACTAACTTGAAAAAGTAGATGAATAGTTCCTTTTTTATTTGATATATTTGATTTGATAAAAAAAAAATACTTTCGAGATGGTCTCATAGAAATTTCATTGATAAATTTCAGCCCTGAACATGAATAATAGGGGATGAAGGTATTGAAACCAGTTCTTTTGTCTTGTGATTAATATTATATTTTATTTAAACTGACAATTAAAATTATTTTTTAAAAAACATTGCATTTGACCTGTCTAACTACCACTTATAAACATTTTTGTATTTCATAAAAATTGAAAAAATAAGCCAAATAAATAATGAAAATCATTTTTTTTTGGCTTATTTTATTAAGCCACTCATCATTTAGGCTATTCTATTGCACTATATATCCTAAAGTTAGCCTATTTCACAACCACAATCGCCAGGACAGTCAAACCCAGGTTCTTCATCACACAATAGTGGAACTGTCAGGCCTCCGTTCTACGGCCTACGCTATCCAGATCTACCAGTTGCACGTCTATCTCACTGGAATACGAGCAGTACAGTAAAATGAGCGTTAATACGTTGACTTTACATTTGAAATGGATTACTTTACATACGCACATGTTATGATCAAACCGACAATTTTCGAAATGAAAATGAACTGTCGACCGGAGGTTTTAGGAACAATATCGCTTGTGTGTTCTTTAGCTTAATGTGGAATACCAAAAACACGAGAGTAATGTTGGATATTACTACTAGGTATTCCGTGTCAGCGGTTAGAACAATAGATTGCTACGTACCATTTATCGCAACGGAAGCGATAGCGGTAATAGTGGTCAGTATCGTCGTAGTAACTATCACTCATTCTGTGAACAGATAGATTCGGCCTATCGTTACATGGGAATTTATGCGGAATAGGTACACAATTGTAGAATATAGATGTTTCAGCCCGAATATCCGGACCTTGATAAGCAGAAGGCGAGATTGGTCAGTTTGTGACATTGTAGGAACAAGAGCGGGATTATTAAACAAAGTAGGACATGAGTATTGCTTGCCTACAGGAAATGAGTATTGCCTGAAATGTGTCATCTGTCAGTGTTGAGGTTGCAACCTATTCTTTACGGACTGTTTTAAAAGTCGAATAAACTGTATAAAAAATAATTGTACAGAAAGTAAATGAGGAAAATTACTAGGCTTTATTTATGTTTGGTGATGGCAATACTAGTTATCCAAAAATGTATGTGCTTGATCACACAAATGCTTGATCTTAGAGGGATTTGAACCCACGACGTACAGTACAGAAGGCAGAGCGGCTTCCATCTGAGCCTTAAAGCCAGATATTAGAATAATTTTGGTCCCAAAAAAGTCAAAAACAATTGTAAAATGTTTTTATCTTCAAATAAAACGACATATTACTCTCAAGGCCCCCAACAATAGTACACTTGAATCCAATATTGAATGCAATGAAATGATCTTAGAATAATTCCATAGATAAAACTGAGAACGAAAGTGAAGCCATTAAAGTCAATGATACGAGTCATAATAATAATGATTAATAGTCGAAATCAAAGCAGCACTGTCCTATCAAGGCGATAGGAAAGCTCGTGGTAAAGTTCAACGCACAAAGTGCATAATCGCAGTAATCGTGAAGCCAAATGTCATCGACCCAGTTATCTCATCCGCCATCCCTTTTACAATTACAACAACAAATGAGTAAGAGTTGCATCCAGGGCCGAATCGAGCATATCCGGTGACAGGGTGTCATTTAAAAAAAAAAAAATCGGTTATACATACAAATCTCTGTACTAAATTTACTGTATTGCCAGTGGTCTCGTATTTCGTGTGGCCAACTCTGGCGTTGTATTTTTCAATCCTCACGGGCCTCCGGAATGGCTCGCCCCCTAAAGAAACCGAGATTAACATTCAAATGTCGGATGACCGCTCGGTTTAAATGCCATAAAACGGTCACCTATTTCGCTACTGACGGAGCGAAAAGTTTCTTGACTTAGAATATTGTTCAAGAACATCTAAGCAAGCTTCGATCTAAGCGCTTCGCTAGTGAAAGAAGAGTTAATGACAAACTTAATTATCATTTTTTATAGAGCCATTACAATCCTAGATTATCTTTGCTGCCTAAATAAATCTACTTCCCTTTTGCATTCTTCGCAAATGCTCAATCCATTAGCAAATTATGCTTTGCTAGCTGCGTTTTGCGGGTTACATTCGATTGGCTATTTTACGGAAACACTAACTTTTTCGGGATAAAAAGTAGTTACAATCCATGATTTAAGTTATCCTAGTCCGTGGTTTCATCCAAATCCGACAAGCGTGTCTCCACACACACTTTCGCCTTTCTAATTTTAATGTGACTAATTTAATATAAAAAAGTCCATCATGTACGAATACTTTTTACGCTAACTTCCAATCTTAATCTCATTTTATAAATATCATTTCATCCAATATAAGCCGAGAATCCGTCACAACCCTGGTTCAGCTGGCCCTGGGTGCAGCGATATGCGCGCATACATCGATACCAATGCAGAGGAATAAAATCCTGTGTGAACGAACTCTAATCTCTGTTTTGTGGCTGCATCCAGACTGAGATGTAAACGTGCTCACGCACTGATAGACTGTGGCTGTTAAACTCGTAGATAATGTTTAAGTGATAGATAATTATGATGTTGACATGACGGCAGAGGAGTTCTGTGGAAATTGTTTACGTACAAATCTATTTGGTATTATTTGCTCGGTCAGTTAAGCTGCCATTAGAATACCGATTAAGTTCACATTAATGAGCGGGTAAATGTATCACGTGGTACAGTAACAACTGCACAACAATGGTGTGACTGAAAACCAGCGGTAGATGCATTTTGTTCTTCACACATGCTGATTAATAACCATCACACAAACTTCTTATCACACAGGATAATAATTTTTATAGTCCAATATATTTGTTTAATAATGGATTTTGTATGTTATTCTTATTTAATTTGTATTGAAATTGTATTCTTTAAATATTACTTTTAATTTTGTGGCACAAAATATTTTTGATTTATTCAGTTTTTTTTTTTATTGTGAATTAAAACTAAAGTTCGACTTGATTAACATTGATATGCAGCTAAATTGAGACTAAAGGGAATTTAAAACAACATAAAACAAACGTTTATTACAGTTGAGCTGACTTTTGCTATTGGGCTGCAGTCAATACATATTATCGTGCTCAAACAAAACCCCGAATTTCTAAAAGGATATCCGTGGCAAATTTATGACTCAACAAAATCAAAGGTGCCCGACCTAAGTCTAATATTCAGGCAATGAAATATATTTCTTGTAAGTGAGGTAGCAAGTACCTGTATTTTATGACTGTTGAAAAATCCGACTTTGTAGACGTCAGAAGAACTATTGTTTATCCCATTACGTCAGTAAATCTTAACAATATTGCTACAAACAAGATCATCTTAACGGTATTCGAAGGATCTGATCACAATAGGGACTACCTGTCGAAGATGAAAAAATTCAACTCGTAATGTGAGGATTTTAGGATCCAAACATTGGTTACAAAAGACTTTTTTGGTTTAACTTCGTGCGATGGCTTATTTTAAAGGATTGTTGGCTATTATCTGTCGTGTTTATTTTAATCGCATTCGCTTTGACGCGTCGGCTCTGCTACTACAACGCAAATTTGTATTGTGACTGATACTTACTATTTGACAATGTCCATGTACATCCGGCACAAAAGTTTTGACTCCAATCTAGGAACCTGATTTCGAACGAACGAATATCTGCCGTGATTGATGTCTCGATCGATTAGAATAGAATATTACATTATTTTACACCATAACATATAAAAGTAATCATATAAAACAAAACAGATAGGCGGCACAATGGACGGTCTTATCGCTAAAAGGGATCTTTTCTAGGCAACCTTTGATCGATACATGTTTGTGATGTCTCATCTCATTAATTTAAACCATATCGATCGATTTTATTCCCCAGTTATTATCGATATTATTGAAGTCATTGGAAGGGCAGACGTGACGTCACATGGACATGGCATTCAGTCGTATGCACTTTACTTAGAAACTGAACTGTCGAATAATAAGTGCATTGTGTGACCATATTAGTGTGTCGCGGATTAGTGAGGGGAATACAAAATGTCGATAATTTGCACATCGACAAAATATGACACATAAAAATCATCGAATCTTGATGCTATATACTTTGTGTTATTGATGTTTTATACACTTATTCGCGTATTGATATTTGTAGACGTTAATTAATGCTAACTGCATTTTTGTTTTTAAGTCTGAATTTAACTCATTTCATAAGAAACTGAAACTTTGAAGTCATAATTGTAAAGTAAATGAATGACATAATTGTTTAGATAAATATATGAAATATTTTTCTATTTGGTGTTCATGTTTGTACATCGAATAGAAAAATAACCAATTGTGGCTATTAGACATTGACAATCAAAAAAAATAAGTTAATTGTTAATAGTAATTTAAATAATAATTGTTTTTTTTTTGTATCCCGGAGATGGTCACATATATATTGGTGTCGGTTTATTTTATTTTTCAATCAGTTCACAAAGGATGCTGATCGGGTTTTGGTTATGATCTAAGGTACATCAGATGTTCATCGGGGATCTAATCGAGGTCATCGACATGCGAGCCTATCGACACATCGACGGCGTGCGACGCACTTCCGACGCGACGGATTTGCCGGAATCGGCGCCGGCGCATCAAACGCCGCAAAATTCGGACGGAGACCGCGCGCGTGAATTGATTTGAATATTATATTTCGGTGCTCGCACGGGAAAGGCCACCATCCGCGATGGGCATCGTCCCGACGTTGACAATATCCTACCAGAACTTCAAACGATGTTCCTCAAAATATGTAACGAGTCGTAATCTCCACATTTTCCAGCTTACAACGCAAGGCATTCTTCCAGATATTATACCACCATGGTAAATTTGGCTGACAATTGAGGGGCAAATTAACAAACCTTTTCTCCACAAAGATTAAATAAAATGCAACATTTTAATTACGCAAACATGTCTCTGCCAAATTATATTTTTTGAGTGGATTCAACGTATCCTCGTCGAGTTCCAGGGCACACGATCTTTCTTACTACCTACATCTCACGTTTTTGAGTAGCAGTAATATTTAAATTGCCGACATAGCTCCTGCAGGCATACCTCGCATGGGAATGTGCGCCGGCGGTCGTCAAAACCAGCTCTTACCGAATGCGATATGCGTTGTCCAAACGCATGGGAGCTAAAGTCTCCTTCCTTTTCTAACTGCAGAGACGTGACCGCCGAAGACAAAGAGGCGAAAGTATTGCTGCTTTTACTGGACGCGGACGCATCCCGCCTAAAATTTTGCATGGATGCGTCGCGCATGCGAAAATGATTCGCGGCGGCGCACTGGCACGTACGCAATATTACCTGTCGATGCATATTAATCAAGGAGGAAGTTTTGTTAACAATATCTAATGTGCTCTGCGAATCGTCCGCGGCTCCATTGATAGCTTTTTGTCTCCCTTTCGAAGTTCCTATCTGTGTAACTAGACGGCGCCTTATACTTTGGAATTGCATAATGTATGGCACGGCGTCAACATCATGCAGAAACAATTGATATGTTGTTAGTTATCGTGGAACGAGCTATCGGTGCTCAACGGTGAGTGGTTTAACTGGGTTATTCCATTTAAATCGTTGGCTACTTGAGTTTTAATTAATGATAATCATGACGGCAAATAATCTTCGTCGATTACTGACAGGTTTATTCAAGTGGAATTATCTGGAGTGTTGGTATCATTTCCTTGATAAACAGTTAAAAAATAAACTGTATAGTCACTTTTCTACATGTGGCCTTGATAAAAGTGCTTATATGTATTACTAGCTGCGCCTCGCGGTGTTACCCGCGGTTTTCCGGGATCAAAAGTAGCCTGTGTTTTCTTTACTAGGTATAGGTACAATACTAAGCCAATTTGTAGTACCTACGATCAGAAAATATTAAGTAGGAACATTGGCATCGACGGCCCCATGACGTAAACTTAACAAATAAGATAAGCTTAAACAAGAAAACTGACTGTAAATTGACATATCTGTGTGCATGTAATGTGCCTGGGGAGTTCCTGTGACACGTTATATGCTCACGAATATGTGTACATGCATGTGTAAAATTTGACGTGTCCAAATGATACTTGAGATCTAAAGGAATAAATGAGTTTGACTTCTGACTTTTTTGACTTTTGACTTGGCTTAGTTGCTAGTAGCCCTGCATTCGAAGCGAGGGTTTCCTGGTTAAATTCCCGGCTGGGGCAATTTTGGACAAAACTCTAATTTGAATTCAATATTTGAGAGAGTGTATTCAAAGTAATTCAAACGTTTTCCAAAGGAGCAGGTTATCAAAATCGATTCAATAGTTTGGTTGTTAAATCAAAATAACTTAAAAAACTATGCCATTCCAGTAAACTAAATAGCGTATGTTGCTTCTTGTCCTTGTCCTGTGACAATTCCTATTGTATAACCATTTGGATGTATCTTTTTTAAAATGGTCACTGTGGGCGTACATCCTGAGGAAAAATTAGGGATTTTCGATTTCTTAACTCAACCCCATGCATTTCTAATAAGTTTCAAAGTAATTTTGTATCACACACTCAATCACCACAGTTGCACGTGTCATTTGTACAAGCACGGCATCTGATAACACACGTTTGGATTAACCAGTAGGTATCTCTGATAGTGGTAATCAGGTACGTGCATTATCTTGGATTATCTACAACACAGATTTATTGTTTTATCGTTCTGGTGGAATGCGACGTTTTCGGAGCTCTTGGCAGAAAAAAAAAAACTATATTCTTGGAACTCGTAATGATCGCTATGAGTGAATGTCAAAAATTCAAACTAGGAGTTTTAACCAGCTAATTTTAGTTAGCTCGTTGGTAATATTAGGCATATAAAAACAGAGCGTTGACAACATTATAGTGCTTCGTTGTTTAAACAAAAATAAAAAATATATTTTTCACAGTTTCTCAATTCGAATTTTTTGTAGAATTTCCTCGGCATAGTGTGGTATTGAAAGATTCATCCAAATACCAAATAGGTATTTAGATGAATCTTTTTGAATTTCATAGAGTGTATGTTGTGGTCTCATAGATATTTTATGAATATATTCTATTCCTAAGGGCGATATATAAGTAAATGAAAGAATTGAAGTTGGAAGAGACAAAATTAAGTACATTTGGAAAACAGGGAATAAGAACAAATAATACAAGTACTAAGTAAGTGCAGCTCTGTTGACATTGTAATTTTTATAACGAGATAAGAATTGGTTTAATTTTGCAATTAAGTTATTTGTTTAGTAAGATTTGGGTGGGTCAAAGGTTTATAACATAATAATATATAACTTTATTACTGTATCGAGCGAATTTTATGTTTTTATGATAGATAACCCATGGCCGCTTAGATTAAATCCTAAAACGTCTCTAGGTCGAATATGATCGTGACGTGAATTGCCATGTGATCATAAGGTGACGCCACAAGTTAATTTTGCGATCAATTTAATATTGGAAAAATTACCAATTTTAGTTTTTTGGGTTCTTCCTTTGGGATTTTCCTAATTTACCAATTTCTGAAAACAACTCAGGATTGAGGCGAACATTCGAGAAATTTTTGAGATTTATTTACACGTCAATCATTGTTTGAGTTGGAATTTTTAATACCTACCTTATTTTGTAGGTATGTAGAGTACGATGGAGATGAAGTGATTTAAACACATAGCCATGTATGAAGCCATAGCCAAATCATACTCGAGATCTAAAGGAATAAATGAGTTTGACTTTGAAGTTACTCAAGGTGGACAACTTCTTTATTTTTTTAATGTATTTTTTCTGTCAACCTTTCGAGAGTCTGAGGTAAATACAATTATATATATACTATTTTGATTGTTCTTACAGCTTAGTTGGTAGCTCTTCCTTCTGATTTCGTGGGTTCGATTCCCACCTTGCACAAACAATTATACTGATCAATATAGATATTTGTCCTTTCTGGGTGTTATGTGTTTGTCATATGTATGGGATTACAAAAAAGTATTATGTATTCTATCAGTAATCTGGTTCTCATATTGTAAGGTATATTATAATATATTGTATATCATATAATGTTATGCTTAATTTGGTGACAGATGGCGCTATATGAAATACCTATGAATCATTTAATTAATTGTATCCCTGTCATCTTATGTTTAATACTGAATTAGTTGGGAGTTTCGGTAAAATTCCGTAATCGCTCCACCAAAAGAAACCACAGATTATAGTAGTGATCGAAACGTTGAAACAGCAAATCACACTACAAACTAACGGTACCCCAATGAACCGAATCACAGAGCAGCAATAACAAAGAAGTATCTATTGATTGCTCACACGTTAGCGAAAGCCGACCGAAATTAACTTAGCACTTGGATGCTCGAAACTATTTGTTTCCAATTTGTGAGCTGTGGCCATACTAGCTATTACGTATTCTAGGCCGCGGGCCGTTCGTCAATACGCCAGTTGTGTTTATCCCAACCAAAAACAGTGCAAATGACACTAATTACGCCGCTGTGGCGGGCTCGTGCTAATAGGTTGCCCATACCGCTCTGAATTCGACTAAGCCCGTACTCACATTTCTTTGTTGCATTCTTATTGGATTGGATACAAATTGATACGTAAATCTTTGATAAGTAAAGGCGGAGTTTGATCATTTTTTATTGGTTTCATCTGCTTGAAGGGCACTTCGATGTGCGAGCAGACTCTTTCCGTATTTAGGTGAAAAGTTAAATTGTTCTTCTTCGTGTGAGAGCGTGGTGGCCCAGGGGCACAGACGCCGACTTTCAATCTGAAGGTCGCTGGTTCAAACCCACACGTGCACCAATGAGTTTTTTCACTTGAAAAATTCATGTGCGCAATACCACGTTCTCAAAACGGTGACGGAAAACATCGTGAGGAAACCGGCATGTCTTAGAACCAAAAATTCGATGACATGTGACATCTACCAATCCGGATTGGGCTCCCGTGGTAGATCAGAGCCCATTCACTATCAATTATCGAGAGTAGGCCGGTGTCCCTGCAGTGGGAACATTAGAGGCTGGTAAGGTAAGGTAAGGTGTAAGTGGCCAACTCTGGCGTTGGTGTTTTCAAGCCACCCGAAGACTTCCGACATGTAAATTGTACTGTTCTATGGAATGTCGATCCACAATAGGGCGCCCTCTGTAATATTTGACTCACTTAAAAATATAATACATCTTAAAATATATGGTAATTTGATTAGGTTGTCACTTAAATTTATTTTTAGAGCCAGTTTCACTGTAAATTGTAAATGTTTAGTCAAAACCATAGGATTTAAATAATCGCCAATCTAAGCGTTAAGGACTTGTGATTGAACACATTGTGTTTATATATTATAATAATTTAAAATATTATTTTGAGTATTCAATAGGAATAAAGTTTATAACTTTGAAATATCTTTATTACTAACAAATATTTACCTATTTTTGAGAAAAATAAGACAGAATTATAACTATGTGTATCAATGCCAGCTCTTTAAGTAATTAGCCTACATTAATATGATAACAAGATAATCCTTATCCCTAATTAATAAGCATAAGAAGAATTGTGATATTAAGTAATGACCAATGATTATAATCTTCACAAGAATGTTCTGAAATACAAAACAATATAATGACTTAACTATATCAATCATTTATCAATAGTATTGTAGTTTATTAATGAAAAGGAGTTTTTATAAAATTTATGTATATCGATGCAAGATATTCCTTACCAGCAACAATCTACAGAAATAAGACTTTAGTTTTTAATTTTTAATACTATCGTGACAGGACGAGCTGAAGGCTTACTTAGTGCTAAGTGGTGACCTGCGCCTATAATAACAGCAATAAGATCTAGATCCTGCCCAACCTAAGTGTGAAAAGATCCAAGTCGCACTGCGTTGTACCTGTCACACGAGGCGTCTTAAGTGCCTGTGTATTTCACCAGCGCCCTCATCCTTCCACCGAAACACAGCAACGTGATTGCGTGGCAGTGGATTACCAGGTGTGGTGGCAGTACTTTTCCGGACGAATTTGGCACAAGTTCTACTGTTACTTTGAGTTGCCCCGAGAAAAAGTGTACTGTCAAGGTACTGTTCTATGAAGGGTGTCAATAAATCACTTCGATTTCAGATGCTATCATTTTTGTGGCATGATCCTTTTCTAAAAAGAGTATGGACATTGACAAGAGTATAAGAATCTACTTTTAGGTGTGGTTTTAAATATTTGTCAAGTGCAACATCAGTTAATCAAAATCTAACAAAGTATTAAACTGTCTGGATAAAGTTACATATTAATATTATATATTATAGTTTTTTTGCATGCTTAGAAAGTACTTTGATATTGGTTACGTCGGGAATAAGCCCTTTTATGATCTATCATAATTAAAAGACAGAAATATTTTTTTGTATAATATATAGGTAGAATCCCCGGCCGGAGCGACGACTTGCGGAAGGTGGCTGGTAAGAAGTGGTTAAGGAGAGCCGAAGATCGGACTCAGTGGCGCTTACTAGGAGAGGCCTATGTCCAGCAGTGGACATGTATAGGCTGATTATGATGAGGTAGAACGAGATACAATAGAATGGTATCATTCATTATACCTATTGAGTAATATCAGGAGAAATAAATTAATACTTATTATAATCAATAAATTGTGTGATAACTGATAACCACTTCCGATGTTGGTTTTGCATACACAAGTAGCAGTGAACTATCTGGAATGTGAGAATGGAATAATATCAATTAGTTCATATAGATGGAAGCTAACATATTTTTCCAAATATTTGATCTTGATATTGTACAATATGTTAGTTAAAATACATGTGATTACATATCAGAGCGTATATCCAAACAATAATTTGACTGGAATCAGACTGGAATTTGACGGCTCCGTGGCTTAGTTGGTAGTAGCTCCTTCGAAGCGAGGGGTCCTGGGTTCGATTCCCGGCCGGGGTACACTTTGTGTGGTGAGCATGAAGTTTGTTCTCGGGTCTTGGGTGTTTGTCTTGTGTTTCTGTGTTTGTGCATGCCATCTGCGACACAGGGAATCCTAGTGCAGAGGTGTGAGTGTGTAAACGTTTATTATATTCTCTGTTAATCACAGGTCTGTTAAGTTCTCAGGCTTTGCCTTCTGCGTTGTAGGTCGTGGGTTGGATCCCCAACCAGGACAAGTATTTGTGCGACAAACGTACATGTTTGTTCTGTGTAGCTTGTAATATGGAATACAGATCACGGATTACCTAAATAGTACTTTTATATCCGATGACTATATATCAGATATATAGTCATATAGATCTTTCTTTTGTGCAAAACATGACCCACTAACTGCCCCACTATATGCTTATTGATAAAAATCAATGATAATTGATAAAAATTCCACAAGTAGAAACAAAATTTCTAATATTCTTTTAAATCATCTAGTACTGTTGACTGTTGGAAGATCTATTAGTACCTGTTTGACAATGTGAGTATTGATATAACCCAAACTTTAAATTTCAAGGTACTTAACGTTAATATAAAACGTAGTAAAGTCGTGAATTCGTGACGTCACGCGCGTAACGTGGATTGGAAAATTAGCATATTCAGTCATGTTTACTTTATCACAACTTAACACTTCTTAAAACAATGAATACCTACTTTGGGTGTGAAATATGATAAAACTTACCATGGTTTGGCGTGAGTATTATGGATAACTGAGAATAGCTGATCATATATGCAAACGTGGAAGGCAAATCTCGTGGAAGGTCTTAAATGCGATGGTCAGAGTAGCTTAAAAAGAACTTCAACTAAGTTCGATACAGTAGTCATGGCCACAGATAAGAAATGATGATCTGTATATTTGCGTTTATGGAAAATTTACTCCTCTGTTTATGGAAGGCACGAAGACAGGGAAAAATATTTAAAAAAAAATTCCGAAGTTTGAAGCATCTTCAAAATGTAAATCTACTAAAATATAAAGAGTCACTTTTGTTGACTAGGTTAGTCAAACGTGTACAGAGATTTCGAAACTTTAAAATTCTTGAATTGACACCCCAAAACAAACGGGAATAAATCCCACATGGATTATTCTGAGCCTGCTTCTGGCGCGGTAGTCAGAGTAAACACAGCCTTAGGGTCTGCGTAATCTACAAACTCACACATCAATATGGGAAGAATCGTGATGGTAGACTCCAAATCTTGTGTAAAATTATTCCACCTTTAGAGTCCAGATTTAGATTCTTGTTATTTTAGGCAATTACAGGGACGAGACGAGCTGGCGGCCCACCTGATGTTAAGTGGCTACGCCGACCATAACAACAAAATATGATCCAGGTCTTCCCCAACTAAAGTATTAAAAGACACAAGTCGCATCGCGTTGTGCCGTTGTGATACGGGGTAATATTTATCCAAAGAAGGAAGATAAGTATTATCATCCCCAATGTATAAATAATCTTACGTGTTACCTACTCCAAAAGTGCTATTACGACATCAACAAACACTTATCGCAAACTTCGACATTTACAAATTATGTACCTAACTGACATGTAAATTATTATTCTAAAATTATAAATTTAAATAGGTATAGAATAGACAATATTTTATACTTATAATTACTTACTTCTTTGACATTTGATTCCTACTTAATGAAATTATAGTGCTTTACTTACAAATACCATCGTTTAAAATATCGGTCTACAAACCTATTGCTAAAATATCGATCTACCCTATATAAGCGTTCATATGTGATACTATCCATGTAAAATATCTAATGCACCATGTGAATGCAATGAATATATTGAGTATTGAGAATCAACCAGCATCGGTGTTCTTTTAGTCTGCTCTTTGGCTTAATACATTAACGATTTTTTGAAACCTTTAGAATTCATATCGTTGATTAAACATTTTAAATGCAGTTATTTCCAGTTACCATATTTTTGTATAAAGTAATCCACAGAGCCACGCTTAATCTTATTTTTATTGTGACGTACCGATTGTTTATTTTATCGACTACAAATTTATCACGCTGTTTTCCAGTGGAATTACACTAATCTTTAGACCTCTCAGTAACCTTTCGTTACGTGAAAGATTATTTTTTGACGAAACGAGGTTTCCATGTTGCCATACTAAAACTAGAAACTTTCCGCATAGTTTTTAAAATGGCCACATTCTGTCAGCCTCGTGAGAAGTTACAAAAAAGGTTATGTAACCTGTCATATCAAATACAACCGATCAGTTATAAAATTCATCTAGAATTAACATAAGGAGGATGGGAGGAGTCTCAGTTATATTTTGAAAAGTAATTTTATAGTTATGGTATTCTCTTCTTATATATAAAAATCAATTGCCGTGCGTTAGTTTAGCAAAAAATGGAAAATGGCTCTACGGTTTTGGCTTATTTTACAGAACAAGATTTGTAAATTAATTTACCAAATGGGAATGTCAGACAAATAACCCCAAGGCGTTTGACAAAACCCCATAAAAAAATTAACTTTAAGTTTTTTCCTAACTTCCGAATTACCCTGTTATTTTTATAAAAAAAATTAAGTTACTGTGAAATTGTGAATCAAGATATTTCCTATCATAATGTAGGAGCAGCCTACATGTAATATGAAAATGTGTGTGAATATGACTCCGCCCCTTTTTGTCAAAATAAAACACATTTGTTCGCTTACAAAATTAAAAAAAAAATTATTGAAAGTATGCTCCATCTGCAGCTACAACCTTCGCCCATCGTTCAGGTAGTTTTCGTATTCCTTGCTGGAAGAAGTCCTGGTCTTTTGAGCTTATCCAGTTGTCAATTCAAATTTTGATACTTTCACATGAAGTAAACTTTTCTCCAGTAAGGTCTGTCTGCATCGTCCGGAATAGGTGGTAATCCGAAGGAGCTATGTCTGGTGAATATGGCGGGTGGGGTAACACTTCCCAGTCCTGTCCCTCTAAATATCTTTTTACGACTTCTGCGGTATGCGGTTTGGCATTGTCATGCTGAAGAACTAATTTGTTATGTCTATTCACCCATTCTGGTCGTTTTTCTTCTATGGCTCGCTTCAAACGCATTAGTTGTCGTCGGTAAACTTCTCCATTAATAGTTTCAGAGGGTTTGAGCAACTCATAATATACAATACCTTTCTGATCCCACCAAATACAGAGCATGACCTTGGCACAGTGAATATTTATTTTTGGCTGTGATGGGCCTGGTTCGCCTGGTTTCACCCAAGCTTTTTTGCGTTTAGGATTTTCGTAGTGTATCCATTTTTCGTCTCCTGTGACTATCCGATGCAAAAATCCTTTTCTTTGCTGTCTTTGAAGCAGCATTTCACAAATGGTTTTCCGACGTTCCATGTCTCTTTCTTTTAAATCATGTGGAACCCAGTCACCGGCTTTTTGAATCATTCCCATCATTTGTAAACGCTTTGCAACAGTTGAACGATCAACATTTAATGCTGCAGCTAATTCTGATTGAGTTTGGCAAGAATCTTCCGCCAATAATGCTTCCAATTCAGCATCTTCAAATTTTTTTGGTGGTTTTCCATGTTCTTTATCCTCAGTACTAAAATCGTTATTTTGAAATCGTCGAAACCATTCCTTGCAAGTTGTATTAGACGGAGCATGCTCACCATAAATCTCCACAAGCAAACGATAAGTTTCCGCTGCAGTTTTCTTCGCAATAAAATAATGTAATAACACTTCCCGCAAATGACGTTTATTTGGAATAAAAACCGACATTTTCGAAAAGGTGAAAACAATTGTTGCTTACACTTCAACCAAATATCATAAAATGCGTTAGATAGCTGACATTCAGTACTATCGAATACAAGTATGGTCATTTATTAGTACACGTAAACAATACTAAAAACGACATCTGTTGAGAAAGGGCGGAGTCATATTCACACACCCAATATGTAATCTGAATATGAATTGTCCACGTTTTTATGGATGTTTTACTATATTGATATCGTATGCCACGACGATGGCTTAAATAAGATACCATATCCATGTTAATTTAGTAACTTAGTGTGATCTCGAATTTAAATGGACACATCAACATAGTCAGCGAATGATACACAAATCATTAAATACCTTTTCCTTTTGTAAATACTTTTATACCAAGCAAAAGTCGCAAAAAAGTACATAACTGATCTTAAAGTTAAGATTAGTTTTCAATATTTATAGACAATTGTACAGATTCTTCTTAAATTATGTTATCTATTATCCATTTTTTTAATACATAGCCTTACGGACAGATTAGTAAAACATATTATATATATTTTAATTATGTAGATATGAAAATTGTAATGTAATGTAACTTAATATTACAAATGTATTTGCTGCTTAACTACTCAAATTTTGCATACACGTTAAAGAAAAGAAAATTACATAGATTATCAGAAGTAAATAAAATTTTCAAAATGTACTACGAAGGGAAGAGAACCTAGCAGAAAATAACTATTAGTTAATGTAAAATTTCCAAACTTAGCCGTCGCCTAAACTTATTGTCTTTAATGGATAAAAAAGCATTTAAAACAAAAAAAAGTTATAACATATTTCATCAGGTTCTTTGATAACGCATAGCATATGCACTATCAATGATTATCTTCAATGTCATCCGAGGATGGTCTACCTTATATACAATTCTTCCACGTTTTCTACATATCCATGTTTGTCTGTACTTTAGTACATGTGTTGGAACATACAGTATGTCTGGTCACTTTCTTATCTCGATTGCCTGGGTCAGCAATGATTCGTACATATTTAATTGTAGGTATTCAAGATTAAACTACGAAACTACTAAGTAAAAATAACTTTATTTTGTAAGTGTAATATTAAATTACTCATATTTTCATGAAACCATGATAAGTAATTTGGCGAATTCGCACAACAAAATCTGTTGCTAATTTTTATTTAAATAGTTAACTGACATATCTTGAAGAATGATCTCTGTATATTGTCTGTATTTTGCTTCATTTAAAGATTTAAAAAATATACAGATGTACGGATGTATATTTGCGTTTTTGAAAAAATCTGCCGCAATTTTTGTGCCACGCTGACAGCTCAAGAATTAAAAGATAAGCCCGCGTGATATACAAATATGAGGCGTTTCTTATCTCCCACAAATAAGTGGGACATAAATTAATCAGGGCTGAGATAGACAACGCCACTAATACTAAGGTAAACGGTACTATCGCAGTTTTGGCGTCTGTTTGTGTCAGTTTAGAGCTGCCGTATTAGACGAGATAAACACTTATTCGTATTGCTTCATTACAAGGTGAGCTGAAAGATGCCAAGAGTTCTTTCCCTTAGTAACAATTACATTACAATCGTTTGAACCGCACAAAACAAGTGTCAACTTGTATGAACTGTAAAACGGCTTCACCAATTTCCAATAAATATGTCTAAGAACCATCTGCCATAATATATCAGATTTAATACAAACTATTTTTTTCTCGCCTGTACGCTCGCGGTAATACAGATTTTGTCAGTCAATTTGTATATGCAAATTTCATGATGATCCGTTGAGCTATTACGGAGTGAAAGCGTAACAAACAAACAATTTCACATTCGCATTTATAATATTAGTTAGGATCATTATTACTACGTACGTTAATAGATACCAATAATTTAATTAACGTAGGAACATTTTGAATATTATCTACAAGTTATCAACACAAACTGTATAGCGTACGCTCCAATTATCAACCATATTGATTTTAATATAAAAATTGTGATTAAATCAACATCCGGCAACAAATATTTACTAATTTAATGTGGGAATTAGCACGTCGACGTCGATGAATGGACATCAAACAAACAAAACTATCAGTTTATGAATTAAAATTAGTTCAATTAATTTAAAACTTCACAAATATTTAATAAACTGAAAATCTCTGCAAACATTTAATTTTCACTACATTTAAGCTTCCTTGTTTTAAAATACAAACTCAAAAACATAATATATGAATGAATATAATATTTCAAAACATGAAACATAATGAAAAAATTTGCCCAATTCTTGCAACTCTATTTTATCTGAAACCGTAGTGAGTTTTTTTGTTTGAAAGGGCAAGCCTGGTTTTACATATTGCCTGTCCCATTTATTAAAAATCTGATATACGGATAAGTGCAATGGAGAATCAAGAGTTAATTTAGACTGCTACTTTAAAAATACATCTGAAATGTAGGAATTAATCCAAATTTATGAATGCTATGATTTGTTTCGAGTTCTCATTTCAGGGTGAAGCACTGATGTAAATTTAAGTTCTCAACAGAAAACAGTATAATTGTAATACCAGTGTCTAAGCTTTAGTATCAAATATGTCAATGAATATAGCTCGGAAATATCACAATTTATTGTTTAAGACGTTTGGTTGGTTGATTGTAATTCTAAAGTGCACTATTTTTAAGACCTAGCAGATCAAGTTGATCTGGTAACATGAAAAGTCGTAATTCGAAATATTTATTGCACATACCAATATTGAATCTATTATTCGATTCAAATATTGAATCGATTAGAACTTACTAGATTACTTCGATGTAGAAGTCAGCTTCGTTAGTGACATCAGCGACAGACCTACCTAGACATACAGAACAAGTAAATTATAGAATTGAAATTCAAAAATCAAACGCCTAAAACAAAGCGAGCAGTAATTGTTCGTGTTGCCGTGATTGCAGGCAGAGTTAACACATAATACATTACAGTTTGTGTCACAACACAATCAGGCTGGTACGAGGACGAATCAGGCGCCGAGAAACGTAATCTGGGTTAACAGGGGTCAAACGGCATCACAAATTCCAATACGACATTAGACGTATCTGTGGCGCGAATCAACCATTCTAGGGAGGCTCGGCTTGTTGATGCACTTGCTTCTATTGATTTGAACTTTGGTTTGCGTCTGTGCTGAATTACAGGTTTGGCAAAGTGGGTGTGATATACAACTCCTATAATACGTATGTTATTTTCATGGAAGACATCACATGTTTATTTCAGTGTATCAAAAGATATTTACCAAAGTTATCGAAGAATTATCATGATGAAATAAATATGACTTTGGCATTGAGGTGTTGGAGCAAACAAACAACCAACATTGGGTCCAATCGCTGTGCCAAGTCCTGCAATACCTGCAGTCTTGCAAACTGGCTGCGCAATAAGAGCCAAAAATTATTGTTACGAATCTGTACAAAAACACATCTTAATTTTACATCACGTGCAAATCTTTGTAAAACCTCTCGCGTTGAATCAAATTCAAACATATTTTCATTCAAATCGAATTGAGTTCTGTGTTCACAAGTGAAGATGACAGGTTTTTTTCTACCGCCGACTTTACACCCATATCTTGTGACACTATCATTAGGCCAATTAAAGTCCAATAATTTTGTCAAGATTTGCTATTATGTGGTCAAATCAAGTAGCAACATTCAATGAATGTAATCAATGCGCTCATGAATGTTGGTACTACTGACGCAATCTCCAATAATTTGAATCACGATTCGTCTTAAGTGGTTCGACTTCTCTGAGATTTAAATTTATAAGAATGGTTAATATAAGATCATATATTGGTGTGATTTTGTAATATACTATTATTAATATGATCAGGAAAAGTGATGCAGTGATGGTGACTTAGTTAAACAAGTGACTTTAGTGAGCAAGGCCAAGCAATTCCTTCTAAAGTTTGGCTTCAATTTTCAGTACTTTATGCGGGAATGTTGTTGGTTGGACATCATAATTTGTAAGCTTGTGTGTGTGCAGCAATGTTTTACATGGAACTCACGCACATAGACATTAGATATATTCACCAATGAGCGAAATTTTGTTTGATATATTTATTTTCCGTGTATGTAAATTCTTAGTTATATCATTGATTGAGACAAGACAACACTTGAAGGCTAAAACAGGAAGGGTACACAGCTGCAACAGTAACTGTATAATTGAGCCTATATTTGATATTAATTTAGGATGGAATAACAAAATTTTGTCATTTCTTCCTAAATTCCACAATACTAGCGATATTACTTAAAACACTATATTTTTTAATATTTGACAATCAACAAAGTGGGACCCAAATCAATTACATAAGTGTTTGCATTTACCTTAAACTATGGTTCTAATTCAAAGACAGCTTTCAATGGGCCTGTTAAACTTCCGATTTTCTTGCCCAAGTTTGAAAAAAATTCATGACCATTGATGTCCAAACCGGTTTCATAATTCTCACCTTGAGTTTTGACGACACATCTAATTAGTGAGAAGGTAAAAATAGCTGCCATGCTATTTCAGGTAAATCGAACAAATTGACACTAACCAACTGACAATGTCCAAATATAATCCGGTGCTCTATCTTCAACATTTATTTCAATTTCTAGTTTTTTCGCAGCAAATAAAAACATATACAGATTATAGTTGTTTTCATAATGAATAAGAAATTAATTCAAAGCTAATATTTTATAAAACAAAAGCTGTTATACATCTTAATCCAATATAATTAACAAAAACAAGCGTATTGCGAGGCTTATGATTTCAATTTAGAATTGATAAAATATTATTTTGAGCCTAGCAACTTGGATAGTTCAGCTGTTTGAGCAAAAATACAAAGAAAATGTTAAAATTTGAGTTTTCAATATTTAAGAAGTTATTTGAACTAGTAATTTTCTAGATGTGTTGAGAATAGTCCTGCTAAATGTCAGATACATGGAGCGGGAGAGAGAGAGGAATCCTCTGTCTCATCCACTCCGGAGGGTGAGGACACGGAGGCGAGCTAGACAAGCTCGCGCTCCGTCTTCACTTGGAGGACCTGGGGCGTCGGATGCGGGGGCATCCGGCACCCCTCACCATGGATAAGGTCCTCCCGAAGAGTTGATGCCCAGCTTGCTCTTGGGCATCACTCGAGCCGAATGGGGGGGATCACTCCTCCCGGTCAAATTAAAAAAGGGTCAAATTTATTCCATAAAAATTGTATGGGACCAACGCCACATCAAATAAAAAAACATCGAAATCGATCAGCGATTGGCGAAAATATCCACACGCGTAGCTGGTATCAATAACCCAGGCCGTCATATTTACACGTATTAGTAAATATCTTGAAATCTACTGAACCAATTTTGATGGAATTTGCACTGTGCCTTTAGTTGAAGTAATTATAAGCCAATAAAAAAAGAATGGTCTCAATGCGATATTACTTCGTTAAGATAGACATGCTGAGTGCCCAGGGTCTGCGGTCAAAGCTCATCTCGTCAAACCAATGACTGTGGAATCCATGTACCTTCATCGGCAAGAAGTAACACTGAAACTTTTCAATATAAATTGTTATTAGATTTTGTAACAAAATGTATTTAGTTATAACCAACATATTCTTTATTTAAGACAATCTTTTAGCTGGATGTGCCAATATTTGTTTCAACTATTTTTTTTATTCCCGCAAAATAAGGAACTGTAGTGCAAGGTCAGTATTTTATGCAAACGAAGAATTTGGCAGCTAGAGCATATCCACCAATGATTCCATGGCCGGTTTCTTTATCCATTTTGGTTTCACAGCGAATTATTTTACTGTTATATTTCGTTTGTTTGTCTCCTTATGAAAAAAATACAGTTATGCAATACAATTTAAATCAATCAACGGTGAGACCCTTTACAGTGATGCGTGTCACGTCTGTCCGTTGCGTTGCATGTTGCATATAGAGTTTTTTCAATGTATGCAACTGTAACAGCGCAAATCGTAGAATAATTCATTATAGAGCTTTTAAGCTGCGTTCAGCACCATCACACATTATAAAATAAGATGAGAGAGAAAGATTTATTTAATTTTGGTTAGCTAATAAAAATAAATGTGATAATGTACATAATGTACATAATGTAACTGGTATTATGTACTGATAATGTACATAATACCAGTTACATAGTTTTAAGAACACAGAATTAATAATTCCAAAGACGCATGGCTCATGTATCTGACATTTAGCAGGACTATTCTCAACACATCTAGAAAATTACTAGTTCAAATAACTTCTTAAATATTGAAAACTCAAATTTTAACATTTTGTTTGTATTTTTGCTCAAACAGCTGAACTATCCAAGTTGCTAGGCTCAAAATAATATTTTATCAATTCTAACATGAAAAAGAAAATAACATAACTTAGAAAATAGGATGCCTTGGCGGATGCCTTTTGGTTCATTTGCTCGCGTCCGTAGGTGTGTACCATTTGATGCCCTACACGTACCGCCTGGGTGGTGCTAAAAGAGCAACCAAAAGTAGCAGTAGAACTTGTGCCATGTTCGTCCGGATAGGTACTGCAACCACACTTGGAATCTGCCGCCAAGCAGTAGTGTTCGCATTACTGTATTCCGGTGGAAGGGTGTAGGTGCCGGTGTAATCACATACGCATGATACGAATCATTCCCGTCTCGGGTGATGGATTAAAGACTAATATGACATCTGCTTGTTCCAGACACTATCAGCAGAGCTGCGTCGCAGCAAGACACCCCCGCGTCATTCCCCCGAGGACCGCGCAGTGCCGCGTCCACCCTCAGCGCCGGTGCATCATGAGCGGCACACGCCACACCTGTCTCCGAAAAAGGAGGCGTTCAACAACCTCCTGAATAAGACCATCGCTGGTAAGCAACCATTTTCAAGCTACTAACAAACAAACTCTTACACTGCACTAGAATTCTATTCGTCACACGTAGCGTGAGGGTTGCAGGAAGAATTTAGGAAAAACATAATCACGATACAAATACACCTTAGTACGAGAACAAGTTTCATGCTTCACATAAAATTTGGCCCGGCCGGGGATCAAACCTGGAAGTTCCAGCAAAACTTACCGACAAAGATTAAATTTCACTGAATAGAGGTTACCGTTAACTAAAAACACATTTTTCTGTAACGATGATTACCTTTTTTTAGGTTCACTAAAATACCTTTTTGTATCCACATACAAAATACACTAGTATTTTCAACTTACAAAAATAAATTTACAGTATACAAGGATAGCAATATTATAGCTAAAAAAAATACGAAATATATTAAAGAAAACATTCATATTAAGTTTTAGAAGTCAGATTTTCCTAATCTTCATGTACACAATATGGTTCAATAGCAATTCACTCAAAGAATCCTTTGAGTTTTTATAACAAAATATCTGCAACAGCTGTACAATTCTACTGATCAGTTTATTCAAAGTCACGCGCCGTCCTCTCCCTTTGTCCGCTATCCATGCTCAAATGCTCATCTCCCTAATCTGATGCCATAATTAATTTATCTTTACATGACCTGTCGTTAATAAGAGAATTGATTTTTATTTTCATGACGCAATAAAACTTGAAAGGGAGCCGTGAAAGGACATTGAGAAAATATTGCTTTTTAATTTGACATGCATTTTAATGTTGATTGTTGTCTTGTTGCTTTAGTTTCAAGTGTACCTGTAATATCCTCACCAAAATTATACCTCTAGATTCGCGGTTAGTGTGGGGATTTAATCTTCTGCCCCTAAAACTCTACTCTCAGCGAGGGCTGACGGGAAATCATGCATCTAGATAAATAATGTTGCTTTAGGCTGTTTTGCACCATGAGTAAAATGTCGCCTAATTTTGTTTTGTTTGCTGATGCATATGCTAACCTATTGATAGTTTTTGCACGACATCAACAAGTAAGCAAGCTGTTATGATATGAAGGTGGTTTAAAAAACACATTTGTTGTTTCGCCGGGTAACTATTTTAAGGTAGACCGTAAGATCGATCCGTCACTTCTTCTCGTAAAAAATACACACTGTGAGTTACTTAATAAGTATTAAGCATTTAATCTACACACTTAATGCTTAAATTATTGACCAATCATAAATACTTTTCGCTATATCGAACACACCCACTGGCAAAGACTCGTAATAAATTCTAATAAGTCAGTAATCCGTTTCACTAGAATTATGTGGGAATTAATCAATTGTAAAGAACTGAATGAGGCTCAGTTGAAACACAAAATTAGTGGCTCCAACGCGAGATAATGCTAAAGCCTACAAAGCTAATGAATGCGCCCCCAAATCCGTGCTATTCACGATCGGGACCCATTTGATGAAACTCACTACGTCGAGTGCAATTTGTAGTTTACTTTGTAGTGAAAAGTGATAGTGATAGTGAGAAAAACTCAAAAAAAAAGCAACTTTCAAATTTTTGGCCTTTTCAGCGGATTTAGAGATTGGTTGTTAAAAAAAATAACTGAATACCATATATCAACCAAGTAAACGAAATTGCGAATTTTGCTTTCCTGCTTCTTTTTTTTCGCCCGTGGTATTCCGACTACGATGTTTTCTTTTTTAAATGGTAGGTATCTAAGGGACCCCCCCGTGGGTTCCCGCCTTGCCGGGGCGGGGGGGCTTAGCAACCGTGGCCTGGTCACCCACGGTGAAGCTAAGAGGAACCCGGGAGGGGCTGCTCCTTTAGGCTTTGGCTCCAAGCCGAATAGGAGCGGCACAGTAGGTGGCGGTGCCTTATGGGGGGCACCGCAACTAAGGCGGGCTGCGGTGCTGTATGGGCAGCACTGCAGCTGAAGGTTAGGGGCCGCGGCGGGAGAGGACTGCCGGTATTACGGTGCGCCGCTCTCCCTACCTTCCGCGGCCACGGCGGGGTCGCCACCGCTGGATGGCGGACGCGGTGGGGCCGCAGGGGAAGAGGAGTGTCGGTATTGCGAGGCGCCGCTCTCCCTATCCTCTGCGGCCGTAGTGGCAGGCGACGGGGCCACAGAACTGACCCGTCGCATGGGGACCTAGGGCGTCTAGATACAGGGTCGTCTGACGCCCTTTCGCTGACCTGGTCCCCGAGGAGGTATAATAGAGGAGTGGCACTAGATGCCTAAGAGTGATGGGTCCGGAAACGGACAGCCGCGGCGGGTTCGCGGATGTGTGTGCTAACGTTCCCGTGTTCCCGCCACCAAGCGGCAGAGGAGGACACCGTGGGGTTTTAGTGGGTCTAGTCCCACATAACCGCTCTGTCTCCCCGTGGCAGGGCGGTATGCGAGTGCATTTCCCCACGAAAAAAAAACAAAAAAAAAAAAAAGGGTATCTAAGGGAATAACGTATTGAAGTTGGTATTTTCGATTTTATATTCCCAAACTGAGCATTTTTTTATAATATAAACAAGGGATTGGTCAAATAAATATTGCTCACTTTGAGATTCTACCCAGTCAAATTCTTTCCGGACAAATTATGTTCGATTACCACAGATTTCAATACTTTCCTGACGTCACATGATATGATATGAAAGAGTACCATTTAGTCACTTATGTTTTTAGTTTATGGAAAATAATTGTTTCTTATATCTGTGTTTAAGTTCAATTCTGTGTTGTTCTGTATTTTATTTTTATCTTACTTAATTATATAATATTTATTACTCTTGATTATAAAGATACGTTCGAGTACGACGCAGACATACGAGATGATTTCCAAGCGTTAAAGAATCAGTTAAAATATAAAAACTTTCCCTGGTCGACAATCATACCCGGGACTCCGCTTCGAAGGCAGGGTTTCTACCAACTAAGCCACAGAGCCGGAGTTTAAGCACAGTTTCAACTGACGTGTTTGAAATTATGAGTGTTGACTAGCCAAAATATCGGATACTTGTTCGAAGTTGGTTCTAACCGGTAACTATAATACCTATTCATCCCCATAGTAATAATTTTCCATTCATTCTCCTTTAATCTCTAAATCTCATCTGCTGTCCTTCTCTGACCAGTGATGTAGTTCGCCTGTCTCGCTCAGTTACCCCCATAATCTAATCCCGGACATTCAAACGGTATCCCGTGTTTTGATGTACGCACGTGCGTATGTGTGCAATGCAGTGTAATAAGTTCATATGTGTATGTTTATTCATCGAACTTCAATAACAAAATTTGCTCTTTCTCGTAAAGAGACATTTTTCTTTGTTTTCTAAGAGAGAAAATAAAATAGAGTTAAATACATTCCTTTGTAAGTGACAAATGTTTTTTTTTTTCTATTTTTTTCGTTTTATATGATTCCAATTTTATAGTGGTAATAAAAATTCTAATATAATAATAAAACTTAAAAAAATAGAAGTTAGGCTAATTAAAAATACATCATTAACAAGGAATTTTTATTATATAAGCAGTTTTTCTATCATGATAGTTTATCGCAGATATTTAAAAAATAATAAAACTCAAAATGTTGAATCCTAACAAGACAGATCCGAAGATTAACCAAATATCGCTATTTAATAGGTCCGTATTAGGCTATAAACTCGAAATTATTAAATAATTTACATTCAATCTCCACTGTCCCGTTGATTTTAGCAATAAAATCATGGTTAACTACGCACGTTATGTCTTACATACAAAATAAAAGAAATAATACAACACTATAAAAAATATAAATCGGCTTATCTGTATAAAACCGGCTTATTCTAGTAGTGTACGGTTCGCAAATAAAGCATGCGTTTGAGTCTACTGTACTTTTCTTACGGGTGAAGGTAAATGTAATTTTTTTTAATGTTTTCTCATTTTCGGTTTTCTCATTAATTTAATTGATTTAATATACTAACACAAAATTACAGAAACACACAGTGGTTAATACCGCATTACATAGGTACAAAACTAAGCTTTAGAATTTCATTAATATTTTGTGAGATCCATGTTGCTCGTATACTTAGGTAGCCAAGTAGCCACCTTAGTATTACAAGTTCGTCCGAAGAATTACTACCATGACACCTTGTACTATCACCAAGATTCCGGTGAATAGGTGTGGATGAAATATTAGGTACAAAAGACTTTATATTCCCGTCTCTAGTGCCAAGTTATGTGACTTAAGTCTTCTTATACTTAGGTCTTCAGTTCGTTACGTCACTTAAGGCATGTAAAAAAATATTACTTTAGTATATAGTATCTTTTTAAGTAAATTTTAGAAAGTAATTAATTAATGAATAATAATAGTAAAATGTGTAAATATCAACATCATCAAGGAACGAAAAATTGTATTTACATGCGTTCAATAGTTTCACGCGACATAGAAATAATTTGATTAAGTTCAGTCTGTATGACTTAATACAGAAATTCAGAAGACACCAAGTTTTCCTGCAAAAAGCTTGAATATTTTGACTCATGAATCTTTATCATACTTATTATGCTAACGCTACACAGGTACGAATTGACAAAAAGATATATCTACGGATGTCGGCATAATCCGACTGGCATTGTGCAATCGCTAATCGCCACGGATCGACGGCGATTCAAAATTAATAATGATTTATAACGGACGATTAGATGGGCATTAGCTCAGCCATTGAGACTTTTGGCGGGAACTTATACATGGAAATTCAAATAAGGAATTTTAAGACGAACTGTTCAAAGTCCAGTCAGTTCAGGTCACTCAAAGGTCTGAAGTTCTCTCGAATAATTCTTGAATCGTTCTGGCCTCAGAGCTCAGTAGCTCTGCCTTCTGCGCTGTAGGTCGTGAGTGCGATCCCTATCCAAGACAAGCAATTGTGTAACGAACATGTTTGTTCTGAGTCTAGATGTACCTATAGCCATAAATAGCCCAGCCCATTTGAGGCTGAATATTTTATTAATTCTATCTACCTTGAAAAAAATATGGTTTTATTATTCATGATTTATTTTAATTTGGCATGGCAGTTCAGTGTAAACTAAGTGCAAAGTTAAAGCGTACCAATAGTTTTGATATAAAAAACAACGAGCCGTTTTTGGGCGAAGGAAAGATACACACGCGTTTTATCTCCGGCCGACACGCTGATCCGGCCCGGATGATCCGGATGATCGCGATCCCTCGCGCTGCTATTGAATCATATAGAACTTCGTTTGTACCATCGCTTTTCATGAAGGGTCACGTTAAAATGGTTTAAAATCTGTTGTAGGGTGCGAATTTAATGTTTTTGTGATTTTAATCACGAATGTAGCTGTCTAATTGATTTGATTGAAAATTGTTTCGATGTTTCAGACACGAGTCAAGAGATATCCTTTGGTGTCTATATTATTAGAGGTAAATGGAAAATTTTCCGGGACAGAATTTCTTTCCTTATTTCGTATCGTTTCGTTCGTTAAATTATATAATATTATTATGGCAAAAAATTAAAAAACGAATAAAATTTATATGTGATAGCGTGCTCTCTTTTGATTTAATTAAGTATGTATTTTTTCCCGTTCACGCGGTATTCTTAAGAAAATATTATAGTAGGTACCTTATAAAATGTAGTTTTACGATAATACAATACCAGATATTGACATAAATTTATAAGACGTGGTTGTTAAAAAAAACAACTATTTAATCGTCGAATAAATTTAATCTTAGTATGAAACATTCCTCGATCTTTATTAATATACATATTGCTATTATCAGCAAAGCATACATTACCTCTTTCAACAGCTTTTGAACATTTTTCACGTAAATCCTCAAATCCGCGACCTATACCGTCATCCGTCGGTCGCGTAATCCGGCTTAGGACTGATCCGCGCGTGTGTGGGCACCCTATACGCATTGTCTCGCCCTTTTGAAAGATGGGTAGCATCTATACGTAACTTTAAAGGCTACTTTTGGGATTGATTTATAAATATTGTTATTTTAACATTTTTGGATTAATTCGTTTTATTTTTATTTTACGTGTTACGGACATCTCGCTCAATAGAAGAAGCCAAATAAAAAATTTGCCTCTTAGCGGTTTACTACTATTGCAAAACCTCTTAGAGGGCAGGTTCCTTTCCATAAATATGGGAAGAACTAATTCCTATTATATTGTATTCATTGCGCATCAGATATATGGTGGTACCTGTCTTAGAAGAAGTATGTCTTGTAATCAAATGAGTGTCAACATCGAAATCTACTATTTACATATATTTTATTCATTTTATGTATAATGTCTTTTTCTTATCAAGCTACTATCAGCGCCCCGCGGTTTTCGGGATCAAAAGTAGCCCTTGTCTTAACCCAGGATAAAAGCTATCCTGGTACCAAATTTAACCTAAAACCATTTGAACGTAAAGGAGTAACAAACATACACATATATATATACCTACAAAATTTTATGAATTTTGTAATACCACAATACTACGCTACCGCAACGATTCTACGTCTAAAACCCATTGAATTTGACTATAAATTTATATTTCCGTATATTCCAAATCCGGATCTAGGTAATCCGGTCTGAGATGCCCGGCGGTGGCCGCTCCTAATCTCCGCTCATCCGGATGAAGTTGTACTTAGCTACGTGTGTGCTCTGCTTAGCCTGTGTCGTTGTCGCTCTTTGTTCCGTTCGCTACTTTTAGTACTAGTCCAAAATCTAACTGTAGGTACATTTAAATCCTACTTATTGGAGCATAATTTTCTCTTATGTTTCGCCACTCAATCTCAGTTGTATTTTCTTGGGCAGATTTTGATTTTCCTAAAGTTTTTCGGGATAATGTCTCTTGGCTAGTTGATTGCTGATCGCTGATAATACCAGATACTACAAAATACGGTTAACGACTTTCGTAATGGTATCATCGTATGGGCACAGCCAGTTTTGGACACGACCTCGTGAAATAGATTATGAGCAATACCACTGCATATTGTGACCTTGAAAATGTCATCTAGGACAAATCCTAATCGTATATGTATTAAAAAAATTGTTCTTTTTTATATTCTGTGGAAGTTGATGAGCCCAAGTGGAAGTTGATGACCTACCTGATATTAAGTCTGCCATAACAAACGCAATACGACTTTGCTCTTTCCCTCCCAAGTATCAAATATAGTTTATTGAGGAACAAAGTAACAATGGGTTATAGAAACCTTTGGAAAAACGATGGTGCCCACCTCCGTTGAGAGACCCAAGTCGCATCCCGTTGCGCCTGCTTTTTGACTGAATGTTAAACATTGATGAAATAATATCCTTCATTTCGATTTACCAAAGTAAAGTTGGGTTCCGTAGTAGCAGCCCCATCAATCATCTCGAGATAATCTTCGTCTTCAGCCCAATTTGAGGCATGCATTCGGCTTAACTCACACATACACAAGATCTCTACGTATATTAGATAATTATTCTTATGCTCTGAGACATAGAGTCGAATACCGTGATTGACAGGCAAATATGTGTGTATCATGATGCAAATCCTTCATGATTCCTTTGTGTGAGTTAAATTTTGTGTAAATCGAAGAATAAAAAGTAACGGATCAGATGCAAGTTAGTAAAAATATTGAAGTAAAGTTTTTGTGTAATTGTTTACCTACTACCATGGAAATAGTAGACATCTAACATTACCGTCTGTTTTACATTACTTATAAGAAAAATGTAAGTATTAAATTTTGAAATTTTAATAGGTTTTAAATTGTTTTAGGACTTTTTAAGTAATCAAAACTTTATTTATATCATAGTAACGGCGATATCAAGCAAAAATAGTCCATAAACACTTACCTATACATACCACTAGAATTAACTGTGTCGCAGGTGGCATGGGGAGTACCACACAACAACCAAAACCCGCGAAATTAATGCTTATCACACAAATATGAGCCGTCCGGAAATCGAACTCGCCACCTTGCCTCTAAGTCAGTATTACTACCAGCTTAGCTACAGAGCAATCCACAGCGTTACAGAGCTCAAACATAAAGCGCAGGTCACAAAGCTTTTTGCAAAACAAGTGTTTCATTCGACATTTACAACCGCACGCACTCACACAGACGTATGTTACACACTCAACGGTTTATACATGTGTGGGTGATAATCTGTCGGTGACTACAGAGAGGCAATCAGCTGATCCGTTGATCAATCGATAAAAAATCGTGCGGTCGACAAAAAGCCGTGGCGATGATCCCAACCATTTGTCAAGATTAGACTTACGGTCACGGATTGGATGTGCGTATCTCTGTTACTACCGTCAAGTGTGAGTTCATGGTTACATTGGACACAGGGTGTAACTCTTGAAAATATTTACTTACAGCCAAACTCTATCTACGACCAAACGTTAATTAACAACCTTAACTATTATTTTTGTGTCGGGTAGGTTAGGTTTTCTATAGGCCCTTATAATTAATTTATAAGTTCCAATTACAAATAATTTATATTTTTATTTTTTTGTAATTTGACATTATATCTTACTACTTTTAGAAATGTGGAAGTTTGGATGGATAAAATATGGATTTAAACCTGAAATAAATGATAATAATAATTGTTTTGCATACTTTTCATGTGTAGCCTGTAATAATTATATATAATTATTAACATCAAGGAACCGATTATTGGAGATGAATTTCCATGGTAATATTGTTATATGTCAAATAATTTATTTGACAGATAGTAATGTTGCAATGGAAATTTGCTACTTGATTAGGTTTGCCTGTTACACTGTGAATAAAACAGCAGCATTCTCGCAAATTAAATCCTTCCATTATGGGTTTCTCGCTTGTTCCCCCCATGGAGGGTCGGAAAGAGTTTGTGCAAGCGCCAAACTTAGTTATATGAACACGTGATGTCGTAGGTACATACTTACTACCCGACTGCGCCTGAAGGAGGGTTATGTTTTTCGAGTGTATGTAAATTTCTTTTGGTATGCTCCGTAGCCTTAATGGCTTGATAGAACCCATCAAGTTGTTAAAACTTGAGAGGTATTTCCAAGGTTTTTCCAAGTATTATTGTATTCGTGATGTTGGCTTTAACTTATGCCAGTATTTACGCGTAGACATTCGGTTGCAATTCTATTTACACTTAGATTCTGCCATAGCTATCATTAAATTTTCAGCGTACTATCTGCTTTTGAGGATGGAGAATGCGAAAATCCATTGTAAAAAAACAAATTACTTCGATTGGTTAAGCAAACTCCGCCAATGTCATGTTCACAGTTACTCTTACATACAATGGGCAACGATGGTCGATGATTAGAGATTCTTGTAAACTAATCATTAATTTAGTGATCTGAGTAACAAATAGGTACCTATTTTCGTATTAAGCGAACGTAATTCTCAGATTAAACATTTATTTATAGCTGTAAGTCATAGCCTTTGTTTCGCCTCGTAAAAACCATAGAAGTGAACAGCAAAGGGCTCGGGGCCACAGAATAATACATTATCACTACACCGGGACCCGTCTGGTTAGGGGCACCCTTAACAAAATCTTAATCCCCGCAAAGGGTTAGAATTATCTTATTACTTGCAAGAAATAATACTTTGTAAAATATGTTCTTGATCGCTGGTAATTTTAATTGCGATAGGAATATATTTTGAATTGAGTAGTATGGTTATAAATAAAATAAAATACGTTCGAATCTAATCTATATTAGAGAATTAGGTTAATAATCAACACAATAATCCAGCATTAAAAAATTAGGTAATTTCCTCATTTTATTATATAATCCTGGCTATTACATACCAGAAATTGCTCGAGTGTGTTCCTTAAAAACATGTTTGACAATTACCTGTAATATTTTGATATGATGTCAGAAATGTAACTGACAGTTATGGAACAGGCCCAACGTCATATTGAGGCGCGGAATCAGGCAACATTTTTTATCAAATCATAAAATGGCTGCATTATATTATTACTATTCTAAAGTATACTTATATTGTAATATGAAAATGATAGTAGTTGCATAGTTGCAGTAGTTTTACATTACACTAATTTTATACCACCCAAGAAATAGCATAAATAATATGCATGGAATATTAACGTTGTAATTATGGTCTGACTGTATTAAGGTTGGGTTCTGATGTTGGCGTTTTTGTAAAAAGTAAACATTTAAAAGTATTTTGAGATACTGTAAATTTACAATGATCAAACGACGAAAAGGAGATTAAACGATTGCTGTCGCTAAACTCAAATTAACCTCTGTCGCCTCTGACTGCTCATCTGTCGCGGAAAGTTGTCGCTATGAGATGCTACCACGAGATCCCAGCTTTAGCATCTATTTCGGATTAATGTGAAGAGACTAGCGTCGACAGATCAAAGCTGGCCGTATCCTTATTCTGATGTCGCTATAATCTCATGACGCGCTGCAGAAACATAAATTTAGCTTCAATCGCAAATTCAAAGGCCATTAATCGTGGATTCAGTGTGCATGCACCTTTAATATATGTTTGTACCGCAGGGCTGTCCAATTAAATTGTCAACATAAAAACATCTCTTCTAATTGTTTTTGTCAATATAAAAATACATACTTCTAATCTTGGCCGCGTAATAATATTGAATATCAAATATAAAACGTCTATCTGATTTGTGCGAATCATCCATTAAAGATTGCCCCACTCTTTACCCTTTCTTCGTGGATGGCACTATCTGTAACAACATATTCGTAAAGTTTATTTATATGTGACACATCATTTTGAATGAAGGATGCATCAACGGAAACTATAAACCAGTGAGTGGACATGGCGGCACGCAATAACTCTCTGTCAACCCTTAGTTTCAGAACCCAATATCTCACTCAATCTCTATGTTAATTAATAAACTATTACGACTCAAAGCACAGCTCAATAAATACAAAGCTATTGGAACAGTCAAAAATATTACCGACAACCCTAAGGATAAGGGCACAACTACATGCACACATTGGACTTAGACCACTACCGGTGTATCTCCTGAGATCTGATAAGATTCAAATAAGGGATTAGAGTAGGACGGGCGAGGATTTGCGAACGCCACCTGTGAGCGCGAGCGGGATGGACAATGGGATTATCTCGATGGACGAGCCAAGTGGTATACATACGTAAGTGTAGTACTAAGTTTATAAAGCCGGATTTGGGTATGGTGTTTTACGATCAGATTTTATTTTTCATCAAAAATTCAATTTGTTTTGGTTTTTGCATAACATTTAGTGCGAAAAAATGTTATACACTATATGGTGTTACATTCCATATCTACACAGATTTGTAGTTATACAGATTGCTACGTACTACAAAACGCGGGGCTGTGGCGTATTTTTATTAGTATGGGCAGTCACGGACTAAACCCCCATTTGCAACCATGCACCTATGTATTATAACTAACGAAACTATTACATGCTAACGAAACTTATTGCCATTTATTTAAAAAAAGACAATTTAAAGTGCTTATCCATGAATATTTTCTTGTTTCTATCAATATCCCCGCTCACGCCACACTATATAGTGTAGGAATAAAGACCCGCAAAAGATTTATCATAAAAATTATCAGTTTTAACTAAGAAAAAAGTGCAGAATGTTTATATCCTCACAAAAGTCCAGTCCAGCGATATTACATGGACAAGTGACTGTCTATCGAGTATTGGGCAAGTCGATGCGAGTGTCTCCCCTTACTAAAATAGGGGAGAATTTTTGTTTTAGTAAATATCATTATTATTGAAACAGTATTTCAGTTGTAGAAGTAAAGAAATATGAAACCACCATTTTATCACTTATCACGTCCGTAGCTTAGTTGATAGTAATCCTGCTTTTGAAGCGTACGATCTCGAGTTCGAACCCGGTTAAGGCAAAATTGAAAATATGAAGTGTATGTGGCGTATTCTTGTCTGCGGCACAGAAAACGTGTTATTTGCATTTGAAACCTTTGGCATGTAAGTGCTTTTAGTACGTAAAGCTAGGTATAGTTTGCTAGGATTACGGTAAGCTGGGATAGGGATTTGTTCCCGGATTTGCACGCCCCCGGCCTTGGGGATTTTCTCATCCATATGGCCCTTGAAAAGTGTAAAGGTAAAACGTATTTTCCATCTTAAGTCTTCAAAATGTACCAAATGTTTTTTTTATACTACTAGTGACTGGACGAGCTGAAGGCCCACCAATAATGGTAAGTGGTTACCTCCGCCCATAACAACAGCAATACAACCCAAATCAACCAAAGTGTCATCCGGTTGCGCCCGTCATCCGAAACGGGGATGTCACGTCTCATTTACCTGCGATTTCACCGGCGCCCACACCCTTCCACCGGAACACAGCAATACGAGTGTATCACTATTTAGCGGCAGGAGTAGAGGCAGCACTTCTCGAGACAAACATGGCACAAGTTCTACTGCTACTTTTACTAGCTCCTTTCCACCCAGGGGGTACGTGACGGACACCAGCAACTGCCAATTTTTTTATATAAAATTTTTTGTATACATTACAGGGGCATAGGCCCGGCAAGCAAGCAAGTATAAGCATAATTTTAATCTTCCATGGGAATCTGATACGGATTGGTAGATCTCACATGTCTCCATTTTTACTTAAGACCACAGCACATTATTTGATGCGAACATTGTCTGGATTTAATCCAGTTAGCTTTGTATTGAAAGTCGGGATCTTTATCACTTAACCATTAGGATCTCACAATATCTGTCTCCCAATGATTTATATTTTATTGTATGTTAAATCGGATATTAAGTATGACGGCTCCGTGGCTTAGTTGTAGCTAGCCTTCGAAGTGAGGGTTCTTGGGTTCGATTCCCGGCCGGGACAAATGTGATAAGCGTAAAGATTGTTCTCGGCTCTTGGGTAATTGTCTTGTGTTTTCGTGTGCGTTCATTCCACACAATACGTGCAGGAGTATGAGTTTATAAAGGGAAATATTTATTTAGGTATTTATTAATGGACATATCTTTTTTTCAATGAATCCAAACCAACAAAGTTAAATATAATTTCAATGTTAGCGTTGCGTAATTGATCCTGCGTCCTTTGCGTATTCGAGGGCCATAATCCCTCGCCTTATGAGCATTAAAAAGAATGAAACTCAATCATGGATAAGGTTTAATTTTTTATTCATTTTTTCGTTCTGTCGAACTAATCCATCGGCTTATCTTCAGCGCGCAGTAAAGCTACCGGATATATATCTTAAATGGAAGTAAAACTTTATTCGTATGTGTATAAAGTTCAAAGGGGAATGTTAGGGTAAAACAGGGGTTTAATATGCAAGTCAATGAACCTCACGGGGTAAACCGCGACCTACCATAGGGGTTCGAGAGTTGAACGATGCGTCGACAAATATATATTTTTATAATTTTTCGTCACCTATATTTTTAAAACAACGCAAATATAATACATCCAAGCGCATGTGCGCTGATATATTTGCGTTGTAAGGTACGCTACTACAAGTCAGGGTTGTTGTTTCAAAATGTTTGGGAACTTTTCTGGGAACTCTTTTTTTCCCCATACTGTCTGCCACTAAATATTAACAGGTACTCAAATAAATTAACTACATGGGCACATTTTTGATAGGATTGATTTGTTTGTGTATCGGAAATACAATATTAGCTAAGTTGGATCTCAATATTTCTACGCAGTTTAAATTTTTATTGCAGATGATCACTAAAGTACCTACTGATTTTTTTTACCTTATAAACCAGTACGTTACTAAAATATGTCTGCTTTGTTATGAATTTCTTTTAACAATATACTTTTTTCCATCTTATTCTATCGGTCTCACGGCTCGGTTGAAAGTAGCTCTGTCTTCTGCGGTCGTGTGTTCAATTCCCACCAAGGATAACCATTAGCATTAGTGAGTCAATCACAAAGGTTTATTCTGTATATGTTTGTCAATTAATTATATGTTTGGGTTTCCAAAAAAAAGTAATGATATAACATCATTAATTTTATTGCCAAATTACAAGCTGGATTGCGCTGTGTGAAAAGTTTATTAAATCCATAACTATAAAATATATTTAACCTATTCCTTACCAGCCTCTAATGTTCCCACTGCAGGAACACCGGCCTACTCTAGATAATTGAGAGTGAATGGGCTCAATCCGGGTTGGTAGATGTCACATGTCGTCGAATTTTTGGTTCTAAGACTTGCCGGTTTCCTCACGATGTTTTCCTTCACCGTTTCAAGAACGTGGTATTTAACCTATTAATGGTTATTATTTATTAAATCAATAAATAAACATATTTCAGAAAATCATGTTCCATCCATGTTTTCTTCATACATCGTGGGTCTTTTCCTTAAGAGATACCTTTATGTGTAAGACATACAAATAGGTACGCATTAACATTATTGGATAAGACGACATACATCAAAACAGGTGGTAAACAAAACTCAAACATGGATGAAAAGGCTCAAGTAATTACAGCGATACGTTGAGAGATACCTTTGAGGAAATGTCAATACGCAATAAGGGTAATGGATACGTTAATAAATCAGATATTTGCAGAAACAGAAACGTGTGTGCACGATTTTAGTTCATATTTTTATGCCTTTTCTTCTTAAATTCTTGTTTGATATAAATCTTCTACTTGATTGCTAATTGAGATATAGATGAGTTATATATAAATTTAGAAAGTTTAGCCTTCTGTATCTGGCCCTTTATGAATTTATTGGATCAAGGGCTTCAGCCCAACTTTATTATAGGAAGCGTACTTGATGTATGTATTGTTCATAAATTTGGTGTATCATAGCATATCATAAAAAATATTGTGGTTTTTCATATCATCATTTATCATAAAAATATATGTCCATTCTATGAAATAAAACTATTACAGTAAACATCATCATCTTCCTGCCCTTATCCCACACTAAGTGGTGTCGGCACAACATGTATTTTTCTTCCATTTCCCTCTGTCAGACGTCATCTCAGTACTCACTCCTTTCTTACGCATATCATCTTTCACACAATCCATCCAAAACTATTACAGTAAACATTTCTAAATAATATTTATTGCAGGTTTTTTGCGACGATAAAATATAATAATTAGTCTCAATATGTACATGACCGTTACAATGTAACAAAACAGCTGATGGTAATTGTCAATTTGGATTGAGCTCGTATGATTGATTTCATCTGTATCACTTACATTCATCAATTGTTATTATTATGCTGTCGTCCTTCACGTGGTATGGTAGGAAAGCTGGAATAGAGAATAGCAGTAGAACTTGTGCCACTTTTGTTCGGGGAAGTCTAGTGAACTCTGGGAGAAAATAAAAATCAAATTCAATCCATTGATTTTTTTTTTAATATTTCTCAAAAAGTTTCTTAAAAAGTCCCTTTCTTTAAATAAATGTAAGATCACACCTTTTTGCTTGCTTCTCGTATGGTGCTTATCCAAACCATATCCGACCCTTCATGGAACGGTGTGGGGTGCCGGTGAAATCACCAGCGCATGAGACGTTACATTCCCATGCCAAAGCGACGAGCGCAACAAGAAAATAACTGCTGTAGTTATTGATGGAGGTAACTAGATGGTATAAGATTGGAAGTTTGCGCACAATCAATTTCATATACGGCAAAGGAATGAAAAATTTCAGAAAAGTTTTCAAATCAAAATCTTTGTCATATAAACGGAAATGCGGATTATATTTATATTATAGATATTATTTTAGATTTTATTATATATATGGATTAATCCCAAACTAAATACAACAATATAAGGGTGTTTTCACGAGTCTTTTTCGCATATCCATCGCGCAATACCCCGTGCTTAAGCCAGATTTCAATAGAGTATAATCTCGCCCTAATGAATCTCCAATCCGGATTACCCCAACCCCACAACGGTGGGCGGCGGTCCTCGCAAACGAGCTGTTTAGAAAAACTTCAATTGGGAGAGTGTAACTGCATTCGTTATTGTGGATAATCGGTGTGGGTTGATCCTATTTGGTATAATGATAGTAGTTTTATAGACTAAATTGTTGTAGGTCGCGAGTCTTCGGCCTTCACCAAAAGCTCAGTAAAGGAAGGAAGGAAGGAAATATTGTCAAAAAAATATCGTATTAAAAACAAGAGACCCATTTAAAAATCAATAAAATTGTCATCAATACTTTCATCGCTTGTTTTTAGCCCTTGACGGTGATATTTACCCTATAAAAATTCTATAGGATCAATCGGTAACTGGTGAAGATATCTACCCCTATCTGGTATCAATAAGCCAGACCGTCACTTACACGTATAAGTCCATATCTTGAAAACTACTGAACTGATTTTGTTGAAACTTGATGAAACAAACCTGGAATCTGCCGCCAAGCAGTAGTGCTCGCATTACTGTGTTCCGGTGGAAGGGTGTGGGTGCCGGTGAAATCACATGCGCATGAGACGTATCATCCCCGTCTCGGGTGACGGACGCAGCACGATGACGGATGCAACTCAGTGTTAGAACCAAATCTTATACTGAGTCACTGTTATCATGGGGCTGACTTGTAATTTTTTTTTTAATTAGACATGTTTATCATCCAACGTTGTCCCATAGACTAAAAAAAATTACCTTTAAAGCGTAAAATAAGTATAGTCACTAAAATATTGAAGTCCGTTTATTGGATTTTTAAATCACTCAATTACAGATATACATTTTTCTGTAACAAGAACGAAAGTTATCCACATTCAAAATTTAAGCCCCACACAGTTTTGTCGTCATTGCCACAAGGTAAAGTCCAAGAAAGTAATCTTAATTCTTACCTCCGTCCAATAAATCGTAAAGGGCGCGACACTAGGCTAATCCCATTGGCGGCATTAGGGCGGCTTTGGTCGGACAGATCGCGAGCCAAAATTACCTAGCAATTGGTAGCCGCGCCGAATCACCAACACCGGGGGAATAGCTGGGTCACTCAGCATGTGTGCCATTAAAAAGTCAATTTAATTAAATTCATTTAATGAGCGTGGTGACACAGGGGCATGAACGCCGACTTTCATTCTGAAGGTTGCTGGTTCAAACCCTCACGTGCACCAATGAGTTGTTAAATTCCACGAAGTCGCGGGGAAACGCTGGCATTACATACAACCATTTTATAATTGTCTGCAAAAGCATTACGTTTCACACACTCATATCCCTGCACTAAGATTCCCTGTGTTACAGGATAGCATGGACAAAAACAGAAACACAAGACAAACACCCAGACACAACATTTATGTTTGTCCTGAGTGGGAACCGAACCCACGACCTATTGCAGAAGGCAGAGCTACGCGAATATAATTTCCAAGAAAGAGTACCTATATTTTTTACTTTATACTAGTAATTTTAAATACCATTATTGAATTCCGTTACTTGAAACTCCAATAAAACAAAAAAAAAATTGCGTATACTTTTGTATTAAAGTTTATCTCAATTTATTTGCAGGCAACATATAATTAATTTACAATGATATTTCCTTATCCAAGATCACTATAAGAATAATTGATTTATCTTTAGACAGATAGGTTAGTTAATTATTTAATCTTAGGTTTAAACTTAATGATATGAGATACACTTTAAGGTTCACTTTTGTAAATTACCTTTGTAAGTAACATACCACTTTCAAAGGTAATTTACAAAACTTATTGTAAACAACCACATCATTATGTAAAGATAAAGCTAAGAATAAAAAAATATAATTCATAACAGTTTCCTAATCATTATGACAGTAATAGAACGATCGCGCGATCCGCTATGCCCGTGCCCATTCTAAATCGGCTGCAGACACTTTTATTGGCCGGCGACGGGTTGAAATCCCGCTGACCCGCGCCTGATTCAGCCCGTTTTATCCGGGCCCCGTAATCCCGGATTTGACGTCGCTTAATCCCGACCCGTGTAGGATATCGCGCCAACACAGCCCTCGCCCGCACTCTTGTTCATATCGATTTCGGATTTCACGGCACATCTCTATAAAAGCACGTAAACAAAGCGATTTCAGACCTTTCACAGATTATTATTGGCGCGTCCGGTGACATTATAGCAAATTAATATTAACCTTTAATGAAATAATTCAATTGAGACAAAAGTAATCCGTAACTATCAGACGCGGGATTATATCGAACGCATCGCTCGGATATTTGGGCTCAATGATATAAAATTGTATGCAAAAAGTAAGGAGATTAATTTGTGTTTTCATTGGATGCGTTATGCGAAAAATTGAGCGGTCGGGAAGCAAATGAAAATGATCGCCTCATATAATTTTATTCTCGTGGATTGTCGTTCGCAAAGTGAACTACTTACTAGTATTGGTGTAATGAGAATCGATTTTGTAAAGTGAAAATTTCGGTTTGTTTTCCGTGAAACACGAACCTTGTCAGCAGGAAATGAACTAAGAAAAGATGATGAAAGATAAATTGATTATATAACTTTTTGGGACATTTTGGGTTATCTGTAAAATCTAAAGAATGTTAATTCTAGCTGTACGTACCTGTTTTATTTAAATCTATGGTTTTTTTATTATATACTCATTATAAAGAAAAGTACCAGATTAGTTATCGTCTTTGTTAAGTAATTTCAGGACGCCAAAATTATACTAAAGCATTGTATTCTATCAGCCTATTTCCCATTTTAATGAGGATTATAGTTTCTAGCGCATTTAGAGTTTCGCGGTATAATTAATTACTAATCGGCCTGTCTGCATTCTCACTAAATGCTATTCGCTTGAAAGCCTATCACCATTTTGGTGAAATCTTATCCTTGCCTCTTTGTTACCTTCTGTGAATATGTAAGTTGTGACTAGCATTGTTTGAAACCGACTTAAAAAAGAGGCTCTCAATTCGCCAGTATGTTTTTTTGTGTGTTTGATATGTGATGTATTCGCCATTTGTATGAATGATTCTTTTTTAATTATATAGGGTGTACGTCCAATTTGATTCAAAAGAAATATACAAACATAAAAAATAAATAAACAAACAGTCGCATTGAGAATATCTTATTTTTGAAGTCGGCTTAATTAAATAATTTACACACTCATACCTCTACACTAAGATTCCCTGTGTCGCAGATGGCATGGACAAATACAGCAACACAAGACAATTATGCAAGGAGTAGTATAGATTCGAGTATATTAAAATCTTACTACGACGACTTAACAAATCATTAATTTTTATGGTATTTATTCTAATGATCTGAAAAAAAGAGGATAATGTTGATAAAAAGAGGATAAGTTTAGTGGATTGGATCCACTAAACTTTTGAGGTCCCGATCATAATAGTGGAAATATGAATACGACATCGTACCCTGCCTTCAAAGTGAGGGGTCGTGGGTTCAATTCCCAGCCAGGGCACACTTTGTATGGTAAGCACGAAGTTTGTCTAGGCACTAAATATTAATAAAATACGAACATGAAGAACTGACAAGTCTTTGATTCTAGAAGCTTTTGTAAAAGTTGATTAAATTAAATTAATTTATTTTCATTTCCGTTTCTTCGTTTAAAATAGAAACGAAATTGACAATCTAATTTTTAAACAGTTTTTGCTACTGATTGAATTAGCTCGACGCTGACAAACCTTTTACCTGAAAAGTCCCTAACTATAGAGCTCGTCTAAACTGAATTGCGCTGAAGCCTACCCGGGGATATTGGATTAGAAACAATTTTGCGTGAACTTTCCCTTCGCTGTTTAATTGCTTTAGACTACTTCTGTGGTACAGTAGCGGTGCAGTAATCCTTTAAAAAGTAATTGTGTATATAATTTTTAAACTCTTACATCAAGGGGTATTAATAAAGGTTAACAGGAGTTCTGCAGTATTCGCGAAAGTGAAACAGATACACAACGCAAACAAGCCAAATTTATAGACTAACCACACTCGTTTTTTGGGTTCTTCGCAGTCGGGAAAGAACACCAGATACCGCTTAACAAACATACAAAAAAAAAAAAAAAAAAAAAAACACCGCTGGATTGAGAAACTTTATATTCAATTATTTTGACTGCTCTAACAGCTCAGTTGGTTCGATTTCTACCCATGACAAACATTTGTTTGAAAAACATATATACGATATTTGTTTTGCGTCTGGGTGATAATAATAAATATTCATGGAAATTTCACATAGCGCCATCTAGCCCCAAACTAAGCGTAACTTGTAATATGGGAACAAGATAACCGATAAAAAAAACCACAGCACTTTTCTTTTTAAAAAAATTTACAGAGTCATACATAGGGTTCATCTACAGATACGAGTAGGTATCATTGATTCCAAATAATAAAACAATAAAACGTAATATCTAGAAGTGTACTTCCATTAAATCATCGTAAGCCTTATTTAATGCTCCAAAATGCCCCACGTATAGTCCGTTATTTCTTACCCATCCAAGGTTGTCTGTAAGAGATTGCTCTGAAGCAATAAGACCGCCCATTGTTTCACGCTTCCGCGCAAAACTTTAAAATAACAGTTATTTTGTTTATGTGAGCAATAAAGTGTTATCTATCTCGTTGGTGGATTCATAATAAGCCTGATCATAAAGTTAGAATGAAGCGCGCGAATCGACTAATGACCGTCCACACTACAACTAAACATTAGGACAATTTAGATGATAATGCCGCTAATTCCCTTCCACACTAGGCATTACGCGTTAATTAGTCGCGCTGCTGGGGCTTTTAACTTTTCAAACGCGTTCATTAACTGCAGACGATTATTTGGACCACTCTGACCGTCATTGATTGAGAATAGTGCGTATTAGTGTGCATGCTTAATACTGCAGCCGTACAAATAGAACGACAATAGGTTTTGGTCCGTGTTTTTTTTTTATTTGTTTATAGGCTAGCGTTTGGCTGCCACCTCACCTGATAGAAAGTGAAAATGTGGCCGATGATGGAGCACGCTTGTAAGGAGAAATAAGTACAAATAGAACGACAAAAGGTTTTGTTCCGTGTTTTTTTTTTTCTACAAGTCTAGCGTTTGGCTGTCGTCTCACCTGATAGAAAGTGAAGATGTGGCCGATGTTGGAGTACGCTTGTAAGGAGAAATAATTACTCTACTCTTGAAGACTCCCAGGTTTTAGTGGTTGGGGAACACGACCAAGTTCTACTGGAACATTTGGTTGCTCTTTTAGCACTACCCAGGGGAAAAACAGGGGAAAAAGGTATTGGAGACGTTTTATTCGATTTTTAAATCAGTTAATTGTTTATTGTAACAAAATACTAAAATATAAAAACACGAATACTTTGACACCCTGATATCCGCTGCGTAATTTAGTAATCTCAGTTCTCTGAGCGTGTTTGATGTCATACATTTGTTCGTTTGTTTCTATTGGTATAGACGATGCATTAGCAGTTCCATTAATGAAATGGTTTAATTATGTGCGTTTCGCGATAATCCAAGTCGATATATACGGGATTTATATAACTTTGAGTTAGGTATTGCCGGAAACGTTTTGACTTCGAAATGAAAATAGTTCCAAGTTTATGGAAAATAAAAATCATGACTTTTCTCTGCCTTAACTAATGATGCGAAGCTTTTTAAATGCATTATATATAAATATAGATGGACAGTATATGGACAGACTCTGTAAAAAAATAATCCCTAAAAATGTTTTCTTTATGACAAAATAAGTCAATGCTAACATTTGTGCTATGGCTTTATTCACACATCACAAGACACAAAAGATCCGAGGACTATAAAATTGAACCCGGGACCCCTCAATATAAAGGCTAATAAAGATACGGGGTAGCCTTAAAAAAAGCTTATCTAAACTTTTAAAGTAGTACTCACCTTAATGATTGATCAATGCATCAACTTTAAGATTTTATGATAGTTAAAAAAGGACCTTTTGAGAAATTAATGTTTACAATACCTGGAAAAATATGACAGTGATTTATAATTGATAATTATGAAGCTCGTTTCTCTTATTGTTGATAAATTTAGCGATTAGCATTATTATTAAATATTATTTTGAGATTATATTGAAATAATAGTACGTGAGGTCTGTCTTATACAGAGTGATTAAGATATAATCCAGTTTCATCGACCGCAAAACCCCGATCTTTGCTCTCTAGAACGCCCTGCAAATGGTAGATATTCTATTCTATGTTCGTCATCGCTATTAACGAATCTTACGATTTAAGGATTTAAATATATAGTTATATAAATGATAAAACTCGATAGTTTGGTGTCGCCCTGCTCCACGGCAAGCAAACTATTTTGTAATATTTGTATGAGACACTAACTCCTAATAAGCAAAACGTAACTAAAATTTATGCTCTTACGTCGTAAATAGGATCGTCTTCACCAAAAGAAAGTAATCTTTACATTAGGGGTTTTTTGATTGGTCTTCTCATTGAGCGTCGGATAGGGTTTGATCAAGTGCTAAAGTAATAATAATAAGAAAACGTGATCACGCAGGTATATATTTATTTAAAAAAGTGAAAGGCCAATTATTTTTTAAGAATAGTGTTGATTTGGAATTCACAATTGTTTTTTTTTTACAAAAGCATTAGTATATTACTCAGTATCGAATTTACTGGGCGGTAAGCAATACTGCTCACAATTACGAGTGAATAGCTTACTGGTTGCTTAAAAATAATATACGCGCCCCACGGCTGGCCATCCTAGGGAATATTTAACTTTTTCAAAATTCATTACCTTCATAACAAATTTCATTCAAATCAGTTCAGCCTAAGCGTGAAGAAATAACAAATATACACAAACACATGCAAAATTTCGCCTATATAATGTTAGTTCGATTCTTGTGCAAAACTACACGAACACAAATACGCTACCCTGTATATGCGTGCCTGTCTCCAGTGGAGTAAAACCGTCCTAATCCATCCTGATCCACCGACCGCAAGACGCCGCTTGTTACTCGCTAGTAAGGCTTCTCACTATAAAACATTTTAATATACGAGGTAATTTCCAATATTTTAAATCGCGACCTTACATTTCCTATTTAACACAGAGATAACAATAATAAAATAATAAGATAACAAAAATAAGTTTGAAGATCAAAATTTCGTTTTCCGAAATGCAGCCTCTGTCTAAAAGATTTACCAGTCAATACTCGTATCATATTCAACCAACAACCGCTCTTGACTGGTTGTTACCTAATTTTTTTAACTATTCAGTTTTTTGGAAGCTGTATGATGGGAGCAAGATATAAAAAACAGAAAACGTTACTTTCTCAGCACCTAAAATATTTGTTTTTATGGTTTTTATCCATAAAAATATTTGTTTTTATGGCTTAAAATTCTGTTCTTATTGTCTACAGTTTCGTAGATGATTCGTAGCAGCCTACGAAGTGATGATATAATTAAAATCTTTACTACGGATAAATCATCCGTACGGATTTATCCGTAGTAAAGATCATTTGAAGGCTTGTTGGTGGTTCGAGTTTTATCACGTTTTCTGTTTCTGTTCTGAACCTGAATCTACATAATAGTAGTAAAATCAGAACTACACGCTCTGTTTTCACATAAAAGGTGAGAGGTTCTTCGACATAGAGTACCTAGGGATAGCTGTCTTATTTGTGAAATTCGTTTACTGTGTCTGTATTTATGTAAGAATAATGAAATTTAATGAAAATATTTCTTGGACAATTGGGACTGTGTCCAAACAACTGCGTAGCCAAAACCGAACAAGAAACAATACACACCTCAAGGCATCCCAGACGGGCAGTTTCCTAAACCACCGGATTTACTTAACCGTCCGACGCACAATTCAGATTAATTATTTATGTTCCCCACTACCCGGGGGAAGGTTTAGCTCCAGACGCTCTTCCTCTCTCATGCAAACTACTCGTCTTAAAGCAAAATTGACGCGAGAAATTTAATATTAACATTGGCTCCTTCTCCTCAATTATTAAGGTCGATTTTCCATTGTCTGAATTATTTAGAGGTCCTTTGTCTTCATTGTCCGGCGTAAATATCCTGGGCTTGCGATGACCACCTTGTCATGGCGAGCTTTGTAGTAAATCTACGCTGCATCTTTGCTTGGCGTAATCGTTTAAGCTCAGCTTAGGCTTGCTGCTAAATTAATACCTATAAATTCCATTTCTATTACTAAGTTGCTTAAGCGATGCTGTTTGAATGGTATTCTGAAGCTGTACCACTGTTTATCAAAATATAATAGTAAAATAATGTATAATTGTATGACTTTCATCCTTTTTGTTTGTACCAATAATCTCAGATATTAATTAGTTTTTTTATACGGCTATAAAAATATACTATTTAAAAAAATATTAAATACTATAAAAATATATATATAATATTTTTTTTTTTTCAATAAATTATTTTTATCTGAACTATTAAAATATAGAATCAATTAGAGGACGATTTGGATCGCGGGATATAACTTACTAAGAATAAAATTTAAGTTTCAAATTAATCTTACTGCCCAAAACAGATTATAACTAATATTAAGTAATTGAGACAATAATGTACAATACAAGTTAAAATAACCTGTGGTTTTATGTCCATATGCTTCCTAAAAAAAATCTTAATTCACAAAGCAAGTCAAAATAAAAATCTCCTTCTTCGAGTAATGTATACGTCGATTTTAATCCTTAAGGCGAAGCAAAGCATGTTATACGTAGAAACCTACTTAACCTAACAGGATTATCGCGTGAGGTAGGCATTCATGGCCGGATCACGACTCGCCTTAAGACACAGATTTTATTACACAAATGAGATTAATATTAGTATGTAAACGTGCGTAGGTACAAGCAACAATGACGAAAGAACATCTGAAGAAAAACAATCTCCACTACTCAAATATTTAATGGACATTTTTATATTTAATTTAAATATTTAATATTTAATAATGGCCATATTGGTAATAATTAATTGAAGTTTCTGTAATTCCGCTTAGCAAAAGATCAAGATATAACTCATCACATCATAAAATCTCTGATATATGAACAAATAATTACATACAAAGTCGTCTCAGTTCCATTAATACATTTTGAGATCGTATCATTCAGACAAAGAAAATAAAACAAGATACCTCAGCCCCAGAAAATACATATTAGACGATGTCAACTCGTATCAAACAAAGATATTAAGACACGTACACAGCCCCAGTAAATACAAGATGTCAATTAAACGAATGCCACGGCGACCTCAAAAAGGCCATTTGTTAACAATCGCACCTCCCGGCGTAAACTGACAAACGATAGCGATGTCTAAACCGCTTTGAACTTTTCTGACGCGTCGATAAGCGTGACAGGAGTATTGTCAGGCCTGCGTCACTTACACACGAGCGCAAAGCAAAATTGATTCTCGTCTGCTATTTTAAGAGTCAGTACAGCTCGCGCTCGTTTATGGATTGCCTGGGAAAAACTAAGTGAAGTCAAATGGAACGCGCTGACATGCGCCGGTTTTAGCATCCACATCGCTTGAGTGTTTCAGATATTCGTTGTCATAGTGAAGATGTACGTAATTATCTGTGGTGTTTGTAGAGTACGCGGATCTTTACAATGGCTCATTTTGCAAGTTTTCACCCAGTGCTGTAAGTGGGTAAATGTGTTAGCGATTGACGGTGGAACAAAGGACTTTGATGCTTGTACGCGCATTGTTCCTGTTCCCGGTGAGATAATAATGACGTTTCCTTACGAAATGTAAGAGACTTGGCGGGAAAATAATTAAATGTGGCGACTTTATTTCTATCTCGTTCCGTTGAACATTTAACAGTACGTATTACATGTTATTTGTGTTTATGTCACATTTTCTTTGACTTAATTTGTACATCGATATATTTGTGATAGATCTGTGGTATGAATCATACTATCAGGTGGATAAGACTTTAACAGCCGATTAACTTGTCAAAATATATGAACATGGAGCTCATAAATTATGACAAGTTAGTCCACTTTCTAGAAAACATATTTAGCCACTTCGTGATTAAGATATTTGAAACACATTTTATAAGTCAAAACAAAACAAAAAAAAACTATTTATATATAAGTCTATTTTTTTCTTTTTTCAAGTAATGTTTGTTTTAATATATACGTTTTCTCAAATAATTGGAACCAAGTCGCAGATAAGAAGCCTTTATTGTCAAGTCACAGATAGTAGAACATTGTTTATGCGTGCAAACCCTCAAAGGGATGAACCGTGAACCGAGTTTCTTAATTAAAATCTCACGGTCTTTGACAGTTGTAACACTTGTAACGCCATCAAAATAATTATTGTTACCATTTATATATTCTGTGCTGTTATCTTGTATCGCATTGTTATATTCGCTTAGTAGATCAACGCAATGGAAATTGAGCCGTATTGTTATGTGTTACGACTGATACTCAAGCATTATGTGTATGTATAACATTCTGTACCTTCAATAAAGATTTTTTCATGCTGAACAAGGAATGATAAGTTTAGTGAAGGATCATTGAGCTAGTATACCATATTTATTAGCTTAAGCCCTACTTTTTTGACTTTGACATTGTCTTATAAATATTACTAAGATTACCAGATTACTATTATAACTACAATACCTATACAGTAAGTACATTTTTTATCGCAAATAAAACATATTAATATCCAAACACAGAACATTCCTCTATGTTCGTAACAAATATATAACTATCAAAATAGACGCATTCGACTAATTATATATTTTTTTACGTTTTTAAAGTTCACTGTCAATTATCGAGAGTAGGATCCCCGCAGCCTGTAATGTTTCCAACATTATAGGCTGATACTGATTATATTTATAATTGATTAGTTATTGAAACTTTTCAACTATCGAACCAATCTTCACGTTCGTATTGATTTGACTTTATGACTGGGATTGCCCAAACTTTTCCAGCGTTTGAATTGAAGTCGTGAATTTGTGCTCACAGATTTGTTATTCTAACGGGCAACACTTTAAAAATGCAGTTAGAAATTCAAAGGTTCATTCAACGGGTTGTTAAATCTAAGTATTAGTGCAGAGAATAATAAAGGCGGAAGCTTTAGTCAGGTAAGCCTTGTGCAAAGTCCTGGAGTCGTGTTACCTAGACTTGGACAGTTGATACCTTGCTTAGCTTTTATGTCTTAAGAGTTGACAGGTATGTTTTCACTCCTCGTTCCCAGTATTTTTAACCTCGTCGAAAAATAATGTTATAAGTTTGTAGTGTGTCTTTCTGTGGCATCGTAGCTTCCAAACGAATGAATCGATTTTGATGCATTTTTTCTGTTTGAAAGCTCAATTGATCGAAATGGTTTTTAGCTATAACTTATGAAGATCTGGCTAGGCGTTTGATGTTCATTATTACATTACCATTACCTTAAAAATTTTCGACTTGGAGAAGTCGGAAATTTACATTTTTAAATAATGAACTTGTTTTTAATTTGTTCCTCGAAAGATTGGTTCCAGTAGAGGGGAGGTGATTTTTAACCTTGCTGAAAATTCAATATTCTTTGCGGAAAATCAATTTCAAAGTCAAAAAACAGATTTTAAAATTGAAGTAATAATGCCTAAATCGGCTGATATACTTATGATAGTGGCAAGAAATAACAGGTGCCTTTTGACATTAATAGAGTTGTCCATGTCTAGCTCAGTTGATAGTTGCTCTGCCTTCTACGCTGTAAATCGTTGATTCGAGTCCCACCCAGAACAAGCATTTGTGTGCGAGAATAAATATTTGTTCTGTGTCGAGGTGTTTATATGTATTATAGGTATGAATTTAGAATCAAAAAAAGTACAAGCTATGCTTAGTTTGGGGCTAGATGGCGCTATGTGAAATATGTCCATGAGTAATAATTATTATAATACATATAATTAGCAGTTTTCAAAATGAGAACGGTATGAATAATAATAGCTACATGAAACGAAAAAAAAAAATATCATTCAGACTATATGTATGGAATTGCATATGAACCTTAACGAGGTTTAATAATATTATGCGAGGGATACACGCGTTGTTTAGTGAAGAATTAGACCGTCTGGTAAGGTGAAACTTTCGGGTCCAGTGTAGGGGATAACCAGACTATTGTTATTACTACATCTGTATAACTAATATGTAGCTATATTCATGTATTTGGTGATGATTTTTAATATCGCAAGTTTTAAAATATTGTTCCTGATTTAAAAATTCTTCGTTTCTAAATTTGTAAGGGTCCAAATAATTCCTACCACAAATCTGACTGCAAATTTATGCTACACTAGCGACCCGCTCCGGCTTCGCACGGGAGATTCGCTAATTGGTAGAACTCAGTGTATAAAATACAATCCGCGTTAAACACTGATAATGTAATTTCCTATAGTATTTTTCAAATTAGTGAAGTAGTTTTGAGTTTATAATAATACATTACAAACAAACATGCAATAAATCAAAGAATTTCTCTATATACAATAATTATAATAGTTTAGACAAACATTAAAAACACTGCACTCAGAAAAACGTTATGTACTCGTATTATACATGTGTAGAACTAACAACTTTAGTTTCTAGAAGCAGTATTAGACCTGTTATTTTGAACATGTCGGTAGTAGAATAAACTTCCTCGGTTTTCCCACTGAATTTTATTATAGGGTCCTTCAAAAGGCGAGTTGCTTGTTAATTCACAGGCCGGCAGCGCATCGGCATTACCTCCAATATTGGAGATGTCCAATGGCGATGACCACTTTCCACCAGGTAGTGTAACAAACTCGCCCGCTATAAAAAAATATTAACTACGTGTCATCCAAATCATTGCCAGTAGAAAAACAAATGAATATAATAACAAACAGGATGCTAGCATGTTGTATTTGTGAGGTTTCAGCATCCGTCACGCCACAGCTTATCCAATCTAAATAGATCATCGCTCACGAATACCTGATACACACGCAAATTGTGAATCCAATGACATGTTATAATTAATTAGCTTTCGCTGCGTTTTTTCCATTTGCGTTAAACTCAAACGGAAAAAAACATGACAAGCAGAATTGAAACTCGCTTTTTTAAAGTCTATTAAAATAGTCCACAAAGCTGATCTCTTGAATGAAACTAGTGTACTCCCGAACGAGAAGTAAGTTTAACTATCATTACTGCAGTACAAAACAACAATCAGACAAAGATCTGTCGCGGCTTAGGTCGAGCGCTCTGAAGGAGATCGCAAGTGGGGGGGTTGGCAGTCATGTGAGCCTTTAAAACTTTGTACCAACAGTTAAGTTGATGGGGGGATACTACTTCAAAGATCGGAAATACTTGACTAATCTTGAAACAAAAGTCGTTATTCCATATCTATAAGATACGTTTGAAACGATCAGGTTGATTTTTAAAATCAAAGCTTATACATTCCTGAAAATATTAATACTATATATTTATAATGGAAAATATAATAGGGGTGGGCCTAAGTCACGTTATTGTCGTCTATGGGCGGCGGTGGCTATTTAACATCAGGTGGACTGACAACTCGTTCAGTAACTGATTATGCTAGAATATCGTCATAATGGCTGCTGTACATGATTACATTTGACTAGGAATTTAACATTTTTTTGAGCCTAACACAATTTTCTTTTATATAAAAAAGGTACTTCTAATGATAACATCTGCTGCCAGTGAAAGTCCCGTTAAAATCCAGACGTTTCGGCAATTAGCCGAAATAAAAAAAATTAAATTATTTTTTATTAGTAATAGTAGTAAATAGTAGCAGTAGTAGTTTGAAAGTATTCAATAAAAAGGTGTGTTTTGTGAAACAGACACTTCAATTTTATTTATCTGTCTACTTCATTTTTTAGTTTGAGTTAAGTATCCAGAGTCACTAAACAAATCAGAAACATTGCATTTTAAACATACATTTAGGCAACCAATTTATAATTATTCATCCTCACAGAAGCCAGAAACTCGCAAAGGCTCGCCTGAATTGGATATTGTTCCCAGAAATTTCTATTACACAGTAGATAACATGTTTAATTAATATCGAAGTCCAGTAGTTTCATAACCGGAGATTAGTTGACCAAAAGACCGTCCCACCGGTCGGTCGACTAAACCTTCTGTAATCCAGGCTGTATATTAAAAGCATAGGTGCTAACCTGAAACAACCTTCAGGCCAGTTTTGTATGAAATGGCCCCTTTTTGGGATCAAAAGGACGAGATTGCCTTTATCCTAAAAGTGAACAATTTGAAAAGGAGCAGAAATAGTTTAAGTGCTTTTTCCCGAGAAAGAAAGAAAATTCATTTATTTGACTACTCGACACAAAATGTATATACATTAATACACTGATTCAAAAACTTAACTTAACATTAAGGGAAAGAATAATAATAATTATAATATGTCACAGAGCGTCTCCCAATTCCCAACCATTTATTTGTGCTCTGGACCAGTTGGATTCAGTTGAAGACGGACAAAACAAGACTGTATGGTGAGCATGAAGTTTAATTTACGACCCGGAAATCCTAGTGCAATTTTATTATGAACTTATAATCAAAACTTCTAAGAAGGTAATACGCCAGACACATTTTTTTTAATAAACTTGTGGTTACTCATCAAACTGTAGCACGCACATTATTCATACAAAATGTAATCATATTTGAATTCCATATAGCTCGACTCCAAACATACCCTTAATATAACTTGATAACGAAAACTATTGAAAGTTACTTAGGAGATTACCTCCCGGAAACTCCGACCATTTAAAAGGTGTAACGCAACTAACCAGAATTAAGAGATTATTGTACTAGAGAATTTAGCATTTTACTACTTTAGTAGGTAAGGTTTTGTTCCGAATGCCGGGATTGTTTATGGAAATTACAACCGCTTTTAGGATATATTTACGAATATAATAAGCTTAGGTTTTCTAAAATACTTCAAATAATACCTAGAGCGGTTATGCTGAGGTTACGTTGAATGTTCCATTCAAGCGATACAAATTTAATCAGACATTAGATAAATAAACCGTTAATTTTTTATGTTACAATTATAATAAGCATATTGAAGCAGTGCTAATGACATGCGAACTTTATGAGTCCTGAACTGGTACTCATTTCTGGAATAGGTGAATAAACCAAGACCTTTAGTCCCTATAACGTCTCGACTGAAAGTTACAAAGCTCTAAAGACTCAAGACGCTTTTACGAAGGAAAAAAGCGCATTGAAGCAGCAAAAACTATTTAATATCAAGACAAAGGCATTGCCGACATGAAGCAAGGATTAATTATTATTTTAGCGTTTCACTTGGTTTTTTGCCACGTCCGCGAGCAAGTCAAAAGCATTGCGTTTTCGCTTGAAAAGTTGTTAAATAATTAAGACGGCCCCTTAACGACAGCACTTCGACGGGAAAGCGCAAGCTTTTTAAGGCTGGTAAAGGATTTTTCCATTACTGTTTTTGTTGCGGATACTTCTGAGAAAATAGGAGGTACTCATATAGAATCTAAAGTGTACATATTTTTTCATATTCTAATTGTCTCATTAAAAAAAAGTTGTCTAATAGATACTGTTAACACTTTGACTGCGGGCCGCACTCGCGTTCGGCCAAGAGAAACGCAACGTGTGTGTTTTCCGCAGTCAAAGTGTTAACAAACTTGACGTAGTTTAAAGAAACATATTATTTTTTTTATCAATTGTAATTATGTATAGACGCATTCCCCTCCAGACTTCAGTCATCTATAGTATTTGTGTTGTTACAGGTAAAACCCTTCCAGTCCACTGTGTGGTGGAAGCGGTATCGTCTCTTGAGGAAGGCGCGTGGCGACGCAGGGCTGTGGTTGAAACTGACAGCTACGTCATCATTCCTGCCGCCACAGCTTTCCACGAACTAGTTCCAGCTGCCATGATGCGATTAGGATACCCTCATGAGTTGGCTTGTTCTGCCAAAGGTAAGGGAAATCTTACTTGTAGGAAAGTAATTTTTTTATCAGAAATATTTTTTTATATTAACCTTCCAGAAAAAAATCTTTAAGTGAAATTGAAAGCCGTATTAAGATCCGTTGCGTGGTTAAGAAGTTAGCGGAGAAACAAACAGACGAAAACAGCTACTTTTCTTTGTACTATTTAGAGATCTGATAAAGTACAGATCAAATAAATAGGACCCAAATTGTTTTTTGTATAAGCACTCTAACTCTGAATATTTTTTATCAGGTTCTGTCGTGATAAACAACTGGAAGCCTCTACCGTTCGAGAGGATCTCTGACGGACCGCTGGCGACTGTGGGCGAGGTGCTGGGCGAGTTGACCACCGTGGCCACTCTTCGCATCCAACTGCTGAGGCCTAGACCTACGCCCTTACAGGATATCAAGGACAAACTCCTGAGACTACTGCTGGTGCAAAGCAGGCCGCTGCTGATGTCTACTGGATGCCCTTTGGATGAGGTAAGAATAACAGATTAGAATTTGCGGCCACCTGCGGTATACCTTATACCTTAGATATAATTGTAGAAAATTAAAGCTTCCAGCAGTGAAAATCAGGTTCGTATACAGCGATCGCGTTGCTGTGTTTCGGTGGAAGGGTGTGAGTGTCGGTGAAATTACTGGCACTTGAGGCGTAACATCCCTTTCTCAAGGTTACGGGCGCAATGTGATGCTTTGCGTTGCGTGTTGGGTGTTCACGTAATTTAGTAGGGGAAGATCAGAGTTGTATTTTGTTTGTACTGTGTTGTAAAATAAAACAGAATTCCGCGCAAAAAAAATTTTAAACTCCAAGCGCGGGGTACAGCTATTTCCATATAAGCAAATCCATTGTAACCTGCCCATAAACATCGTGTCAAACTGAATGACAATTCGGGCATCATAGCTCACAAAGCGTGTACGGTACAACGAGCTGATCCAACATTGATATGTAATGTTCTTCAATGCCAGGACCACATTTAACGATCGACGCCAAAAGTAATGGAATGTTTGCTTGATAATAGAGGCGAACCATTTGCAATGTCTACAATTCGTTTTTCGTCTCGTTTAGTTTACACTCAGCGCAGTAAATTTTTTTCGTACCCGAGTAAAAAAAAATTACTGTGCTGGCTAATCTTGCGTACAGTAAAAGCGCAAAAATAGTTACATAAATTTATAAATTAAATTATATATAAATATTCATCAACATTTTATACCGTTATTTCCAAAAACAAAGCATAGCTACTAGGAAACTAGTTTACTGATACAATACATAAATAGGTTAAAAAGTCAACATGAAACGATGGGGAAAAACTGATTTTACTTTTTCGGAATAAAAAGTAGCTTATGTCTTAATCTAGGATATGAGATACCCTCAAAATAAATTTCATTTAGGCGTAAAGAATTAACAAACATACAGAAAAGCATTCGCATTTATAATAATAGTATGATTTATTTACTACATATTATGAGTACAGCTACTCTTCACCCAAATAATCTAAATATAAATTGCGTCTGAAATATTGTTCGCTTTCATTTGATATGTAGATCCAGCATAATGCCCAATTGTTGTAACCCCCACCTGCTCGAACCCGCACTAAACCTTACCCCTTATTAACGGAACTCATTGTTTCCATATTTTAAGTCCATCATTGAAATCGCGGATCCAAAATTCGGCGAATTCGTATTGTCCACGACGAAATTTATTAAATTGATGTTTAGTATTTGTAATATTGAATTTGGTAAAGAATTTACGATTATAACAAACCTCTAAGTCGAAAATTTAAGATCCGAAGAAGATAAGAACATTTTTTGTAGCCTGAACTACAAAATTTTCATTAAAAATATCTTCATTAAATCCAAGTCTAGTCTTGTTGTTTAATTGTTTTGTTTTCTCAACAAATATTAGATTGGATGCCTTTTTACAGTTCAAAAGTCAACATGAGAAGATCAGACAAAACTGACAGAAGTAGTTTTTTGCAACTCACTAAACTAAAAATAACTTCACTTTGTCGGGATAAAAAGCTTCATCTATAGCACTTTTTCGCATTTATAATATTAGTAGGTATAATAGAGCCAAGCTTGTGTTTACAAGTAGGTCTTACTTAGTATCCCGTAACAAAAAAATATCAATTATCGCAAACTGTCAATATTTCCAAACTTTTACATAAATATCCTTGATTTGGACACTGCGTAAAGCCTAGTGATCGCAGTCGCTTCTTCGCTTATCTCCAAAACAACATTGTAAATTCCTTTACAATTTATCACGAAAATGTTCATCATTTGAAGAAGTCGCGATGGAGACAGATTATCAAACTCACAGCTAAGTAGCGTTCCGACAGTATAACAGCCAGGAATGTAGCCGAGGACGCAGTTTTGGTAGGGGCACAGATTAAATAATGTTCGTTTGGCTGGTCCCGTAACTTCATCAATGTCCTGTAGTGAAGGCATTCTTGTTCTTTTCTGTAAATTCTTTAAATTTGTGGCGTAAAAGTATTTAGTAGTCAACAAATACTCGGAGCTTAGCTAAGCCAAGAAATCTATAATAGGTAAATAGAAAATACTAGAAGCTGGTTCAATTTAATTAATTTCGGACACGCATATGACAAGATTTTCCGAATTAAATAAATTAGTGATCAATTTATGGTATGACCAAAAGCTGGCTTAAACTACAAGATATAAATATGACATAAAAACGACAGGAATCACATCAGTTGCGCTAATTTTATTTACTTTGTAAAGATTTTGAGTTTACTTTCCAGGTTATGGCTTCTTTATTCTCTCTACCAAATAGATAGCCCCATTTCTCTATACCCTGATTCTCAAATTACATCCCTGATAAGAGTTCGTTATAATTTGCGAGGTTACTCATAAGTCCCTACTAATAGGGATCATCACTTGGGAGAAGAATTAAGGAAGCATTTGTTTTGATGTTCGCGGGCGCTCAACATCTTACAAAAGATAATGTAAATTCTCATGTTATAGTCTCGAGTATTTGGAGGTATTATGAGTTTTATTTGGTTCTTTCACTTTTCGTTCTCCCTAATCAGCAGGCTTAAGAGTTTCTCAAAAATTCGTAAAACAAGATGCAGGTGGAAATTTAAATTATTACATAAATGAGGGAGAATATGTGAGCAAAGGGAACGAATGGTCTTTTTTGGTACAAATCAATGAATTTTAACAGTTTGGCCGTAAGAACGCCAGTGAGGTAGTAAGTAGTCTCCGTGTGAAGTTTTTGGTTCGATTCGCGTCTAGACTAAATATCTTTGACGAACATAAAGTTCATTGTCTAATGCCTCAGAAAACACAAACACCTTAAGTTTGTGTTTTCTGAGGAATGAGAGTGGAAGCAGTTTTTCTATCGTTGGCAGTCAAAAATGCCCTGCTCATACCAGTCTGCTAAGAAATAGACCATTGATATTATTAAATCAGTTACGGAAAATTAATTGTAAAACTCTAATAGATGGAGTTAAATCTCTTACGATGCGAGACATAGACGGCAATTTGTCGAGGCAACGAACACCTGCCTACGCCGCTCGCACACGCGAGATCTCCATACATAATAAATTTAATTGAATCTCAGTCTCATCCAAACCTCGCGAGGCCTTATTATATTTTCTAAATATCCGCCTTGTGCCGAACGGGTTACGTCACATCGCCCTCGTCTTACTTCAAGCCCCCGCGAAAGAGGGTTAAAAGGAGTTTTAGATGTACGAACGCTTTTGATCTTATTAATACCATAAAATAATGCTTTATAATCTTATTAAACGCGAGGTTAGCGCTCGATGCGCGCCCTTCTCGAGGTTTTAAACCCGGATCGCGGTATCGTTTCAATTTAGCGCTTCCGGGCCTATGACACGGTTCTACGCAAATATGCGATAAAGTTTGAAGAATCGAAGACGAAGTTACCGCAAATGAACCAAAGGAACTTTGCAGATAATCAAACACCTCGAACAACAAAGTTGTAGCTAAACGCCAGATGAACTCAGCTCTATGACATTACCGCAATTTATCTCCTGGCCAATTTGCGCTTTCGATTCCGACTTCAAACTTCCAGATCAACTTCTGATAAAACTTTGCGAAGTATTCATTTTACCCGTCACTTTTCTTTTCCATTTTCTAAATCCTTTCTGAGTTCGATCTAACTCGTAAATTTGATCACATCTCAGCGCCTAAGTGACGCATGTACACTTAACAAAATAATATGAGATAAGACTAAGCCTATTGTGTTTAAACTTGTCCTCTAGTGGAGTACATCAAGCTATGTTCGCAATCACGCACCGAATTACGTACTTAGGCGGATTACACGTGACGCGAGTTATCACGCGCAGGCGCCAGCTCTTGTAAATCTTCCAGAGAAACAGACAATATCTGAAAGCAAATATGGCCTCACTATTTAAAAATATAAAACAAAGATACGGATTAACGTATCACTCGTTCACGTTAATTCCTCTGACATGATTTATAGGTACCTCGATGTGTAATAAGTCTAATTTAACAACTGATTTAGCAAGAGAGCAAACGGCTCTGACAAGTTGCTTGACGTCGTAATCGGTGGCATTGTTCTGTGTAATCTTGCGATACGGAGATCTCTCTTGCATAACTGTCAAGCTAGGTAAACTCCTAGACGCTATAATCTGACAAGTTCTTTATGATTGACTACTTGCTGTGCGATTAATGCATAACTAAACATGCGTTTGTGTTATCGCGATGAACAAATAAGTGGGAAATTAAACACAGGAATATTTTGAAGTCAGGCGGTCTATTTGCCAATCAAACAGCGCGGGAACCTAGGGGTTCGTTTTTCTGAAGGTGCGGAAGTATTTTAGTGGAAGCACTTAGTGTAGATCGTTGCCGGCGCCTAGTTGAGAGCACAGTGGGTGGACGCTAATTGGTAAGACGCCCTTCCCGCTCATTGTTTTAGGCAGACCATGATTGAAGTTTCGTCGGCGAGGGAGTGTTGCTCTAACCAACGAGCAAACACCTCCCGTCAGAGCCGGCCCGACCGCTTGCGCATGACACATGCATTAACAACCGACCTAATATTTTCATAATCTAATGGCGATGTTCTGTGAAACAATGCTCGGTGTTTACTCATACAATTATCTCTGTATCTGTTGCTGGTTAGACTGACCTCTTTAAAACCTTCTAAAATTGTTTGCGGTATCTTTTTTCTTTATTTACATTCGAGTCGCTGTGACGTCTTCGACTTATATTGATTTCCTTGTTTCAGGTAACGCTGGCTCAGATTTGTAGAGGGCATGACAGAACGCCAGGGCCGCATAATTTTCATGAGCCCTCTGAAGAAATGCGGCGAAAGTTTGAGTCGTGGTGGAGCGCCCAAGTCTCGCCCCGTCCTCCACCTTTCAGTCCGCGAAGATATCCATCTCCCGGACCAAAAAATCGATCTCCTACTCTCAATGCTATGCCAGAGCACTTGCATCCAGCTCTACAGACAGTTCAAACACAGTATCCAACTCAGAAAACTAGAATGAGGACAAGCTTCGATCCTGAATTAGAACTTCCGAAATTACAACGTTGGTTTTCTGAAAACCAGCATCCAAGCAGGCAGCAGATACAGCAATACGTGCGAGAACTTAATAATCTTGAATCACGTAGAGGAAGAAAACCTCTGGATGTCAATAATGTTGTTTACTGGTTCAAGAATGCTCGTGCTGCACAAAAACGTGCGGAGCTACGTAACATTGGAGGTCTGGGCTGTCATCTCAATGGGTTCAACAGCAGAAGCCATAGCCCAACTAATGGCTCCATGATGGGTGGTAATGACAGTTACAATCACCACGACCACAATTCAATGAAAAGCCCTTTAGAGCTTTCTGAAAGTCCAGGCAGATATCCTATGTCAGTGATGTCTGAAGACAACTTGTCAAACGGTGGCTCTGATATGGAAGATGATGGAGTTGATTTGAATCCTGATGATAGACCTGACAGTCCAGATGCCCCACTCTCATTGATTACAACTAAAAAGAACAACAACGACTCCGAAGACACACCGCAAGAATCTCCTAAAGCACCAGATATCATAAAGGTAAGCGTGTGCATTATAATAATTAAATTCTCATTCTCTCTTTTATTTCAATTTAAATAATGTCTCAGTCAAACAGGTTTTAACAAATTATGTATCTTTGATTCAGGTACATGACATCAAAATGGAGCCAAGAGATCTAAGTAAGCATGATCCAGCTAACTCTCCACAGCGCTCGCCAGCTAAGAACAGTGACAGTTCACACAACAACAACAGCAGTAACAACAACAATAATGAAGACGAGAACGGAGTAGCCGATGAACATGAGGCATCAGACGATGACGTCATCCAGGAGCGTCATTATCGTCAAACGTCACCACATTTGGACCGTTTACCGTTTCCGATGGTGCCCAACCATCCAATGTTTGGACATGGAATCATGTATATGAGTCAGTACATGAGCGGATTTCCTGGAGTCAGCCCATTACCTGGTGAAGGCGGTAGTGGATTGAATCTGGCTCTTAGTGCAGTATCAGACGAGCGCCGCAAACGCAACCGTACTTTCATTGATCCAGTATCCGAAGTTCCTGTGCTAGAACAGTGGTTCTCGATGAACACTCACCCTTCGCACAACCTGATCCTGAAGTATACGGAGGAACTGAATCGAATGCCGTACAGGCAGAAGTTTCCAAGACTTGAGTCAAAAAACGTACAGTTTTGGTTTAAGAACAGACGGGCAAAGTGTAAAAGATTGAAGATGTCTTTGTACGAGCCCGCTTCTCCCGGTCACTATTCGCATCCTGGGCATCCTCACGCTATGGCTGAGAGGAAACTGGTCTAGATGATCTTAGTTATAGTGTTTGTGACCCCCAGGCTTGACACGAAAGACTGAAGTGGAATCATTATGGTGTGCAGTGCCATGTTAGTATTAAAGCAACGTCTGTTTGCATAATTTACTGCTCGTATTATTGAAACGACATTATTTAGTATGTAGGTTACTTTGTAGTTTTTCTTCGAGTAAGTACTACGACATTATAATCATAATATGGTAGGATCTACGTACCAAATAGAGCAGCGATCACATCGTGTGTACATAGATGTACAAATAGAATGCTATCAAAGAACACGTCACAATTGTTTGTTTATGAATCTCAAATATTAAATAGTATAATGTATATAGACGCAAAATTCTCGGTTATTTATTGAATTTTACAGTAGCTTTAGAAAAATTGTTATTAGGATGAATATTCTCAATAAAATTCCACTTATATTGATATGTAGCGTTTATGATAAGTCAATGTTTAGAATAGTATTCAATGTTATTCTATTGTATAATTAATTGTACTATAGTAGGCAATTTCATATTGCAATTTAGTATACTTTTTGAGCTACATCGATCTTGCTAAGTAGTAAACGCACATTCCTTTTTATTGTTTCGTTGTATGGCGTACTTAGTCCAAACTTTGGCTAAATTCTATAGATTTTAACATATCAGAGTGCTTGTTTCAGAAAATCTGTTACGAAAATTAATTGTGGTATTAAGAGTAGCTAGATAGTCATTATTACATAGCTGTAATAAATATAGTTTCTCAATTCATCTGAAATTTTCTAATACCTTTATCATATATCATTGTTTTTACATGATTGATTTATATGCACTGAACCTGAAGAAATTCCAGTATATTGGTGGTATAAATAATACATCACTCTCGTTGTACCGTACCAAAATTTAGTAATAAATATTTTAAAGCTATATTAACATGGAAGCCTGAATAAATAACATTTTAATAAGTCAAGTACCTAACAATTGCGTATGTGTCAATTTCATAAAACATCATTGTTTGGACAAATCTTTTAATAGTGATAGGTACTATACAATCATGATAGATATATTTTTCGAATCTCCCTGTCTTTTTTTGTTGACGTGAAATCCAGAAAAAAGGTTATCATACCTTCTGGATACCATGGAGATAGTATCTGTCACCGATATCACGTAGATGAGCCAAGTTTCAGCTCAATCTTAATACTATTTTTTTTTCTTTAATTTGCAATTTTTTTTTGAAAACTCTGTCTTATTTTGCGTTAATACTAGAAACGGGTAACTTCAAATGTAACTCAGGCTTAATCATCACAATTTAGACTATATTTCCATATATCAGTATTTAAGCATTTATTGATTGAGGCTGTTTATCACATTTCCATTTATCAATATTGTTTTATAGTTTTAAATTCATCACTAGTATAATATCTGTTTTTATTGTTCCAATGTTAAGCTTGTTTTGTGAAGCTGTGATGATTTTCCAAATATTGTAAATATTTTAATAATGTTAAACTAAGGTTTATAATGAAAATAGGTCACTAAGGCTCACACGAACAGAATTTTACTGCTTAGGTATTGAATTATTGGCTAAATGTTTATTCGATTCAATATAAACGAAATTTAACTGAATATAATATCAAAAGAAACATGTGGTCTATTATTTTTCACTCTTAGATAGATATTAAAAAGTAATGTTTTTCAACTTTGAAGGATTGTTTTTTATAGTAGTTCGCCACACAATATTTACTTTTTTTTACAAAAAAGGTGGCATTTTCCCAACTTTTTTGTAAAAAATATAGACTCGAAATATAGTCGTGGACCGTAAAATATTATTTTTAATTAAATTCCAGTATCTCAACCATTTCTCGTTTAGAACATCTACCGATTACAATGCATGTGTCAATATTATCTGGTGGACTAGACGGCGGAAACCACCGGCTGGGTACCCAAATCACTTGTCAAACTAAACTTACGAGTCTTGTAATCGGAGATCTGCAGACATCTTTGTCGTGTCTTCGATCTTGTTGCGTTTCGGCTACTCCCAGCTTCCTTTGACAATATAGCAGTTAAAGATAGTTGTGACATCAATGCAATAATAAGTTATAAGATATGGTTTGGGAAGGTCGGTAGATGAGAGGAACTTGTTAGCAGCTGCAGAGCTTGTGCGAAGCTCTTCCGAAGAAGTACTGCCTTCACTCATTCTCTCAATGTATCTGTTCTGTTGTATATTCTGTTGTGATTGTTTTAATTACCCGACTACGGCGAAGCAAAAGGAGGGTATGGCTTTGACCGGTATGTATGTTCATCTGTGCCCTCATAACTTCTAAACTACTTATCATAATTTGACAAATGAGGTGTCGTTGGAAGCATCTTGATTGGACCACGGCTATCCTTTATATATCACTATTAATATTTCATTAAATTCATTCAAACATAATACGTGAAATTGTTAATTTCAAAGACGATAAATATTAAATAGCTTGTACATAACAGTTTCAGATAAGGATACTTTTTTCTTCTTTCATTCTTTTTATAGAGCGTGATTTTTCAATAATCGGATTTCAGTTTTTGAACTTATTTTTTATTCATTTTAAATCTGCCTATAAAAATTATTCAAGATTTTTATTCAGGGGTTTCGAAAATATTTCTCCAAAGAGGATTGCTATTAAAACTTGTCAGGCTCTTAAAACAATCGACACCTCAAAGCTAAAAATTAATCTAAGTAGATAATACTTAGATTCTAGATTCTTAGATCTAGACCATTATCGAATAGTTACAAATATAGGCTATTTGTAACTATTCGATAACATTTAGGTTTCATGTCACGCCTAGCGCAAGTCGAAGTGCAAAGATCGGAATAAAATTTTACGGATATTAAAACCGAAAGAAATTCATGCTACATTTATTTTCCTGGTGTTTAAGTAAGTAGAATACGTATTCCTACTAGCTATAATTTTACTGCTATAATGCAGTAAAATTTATACCAAGTAGGTACGGCAGGAAAGTGCAAAGTAGCAATAATACTTTCCAACACGGCAATGCAAGTGCACTTGCAAAGTTGGAAGTATTATTGCTAGTGAAAATATAGTGAACAATAATAATATTCATGGATATTTCACACAGCGCCATCTAGCCCCAAACTAATCGTAACTTGTAATATGGGAACTATATAACTGATATAATACATATAGGTAGGTACTTGAGACACTTTCATTCTCATCTCTCAGACAGCAGGACATTACATACATCTGTTCCTGAGAACAATTAACTAGTGCGCCTTACAACACAAACATCATATAAACAAATATAAACAAAAAATTGGCGAACTTATTTTCTCCCAGACGTGAAACAATCATTTTTATACATTTTGTTGGTTCTGTTTTATTTTGTGTAGTTTTATTTGTTCTACCTGTGTTGAAACATAGACAGACATTTCGTATAATGAATTTGATACCTACTTAACCTCATAATAAACGTCTCGGAGTGCAAAAGCAGTGCTAGAAACGATTGAACGCGAGTTGAGACGGATTAAACCAATTAGAGAGATTTCAACTTCCAAGAAAGATTCTTTGATCGTGCCACTGTACTTTATCCTACATTTGAGATCATTTGAGAGTGAATACTTTATTATTATTATAATTTTACAGGAATTAGTAAATAATTAATTATATCAACATACGATTATAGACTAAAAAAAAAATTTTGTGATCTTTGTTGCTCAGATTATTAGTTGTTACTAATTGTTGCAAGACCTATCGTCCGGATACTTAAGCAATCTTTACAATAAAACTTGTGCTAAGTTATTATAGTTCAATGAAGTACTGCCCTGGTAATCCGGCGCCAAGTAGTATTGCAATTATTCAAGAGGAAGGCTGGGTACCGGTGAAATCACATTGCATGCGTACGAGACATTTCATTCCCGTCTCAGAGTGACGGGCGCAACGTGATGCGGCTTGGATCTACGAGTGGTAGGTATTGCTCGTTTGAGGGCGAAAACCACTTAACGATTTGCGATTCTATTCTATTCTAAACAGGTACCGTGATGCAACATCGCATTTTATCCTTATCTTGTTGTTTGATCGATGCATAGAATGCGATCTAGCGCTTGTTTCGTAGACAAGCAGATGTTAAAGATTGCATTCAATTATTGTATCAAAATTTAACAGTGACTAAATAAATAATGTATCAATTATCGGCGTATATGTTATGGCCCTGAGAAATGCTTTCGATTAAAATTACACTAGAATTCCCTGTGCCGTAGGTGGCATAGACTCAGAGACAAGACAAACACCCATGACCCGACAACAAATATTACTATGGTTACGCAAAGGTTACCCCGGCCGGAAATTGAACCAAGGGCCCCGCGCTTTGAAGGCAGGGCAGGGCTTCTACCTACCTATGGAGCCATCAGCTGAATTAAAATATTGTAATATTATATTATACTTAGACATAACTTGTTTAATTTTTTCTCAAAATGAAATTTCTAGTAAGTCTATCTGTACGATAGGAATTAAAATACATGATGATAGTGTGAATACATTACCTATTATTTCTATAATATAAAAAAGTCACTATCAATAACACACAATATGGAAATAAGATATAACTAATGGTTATTTTTTATATAATGGTTATATATTGTAATTTAAACAAACTGCCGCGCCCTAGGAAGACCGCGCATTAATGTTAGTTAACCTGGATTACGCCGTGAGGTACAATAATATAGCAATTAATTAAGAACTCCGAAGAATAAGCGGAATAATTGATAAGGCCAATAAAAGTTAATAATTGGAACAAAGTTACTATTTTATTTGAATAGATTTTTTTAAGTTACGTCCAGAATAAATTTATTCAAATCAAATAGTAAATTTTGTGGTTGCCACTCGATGCAAAGTTACTTGTACCTCCCTGAGTCAAAACTTTCCAATTTTTGTTCCAAACGATCGATTCGTATCTCTGTTAACGGCAGATGAAACAAAACAAAGAAATTTAGGAAAAAAAAAAATTTAACCGAAGATGTAATCTTTCATCATGATCGTGTTCGGTGTGGCGGTTCGTGTTATCAGGCTCTGGTAATCAGGCATTTAGCTGTGTTCCAGTAACAGGAAGACTTGGGTCTTCTCATACTCAGTTAAGGGACCTAAGTCGCTTAACATCAGGCGGACCTTATAAAAAATAAAATAAATTTTATGCCAAATTTTAACCACTCAGTAGAAATTAACTTTGGCAGGGAAGAGTTAATGCCCCCCCCGCGGGTTCCCGCCTTGTCGGGGCGGGGGGGCTTAGTAACCGTGGTTGGGCTGCCCACGGTGAAGCCAAGAGGAACCCGGGAGGGGCTGCTGCTTTAGGCTTTGCCTCCAAGCCGACTAGGAGCGGCCACAGTAGGTGGCGGTGCCTTATGGGGGGCACCGCAACTGAGGCGGGCTGCGGTGTCGTATGGGCGGCACCGCAGCTGAGGGTTAGGGGCCGCGGCGGGAGAGGAGTGCCGGTATAGCGGTGCGCCGCTCTCCCTACCTTCCGCGGCCACGGCGGGGTCGCCACCGTTTGATGGCGGACGCGGTGGGGCCGCAGGGGAAGAGGAGTGTTGGTATTGAGAGGCGCCACTCTCCCTATCCTCTGCGGCCGTAGTGGCAGGCGACGGGGCCACATATCTGACCCGTCGCATGGGGACCTAGGGCGTCTGACACGGGGTAGTCTGCCGTCCTATCGCTGGCATGGTCCCCGAGGTGGTTGCGACGCGCCTCGTGTCCTGGCGTGTCGTGGCGAGGGAGGATGGTGGCATTGCCATCCCAAGGAGGGTCCGGAAACGGGCAGCTGCGGCGGGATCGCGGATTTGTGTATAAACGTTCCCGTGTTCCCGCCACTAAGCGGCAGAGGAGGACACCGTGGAGTTTTAGTGGGTAGTCCCACATAACCGCTCTGTCTCCCCGTGGCAGGGCGGTATGCTAAGACATTTCTCCACGGAAAAAAAAAAGGGAAGGTTTAATGCATCCATTGATTTCGGACTTTGCATCCTGAGATTTTCAGTTGTTTCAGTTTCTACAATTCTTTAGATATAATAGTTTAAGGTTATCGTCAAATGATTTACATAATATTAGTGAAGTTTCACGTTCTCATTAGTCTAAAACACATTACCGACATAAAGTCAAAAAGTCCTCTAAGGTGGAAAAATCTTAATTCTGTTAAAAACTTTTTATCATCTTTTAGTGTAATCTGGCGTTGGTTTCGAGTTACTTTTATTATTTACTTAGCTACGAGCAGACACGATTGCCCCTTGTACGACAATAAAATTCTTAAGCCCCATCGCCTAGCGAGAAAGATTTACTCCAGCAACTTAATACAGCGTAATATTATGGTTGTCTTGTATAATGTTTTGTAGAAATCCTGGAATATGAAATACAAAAAGGTAAATTAGTTATAGGACAAATGTAATCTTTTTTGTAAAAAGATTTATGGTTAACTTGAAATAATATCTATTTTACTATTTTATCTATAATAACTATTTTATAACACTCAATCTGTCAGAGGATTTAGTTAAATCAGTTGGAGCTGTTTAGATGTTTTGATTGGTCTTTGAAAAGCTTTCGTGTTTTGTAAATAATTATTTTTAAATATTAAGTATAGTTCCATACAACATATTGACTTTTCTTCCACTTAAACCCTTACTCACTTTTTATCTAAAACTAGTTATACGCAGTTTTCCCGTGAATGATCTCCGTAATTTCCTTATTTTTTTTCATAAGAGCCTTCCACACGTGTGTACCTGATTTTGATTACAAATGGACTGCTTACTTAATTAAGATATACTTATTTAAGTAATGGAACTCCGTACATAGTTTTAGTACAAGATATTTTTTGTAAATAAATTGTTATGGACATCCATCCCAAATAAGCATAGCTTGTAATATGTAAACATATATAGTCTGTTTTTGAAAATACTTAATTATAATACCGACATTTTACCACGCACAAAGAACGAACATCTATATTTGTCATTAAACTTATGTCCTAGATGGGGATGGAACCCACAACCTGCAACGCAGAACGCAGAGTTACGTACTACCAACGGAGCTGTTAGCCCAGTCAATATTTTAAGAATAAACATATAAGTTATCGACGTATCGACGCTTTTAAGTCCAATATAACTAAACTATGGTTTAACAAAAATGCCAAGAAAATTTACATTATATTTTTGACTTTGGAGACAATGTTACGAAGTGCTATTTTTTCAAAGATAACTTTCCCAAGTAAGCACTCCCTACCCGGCTTTAGTTATGATATAACAGGAAGGACAGCTAAGCTTAGCTTACGGTAGATTTAATTAATTGACATGACATTTTTTGCCCTCCATTTTAGCAGGGATGTTTTAGGGATGAGTTAGACACGTGGCAGTATTTTGAGAATACGTCTACTTATTTATGCTCCGTAGAACTCGATAGCATATTGGTTTTAATGATCAATTGAGATTTTAAAGCTACAACTTTACCTACCGCACTAAGCATATTTAGTACGACGCATTTATATAACCTCGAGGATCAGTGGTGTGTACGATGGATTTCAATACGAAGGAATCGGAAATAAATACAAGCGCAATACCACGATTTCGAAACGAAGAACAGGAAAGGGCCCAACTTACTTCACTAGAAAAAAAAAATAACCGTGTTATTCTTGTGAAAACAATGGCAGTGAAGTTCAATACTAGTAATACTACTACGTTACCATGAACTACATACATTTTTAAATAAGATATATAAGTTTTTGATTAAAAAAACAGATGTCTACATTTTTAGTAGAGTCCTCTCTAGCTTCTATACCCTTACGGATATTCAAAATAAAAGAGGCTGATTGTGGTTTTTAATTATTTGGAAAAATGGCGCGAATCTGTAAACAAACAAAATTAATAAAATTAAATCATTACAAGTCCTAACAATAATAAGTAATAATTTTCTTTATCAGTTAATTCGCCTTTGAGATAAAGTTCAAAGTAACTGCTATCTGTCCTTTCTTTAATAACCACCCCCTACTTATGAGCCATAACTCAAAGCTGATCCTTACATCGACTTAAAAGATGAACCACCCTTAGATTGCAGGGCACATACCTCGCAATATCTTTGTTATAACAACGCGTGTTTTCTTGCAGAGATTATTTACAAAAATATAATTTACAAAGGTTTTGATTTTTAAACATTATCACTTTAAATGAAAATTCACAATCATTTAAGAAAACTTATTAAATAAACAAATTCAAAAAAAAGTATCAGTTTTCTGGTAATAGTACAAGCTATGCTTAGTGGATTCAGCATTATGTTCGTTACACAAATGCTTGTCTTAGGTGGGAATCGAACGCATGACCTACAGAGCAGAAAGCATACCTACTACCAAATGACTTGTGAGGTCAGCTGGGAGTGAGTCATTACGGTTAAAATCTCTACAACCTTTATGACTAATATTTATTAATATTTTTCGTCTAAACATATATATGTTCACGTGACTTAGTTGGTAGTTGCCTTGCCTTCGAAGCGAGGGGTCCCGGGTTCAATTCCCGGCGGGGGCACACTTTGTGTGGTGAGCATGAAGTTTGTTCTCGGGTCTTGGGTGTTTGTCTTGTGTTTCTGTGTTCGTCCATGCCATCTACGACACAGGAAATCCTAATGCAGAGGTATGAGTGTGTAAACGTTGTTTTTTTTTATGTTCACACCTTTTACACCCAGGCGTACTTCGTCTTCGTCTAAAATGTCCAAAAAATATTGACGTATATTATAAAACATTCGAACATCACATACACACATACTTAAAAATGTACCCACACACATAACTTAATAAAATAGCTGTTATAAATAGTGGAAAGTTACAAAACAAACATCTAATTAATAAGATTGAGTAAAGCAATATTGTTTACAAAGTGTCGCCCTGTACTTTCGGATTTTTTTCACTAAGTCGTGGTCGGTGTAATCTCAAATCTCCTGCCGCCAATTTATTTTCATTAGCGATCATCCTCGGTTAATTTTATTCCCTACTTACCCGGGAAGGATCGGGAGAGTCAGGGTATGAAAGTATGGCGGTGACATTTTTTGTTTGTCCAAACTATTCGTACTAGCCTCTAATATTCCAGAGTAATATTCCCACTGCAGGGACAGTGGCCTGTCCCTGCAGTGGGAATATTACTCTCGATAATTTAGAGTGAATGGGCTCTGATCTACCACGGGAGCCCAATCCGGATTGGTAGATGGTTCTAAGACATGCCGGTTTCCTCGCGATGTTTTCCGTCACCGTTTCGAGAACGTGGTATCGCGCACATAAATTTTTCAAGTGAAAAATCTTATTGAATTACTGTCGATTTGAACTAGCGACCTTCAGATTGAAAGTCTGCGTTTATGCCCCTGGGCCACCACGCTCTCCAAACTATCAATTGGCTGTTATTGACTATTTTGATAATTTCTACTTGGACATGGACAGCTGGGGAATAAAGGGTCTCGAATGGCGACCACGAACCGGCAGGCACAGTGTTGGAGAACCCCCCACCCGATGGACCGATGACATCATCAAGGTTACGGGTAGACAGACAGTGGCTGGAAGTGGCTCAACGCTTGATTTGGAAAGCTATGGGGGAGGCCTATGTCCAACAGTGGACGTCTGTCGGCTGATATGATGATGATGATCTATTTATACTAAAAAAAAAACTTCTAGTGATGATAACGGATCCAGTGGATAATCACACTTCATCTGTCGTCTGAAGTCTATTTCAGAGAGGTACAATAAATGCACGTCAAGATTTTTGTGATAATTTACTTCCGAATAACAAAAAACTCATATTAAAATTGATCTAAAAATCTCATAAAGCTTTTTATCCGATTTTCGAAATAGTTATTAAACAGTGTTTTTCTCTTATCTTTTATGATGTGCGCAAACACGTGTGTGCGTGTATGATCAACACACTTATTTGTTTCTGTGTTGTCAACTATCTGTGTTAAAAAGCGGCCTCCACATTTATCAACACCGCTCCACCCCGTATCCTGAGCCGCGTATCAGCGAGTTGCTTAATTCATTTCCACGGGATAATATTATTTTTTTACTCCCTCCCGTTTTTTTGTGATTCGCAGCTTATTTTTATTCACTGCGATGATTCATCTAAATTTTTTGAGTCAGATTGAAGCGTAATCGAGTTGACAGTCGCTTTTAAGTTCACTCACGGTTAGATCAATTTTGGGGAGCGTAATTGTTTGTTTCATTTTAATTAACATAATCAGACGACTGACTTTTTTATGCAGCACACCTTACCACTTGTACACTAACCTAGTTTTTTTATCCCATCTCACTAGCACCCCAGGTTTGCTGGAAGAAAACTCTTTTCAGGGTTAAGTTCGGCTGTGTACATACCTATCCATTTCATGGTTGTGTAAATATATTTATATGATGTACAATACTTACGCTGTGTTCGGGATTCAGCACTGGATAATGCAGGTTATAACGGCGCAATGTTAAATAGGTGCCTAAGTCCATAATCTATTGTTAATTAGAGAAGACAATACTTTTGCATATATTAAACGTTGGATGCAGCCTTCGACAAGGCAACATCTCAAGTCCACCCTCTTGAGAACTTAACACTCATGGAGAGACGAAACAGTATCGATTCTATTGTTAAGTACTTCCATTTCAGTTTTAGTTCGTACCATGGTTATTGTTTGCATTACAGGTAGAAAATATAGTGCACGTGCTGTGTATTTCAAAGCTCATTAATTATTATCAAATTAGTGGAGGTTTAATAAATAAAATCCTATAAGATTTCACCCACAGTTTCACTCGCGTTAATGCGGATTTTTAAACTATAATTTATTTAGGGATCAAAAATATCCTATGTAATTATAACAACATAACAACATATATGCATTTTCATGATGATCAGTAAGTAAAGGCGTAAAAGCATAACAAACTGATATTCACAATAATAATATAAGTTAGGAAGTTAGGATTCAGTTCACCCTAATATGGGCTTTCATTTCATAATATGGGCTTCAACGTATTTATAAATATAGGTAAATATTAAATACAAAAAAAAAAGTTTGAAGTAGTGTACGGGCTACGACTGAGCTACGCAGGTCTACGAACTCTACGCACTTGCAACGTGGGACTGAGTGTTGCCATTATTTTTATGTCAGTGCTAGCTGTTTCCCTGGATCAAAAGTAGCCTATTAATTCAGTATGTAAGGTACTGTCAGGATGTTACCAAACATACACACACACACTCACACCATACATACATACAAACTTTCGCCTTTATAATGTATTAGTGTGACTTGAGTATCCTCCTTCTGTGATCCGCATAATGTACAACCTAATACGTGAGATTATGTAGTGTCACCTATGCAGATTAGTATATCTCAGCAATTGTAATTAATATTAGTGGGCATTTTATAACAAAATACATTATTTTTAAAGAAGTTCAATTTACAAAAAAGTTGTTAATCTAAAGTATATTTTGATACGTTCAAACAACAAAGAACATTTTAATAGTTGAAATAGTAAATTTTACTCGTAAATCTGTGCTCAAATTAATTTGTCTCGTCTCACAAAATTAACGCATGAGTAACATCTCACGCCCTGACATCTCGCTAAACCTCACTTGTATGCAACTCATTTTGTTTTGTACACTTACAGAGCTGATAATACAACATAGACAATATAGTTTTTTAATCATATAAGTTAACTTTATTAAAATTTAATAATAATCCTTTCGATTATTTAGATAAATTAAATTAAATTTTGCCGGTTTAAATTAATTTTAGTTTAGGCCGGCCTACCGCCGTTATATAAGAACATTCTGCATGTCTGTATTAATTATGGCTGACCTTCAATGTACACCATATTTCTTGTGAATAAAACATAATTAGTTTCAGGCGTACTTTAGGGAGAATTAGTAGTAATTGTTTACTACGTGGTTTATCAATCGTATCATGCTCGGATTTATTTTTAATTTAAAAATTATAATACTGAAAGTACACTTTCTTAACATTAGCCTAACGTTTTAATAATATTTTATCAAATATATTTATAGTCACGAGTTTGTACAATTAGAAATATGAATAAACTTGCTTCACCCTTTGTGTAAAAATTATTGGAATACAAACTTATGTAATAGTTTCTATGTAAAATAAAAATAAACTTGACGTAGCACAAAACTTAAATAACTGGCTAACGATCAAACCCTATTATCTACAGAATACTGGAGATAGGTTACCATAGCAACATTGTTATCTGTTAAAAAGGTCATATTTTGACAAACACCGATGTTGCCATGGTTATGTATCTCCAGTCTTCTGTTAGTTGATTATAAGGTTTGACTGTAAGTGTGTACAAAGGGTTCTGATTGAATTCAGGGATTGAATTAGTACTCCAAAAAGAGTAGGTCTACGTAAAATTATACGTACCACGTAAAATAACGAAAATACTACGAAGAAACTTAACTAAAATTAAGGCGTTGCCACAGCTCCTACAGTATATTCTAATGTGTCAGCCATGGACTCAGGTGAAAAGATCCCACGCTCACCCATCGTCTGCTGCTTAGCTGTTACCGTCTGCACTCATCATCTGGGTTTTTGCTGTTTAAACTGTCTGATGTTTTGTTATGATTTGTTCATAGATACGCCAAACAATAGCTTTAATACGCTTTCTATTATTCAAGGGGCCGAGGCAACAAACAATTATGGTATTCAGATGGATGTGACAGACAGAGTTTAAAATGATGTGTAGTTGATACCGTTCATGTTTACGAATATGAGCTTATGTAAGCTTGGTTATGTTTAATTTATATTATAAGAACTTTCAAAGTCAATTAAGTAATGACAAGTAAAATAATTATGAAAAATAAATTGAGAATAAGAACGAAATTGAATTAAAAAAAAGTGATGTCTACTGGAATTGACAAAAATAATCGATCATATTGAGTAACAAACATTTCTTGTATATTTTATAAATTTATTTCGCATATCTCGGACGGCTCTAACGATTTGAATGAAAATTTTAACTTAGATAGGGTCTTGCTGTTAGAGTTTACGGTTCCCACGGGAACCGTATTTTTTCCGGGTTCAAAATAACTTATCTGTGTACCAAATTTTATCCAGATCCGTTCAGCCATTCTGGCATGATTGAGTAACAAACATATATCCATCCAAACGTTCGTATTTGTAATAGTAGTAAGAAGACAGGACAAAGTCTAACGGGGCAGTTAGTAATAATAATTATTTTGCAACAAATAATTAACTACAGCAAAACAATCAAACATCAAATGAATTAAGTCGCTGTTTATTCACAAGGGCCAGTTATACAAAGCAAGTTAATTTTTAACGAGCGCTCGTCAAATGTTTAATTATCCCAGGGGACAGCTGAGCGAAGTGTGATCAACCGTTTAAGAAATGCTACGGTTACGGCGATAAACGTGATGGTTGACGGGGAATCAGGAAATTAGCTCTTAAAAAGATGGGGCCAAGGGTGTCGCTGAGGTAAGGTCGTGGTTCTGAATGGTTACACTGTTATTCTGAATTTATTCTGTCTTTACCTTTTTAATTTACCTTAAACTACACAGTCCCTTGACATGTGCAGTTTATCGCTACTCTGTTAATAATCACATATCAGTTGGTGTAGTTTCATAAATTTTTTCTACTTTTTGAATTACTTAAATGCAAACTTCATATTCCTCATCGCCATATCATCAGCGTATTCTAGTACACAGTTGAAAATAGGCGTCACGCAAGTCCTAGTTTCACCTGGGTTCACCTGCGACGCGGTCAACACTGGAGAACCCGTCGATTCTTTGGAGATCAGTTTTTGGCACTTCGGCTGCTAAACCTGTTGACTATGTCTTATGTCGGATCTTAGCTCAATTGGTATTTCTGCCCTTTAGATCATGGGTTCGACTCTAACTCAGGACAAGCATTGTGTGACAAAATGTTTGTTCTGTGTTGTCAATAAATACAATACAAAATGGTACTATAATATATAGTATCCTATAATACAATCTACATATGCTTAGTTTGCGCAGTGTAAAATGTATATGAACATTTATATTAATTTATATTTCAGAGTGTAGCCGTGCCCGCTGTATATGTTCCACTGCGGATCTCTAATGAAAACCACGGCCACCCCAGTTTTTGACATCCCCGTCCACCCCACGCTTACTGCAGTACTCGAAATCTGTTTCACTGTCGAGTGAGACAATTGTAGAGATAATATAGTTAAAAGAAATCTTTTGTTTCAATTGATTGAGACATTTCCGTTTTGTTCAATGCACCTTTGTAATGCTATGATTTTTATTTCGTTTTCGTTTAATATTTCTTTCTGAAAGTGATTAGGTTCCGTTTATGTTGATGTTGCTAAGATATGCCTTTGTTTTGAATTCTTAACATTAGAAACTGGAGGATGTTGCTGTTGACGTTCATATTTTTTGTGTGTTTGTTGTAGCTTCGTGTGGCGGGTGTATTTTGAATTTGGTTCCATTTCATATTTTAAAATGGACGCTAAGTGATTCTAATACATACATTTTTCGTCAAATCAATTTACCGTTTTTAACACTTCTCCAAATAATACATTTTTTAATTCACAGGTCCGGTATTATTCAATATTTATAAAATTGGCGTGTTACCGCGAGTTTGAACGACAAAATATATCAAAATATCATAAATCGAACTAAATTATCATATCAACGATGATATGAAACCTTAGCTGAACACAGATTCACGCTCTGATCTGCCATTACGCCCCCGTATTCGGTAATTTAACAAAGTACCCCGGAAACTGAATGAATAAAATATCTTAGATTGCGGCGGAAATGTGCAACGTTCGCTAACGCGCGGTTTATGCGCTAGATAAGGCTGCAGACGCTAATATCAATGCACGTTTTTATATAAACGTAATACTCAAAAACTGGCTATTTTGACTCGCTCACTGAGGGTTCCGTACCACTAATTATACTATTAGATCATCGTCATTTGAACTCAGCATTTAGAAAAGATGATTCGGCGATGTGTGACGTTCGCTAACGCGCGGTTTATGCGTTAGATAAGGCTGTAGTAGGTCTTGTACGTGTTTATAACACGTAATCCTAAAAAACCAACAATGCCACTCGCTCACTGAGGGTTCCGTGCCACCAATTGTATTTTAGATCGTCATCGTTTGACTTTTCCATTTACAAAAGATGATTGGGCGCAATTTACGTGAGGGCCATGTGAATTGACAATTATGCTGGCCATCACGTTAGCACATACGAATTATGTTGCCAGTTCAATAAAAAAATTCGTCAAAAGTAGCCAAAATTATATCTTAGCTAAACTTAAAATAAATTGCATTCTATGGGGTGAATATGTCACCATAGAGATTACAGTCGCAAGTCAAGTCGCAAGTGCCAGTTCAAGTCTGTTATTAATTCAATGACTTGAAGTTATCTGCATAATTTATCCGGGGAAGTACTTCCATTGGATATATTGTTGCGGAAAAGCAACAATGCGCTACTGATCCAGTGAAATTACAAACACAAGAAGATTCCTCTCTTGTGTTTTGTAATCTCAATGTCTCGGTAATGCCATTCGGATATTTCCATATTTCCTTGTTGAGTTGTCTCGCTATAAGACACTATTTCCATCCATCTATAATTAAAAAAGTTTACGTCATTTTATAATTAAAAAATCGTAATCAAGACAAAAGAATTTCTTGTACCGGTAAACATTATTTGCCTAACATTTTACGTTACATCAAGACCACAGTGAACAATATAATCTATAAAATTTAATCATTAACTTCATAAACTTATTTACTTTACGTCTGCGAACAGATCTCTCACAGAGCTTGTAAAACGCCATCTAACATAGAAAATTGAATAAAAAGCTAAAAGCCAATCTTATCTCGAAGAGGAAATTAAGAAACAGCGGCGGGCATCTGACACGATGGCTCTTTACAGATCTGTCAGTAGTGAGGAGCTGTGTTTAATATTCTTATCGATGTTTACGGAAAAAAATACGATGATAGATTTCAGTTGGGAAATAGCTGACACGAGTCACTTGTGAAAAGCTTGAATAATACAATTTAAGACCTTTTTCCTTCACAGACACAAAATCTTTAGTAATCAACAAAAACTAGATCACTTACTAAATGCCACTACAATAGAATCGGCCTAGCCCGTAATTTTTTCAAAAATATTAGTTCTTCACGCGACACGAGAACGACGCGAATGTTCCTCGTCTTAATGTAATTTTTATTATCATGTTTTGTGATTAAGTGATAAAGTAAACTCATTGTCCACAAATTATAAGCTGAACCCTCTGGCATTCGGAATTTGTTATTAAACAAATTTATACTAATCAATATGTGTTTCACAAGCACGGCATTAATGTTGTTTCAACTTGGGCGAATTTACTTAAAACTTGGATTCAGATTATTCCAAAAAACTTTTTTATCTCAGTACAGCGTGGAGACCGCCGCGGCAAGATAGACATTATAGACACAGATACAAACACAAAAAACTCACAAGGAAAACATAATGTTTAATATTTTTATTTATGTATTGTATAAAAAATCTTATCTGTCAGTGAAAGTCGCGTAAAAATCGGTTCAGTCTTTTCGGAGATTAACCGGAACAAACTGACAAAAAAAATTGCTGTTTTGTTATAATAACTGCGTACATTTTGAAATGCATCAAGTAAAAAGCTGTTTTTTCTACATTACAAAGAAACACTTCAATTTTATTTATTTGTATTGATAACCATAAACCATCGACATAACATTAACACGAAACCCAACACTACCCATTTTTAAAGATAGAGTGTTGAATGCGACGGCGTCACGACATCGGGTTTTCTCGTCGAATCGCTGAAATAATTCTACAGTGACACCTACCGTCGGGGGACGGAAACGCAGCCTTATCTCTCTCAGAACCCGCTTGTTCCATTTTTAAACAACTCACTTCTTTATTTGTATTTATTCCTCCCCCTGCCTCCCTTCCGCGCCCATGTTACCACATGAATAGAGACGCCTACTTAATGGGACTTTCAGTTACTAAGTCATCATGTTTTTAACAATGCGAAGATAAGTAAGGAGGTCGACACGCGGATAATAAACGGTGAAAATATGCGTGTTCGTTCGGGGAAATTTGAAAGAGTATCTTGATGTTGCCGTAAATAAGCCGATATGGTAGAAGTTTGTTGTTTTGTGATATTGTTTTTTTTTTCCGGATATTGGTACAAATTGAAAAGTATGATGTTAGGCGGTGCTCGTGAATAAAGTTTTTGTGAGTTGTAACCTAATAATACTTTAATATTATTATACGCAAACAGTTTTCTTTTAGGACCAATATATAATATACAATATAATCAATGTAATCAATGTATTTTTATCCTTATTAAAATTTCTTTTCTTCATCTATATGCCATCGGAATATATGCTTAGTAATGGATACCACTCAAGAGTGAGTTGGATTCGCAAACTGATGATTGCGTACTACCAATTTCTTTAGAGTTTCGTATCTTAAGTGAAAACTTCTAAAACTTCTTAAACTTATGCTTGGTAATAAATTAATGATAAATAATGCACTCATACCTTTGCACTTGCAGTCCCTTCGTCGCAGATGGCTTGAACAAAATTAGAAACGAAAAACACCCAAGATCCAAAATCACACTTAACGCTCATCATCATACAAAACTTTTACCAGTCGCGAATCGAATCTGGGCCGTGCCACGAAGGCAATGTGTAGTACGAAACCGTCAAGGAATCTTTACTTTCGTTCGGTTATGAAACCAACAATCCCATAATTTTGAAGGTAAGTAATATTCATATTCAAAACACACAAAAACAAAAAAGTGTATAAAACCTTTACAATAATCTTTACAAATCTGTAACCATTCAGATAAAACAGTGTCATAATTCAGTATTCCTAGTGGTACAGTTTATCCGTTATCACGGCAACAATGCATTACTGTAACAATATCATTACAGGGGCTATTCAACATTTTTATTATTGCGTTACTATTGTCTTATGGCGCGACTCCTACAGATAACAGTTTGACACATGGCTGTTGAGATGGGCGAGCTAAAAATATAAAGTTATTTTTGTACGCGAACGCTTAACAATTAATTTGAATTAATTTAAACGATATCAACACATGAAATAAAATATTATGGAATATAAAAATCATGCTTAATGACAAATCAAAGTAATTTTCAATTCTAATGTAATGTTCTATTGCATGAATCGTACTTAAATAAAATAAATACTAATGAATTAGTATGTTGGTTGTATGTTACAAGCCCCACTTAAATACTCCACATAAATTTTAGATAACGATAATCTAAATTTGTTTTTCTTTTATTAGGCTTATCGTTATGATACCTAGACACAGAACTAACATTTATGTTCGTCACAAAAATGGTTGACCTGGGTCGGAATCAAACCTACGACCTACAGTGCAGAAGGCCACTACCAACCACTTTCACAATAGTAATAATAATACCACAGTTTGTTGCCAATTATATCCTTTTTATTCCACCACCGGCAAACAAGTAAAAATCTACACCGGTAGAGCCGCTTTGAAACCCGCATCAACCCAACAAGTTTGACAACAAGTTTTCGCGCTGTACAAACTATCTGTGTGTCCGAATAACTCTCAACCGAGATACGTCCCAGATTTATGTCTATAATGTTTGTTGTTTCACCTTGCGAATAATGCCCGTCTAGATTTATGAATAAGCCTGTTGTTTACGGCGATTGGCGATAAAGACGGTATGACTAATTTCTTGGTTCCGCGGTTTCGCGCGGGTTGATTTGATTAAACTGTTGGAACATGTTTCGTTCCAGTGGCGCATGCGACGTTTTAGTTACTTGTATTAAAATTGCTTATCATATTAACATTATAAATGGGAAAGTTTGTGCGTATGTAAGTTTATTATTGATTTGGATGAAATTTGTTATGAAGATAACTAATATCCTGGATTAGCACAGAGGCTCTTTTTATCCCAAAAAAGTGAAGTGTTTCACTTTTTATAGTGACTTAAATACCCTACTTCTGAATGTTTTTCTGCATGGGTGCAGTGTAAATTACATTAAATTTCAGATCTGTAAACGAGGTTAACTTTGATAAATAGACTAATAAAACCCACGTTTTGACCGTTGCCTGCTAACTAATTAGTGATAACCTAGGCAAAGTCGAAAGCCTTCAGGCGATCAGTAGGAGAGTGGTAATTACAATTCGAATTCTCTATATAAAGTCTATTGATAATGTTTTGTACTTGTATAACCGAGTTAAGCCCAAACTTCCTGCAATTCTACCATGTAATGAATTGTAATTTAATTACAACAAAACACTACTTCCAATACCAAACTAAAGCAACTTACAAACCACAAATATCGAACCGCAGAGCCAAATTATGCAAAACCCGGTTTCCTGCTTACCGTAGATACCATTAATCATTATCTAAATTAATTTCGAACGTTTTACAGAATCTCCTCTTAGTTTCTTAAAGTCACAATAAAGAGGATCGGGCCGCGGCGCCCATAACTCATCCGTAAGATTACTGATCTTTAATCCCCCCTTCACTTAAAGTTAAGATTTACGAGCAGAGGAATTACATTACCGCGAAATAAGCTGCGACATGCCTGTGAAGGTTGGCGGTGCATAGTTTTCGTCCGAGCTTTTTTGTGGATTTTTAAGACGCAGGACAATGTACCAAAACTTTTTAGTACTTACTGGCTACGATTTTAAATGCAACACACACACTGATAAAGATATTCATCCTTATGAATAACTATGAACAGATGCGCGAGCTCTGAAGTTGGCTGCAAAAGATTATGTCTCTTTCTAAAAATTAAACATGGAAAGACACAATAACTACCTTTAGCAACTAACTTCTGAGTAGTGGGTTTCATAACATTACAACGATCATGATGAGTTATGAAACTACGTAGTGACGAAACGCCACTACGAAATTCAAATATTCAGTATGTAGTGTATCAACTACGCTGAGACTTTATATATAAATATTTATTAATTATTAAAACTTTTTTTATTTAATTTGATTTATTTATCGTACTTGCGAGGTACATAAACATTCTATTCTATGTTCTCAAGTAATTTTTATGCTCAGACTGTTTTGATCTCCATTATCTGAACCTTAGCTTAAACCTGTCTTGTACCTTCAACGAATAACAAATATTTTTTATTATTTATTTATTTATTATCAGTGTCCTACTCATTCAATATAAAAATATAACCTGGAATTTGCATACAATAGACTCTTAACCCCAACTTAACCCCCAGCAGATTGTCGGACTGAATAAAAATCTCATAAAGTGGAAATCAATTCTTGGAATTTCGTTACTATGGTTACAAACCAATCGATCATAAGAAAAAGGAATAGAGGAAAATTTCTTTCAAATATAAATTACTGTACTTGCTTTATATATAAAATTCCATACCATACTATACCAGCCTCTAATGTTCCCACTGCAGGGACACCAGCCTACTCTCGATAACTGAGACTGAATGGGTTTTGATCTACCACCGGAGCCGAATCCGGATTGGTAGATGACACATGTCTTCGATTTTTTTAGTTCTAAGACATGCCGGTTTCCTCACGATGTTTTCCTTCACCGTATGGAGAACATGGTATTGCGCACATACATTTTTTGAGTGAAAAACTCGTGGGTGCACATATGAGTTTGAACCAACGACCTTCAGATTGAAAGTCGGCATCTGTGCCTATTGGCCACTACGCCACATTTAAAATATCTTAAATACGCAATGAAAATGTGATCAATCATACTAATTTTATCAATACAAAAGTTTGTCGGTATGTTTGTATGTTACGCCTTCTTGTTACGGATAAAATTTGTTAGGAAGAGAGCTCATACCCTGGATTAACTCATAATCAACGTTTTATCCCAAAAAAGTGAAGTATTACGGCCAACCGTGGAGAAATATACCTACTTACATGAATTTTCTTTTAGTAAACGACATAGATAACTTAATTGACTCGGTGAACTTTGTACTCCCTAAATTTCCGAAGATTCAATTCCCATACAAAATTGCCTATTACGAATTTATCAATTATTGAGCAGATTTTTTTAATTGTCCCTATTTTTTTTTAAATAAATATTAAAACAAGTATTCAATAAGGTCGAGTCGTTTTCGAATTTAAATAAGACTAACGAATAGCAATTGATTTATCCATATATATAGATTATGTTGTACGTCACTGCATACAAAAAATCCATCCCCAAATTTAATTTAGTATCTGATAAAAAAGATGAATAGACCTTTTAAACCTACTTTATAAGCCAAACGAAGATCTAAAGCTACCTGTTACGAGTTAACTGAAGGAATATTTATAGCCTTAACTTTATTTAATATCGGGACGTCTTCATCCACACCCTGTGTAAACTTTTAAGCTGCAACGTCGACTTTTATATTGGGTTTTAACGTTATTGTGATACTCTTTTTGAGAAAGCATATTTGATTCCTAAACTAGTTTGCCAACGAAAGGAGTTGATGAGTAGGAAATACGCTATGTTTTTATAAAACGGCTTCATACCTTAGTTGGCAGTTGTCCTGCCTCTGAAGCGAAGGGTTCGGGTAAGGACACACTTTATGTGGTAAGCATGAAACTTGTTCCCGGGTCTTGGGTATTTTTTTGTGTTTCTATGTCTGTCCATGCCACCTGCGAATGACTTTTAGTGCAGTAAGTGTGTAAAAGTTTATATAAACGTTTTATCATTTATATTATATTAAAAATAATAGATTTAAATCAACTTATTATTAATTATCGTTTGAACAAGTCAAAATTTACACGTATAATCATGTTAGCGTGCATACAGCGTGTCACATGAGTTCTTTAGGTACATAGATTTATAAAATTCGCACATAGATATGTAAAATTCCAGTCAGTTTTCATTACTTGTCTTATTAACCAGTCCTATTTGTTAAGATTACGTCTATTCAAACCAATAATATTATTAACGGTTTTGTGAATAATGTTATTGTCTTTGTATTATAAACTGAGTCCAAAAATGTAACACAAAATAATGATATCCTATTTCAATAACGATGAACAATATACGATTTCAAAACTAATTTAATCTCAACTGTATCACACTAATTCACTCACATACTATCTTCAAAACAAACTTTCAGTCGCAGTAATTGAAAGATCGGAAATTCCCAACCAGCACATATTTCAAAACCTTCCCGGATAATATAAGAAGATAGAGGACAGAGTCGGATATAAAATATGGCGTCCTTTCATGAATCTTATTAAGATATCCTCAGAAAACTGAAAGGGATGACACTACCCCAAACCGCAGTGCAGAAGAGGGAGGTAAATAGTAGGTTTACGTTAAAATAATACAGTTAAAGAGGTGTGCCAGTGTTCGAGAATTTATCGTCTCTATGAATATGATTTTCTTAAGTAGCGGATATAGCTCCCCGAAGAGGTGTTTAGTGTCACATGGCGTTTATGCTTGCCTCAGCATTTCTATTTTGTTGCCTACTTTCAACATATTATATTTTTAGTAATTTTGCTGCTTTTTAGATTAAATATTAATTGTATTTATTACTTTCTAATTTGAGATCTAATCACTCGCTCTTGAAACTAAATCGAAACGCCTGGATAATAAATACTATTAACTCAAGTTTTTAATGTTGTAATGTACTGGCTAGGCAAAAATTAGAGGCTTAAAATAAGATTTAATAAACCATAAGAATGTTTTAATTAATTTATATCAATATTTCAAAATTCTTCAGTAAAGTGATTTTGTAATAATTAAATTTATATTATAAATGTTGTTTTTATGTTTAATAATGTCAATAAGTAATCTGAAAATGTCTATGACAAAACACGATGAGAATTAATTAATACATGCCTAACTTCTATGACCAACCCGTGAAATTAACTTCCCCATCAGTGTAAAAGCATCAATAACTGAAAACTTAATCTTTACTTCGACAAAAGAGTATATATATAGGGTAAACGCGCCAATGTGTCTCATAACTCATAACTTTCTTTCAAGAGTGCAGCACACGCTATCTCACATGCAAAATAAGTTTGGGATACGCTGTATTGGTTAGCGAGAACCGATAATAAAGTTGAGCAACGCTGTTATATTTGGTAAAGGTCTTTGAATATTTATGTGGTGTTTAAAATTAAACGATAAAAGATGCCTATTGTAAAGTAGAGTACCTATAAAGCGCATTACTTTAGTATCAAGACCAATGATCAAAAATGAGGCAATGAGGTGTACTTTGAATAAAGGAATACTTTCAATTTAGCTAAGTTACCTAGTTACATTAAGTCATCTAAGCCACTTTCTTCTGGTCCTTGGGTGCAAATTAGTCCTGGTTTAAACGAGTCCTGGGTAAAACTCAAACTTAAACTTTTTTATTAATTTAGATGTCAGGTATCGTTTGGACACGTCAAATTTACACGCAGTTTGATATACGGTTAGACCAAGCAATTTTCGGTGAATATAATACAAACTCTAATCTTTATATAAAAAATAGTTCACTAATTTAAGGGTAGGGAACTTAAGTTTTAAGCTCCGTAATTGACGGCTCCGTAGCTTTGTTGGTAGTAGCGAGGGGCCGGGGCACACTGTGTGGTGAGTATGAAGTTTATTCTCGGGTCTTGAGTGTCTTTCTTTCTCTTTGTTTATCCATGCCACTTGCGTCACGGGGAATCTTAGCGGAAAGGTAAAATATTAGTATTTATTTTTTAAAAATTCAATCTTTCTTTTCAAGTGTCAAAGAAGAAAACTTAGGAATTACGCAGTCTGCGTTTTAAGTGTTCGTTTAACTTAAGGTACAGCACCTTTAACCTAAAACCGCAGAAAATCACTCACCCCGCTACCTTTCAATTTACTCCCTCGATATGCAATCTCGTTCTTTTATCCCCGCATAAATAACATCAGCTAGGCGGGTGTAATTACCATATAAATAATAATATTGAAGATTACTGCTCGTAAGGATGATACAGTGTCTTACACACCTGAGGAGCTCATTCAAGAATCTCCCGGAGTTTTGTGAGAATATGTATTTTCCGATTTGTGTTGTTTTGTTTTTTTCATTGGGTTTTAAGAATTGAATAGTAAATTAATTTCATTAAATATTAATAAATATTAATATTAATAATAAGTTTTAAGTAATTTAGCTGTGGTTGCCAAATTAGTATAATTTAGTAAGTATAAGACAAAAAATTAACGACATTTTAATAATTGGTTACGGATATTTATAAAAATCTGATTACGCACTTTCATGTTTCATTATACAATAAATTTGAGTCAAACTCTTACCGTAAACGAGATCGTTCGAGAAACGAAAACGAGACTCAAAAATTTTCTATTATACTTGTATTGAATGGGTGTTTTTAATACAAATATTTAATTTAATTTTTTAGTTAGTTCTCTTTCAGCTTATTTGTAACAGGTTCTATTTAACACAGAATATGTGTTATTAGTATGGTAAATATATTTACAAAAACCAATACAATCATTGGTACGGAGTGGTAAGTTTTAATCGCACACCGTTTTCTAACCGACTTCGAAAGAAAGTTTTCAATTAGGATGTATGTTACGTCACGTTTGTCACGCGATTTCTTAGCCAATTATGGTCCCGCAGAAATTTAAAAAAATTCCACCCCTACTGATAAAAAATAGTTGTATTGAAATCAGCTTTGCCTAATGTTTATACACGTAACGTAAATATTCCAAAAATGATTTAGTAGAAATATTGAATCATATATACTGTCTTTCAGAGCTCATATCAATGCAAACTTTTGTGATCCAATAACTTTGTACTCCCACATTAACCAAGTTTAAGTTATTGCACAAACATTATAAATATTCATTAAAATTATCGTTGTATCGTAGCGAGCTCTGTAAGCCCAAGATGGTGAATATAGCAAAATTTCTATACCTTATCCCCTTAGGCAATAATCAGAGATACGGCAAAATATGAGTGCCATTATTCACGGGACTTTGTCAACATGCACTTGATAAATTTATATTAGTCGGGTTATACCGCATAATCATTTTCACGGGAAACGGAGGGACGTAAGCATGATTTAGGTTAAAGAGAATGATGATGAGACACCGCTGGATATTTGAAGAATTCTGGTACTACGTTCTGGTACTAAGTTTTTTACAGTCTATTAAACTAGGATTGCCTGTGTAGCAGATGGCAGGGGCTAAAAGATATATCTCGACAGTAAATATTATACTGAGATCGAATCCCAGACTCCTATTTTGGAGGTAGGGTATATCAGTATCAATACTAAAAGCCTTTAAGTCAGGTGTTTTTTAAAAGTAACAACAAAGCAATCTAATTTATATGATTGTTCTTTTGAAAGGGTGTAAATAAAAATCCCTTTACAACCATGTTATGTAATAAAAATATCTCACTGTACCACTTTCGCGCCTTAAACCTTATAAACCATGGTCCACATTAATCAAGATTTAATACCAGCAATAATTAAAAATCTCATAGGTGCTGTGCGGCGCTGCAACTCACTTAATCGTTACCCCATTTGATAGATGGCGATATACCTTCAACGCAAATAAAACCTTCTCGCTATAACCAACCGCAAAACTCCCTTGAATTCTCTACTGGAGATATTTTGCTTTGGAATGAGAAGGTTTCAAGACGCTCGCGTAGATAGAAGTATTAGGAAGCGTTTACACGAGCGGCACGTAGCGTAATAAATAATATAGTAATCAGTGCGATTCCTCACAATCTCTTATTAGGCGAGAACCTACATTCACCATTCGCTAATACCGAAGCTTACCAACACATGTGGACGGAAAGATTCGCACAGAATTTATTGTGTTTCGGCTTATGAATCATAAATTAGGGGGCTAATTAGAATTGCCTTGTGAAGGAATTGGTGCTTTCGTTTTCTTAGCTGTATTGTCAACTGTCAGGTTACGTTATTAAAGTCATCAGAATCTTTATTTTTGACATGATTGGTGACTACTATCATTAGGTTTGTTAACCTTATCCATGAGTTTTTTTTTTTCTCTTTTTTTGGCTTCGCACAGCTTGAGCAACTGCAATTTGTTTTCGATAATATTTGTTTTAAATTTATAATTTTGGAAGTTTTTAAGCAATAATGGTACTACAACGGTAAAAAGGAAAAGTGGCAGGAAAATATACAAATGTAGGTTTCTTTTATAAATTTTTTTGATGCTAATATTTAGTAATTGCAGCGGCGTCTCGCTTGACAGCTTGGTAGGGTACTGATTGTGCCCAGCAACTGCACCTCGGTAAGCAGGTGGGCTATTGATTGGGAATTAGTTCCACATCGAAATGAGGTCACCGTTTCCTGAATGTAGCTTAAGCTGCTCATATTTCTATCTACAATACATTATTAAGATTATTCATATTTATTTGTTTACGTCTTCATCATTAAAGATATGAACATCGTGTTAGGTATAAGCCTCTTGTAGCTTAATCCATAGCTCTCTGTCAATCGCTTATTTTTTCTTCTTTCAGCAGTTATTATAATGACTGTTTTTAAAACCATTCAGTTGTAAGAAAATTTTGCAGAAAATTTGTGAAAGTAAAATATATTAACTCAGACACTGGTAGAATGAGTGTGGCTAATAAAAACAAATGTATAAAAAAAAACTTGTGGTAAATTATCTAAGAAATGGCGTATTAAATAAAAATATACAGCCGTTGAAAACCTTTTCCTTTTTGAAGTCTGATAAATAGGTTAAATAGTAGGCAGCCGTGACACTATGACAGTCTGCAACGGCCGCCTCCTGTCACTGTCAGATATATTTTAAACTATCGACTTAAAACGTTACTCTAAAAATAAGAAGAAGAAGAAGAAACGCGACTTCGTTCGTGTGGAGCTTAATTATTTTTTCTTTTTCTAAAATAAATCTTCTTTCTTTTTTGCTGTAGCATATACTTTCAAATGTATTTAGTAAGAATATTATTTTGACATTACAGACACTTCCAGTTTTATTTATATTTGTATAGACAAATAAATTGACAAGTAAATATTGATCGTATCGTATCAAGATAATTTTGATTTTCATCCTTTAATCAAAATTATTCTATAATACATAACGTAAGGACGCATACGATAATACGGACAAATTATGAAGTTTTAATAAGTTCGCGAAATAATAAATCTCCTTTGCGCGCGGTTATCGCCGCTCGCATAGGCTTCGGAGTGTGGGGTTGTCAGTGCTAAAAATATTCCAAAATTTTAGGGTGATATAAGAAAAATAGTATTTAATAAGTTAAAAATCATGTTTGTATTTCCATTTATTATTATTATATATATCTCTTATTATTCATGAACATTTCACACATCGTTTTCTAGCCCCAAACTAAGCTAACTTATATTATGGAAACCAGATAACTGATAGAATAAAAACACATAGTGTTTTTTTTTTGTAAATTCATGCACATATTACATATTAACAACCAGACACGCATAGACGCCGACTTTCAATCTGAAGGTTGCTGGTTCAAACCCACACGTGCACCAATGAGTTTTTTCACTTGAAAAATTTATGTGCGCAATACCACGTTCTCGAAACGGTGACGGAAAACATCGTGAGGAAACCGGCATGTCTTAGAACCAAAAATTTCACGACATGTGACATCTACCAATCCGGATTGGGCTCCCGTGGTAGATCATAGCCCATTCACTCTCAATTATCGAGAGTAGGCCGGTGTCCCTGCAGTGGGAACATTAGAGGCTGGTACGGAACCAGACACAGCACAAACATTTGTGTTCGTCACAGCACAAACATTTCTTTTCCTGAGTGGGAATCGAACCCACGACCTACAGCGCAGAAGTCAGAGCTACTACCAACTGAGCTGTGAGGCTAGTAGTAGTAGTAGAACCTTTCATAAAGAAAAGTTTTTCAAAGGCAAACTAACGTAAGTAACCCGAAAATTTTTAACTGTATTGGGTACCCGTTTTTATCGAACTGCCTGGAACGTTTTTCCGTATTAATATGCCTTGCGATTAGAAAAGACCTACTTACAAAAACGGCAAGATCAAGTTTTTTAATATTTATACCTTTATTAGCTTTTTACAACATCGAAAGCTGCATCTTTATCAAATAGAAATGTGGATTTATAAAAAGCATAGTGGCAACACTGCGAAGACGTAAGTGGTAAGGTAAAGAATGGAAAGTAAAGTTGCGCAATAAATTAATTGCCGACTAAGTTGCAAGTAAGGCGCGCGATCCGACCAAGTTTAGACTATTAATTTGGGTGTTATAGGACGAAGACGACAAATAACCCAGGTTAGAATGTGCGATGCGTGTGCTGGTTTAATTAATTTTGCTGAATTATCGTATAAGTGATATAATCTGTGATAAATAATTAATAATACTTTTCATTATAATGACAAGGGATTCTATGAGAATTTGGGGGAACATGTTGCTCGCGACCGCAGATTCGGGGAGAGTCTCAGAGTCGGGGTTTCCCGAGGTGGTGGGAAGAGCAACCCCAAGTAGAAGTAGAACTTACCAAGTTCATCCGGAGTAGTACTGCCTCCACACCTGGTAATCTGCCACCAAGCAGCAGTGCACTCGCAATGCCGTGTTCTGGAGAAAGGGTGTGGTCGCCGGTGAAATTACAGGCACTCGAGACGTAATTCCGCCGTCGACAAGGTGGCCGCTGCCACTTGGAAGATTTGTAAAGGGCGATCCTACTTAGATCTCTTTTTTTTGAAACTAAAATGACGGGGCGAGTTAAAGGCGAATGAACGGTCTACTCATACATTACTAGAGGAAGACCTAAGTCTTATTTTCATTATTTATGGACATCAGCCAAAAGGCAAAAGGCCGGCAGTGCATCGGCATTGCCCCCGGTATTGCAGATGTCCATGGGCGGCGGTGACCACTTCCCATCAGGTGGCCCGCAAGCTCGTCTGCCCCTACCACATAAAAAAAAAGAAAAAAAAATCGGTAACTACTTAACATCCAGTGGGCTATCCGCTTGTCCAGTCATATTAGTCACATAAAAAAAGAGAAAAAAAGGCACTGATATGAAGGAAACCAAGAGATTAGGTGGAGCAAAAAGATGTATCATAAGATTTCAGTCTAAGTCGTATTTAACTACTATCAAAGTTGCAAGTTTGATGGTTACACTATCAAAAAATGTACTTTATTTATATAAGTATTGTATCAGTAATATATGTTATCATAAAAGCTATTAATTATCAAAAAGTATTTATCAACGGTAATCACAAGAACATTAGTCATCAATAAGCTTCCGAACTTTGAATCATTCTGCAACAAATACTGATCGTTAGTGATTAAGTTACCATAAAACTGGCACACTTTCAACCATTCTCGTCCCCCGGGCATTCGAGTCGCCCATTTCGTCTGATTGATACGACTATAATGACACCAACAAAGTTTAGGAAAACGACTGCTTTCGTCAATTTTACACATAATGCCCCCATAACTTTGGGGCTACGATTATTTTGGCTTACAATTTTACAATATTGTACCGATTGCAGATTTGTTTTACGACATAAACAGTTTATTTATTATTGTAACTTTTACTGTAAATTTAGAAGCCCAAAGTTCTTTTGTAAGTACTTTATTTTCTTACTGAGATAATTTTGGAAAATATACTGCCATTCAAATACTCAGACAAGATTTTATCTTTATTAACATCTATTTGATAAAAACTGCATTTATAGTTTGTAGTATCTAAATAAATATTTTCAGGTAATAACAGATGTAAAGATTTTACATGTGTTACCATCACATGTCTAAAGCACGTATTGTGTTTTATTTTGAAATTATAATTTACCTCAAAATATTTATTTGCTCCCGAAAAAGGCGTGCTTTTATAAGTGGGTTATTAAGGTAATAAATATATTGTGATTTTTACGAATGCGGATTTTGATTTGAGAGTAAGTAAAGAACTATAATTATAAAATATAATCCTGAGCATGAAGATGTGTCTAGCCTGACATTCAACAGGAAGTTGTTCACATTTTATGTGGTCGTTGATTTCAATTCTTATGGAATTTTTACACCGAATTTTTGTATTCCATCACTTTGAACTTTACTTTTGTGAGAGTAAGTAGTTAACAGGGGTTATTGACATCTTAACGTGGTACACGTAGCATGGTAACGCTTTGTTCAAATGTCACTAAATGATATGCTCTAAATTAAAAGAACACTAAACTTGATTTTGCTAGTACAGACAGATAAGTAAAGAATTTTTATTTTATTAGTCCAATTTGTGTCTGAATTAATTTAAAAACTCTAGGTAACTGTTGCGCGCAATCCGCAAATGCTACCTGAACGAATCGTCAACCGCAAGGATAATCGGTTTCCTGTCTAAACAGAAATTCAACATGTAAGTTTATAAAAATTCCACGTGGCAGTGGGCGTATCTCGATCGGCTCATCCCCCACCTGTTGGTGATCCGGCTGATCCGCCCACCGGATATGCGGTTAGCCGGCGCGGATCGCCGGATAAGGCACGCCTTACGCCCAGCTAAGCTGTCACATGGAACCGGTTGTATGTAGGATTCCAAACGTACCTACAGATTACGAAGCAAATACAAATGAGGTTGAGGTTCGAGCTCGTCTCATTTTTTCTTTTTTTTTGCTGGTTATGGCGTTATTGCCGCGCGGACAGCTGGCTATTTTTATTAAGATATTTATTGAGTTATATTGGTGTGTTATTTTGGTCTTACAGGCTTAATTAGTAAAACTCAATACTAAAACTTATAACCTTTACATCTTTTAAATCATTTGGACACGTCATAATATAATTTCCATGAACAAATAAAGTTATTCGTGTGCATATAGAGTGTCACAGGAGCTTCTTATTCAAGTTATATGCACACAAATATGTCAGAATATTAGGTAGGATAGGACATATCAACTATTGTCGCATTGTCTACTGGAAACCTGGATTTTGATTTTGGATGTTATTAAGATTTTTAAATGATTAAAATTAACTGTTCTTTTTTATCGATACAATCTACATTCTATATTGATACAAGTACATACAAATAAAGCCAAAAAACAAACATAAACTCCTAAGAAAGACATTTAGAGAAATAAGAGTACAAAATTATAAATATGATGATATAATCGATTCAGATTTGAAAGTGATATTCCGTACATTCTTGCTCTTCAAGAGTAACTTCCTTAACAGAACGTCACGTCTGAACACACATGTCCAGTACGAAGTATAAAATAAAATTTATGTCCTGTATGTACACACTGGTATGGGCTGTGATGTGGAACACAAACTAACTCTCTCGTTTCATGAAAGTATAGCGTATTTACACCGTCTTTAACCAATTACTTTAAAAAAATGACCCTTTAATGTATTTATATTTTTTTACTAGCTGTTCCCCGCGACTTCGTCTGCGTAGAATTTTTTTATGCGCAGAACTCTATTCCTTTTTTCTTCGCCGTTTCGATGATTAACCGGAACAAACAGATATAAAAAAGTTTTTTTTTAGTTATAATTATACTTACCGTATATACTTTAACACAAAAATGCATTAAGTTTAATAAGCAAATTTATATAAAGTATTACTGACTGGATTCACAACTGGTAGTAGCACTGCTTTCACGCTGTAGGTCGTGAGTTCGAGTCCCACACAGGACAAGCATTTGTGTGTCAACGACAAAATAGAACTACATATATATATAAATATTGCACAAATAATCTGTGGTTCCCATACAAGCTATGCTTATGAAGTCTAAAGTTTTATAAATACACTAGCGACCCGCCCCGGCTTCGCACGGTTAGCAAAGCATCAGTGTCGTATCAGAAACTACCCGTGCGAAGCCTGGGTGAGTTGCTAGTGTATTATACATATAAACCTTCCTCTTGAATCATTCTATCTATTAAAAAAAAAAAAACATCAAAATCCGTTGCCTAGTTTTAAATATGTAGTGATTGACCGCTTTTGTGCTCCCTCCTTTGCCTTTTCCTCACAAACTACACAACATTTAAGTGGACCAATTTTCATCCGAGACCCACATCAATGAAGGGACTAAATGGACGATTCTAAGTTCATCTTACCTCTAAGACGTTCGACCGACGACAACTAAACTCCTAATTGGCACGAATCGAATTACAAAACCGGGTATCGAACCCCCTATCTGGCACTTAGCAGTCGGATCCATTTAACGGTTTAGTGAGTCGGATCCCTTTGCGAACTATATTTGGCAATTAAAGGATATTAGTGCTTAGTTGATTGCGGGTGAGAGACGATGCAGTTAGGTAGATTTATATGGATAGAGAATTTAAAGTGGCTATGAATTAGGTAGTTCAAGTTTGATCATATATTTTATTATTTTTATAAAAACACATGTCCTTGTTTTAACTATAGCCGGCTAATGTTTGTTAACCATGATATTTGTTTTCGGGTCTTGCGTGTCTGCTATACGTGTCCGTGCCACCTGCGACACATTATAAATCCCTTCCGGAGCTCCATGTGTATGGTTTACAGTGATTTACAGTTTTAATGAACTTGTCCGTTCCATGAAAGTATTATCTCTTTCAGATAAGAAGAAAAGAAACGAATAAAATTTAATAAATTCTATAAGACGAACCAAGTCAACACCCGTGAGGAAAACAAGGAAACTTGAGATAGCTACTCAGCTAAGTATTTACCACTATGTTATTGTTTCTGAACGATGGTTTTCGTCACCGAAAGTTCATTGTAGAATTCGAACCCTCGACTTAACTAACGAGTTCTTAAGCTACCGTCCTTATCAACATCTCTAAAACTTTTCAAGTGCTACGTCAGTAAGTTTTTTATTACAACTCTCTCTCTCTCTCTCTCTCTTATTAATCCAAGATGAGGATGGAGTCAACTTCCCTTCCTTGTTTCTTCCATTTCACAAAAAACATTGTATAAGAAAGTTTTTGCTAATAATACTTACTCAGTAGTTGTCATCTAAATGAAGCGATCTTGTTATATAGCATTCAAGTTTATCAGTAATGGTATGTAGGAGTCGTTATTGAGTTCTGGTCGGAGTGGTGACCCAAAATAGTTAGTCTCAAGTCCGATGGTCGGTGGGCGCAAGATGCTCCGAAAGCACTTTGCCGGCCAATAGTTCTAAATTAGCCAGGACCGGTTTCACCAATCATTGGCAACATTTAACCTCGACAGTTTCTCAAGCAATATCTGTTAGTTACGAAGAGAGGTACATCTTTACCTGTTTGTAGTAAGTAAGATGATTTTGTATGAAAAATGTTCTTTGATTAGGATTCTAAAGAGTGTCTGTATAAATATAATACAAAATTTACCAAAAATTATGTGGTAATGTTTAATTGAAAATGTCAAGAAAATCTGATTAATTTATCTGTTTTTTTTTTTTGTTATGCTAGCTTGTACTTTGATAGTTATGCTCCTGTTCCTTTTTTATCTTTAATATTATAGAGGGATATTTACACAGACTTGTTTGTATCATCGTTGGTAATAAGTGTTGTCGTAGGCCATATTTCGTAGGGAATATTATATTTACTTAAAGAAAGCGTTGGTCGGTTTATTCGTGACAAAACAATGGCGGCGATGAGAGAGATGGGAAGTCGTGATTACTTCCTATTATAGTATACTATTATAGTGTGTGTGTATAGTGTCTTGTGTTTCTGTATTTGTCCATGCCATCTGTGACACAGGGAATCCTAGTGTAGAGGTATGAGTGTGTTAACGTTGTTTTTTAAAATGTAAAAAGTGGTACACTGACGCTCTGCCCTTTGGTTGAAAATGCGCGTGAATCTATTTACGTACGTAAAAAGACACATCCAGTCAAAAAGTTAACCCGTGGATAAGTAAGTCAAAGCTTTATGTGGAGCAGGACCTTGGTCAATGGCCACCGACCATCCTTAGAAGCATTACTGGGAAATGCACTAATGCCTCTCCAATACCGTGGAAAACTGTTAAGGGGCTGGTTAGGGGCTTTCTAAGATACTGATATAATTAGTGCATTGTGCCTCTAACGTCCTACAAAACTGCCAAGCCACCACCCACAGATGTTCATGATTTTCAACCTTATGAGATCGGCAATAAGATAGCGACATATTTATGTGATCGCAAGTGAAATTTGGTAAGTTATAGACAAGTTTGCTTGAGTTACTGGCCACATGCAGGGGTCATTATCATCCGGAAAGTGGCCTGGAAGCTTTTGAATATAAATCGTTGGGGCTACGTAGCTTATTCAATGTTTGGGCTCTTGAGTTTAAGACGTTCGATGTGGTCCCTAATTAAGATATTGGTCATCCATTGGGAACAATTTAGTTCTTTGTATTCTTTAAGGCTATATAATGTTAGCTGCTTTTCCAGCAATTCTATTTTTCTACCTGTTTAAGCCACACAACGCCTGGATCGCTAGTTTCAATTAAATTAAGATCACTTATTTATTATAATAAGTGAATAGTATTTAATAAATACTTATTTATTAAATAAGTGATCTTTATTGATTTTTTATTTATTGTATTTTTTCGGCCGGGAATCGAACCCGGGATCTCGAGTCGCCGTCAAATTTTATTAACATATTGTACATGTAACGAAGGTATAATATAATAGTATATCTCGTAAAGGATCATCAAAAATGCAAATACCTCTCTTTCCTTGCCGGAAAACACCGCTAGGTGCTAACAGATTCAAATTTGAAGATAATAAGGCTGCAACTAGCCCTACTACCACGTTATAAATTCCTCACAATATTTTCCTACACTGAAAGCTCAGGTACATGTAGGTTTTGAACACAGGATCTTAAGCTAACCACACTACAAACTAAGCTGTCATAAGTATGAAAACTAACTTTATTATTATCGATTTCACGTATATCGCAGCTTTTCTCACCTACAATCCTATAAGCAAGTCCACGTTGCGCGCTTCGGTCGGTGAGTACATGTGCCTGAGTGTTGCAAAAGTAGCAGTAGAACTTGCACCAAAATCATTCGAAAAATTACAGTTACCACACTTGGTAATCCACCGCAAAGCAGGAGTGTACTCGCATTACTATGTTCCGCCTTATTATGAACTGACTTTTATGAAAAAATATCGTCTTACAATACTATAGAATGTAAACGCAAGGCTACGAGCGCTACGCCGTAGCGAGGCGAATAAATATGGATCTTTTAAAACGCCCACCCCCTAATTGCCTGCAGATGGACTCGAGCCAATTACAGACATTTAGCTCCAGTTCAACTGTGCCGATAAATGGTACAGATATTTACCCAGAGGACCCAGATTCAACGACTAATGACGTCATAACATCTTACTTAAAAGTAAGTTTTTTTTACTCAGGTTATAAAATATGGATCTAGTTTTGTTTAGTGATACTAAATTCATTTAGATAGGTACGCTTCAACCTTGTAGAAATCTATTTAAACAGATTGGCTGATCACCCAGCTCAGTTGGTAGTTGCTATGTTTCGATTCCCACCCAGGATTATATAATATAATATTAGTCGTGTAAAGTTTCAACAGAATCAGAGAATTACATTTGACTTAAAACATTAAAAACTTTATAAAATCGTCTACGAAGAGTTTCTTTAAGAGTTCAAATGAACGAAATTTAACTTATTTATACCAAATACTCAGAGCAACTAACTTAAATTCATCAAGCTTGAAAATAATTTTCTTATCTAGTACTGCCATATTTGTGGCGGCTCCAAAACCTAAGCTCGATCAAGGCACATTAGCTCTTATTATGATAGTGCGGTTTTAATGTGGGTATTCAGTGACACACAGCTCTTCAAAATATCTGACATTCGATTAACGTCATTTTTCATAGCCTGAGATCCAGTTACAAGATTACTACAATATATTAATCGAAATCTATTTTTTGTAAATTTTTATTATGAATGGGGGAATATATTTTTTCCGAGGTGCCTATCAAATGGTATTATATTTTTAATTTATAGTATTTTTAATTAAAATAATAATAATAATAATAGTCATAATAGTATTTATTGGTAAATTAGATATTACAGGTCAACATTTTTTAATTCATGAAAAATAAATAAAAATAAATAATAATAATTACTATATTACAAATAATAATTCATATGTCAAAGTAATTGAATTAAAATTAATATGCTGCATACACTTAAGGTAAGTCAAAAATAATATTAGTTGATCATAATCCACTTCAGAGCAATCAATCTGTATGAACTTAAAAATTAATTTACAATAAGTAGAGGTTATTTTTTTATAGAAGTAAGTAAGTATGGCATACAATTTTTTTGTTATGGGGTACCCACTTAAGCTCAGGTAGGCCAATAAATATTTCCGTCACTTAAAAAAAATTGACGTAAGTGACATAAAAAACCTTATTCAGCAATGAAATCGCACTCGTACGTGTGTACCGTGGTAATGTGCGCGCTAGTTTATGCCGCGCGAGATACCCGCCAGGGAGGTTATTCGTTGCGCTAATGTGCAGACGTCGTTTGCATCGCATTTCGGACGAACTGCAACAAAATTTACATTTGGGTAACATTTCGTGATCTTTCATACTAAGTACGAAAGTTATCTTTCATACAAATGATAGTTATGAGGGTCCATGCTGCTGGCGTCCTTGGGAAAATACCCTTTGAGTAGACGCGAACTCCTTGGGCGGTGCTAAAGGAGCTACGTAGCAATAGAACTTGTGCCAAGTTCGTCTGGAAAAGTAGCCTAAACCTGGTAATCTGCCGCCAAGCAATGATGTGGAAGGGTGTGGGTGTTGTTACGCCTTGTTTCATCATTACAGCTATCTATATAAAAATATACAAAACTAGCTAAAATATACCTACATTCCTACTAGCTATTATGCATTGATAAGCCAGACTAATAAGCCCTCTCAATCTGTCCCCCCAACTCCAGACAAAAGCTTGATATTTGAATATCTACTGAATATTTGCCAATAACAAAGAAGTACGTATTCGAAGTCGACTTCGTCTTCTGAATCCGCTACTTCGTTCGTCTTCAAATGTCAATCCTTTTATATTAGGGATGGGAACTACTTTCGAGTTACAATAGGTATCGATTAAAAGGTGAGTAAATGTCATGGTACCAGCGGTGTATTAAAGCCTTCCAGTGTTCATCACAAAAGCAACCTTTTCCTGTCGTTTAAATCAACACTTAAAAGTACTTAGTCAGGAAATCTTTCTATACAATAGAGGCATTCTTCCACTAAAATAGACAATAGACACTAGTAGTACTATCTAAAAAGTAATAATTGTGTTAATACTAACTAATATTATAAATGCAAATGTGAGTTTGTTATACTTTCACGCCTTAACTTAACCTATCACCATGAAATTTTGCAAACACGTTGTTAGGGATACAAAAAAGGACATAGTACCTTTCATCCAGAAATAATCAATAACGCGGGCGGACCCGCGGGCAAAAGCTAGTATTCACGGAAAGGGTTTCGATCATCACTAAAAAGTCATCGACACAAGAACACCACTAAACCGTTCAGCATTTTAAGTATTGATGGTTGGGAACAGCATCGAGTCGCATCCCTAAACCTCGTCGTCGGGAAACAAGATTCTCCGATGAGTGCTATCGCTCTGGCCTTTTAGACCTGTTCCCGTGGGGGCTCAGCCTTTTACAGTGTGTACGTGGCTTTATACGATCGACTTTCAATATGAATTTCAGATGGGTTATAAGATTGTAAGCTCTGTTTCGCAAACGTATTTGATAAATGGTTTTCCGATTCGACGGTTTGATGTACTGTTCTTGTAAGTTTTAAGTTCGATTCGGGATCAATTTCGTGTTTGCTTATTGATTGATGTGGATAAGTTGTAACATACACAGTTGTTTTGAAGATATGCGACTTAATATTGTGCTTTTAATTGGCATGACTTTGGCTTTTTTAATTATTGAGTTTAATGGTTATGAGACTATGTGCCAATAGTGGCGCCACGCATTTTTATCTCCTCCCCACATCACTATCGTGGGAAGCTTTCCACTTGTTTAATGCTCTGTGACAGACAATTTTAAACAGCGTGTCGTTTATTTAACTTTTTAATAAAATCTATTCACAACCGATCGAATAAATATGTAATTGCAAACAATCTATCGGTCTATTTAATTTACTTACAAACTCCAGTGAAGCCAAAGAGAAGTCATAACGAAAATTAAATACGCTTTGATAAATTTTTGCTTGAAGCCACGTCTTACTTCAGAGCTCCTGGACAAGTTTTCATAAAGTTATAGTTTCTCAAAGCCCGTCGCAAAAGTGCGGAACATTCCAGAAAATGAAGAAGCAAAACCGACTGAAACGCAGACGGCGGCTGAGGCGGAATAAAGTTGACATTTTTGCAAAGCTACGTTAGAATTTCAACAAAATTAAATGTGGCAGTACACGAAATGAGAATAGTGTAGCTGTGAGGCTGAGGGGTGGGGCGTCGGCACCTCTCGCTGTATTTTTGTTGCGAATTTTCAAGTTTTGCTCGTAACGAGTTTGCAAGTTGGAATGGTAACAAGTCTTGGCGTCTCCATTGGCTAATTTGGAATAACTTGCTACTTTGTAGGTTATTATGATGAGTGATTTGAATAAAAATGTTCTGACACAAAGGAAAAGACGAAATTTGGCACAGAGATAGATTATAGCTTAGAGTATGAGCTACTTTTTATCCCGGAAATGTGTACGATTCCCGCAGGATGGCTACCGGTGAGTAAAACCCGGGGCGCACAGTGATGCTATATTCGTCACAATTTGTGTTCTCCAATTTTTTGACCGCAAGATGAGCAATAAAGTAATAGGTCTTAAGAACGTACACTGATCCCCAATTCCTTATTGCCGAAAACCACCGTCAGATCAAGAAGTAACAAATTGCCGTCATCTCGTTTCGTTGGGTCAAACAGCTTAACATGCGAGGGCAAATCCTTAGGCTGAGGTCCATCTGTCAGCGGCGAGGCACATTATTATGTGCACGGGTACAAACTACTTTGTACCCGTACGGTGTTGTAATTGTTGTAAGCACAAGGAAAAACATATTATCCTAAAACAAAAAAAAAAAAAAAAAAAACAAAAAAAAATGTTAGAGTATTTTCAATACTTTTTTAGTATATCACAAAATTTGTACTGTCGCCATAGAGAAGCTCTTTTAATTATTATAAATATATAGAGTATATATTTCATTATTCTCTTTTATTAAACTGCGCATTAGTTATGCGCAGGTCATATTTGCCTGTAATGGGTTTTTTATGTTATTAAACCATACTTATTCGTAAAAATTGTTAGCTGTTGGCGAAGTAATTGCATAGGAAACAATAAAAATCATACCGAACTGAGACTCTTTTATTTGAAGTCTGTGAAAAATCTCGTTATTTTTATAATATGGCTGATTAATAATCGCCTTTGCTTTGCCACGAATAACTCGGATAGTAAGTTAAAATACTTTGCTTTCCGCCCTCAGTCGCACAGTATCCTTACTGGACAAATAAATACGAAGCTCCTTACGTATCATATTTCGCTGATCCCAACTAAGAAGGGTCAGACGATATCGGACAATTGGAATATTTGTAATTGTTTTTATCCTTTACTCGATTTGCTACTCTTTCTCTTTGTGACATTTTGTATTCAACATGAATCATGTTTTTCAAATACATTGCTTTCATTTATTCATAGTTATCCTGGCGGGAATCGAACCTACAGCCTACTGAACATAATCAATGATCGTTTGGGTAGCATCATAGATCGTAGCTTTGATTTTTGCGCTCATGGGTTCGATTCCCGCCAGGATAAATATTCATGTAACAAACGCAGTTTTTTTTGTGTCTCATTAATAGATCTGAGAAATCTGGATACATCTGGATACCCCATAGTACAAGCTATGCTTATTTTGGGGCTAGGTGGCGCTGTGTGAAATCCATGAATAATTATTTATTGTTCCTTTAACTATTTGAATAACATACAACACAAAATCACGTTTCTTATCTACAAAGTAGTAGACTAAATTGTCGCCATTTCTAAGTGTATCAAAGGATGTTTACAGTAAACTTTTCGACAAATTTCCCCAAACTAAGTAATTCACCTGTAAGCCCTGTAAATATACACTTTCTCAGTAGTCAATTTGTATTGAAATACTCAGTGGTATATCAAAACGGACACCGCAATCCCAAATCTTAACAAAATAGCCCCCCACTACACTTTAAGTCTAAGTAACTGGCGTTCGGCGGTCGAAGATTTGCCGGACCGTCTGTAATGGGCCTAATCCTTATTTATTGAAGCTGCTACCGAAACAGAATCGTTATGACATACACTTAAAAGTTTTTCCGTGTTTATTGCAGTGATACGGTGGGCAAGTGACTATATTCACTTTCATTTGAATAGGTACAGAAGGCGGCCTCATAACTTAGCAGGCAGCCCTGCCTTCGAAGCGAGTGGTCCCGGGTTCGAGGGCAGACTGTGATAAGCGTGAAGTTTGTTCTCGTGTGTGGGTTGTAATGTGCTTCTGATTTTGTCCATGCCACATATGTGTAAGAGCTGTTTGTTTGTCTGTTTTATCTTTTATATTTCTAGCATTGCACGCATAATATGTAATTATGTTTTTCATAAGGCAATGAGAACAGATTTTACATAAATACCGATAAACACCCGTCAAATCTTAGACTTATTCAAGCGTATCGACCTCAAAACATCCCTAATCGATGTAGCTTATCACCTCCCCATTGATTGACTAACTTCACCGTTCGGGGGGTGTTCTTGAGAGGGGGGGCAGGTTGCAAACGAGCCAAGACAGGCGTGAGGGACGTGTACGACACCTGGTAATCCTGCACTTAGGATTTTGACAAGGTACTTTGCGCCTATGTCAAATTTTGTAGCAAGAAGATTAGAAGCTTGACATTTTTAAAATGAGGAATATCAATACCTGCTCTCCACGCATATTTTTCATGGCTTAGCCATGTAGTAGGTACCTAGTTAGTTGAAGTCCATATTGGGTTGCTCAGTTGCCATGTTAGTAGTCCCTGCCTTCGAAGTGGAAGACCTGGGTTCGATAAGCATAAAGTTTTAGATCTTGCTAAATTGTTTTTTTTTTTTCAACACCGCGTACCATACAGGAAATACTAATGCATAAGTAGATGCATAGTATGAGCGTTTAAATAATACCTAAGCACTGACTATTAAAATAAGAGTGACGATTGAAATGTATGAGACTGCCTTCATGTGAGACACGAAGTGGTAAGCCTCATAGATTTCTAGTTTTTGTGAATAGAAGCCTTTTTAATACCATTTGCGTTAACATCTTTCTCCTAGGATGAATTAAAGAAGCATAAATGTGCAGATGTATGATTGTGAAAGCGATTCTATTTCAACTATCCTTCGGGTACGAAACAGAAATTATTATTATAGAATTATAATTCGCATCAATTTTTTTTTATTTAGAATTAGACCTTACATTGTCAACAAAGTCGCTGTTTGTACCCTTAGATCTTTCAAACTACGCAACGTATTTTAATGCAGTTTTCAGCAATAGACAAAGTAATTCAAGAGGAAGGTTTATATGTAGTACAAGCAATTCAGTAGTTTCTGATACGACACTGATGCTCTACTAACCGTGCGAAGCCGGGGCAGGTCGTTAGTTATTAATAAATACAAAAAAAAAATATTAGATAATGATGTCGATTATATTGGCATTAAAATGCACTAAAATAGATTTTGATATCTTTAAAACTATTGTTGTCTCGATGACTAATTATGAAACAGAGCGACTATATGACATGCCCATTCTAAGTTTAGCGTGACATCAACACAATTCATCATTAGAGAACATTTTAGAAACATCAACCCATATACCGCTTTGGTATCATCTCTTATCTTATACATACACAATAAAACTTATCGCCTGTGTATACAGATCTCAAAGAAAAGAACAGAAATTTAGGCAAATTATGTGTGGCGTGTGCTTGAAAATATTGAGTCTTGTTTAGTGATTCACTTTCGAGGTGAAGTTATTTCTTTGGTTGGCGATAAGTCGATAACTAATCAGTGATAAGACTACGTCGATAAAAGTAAAAGATACAGCGTGTTCCTGTACTTAATCCAGTATTATAAAAATGCTTTTATGCAATGCTTTTATGCAATTTTGTTGTGTAACCCCATTTTATGCCATCAAATACAGAACACCTTTGTATATCTCTTACAACACCTTAGTTGCGTTGATGGTTTAAAAATGCAGAACAATACTATTCTAAATCTTCTAAATTTAATCAGGAGAATTGAATCTGCTGAATTTTATCAGGAGTCTATCTCAAGACTCAAATTTAAGTCCAGCATAATGTTTCTTTATAGAGGTGTAAATTAAATCAATTTTTAGTTATGAGATAGACCTGCTTAAAGATAGGCTTATGTCAAATACAATTCCGCAGCACCCTCTATAGAGTGAGCACACAAACTGTAGAACCTACCTACTATTTGTGGCAGTCATTATCTTTACCACCAATGTGTAAACGCACCGAATTTTTGTGCAAGAATAATTCCGAAGAAACATGTCCAAAATACAGTTTAGTGTATTAATAAAGTCATAGTGAATAAAGTTGTTATTATCGAAGCAATCACATGTGAATGAATTATGTGAAATAAACTTGGAAAATAAAATGTGATACAAATTTTGGAACTAATGGGACCTAGTAAGTAATTACCAAATAGTTTCTTAGAGTTCCGTACCCAAAGGGTAAGGGGAACCTTATAAATAAGCCTTCAACATCTATGTATTTTTCTATGGTATTCCATTAAAAAGCTACAATATCGTTTAAACCGTAAGCCGTAACAAACTAAATTATTCACATTATTGACATTATATGTGTCATATCCCAAAAAAAAAAAAAAACAAAAAAATACAATAGCTGATACGAAACTTACGAAAAAACAGACTAACATCGAGGCAGGCAGGTTTTTTCGTGATTGTTGGGGCGTCTAATAGAAAGTGTTAACCATCTCATAAGCATTTGCAACACTAGAGGCAATTATGTTGCTCTGACGGACATTAAAAGTCGTAAAACAAAGTGTAGTTAAAGGTTAGGTGTGTTAAACTTATATTTTTATGATTTATAATATCTACAACTTCCTAATATTCACTAAACATAGATAACAGATAAGCGAAAAATTTGATATTGTAGATAAATTATGTATTTGTTTTAGAAAAAGTGACGTTTTCATGTTGGGTTTTTTATGAATTCAGCAGAAATAAAACAAATAACTACAATTTCCATTTCAACCATTGTTCTGACTCGAAAAATATTTACCACTTTTGGTTTAATATTTTTCATTTATACGTAGAGATAAAATATTCAGAGCCATGTCAAGATTATCATTATTTTAAAATCACATTTTGTACCTTATATATTATTATATTATAGATAAATCTTATATAACAAGCAAACACATACTGTTATTTGTAAACCTATGCAGACTTATTATAATACTAACATTTTTAAATATGCTGACTTATGCCGTTCTCAAGTTATGCGCTTGCCAACAGCACTCGAATTTTATTATTATGTATCTTAGATTCCGCTACATAATTATTTACATTTTAGAACTGGTTTACTTTCTCATTCATAATTAAATATCAGATTACTTATATGACAAAAAAGCTTGGGAATTAGCTCCACTCTCGACGCAGGACTAATAGGAATGTGTAATACTGTCTCCGTGGGGTTTCTTGTCCGTATCTCCCATAGGGTTGACCAGTTAGGGTTAGAACTGACATAAAAAGTATTGTAATATAATAGTTTGAATTTTAATGATAATTATTTAGGGAATTAGGGAATTGTCTTGTCTGACCAGAAGTCTGGAGCCAGTAATATCTCGGAGCATGAAGTTGGGTGGTTTATACTGAATGTGAATGTTTTTATTTCAGATGCAGTATTAGTCGCTCTGTGGGTGCTTCCAGCGATGGTAACTGCCCGAGTGGTCCACAACATGGTAGATGAAGACGAACCTCTCTGCCGCACTTACATCCTCAACAACCTCCGGTATCTTGACTGTTCCGATCGAGATTTGACGGAGCTACCTGATGGATTGGATTATGAAGTAAATTCAAATTGCGAAATTAATTTTAATAAAAAAATTCTGATGGCCCACCTGATGATATAACCACTAGCCATAAACCACAGTAATACGACGCAAGTCTTCCCATAACAAAGTATAGTTCAATTCACATCACATCGATTCATTTTCACATTGCGCCCGTTATTTTGAGACGAAGGTGCAGTATTGCCTGTACTTTCATCTTCACTCACATCCTCCGGAACACAGCAATGCGAGTGCGAAACTACGAGTACTTGGCGGGGTTTCAGTACTTCTCCGGACGAACCTGGCACAGGTGCTGTTGATACTTTAGGTTGCGCCTTTGCACCACCCTGGGGAAACGTGTCGGGACTCTTAAAGTACTACCTAGGCTCGTTTCACCATTTTTTTCTTCTAAAGAATTGCAGCTGTTATATTTTTTGCATAAAACAATACTATTTCAACCCATTTACGTATGTCATTAATATGTTCAGTACCCAATGTAAAGTAAGTGAGAGAAGAAAATATGAAATAATGTTTCATTTACTTTTCAGGCACAAGTACTATTGCTGTCCAACAATAACTTCTTCGGCGTTCCACCACAACTAGAACAGTTTACGAAGGTAGAATCTCTTGATCTGTCCAACAATCATCTCAGCGACGCACTCCCCTACTACATACAAAACTGGACTGCCTTTCATACGCTCAATTTATCAAACAACAACTACGAAAGTTGGTCGTACTCAGGGCTAAAATTTACAAAAGTACTGGATCTATCTAAAAACAAAATAGTATTCGTTGATCAAGATGCGTTTGACAACATGCCTCATCTGCACTACCTAGATTTATCAGAAAATAGAATATACGATTTATTGCCACTTCTCTTCGCTAATGCAAATAACTTAGATACGCTCATTTTATCCAGAAATTATTTTTCCGACGTCCCCAGCTTCCAAACTCACTCGCTGAAGCGTCTTCGCATGAGCAACTGTCAAATCATGAATATAAATGTCAATGCGCTCGTTGAAATGAATTCTCTTTTGACAATCGACCTGTCAATGAATCAAATTGAAGAAATTCCGGACAATCTCGCATCCGACACCCTACAGGAGTTGGACTTGGGCTATAATGAAATAAGTAACATCAATGACTGGACTTTCTCGTCTTTACCGCATCTGGCGGTACTGGATCTGAGAGGGAACGAGTTCAAAGAAGTATGGTCAACTTCACACTTCGCCTCAAACCCATTTTTGAGGGAAGTCTACGTGAAGGGTAACCGATGGAGCTGTGAAGGATTCAGTGTCAATTTATTACTGACTTATGAGTTCTTAACAAAAACGCCTTCCAAAGTTGCAGATGTGGCATCCCTAATTTGCTATTTACCATCAAACGTGACTCAGATGAGTTGGCAACAGGCGTATATACAGACGTGGCATCCTCATGATTCGACAACAGAATCTTATGCAACGATCGCTGTTATGATCGGGGTAATCATTGGCATAGTGATTACGTCACTGGTGTGTCGAGGTCTGATGTCACTTAATAAGCCAGACCCTCCGAGACCGCCAGCAACTCCCACTGTGACCCAGAATGGTACTGCGCAGCCCAGAGTGGAGACGGTGGTGATGAGAATTCCATTGCACGATGAAGACTTGCCTCCTAGCTACGATGAAGCTCTGTTGATGCCTCGACTGAATTCCTCATTCCATTCCCTACCAGGTTTTATTGATGAGGAAGAAACTTCAACTAGGAGATACCGCAGATCTAGGTCTATTGGTGATCTAACTGACTACAGACCCAGGGCTGGTGATAGACGCTCAGTGAGACGGACAGTTGAAATTCATATAAATTAACTAGAGTTTATTAATTACTAGGCTTATCCGTCATTTTATTAGGTATGTTTGTAATAGGTAGTTTAATTTATTATATACTAAGTTTAAAAATATATTTTTTATTTTAGTATTAATACAATTTCAAAATAAATAATATTAAGTTAAAAGCTTTTTGTTTTTCATGAAAGTGACGGATGTCGCCATCTCGTTTCTCGATTTTGAACTAAATGTCACTGTTTAGCGGAATGTTCGTAATAACTAGAACTGACTACGAACAACTAAGAAGTTCGAAATATATTACACAGATGGCTCTGTACGTGATATCTGACTGAGAGACTGGATAAAAATGATTCTGTTGGTCGCTTTTGTAAATTTATATTTGCTGTCTTAGCGCGTTCATCAGGAAGACAAGATCAAGAGAAAGTTATCAGAATTCTTTCAACGCTAACAAATAAAATAAATAAAATGGGATCGCTAACTTTTCATCTATTTATAATTACTAATTTATTCTGGAAACAAAAGCAATGCAAGTTTATGAGCTATTAAGCGAAAGGATCTCGATACAGGTACCTTCAGGTGCAGGTATTAATAATTTGTGATAAAATATTTTTGAAATTGTACCAGCATTACCTACCCAGTAACGTAGAACAGATTAAGCGCTACTCACCACCGCCGTTATCAACTTATCACAGATAACGCGATTTTGACTCACACAACGTTATTGTATGGCACAGGCCGACCGTGTCAGAATTAAAAAAAAATTACAAATGTGATATCTGGTGCAGTGCTCGATAATGTGAATTACATAATATTGATTTTTTTATTGCTATAAAATAAGGTGCGTAATTATTTTATAATTTTTGCTGAGTGTGCTGACTCTACCTAACTACTCATCAACTTTCCACGAATCGCAATCCAATTGTACTCCATACATTAATACTCTCTGAAAAAATGATATAAAGCCTAAGTAAATATCTTGAGTATGTCGGGACGAATCCTACGACAATTTTATTACTTCAAACGAGCTATTCTTGTATATATTTTTATTTACTAAGCGTATAATAAATAATTAAATATTAATTATTTATTTCGGAAACGGCTCTAACGATTCGGGTGAAATTATGTGTTCAGCTAGAGTTTGCTATTTAAGTTTACCCATATTAACTGTATTTCAGGTATCAAAGCAATATTTACAAAAAAAAAGACAAACGAAGCTTTAGCTAAAACGGCAGAATTAGAAATTAAGATGTGCCCTACTGTGCGATTTAAAAATCAAATAACCCAATTGGAATACTTTCATCCCTTATTTTTTGCCTTTAAGGGTGAAATTTTTTTAATGATACGTGCGACACAGGGAACCCTAGTGCAGAGTCATGAGTGTATAATATAATCTTTGATGCCTATATATCTGATCACAGCAAACCATCGCGTAGTAGTTTTGAAATGTATTCACTGTAGGTTGTTATTAAAAAAAAAAAAATATTAAAATCAAAACGGTACATACCTAGTTATTAAAAAAATCGCGTAACAAACACACAGAACAAAATAATAACATGTAGCCAAATTTAGAAATTACTTTCTTGAAGTATATAAAGAGACACAAATAGGAATAATTCATTTGTTTCCGTGTAAATAATTAGAGCGAATATATAATAGAAAGATTAAAGTTCGGGGTGGGCCGCTTAGCGATAAGATCTATGTAATATAATAGTAATAAAAAAATAAATAATAACCGCCTTTGCAAGTATATGTATAAACTCAATTCAATATATTTTCCCTACTAATGCAAGTAATTTATGATAATAGGTATATTTGTAATATAATATGGATTGCTCCTAGCTGAAGTAGGGTCTATTCCCAGTTGGCACCACCGCCACCACTGGTGGCAATCGAGAAAAAAATCCCAGCCGCCACCAGTGGGTAGCCCTGCTCGAAGCAGGAACCGCCGCTAGAAAACCTGCCATTCAATAAAAAAACCGCACCCAAATCGGCTCACCCGTTTAAGAGCTACAGTGCCACAGACAGACAAATAGCGGTCATACTTATAACACCCCTCTTTTTGCATAGTGGGTTAAAAATTAATATCAATTTTGCAACAGGTACCTAAGCTACCGACCTAAATTCTTGTGCCCTCACTGTTTTATCAATACTTGATAACAAAGATAAAAATATTGTTGGCATAATGTTGGCTAACGCTGTTTATAGAACGACTAGCTTCTACAACCGTGACTTTGCCTAGCGTAGACCAAGTGTTCAAAATATAAGACTTCTGTATTTCAAATAATCAGGAATAAAGTAGCTTTCTATGTAGTATTGTACGAACGAGTGAAGCGAGCGATATTCTGTTATTATAAACAACTCATCATTTTCCTGCCCTTGTCCCACAATAAGTGTGGTCGGCACAACATTTATTTCTCTTCCATTTCCCTCTGTCAGACGTTATCTCAGTACTCACTCCTTTCTTACGCATATCATCTTTCACATAATCCATCCATCTTTTCTTTGGGCTAACTCTTGTCTTATATCCTTCTCTAATTAAAAATAATTAACTTTTGTAAAAAAAAATATATTCCCGAATTTTTTAATCGGTCTAGTAGTTTTTGAGTTTATCCATTGCAAACATACAAAGAAATCTTTTCTCTTTTTATTAGTACAATATATCTTACTTATTATAAAGGCGAAAGTTTGTACGTATGTGTGTGGGTATGTTTGTACCACCTTCACGCTCAAACGGCTCAACAGATTTGAATTAAATTTGGTACTAGGAAAGCTTATATCCTGGATTAACACAGGGTAATTTTGATCCCGGAAAACTGCGGGTAAACAGTTAGTATTTCATAAAGTCATTATCTGGCTCAATATTAGAGTTCTCATTTTCAGATCATACCTCCAAAAATAGTATACAAATAGATATATACAAATAGGTATACAAACAACGGATGCCCAGCCGCGTTTTGCTAACCTCTTATGCCATAGTTAGGCTATAGGAACGTGACAAGAAACTTTTGAGTTTTAATTGTGCAGGTGTGAGATTGATGGCCTTAGTAAACCTACTGCCTTAGTTGACTACTGAACGTTTTAAATCTTCTTGTAGATTCATGTTATAATATCACATAAGTATTTCGGTTATCTCACAACAATTAACATGGCAGGAAATAGTAACTTACAAGTAACAATAACAAGAACTTACGAGCTATGACATGATTGAAGTGGGAAGTCAAGGCGAAGTAAAGCTTCAAACTGATTTGGCGGTTTTTTCTTTAGCTACATCTACCCTGCCAATCCTATTGAAAAAGTATCATGCAAATTTTACAACCACTACCTACATTTCAAGTTTCAAGAAAATAAATGATTAAGTTTTTTGGTTGGACATAACCTGCAATGCAACTTTTTTGAAAGCTAGAGAATTTCAATCGCTTTGCTTGTTTACATTTAATAATAGTATAAAATGAAACCCTAGTTATTTCGACTCCCTAGCCCATATTCGCAAGTTTATCAGTGTTTTAAAAATACATCATTAAGCGATGGCAAGTTATTTATCATCAGGCAAGCCTGCAAAATACCCAACTTTCGCTAACATCTAAATTGAACCCAAAACCAGCAGATCATGGTAGGATCATCGTCTGAGCTACCATAGACTCTTGTAATGTTTACCGTACCGTACCGTACCGTACCAGCCGCTAATATTCCCACTGCAGGGACACCGGCCTACTCTCGATAATTGAGAGTGAATGGGCTCTGATCTACCACGGGAGCCCAATCCGGATTGGTAGATGTCACATGTCATCGAATTTTTGGTTCTAAGATATGCCGGTTTCCTCACGATGTTATCCGTCACCGTTTCGAGAACGTAGTATTGCGCACATAATTTTTTCAAGTGTAAAAACTCATCGGGGCGCTTGTGGGTTTCAACCAGCAACCTTCAGATTGAAAGTCGGTTTGCCCCTGGACCACCACGCTCTCTAATGTAATGTTTAATTTCAGTTATTTATAAATTACAGACAGTAATGCTATCAAGACGTGATGAATCTGATGATACTGATCTGCCTGGTATTCAGCCCAGCTGTGAATGCACAAGTCTCGGGATTCGATGACAAAGGGGTGAATGATATCTGCTACTTGTGCTCTTGTAGCTTAGACAAAACCATTGTAGACTGCTCGAGGAGAGGCCTCGTGGATGTACCAGATGGATTGGGTATTCAAGTAAGTATTTTTAACATGTTTATATTATTAAGGTGACGGAAGGAGTTGACAAGTAGTAGGTACTGCCTTGGAAACGAAGGGTTTGATACCCGGCCGGGACACACTTTGTGTGATGAACATGAAGTTTGTTCTCAGGTGTTTCTGTGTTTGTCTATGCACATCTGCGACACAGAGAATCCTAGTGCAGGGGTGTGAATTTGTAAAGGTTTATTTAGTTATTGATTTTATTTTAATTGGATATTGCCACGCATATACAATAGCAATACCACTTAGGTCCTCTCATATCGAAGTATGGGAAAACCTAATTCGCTATACAGTCGAGAAGGTGTAAAAAGCCTTCTGTTAGTTACTACGAAACAAATGTCTGGTTCTCACATGTGCAAAGAAAACCCCAAGTAACATTATATTGCTACATACATATTAAGTAATGGAGTAATCTTAGTGTAGTTTCGATTTTACAATACATATATATACAATACAATACCGTATTTTTGTTACGTATTTTGGTGTAACTGGATTATTCGAAAGCCTTAAAAGGATTAAAGAAAGAAAATATAAATAGGATGGTACCTAAACATTTTATCTGTTCTAAAATATCTCGCCTAATTGAAAAAAAATAAAGCCATAATTTCTAGGTGTGATCACTTTATTTTGTTTTGTTTCAGGTCACTTTGTTGAATATCTCAAATAACGAGATTTCTTCGTTCCCAGCATCCTTGAGCAGATTCTACAATCTGGTGACATTAGACTTAAGTGGGAATCGGTTGAGTGAACTTTCAGAAAATGCTCTTTTCAACCTCACATCGCTGGAAGTGCTCAATTTATCAAGAAACTACTTCGATTCGTGGCTCAACATCAACCCTAATAACATATTAGAACCGACAACAAACCTCAAAATCTTAGATTTGTCACATAACAAGTTCAAAACTTTGGGTAATTTGGCGAATCAAGAATTACTGATAAGCGCCTCTTTAGAGACTTTAATCCTCGATTACTGTGATATTGACTCTATACATGGAAGATCCCCATTGAGTGGATTGTCAAACATTAAAGTTCTAAAACTAAATCACAATCCTTTACTGCGGATACAGAATCTTATATCATCCACATTAAAAAGTATTTACGCCACTAATTGCCAACTGAACATTTTAAACCACAACGAGCTTATGTACTTACCATCTCTAATTTACCTGAAATTGTCTCACAACAATCGTCTAGAACTATCAGACTCTGCGCATAATCTATTCTCCAATTCGCTAAAATTTTTGGACATTTCATACTGTAACGTACTACAACCGAACCTCCAAGGATTTCCCAATTTAAGAAAAGCCATTATAAATCATAACATGGTTAGATATCTCAGAAGCAATGAGTTTATAAACAACACGAAGCTTGAATATCTAGATTTGTCGTATAACAACATCGGTTCGTTGAAAAGTGACACTTTTAGAGGGCTGACCATTATAAAATATTTGGATTTATCTTGGAATGAAATTTCCAACATACCGGAAGATTCTTTGCTTGAAATGCCAAATTTAACCCAAATTAGATTAGCTAGGAACTATCTCACTAAGGTTGGGCATTTAAAATCTACATCAGTGACCCTATTGGACATGAGCTCCTGCGAAATTAGTTCAATCGGTAAAGACTCTTTAGAAGGCCTACAGTCTCTTGTAGACTTGGACTTGTCCCGAAATCTAATGTCGCATATACCTGATAGTATCTCGTCAAACACTTTAAGATACTTAAATTTTAATTACAACAGAATCACTTACGTGAACAATTATACCTTTTTCATGTTGCCGAGGTTAACCGGACTATATGTAATGGGAAATAGATTTACAACCATTTGGAGGAAGTCTTACCTTTCATCTAATCCTTATTTGGAAAGGTTAGACTTAAGTGATAATATGTGGCGGTGCGATTGTACCGATGAGAATATGATAGATTTTTACGAATTCATTACATTAGAACCTAACAAGAAAGAAGAGTCTTATAATCTTGTGTGCAACAGCCCCAATAATGTCATTGGTCAAACTTGGTTAGAAGCTTGCTATTTCTCTTGGAATCCAACCGAAACAACTCAGAATGCTGATAGTATTATTTGGTTCATTATTGTTATGATAGTTGGAATATCGTTATGTATAGTGATAACAAACTGTATAAGGAGATCTATGAAACGCCGCTTGGCAGCTATTCAAGCGGAAAGAGAGAGACAAGTCGACGAAGCGAGAGACAGATTACGACAACTTAGGATACGAGCAGAACAGGAAGCTTTGTGCAATACACCCGATCCAAGGGACTTGATTGCACCTCCATCTTACGACGAAGCTCTCTCCATGCCAAAATTAAACGCTTCAACCCATTCCTTAAATGAAACCGGTTCAGGGAAGGCTAGAAGGAAGAGAGGCAGAAGAAAAACGAAGTCAAGTGGAGATTTGCTAGATGAAACGGAAAGAAATGGTGATATGCCAGTTATGGAAGAATTAGAATTGAATGAGACATCTGAGGATGATCGACGCAGAAGGCGCCGACGAGTGAAAAGGTACGGTAGTCATGAAATAGCTGAGTTAGAAAACTCACCTGGAGTACGCCGAAGACGTATGTCAGAATATGGTATAGCCACTGATGGTAATTACATTGTGGAAATTGAAGCAGAATTAGAAGAACCATTAAATCCTCCTGTCGATAGAAGTGCTAGAGATGAAACTGCACTAAGAGAAAGTAATTTTTAAAATCCCGCCGTTCTATGTCACTAGATAGTTTTTACTTTGAATGTTTAGTTCTAAGATATTTTATAGCTCTTATTAAAAACGTAATTTAATATTGAAAGAAGTGACTGATTTGTATATCAAAAAATCAAATGCAGTACTTTCACCCTTAAGGGTAGAATTTTTTGTTCCAATACGACGACCTAGGAACTTAAACTTTAGGGAATCATCTAAATTCGTTCACAATGTAACAAACAGGCTAAAACATTATATCATAACGAGAATCTGTTCCTCTTTTGATGTCAGTTATAATTTTGAACATGATAGTGCAAAATTAAGTAGGTACTTACAAATAATTTCCGTACCGATCGCCACCGTTGAATCAGGTGATAGGTTACTTTGACTGGTCAGTGTTATTATATTAGTCAGTGTTATTATATTAATAGTAAGTAGCTCTGCCTAATGATAATGGTCATGGGTTCGATTCCCACCAAACACAAATATTTGTATAACGATCAATTTTTGTTCTTTGTCTGGGTATCAATATGTTATTGATACATAACATATTGATATTGAGCATTTTCCCATAGTACAAGCTATGCTTAATTTGGGGCTAGATGGCACTGTGTGAAATGTTCATGTTTATTTTATTTAAGTAATTCCGAACGCATATCTAACATGAATTCGATATTGTACAGATAAGATAATTGACTATATTTTACTTTGAGAATTCTGATACCAGTGTGCTTCCAAAGTGAACCAAAGCTAACAGCACGTGATAAAGATTTTGTCTTAAACTTCGTGTCGAGCCTGGTTATAAATCTATAATTTCTGTGAATAAAATTCGATACATTTCCTATTTCTTTGTACAATAGTTAAAATAATATTTTAGCGCCATCTGTTATTATTTACATATACTACTATTATAGCTATCAAACAAACAGCAACTAGCGCCACCTACATTGGCACCTACGTAGTGTATAACATTTTCAACAGATGTCACCTCAAGCCACTTTTCATAACACCGTTTAAGTTGTATAACTGTAGCACTAATTCAGGCGTTGCGTGGCGCTAGTGGCGGTCACATCGAGACACTCTTTTCCTACTTTGGTTGAATCGTATTGCCGTTTTTTTTCATACTGGCGAACTGAAGGCCAACCTGATTTTAAGTGGTTAGAATCGAACAACGTCAATACGACTTAGGTCCTCCTAACCAAAGTATGAGAAGACCCAAGCACCCCGTTGTGCCCGTCACCTGAGACGGGGATGTAACATCTCATGTTATTCTGTGATTTGACCCTTCCACCGGAACACATCAATGCGAGTGCACCGCTACTTGGCTGCAGATTACCAAGTGTAGATACAGTACTTCTCCGAATAAACTTGGCACAAGTTCTACTGGTACTTTTAGTAGCTCCTTTCGCACCACCCACGGGTTAAGTGTAGGTATATAAAGGGTACTCACCTACGGACGCGAGCAACTGGACCAGCCTAAAGAATTGTTTATAGGTAGCGGTACTAAATATTATAATATCTGTAACTTTACATGAGATAGGCTGTTATTTACAAAAAAAAAGAGCGTTTGCTTGTTTTTCTACGATCATGTTGATAAGTGTTGTGTACACATTTCTCAATGTGTAGGTACATATCACTTACTTCGGGTATATGTATGATTTTTTTAATTGATTGTATTAGTATAAGTCACAATTATGACTTAGGAAGTGTTATGTAAAGAAAGTAAGATGTAAAGTGTCTACTGGTACTACTTTTATCTATCGTAGTCTTAGTGATGCTTATTGGAAGAAGCTTGTGTCCAGCCGTGGACTGATGTGGGCTGATAATGGTGATGATTTTGGCACCCCACAAAATGAGTAGAACTTTTTTTTATGGTGCATTTTTATCTTTTCTGAGAGAGTTAGGTATCAATTGAAACTTTCTATTTTTAAAATTTAATTGGTTATTGTTATGTACTTTTTTAATTTATTTTAATTTAATTGTATAATTTTTATTTTTTGTTTTTTAACCAACGAAAAATAAGTAGGAGGTTCTCAATTCGACCGTATATATTTTTTATGCATGTCAACCCTCACTCGTTACATCTTGTATGATTCCCTCTTTTATGTGAATTTACTTTACTAATATAACGAATTGGATACCTATAATGTTGTTTATAGAGAATTAAATTGAATTGAATGATTATTTACTTTCGATGTTACCTTCATTATAGAAAAACATCAAAGTTTGACTACTCTTTAAATTAAACATCATTTGAGATTACTTTAAACCTTTGTATAGAATAAAAGCTTTGGGACAAAACAATAATGGAACAAATAAAATAAAAGATATATCAACCTTTTATATTTGTATTTCTTCAAATTAAATGACAGTATGTTTTTATAAAATGTTCTTACGGACCTATTACAAAACACCTATAATTTTCAAAAGATCACTCCTAAAATAGTATACTTTTTTACAATTGTATTATTCACATAACCATACACGTTTCACATTTAAATTAACTAAATGTCAGCTAAAATCTTGATCACTCAAACAATTATAAAATGGAATCATGTTTATTACAAATAGAAATTATTACACATAGAAAAGATCTGGTTATAAAACTAAAATTGATAATTAAATAAAATTATGTACACACACGCAATTATGATAATGAATGAATTGCTTACAATAAATGGTATCACATCCTTATTTCCTATTCATCGTAATGTTAGAGGAACTTACACTTAGCCAGACCATGAAGGAATACAGAAGTAATTATTAGAAAATTACATATTCACCGGTTATTTATTTCAGCTTTTTTTTTGTATTTGCAAATAAGTACACAACCATGAACCTCATTTTCAAAATGATTTTTGTATGGAAGCTCTCAAAATTCGTACCAGGATAGTAGAAAATATTTCCAAAAACTATTATTACATATTTAAAAGATTTACGCCTATCATGAACATGGCAACACGTATAAAAATATGTTTAACTTATCTCGCAATATATTATCATAAATATATTATTGAACTACTAAATACAAGGCACTGACGACTACAAACACACTTTGGCAGCAAAAGTTCACGAGATTTACAGTCTTCATTTACCAAACAACTTCTATATTCAAATCAAATGTCTTACACGCACAATAATCACAGAATTTCGCCATAAATGAAGTGTTTGTTCATTGACACAAATAAAATCTACGCAAAGTGTTTAGTCCATAATATTTGAGACCGGATTTCAAGTGGTGGATGTAGTGTTAGCATCTCCAGATGGTGTAATGATTATATCGCCTGCGTTTGATCTACTCCTGGTGACTAGTACTGGTGTTTTAGGCTTCGGGATCTCTGCCATCTTTATACGTACTCTACCCATATCAGGAGAGTACACTGGAATATATTCCCGTGATGGCGATAAGAAGTCAGAGTCATTATTCTGATCACCATTCATTAGAGTTTGTGACATATCTGAATCAGCATTGCCATTTAGTTTGGGTTCATCATCGTTTATAGGCACGAATATATCTTCACTGGACAGTGAATCAGGCGAAGCTGCCGAATCAAAAGAAGTTTCTTGTTTTTGGTCATTGTGTTTCGGTTTTAAATTATTGTCTTTAGAACTGCTCTTATTCTGATTTGAATCCCTCGGACTATCAGTTCTTAATCCATTTGGCTCAGTGTGGTTAACTCCATTACTGATTTCACCATTTTTACCACTCTTTTGATGAACTTCATGAGTAGGTACGAGTTCATACTTACCATTCACTTTTCTTTCAACTGGATCTTCTGATGGAGCTGGTTTACCTAGAAGGGATTTATTCATGTCTACCATTTCTTTAGATGCCCTTTCTACATCCCTCTTTTGTTGTCGTAAGAGTCTTCGATCTCTCCTTTTTCTCATTTGTCCTTTTATGATAGCAAAACCTATTAGTCCAACTAAGAGCATAACAATGATAGCTATACAAACATAGGTACCAGATTTATGTGAGGTAATGTCATTAGAAGCTGGTAATTGACTTAGAACTTCTGAAGCTTGAGTTACTCTTATTTGCTCTGAAACAGTAGTATCTCTTGGAGTGGGTGAAGTGAGAACTTTCTCTGTAGTTGTGGGAGGGTCCAAGTTCCAATTAGCTCCACCTTGATAAACTGTAGGGGACACGGGTAGTGGAAATTCTGTAGTCTGGTTTGAGTCATCTTGAAATAATTTTACGACGGGGCTTGGAACTAACTGAATAAATGCTTCTGTCGTAGTTTCTTCATCAACATCAACATATTCCTGTCCAGATCCATAATATGCAGATCCTTCCTGAGGATCTGTAGTGGTCTGATCATTTTCCACTGCCATAATGCCTTCATCTTCTTCTGATATACTTGCGTGATATTTAGTTACCCTTGGTTCGATCAAATTATCAGAAGATGTAGATGTAATCTCTCCATCGCCAGATCCAGACCCTTCATTAAAACTTAATGGTGATTCTGATGTAGGGCGGCTAACGATTAAAAACTGTTGAGAATCATCATCTTCAATAGTAGTCTTGCCTTGAATGATGTGCCCATCTTCCAAATCATTGCTGGCCACTAATGAAAAGGACTTTAAAGCAGTAGTCTCCTGACCAACTTGCATAGCATCTATTAATGGCTGGTCTCCCATCATCATATCCAGGTAGTTGTTATTCATTTTTGGAGCTTTACATATGTCTTTTGTTTTTAACTCCAGCCAGAACTTGCCTTTCAACTTTTCTGGCAAATTACAGACAACATTATCAATCAATACATTTCTCAAAAGCAAACGATCTCGCGCCAATAGATTTTCACATGAACAATCAAGTGGATTTCCTTCCATCTCTAAATGTTCCAGGCTTTCCAAATGGTCAAGGTCCGAAGGCACATCTTTCATGTTATTGTAAGTCAAATCCAATGAACTGACACTTGCTGGTAGGTGTATTAATGTTAGTTCTTGAATTCTATTGTTAGCCAGATTAAGGTGGACAAGCTTTTTGGCATTGCGAAGGAATTTTTTGAGTTCTTGAATGCCATTTGTCGAGAGATCTAAGGTAACAATTTCAGTTAGCCGGTCGAGCTCGTGACTTAGTTTCGTGATGTTGTTGTGTGACAGATCTAGGATGTTGATATTATGGTGTTTTTGCCGGAGAGTGAACTTGTATAGTTCAGTGAGGCTACTGCATGTGAAGCGGTGAAGACCATCGCGTGTAGTAGTACAGATGCAAGATTCGGGGCAGACAACAGCTAGGGCTGGTGCTAGCAGTAAAGATAGCGCCAAAAAGCAGGAAGCGACTTCAATCCGCATTTTGACTGCAATGAGGTCACCTGAAACGAAGAAAACAGGAGATTTAGTAATGATTTAGTTATAAGTTAATCAACGGGGCGCTGTAATTTGCTGACGCTGTAATGCGCCGGGGTAATTCACGTCCATACGCATTTAACGCTAATCTGTTAGCGGTCGCATCGTGTCTCGAATTTCAATCGCAACGCAATGTAATCTACACGTGTTTTATAAACAGTTAACGAGAGTTTCGTCGAGACTCAAAAACAGAAAAAGTTAGCAAACATTTTTTTAACATATAACAAACGTAATATAGTTAACGGCTTAGCATTATCAGATTTGCAATATTTTAGATCCTAGTGGCGTATAACGTACTTCTTATTCTTCTAGATTTAAATCTAGGCAATCTCGCATCTGGATGGCCAGTTATTGCAGCTATTAGATAAATCACAACGTCCCTGCCTGCAAACTGCCATCTAAATATAGGACAGAATAAGTTATAGCTCATCGGTCCCCTGCGGTCTATTACCAACTCAGCCTCTCAATTATTGCAGCTGCAGTTAGCCGGCAATTTGAATCTACGCGTTTCCTCTCAGTCATAACGGCATCTTGACAATCATTTAACCACATAATTTTTCTTTCATATTTTATATAAATTATCGGACTAACCTATATAAATGGAGAATATAACGATACACCATTAGCTTTTTAATAATCGGCTCTATGAATACTACCATAATTAACAGTACCTAGGTACATTATTTATAACAGTGGGTATCGAGGGTAAAATGCATTTTGGTGGGAAAAATATAAATAAATTAAAAGTATTTCAAATTTTGGGAGACCGTGATTATGGATGACCAACTATTAATCTAGTCTATTCACAAAAGCTCCAACCTTGGGAGGTTGGATTGTTTAGTGAATTACTATTTAGGAATGGCAACATTTGATACAGTTTTGCTATTTATGATCATACTAGCTGCGCCCCGCGGTGTTAGCCGCGGTTTTCCGGGATAAAAAGTAGCCTTTGTTAATTCAGGATATAAGCTATCCTGGCACCAAATTTCATCCAAATTGCCGTTTGACCGTGATGGTGTAACAAACATACACACATACAAAAATTCGCCTTTTTAATATATGTAAGATAAATGACGGCTCCGTGGCTTAGTAGTAGCCCTGCCATCGAAGCGAGAGGTCCGGGGTTCGATTCCCGGCGGGGCACACTTTGTGTGATGAGCATGAAGTTTGTCCTCGGGTCTCTGGTTTGTCTTGTGTTTCTGTTTTCCCATGGCATCTGCGACACAGGGAATCCTAGTGCAGAGGTATGAGTGTGTAAACATTTATTTATTTATTTATGTTATGTAGACTGTCTTATTAGAGGTCAACATTGATGTGATGTAATATATTCTATTTCTGGCATAATAACATCCGCGGTGCACTTGGCCGGTAAAGAAGTGGTTCAATGCTAAGTCGACAGGAAGTCGGTGGTTACCCATTTGTGCGAATGTAACGATTCGGTCACACCTAACGACACAATGAAGGCGTATATGGTAAACACAGGTCTGTCGTTCCTTGAATATAGGCATTGTGCTGATTCTCCTTCTATCCAGTCGGATAGAAGGAGAATCAGCACAATGCCTCAGGTGGGCCCTCAGCTCGTTATAATATATGACTATATATTATAACGAGCTGAGGGCCCACCTGATGGTAAGTGGAGACCCTCGCCCATGACAACAGTAATGCGCGCGACTCAGTATGTAATCCAAATCAATACTGACTCGCATTCATCCTGCTGCGTCCATCACCCGAGACGGGGATGATACGTCTCATGCGCATGCGATTTCGCCGCCCTCCACCGGAACACAGTAATGCAGCCACTACTGCTTGGCGGCAGATTCCAGATGTGGTGGCAGTACCTCTCCGGACGAATTTGGCACAAGTTTTACTGCTACTTTTGTTTGCTCCTTTAGCACCACCCAGGGGGTACGTGTAGGAAATCAAAGGGTATACACCTACGGACGCGAGGAAACTTAACTAATTAGTATAATATTACTACTTACCTAGTATAAAATTACTAGGTAAAGATTTTTCCATCACCTGTAATTATACCTCTTGCACATAACATAAATTGAAAGGAAAGAGTGGCGTGATACCGAAATCGTATGAGTCACAAGGACTCTGCCGGTTGGCCGTGGACTCTGAAATGTCACCGATTTATGTATGAACATATACAAAGAAAGATAGGAACATGATGTTTATTTTATGTAATTTTATTATATTATAATACTAGCTGCGCCCCGCGGTGTTACCCGCGGGTTTCCGTAAACTATTCAACTTTCCTATTTTTTATTTCATATGAATCAACCAAAATCCTCCTTAGCAAATTTGTCCAGCTGTTTGCTTTTTGCCGTGACTCAGAGAATAGAGATTCATTTTTTTTTTTTTCGTATTAAGGTAGCGTAAATCGCTCGTGGCAAAGCTTGCTTAGCTGTTCTTTACAAATAATTTAAATTAAGCAACTCTCGACCCGGTCAGAAGTTAAATGGGTGGCGTTTAGTTGCATTTGAACTGAACAACGCAAACCTATCAGTAGCCTTCATACACAAACCGTAGCTGAGCTATAATAACCGTAGCTCCCTTTGGAAACAATACTGACCAAGACGACTCGGCGGTTATCAAGACAACCAACTCCAGAAGTACACTTTCGAAAATGGCGAATGCAAAGAAGTACTTCTTTGCATTCGCCATTTTCGAAAGCAAAAACAAAGAAAAAAAAATTCATGCAAGGAATTCCATTATAACAAAGCAAAACAAAGGCAAAATGTTGGCACACATTTTTGTTTAAAAATTTTCTCATTTATTTCAGATGTCAAGAGCAATAACCAATTTTGAATGTCAATGTAATTTGGTGTTTATCTTTAATACATTACGTATCTTCAAGCAGGTATTATATTTCATGTCATTATTGTTGACCTTAAGACCGCAGAGAGTAATTATTCAGGTTGTTTACTGTAAATATATTATGCAGACAACAAGGTATATTGTTATAAGAACCAAGGTATGTTGTTATGTGACAAAATAATGCGTCAAGCTTGCAGAAGAATCAGATAAACATCGGTGAACATGATTAGTTTTACTTTAATATGATACAGATTAACATAATGGTTATTTATATAAACATAAGGGATGATATTTAAGCACAGAGTATCTCAATAATAAACTTCGTACAATTACTGATCGTACGGATTACCATTCAAACAGACATTCAAACAAATATCACATTAATGCTAGTTGACGCACTCAGATAAATCTCTCACCCTGCTTCGTTCTTTCTCTCTGCAATTAATAGAAAGAGTTAATTTATTTGTGCGCATTTTGAAATTAATACAATGACAGTTTATATGAACTACGGCTAGCTAAACTTTTGACCTCCTAACATGTCTCTTTTGCTACAAAACTATTATCATCAACCCAAATATCCTCACTGAAACATTAGTCATCTTCACCACAATTCTGTTCAGATGGTGCTCAACGAATCTGGCTTTCAGACTCCGTGTCTTTTACGGTAGTAGTAAACTTACAAAACGAATATAATATTTTCTCAATACCAAGGAGATGCAATGAATATTTATGTATTTATGAATATCAGATTTGGTGAAATGACGTCAAGGTTGATTTAATGAGGCCAAACTTATAGGCCATCAATAAATATTTAAATATTTATCAGTTCTCTTGAAATATATGAAAGTTTAATCTCAGAATCTGAATGTGGTGTATTATTTAACTGACGCCAATCCTTCATAACAATTTTTTTTAATGTAACTTACGAGTGAACACCTGATGTTAAGTGGTTTCTGCCGCCCATAAATAATAGGGACGCCACTCCTCCCCTACTTAAGACAAAAGTCGCATCAAATTGAGCCCGTCACTCTAAGACGGGAAAATAATTTCACAGGCGACCACACCCTTTCACTAGAACACAACAATACAAGAGAACCGCTGCTTGGCTGCAGATTACCAGGTCTTCTCCGGACGAACCTAGCACAAGTTTTATTGCTACTTTGGGTTGCTTCTTTTGCACCACCCGGGAGACACGTGTAGCAACAAGGTCTCACAAAACTCGCGTAAAGTGCAAATACAAAACTAGCCGTAAGTGGGTACTATCATAGATATTTTGGACCGCAATTTTAAATAATATTTTATTAGATTGTTGCATGTATGCTTTCATAAAATAAAATTCACGCCAGCTCCAAAAAGAAATCAAAATCTCTTGCACCAGCTGATGCAAGCGTTTAATATACATTGAGCAACTTCATCAAAATATCTTTACACAAGGAATGCCCAAAAACTAAGTGTTTAATTGGTGTATCCCGCGTATCATGACTGATTGTGAAACGTGCATACGCAATAGTAACTGATAGTCCACAATTAAATTAAAAATCGCTTTTATAGCGCTACTTTTATTGCGATACTACTAGCGCCATCTACTATTTGAAAGCGGATACATACTGGATTATATCATCTGTGTTCGAGAGTTTGACAGGTCAGCGCTTTCCCGGTTTTTGCGTTTTATTCAGTCTGTGGTTTATACGTCTATACTTTAATTTGTTGTTAGAAATATCACTTTTACAATCAATAACAAAACCACACCCGTTCGCTTTCAATCATTGAGCCATATCAAGTTGATCCTATCTTAAACTTATATAAATTCGTGGTCAAAAAGAATACTTTAAGCCCTGAGCGCATTGGATATCCTAACTTGTGCATGTATCGAGTCAGTTATTAACATATGACTATGTTGATATGAAACGCCCTGTTTACATGATTGCAGTCATACGTATCGTTGCATTTATGCAGTCAGCCTTGTTACAGTTAAAGTGATACATTAACAACTGTGGGGCTAGATATCGTGCAATTTGAAACGTATTAAAATAAATTACTAGGTAAAAATGTACTTTTCCAAATCAAGATCGACAGGCAAAATTCTCATTTTGTAAATAGCAAAAATTGCAGGTGCCTGTTGATAATTTAGGTAAAAAGTCGAAATTCGATAGGTGCAAAGAAAAAACCCTACAAGTCAAGATTTATGTTAACCAATCATCACTAGACACCTGTGGACACCTGTCGCTATTTTCAAAGCACTGTAACATATTATGATGTTACAGTGCGATAATATTTTTCATTACGGTGCAATGACCGTTTTTTCAAGGGAAGCGTGCGGTCACCGATACACACAACTCACTCCTTTTCATTCAGTTCAATTTGAATGTCAGCCAAAGCGTTTTACAGTAGCCAGTTTTATAACAATAATAGACAAAACTAAAACTCTAGCGGTCTATTCTCATTATAATTATGCCTTCAATTTGTGTTTTTATTATCCACATGCGTTGAAATGCAACTTGTCTATCGCCACAAAATCTGACCGCTTTGAGTGGACAACATCACTGACGTGTTCATAAATAAAAATAAGTAATAACTTTCTTAAAGTATAAACAGTAGATTCTGTTTGTGTTTATTATTGTAAACATTCGTGACTGTTCGTGAAAACGTAAACAAAAATATAGGTACTATACTAGTTTTTTCGCTCGCGTTTATGTTGATTTTGTCAACCAATTCCGGTTGTTTCGTACAAAGTTTACCCCTCCCGTCACCCCGCTACCTGTAAGTTTTTAGCGAGATAGCTCACCGTCTTCAGGGTCCTGTCTATCTTAATATCAAAATTCATCATAATCGATTCAGCGGTTAAACCAACTCACTTTCGCACAGGATTCGCGTTTGGATTATAAACTTTTCAATTTCTTTTTAATTTCGTTTTTTTTTTAATTACTTATATACGCGAATTAGTCACGTGGTGAATAAAAACGTTGAAGTTTCTAAGAGTCTTTGCTTTGACTTGCAATGTACAAATCCAGACCAATTAGATGTCTTTTTTTCGTGTCTTTCCAATGCCAATGCCAGAGTTAATGTAGTTTTTTACTAACACAAATAGATGAACTAACACAAATTTGAAACACAATTGAATATCACTGACACATGAAAATTAACAGAAAAAAGAAAAAACTTATTTTCGTCATACAGCTTGATTAGATGAATTTAAATTTTCCTTTTACTTCTAGATTTTGCCCGTAACTTTGCCCGCGCACTGAGACAGAAGTGTTGGTAGCGTTGAATTAATTTCAGCCAATATTTTTTATTTTTTTTTACACACTCTTACCTCTGCACTAGGATGACCTGTGTCGCAGATGGCATGGACAAACACAGAAAAACAAGACAAACGCCCAAGACCCGAGAACAAACTTCATGCTCACCACACAAAGAATGCCCCGGCCGGGAATCGAACCCGGGACCCCTCGCTTCGAAGGCAAGGCTACTACCAACTAAGCCACGGAGCCGTCAAAATTAGTTTAATAGTGTTAATAGTTTTTTAATAGTTCACTTACTTTCGGATATATAATATCAATAATATTATTCACAGTGCCATTAACAGCTAATAGATTAACGGTAATGCCAATTTTAATGTATTTGAAGAGTAAATAAATTAAACTAAAGGATTAATTAATTCTCAACCGATTGCTAATCATTAATTTTAATTGCGGTAACTTCACAACTGCATTAAGAAGTATAAAGTTATATATTAACAGTGTATAAGAAGATAAGTATAACCAAATAAAATGACAAGCTACACAGATACGTTTTATTCTTATCATTATTGTGTTAGTTCTAAGTTCCGTAGGTACGTTGAAGAGAGATGCTTAGGTTAAAATGGATGTATGGAGTAACTAGAATAGATAACCTAAGGTATGAGTATTCAGGGGAAGTTTGAAAGTAGCGCCAGTGATGGAAAAGTTGAAGATTAAACAGTTGTAGTTGCATGTATTTGCTTCATGCAACACCAACTGCCTTGACGCAGGACCATATTCGCGAATGTAATACTGTTGTTGGCGTAGTTTATAGACTTAAACTTAACAAATACTACTACCTAAAACACGAACTGACTGTAATTTGACATATCTGTGGTATGTAATGTGTCTAAGGAGCTCCTGTGATATGCGTAAGATAATATGTTTACTTGTGCGTGTAAATGTTGACGTGTCCAAACTTGTACTTGAGATTTAAAAGATTAAGTGAGTTCGAGTATGTGCATATAAAAAATTGGTGCGCGAGTCCGACTCGCACTTGACCGATTTTTTTTGTGTTACTATTTTCGATTCAAGTTTGGCCATAATCCAGTTTTCAAGCTAGAGTCAGACGTATCAGGAGCACTGCAAACAGATTAATGGCTTTAGACAAACCTAATGGCCTAATTCAATTTACTTAGTTGAACAGACGTCTAGACCTGAAGTATCTTGTTACCTACTCAGGTGCACATCTGTTTAATTTAACGTTTTCTATTACTGCGGAACTTGTGTAACATCTTGCATTATTTGATATTATATGTTCTACTAATTTTAATGCACATTTAATGTTGCTCGCGTCCGTTGGTGAGTACCCTCAGAATCCCTACACGTGACCCCCGGATTGTGCGAATGGAGCAACCTAAAGTAGCAGTAGAACTTGCCACGTTCGTCCGGAGAAGTACTGCCACCGCACCGCAATCCCCCGCCAAGCAGCCGTTATAACGGATAACGGGCGCAACGCGTTGCGACTTGGGTCTTCTTATACTTACGTCAGTGCTTATGAGAGGCAGCAAAAAAAATTTTGACTAAAAGATTTATTACAGTCTGATCTTAATCGGATACATTATTATAAAAAATATCAACTACAATAACAAAAACATTGGTTTTCGCATGCTTTTTAGACAAAAACAATAACTCAAGATAATGTTCAAAACAGTTATTCAACATTTAAATGAATTTTCTTGCAAACGTTATTTACTTGTACAGTTAACATATTAGTTACCGAGGTGATAAAATACTTCACAGGTCCACTGACCCTAGCTTAGTGAAATCGACCTTGACCTTTTAAAACCCATGAATGCATAAAATCTCTTTAAACAGCAGTTATTCATAGAACTTATTCATACGAAAGGTTCACCGCTAATTCTACTAATACTAACATTAAAAGTCTTTTTTCTTTGTCAAAGCTTTCTGTATAAAATGATTTAGTGGATGACATAGAGAAAATTGTTATTTGTCAAAAAGTTTACTCTAATTAATTTTGTCGTTTAATGGCTACATTTTAGATTTGTTATTGCCTATGGAATTATAAGATTATACTAGAAGTAATCGTGAATTTCACTTATACTAAGACACGAGTATCTTTACATATACATTATTAGACAAACTAAATTTTTTAAACATGTTCAAGAACTTAGCTCTTTTATCCGTATGTATATGTTTATAAAAAAAACTTTATGGCTAACCTTGATCTTGAAAAACACCCATTAATTTTGGCAAGTTTAAAAAATAACGAGTCCCTTAATCAGACAATCTAAATGCAGTAAAAAACTAGTAAATCAAAATTCCATTCCCCACACTTGAATTCTATACACTTGACTTCAAACTGCATAGCTGTACTCTTGAACCTGAAACTGTAGCGTGGGCAGAACGCGATAAATTTGCAGTTAAACATACCACAGATAGCGAAACGAACATTTTACGTGCCATTAATATCAGCAGAGTAATAGATACGAGATTACCGTGATTTGCGTACGCGCACGCGAGAACTGACAGGATCGATATTGCGCTGCGTTGGAAACTTAACGTCAATAGGAATATCATTTTGGCTCAACTGTAGGTAACTGGAGACGAAGCTTGCCTATTGCTATTTACAGAGCATATAAGTTATGTAACTTTCTGCCAGTCAGTATTTGTATAGGGGACTGTAGTGGCATTTGCATCGAGCGCTTCTGTTTCAAAGGACACATTAATATGTTGGCCCGAATACTCTAGTCCAGTGTTTTTCAACGTGTGGGTCGCTCTTTAAGGGGGTCGCGAAGCTTCTATAGGAGAGTTGCAAAAGGTTGGAAAAGCTATATCAGTAAAAAAAAAACAATAACTATTATGAATAAATAATTATGAAAATGAATAAATAAGTTGGATTGAATATTTCTCATAAAATAAAATACATGAAAAATAAGCAACGGGTAGGGGGTTCGCTAAATATTTCGTCATACTAAAGGTCATGAAAAAGGTTGAAAAACACTAGTCTAGTCCATAAGCAATGTCTGAGGCCTTCAAGCCTCATACTAGAACCTACGACCTACGTCGCAAAAGGCAGAGCTACTTCCAACTGTGCTGTGACGCTATTCGGCCATTGAAAGTCACCAAGTCACTTTTCATTATCAAACAAACCTTGTTATACTAAATGACGGAAGAAAATGCGCTCGTTTCTTGATCAGTCAGTTTATAAACAACTAACTACAACAATACTGGTTCATATCTTCTGCGAAAGGCTAACTCGTAAACATCAAATCCGGGAAATGGTGCTAGCTACTAAGAATTTCTGTAGAATTGTGGCTATGGTCGAGAAACATGCAAATTTATCAGAGTTTTATAGAATCTCTTATAGAATATAGGTCTGCAAGCATCCTTCTTCTTTCGTGTGACTAACTCTGGTTTCAAAGTTTTCTAGCCACCATGGCTTTCGTTGTTAAAAAAAGCCAATGTCGTGAACAAATGGATAATTTGTATGGGTGATCGTTTAGTGATATTTAAACTGAGCGTTTCTGTGATTCGAGGCCTCATAACTCCAGAGTTGGCGTTACTACCACGAAAAATCCCTCCAAGTGCGAGTCGGACTCGCGCACGTAGGGTTCCGTATCTATAAAACAAAACTTAAAAATCACATTTTTGTATGAGAGCCCCCTTAAATATTTATTTTATTCTGTTAGTATTTTTTTGTTATAGCGGTAACTGAAAAAACATCATCTGTGAAAATTTCAACTCTATAAATATCATGGTTCATAAGATACTGCCTGGTGACAGACGGACTGACGGACAGCGGAGACTTAGTAATAGGTTTTACACTTTGCGTACGGTACCCTAAAAAGAGACATAATCGACCTTTAGTTTTTAAATGTTATGTCGGCTACGTAAGTTTCTGATTTCAATTTTATATCCATAGAAAGTCACAATTAATTGCCATCATTACTTAAAGTTACCACCGAAACAAATCGTATTTATAGCACAAGTGCCATTTTATTTTAATCGTTTGACTGGTGCACAGAAACAGAAAATACATTTAAAAGTATTTTGCGGTGAATGGACTTAAAACTGCTGTGAAATTAAGGTAATAGAGAAGTTAATATAGAAGAAGTTAATTAAATTTAGTAACTTTTTTAGTAAATTAGGAGAGTTTAATATTTTTGAAAATAACATGCATCATGACAATATTGGTGTATTTTGCCTTGATCTATATTGGATACAAAAAGCAAGATCAAAATATCTCTTTTCCATTTAAATATCATTCATTCATTCATTTGTGTTGTTTAATCGAATAACTCAAACTCAACTCGTAATTTTTACGTGTCGACTTGAGCTCTAAAGGAACGAGACAGGGATGTTACGTCTCATGCGCATGCAATTACAAAAGACATACATAATTGCATGCACCCATTACATAATTACATGCACCCATTACATAATTAAATGCACATATAAATGTCGAATTACAGTCGGTTCAACATTTAACTAAACTTATTTTTTAAGATTATATCTGTTCTCCAACCTGACGAAAAACGAGTGAGATACTTACGAATGGTTCGGGAGTTCAATTCCTGTAATGGGTAAAGTCTGTGATATTGCACTCAATTCACAAATAACTTCCAAATTATCTACTCATTCGCCCACTACCAGTGGCGAAGGGGATGTCTTGGACCAAATGCGCCGGCGCATAAAACTGACAGTAAACGAGAAAGTCGAAGGTATTTTACGGCTTACACGAAACACTACAATGCAGTATACGACAAATATAGATAGATACCTAACTCGAACGCTAGGGTCAACCACAGTGGACCAGGTAGCAAAGTTCACAGTCCAACAGCCACATCCACCGCCAAGTAGATATGTACTCGCATTGCTGTGTTACGTTGGGAGTTTCTGGGTGCCTTTGAAATTACATGGGCATAAGACGTTACATCACCATCACTCTGCGACGGGGCTCAGAGTAACAGGCGCAACGCGATAAGAATTGGTTATTTTCATGCTTCGGTCCGGAAGATAAGAGTTATTTTGCTGTTGATTATTTTGAGTTTCAGTAACCAGTTAAAATTAGGTGAGCTGTCAGCTTCTTTCGTCACTTTAGTCGAATTCACATCAAGTAACTTGATACACGAAACTAAGAGCAAGGTCAACTCAACAAATAAACCTATAATAATCCAGGTGAACCCACATGGACGTTTCTTGGTTTGAGTCGCAACTCCACATACTAATTAAAATACAATTGACAGTTACTATATATCTGACAAAAAGTCCATCCTTGACAAGAGAAAAGAGGTTAATTATTATCTCGCCGAATGTCGTCTAACATTTATGAAATCCAGGTGAACCAACCTGGACCTTACGTCATTTAGAAGACTAGAAGAACCTCACATGGTACAATAAAATCCACAATTAATTAATTTCTGCACAAAAATCGATCCCTAACAAGAGAAAAGGTGTTAAGATGGTAATTGTTGTATCGTCGAAAGTCGTCTAATACATCATTCATACGCAAATACATTTAACTCTCAAGCGGTCGTAAAAATAAACTGAGATTGTCAATAATATTTCAGCCAAGGGAGATAAATATAAGAACAACTAAACATGTAATGCATTTCTTTAACACGTGCTTACGTGTTTCCGTTCGAAAAGAGTCAATGTCACTTTGTCTATGCAGAAAAACGCAGACTACACCCACGCCAGAACATTCATGTTTGCAGATTTCGTCACATCGTACGATATGAAACATCTTTTGAGTAGGAAGGTACGAAATACATAAAAAAATCACTTCTGTTAGAGTACAGTGAAAATACACTAAGATTTTTGGATTGGGTAGCATATGTTTTGGGTTAAACGGGTAAAAATAATATTGTGTAGAAAAATTGTGGGTTGAACGGAGAAGCACTAAAATAATTATATTTTCTAGCTTTCAAGCTCTCTTCAGCTTTTGTCTCTTCAGTTTGTATCAGTTTTAACTTTCAATTCGATTCATTTGAGCGATCGTTTTTAATCTAAAAACTCAATTATTTTTAGAGTTCCGTAGCCAAATGGAAACATCAGAAGTTTCGTCTTGTCCGCCGCTCTGTCTGTATGTCACAGCCATGTTATAACTTGGAAATAATAAGCACTATCGAGATATACACGAATTGCTACGTATGTGCATTCTATAAACCACTACATAATAATGTAGTGAATTTACAATATAAGGTAATATTCGTAATCATTTCTATTCATAGAATATCTAGGTGTACTTTTTTTATGTAATTTTGTGTTTAAATTTGTTAAGAATTTTCAAACCTAAACTCATACTCAATTTCATTTATTTCTTTAGATCTCAAGTGGTATTAGATAATAATATGCAATTAAAAAGTCCTTAAAAAATTCTAAAATTCATATAATAAACCAAAGAAGAATAGTAGGACAATGGAAAAATATTTAATTCTTATACTCTGTATAGCTTTTAAGATTAACCTTAATTAATAACAAATATAATTAATTTATATTTAAGTACCAAAAGATTATCTTAAAATTTATTTTCGAGTGGCGCCTCATACTTGGTTTAGCCGCATAACCTACATAAATTAACCGATACACATTTTACCTATATGGATTGTGACAGAATGACGCAAGCTGGTAGAATTCGTGGGCTTGCCATTAACGCATGGGTGCGTCTCATTAAAGCTAAAGTTGCGTTTAACGCGTAAATGAGCAGACCTACAAAATTAACGGCGGTGAAATTGATACAGTAACCTGGATTATCCAAAAGTGGTTTAATGAGATAAGTAACTAAATAAGCTGAATTTTACGAATTTTTTTTGGGTTCGTTCCTAATTGTTCTATAGCTAAATGATCTCAAATACAAAGACTTAGAACGCTGCAGAGCATGTTACTACTTATCCAGACTAATTTTTCTTGTCATAAATTTAAACTCCAGTAATAAACTGGTATTATATTTTCTTGGAAATGAGCGAAGCAATATTTGACTTCTGAAAATCTAAAACATTTACTTACTTTCCAAAGTGACTGATTTAGAAATCGAATAAACTGACTACAACATTTTCATCCCCTATTTTAACCACCACAGAAGTATACCCTACCAAGTAGAAAAGTGTCGTACAAGTCGGTTCAAAATCGGAGAAAATATCGCATAACAAACCTTACATGTATCATAATACATACAGGAGAATTCAGAAACTCCTCCTTTTTCTGAAGTTAGTTAAATAATCAACCTAGATTTGTTATTTACAATCAGTATAATATTGACAAGGTATAATTAGGCTGAGAGAACGCAATTCTAAATAAATCGACAGTTGTTCGTACAGGCAAATATAAAACGTACAAAGCCAAGTTTTCAATATATCGATCTTATATTCTCACCACAGCACTATAGCAACCACTGACGTAACCAATTGCACTCGTGCGCAGGTATCGTAAAACAGACAATGCACTAACACTACGCTTATACATCACAAAATAAACATGTACTTGCAATAGAAAACGTTGCGTCGAGAAGATCCACCTTGGAACCAATCGCTATTTGTCTCTCACACAGACAAAAGGCGCGACTTTAAACTGAAACCTACCGCGTTTGTAAAGAGGTACAAACAGCGGTAAAAAAACTTTTTTTCCAACCGACTTCCAACGGAGGATAGATAGATTAAAAAAAAAAATCTGTCTTTCAAATTTCACTGATTTTTTATGTGATGACGACGAGCCTGCAATCCACCTGATGTTAAGTTGTCACCATCGATTATAACAGCAATATTATTCAGGTCCCCCCACACAAGTATGAGAAGATCCAAGACCTATCATTTTACGCTCGTGAGATTTTGTCACCCTAAGAAAATGAGTAGTTACTCTGAGGGAACTCATCTTCGGACGTAAAAAACGTGAAGTCCAAAAAATTTCATGAAATATATTTTTGGGACCCGAATTACCAAATGCAAGCTAACATATAAACTATATCGATGAATACGATTACGTAGGTAACAGAAAACAACACATCCAAAGAAATATTACTACAACAACGCTCAAATTTCACTTGCACATGTAATATGAACATTAGTGCTAACAAATCGATTTGGCTTTAGGTAAATTAATAACGAAACTAATAAAAATTCGCGTTAGTTATGAATAGTGGACGATGGTAATTTTCGTTTATCTGTGTTTAACGATGAATAAGATGAACTTGGGTTCATAATCTAATTTTAGGAGTATTTATACCTATTCCAACCATAATCTTCGGAGAATAAACATATCGGCTTGCCCCAAAACCGACCTTGACTACAACTAGTGAAAATCAAATTTTATTTGTGTTCACTACTCAAGGCCTGAAACTGGATTGCAGCCAACACAAAAAAATAATATTTATTGTTATCTACACGTGGTAGTGACAACAGATTTGCCGCGAAATCGCCCCTTAACCTACTTACCTATTTCTCCTCAATTTGTCAAGCTAATTTCTGTAATTAATTGATGACCTTTGCATTCGTAGCCTCCGCTTAGGTACTGAGTATTTTTAATGACGTGCAGTTTATTTTCCTGCTTAATGTTTTTGTAATCTTTAACTATCAACTCACGGCGATGCAGCTGAAATCTAAACATGTAATTAAATAAAACCTGATATTTTGCATTAACAGGTAATCATAAAAGCGACTGCTGGCCTGTGCAAATGTTTGTCTGTAAGCATAAAATTTTTTCTTGGCCTTCTTGAATCGTATATTATATTTTTTATCAGTTAGCAATGCATTCCCGATTGAAATATGGAACATACCTTGAACTCTTTATTCAATGATATGCCAGATCGCGTCCAGCTTTATATAAGGCATGCCTTACGATATTTTTCTTCAGCGTCTGAAGAACACGGTGGTCAATTGTATCATCTTGCATCGGAGTTGAACTACCGAAATTACTACTACTATTTGGCCCCTTCTAATAGAAATGAGCTTATTGGCACAGAAACAACGTGGCCACAGATTTAGTTACGCCGTGTAGGACTCGTAAGTGTAATAACCTGATTAATAGCTAGACTATTTAGGATACCGGTTGCTGAGTCAAATATTTTATCGTTTTATGTTCGCCAGTGAATTGTATTTTCGCTTGGACACACGTCCGTATTTTATACTTACGAGGACGTTCCACTCTCCTAAGTATACCTAATAGTACAAAATCTCCATACAAACGTATTTCGACCCCGTTTTGACTTGTTTAATTTATGCAATTCTGTGTAATCTATTCATTTACCATTAATAGACTAATTGTGGCAATATTTAGCTGTCGTTGAACAAATGTCCCGTTTGCCACCAATACTTGTAATTCATAACAATGATAATATACCGGCAAGAGAGCGTGGTGGTCCAGGGGCACAGACGCCGACTTTCAATCTGAAGGTCGCGTTCAAATCCAAACATACAAGTTTTTACTTCAAAAAAATATGTGCGCAATACCACCTTCTCGCAAAGGTGAAGGACAACATCGTGAGGGACTCGGCATATCTTAGAATCAAAAGTTCGAAGACATGTGACTTCTACCAATCTGGATTGGGCTCCCGTGGTAGATCAAAGCCCATTCATTCTCAATTACCGGGAGTAGACTAGTGTCTTTGCATTAGAGGACGAATATACCGGCTTTTAATGGCTAACGGGCTAATTAGTGATTACTCTGCTTCGAAGCGACCCGGATTAATGAGAATTTTTTTTTAATTAACGTGTAGTTTGTAACGCATGTATTGTTTCATTTTAGGAGTAGGTTTTCACGAGAAGCTGGTAACATCCTCGTAACATTTATTATTCATACGGTTTGTCTCGGCGTGCGTCATTGCTTTTTTGCGAACTTTGTCTCACGCAAACAACTTGAAAACAAGATATATTAGAAGTTATGAGATGAAATCGGTAGCGCCAGTATGTCTGTATTGACTTACACAAAACAGGATGTGTCTTAGAAACATCTGAACATAAGTTTCTTTTCAAAATCTATCGATCAATATAAAATTCTATTTCTTCTTAAATTGGATTTTTAAGAAATCAAAATATTTATTAACGGACATATCGGGATGAAAAATATAATTCAAAAAGTTTATTAAATTTTAGACATATTATACACGTATTATATTATATAATTAATTAATATTAGATACCTATCTAAGGAAACATGTTTATTATAATAAAAAAAATTATTGAACCATTCATAATAATTAAAGCACTTTTTTTGTGTCTATGTTTTTTTATTTTAATAGTTTTTTTTGTAATTTCATGTAACTGTTATGTTAAATGTGTGTCTATATCTAATAAGTGGATTTAGGAATTTGGGAGGTCAAGTGGTAGCGCAGGCCCTGAGTCATATGGCTGATGATTATGTTTGGTGGAAGCCGATTCACACCAGGCAGCCGACTCTTACCTGGTGGTGGTCACATAAAAAATCAGGATTTACGAAAACAGCTTCATGTTGGTCAAGGCCATCAATCTCATACCTATAGACGTCACAAAACAAGTCAGATTTTAAAAGCCCTCATTACCCAGTAAATAAAAAACCGGTTGAAAACAAGTGCAAAAAAATTGAAACCTATATCCACGTCACGCATATCAATTATAACAAGCTGTTGATTTGAGGATGTTAAGATAATGGGATCTTTAGCAATATAGATTTTGGCCAATAACATAATGGTTATCATAATAATGTTACCTATTATATTAATGCGAAACTTTGTCGGTATATGCCTGTTATTTCTTCACCCTTCAAAGGATGAACGTATTAAGATGAAATTTATTATGAAGGTAGGTCATAACCTGGATTAATATATAAGCATAATAATAAAAATAACACATACTTTAATTTTATTAATAGATTAATAATAATAACACATACTTTTTATCTTGAAGCGTGATGTAATTTTTTTAATGAGTTGAAAAAATTTGTTCTCACATCTCAATTGGTAGAGCTCTGCCGTTAGCATTTCGTGAGTTTGCTTCCACCCAAGAAAAGTATTTGTATGACGAACATAATGTATATACTTGCTCTGTGTCAGGGTATTCATATGTATTTCAATTATATATTTACAACAAAATAAAACTGTAATATCTATTACTAATCTGGTTTTTATAGCACAAGTTATGCTTAGTTTGGAGCTAGATTGCTCTGTGTGGAATGTCCATAAACATTTAGTTATTATTAATGCATTGCAAAACTAGGTACATTTAGCGTAGAAAGCGAAGTATTATGCTGCGCCCGGATCTCATTCAGACGATTGAATTGTTCTTAAAATACTCACTCTGTAAATATATATTGTATTAAATAAATTCATCACAAGATTATAGCTCTAAGTATCAGCACGTTTGGCTATGAGCCAAAATTTGAGAACACGAGACGAGATGTCGCCGCTTTGAGATTTTAGATTTAAATTTTAAATTTAAATTTAAATTTTCAATGATTAGGAAATAATATATTTACTTTAAGTAAATCACACCTTCTGCGAAAGGGAAGTAAAATATGCTTTATTCAATGTGGATAACACTATTCGTCATTATGATAAATGAAGAAGTTACTGGCAAAGTATTCAGCCTCTCCCTAGCCTAGTTAGTAGTAACCCTGACTTCGAAACAAGGGTTCCCGGGTTCGAACCCTGGCCGGGACAGACTTTGCGTGTTGATATATACAGTTTGTTCTTTGGTCTTGAGAGATGATAGATGTCTTTTCACGTCAATTAACTATTTTGTTAATGTTAATGTGGCTCCCCTGGGTGGGGAATACTGAGTCGTATGTGTTTTTGTTGGGTGGCTGTAACCACTTAACATCAGATGGGCAGCCCCGTACCTACTGCTACTACTCAAATTCTGCTGCTACTTTAAGTTGCTCCTTGCACACGTATACTTTGGTATATCAAAACCTAATTGATTTCAATACGTAGATTTTCCAACTATTATGTTAGAATTATTCATTAAAATGTAATAATCACTGTAATCTTGGTCTCTAAAACAAAAACCTGTTTTTAATCTACGGGTATTAGCAACCTTTAACACAATGACGTCAAGAATGACGATGGTGATAATAATGATAAAAATTATTTATGGATCGTTAAAGAAAATTTATGTGCGTTGATCAAATTTCTCAAACTACACGTGTATTGTGTTAATAATCTCTTTTAACAATCATATGCGCATAAGATGTTATATACCTGTCTTGGGCCTCGTTACGTCATTTGTTACATAAAATCAAAACAATCAAATTTGATAACCCAAACATACAATTTTGATTAAATTCGCCCAAAGATTGCCTTTGGCCTTCCAACGCGCAAATGCAGCAAAACGTTCTTGGCACCTCATGATCAAGTCTTTTTTTGTACGTTATTTTTTATGTATTATGAAGTTGCTAGGATAATGAATATAGAAATTAAAATGAGAAAAATGTAGCTAGTAGTCATTTGTGTTTATAAAAAATTATAAGAAACAGTTCAGAGAAGTTGTTTAAAAGTCTTCATATTAAGCATTTAAATGAAATATATTAACAACAACAGATGTACATAAAATTTAAATCGAGTATTTATGTTTCTATTCATCATAATTAATGTTTTCCAATTAAGAGTCCCGTCCTAATGGACATCCTATTGTTGAGATAATTCTCAACAATATCTTAATTAATCTTAATTATCAAAACTCTTAATGAAAATGAAATGAAAATCAATTGCCACATGTATGACGGAGCATCATTTGATAAGGTTTGACCGATTTGAACTCGAACTGAGCGCTTCCGTGCTTTGGAAGACACGTTAAGGAGTCTGTCCAAGCTATCGATAAGCATAGTAGAAAGCCTTCAGGCGGCTGGTTCACTCCGAACTAAGTACCTATTCACATTATTTAACAGCTAATACGACAGAAAAATAACCATTGAAACAAAACAGTTACAAATGATTGAAATAAATATGTGGTACTTCAGTAAAATAAAAATAAAATTAGCAAGACAACTTAATATTATCATACGTAATAAATTGCATTACTTATAATATGTAAGAGAGTTTATCATGCAGTATCATTAGCTAGTTGAACCCACGTGACCTCAATTAGCTGATAAGCTATTAATAAGTTGCCCCACAATTAACACTAAAAAAAATCACTAAGACATCGATAAAATATCCCATTAACGCGCACGCATTATAAATAAAAAATATGATAAATGCATTATTTTGACTATGTAAAAGTAAAAAAAATTGTGAAATGTTTATGTACTAAATTATGTGCTAACTTCAAATGGTTTATGTACTAAACCATTTGGAACAGGGATCTAACATTAAAGATAACCAAATAAAGGTAGCAAAAATTTTAAATCAGAATAATAATAATACAGGCTAAAACAGAAAATCCTAGTGCAGGTGTGCAAGCGGTTGGTAAAGCGTTTGTTAAAGGTTGGTTGAAAGCTACCCGCATTCCTGTTGCAAGCAGTAAAGAACTCGTATCAGACATAACATGAGATGGGCCATCTCCGTCATATACAATATTCAACAGATAAGACACAAATAACCACAAAAACCTAGTTAAAGTATCCAATTCACTATTTCAGCCGAAACATGCTTGACATACATTTTGAAACGCCAAACATGCAAAAAATCAGCTCAACAACTTTGAAAGCATATTTTTTGCTGCTCAAGTACAATACATTAAAAAGGAAATATGAGAAATATTCTTCGTGATGGTTCATTTTAGCGTTTTTGTGTTAGTTTTAAGAAGTCGATTGTTTTTGGATGTTCCCACGTCTAATAATTTATATCTTATGGTTAAACTCTATTTTAGAAAAGCGATACAAAATCTGGCGCTATTGCAATGGTAGCAGTGATAACATATGTTCGGTTAAAGACATCTATCGTTGCAGGATCTTAAATATTACGTTGAAAAACAACGCAATTATCCGTTGAAAATTTGATTTAGGTGGTATGGTATATTCAAATAATATTGCAATTATGTTGTTAACAAGACCTCAATTTCAAATAAATTCAGGTTCAAATATAATCCAATGCTTAATCTTCTTAACGGATGCTTGCATCCGTTAAGAAGATTAAGCATTGCTGTGCCTTGGAATTGCACAGCAATGCTTAATCTTCTTAACGGATGCAAGCATCCGTTAGTATATTATTGGGACCCTGTATATTATTGCAATAATTAAAGGCTTTTCAATAAAAAGTGTGAATTAATTAATAGTGCTCCATTTAACTTAATCTTTTTAGAGCATAGGTTGTTAACAGAACCACAGCCATATTTAATTAATACTGCAGATTACAGTGTATGAATTATTGTTTTTATACAAAGATAAATAAATAATTAAGCAGCAATGTTATAAAAATAATATGTGGAAAAGCCACTAGTAATTTGATAAGTTTCAATTATATACACATACACTAAGACAGAAATATTTATGAAGTTCAATCATTTATCACCGACATCATTATTAAAAAGAAAACATAAAAGCCATCATTTCAGCTTTAGTATGTAAAATGTCAATTTCGTGTTAGTTTAATGGTTATAAGCTTCCTATTATTTATAATACAAATATTTACACTAGGGAATTTGTATAAAAATAACCTCCAGATGATTTACCAATTAAAAAATAATATGTAAATGAATGATAAGAATCGTCTTGGACCAGATTCCTATTCAAAACTGATGTCTTTTAAGTACAGTTATAAATTTATGTCACGAGATGAGCGCTTCGCAAAAAAGATAGAGATCAGTTCTTCTTGAACCGATCCATCATTTTGAGAGCTCTATAGATTTAGAGACCCGTTAACCTCGATACGTTTAAGCAGGAAAATAATTACAAAACATTAAAATAAGCCAATGATAGCTGGGTGGGTCTGAAACTGACATCTTTTCCAAACATGGTAGCTCAGCTCAGTAGTTCATCAAATAATGGCTACCCATCAAAGTAGTGACTCTTCTGAGTACTGTTGGAGCTGAAGCTACAGTAGACGCAACAATCCAAAACCCAGTGGGCCTAATGTGAGATGATCATGTTCAAGATACCCAGGGAATGACATGATTTGCATGGAATTTAGTTTTCGTAACTTAAAGATCAACTCATATTTCAGTTACGACTATAGCATACAGCTAAGCATAAGGAGGATCATCTATTCGCTCGTTTAAACACTGATCACCAAAACTCACCTTTATTAATAAGACTTCACCAAGTGTTCAAAGACATCACCACTTCTGCACTCCTGCACGTCTGTAACAATAAAAATATAATTTTATTAGAAAATCATATTACAAACCTAGATATAGTCTAGCGTAACATGTGTTTGAATTTGAATGATCTCGCATTTAGAAGCACACGCATACAAATGACGAGCGAAAAACCTATTAGGTCATAAAGATACACCTAGTGCTTTTGAAATATGTACAGAAGCACACTATAATAAGTAAAACTCCTCTAATTTTGACTCATTGTCCATTAAAATGTTTACTCTATACGAGAACATAAGACATACACGTCACAGCGTCCATAACAAGTAGCTTTAAATGTCAGTCTTAATTGTCTGTAAGCGGACCAATGGCGTTGTTCACCAAAAATCACGTGTTAAATTGCACTAAACCCAACCCATAAATATACATTTCTTTTTTATTCATAAACATGCAAGACCAGCTGTTCACAACCACGTACATTGGTTTTTGTTAATAATAATTGCCTCAAAGATGCCGAATCGAAACGGAGGCAGGCCCATACATTCTTTTATTCATTTTGATCCCAAACAGCTGGTACGCAGTCTGAACAACTATTATTATTAGGCAGGTAAAATAAAATACGATCTTACTTTTCTTTCAAAGGCCTTTAAAATGTTCCGCGATTTCGCAGTATCTTTAATGCTCGTATCCCTTACATTACGCAGGTGATATTATAAATTCTGGTGTAGCATTGATAGACGAGGTATTACAAAGATTTAGTCTTTGAAATGTAACACTAAATACTTGATTAATAATCTAATATGCAATTGCAGTCGGCCATTTACATAGGCCTGTACATAGGTTGAAAGGTTATCTAAAAGATTACCCGGATTTCATACCTATAAGAACACGACATGTACGCACAGTTTGTCACAAGGAGAAGGCATGTGCCTCCAATCACTATATTTATAGCGCAAAAATTAATAATTATTCTGAAAATATATATTCTCATTTTGCAGCTACAGGAAAACTAAAAAAAGTGTTAAGAATGTAAGGCGATAATATCAGTTTTGCACACGAATAATTATCTGACTTGGCAGAAATTTATGCAATAAAATATTAATTAAACCGGCAATTGTTTGCAGAAAAGAACTTTCGTTATCTGTGTCGAGGATACTTAAAAGGATTTTAACAATGACGTAAATGTGAATCATATCTTGATACATAACTACGGAACCTTGAACATTTCTTAAAAGTGACGTAATTTTAAGACTTCTCTTGAAAATATTAACATATATAGAAGTATCCGTGTATAAGTCATAGATACTAGGAATACGTTTTAATATACTTTAATAAAATCCACATGACAAGAAATAAATCAAGCAAATGTTATGTATTGATAAAGATTGACATTGATTTGACTCTTATATTTCAAGATAACCCTATAAATTAAATATCAGAGATAATTTTTTTCTTACGGTAAAAGTTTACTGTATACTTTTATTTCATCAAAATTGTGATAATAGCCATAATATAAATTGTAATACAAAATAATATATAAATGAGATTTATTTAGTTTCTCTAGTGATCTCAGATATATATGATACGATATGTTAACAGAGTTTCTAAAAAGGAAAGGTGTAAGAAGTATTGTTGATATTATTAATGAATCTGATGTCATCTAATACAATAAGTATACGTATATCTTACATAAATATTGTTAGCGCAAAGTAGATTATCTTGTAGATATTTTAGGCGATAATACAAAACTTCTAAAGATGGTATTCTGCGTAATTTGTTTTGATCAAATAGGAAGCCAAATGTTTGGAAAATTTAGCTAGCTATAATTTGAGTAAATGTCCTCTGATAAGAAAATTATGCTGGTAATATATATATCAAGTAATCACAACAATGGATCACAACATCTGCGTCCTCTTGTCTATGTTTGAGTAGTCTGTTAGTACTTGATATCGAATATCATTCCTAACGTATGCATAGCCTTGACAGAAGATTCATGATTAGACCGAAACCAAAATGACGATGACAAAAATGGCATCAGCCGTTTCGTGACCAGGTATTTCCCGTTTAGAATTACCGCTATACACTCTTTAGACATCAAGTTACGTTTAAAAAAATAGATAGTACTCGATAATAGAAGATAACTTGTTTTATTTGTGAGACATCGCTTTAATGAACACATTATAAAACATTAGATAACAAACTTTAACTTAGACGGGTTACAACGATATCTCTTAAATTGAAAATACGAGTATATGAGGGTCAAGGTCAAGAAGTAGGTATTTCTTTATTTTAAGAATATTTTTTTATTATATTTATCAAGAAGAAGCTGCGCCTGGTTTTACTTGCTATTAAAAAGTTAATATGAGAGGATGGGAAAAAACTGACTTCTTTGCAAGTCCCCACAAAATTACTTCACTTTTTCGGGATAAAAAGTATATAAATCCCATGTGTAAATCCAGGGTATAAGCTACTTCCATGACAAATTTAATCCAAATCTGTTCAGCCGTTGAGGCGTGAAGGGGTAACATACAGACACTATAGCATTTATAATATTAGAATGATTCTTCTCGTCATAGTTTAATAGTTACCATATTAGGTATATTATATAAGCTAAGAATAAATTGGGGCATTGCATCTAAATATTTCGAATTTTTATATAGAGCACCCAACACTAAGACAATGTTGTATGACATTTTTAAAGTGGTCAATACGACGCGAGGGCGATGTAGAGAAAATCAATTTGCAAATAATAAGAGTGGTATGTGTAATACGTCAAAATACTTGATAAGTAAGTTGAAAACATTAATGATTCGATTAACAATTATCGTTAACCAAATCAATGATTAAATTTCACAAGTTATAGAAAAGATTTTCCTTGATGACATTTTTAACTCGTAGGTTGAAATATTCACATAATGTAGTATATAACGAAAACACGTCACCATTCCAGTTTTAAGGTAATCTGTTCAAGTGAATGAATAGCCCTGCAAGCAAGGACCGGACGCTTTAAATTATACGGTGTGTCGTACATGCAATTGCATAAACACTTGTAAATCCTGACTGTTCGAAGCATCTTCACCTTTACATGAATGTTGCACAAAATTAACCACACTTGCGGTTTTATCCTTGTGCATTAGTGCGTAATTTTTGTGCGTGAGTGTACTAATCTCATCTGGTTATGCTTATTAGCAAACATGCAACATAGAAGCAACGTGGGAACCGTTAAGCAAGATCATCTGTAGGAACTCAAGCGCTCAGAAATGGTTCATTTGATATACCAGTTATTTTGCTCCCAGGATCACGTTTAGCTGTCAAGCGCCACCAATCGCCCTAATTTGGCTTAAAATATTTCAAATGTAGTCGAAATAAATTTATAGCAGTAAACCTGTTCCCGTAATATGAATAGAATGAATTGGGGTGTCCCAAAAAATCCAATAATGTTTCCGTGGTGATACCGTTTTGGATATTTTATAAGTCACGCTTTAAATATTTTTGCTGTTAATTCTGTGGTGGATATAATAAACTAACACGCATTCGCTGTATTTATTTTGAGTATCTATGTTACTCATCATAGAACAAATATAGACAGAGCAATAGATAGTGGTTATCTGAATTAATTCCAAAAGAAACGGACCGTAGTGATAAAGATTGTTTGTATATCCCTTGGCAAGGTCAGTTAGGTCAAAATACAGTAACGTGATCAGCAATCATTATTACTTTGCGATAAATTCTAATTAATATTGTCTATAAAATTGAATAAGGTATCTTGACCTCAAGGAGCAGGGACATTATCGATATTTGCATCTACATTATATGGAATAGATAACAAATTAATATTTTTCCTCGATATGATTTCATATACTCTAAGAATTTTCCTCAAATACTCTTCAATGACAAATTTATTTTCGTATACTGATTAGGTATTCACAGAAAGAGTTTCATGAAATTCGGAGGCGTGGTGTGGGTGTGGGTTGACTCATATTTTTTGTCTCCAACAATCGTTTACTGGTTTGGAAGAACAGAAATCAAATATTTTGTCAACATATTTGTGGGAGAGACGTAGTGTTTTTAATTTGATTCATTGAGTATGACCGAAATGTTTACATAACAATATTTATTTTTGATCGCGTTTAAAAGTCATTGTATTCCAAACAAGAAGGTTATAAAAAATGTTTATGTTCATCACACGTCTTTGGGATTTGTAGTTTCAATTATTTGACCTTGATGGTATTTGGATCAAGAAACTAACTTGGATACAAGGGCAGTAAATTAAATTTTGTAGGTTTAGAATTATCGCCAACGGTCGTCGTGATTTTTGACACATACTCTATATAATACACCTTTTATAGTTAAATTGGCAATACTAATTTGGAAATTTTAATTCGCCTTCAGTACTCGCATTGCTGTTTTGCGGTGGAAGGGCGTGAGTGCTAGTGAAATTACAGGCACATGAGACGTCACATCCACGTCTCGGGTGACGGGGCAACGAGATGCGACCTTAGTCTTCTCATACTTCGGTCGAGGAAAAATTAAAGATACACATAGAAATTAGTAAACTTATTAATTATGAAGTTTATTTTAGTAGCAACCCTTTTCCGATCACCACAGTCTTTCTCAGCTTTGTAGGCACATCTGCGCTTCAATGGAGCAGATATCGTGGTATTGATGTAGTGTTCCGAGCGACGGTTGTTTTTTTATTTCTTCGAAATTTGTGCGAACGATTTTTTTTTTTTTAGATAACATATCTACATATATCGTAGAGAAAAAAAACCTTAGAACCCAAAATTGGGCGATAAGCTTTTAAAACTTTTGTAAACATCCATTGACTAGATGTTTTGACCAAACACAAAAAGATAGACAGACAAAGTCTATTCGAGATGTTGCTTCCTTTACACTTTTGCTAACCTTTACAAATATAATTTCTCTTTTTTTGTACGTATAGATATTAGACGATTCTGTAGCTTAGTTGGTAGTTGCCTTGACTTTGAAGCGACGATTCGATTCCCGGTCGGAGCAGACTTGTGATAAGCGTAAAATTTGTTTTCAGGTCTTGTTTGTCCCCACCTGCAACACAGGGAATTATAGTACAGTAATAACGTATGCACACTCATACCGAATGTGCACACGTTATACATTTATATGTTAATCTTGCGACCATAAAATTTACCTTGACATTGACGTATGTATGTATATATCTTACTAGATTGATATTTTGTCGTCTTCCTAACCTGCGTCATTACTTGTATGGGTTTTCCAGTGTCCTACACAAAATTATATGTCATATTCGTCATATTCACATCAGAAAAATCACGTTTTGCTAGATATTTATCTAGTTTTTGTAACACATCTCATTTTACATTTAATCATCGTATTTTGATTAAAATTATAGTAGCTTCTATTAATGTATTTTTCGAATAGAATTACACAATGCATTGTGTTTCATAATAATTTTATTCCAGTCTCTAGAGAGTTAGGTAGTACCTGTAATATTTAGTCGGCGTATTGCAAGAAGACAACAACGTTAAAAGTCACTAAATACAATAGCTTTAACTGTATTCAGTGATATTTTGACGTGCCTTGATTTGATTTTGCCGGTCGTTGACGACGGAAAGAGATTTTTTTTTTTCATTTAGTTGAAGAGAAGAATAAATTATGTTTATTTTTGAAAATCTCTTACTCACCTTACAGACATATTTTTTTTATTGTGAAGAATCGTTAAACTACATATTATTTATGTTAATAAAATTTTACATCAGAGTTATTAACTCAAGTTCTCAACTTTTGATAAATCAAATGCCAAACATAATTTCTTATCATGTTTAATTCAAAGTCCAATTTATATATTTTAAAGCGACCAGTTTAACAAGACAGAAATTTCATATGGAAGATTCAAATACTGTATATTAAGATAATCAATTCTGATGAATTCTGCATGACCTAATTATTTCTATGAATATTAATTTCAATCTCTATAACGTTTATTGTAATTATGTAAATTACGACGAGAAATTGATATAAAACTTATCTTGTTATCTAAAATTAATAAACTAACTGGTCTTCATTTAAATTAATTAATTAGTGGTACGTACACTAATCATAACTCCATTAAACATTTAACGTTTCGGGATAAAGCATAAAGCAGTTTACTGAATCATGATGTGAGCTATTACATCAATGTGCAAATAACGCATCTCCATTCATTCTTGAACTGAACTATGTAAAAAAACACACATGTATTATATTAGAACACCACAATACGAAGAGCATGCGGGCAAAAAAGGGTCGTAGGATATCAAGGGTGGAGAACTGTGGAGGTCACGTTTACAGAATGTAAAGGAAACGATTTTTTGAGTGCCCGATGCAGGTAAACGAACAACAGTTCGAATTCTTTACAAACTTTCTGAATGGCCCCATTGCCGGGACAGTTTACTCTCGATATGCGTGAGTATATAATCTGACATGGATATATACTATAATAAATTGTTTTTATTACATATATTATGTATATTCTTGTACATGCAAACTACAACTCTTACAAAAATTTTGTGTTTGATAACCAAGGTGCGTTTAGTTTCTCTTCGCTACTCTTTCTGTGTGTTTAGTTACAACTTTACTATGTACCCTTTTTTGGTTCAATCACACTACGTCGCCCAAAACGATGGATTCAAACAGTCCTACTGCCCTCAAAAACGTATTTTGGTAATTAGAAGCCATTTACAATCTACATTAGCTAAGCGTCCACTAATCGTACTATTGTAGTTTTCTCGATTATTAAACTAGTATTTTAACATTAAACAGCGCGGTGACATAAGAATTAGACATGACGACTTTCAATCCAAAGATCGCTGGTTTAAATCCAGTGATTTTGATATAACAATTTAGGTACGGAACCACATTCTAAAAACAATGAAAACATTGTAAGGATAACGGCTTGTGACGTTTTATAGTTTGGTTTGGGCCACCGTGATAAATCGAAGCCTATTCACTATCACTGGTTGAGAGTGAATAGGTTTAACTGGTGGGAACATTTGACGCAAATACTGCACATTCAATTTATAAATTTATAGGGCATGTACGCTTCTGCGAAAAATAGACTTTGAGGATCGAAATAGGTGAAGTTTTACTAGGTTACAACGTAGTTTGCGAGAATTTCTCCACTCAGATATTATCAGCCGTACAAAGCTCGCTATCTGGATAAATGTTTGCACAAATATGGCGACCGTCATACGTGACTTCGTTACAGCATACAGAGCTGTGTGTGTTCTTTTCACGATTTTATAATTTAGTTTTTTTTTATAAATCCAGTTTTAGTTATAACGGTCTTGGTAAAAATACCGTAAAGAATGATGATGCTTTCTAAATAAAATCCTTGCTTTAAGAACGACAAGAAATATTGAGTTTGATTTTTATTTTATCGTAAAGCACCTTTCTATATTTGTTTTATTATGTACTTGGGTTATCTTAATATGGCCATTAGTCTTCTTCTAGTCTCTTAAAATCGTTATTTTATTATAGGTAGGAGGATAGATTTACACTTTACAAAATGGCGTTTTAAAATGGGCTTACGATGTTCGTATTCGTAGTGTGTCCTTGGGTCTACTAAGGTCATATAAAAACATGTCTCTTAACAAAGGCCTGTCTACAACATTAATGCTATGTACCCTTCGCGTGGACTCTGAATAAGTTAAGGACCAAGCAGGTCAAATGGATTCATGAGCACACCATTTTTAGCATGTTTTATGAAGTCTATACGTTTAAATCTTTACGAACAATGATTTACTGTAATAAATGTTGATTTTATTATTCTTGAGGTTGAATATTTTTTGCATTCATCAAATCGAAACAGTAAATAGCGATTTATTTAACCTGAGTCGAAACGAAGATTTCAATAATTTACTAAGATTATCCTCTCATCACTCATTTATTTTTCGTTTTATTGAAGTATTTATAGTTCTCGAGTAAAATATATGTGCAGAGAAGGAAAGGGTTTCTTAAATTACATTATTTCTATAAATATAATATATACACAGCGATTTCCATCTGTTACGATAATAATGAACATACGAGCATATTACGACAAAAATCCAACAACTATTAAGTACGTAAGCGCAGTGCGACTACCATGATTATGTTTGCATCGGTCGGCTCTGCGTCCACATAACAATTAGATGAAGCCATATTTGTATTGAAACAATTGAATGTACTGACTCGCAATTATGCCAATCACGCGCAGATGTCGATGCATACTGATGCAAAATAATCAAGCTAGGAAAGTGATCGAAGGCGCGGCTTCCTTTCACGATTCTCTGGACGTTCGTGAAGCCAAGTTTCCTATCCCAGCATATTATATTTTAAATAATTGGATGTCATATCCTAGAAGCAAACGACAGGTAAAGTGACTGGCGAATATGTAATTAAATGTAATACGCCACTTCAAGAGTGTTATTAGGCCCTGATGTTAGAAGATAATCCTAATTAGTTGGTAAACAATGCACCTTATACTTGTAAAATTACTGAAATGATCAAAATTGCTAGCTGGATTCATCTACTTTACTGCGGGCACCTAATTCCATACAGATGCGCAATACCAAGTTCTCGAAATGATGAATTAAAACATCGCGAGATAACCGGCTATTATCAAGATGGTGATGGTGATGGTGTTCTTGCAGTGGGAACATTAGAGGCTAAAACAGACCTAATTCCATATCAGTCGTGACTAAAAAACGCGTCCGATGAAACTAAGCTAAGAAGTAAAATGTCATTGTATCTACCAAAACAATTTGACTACGAACAATGGAAACAATCATGAGTAATTGATGCCAAACTTTGACGGCACATACATGTGGCGAATACATTATCTACTGTTATTATCAGCCTATCGGCTATGATAGATGGTTCTGCGAAAAGTGCTCTTGTCAATATTTAGTCACTACTTAACCTGATTACTACGAATATCAACAAAGAGAACATAAAATGACAGATTTAGATCAGTCAAACATTTTACGAACATAGTAAAAACAACTTTTTTCCCGTCGTAAAAGGCTTTAAAAGTTATGGCAAATTATGTCTTCCATTGATCCATAAAACATTTTTGTTCCCCAAAGCGGCTGCGAGTGATCTAAGAAAGGTAATAACAATTTATGGTCTCAGCGTACCACAACGAGGCAAGAAAACTTTTATCATTATAAGATCTTTTACGGCAGAAGTAATGGAGGGAATCTTTCACCATCTCGCGGCTCCTTTAAACTGGTTAATTAGCTAAGAAGCAAATATGTTCAGTAGTTTTTTTTGGTGACACGTTGAACGCTTGCGGTTTGGAGTGTCCTCCAAATTATGAGCGGGCCACGTTTTAGTGTATTCAATTATACACCCTATGACAATGGTGGATAGAACAAATTGTTTGCGCTGCTTAATTAGCGGGAAACTGTGACTGAGACCGCAGACGAAGGTCGTCTGCTCTGTGAAATTTTGTGGTTTGTATAAACCGGCAATTAGCTCACACATACATAGTTTTTTTTAGAAACATTCAAAAGTAATACCTATAAAAACTTATGCAAGAATGGTACCGGGAAATAAATCCAATGAGTATTTGGCTCATTGAATTAAAGTTGCGAGTTGTGTAACAGATGATCGATCACCCGCTTGGATGCACTCGCTTTAAAGAAGTAATCAATTGAAGTGTTCAATAGTCGGTCCAAGCCTGTGACCAAACGGTAGTGATTATATTTTAGTTTTATTGGGCCCTCTAATTGAAATGTGCTATATTTTGTACAGTAGGTACTGACGAAAGATTCTGATGTTCATTGTAAGTTTTTACAATATGTTATACAAGAAAAGATTCGGCCCAGAATTTACTTAGAAATAGTTTTTTTTTGACTCAGTTTGTGTTATATATAAATCGACACGCACCATTTCTTTCTAAAGAAATAATAGGCGTATTTGATGTGTGGTAAGTTATAATACGTAAAGCTTTTGAAAAATAGTTTTTCATAATTACTATTTTTATATACGCAAACAAATTGTGAAGAACATAAAATACGATAGCTACGCTGAATCGACTATTTTATTATCAAAATCACAACATATAGATACTGCCACTAAAACATTACGACCCAATCGAATTGAGATCCGATGCGATAATCGAGTCGCCATTTTCATTCGATTCCTGTTTATTGGAAAGCTAGAATACAAAATGATTCGAGAGTAGTTGTCGTGGGCGAGGGACCTGTATTGTTAGACCTGGTGCCTAGACCTTAGGGCTTGAGTGTTAGGGCAATGGCCTTCTGAGTGCAATGTCACTTTATGTATGGTTTGATGTAAAAAGTTGTTGGTTGCTAAGATACAATGCTGCATAAAAACTCTTAAGAATAAATGTTTGCTATCATAATCTCATCGGTAAATTCATGAAGGCTTTCTTCTTAAATTTCATTGATCGTCGCTGTTAGTATTATATTTTCATTTTAGTAGACATCATTTTAAAAAAATCATTATAGTATTGTATCTATCAACAGACAGCATAGTTAATTTGGGTAGCCTGTATAGTATTAACTTTAGTTATTTAAATGGCTGGGTATCTAAAAATAAAGTGTGAAATCTTTCAATGCTCAGACCGCTAATTGCCGTATAAAGTTATACTGCAACATAAAACTTACAATATTATTTAATTTTTCATCTAATTAAGTACAAATAGATAAGCACACTTTATCATCGCAAACTATCTACTTCATAAAACCCTAACGACTGACTAATTAATCAATCAACAGCCTTAATCGGTGGATATGGATTCTAGAAGCAAGATAAATACTTATGATTAGCAGATAGCAGATACTTAAAAAATGTTTAGTGAAGCAAAAAATTTTGGTTTCCTAGTTGTAACTGATGGGATAACTTATCAGGTATATGGCTTGTAAAGAATAAACCCAACCACGCGGAATAATGTAGGCCAACTGCGGATTTGTCATGCAGATTCCATCTTTCAATATAAGTTAAGCTATATATCATGTACCAGGAAGCAGTTTACAGCATGAGAAATCAAATCCCTTTCTTGACAGTGAGTAAGGATTTACTGGTCTCACCCACTCGGAGTAGGCGGTGTGAATTGTGATTGCTGGTAATCTGGACGGATGCGGTCACCCTCTGGACACCGAGAGGGTTTTTTAACGTTTTGTTGAGGATGTTCAGTGTATAATTGAAAAAGAAGGCAAACAGTGAAATGAACAAATGGATCTCTCGATCCATCAATGCATTTCAGATATTTTAGTAAGATCAATATGAAGTAAATGATATTATCGCCGAAAGAAGAATTATCATAAAAAACTTTCTTACAAATAATACAGTCATGGATCGTAACTGATCATTCAAAATAAAAAATCATTATGATTTCCCACTTAACAAAGTTCGTCAACTTTCATTTTTCTTTTTTACATTAATCTGGTCTGGTGGTCGTTATATTGAATTTTGATTACTGGCATGTCTAAAGTGACACTCGCAAGATTAACACAAAACGATTGACGTCAGAATCATAAAAATAGGCCCACGCGCTCTCCAGAGCGCCACAAAGGAACAAACATAATTACATAAATGCATAGGCTGATAAACACATTACCCTTTACGTCGCGCAGTCGGGTAAAAATAGTTCGCTAGGACCCATTTCGTACCTATGACTGAAGGTTAATAATGAAGCAGTTTCTGTGTTTACTAATAACCTTCAATATTATTTCAGTAACAGACTGCGCGTCGATAGTGGCTCGTGTATTTGTATAAACAAAGCAAAGCTTATGTTTATAGAAAATACAACATCCCTTCCCAGTATTAGTTAATCATTCGACCTTGTTTGCGATCCTAAACAATTTTGACACATGGGTAAACACAATCCGCAAATTGTCTAGAACAGATGAACTTTATTTCATGATAATAAGAACTACCATTATTACAAAATGTGTCAGATCTCGATGAAAGATATCATCATAGGCAGATTTGTAGTGCCTTTAAATATATTTGCGTATGTTTATTAAGTAATCGGTTTTTGATCTCTCAAAATCCGTATTACAAGGTCAAGGCACAGAAATATACTTTTTATACAAAGAAGTGTTTTGTTATTAATGTTTATAAAATGTTTGATTTAGACATGAATAGGATTGGTCGTATTTACTCAATATTATAGTATTTGTTTGAACATAATATTGTTTCAAAAATATTTTTTCTACGATACGCTATACTTAGAACCATCGATGACAAATCGCAGTTATTTTAGGTACCTATGACTGAAATAGTGCAGTCGAATATTACAATTATTTTAGATTTACATAGGTATTGTCTGCCTAAGGGAAAAATTTTGATAAAATCCGTATTTGGTTACGGATTAGAACCGGAAAATACGGAAATAAACCCGTACTAATAATAATAATAATAAAAATTCTTTATTGTACGACAGCTTTTGTATAACATAAGTATAGAAAAATAAATTTGCTGCGATAGGCGATCTTATCGCTAGCGGCGATTTCTACCAGTTTGCCCGTTATAAGATGTGAAGGTGGAAATGTCTTATGTCTAATTATAGCCTGTTCGAACTGAATATATTAAACAAACCAAACATTTGATATTGTAACAGTATAGCAGGAGATTCCATGAACAAATCGAGTGACGTCAATTCGATTCCATTATCGGCAAGTGTACACAGATCGATTATAACGAATCCTCTTACAAATATTAATATGGTAAGTTTACTTATCGTCAATGTTAAATGTTATAAATAAGTACTTCAATACATACTATAAAACAAAGTCGCTTCCCCCCTGTCCCCATGTATGCTTAGATCTTTAAAACTACGCAACGGATTTTGATGCGGTTTTTTTTAATAGATAGAGTGATTCAAGAGGAAGGTTTATATGTATAATACACTAGCAAGTCACCCCGGCTTCGCACGGGTGTTTTCTGATACGACACTGATGCTTTACTAACCGTGCGAAGCCGGGGCGGGTCGCTAGTCACTACATATTATAAAACAAAGTCGCTTCCTTCTGTCCCCATGTATGCTTAGATCTTTAAAACTACGCAACGGATTTTGATGCGGTTTTTTTGAATAGATAGAGTGATTCAAGAGGAAGGTTTATATGATACACTAGCAATTCACCCCGGCTTCGCACGGGTAGTCTGATACGACACTGACGCTCTACTAACCGTGCGAAGCCGCGGTCGCTAGTTCATAATATTTACATTTGTTAATTACCCATTTGTTGGCTTAGCATTGTACTACGAGGGTACGCGGTAATATCATCTTTAAGTTTAATTTAATTTAGGTATTAGGTCCTATAATATGTTTCACGAATTTATCTTAATGACTGTTTCTTTACTGTGTGACATATTATGCTATTATTGATAGTATTTTTTTTAATACTCATTATACGGTCATTTACTACCTAATAAAAATTTACACTCTCATACCCCTGTACTAGGGTTACCTGTATCGCAGATGACATGGACAAACGCAGAATTATAGGACAAACATCCAAACATCCAAGACCCGAGAACAAAGTTCATGCTTCTCACACAAAGTCCCGACCGGAATCTAATCCGGGACCCCTCGCTTCAAGGGAAAGCTACCAAACCACGGAGCCGTATAAATATTTACGTACAAAATATTTTTAGGAATATCGATGTCTTCTATTCAATAAATTGTCCCAAGTTTTATTGAAATCCTTTTATTGCTGTACATTAAACTTGTCTCAAGGGTGCTCAAATGGTTCACCACAAATTCCAAACTACCCGGGTATTAGGGTGATATTAAAATTTTGGAGCAAACATAAAAAAAAGCTACTTACTACTCAGAGTGGCATAATTTTAAAGGCTTTGTTTAGTTTGTGTTTTTTTACTAAGATGGGCAGTTAATCAGTTAATATATATTGTTTTTTAAGGTTCCGTATCCAAAGGATAAAACGGGACCCTATTACTAAGACTCCGCTGTCCATCTGTCACCATGCTCATAACCGTGATAGTTAGAGTTGAAATTTTCACAGATGATGTATTTCTGTTGCCGCTATAACAACAAAAATACTAAGAATTTGAATAAAATAAATATTTAAGGGGGCACTCATTTATTTTTTGTTTTATAGATAATGGTTCGGAACCCGTCGTGCGCGAGTTCAACTCGCACTCGCGAGTTACAGACATGAATTTGATATTGCGGTGTTTCTTTGTAAGCAGATTACATGAAATGCTTACTAGTCGCGTTTGGCTAGAAACTATGGACATACAGAGTATATAAATTGTCACCTAGCATTCTTGTTATGACCCAATCATACAACTCAACATAAAGTTTTATAAAGTTCTGTTTTTTATATAATCCACAGTCTCAAAGTGCGGAAACATGTAGTACTAAAATATTTCGATGCATGTATTCAAAAGGGACCATTAAAAAAATATTTTAAGTTACTTTAACGCTCACATACCCTTGCACTAGGATTCCCTGTATCGCAGGTGGCATGAAACACACAACCAAGATCGGGGAACAAACTTTACGCTCATCACACAATTCTGCCCCGGGCGGGAATCGAACCCGTAACTGTCTCTCGGTCATTATTTAATATTTTTATTCCACAATTGAATTAAGTGTGGCGACCATACGCGTAAGGCATCCCAGAATCCAAATCCAGACAACCCTTCAATAACAACGAATGGACATCCCTTCTTAGAATCCCATTAAGGGGATCACCTCACCCCGTGTAAACACTTAGACTATTACCGAACAGCACTATATCACTGTCCTATAACTTTACGACGTTGTCTGTTATTTATTGTATATCCCCTAATATGTCGTAGAATATTGTACAAACGCTTCTAAAGACTCAACTAAATAAAAATTTTATTTAGTAATATAAAATATTCTTTGTGTGTTTTGTCTATGTTTTTGGAAGCAAGCTGCGCCGCGCGGTCTTCCGCAGTTAAAAAAGTGACAGAAAATTTTTGCAACTCACAAAAAAAATGACTTCACTGAAGTAATGTTATGAATTGTTACCACTTATCTATTAATGAATAGATAATAATACAAAGGTTGATTGCAATCGATATCATATTATCAAGGACATTATAATAGGCGCCAGATGTATAAAATGTTAACGGATTATTGCTAGTTCTAATCACAATAGCAAAAGCGTATATACTATACTACTCGTCTATCATGGTCTATCACATCTATTGAGGTATTATCCTGATCCTGTACGAGGAGAACCTGTCAGATGAGTGAATGATTTATAATATTATTTAGTTACCTTTGATTTTGCAGTAAATATATTGCTTATACTTTAGATACGCGATGAGATGAGCAGACGCCAACGCTACAACAATGTACGGCTTTGTAATAGTTTATTTTACTAAGAATAATACTAAAACACAAGACTAGATATGAAACTATACTAATATAATAAAGCCGAAGAGTTTGTTTGTTTGTTTGAAAGCGCTAATCTCTGGAACTACCAGTTGGAATTGAAAAAGTATTTTTGTATATGATAGCCACACTCATTACGCTGAATTTCTTTAAGTTATTCGCGGGTGAAACTGCGGGGCACAGCTAGTTTATGTATATTATCTTTTAGGGGGTTTTATGTGTTCATGACTGGCCTTTTAGTTCAGTTGGTAGTAACTCAACTTTCTGCACTATAGGTTGTGAATTCAATTCCCACCAAGACAAGCATTTGTGCATATTCTTTAATATTTTCAATTTCTATGTAAAAAATGACCAGTATTCAATTAGTCTTTCTGTTTTATGGGTATAATGGTGGCATTACCCGCGTTAAAAAAGTCAACATGAATGATGGTTAACTGACAAAATTTTGCAAAAAATCACTTTTTCGGGGGGACAAAAAGTTGAGGCGTTGACCAGTTGAGGCGTAAAGGAGTAACAAACCAACATACAGACAACATTCGCATTTATAATATTAGTATGATAATACCGCATTGCATCAGATAGGCTATCTCACTCGTTTCTAACAAACCATTCCTGCCAATATCAGACCTTATGTTGTTCATACCACAACAGTTCTATAATAGTACCTACCGCAAAGTACATTTCCATTCCAAGCATCTCGTTTGTACTAGGTCCTAGACCCCATAAAAGGGGGAACTAGTTAGTCTTCCGTACATGCCACGCCGCTAGAGGCAAAAAGGTCGTTGGCAAAGGGGCTGTAGTAAAATAATGTGGCGATCACCTACTAATAATAGTAATAGTAGGAACATCTAACTGGTGTCTATAATGATTCGGAGAATTTCAAATTCTATGGTTTAAAGATTATCTTGGAGCATTATTTATTTTGACACACCAACAACAAATACATAATTCACTTAACTGAAATGGAAGCATTGGCACAGACGTAGACTTTCAATCTGAAGGTTGCTGGTTCAAACACAAACGTGCACCAAAGAGTTTTTTTCACTTGAAAAATTTATGTGCGCAATACCAAGTACTCACGGTGGCGGAAAACATCGTTAGGAAACCGGCATGTGACATCTATCAATCGGGGTCCCGTGGTAGATCAGAGCCCATTCACTCTCAATAATCGAGAGTGGGAACATTAGAGGCTGGTAAGGTAATGAAATTATGGTTTTTTCTTCAAAGTACTTTCACTGAAAGGCGCATACAACGTGCTTGAATGAAGAGTATATAGTTATTGAAATATATGTATAGACGGTTAGTTAGTAATCACTTTTTATTACTTACATAATTATAAACAGTATTTACTGCAAGTCATAACTGTTGAGGAAATAAATAAAAAAATATTATTGAATTTCTTTTGACAATACGAGACAGAGGAAGAAGAATAAACTTCCTTACTACTAGTAAGGCACTACGTACAATATAATATACCACATATTAGGTATTTAATAGTAACGGCAAAAAAAATTACACATGTTTCTTCGTAAGTACAAAAAACAGAGGAGTTTAAAATGAGAAGACAAGTTTCTAACGTACTTGACACAAACATCCCGTATGCTCGAACTTACAATATACGAATAACCACTTTTTGTATGCTTGGATCAACTTAAGAACTAATGAAACTTGACTTCGATTAGCCAACACAAAAAATAATGACCACGTTGGCGCTTGTACTCATAAACTACGCATTACTAAAATTAGAATAATTATTTTCGGTCAACAAGTAATGTAACTCGTTTAACAGTCAACTGACTCAAGTAGATATTTAAGAAGTTCATTGTCATCAAGTTAAAGTTTCATGACAAGGTATTAAGTATTAATAAATGACCGTTAAAAATCACCTATGCATAACTGTTTTCGTAAGTCACTGCGTATATTTTTTATTAAACCCTTCGTTACCATGTTGGAGGCCTTTAGGTGGGTTGAGAACTCCGGCTAAGGGGATACGAACGTGTACGGAAAGTCAGCTACGGACACGAACAATATAACCGAAAAAAAGATTCATTTAATTAAATATTTTGTTATGTAGTTAGTACTTATAATTATTAAAATATCTTATTACTTTAAGCGAGCAATTCTTGTATATTTACTTCGTGTATCTCGGCTCTAACGTTTTGGATAAAATTTTATGTTTATGTTTTGCAAACGTTATACATACACAAAAAAACCGAACAAAGCTCAGTTGCCCATCTCCTACAGTATAATACGCGCGTATTACTTGTTATTACGAGTATTATTGTCGACTTTGATCACTTTTGTCATCATAACTAATAACATTTATGTTACTCATGCGATATCAATTACTGGTAAGTCCAATTCGATGAATATTTTGCTAGTTTAAAGAGAACCATTATCGCAAAATACAAGTTCAACTTAGAATTTGTGCAATATGTTATCACTTATCAGTGTGTTGTCTACATAACTGAGAAGTACAGTTTCTATCATATATAATTCTAAACTCTGATTCGAATAAATAAATAAATATTTATGGACACTTTACACAGTACCATCTAGGCCCAAACTAAGCATAGCTTGTACTATGGGGACTAAACAACTGATAGAATACTTTAATATGTATATATATATCTAGTACTTGTGTAATATATACATGAACTATATATTTTAACACCCACACATAGAAAGAATATTCGTTAGTTACACAAATGATTATCCTAGGTGGGAATATAACCCACGACTTAAAACGTAGATGGCAGAGCTACTGCCAATTGAGCTGTAAGACCAGTCTTGTGGCCGTTGAAAGAACTAATTAAAAGCAAATCTGGAAGTTAGCCTTTTCGTAGAAACATATCGCCACAACCAGAAGAAAACCAGAAATCTTTGACTGAACTTACTCTAGAATAAAAATTTAAATTAATTGTAATTCTATTCAGCATAATCAAAGCACAGTAAAGCCCTTATGCCATCGTTGTAAAGAAATTCTTTACAGATCAAGTAACCTAAGCAATTCTCCATCCTGTGTCTTTTTGTATACCGTTTACTTGCATTGGAACTATCGTTCTTTGGAAGACCCGTTAAGATTCTGTTCCGGCTACACAAGTCGATGTCGTGTTGGTGGCCTCCAAACGGCTTAAAACTTCAACACAGACACGGAAAACACAATAATTATAATAATCATTATAATTGCTCTAGAATGTGCAAAATATTAATTAAATGATATTTATTAATTAGGCTACTAAAGCGACCGATTGGAACAGATTTATCTCGTTGCAGTTCAAAGAGCTCACTGTGGCTGACCATGAGAAAGTTAATGTGAGAGATAACAAGTATACAAACAGACCTTTTCTTCATAATGACCGTGGGGATCCGTTTTCGTGATTTACTCGTACAGATTTGAGATTCCACTATTTCAGATATTGGGTGACTGTTTGATGATATCTCTTCTCGATACAGTAATAACGACAGCAAAACAATGGTGAATGAAATTTATGGCACAATTAAGCTTCATTGTATTTAACTCTGTAACTTGCAATATACTGGGTAACCTATTACGGGATTTATTTTGGACTTTTAACCTCACCAAATTTATCTTATAGTTCTTATTGTTCCTTACAGGCTAAGAAACGTTGCTGGTGTTCATAGTTGAATAATCTCAGAGATCTCAGAGCGTGTAGGAGACGCGTATTCTCAGAGTGTTGGAAAAGGAGGAACCCAAAGTAACAGTAGAACTTGTTTGAAGTTCGTCCGGAGTACTGCCACCTCAACTGTTAATCCACCTCCAAACGTTGGTGTACTCGCATTGCTCTTTTCCGGTGGAAGGGTGGGGGTGCCGGTGAAATCACAAACATGAAGCAGTCCCCGTCTCAGAGTCTCAGGCGCACCACCATATGACTTAAGTCTTCTCATATTTCAGTATATATTTTACTAGAATTTAAATGCATTATGTAAGTTTGTTAGTAGTATGAGTAAGGGCAGACCAATGTCATATTACTGTTATCACGAGACGACCACACCACGCCATATCTGTTCCGTCAGTTAACAAATATAATAAAAATAACCTCAAATTTATAGTTATAACTAACAGTAAGTTACACGTCAGTCTTATGTTTGAGAACGTAATCATCACACAATAACAACTGTCCTTTGTTTCATATGGCTCGGTGAGATGCGACTCATTAGTGTAGTCTATCGTTTGAATTATGGTAATGTACTTTTGCATAATAGTAACAATTACAATGGGCTTTTGTGACGCCCCAATCGTCGCATATGGTTTATGAACTCGGCGCGCCTATAGAGATGCCCTATTTACGCTACTTGATGGATAACTAGTGAAGTCAGTCACGCATGTAGAACGGGTTACCAGATGACAGTTTAAAAAAAATATATAATAGGGTACGGCGTGACAGCGCTTAATTGTAAATACGGTTTTTATTAATGAATCAACTATGATCGATAATTCGTGGCAGATCGGCTTACTGTAGAAAAACTGTGAATCAGTGTAATCTAAATCGATAAAACAAAATAACAAATGAATCAATCAATGACAGAACACACTTTACGCTACTGCATTTCCATTTCAATTCACTATTGTGTCGTTAATATATTCCGTTTTAATAGTCAAAACTATTGATGCCATCAGCAAACGACTGACGAAAAATTAAAACAATGGACTTCCATGTACTTACTACTATGTGTGCACATAACTGCATCGTTACGCAAATCAATACAATACATAATGTTTTATTGTTGCGAAATTCCTTACCAGATGAACAATGCTGATATCAAATATCAACTTGGTAGTTAACATTTAGGGTTGTCATAATAATAATTGAGTTGTCGTATTCTACCGAGATTTTAACGAACATTGACATATAAAACGGTCAAACAATTAACTATTACCATTTAAAAACAAAAACATACGTTTTCTATAAAATCGGGTTCGTCGTTATCATTACTACTTTGTTAGTGGTTATTTACCGTTATCTATCGATGTCTGATAGATATTTCTTACACGTATCTCTTACGTCACACTCACATATATTTCTGTAAAGAAAAATGCTAAACAACATTAAACCCTTAGTGAGATGTTAGACTCAAAATTATTATCACAGTGCGATTTTTTGTGACATGTATCTTTTTTTTAAAGTTGTATCAGTTGACAAAGCAAAAATAATAAAATTAATTATTTAGTCAACTCATCCCGCGGGATGAGTTTATAGCGGGTTCAGCTGACTAAAGAGCCATATTCGCAAGGCAACCTTATTTGCAACCTAGTTTAGTTCAGCTGTCTGAGAATTAACCACAGACTTTTCTACGACCGCAAAACTAGATACAGTTTATGTGAACACTATCTGACTTAAGTAGGTGATTATAATTACGAAATGTAACTCGTATCTGAGATAGTGCTGATAGCGTATCCAGTCCACAATCACGTAAGCATGTAGCGAATGAAATTACGACATTATTGTGGGCAACTTGTTAATATAAACTACTACTTAATATTTGTTTACAATTTATCCTCGATAAAATCTGAGGATGATGAAATTTGAACATCAAAAAATAAAGTCTACGAAAATTTCGCATATTTGAATAACCTATCAATATTGTGTGATACAAGTGGCTTATTAAAATATCGAAAAAATTGACTTTTTTACGCCCCTGTTTTATGGGTATTTATACCTTGTGAAGTCAAAGTAGAATGGGTCCGCCATTGAGGTATAAAACATATTCAATATTAATGAGATATAAAATCAGCTACAATGCAACAAAAATACAATAACACAGATTTAACAACCACCACACCTTGAGATATTTTACATCTCAATTCAAACTATAGACTGTTTTATACCTAGAATATCACTTACGTATACAAAAAGCAATCCATTTATCTTAGCATAATTATTCATTGCCCGACATTCAGCGGTTAAAGACCTTATGGCACAATTTTTTTGTCCGACTCGTGCAGTGTTGATACAAATTCGCAGGCCATCATTTGCAGACGTGAAAGTAGATGCTTTCACTACGTTGAAAAGATTAAAATTATTTTGACTCGTACCATTTGGTCTTAAGTCAAGATTAATAGCTGATAGCTCTGAATAACCAAGATAATGATTAAGCAATTTCCATACATGGTTGCTTGCAGAGTGATTTTATAAACATATGGCATTTTTTTTAAATTAATATGCCTTTCTGCGTTGTTCAGCGTAAGTAAAGCAGGTTCACAACTTCCAATAAATTGTGAAATGTTAATTTTTTTCTACCTTTTCTCGTTGGCGCGTGGCAGACGTCTGCAGGAGACGTTATCATCAGGTGGACCGCCAACTTGTGTGTATCTTTCACGTTATATAATATTACGTACTTTATTTACCTTTGCCTCCCCGGCTGAGCCTTCCGTGCTCACCAAAAATCTCAGAGCTGTCAAGGCTATTGGCGACCAATACATATCGGCCATCGACTTAAAAAAAGTCCTTGGCCTCGTCGTCCCTGAGATTCAAGAGACGGTACATGCTATCGGAACAAAAATGTTTTCAATATCTTTTTCCAGTACTTACGTGGTGTTCATGGTGCTCATGAAACCATTATTTAAGGTTGTAAAAAAAATACTAAATTGATCATATGGTTAAACAAATAATCACTCAACTCACTTTGGTCTAATCAAAATCTCATGACTACAAACTGTTCTAAGCCATCGATCACGATTAAATTATTTATTTGCTACGTCATATTTACACAAAAATATATTACGCAAATACAAAATCAAAAGAATACGAAATATATTCAAGGTAAGATAAGGCAAACAAAAATGAATCATATTTCAGCTGCAATAGAGGATAAAGTGCAAATCATATTTTTCGTAGGTGCTATGTTCTTTTACTGTGAATTGCTAAATTTATACGTGAGTGCTAAATTATGATTTTCTTGTTGAAAGATATCATTACACATTTCTAAAACATTTACCCACTCATACGTTAGCTAGGGAATCATATATTTTATGTTTAACACGCAAATAAACATTTGTGTTGCCAAGAAAACATTATATTCTAACTTAGCCATGAAATCGTCAAAATATCAACTACCAATTTAGTAAAAATAGTTTCATATTTGTCAATTTTTTTGTTGTTTGTTTTTACTGGCTCATATGTCTTCCACTTCTAAATAAATCGCTCATAAAAACATAAGCGGAGAACTATAAGTGTCATTTACATTAACATTACTACTTACACGTACCAACGTATCTTATTTATAAATACACTTAGAAAAATATTTTTGTATACCTGACCTTAACAATGATGACATCACCAAAAAATGTTATCAGAGGATTAGCATGAAGTCGTTATCTCGTCAGATAACATACATTACATAGTTCCCAATGAAAAGTGTTCTCCAAACATCCAATATCACCAATGTTCTTTTATCTACTTTGTAACAGGGCGTGTAAGTCACTGTAAGGACGTAGGCATACTGTTGGCAAGCAAGAGTGAACAGACTTTAGTCGAAAAAGGAAGCGACTTCTGGATTGGAATATCTTGCAATTTTTTTTTCTTTGTATTTTTAAAGAGGTGTTAATGGCTGTGTTGATCTATTTTATGGCGTACAGAAATAATTAAAGAATTAAAGATGTGGTACGAATTATAGGCACCTTAATTATTGTATGTAAGTTAAAAACAAATAGGACGTAAGCCTGGTCCGCATCGGGGCTTTCGATTTGATGGTCATATCGTACCTCACATCCACGTGAGTACTGAGATGACGTCTGACAGAGGGAAATGGAAGAAAAACACATGTTGTGCCGACCCCACTTAGTGTGGGATAAGGACAGGAAGATGATGATCGTGCCTCACATCCACGTTGTGATTTGATACATAAACTCATTAAACTAAAGAGTAAACTACATAGATCGAATTTTGTAGTTTCAACTCAGATCGCAAACCACAGTATAAAAGTAAACATTATGTAAAAAATAAAAGTTAATTTTGCAAAAATGTAAAAACCCCCGACTTGGTGTAATGGTAATGAGCTGATGATTGTCAAACGCATGAACAAATCTTCACAAATAAAAACCATCTCGATCAAGTCAGCTTTCAAACAGAAAAAAAAACCGTATAATTGGTCCATTCGTTCAGGAGCTACGATGGCACAAACACACAGAAATACACACTAAAAACTTATAATAAAACCCGTTAAAAACGAATATTATTAAACAATATTGCTTAAAATATACCTGCATCGATAATCTTACTTTTATGCTGGTCTCCAAACCAGTTCAAGCCTTCAAATACAAGTAGGTTTAATTTTACAAAATCTTTTGGACCTTCAAGTTGAATAATTTTGAACAAAAACAAAAGATTATGGAAACATTGTATCAGTACGAATAAACGAATATCTGATCCACAATCATAGCAATTTAGATTTTATTACCCGTAATTCTACTTTTTGTTCCGATTGACTGCTCAAACAGTATTTTATAACTACAGTCCGGTGTAAGATGAGTTCGCGTTCCAACTTCTTAATATTAACTTAAGAAGTTGTAACTTCAACAAGAATCCTTGATAAGTGCTTGTCGAAGTTCCGTTTTTAACGTCTCCTAAACAAATATACATATCTTTTAACATATACGAGATCTGTGGGTCCGATTAGGTCAGAATTTAAGTAAAATAACACACACGGGAAGGAAACTAGTGTATCGATAGCAAGCGCCTAAGCTCAATTAATCCCAGTGCCAATCGTAATTAAGTTAAAACGAGTCATGTCAAGTTTATACTGTTGAAATAAATACTATTTGAAGTACCGTCTTTTGAAGCTGCGGTATAAGAGTCAGTGCCCTCCGAAGTGATCTCATTATGGTGCGATTGGCTACTCAGTAGTTATGTAGAATATAAACCACGTAGCTTACTTCCGAAGCTCGAAAAGATTTGCACGAAAGCAAGGATAGTGGGAAAGACGCTTCTGCCATCTCGCCCTGCACCGCTGTCAGTGCAGGAGGAAGACGAGAAATCTGCTTACCTATTTAGATTTATTTAAATGGACTATACTTTGATGTTATTACTAACTGCCGGTTGCCAAATAGCCAAATACGTAATTCCAAATAGTGCTTAATCAATGTTTCTTTTGTATTTAATATCTACGAAATATTATTCTTTCAAAAAGTTGAACGTCATTCAATTAACTTTCTCGGCAGCTTGTTAGTGTATTTTTTTTATTTGATCAGAAGAATATCGCAATATTTGTTTCATGATTACCTGTCAAAGCAACTATGTCATATTGACAACCAAAACGAAAATACGTAATTGACATGGAAATGTAAAAACGCCCAATTTGCACCTTGACTGATATGAATGCAACAGTTTGAGAATCGTATTTCTTTTATAATTTCATGTTTTAACACTGATAGTTGTAATTGAGTACTGAGATGACGTCTGACAGAGGGAAATAGAAGAAAAATACATGTTGTGCCGACCCCACATAGTGTGGGATAAGTGCAGGAAGATGATGAGTTGTAATTTGCCCTAGTATTTCGTTGATATATCAAACAAGTTATATAATATGATAATAAAATCGAATAGGCCTGTCTTTGCACTCATACGAACTAAAATGTTGTATTTACATATTCAATTTTATAACGGGTTCTTGATACTTTGAACAGATGTTCATTCAATTGTTTTATTTTAATTGGCCAGCCGCTTTTACTTTTATAACTTGACAGTGCCGGCCAAACGAATAAAGTGCGAGGAAAATAATAAAGTATGGTATAAAATTGTAAAACAGTCGTGGGAATTCCTCGTATATAGAATCTAGTGTTATTGCATAACCGTTAAGTTATGTCTAAGTTTATTAACGAAGAGATTTACTGGCCAACTCTCACGGTGTTCACTGATTGTTCAAAGTAATGTAAACATTGTGAGAAAAACTATTTCCTCCTATTTATTCAGCTACGTACCTTTTATGTGTTTTTCAGAGAGGTTAAATTGAACGCGAAATTCAGACGCCAAAATAAATGTCATTAAAAAGACTATTTTCGCGTTTCATGACGAATGTTTCGGATACGGGAAAATATTTGGGTTTTCCCGTATTCGAAATAGCTCTAATGGCCTACTAATACTACTAGTAGCCTACTAATTAATAATTAATAAAATTAAGGATTAAATCTATCAAAAATTTATCCTTACTTTTATTAATTGGGCCTGTTTTCCTAAATTAAGTATTTATTTTAAAACTGCTTCAAATAATTCATACTTTGTAGGTGAAGTGAAGAATAGTTCAAATTTCTTGTTTAGAAATTTATTTAACAGAGTAAATATAATAAATTTCTAGAAAAAGAAATTTCGAAGAAATTATTTGTAACAATGTAATTTGTTATGTTTCTGAATCCAAAGATTTGAATTCAATGTAACGGCACTCACTTAAATTGTTATTAAGATCCAAGTACGAAATGACAGCGGAAACAAGGCAATTCTGGTTTCAGTGCAGTTATATATTACTTGGCTCTTTAAACAGATATCTACATAACTGTAATTATACAATATCTAGCACCATTGACCTCTACGTGTTCTATTACATGGTAATCGCAGTTTAACTCAACCATTGCGGAGTGCCATCGACTACGTATGACTAAATACAAATTTAACATTAGTACTTAGTCATACGTATTATTAAGACGAATGCAATGATCCATTTTTAAAGTCGGTTGCAAAACAAAACTCAAAGAGAAGACCGCAGGTTGCTCCACTATTACCATAATTGTACGATTAAAGCGGTCTTGGGTCTATTAGCCTCCAGACCACCTCTAGGCTCTGCCCCATTTCCTTAACTACCGGCTTTAAACTGTTTCACGACTATTCCTTTCAAGTACAAGTACATTTTGTAAAACAACCGTGTCACGCGTTTTCATTAATTAAAGATCTTAATTGTAACGAGGAAATTGATTAGTAGCAGTAGGACTTGTGCAAAGTTCGCCTGGAGAAGTACTGCCTCCACATCTAGTTATCTGCCGCTAAGCAATGCAAGTGGCATTGCTGTGTTCCAATGGAAGGGTGTGGGTGCCGGTGAAATCACATACGCATGAGACGTAACATCCCCGTCTCGGATTTCGCGCGCCACAGAATGCGATTTCGGTCTTCTCATACTTCGTCGGGAGGATCTAAGTCATATTGCTGTTTTTATAGGCGGAGTTTACCACTTAACATCAGGTGGGTTTAGCTCGGCCCGTAACTTCTGTTGTGTAAATAAATTGCAGCTCAAATTCCTTCGATCACGTTAAGTATTCCGCAGGTTATGGGTATAAAAAAACCTAACTCCCTTTTAAAGCCATTATAATAGGAGACATGGACATTACTAACATCAACAAAAAAAATTCAAAAACAGAATATAGTTACCAGAATCTCAAACCTTTCAAGGCACAGAAATCTTAAAATTAAATTTCACACTTACGAAACCTAAACTACCTAAACTAGTACTAAACTAAATTGTCTGCAGTATTTACTGCAATATTCAGCGTAAACGGAAACAATAATTTCCTGCTTCGTTATTTAACTTGTTTCGTTCTTATTTTGCAATCAATTTAAAATTTCACAAGGGTACCCAAACGTGATCCAATTGAAATATGCGGGTAGATTTGGGCAAGAAGAGCGAACAATTGCATCCAAAAAATCGAGAGCAAATTTTATGGGTATTACAAAATTTAAGAGAATAAGGGTGACAAAATGAACTCATTTTAAATAAAAAAACGCTTATTATATTGCATGTGTCGCGTTACTTGCATACATTATTGAGAGAAAGCAATTTTAAATGTTAGTATCAATTGATTATCTACAAAATATGTTCTCTGAATCATACACCATTTTTATTATGTCATAATTAAAACAAACTTGTCACGCGAGATTCACGCAACACTCGTAAAAACTAGAAATAGGAAATACCTAACAACGAATTAAAACCTTGAAAACTTGTTGGTCATCACCTGACATAAGGTATAATTTGTTTAAATTTTAACTAACGTGTCATTACCCAAACCGCCGTCTACGTAAATGAAGAAAAAAAATTGCAACACGTTTACACACAATAAGAACTAGCGTCTAGGTACCTAGTAATTTCTCGGTTGTTCGTTAATTCAATATTCACATAAAAACATTCATCAGTATATTAAAATATGTCTAATTTGCTGATGTTGTCAAAGTAGATAGTTATATTAATAATATTCTTACTAAGCAGTAAAGAAAACTCACCAACTATATTGTGCAAGATTAAACACACTAAAAAATAGGTCGAAAAAAATGTCGTTCAGGTCGTTACAGTTCTCGAGAAAATATCCGTATCACAATAATCTGTTCACACGCACTGTCACTTCACGACCGGCTTTTGAATAATCACGAGGCGGTGCGTGGTGCGGTGTTGATGGCTCGATAGGCCGAGGTGGACTGACGCCGGCTTTGCACCACCGGTCTCGCTCACGACACGATTCTGATACAGGGTCTAGCGTGCGGTGCACTTGGGGTCTTTTGTGACGTGTGACAGTTTCACGAGAATTTGAATTTGACAAAAGCGGTAAACATTTTTTGTTGCAGTTAAACATTTTGCACTAGACTTACGAATGGTTTTTAAAATGGTTTTCCTCTACATTCGAAGAATCTAGTTTGTTCGGCATTCAGTCTAGTTTTTATAATTGCTAAATTTATATCATAATATGTACCATAATCATTATTTTGTAGCTTTTTGCTATTGTTAATTCAGGAAGTACTAGGAAGCACTAGACTTTGGCCTTCAACGATTGCAATACACGCGTAATCTATTTTTAATCCAAAAACTGACTAGTGATAGTGAATACGATATTATTCTTGTCACAGTGTGTCGAACAATGCAGTTGGAAAGCGATATTTATTCAAGCCGAGATCGTATGACTATCGCGCCACCTCTATTCTTAATTTCTTCGACTTGTGAGTGGTAATAACAATAGCTATGCGATTGTTATTACTTCAACAATCACGTTATTCGACTCTGTTACATAATTGGCTGATTGGATATGCCAAATTATCTAATTGGGGTCATTATCTTTTTATAAACTGGAATTGCCAAGCACCGTCATTCCTTATTTTATATTTTTTGATATGATTATGGTTAAACTGAAAATACATTACAATGATTATGAAAATTATAGCTTGGCTGTTATCGTGATTTTTTGTCTTAAGTAACATAATTATCTACGATGAAATATCTATGAATGTCTACTGTTAGGTCATGGATTCATTTAATAAAAATAATAATATATCTACATCACTTCCTGTACTCCACAGTAGGCAAGTATAAATAAAACTGAAGAGTATCTATAAATTGTACAATATATCAATTCGTTCTACTTATTTACAACACCGTTAGCAAAACAATGAATCCATAAATCCATTGTCATGATTGGTCAAAACTATCGGACCATAATAGTTTTTTTTGCTGATTGTTTTCTTAACGATTTCCTTAATGTGATTATTTTATTTACTTCGAATGTTCAGTCTGGTGTAAACAAGAATCAAATCACTTCGAGACGGCAGAAGATCTTAGTTTAGCGTTAATCGACTGAATTCCTACGTTCTTCGATTTTGGGTAACTGTGACCATACTTATTTATATTAAATTTACTACTTAGATTAAATATATTTTAGAGTGACTATATAAAAAGATAAAAAGTGGTAATGCTATTTTTACATGAATTTCATGGGTGTTATTATAGAAAATCTTTTTGGATGAAATATTTTATAAAGGTAGCTCGTACCCTGAATTAACAAATAAGCTATATTTTAACCCGAAAAAATTAAGTATAGCGACTTGCAAAAAAAAGCAACTTCTGGACCTGCCTTCAACCTTTGATGGCAAAATGGGTGTACTTTTGAATACATAAATGAATCTTTATAGTTTTGTATACATTCACGAACTTGATTATTTTAGTTTAAAGGAAAGTTGCACATTCAATTGATAGATGATATTTTTATCACCGAAAATTTGATATACAATCTATATGACGTATATATCTATCCAAAACATTATAAAAACAATTTTATCCATCATGATTATGAACATGATTGATAGAATTTTATTTTATTTATCAGATTTTCCCATATTTGATCAATCTTTACAATTACTGTGTATTTCTTTTTAATTATGTAATAAAATAGTATTGATCGTGCGTTCATTCGTCATCTATGCGTTAACGCATTATTCATTCGATTGAATTAAAACATTGTATTTATTTACAATACTATAATCCATATCAGCTTCTATCGTTTTCATTATATCGGTATACCGGCCTACTCTTGTGAACTGATAGTGGATGGGCCTTGATCCGCTATAGAAACATAACAAATTTAAAATCCTATGTCACACAATTACAGTTTAAAGTGGCCGACAAAACGGCGATTTCATCCTTTTCACCTATTAATATCAACAGTTAAAGCGCAGTGAGCGAAGGGAAGCGAAAACAAAACAAATGAGAGTCGAATGTCACGTGACAACTGGGCGTGGGTTGCTTAGCGTAATTGCGCTCTGCAATATACCGTGTTCTGTTTTTTTTTAAGAAACTCGAGAAAAGGAGGAATATTGTATCTAGCTGCGCCCACATTGTTACCCGGTTGTCCGGGAATTTTCTGAGCAACTTTCTTAATTTTTTCTTTAACACAACGAAAAAAAAGAATTAGTAGAATTGGTCTAGCCGTTCACGCGCCATGACTGTAAATCGGGATTATTTTATACATTTAGATTACACTTTAAATTAACAAGACTAATTTAATTAAAATAAAGCAGTAACGCAGAATGGACCGTCTTATGGCTTTAAATGAAATTATTTGTCTGATAACATGACACACAATATGTTCAATCATCGCATCCTATGGCGATGGACACAATTTAATTATATTTTTTTTTATTTATCCCTTAGATGAATAGGATATTACCGAAGAAAGCGAATAATTCGCGAGTTTGACAGTATTGAGTGACTGAAGGTGAAATAAAAGGCAAGCGTTCAATATTAACTTCTAATGAATAGGTATGACATATGATGTCATGATGCATATAAATAAAATTTGAATTTTCCTTTTCTAATATAGGAAAATTTTGAATTCGCAAGCAAATTTTGCACTACCGTCTTCGACCGCCGAAATAGTTTAATTTCAATATCACTGCTTTGATATTGCAAGTTCTATGCAGACAAATCTGAAGGACGCGAATGGCAGGCGAGTGCCAACGACCGCTGATTTTTCATCTAACGGTCACAGGTTCAGTAAGCATGCAATAATGATTGTATCCGCTTGACGGGAGGTACTTACACCGATGGCGTAATTACTAAGCAACGCATGAAACTATTGCATTGACATTACTAGGTACAACCTCAGATAAAATTATATCTTTGTTCCAGAACCTATACAAACTCATACACCGCGGTCCGCAGGCAGACCGGCCACATTACAACAATTAAAAAAAATTATATATATATTCATGTAAGTTTTACTCAGCGGTTCCTAGTCAATCGAACCCAAAAACAATTATAGAACAATACGGTAATCTATCTTGCAATATATGTTGTTTAAATATTCGCTGTTAGTAATAGGGTGCCATTTACGCTTTGGGTATCGGACCCTAAAATGCATAGGCAAAGTTAAGTAAAGTAATACATTGTTTAAATTTTTTATTATCTCCAATAAAAGCTAAAATAAAGTGTTGAAATTGTAACGTAGGCACAAAACATTAAAAAATGCTTCTATCTACTTATACAGTTAACACGTACCCAATGTTAATGAAATTAGTATCGAAACTAGAATATCCGATATGAGGGAACTTGGTCTTTTTAGGGGACCATGTTGTCCGCGTGGGTGTGAATACACTCAGAATCTACAGGAATCCCCCGAATGGTGCGAAACTACCAGTAGGCACCAGTAGTTCTGGCACAACCCAAGTTATGGCATGTGAGGATACGCCCAGGTACCTTTGGTACTTACCTGGGTGTGTCCTACCTGACACATGGACATATGGACCCCCGAGACGGTGATTTGGTGAGATGTAGGTATGTAAATAGGCCATTAATAAATGATTTTCAAAAAATGTATAATATTGTTTCTACACACAAATGCATTACAAGACTATTAATTCTGAGGTAATTACAGTATTAAAGAAGAATAAAATTCACATTTTTAATCATTATCAAATTATGCTGTTAAAAACAGTCAATTAGGGCTTTATTTATACAACCTATCGAGGTAACCTATGAAGTAGCTTTGTCGAAGGAAGTAGCTTGGGGTTGTTATTAAAAGGTCCGAAAAGCGCTGCTGACGTCAGTCTTTATATTCTTCAATGGTTATAATCAATCAATATCAATATCACTAGATACTGTTCACTGTAACACTGTAGATATAGAAACTGCAACCATTACAATAATCAGTTAATCCATACAAATTTCTTCAATCAAGTGAGTTATAATTAGGAGAGCTAATTATCTCTTAAATCTAATGAGTTTCGGCATTATCCTCGTTACAGATGTTGGTTAATAGCGCTCGCGCCTATAAACTAAATTTGTTATTTTACATTGACAAGTATCTAAATGCAATGATTTTGAACTGTCTGTTCATGAGTAAGTAATTATTTTCTTATTTTAAACTATACCCAGCGTGTGCTATTACGCTGAAAAAACGAATACATTTTGTGCCTAATGCACACTTTTAGTGGTCTAAAACAATTTTCGCATTATTGCCTAATGAACCAGCTTGGGGAATATTGGTTGGATGGTTTCAAAGTCTAACGGACATAGGGAGAAACGATTTTTGTGTTATATTATATATATTAGGAATGGTTGAATGACAAGATCAAGTACTCGTCAGTCTTATTTGTGAAGTCAGTATTTGGTTATCAATGTCACATGTGGTCGTTGCCCTGCCCCCACTATGCACGGTCACAGAGGTATTAATGAAAATTGCTCGAAGGGGACACAGAAAAATAGATGGAGCCCCCTCGTTGCCGGAAAACCTAACAATGTAGTCTTCAACGTACAGTAAAAATAGATTTAACCTTGACAGTCAAAGGATTGCTTCCAGACTGTTGTTTTGTAGTGACTTGCCTCTTGGCTATATGCTACAGCTGTATTTTTTGTAGTATTATAGCTAATATTTAATTTATTTATTTTTTCATACACACATTAGTATTATTTTATTACAAATACTGAATAAAATAATATATTTAATATATTTGTAATAAAATAATATAGGTATTTACGCCTTCAAAGAACCTAATAGCTCAAAGACTACAAAGTTACATTTAAATTAATATAAATTCTTAAATTTTACTAGGAGTGTTATCTCCTTCTAGGAGTTTTATTAAACTAAGAGCCTGGTTGCTCAAGAATTCGTTTTAATTTAACTGAATCCATCATATTTTCTCAAACACAAGATTAATAATTGTCATTAATAGTCATTAATAGTTGATAGTCATGAATTGGCCGATTTTAATTGATCAAATCAAAGGTAAAATAGATTAACACGGATTTTTTTTTTTTGAAATATAAAAAGCGTGTAATATTTTATATTTAATATTCAAACTGAAGCAATGGTTTTTTTTTAATATTTTCTTACTAATACATCTTGTTGCGTGAACCAAACAGTGTTAATAGTCACCCACAATAATGGTAGATCAATGTCGGATCTCCCCTTCTATCGAATATATCTCCCTTTATTGACCGATTGCAATTAGAAAAATGGTGGTTAACACAAGTAATAAATTGGAAGACCCCAAACCCAGTCGAACGTGAAAATGTAATGAAATTAAAGGGTCGATCGATACTTGAAAAGTTCGAAATTGAATTGCATCGGTGATGTGTAGCATAGAACGTTATGCGTATGCAATAAACAAAAAAAATATTGAGATAAATAAATTTCAAGAATCTATACGAGTGAAAGTAACTTAATCCGTTTCAGTAGCGATTAAAATACAAACAGTAGTTTTTTAATGTATATTTAAAATCGATGTAGTGCCGGTGAAAGTAGCCAGAAGCGATTTTTTTTGTAATTATAAGTGCATGCTTTAACGACTTACGAAAACAAAATGGGATGATGCAATACAATATGCAAAAAAGTACCTAACCGTTTCGAAAATAATAATAATTATATACATACATAAAATCACGCCATTCCCAATGAGGGAGGAATAGACAACTTTTCATCTTGTCAAAAGTCAAAAAGTCAAAAGTCAAACTCATTTATTCCTTTAGATCTCAAGTATCATTTGGACACGTCAAATTTTACACATGCATGTACACATATTCGTGAGCATATAACGTGTCACAGGAACTCCCCAGGCACATTACATGCACACAGATATGTCAAATTACAGTCAGTTTTCATGTTTAAGCTTATCTTATTTGTTAAGTTTACGTCTGTTCCAACCCTAACCGACCAACCCGAGGGGAAGAAACAGACAAGAAACCCCTCGGATTGTCTCTGTGCCTATCTAAGTCCGGGTGTCATGACAAGTGGTGAGATTTGATAGCGTAGTAGCCAAGTACAACTCCGACCATATACGTAGGTCGCTAGTTTAAATCGGGAAAAGCGTGTGGAGCTAAATTATTAAGCGAAAAATTGAAAAAAAAATAGACATTTTGAGCAAACAGACATATTTTTAAACCGTAAAATCATAATCATGTGTAATGCGCCCATCCAGACTGCATAACTTTTTTTGAGCTCCGTAGCTCCCTGCCTTCGAAATGAGGTCCCAGGTTCGATTCCCGGTCGGGGTAGACTTTTTGTGATGAGCGAAAAGTTTGTTCTCTGCGTTGGGATTTTGTCCAAATTAATTTTATCTTATTCTCCTTGGTTTCCTAGCTATTATTTAAGGTATAAACAAGTTAATAAGTACATAGGTAGTCACTTACCTATGTACCTACTTGGCTCTTACTTAACCGTCATGCAATAAACGTAATTTAATTAAGAGGACAAGTCACGATTCGCTGCTTTCTCTCTTAAAGCGATAGAAACTATAAGCTGTACCTAAAAGCCTTAAAGCTATAAATTACTTTGCAAAACTCTATAAATCGATCATTAAAATATTTTTTTAGTGAATTTGAATGCGTGCCTTACTCAAGCTATTGTCCTGGTGCGGAGCAAAGGAGTTTTAGTGAGTGTTGCTGTCTCTTCTTTCGCATGAATAAGTGGTCAACTCTGATACCGAAGACTTCGGTACCAACTTTCGGCCTCCGACATATAGTATATATATAGCCGGGACTGACATTAACGTGCCCTCCGAAACACTCTGTTTAAATGCCACTAAATGGTCCATCCAACTTCTGACCGGGCCCAGAGTTGCTTAACTTAGATTATCTGTCAAGAAAAGCTAAGCAAACTTCGCCACAAGCTCTTTTTGCTGCTAAAAACGGAGTATTCCAAAAACACAATGCCAATATGATTCGAGATTTCCAGATAATTTCCACACTATAACACTGGGATACCTCGTGGGATAGACAAACTCAGAAACACAAGACCTGGCAAAAAACTTTACGCTCACAAAGTTTGCCCGGCTGGGAATCGAATCTGGGACCTCTCGCTTCGAAGACAAGACTTACTTACTACTTACCTATAAGAATTATAGATCCGGGATGTTTATATATCTGTAAAATTACTTGTTTGGTTTATGTTAGACTGAGAACTGGGTCTGGCTATCAAATGTGAAGAAACACTTAACGCTATCCGGGCTTATCACATTTTACTTTTAAAAGTCTGTAACTGTAGAGATACGCGTTACCGATTGGCCTTAATTCCCTATTGTGTCGTAAAACTTTACCGTTTTCGACAGCGATGTTCACTTACATCTTATCGAAAACAGTCACTACTTCCAACTCGTCCATTGAATACAAACATTAGTATATCTTGCTTAGCGTTCTGTGCCCAATTAAGGTGAACTCTATTAATTAGCAACGTCTGTTTATCTGTCAAGCTAAACTAAGCTAAAAAATACTAATAAACACAATAGTTAGTATGACACCTGATGTGTGAATCCGAATGGCAATTAACCGGTATTTCCATACATTTTATAGCAATAGCGCATTACCTTGACAGATTCATAGTTGGGAATATGCAGACCTGAAAGAAACAACAGCATAATTTCAAGTTCCCCAACCATTTATATTTGAAACGATATGAACGAACATGCTCATACAAGATACAAGAAAACTGACATTTCTAATGCATTACAATTTCACCCAAGGCTTGTCGTTTAACCCACTTGGTATGGTAAGTCACGATGCGGTCGGGATGGAGCGAGGATTTAAATATTCATATTTCTTAAAAAACTACCAGTCATGAGTGACATGGGTTAAAAAGTGTGCATTGTAAGTAGCCGTAATGCTTAAAAAGATTCATAACAACTTTTTTTATTGACTGCAGGACGGTACGTGGTAAATCTACAAGTGGCCACTACCATTTTATGTGACTAAAATGACGGGAAGATCTGGCTGTCCACCTGATGTTAAGTGGTCACTGCCTCCCATTGACAACAACGATACGACTCCGGTCCTCTCGTAGTGATTTATGAGTAAACCTAAGTTGTATTGCGTTGCGCCCATCACGTCGAAACGAGGATTTAACGTATGTTAAATCCTCGTCGTAGTTTCACCGGCGCCCACATCCTTCCAATGGAATACAGTAATGCGATTGCACCGGCTTGGCAGCGGATTACCGGAATAAACTAGGAGTTTTGTGTCGCAGGTGGCATGTAGGATCTCAGGTCTTGGGTATTTGTAGCACACTAGTATGTAAAGGCGAAAGTTTGTAAGTATGTGTGTATGTTTGTTACATCTTTACGCCTGGCTTAAATGGCTTACCGGATTTGGACGAAATTTGTTATGAAAGCTAAAAGCTAGTAATATGTGCAAAGGAAGTGTGGACGGCAAGCGGTCGCGGGGAAGATCTCTAATGCCGCGCAAGAAGAACTAAGCTGACGAAACAGAAGTCAAGATGGCCATAGAAAGAAACGTCTCACAAACACATTGACTGTGCATGGTAATCGCGATCTTCGGCCGTGACGTATCCACCAGGAAGCTAGTAGTTTATATTAACTTAATCGAGCCTGGGATGCTTCGAAGACAGGGTTAGTACCTTACCTCCGGAACCTTAGCCAAATCTGACACTTTCGTAACCAAATAAGGTTTTACTCAAAAACGATGCGCAATTTAAACTCAAATTCTTTGCCAAATTCGACCTTTAGGAACTTCAAATCGCTTTCAAATCCTTGCACCTTGAGCTATATCGCCCACAGCATCCGTTCCGATTGCAATTTATTGTTGGCAGCCTGCGTGAATAGATTGTATTGTAGTCAGGTTGGCAGCACAGTATGAGACAAAAAGTAGCGCAATATTAAAAAATACGCCACAATGTTGGCATTACCATACTAATATTATAAATGCAAAAATTTGTTGTTGACAAACTATGTTGTCCTTCATGCCTCAACAGCGGAAAGGATTTGTAACAAGATTGTTATACATACCCTTTATTAACACATAGGCTTCTTTTTATCCCGAAAAAGAATAGTTTTTTTTTTCAGGGAACTACTTCTGTCATTTCTTTGTCATCGTCTAATGTTGAATTTTTAACCACATGTAACAACATGAGGCGCAGCTAGTAAAAAGATAATTTAAAAAATCGTTCACACTCATACTCTTGCCCCAAGATTCCTTGTATCGCATGGACAAACACAGAAACACAAGACAAACCCCAAACCCAGCCGCTTCGAAGGCAGGGTCACTACCTATCAAGCTGCGAAGCCGTTCAATTTATGGTCATGTTATGTTCATCTGTCTGAAATAACTGCCACATAGATCTCCAGATGCAATACATATGCACACTGCGATTTTATTTTATGGACTATATGTTGTTGACCGCTGATGACCTTGACAAATGTAACAGGCTTTTGGAGAGAACTTAAACTAAATTTTAATAATGTAGCAGCAAATCAAGGGCACCTCTTAGGTACGGACCTCGGTTTAGCTCGCTGCTTGCTACTGGTCGGAACGTTTGGACTAAGACTCGCCCAGGGCGAGCCGACAAAGAGATTCTTCGACCCCATCTTCGGAGTCGGTGCAAAGGTGGAGTGTTTACTCTGACCTGAATGGATGGCCTCCAGTTAGCTGAGGGTGATCTCGTCATCGGGAATATGGCTCGGTCTACGTGCACACTACGACTTTATTCTGCGTCCTCATGTAAGATACCTGACTTGTTTGCGACGTACAGCGCCCACGAGTCTAGTTTACGACACAAACTGCATTTGTTGTCGCCGACATCCGCTGATTTACCGCCGTCGTCGTAGTATCAACCATTTCCTTTGCGCGCTTTTGAATATCCAAGTGACTGCAGATGGGCCATTAACCGATGTTCATATTCATATAGTAATGTCACTGTTTCTGGTTCCTGTGTAAACGTTCTTGCACAAAAATAAACAAATATTCATGGACATTTCACACAGCGGTATCTTGTCCCAACCAAGCATAGAACTATGTACATAACTGATAGCTTACTTATATAGTAGTTATTCTTTAATTAATTTTAAGCTAAGTACAAACGCGTGCAGCTAGACCCCCTATATATTGTACCCCTATGTTTCTTTAAGACCTACTTGAACTGCAATTTCGGGGCAGACGAATGGTCGGTCCGTGGCTCAAATTGCGTTTCCTTTATGAGCGTCGTGTTTTATGCTTCCTTTGATTAAATTTAGCTTCTGTTCATTTGTTTTGCAAAGGTTAGTGTGTAGTCAGTGACTTACTTAGGTATATATTCAAGGTCAAAGGTCTTTCATCGGTAGAAAAAATACATTTTTTATGTAATTAAAGTCACAAAACGAGCGGAAGGCCCGCTTGATGTTAAGTGGTTATTTGCGCCCATAACAACTGCAGTCCTCCCCGACCGAAGTATGAGAAGACCCAAATTGTACCCCGTTGCGCCTGTCACCCGAAACGGGGATGTTACGTCTCACATCATCCCCGTCTCGGGTGATGGACGCAGCAGGATGAATGCAACACAGTGTAACGTCCAAACCTTATACTGAATCGCATTACTGTTGTCATGTAACTGGTGGTAAGTGGTCGCTCTTACCACCAGATGGGCCCGCAGCCCGTTCCGTCCCATTTTCAAATAAAAAGGAGGGCTCATTTTTCAGAGCACTATGCTTACAAATAAACCATGCTGCTTCTATCGGATGCATGTAAATCATTTACGTTAGATAAATACTAGGAATGGAAGTTACTCCATTAAAGTTCAATTACCTGCCGTAGACATGAAATCGGTCAATTAACACGGCCATGCCTACTCTGTGGTGGGTCGGAAAGTAGTAACAAGAAATTCTAAACCTAGTAGCTATCTACTGATAATTACAAACTTTCTCTATAGATAGCAAATTCTATTAATATTCAGCGAAAATTAATCGTGAATGGGTCCGAAAGTTAATCGGCAATGTTAATTCATCCTTGACTCATCAAGAACATCCTAATATCATTATTAGTTCTGTGCCAACAGTTAATGAACCGTGATGATGGAAGTTATAAAAATATTTGCTCCGAAAGTAGAAGCAAATTACAAACAGATAATTCTCAAGATAGTTTGTGTTGCATCCGATATGTTTATTAAATAAAAACTTGCTGTGAACTTGTGAACATACCCGCAATTACATATGTCTACTCGACTAACATCAAGCAAGTGGTATGTTGAGAGACAATTTTTTGCAAATTTACGAAGTACAGTGCTGAGCTTACCCCTATTGTCAAAACATCTATAATGGTAATTGAAAATTTTTACTTTAAGAAATGATGTATTAATGCGATGTTTGAAATAAATTTATTTTATTTAAATATTATTAAAAAAAACATACTTGTGGAATTTTTGATTTTAAATTCTTTGCAAAAAATTTAAATTCAACGGACAAAAAATACTCAATCTACCTTTAGTAAAGGAAGGTGCAAGGGATTCTTTTACCAGCAAAGGTTCCAAATGCTAAAGTAAGAATAATACTCAAAACCAGTTCCTTACTCCTACAGGATAAGGACGTCCTGAAGAGCAGTGCACCATCACCTCAAACTGTTGTGCTGACAAAATAACCCAGGGTGGGCGACATCAATCTTCATACGCGTAACCAAATTAAACGGGGTCTTTGTGCGAGTAAGGATAGCAGAAAAACAGACAATGTCGTATTATTTTCAAATATCTCGAATGTTTTTGGGGGTCCATGTTGAAAAGAAAAGACAGAAAAAATCATTTAATTGTGACGGAATATAACTGCTAGCGAAGCACAAAAACAGATAAAGATACTGCACAAGAATAAGCTTAATTAGACGACGTATGCCGGCCATTAGCTGTTTGAGGCTACTCAAACAGCTAACGACCGGCATAAAAAGGCTTCCAATTCAGTATATGCTTGGATACAAGTTCTCAAGCGCTGGTCTTCCGTTGGAACTTTTTTATAACATATAAAAAAACTGACCTGGCTTATGAATCCACCGAACAAATCCGTGCCGCCCAACGATTCCTTGTATTCCGATATGATACTACAGAGGGGGCAGCACCATATCCTACTGCCATGCGCTTATCTTATCTAGACCAAGCACTAGTGCAAGCGCAAAACGCTCCAACCCCGTATCGGGCGACAGCCGCAATGGTGTGCGACTTTTGTATTTTGTCGTAGAAGGAGGATATGTAGGCTATCAGCTCTCGTAACTTTTGTTGTAAAGCTGGTTCTGCTATCGCTCCCAAGCAGTCACCCGCATTTCAACAGCAATCTTCGCATTGATACGAGCGGTCGGAGTGACCTTGTAGCCAGGACACAATTAGCAGTGTTCCGCAAGTTGCGAGGCGCAGGAAGACACGTGCCCGACTGGTGGTCCTTGGACGTATCCTGATTCCCGTAATCGGCGGATTTAAAGGATTGACACGCAATGTGGTTTATTTTGGGGCTACTCATATATAGAACTTGATGCTCAAGAAACTGGTCAATTTATGTTTCCACCTACTCGAAGTCTCGAGGATGCCGTTAAGATACTTAGTGGATAATGGACTTTAAAAATGTTCATATGCTGCTACGGTGAATTGTGAGACAGTTACAAGATAGTACAATCAGTCCAATACACTGGGAGTACTGGAAGTATTATTGTCACTGTTCCAATTAAAAATCCCGAAAAGATGCTGATTGTAGCATGTTCACAAGCATTTTCAGTTCAATTCAGAGTGAAATACCAGAAAGATACATTAGTATTCATATTCTTGTAGGTTGTGGACGACATGATTCGCCTATTACTCGTATTGTACCATTGAGAGCACCCCAGCAGTTAACTGATTGATACATGCCCATTGAATATGCACTTTATTCTAGGAAGGATATCATCAATCAGCGTGTTACATCATGCACGTAACCACTCAAATGCGTACCTGCCTAAACTACGTTGTGTTTAAATATTTGGATAGCAGTACCTACAAATATTGCTTGTTACGGCAATACATATTCATGAAGAAGGTATTCCGTTTTAATAGCCATGTATGCCAGGTTTTAATAGCCATATATTTTGTATGTAAGTTAGTATTACTTTATAATGCTTAGTCTCATTATTTTTCTATTATATGACAGTATTAGTTTTAATACAGTTATTTTTGTCTATTATAATTTTAGTGCTGGTCTTGTTCTTGATCAAAGTTAACTAAATAATTGAACACTTTATTGTAAATCACGAAATAAATAGTAGTCGATTAAAGAAATGTGATTATATATAATAGAAATAATAGAAATAGAAGGCCTTACCACCTAGACCACCGCTGGTTACTTGCATAATGCTGGGTTAAGGTCTTTTTGCAATATTTGTGTATGCTTTTCAATTGTTTTTTTTTTTTACAAACAACCGGTTTATATATGTTTAATGTTTATTGTATGGAAATATAACTTTGTTACTTGTTGCAAATAAATGTAAACCTATTCTACTCCATGTCCTATTCGAAATCCAGTAGTAGGATTATTTGCGCAGTCATTCACTTCGCAAATAACGCCTACGATTATCACACTTCACCCGATAATTTACGCAGGGTTCCTATAAAAGAGATATTTCCACTTAATCCGCACATTATTAATGTCGTTAAATTATGATGATGTCTAAATAATAGCCTCCCGAGTTCTTGTTCTTCAAGTTTCGAACGCCTCGGTGCTTGGGGCGTAAAAAGGAAATTGAGTTTCTATCGTAAATTATAATTACAGTCATAAAATAAATATCATGTAACCGTTTTCTAAATCCTGATCGCATTTAACTGTACCGAGTCATTATTCGCGTGAGCCACTGACCTGATGGCCGATGAAAAAATTGGCATGCACTCGTTTTGATTGACTCATTTATTAGCATTTCAAAATTAATTTTTGACTTCATGTTAACGTCGAACTAGGTCATAGAATTATCATCTTCATGGTTAATTCTGATGTTGAATATTTAAAATTTTCCGATATGTGGTTCCCATTTCTGGGAATGTTCTGGGAAATGGAGAATTTTTTTGAATATAAAATATCTAATTTACGAAACAAAGTAATTAAAATAGCTATTAATTATTACTTTAAAACTATGATGGTTATAAATATTATCACCGAAACTCACATATCTCTTGGTAAACACTCGAAAAACAACATCTATTAAACATAAAAAAAAAATTTTTACTATGTACTCGTAATAGTCTATTATTGTAATTAGTTAGTTTTTCTTGTGTGAGTTAGTGACGGAACGAGCTGAGGGCCCACCTGGTAATAAGTGGCGACCCCCGCTCATGACAACAGTAATGCGGCTCAATATAATATTTGGATCTAACACTGAGTCGCATTCATTCTGCTGCGTTCATCACCCGAGACGAGGATGATATGTCTCTTGCGCACGTGATTTCACCGGCACCCACACCCTTCCACCGGAACACAGTAATGCTAGCATTACTGCTTGGCGGCGGTACAAGTTCTACTGCTACTTTTGGTTGCTCCTTTAGCACCACCCAGGGAGTACGTGTAGGGAATCAAAGGGTACACATCTACGGACGCGAGCTACTGGATCCCACGAAAATATTCATAAATAGCGTCTGTCTAAGACTTCGAGATTTTTATTAATGATTTTTAATTAAACACCATTAGTAACGGACAATTACTTTTTGCACTCATCATTCAAAAGATACTAGGCATAGTTGATGACAAGAATTCACAGTTACGTATAATTTGATTCAGACCACACTCGAAGTTATAAAATTAAGGCAATATCTCAAGATAATTAACCTACAGTCAAAATAATCATGCTCATTCCAATAACAATCGCTTTGTCCAGTTATTGTAACGGCAATAAAAAACTACATGACGTGATTTCGTCTGAGAAAGTAGGCCTGACTTGACCGACTAGACTGCCTGTAGACAGTGGTCTGACGCCAACCATTCACACACAATTATAATATAATGCGACAATTACATTACACCGTTTCTTTTAACTGATATTGTAGCAGCTGAAACAAAAACAGCAATGGTAATAAACGTAGCAATTATGTAGAGCAGTGACTGTTAACTTTTGTAGGAGCAAAAAGTAATTGTATTACCTCGGGGGAGTGATCCTTTTGATTGTTGTAATTATTTTTAAAGTGTTATATATAATAGAGACTGCGAGTAAAAAATTTGGCCTGGCCCATTCACTCAGTTAATCTCTATAGAGATGGGGGAAATGGTAGGTTTGTTAAAAAAATACAGGTTAGTTTTAGGTTAGTGTTGAATGCCATTCTAGGTACTACAGAAAGTTTCAAGAATGCGTGATGGCCCAGTTTTACAGATGCTGAGTTTCAAGTCGAAAGTAGCTGGTTCAAATCAGGGTGTGTCGTATTGCTGTTGATTATGGGCGGTGGTCATCACTTAAGATCAAGTGGCCGCCAGCTTGTTCTGTAACATTACTAATGTTACAGAACAAGCTGGCGGCCACATTAGTAATAACAAAAGCCGAATCCTAATTAAGAAAATGCAACCAGTATAGTTTTGTTTTCAGTCAATTCTCAACCATACCTGCAAAATTGCGTATACAATTCTTCACTTCACCTTTACTTTCCAAAAGGCTTTCATTTCGAAAGATCTATGACTTGCTAAGACAGAAATAATGATCAGAATACGATGGACTTTTATTGATGGTGTTTTGATTAGAAATGCCGGGCTCGTTTCATAATTCAATTGCTCTCACACTCACGATATTAGACGTGCAGTAACCTCAAGACTTCCTGTGTGACTTGCTATGTACTGTGTTATGCGACTTTTAGAGTCCATTCTGATTAGCCGAATAATATTTTCATACAACCAAAGACGAAACGAACTGAAGGCCTACCTGATGTCAAGTGGTCACCTCTGCCAACATCGATACGACCTATCACACGTTACTGATTTATTATTTTTTCTAAGCACTATCCTCTCCTTAAAGGTCAATTGGAAGAATCTGTAAAAAATTCGCTTATGTTCACCTTTTCTCGTGCAATAAAGATTTTTTTTATCGATTTTCAGATAGCTTCTGGGAATGCCTTGTAGAGGCGAAATACGTTAAGATTCTATATTGAGTATTTTCATTTCTGGAAGACAGTGCATGGAGCTGTGTTTTTGGGAAGCATTTGTTAGAAAGTTAGCGGAGGAGTACTAAATATTTCCATTTCCTGATCCTCTTTTTTTAACTGATCAAATAAGGAATTTCTCAATTCGGCTGTATACGCGATAACTTCGACAATTCGACTGTCAATCGAGTTGAATGTTTTTTTTTTTATTGTTGTTGAATTGGAGTTGGACACCCTAAAAGCGAAAATTAGGGCATAAAAGTCACTTGGTATCAGTCGCTGTCAATTTATATATTTTTTAATTTTACAGTTCTTAAATTGTAGAAGAAATGAATTAGTAACGTTCTGATAGCATTTTGGTGGTCTGAAAGTATCCTCAAGATGTTTAAAATATCATGTCATATCATAAGCTGATTCATGCCAGTGACAGTGTCATTAAATCTTGCACATTGAGAGTAGGCCTGGTTCTTCAGTGGGAAAATTATTAGTGGCTACCGATAACTCTTCGAAATTGATAATCTTCGGTCACGGACCTGAGCCGTATTGATGTTATTTAAGGGAACCGATAAAGATCAGGGATCACCGAATTATATGGCAATATCTATACAATCATTCGCATTTCGCTAAAGTTAGCATGGTCAGGCCTTTATTGGCTAGAAACTGTTGTTGATACTATGTCAAATGCAAGTTCATTCACGGTGCTAACTTCCTGGTTGGCTATGATTCGAGTTAGTTCCCGTGAACGTCATCCTCCATTGGTTAGATAATCAAGGCTATAACTGCAAACTAACAAGCGACTATCGAACAGTAATTATCCAAAGAGTTTTTAAACTCATATAGTTTTTAAAGTTGTTCCATTTGCTTTTACAGTCTGCCAATCAAATCATGATCGAAATTTTGCTCGCTTCCGATTAACAGATCAAATCAAGGCGATGACAATGCAATTAAATATGTTATCTATTTAAACTAAGACACAATAAGGAAAAATCGCCTAGACCATTCGAACTCACAAGAGTTTGGTCTAGTCTAGGAGATTTATTCACAGTCAAAAAATATTTTCTGTTATATTGTAATATACAATATTATTTAGAAAATTCGATATTGATTTCTTAATCTATCAATATTAATATAACGATTTTTTTTTATCACTCAAAATTATAAAGGCGGTAGTTTGTATGTGTTTGTATTTTTGTTGCTCCTGCACGCTCAAACGGCTTAACGGATTTGGATAAAATTTGGTACCAAGATACCTTATCCTGGGTTAATACAGGCTATTTGTGATCTTGAAGATAGCGGGGCGCAACTAGTTAATATTATAACTGTTTATGAAATTAAATTCATAAAGGATAAATATAAATGTATCGTAAGTATGGTGAAGGATTGAGATACAGCTAGTGGATGAGAAAGTTAATTGCATTTCGAGTGCCTAATTTTTCTGTCGCCATCGGGCATTAAAGCCACTATATCATCTTTATTACAGTACACAGATTGCTCTTCAATCGGTCTTATCCATAACAAATTACTTTCATTGACAGCCTCGTTGTTTATTTAAACCAGTTCTTAATACACTATGCACAAAGTGGTTTTTACAGTTGTTTTTACATGATACAAAATTGCCTCGACTTTGAAGTGACAAATGAGACGAAGCAAGCACACAGCCGGTGGTCCACACTTGGTAGAATGCTGGTAATACCACAATTTATCAAACAATTTCACTTTGTAGCGATAGTAACTTGTAAACAAATATATCTATTGTGTACTTCGTTTTGTCTTTCTAACTACCGACTAAAGAGAATGAATCATTGGTGTCTTTATATTTTGATAAATCTAGCAATATATTTGCCGAGTTCCACTGGAGATGTAGTAAAGGTATTCCCACTTCTTCCTTTAAACTCACTCCACACCCGCAAATGCATTGCACAAAACTTTTGAAAGGTATATATGACTCTCGAGAATGGAGTCTTGAGAAAAGACTAGAAAGTATTACGAAGCTATGCAACATCCTGGGCTCATAACCTTTTGCCGCATTTTCACGACACGTAAATGTCGTCGAGTGGACGCTTTCATTCACGAATTTAGCATTACATGAACGCTTCAGAAATGTTTAGAAACCATACCACAATAGACTATATACTGATTTAGTGCTCACACACATTCATTTCTTTATTTGGAAATTGTATCGAGCGGAACTAGGGACATACTAAACAAATGATGATAGGCTACGCATGGGAAAAAGAAAGTTACGTGATATGACAGACAGACAGATATGTATTTACTTATTACGGTCATTAATTCGAATCACTTGACCAATCTATTCAAATGAATAAAATTGAAGTGTCTGTTAGTAATGTCAAAATAACAGCTTTTTACTAAATGCATTTAAAACTGAATATATACGGTACTTATGACAAAAAAAAATTTTAAAGCTTTTGTCTGTTTGTTTGATCTGGCTAATGTCCGAAACGGCTGGACCGATTTTGATGAGACTTTCCCTAGCGGATAGATATTATAAGGAGTAAAAATCATATGATAAAATGGTTCATAACAAATGAATCTCTGCATTAATCCATTTGTATTTGTTTGTTTGGAAAATACTTTCTGTATTTACTATACAATACTAAACTATCGCTTGTCACAAATGACGCTTTATTACAAATGTTTTTGTATATATCGCCATCTAATAATGCGTCTATCGGATCCATCCAAAAATTGCCTGGGTGAGATCACATTTGGTAACAATGTCTCTTCATTCTACCTACCCATTCGAAGAAAAACATAATCATCGTTACATGTTTATTCTGCGGATATTCCGTTTTCCTTAAGATGTTTTTCTCTATTCTTCAGTTCACATCGCCAGCAAACAAACTTGAACTATACAAATACCATATAACTTCATTGTCACCTATTGACCATTCGACTGAATTATCTAGGCAGAATAGTTTCTGGCGCGACGCCAATCTTGCTTCGGCTAACTTGTCTATGCACTCCTCATTTAGCCTACGGTTCTTATCACAAGGGATCAGGGTTAAGAATCAGTTGCGTTTCAGGATTGATGGTGAAGTTAGTAACCTGATGATGGTCGATCGGCAGTGTCGAGTGACGTTCCGGTCGAGTGGCGCCTTCTCGACCTGACTTCAATGTGAACTGAACATGTCCTGGTTATGCCCTTAAAGTATAGCTTTACCAGACTATGTCAAAAACTTTGTTCTTACCCAACTGCGCCAGAAGGACACTCCGTAGCCTAAACGGCTTGATGGATTTTAGCTTGCAGCTGTCAAGCCTGTTCCTTTAGATTCTTCTTAATTGTGAGTGAGTGTCACTCACTGTAGCAATTAAGTGAGTGACGATATCAAAATTATAAAAATTTAAATAAGAAATTCTTCAGAAAATTATTTTTCCTCTAAACCTATCGAGGGTGTTATCAAAATAAAGGGTTAGAATAATATATACAACTTATATGTATAAATGTAATTTGGAATTTTTCATGCAGTCGGGATTTTTGCTTTGCTCAATAATGTTTATTCTATTATACCTGGTAAGTGGTTGCCTCCTCCAATAAAAACAGGAATACGATGTATGTGGTACCCATTTGCATTTGCACCCATCACCCGAGACGGGGATGTTATGTCTCATAAACCTGTGATTTTGCCGGCGCTCACACTTCCACCGGAACACAACAATACGAGTATATACATTACTGCTTGGCGGCAGATTGCCAATTACTAATCGCCTTCGAAGAAATACAGTATGAATAAAAAATATCCTCGTAACTGATAACAATTATCGGGGTCACCACCAATGTTAAGGGGCGTAAACTTGATTAATAGGTATTATAATTTTTTTTATTGTGAATTTCAATAATTATTGACGGAACGAGCTGATGGTAAGTGGTGACCCCAGCCCATGGCAACAGTAATACGACTTAGTATAAGACTTGAATCTTAACGTATATAACACGTAAAAATAGTCAGTTTTGGTTGAAACAATTATATTGAAGCGCTTGCTAAGCTGTTCTTTACAGTTCATCTAAGTTAAGCTAGAATCTAGATATAGGGTATTTAGAGAGTCTAGCTCTCGGCTAGAATTTGGATAATTGATCGTTTAGAGGCATTTGAACAACGCGCTTCCGTGATTGGGCACGTTATGATATCGGTCCCGGCTATACTAGTCGATAAGCCACGTCGGAGGCCTTCGGGCCAGAAACACCAACACCAGAGTTGGCCATATGAAAGAAGATTGAAACAACACTTAAACGGATCGAAAGTTGATACCATCAAACCCTTTTGCAACTGACTGCTCTATCAACTTTAATTTTCAATCACATGGCAATCTGCAACGATTCATCGGTCAGTTTAAAGTTCACTTTCATTGCCTTTCTACGTTACATGAGCTGCATGCCCAAGGTCGTCGACAATTAATTCAAAGTTTAAAAGCCACTTAACCCGTCTGCTTTCAATCGTATGTTAAAAAGAAAACAGGTTCCTTGGTAAACTTTGCTTACAGCTTACTGTGATTTCCTCGGCTCCCTAAGTAATTAAAAGTTCGTGGCATGTTTTTTTAGTCATAAACATATGTAGTGTCATCTAGCCCCAAACTAAGCATAGCATTTACTATGAGATTTAAATCGATAGAATAGTAAATATTTTTTGTAAGTACATACTTTTATTATTATATTGATTTGTGTATACATGTTTGTGTTCGACGGTGTGAGTGAACAAATTTTAATAACAAGATACAATGTTTACATTCAAGGTACGAAAAATACAAAATCTTTATGCAATTTTATTTGAACACTCAAACCGGTTTACAAGCAGGTTATGGCGGGAACGGTTTTCTTTTTAATAATATCACATCCGGCAGAGCAATGCACCTGTTCTTATTGACACTTTTTGAATCTACTTCCAATGGAGGAGGTTGTATTCGTTTTTATTTTCAACTTCCAAAGGAGGTTGAAATAAAAACGAAAATAAAAATTTCGATATTTTTTTTTTCGTATGATACCTTAGAATTACTCGTAATACTAATTAAGAAATATATGTGTATGAACATAGACACAGAAAAAGTATTTTTGTACGTCACACAAATGCTTTTCCTGGAAATCTTACCTATTAGCTACAGCGCAGGAGGCAGAGCCACTACCAACTGAGCTGTGTCCTGCCTTCGAAGCGAGGGGTCCCGGATTCGATTCCCAGCCGGGGCAAACTTCGTGTGGTGAGCATGAAGTTTGTTCTAGGGTCGTAGGTTAGTCTTGTGTTTCTGTGTTTGTCCATGCCACTTGCAGCACAGGAAATCCTAATGCAGGCGTATGAGTGTGCAAACGTTATTTTTTTTAATACTTCGAATCCTGTTATTTTTACTTTTATTACTACCAACTTAGCGACAAGCCGTTGGAGGGAGTGGAAATAAAATTCAAATTAAAATTTCAATCTCCTATAATTTGTAGTAAAATATCCTTTAATCCTATAAGATGACAGATAGTGATGCGGGCCCTCTGGTCCAGACATTCTGTTAATGGAATGTTAATGGTTTTATTTATCAAATTCAAAATGCTAAGATTTATAATGGAGGTCTATTAGATTTTTTTTTTCTAATTTGTCACAACACATCCTGATAACCTGACGGCTCTGTAGGTTAGTTGATGGCAGCCCTGCCTTTGAAGCGAGGGTGTACGAGCCGAACACTGGTGTCGAAATTTTCAAACCATCTGAAGGCTTCCGACACGGCTTAGCGACTAGTGTATCCGGGAACGACATCTTAACGTGCACCCCAAAGCACGGGAGTGCAGTTCCAATGCCACTAAACGGTCACCTACCAACATCTGACCGGGCCGAGAGTTGGTTTTAACTTTAATGATCTGTAAATAAGCAAGCTTCGGAATTAGAGAATGTTAAGTTTTACATATATGTTATATTAATATGTTGATTAGCCATCAATAATCGATTGCAAGCGATATTACAGCGTCGATTCGCATCTGTTCCGCAAACCGACTGAAAAATGACCACCGTGTTGCGTCTAAGCTCCAATAACATTATGTTTTATACCTTCTACATACTAATAAGGAGTCTATACACACCTTCAGAGTGGTCCAATATACGAGTACATATTAGAATTATAATCGCTGCCAAAACTCATGAAATTGCATACGCTTTTATAACAAGCTTCCTAAGAATGCTACTTAGCTTCCGACCCAAAGATTTAAATCATATTATATTATAATAAATAATTGAATAAAGATAAAGATGAATAATTGAATAAAGATAAAATAAAAGTGCATGTTACAAATGATAATAACCAATGGTCGCTTTGCTCCACGACAAGCAAAATATTTTTAATAAATATCTACACACGCTAAAAGTAATAAAGATGGAGGAATGTAATTTCGATTTAAGTACGGTTTGTAAAACGGATCGAAGGAACGAACGGAAAAGAAGGTAATCCTTCCATAATGATTGATTGGGTTTGCAAAAGCGATTAACTTAGTATTAATGATCTCGTAGGTACATATTCCCGATTAATCGTAATCTACAATTGGCGAAGCGACATTTTCACCAGTTGAGTAAAATTCATACAACTAAAAACACAGGTAAATTGAGAAGTTTTTAGTCGATTCATAAACTAAATTAGTGTTCATAATTTAATTGGTAGCGTACTAGTGACATTTAGGGGGTAAAACTGACATACGAGTAGTCGAATAAAATGATATTTTTAATATTTTTTTAGAAAATTCAAGATTTCTCAATTAGACTTAATTTTTTAGTATGTTTGTATTTTGCTAATTGTGAACCGATTTAAATGATAATTTTGTTATTTGATAACGTGTAATACCAAAGTGGTCTCATTGTTAAGTCATTTTTTGTGAATATAGAGACCTAGAACCTACAAATCAGAGTTTGGAAGTATTTATATTTGAAATCTGTCAGTTTCGTATTTAGTAAATTAGTTGAGGCATAGTTTGAGCTTAAATATCACTTTGTGAAATGTCCATTGTATTAACTACCAGCGCCCCGATGTACTACTCGTGGTTTTCCGTCATCAAAAGCAGCCTATTTGTTAATTTAGGATCTATGCTATCCTGGTACCTCATCTATATTCGTCGAGCTGTTTGAGCTTTGATGGAGTAACATTATTAGTGTAATTATGTACCATAATTTACCTTGAACCCTGTTTTTATACATCTTTTGTTAATTCTTGACGTTTCCGATAAGGTGTCAATATTTGTTTTCATATATTCTGACAATACAGTTTTTCCGTATGAGGACATCACTTGCACCAACCCCAAGCGTCGTGGGAGTCGATCTGGCAATAGTGTACTATACCGTAACAATTAGTGGTTGTAGCTGTAAAAGCAAGCACCGATCGATGTAGTGTCGATAACTCGAATTGATCGGAAAACCTTGTATTTACTAGACTATATATTGTTGCTGCAAATGGCCTTGACTGCTTCAGGCAGATTTTTGGTGAGAGCGGAAGGGTTTTTGCCGGTTAAAAAGTAATAGACCAAAAACTCCAAGGGCACCATTTGCGGACGGAATCGGAACGATTGAAAGTCGCATTTCTCCGTCCGCGTTTTATGTCTTATCTACTGCTCTTTCTTATCTAGATGAACATAATTCGTAAAAATACTTCGCATTAAATCTGCCAGTATCTGCAAATCGTTATCGGGAACTGATGTAAGATGTTAAAAGATACTCTTCAATTTTTTATATTGTTTTCTGTATAATTTCTGTAAATACACACGAATATGGTATGTTATTATTCAACTGTGCATTATACTACTGTTCATACGATTATTGCTATGAATACATAATAATATATATATGTATATATCGCAAGCATCGTGATATTTTTTTCAAATTTCTGTAATTTAGTTACATAAATAATTCCATGAATAATCTATTAATATAAGAGATATTCCATGAATTTCATAAAAAAATTATACTTCTCTTGGGGCTATTTTTTTCTAAATCGTATTGGTATTCTTTTATAACTATGTACAATATTTCAATATTGTATGGTATGTTCGAATTGGTGTTGTACCTATATCTTATATCTAAGTATAATATAATAAATAAGTATATAAACCTTTTGTATTTTCGTATTATATACGTTACAAGATTGAAACATGGTATAGTATTTTTTTCCATCTTAACAAATAGCAAAGACCAATGTGGAACATGGTGACAGCATGAATATCAAACACGCTGTAACCAGAGCATAGATAATGCAGAATATATAGAGTACTTCAGTATCGCAGTAGAAATTAAACACTTGAACTACCGCCTACAATTATAAGACTAATCCCGACTTTATATATTGTATGTAGATTCCATTAAGTTCTAAAATTTATTTTGACTGCAAATGCGATAAAAATAATAATAATATTTATTGGAACAAAAAAAAATCTAATCTAGAAACTAGAGTTTAGAATTAATAGACATAAAAAACCATAAGAGATACGTAAACTTAACTTGTCATTTGTGTACTGAACAGCAATAATTTTTGCACGTGTTTTTAATTTAAGTCTTTTTTATATGCATTATCATTGATGGATGTTAAGTGGTTACCGCAACCTATAGACAACAATACAACTAAGGTCCTCCCCTACCGAAGTATGAGAAGATAAAAGTATTTCGCTGCGCCCATCACTCTGAGACGGACATAACGCCAGTTCCTGTAATTTCAACTGTAGTTTAATCGGTACCAAGCCTTAGTACCTATCTCTGCAGCAAAAAAAGATGGTAGTAGCCCCTATAGATCTGGGTTTACGTCTGCCGGATTTACCACCCACACAATACGTATTTTGCAATCATTGTGAGACAGCATGGCGTCTTATATGTATAATACCTACACTAAATGTCATAATATAATTAATCCTTTCGAATGTCCATTGAAAAAGCGACCTTGACGACTTAAGCTTTAGAATAAATAGTTCATAGTGTGAATGACCTATGTAGAGCACATGCATTATGCAAAATGAATTGTACCGACATTTTGAAATGCAAAAATTACGTAACTGTAAATTACGTTGCTTTCAGACAATGTTTATGAGTCTATTCAATAAATATAACAAAGCCGCAATTATGTGATTTTGTTTAATGGCTGCTCATCGAAATAACGAAATGTGTCCCATATATTCATGGAAATTACTGATAGATCTATAGTTATTTTGTATATACATACCTAAGACCGAGACTCAACAAACATCTATTTTCGTCACACAAGTATTTATCCTGTGTGGGAATCGAATTCGCGAATTGACTATCAACTGAGCTGACCAGTTTATTTGTAGACATACTATTCGCATATGAGTAAAAAACTGTTGAATAATTTTTGTACACTACATGTGTGTAAAAGTTATTCTGTGGTGTATAATGCTGTGGCGTAATTGAAAAAAAAAATCGCACATATGTGCCACATAAATAAATATTTTAAATATATATCTGTTAATTTAGATTTTGCTATAAAATAACCCTAAAAGGCGTATTCTAAACCCCTGTGGCAAAAAAGAGACCGATCTAGAAGAAAAATCCAAATTAACAGAAATTTTGTATTAGGTCACTTTCATTCTAAAGGTGCGATATATGCTTAGCACATGAATGTTTAGGTCAAATTAAAACTACATCATTCTACGAAAACAAATCTATATATGCCAACCACAAACCTTTATCTACAAGCAGCCTACTTCACTTACAAAAACTGCAAGACAATAAGGCAAAGTCACTAATTAGATCATCCACCATCGAAATGAGATCATTGTTCAACTTCCATGAAACAAGAAAGGTCACACTCTGTTATTCACTTTTTCCTTAAACGGCAATAAGATTTGCATTTGCAAATGACAGATGACGCCTATAAATGCCAACATTCAAATTCTTCAACAAACAGCGTCGTTTATACGAGGTACTGCCTTCACACCGCCAAGCAGTGGTTCACTCGCATCGCATAAGGTGTGGGTGCCGGAGAAATTACAGACGCATTAGAAGTGAAGTATATCCCCATCTCGGGTAACGAGCGCAACGGGGTGCGACTTGGGAAGTCGGCGAGGACCCAATTCATACCACTGTTGCTATGGGCGGAGGGTACCCACTTAATATGAGGTGAGCCATCAGCGCGTTTCGTCACCTATGAACATAAAAAACAGAAGATGCGTAGCGACAGAATTGAGTATGGTGGCAGTACTTTCCAAGTTACCCAAACATTGTACATAGTTTTGCTATCATGCTAATATTATAAATGCGATAAAGTCTGTATGTATTCTTGTTACTCGTTCACACCTCAACGGTTGAACGGATTTTGATAAAATTTGTAATGTAGGTAGGTAACACAGCCTTTTTATCCCCAAAAAATGAAATAATTTTTTTAGCGGCTTGCAAAAAAAAAACTAATTCTGTCAGTATTTTCCCGTCGTCTAATGTTAACTATTGACCGCGGGTGACACCGCGGGGCTCAGCTAGTACATGATATTGCTATTTGTGCGTACATTATTTGGAATGCCATAAGTTTTTGCGAGTATGAGTCAACTCTCAAACTTAGGGAACAATGAACTTCTATGCATATCGCCGGAACACCGGATGTTAGTCAGCGATAACACTATCGCAATAATGCACTCTTATATAAAAAACACAGTTTTGAGCGCATCCGGTAAATTTTCTAACTGCCACAAAAAAATGACAAAGTCAATGTCAAAATATTCGTATTATAATAATAATGGTTGAATTCTTAAAAGATGAATTGGTAATTCACTTTTTAAAATAAAAATGTTCGTACAATATTATTATAGCTCTGTAGCTCTTCTATTATATAGTGTGATAACGATTCCCATTTAGGATTAGCATTTGTGTGAGGAAATATGTGTGTTTGTTTGTATTTACAAAACAAGTATTTAAAAATATGTATAAATCGTTTTGAATTGAAACGACACCCATGCATATAAATATCTCTAAGTTCTCGGTCATTTATCAACCGATTTCAAAAAAACCTTTTTTATTTGAAAGAATATATGCTTTCAGATCGGTCCCATAGAATTTTTATTAAAATCGGTTCAACAGTTTTGTAGTTAAATCTTAATACGTAACTAGAAAAAAATGTCGTCCAAGCAAACGAAATTGCATGTTTTGCTTTCCTGTGACTTTTTTCTGCGCCCGTTGTATATCGATTTGGATGTTTCTATTTTTAAATGGTAGGGTGTACCTACTAAGGGCGAGAAATAAGAGATGAAAGAATTAAAGTCTTCTTTCGATTCAACTTTTCGATTTTTTAATCGATTTATAAAATTTAATTCAGTCGTCTAAATTCTACAATCGTTACTTATTTGCTCCGTTTTTACTACTTAGATTAGTCACGTAATATGAGAACAAACATTTATCAACTGCAATTTTAAAAGTTACTGAAATAATTAGCAAGCGAGCAAAATCAATGTACTAAAATAATTACAAAATTCCATTGAAAAAAGAAGCTATCAATGAGAAATACAACATTTCTAAGAATCATAAATCATTTTCTTGAGATCGAATGAGTGTTAATTCTTTATTATGATCAACTTATTAAATAATGGTATATTAAATATAATTCTCACCGCAAAATTTATAAAAAAAATACCTACGTCTTCAAAGAATGTGCGAGCCTCAAAACTGTCTTTTATCTTCAAAATAAGAATCCGACCGGAAACACAGGACAAAGGTTGTGAATGAATAAAATGGACGGAAGCCTATCAACCTTTCTCATTGTTCCATTTCAACACACATTCGTGTACAATCGACTTTTGTTTACTTATCACGATACTTATGAGGACATGAGGAACTATAAAGTGACACATGTCCGTGCCCTTTTGCGGACCAGATGAATCAAGTGGCAGGCGCAATAATTTGTTACAATATCTCTACATTATTTCTTAACCGACTTAAAAGAGGAGGTTCTCAATTCGGTTGTATGTCTGTTGTGTAATTTATTTGCTTATATTATTATATTAGTTGTGTCCAACTTTGGACCGATTTGGATGAACCTTTCTTTTAATTTGAAAGGGTGTACATTCGAGATAACCCCAAAAATTATCATGGGCGTAAAATATGTGATAAAAGTTTTGAAGTCGGTTTAATTGATTTTTAAATCAATCAATTATTTATAGTTTTGGTGATATCACTGTCGCTTCGGATGAAAAACTCACATGAGACGTTATATCGGCATGTCACAGTGACTGGCGTAAAATGATAGGTCTTGGGTACTCTAAAACATAGATAAATAAATAACGTTTACACACTTATACGGCACTAGGATTCCCTGTATTGCAGGTAGCATGGATAGATACGGAAACACAAGACAAATACACAAGACCCGAACAAACTTTACGCTCATCTCACACCTCGGCCGGAAATCGAACCCGGGGGCTTTGAAGGCAGGATAACTACCAAATAAGCTGCGGACCCGTCAATAATAATTCGTATTTCAGTTATTATAGGCGAATGATATAGCTTCTCATCAGAAAGGCCATCTGCTCGTTGTGTACTCTGACATAAAAAGAAAAGATGAGATTGTCGTTCCCAGCCGCAGCATTCTAGAATCATGTCACCTATCTGAGAGGTTCGACAACTCTGACAACTTGTCATGTACCACATACGAATTAATTGAATGCTAGCGCTTTTATTGTAATGCGTAAAGCCAAGTGATGGAAAATATCTGCATGTCCTGGAATTAAACAGTTGAAAATCTGTGACATTTATCAATCTTGATTGGCCTCTCGCTTCACAGAGAACATGTTTCCCGATTAAATAAATACTCAATGAGTACTCAATGAATAAATACTCAATGAGTACTGATAATACGTTAAATTCCGCACAGCAGCAGATAAAATTATATAATGAGGTATATGTTACGTTAAATTCATATAGCCTTTCCTGTTGGAGTCTTTCCTGTTGGATTTCGTTCCAAATATTCTACCTACAGAACTGATCATAATACGAGCTTATTTAAATACATCCTATATTGACCATTACAACTCGATGTCTAAGTGATATTGCATTGCATTTTACACAGCATTGTATTCAAGAATGTGAGTCCGTAATCCGATCAGTCCGTTTCCCGCTAAGTGAGAATCGACGCTTTCAGTTTACACACGTAACATAATGTTTTCTCAAAATCAATAGAATTGTTTTAGCTCTACGATGAATTTTTATGTTCACTGGTTTGTCGAATTTTGTCGTTATGGGTACCACAACTCAATTGGGGAGAGCTAGCTTTTAAGTAGCGAATCCCTTATTAGTGTTTCTTGCCGTGTCTAGGAAACTACTTACTACTTAGGAACGTCATACGTCAGTTTGACGTCGTCACGTCAGTTTGAATATAGGCTGAAATAGTTAGTGAAATGAGACATACTATTGGGTTTATTCTTATGTCATATTACACCTAACCGTGTGTTTCGACCGGCTAACCGTCTACAAAATAACATTTTTTTTGTTGCCACCATTTTTTCACTTTAACACAACTAGTCTAAGCGCTAGCCTCATACTCATACTTAGGATACTTAGGATACTGAGAATTACCTACATACTTTCTTATTGAATTTGACTAAACCAGCTAAGTTGTGGTATCTATTCATAATATCTTTTGTCAAAATGTAAATTAATATTCATAACAAACAATGGCCCTAATCTATTCGTTCGGGTGGTCCCTTTCCTATGACAAAAGTGACAGGCCACATTAATCTGATTATCAATAAAAAATATATTTCTTCATAACAATACCAAATAGGTTTGTAGAACGTGTGCTTGCATTAGTCATATATGTTTTTTTTATAAATTATTGTAAGCAAGTTCTTATTGGTCAACATTGTAGGAGTTTTGGACCGCCGTTCTTGTTTATTGCATGCTACAATAGGGACGGACAATTTAAAGTGTTCTGTGAGAAACATTAGAATGAAATCGTGGTGATCTCATTATATAGCTAATAGTAGTAGTCATAAGTAAGCGGTCTTGAAGCAGATGAATGCGCTGTTCAGACAACTAAGTTCGAGTAGTGAGGATGGCCACAGACAGAAACCAATTTAACGGATCCGTGGCTTAGTTGGTAGCAACCCTGCCTTCGAAGCGAGAGGTCCCGGGTTCGATTCCCGGTCGGGGCACACTGTGTGGTGAGCATGAAGTTTGATCTTGGGTCTAGGTCATGCAGAATCCATCCTAAATTATTTATTATTCCAGTCCAGTAGCCCAGGGGGTTCAGTTGCTCGCGTCTGTAGGTGAATAACCTTAAAGTCCCTACACGTACCCCTGGGTGGGATGTGCTTGTAATTCCAGCGGCACCACCCCCTTCCACCGGTACACAGCATTGCGAGTGCACCACTGCTTGGCGGCGGATTACCAGTACTTCCTGACTTGACACAAGTTCTACTGCTACTTTGAATTTCTCCTTTAGCACCTTTGGGATATATATCGGTACTTTGAGGGTATGGTAGGGTATGTATTTCACCTATGGACTCAAATTTTCAACCAATGCATCGCGAGCAACTTTGGAGTTCAAATGATATTTACTTACTAGCAGTGTATAAAAATCGTTTTATTTCAAAGTATTTGTGTATGCTATCTCGCTAGTATCGTATCCCATTCTCATATTGCTATCGTGATTGGGTGAGGGTCACGGAGTTCAAGCGATATTTACCAAACAGCATTGTCGGCAGGATACGCGTGTTGCAGCGATGCAAAGGAACATTGTGCAGACAAAAACTTACAAATTATTCAAAGGTAATTTGAGAAACCAATGAATTCTATATGATTTTAAAATGTACCTGTATCCTTAATGGTTCACAGAAAAATACAAATAAAATATAATTTTTTATTTCCAAAAACTAAATAAATGGCGTTTGCAATGCTGACGTTTCCAAAAACTTTAATTTAAAAAATTTATAATATTAAAAACTGAAATCTATAATAGTTAATCTACTCGACTTTACTGTACTGAAGTATTTATTTATTTATTCATTACAAGGGTAAAATTACTTTCATTTTATAATATAGGTACTAGTTTATAAACGAATGAAAAAAAAAAAAAACATATCATGTGATAGTAAAAACGTAAATGTCAATGAACACAAAGTTCACTGCATCATTAATTATACCTACTAATATTATAAATTCTAATGTAAGTTTGTTTTTTGCTAAGCTTACACGCCTTAACTACTGAACCGATAGAAGAGGACATAGAAATAATACATCATCCAGAAATAATTGACATACATACATTAATGCGTGCGTACCCGCGGGCAAAACTAGTATATTTTAATAACATAATGTTATGGTAGGTCCATTTCATAATTTAACTTTTTTTAATATGGTTTTATATCAATTTTTTCTGAGAAAAAAAAAAACGATTCAGAATCAGATTTTTATTCCAAAATAGATCACCGATACAAACTCGTTACAACCGTGAAATCAATTAAGCAGTTCAAGGCTTTAAAAATCCGAAGGTTATTTACCTAGACAAAGTCAACAGAGCTAGACTTATCCACTAGACAAGTCTACTAAGCGTAACCAACCGGATAGTGCTTACAAAAACGTGGAACAAATTTTAAAGTCAACTCAAATTTTATAGCCTTGATGGTGGTTATCTAAATGGTGAGAAATATAGTGACGGCGCGAGGAGATTTAGAAAAATTATTAAAATCCAAACGCTTGAAAACTGTATGCAATATTCCGTTCTTGAAATTGCTATCTTTATGAAAACATTCGGAAAACAAATTGAGAAAACCGCGCTGTCCTGGAAATGAAAGCTCGAAGACAAATGGCATCAAACAATCCTTGATGATTATGACTCACTTATCGTAAATAATAGGTAAATCAACATCCCTGTAGTGGAAATAACATAGGCTGATACAGAATGGTAAGTTGTAAATAATATTCGTGATATATTTACTCAGTTCAATAAAAAACTCCTAATAACGTATCCTCTATCAATAACGGTATCAAAATAGCGCGAAAACGTCTCACAGTCAAAACTGGTGACTGGATTACCGTTACAACTAAAAATGTACGAACCTTTTTGACAGATACCAAGGTTGCTATGGTAATCTAAATATCTCAAGTAATCTGTTAGTAAAATATAAAGTTAGGCTGTAAGTAACGTGATAACTACGCGAATATTACAAGGTCTATAATACCGAAGAATAATCGTAAAACGGGGCTAATCGTCTTTAACGGGCTGATAACGACCTGTAATAATAGATCGTAGTCTTAAACCAGACCACTATATTTGGACTATGGAGGCGTCAGCACCGTCTACGCAATTTTTTGACTTCCTATCATTCCGTCTTTAGTTCCAGCTTTAACCACAGTGCCAGGTAATTTGGTCTATCTCTAACACTTTTTGCAAGTACTTTCGAATATTATTATTTAAACTTTCTGAAGTTCGAAACTGTTTCAATAACTTGGCCTGACACGCCTACACGATAAGAGTTAGGTTTTTACGTTTTAACTTAAGCGAGCGTGGCGGGCCGTCGACCGGGCGTGGGCGGACCTCCCCGTCTTGTAATGTACTGAACAGTATTAGATCATAAACCTCAACGTCACGCCGGTTGTAATGACAACGCGAAGTCGCCGTCGCTGCCACGTCAGCGCCCGGTCGGCGCTCGATGTCTGCTGGCATCTAGGCTCTACCAGAGACTGCTGCCACTGGCAAAAGTAGTAACTATATACTACTGTATCTTCAAACATACGTGTGACCTAAAATTTGAAACAACCATCTATGCTTTATAACTATGCAATATTAAAGAATTCTTGGTCTGATGCTGCAGCCAGTATGACCAGCAAAAAAGTACAGAAAAAAAAATTGTAGATTTGGGCTTGTTTTCATCAGTATAAAAACACTATGCACCGAAACACTAGTTGCTCCCCTGCGTTACCGTGTAGGCTACCTTGACAATAAACCGTGTCAAAACGTTAGCACCACTCAGGGGGTACGTGTACTCAGAGGGTATTCACCTACGGTCGCCAACAACTGTACCCCCCACAAAGAGATCCCAACACGTGCGAGTGGCATATTTTTCGGTACTATATTTACAGGATACGCTAAACTCTCTAACAATCAATTGAAACACCAAATATGGATCGTTTAATTAACTTAATCATTAGCTACAATATCGTGAGCGAAATAATAAGCACCATTCAGGTGAAAGCAAGCGGCGTGCTTTGAAGCTTAGGTCCTTAGAGCTACGAAGTGAAAGAGGTGTCTGAGCAGACGTAGTGTTTGCTGTGACCATCCACACCCGCGGCCCTATGATACGTTTAGTAGCAGTAGAACTTGTGCAAAGTTCTCCCGGAGAGGTACTGTCTCCACACCTGGTGATTTGCCGCCAAGCAGTGCATTGCTGTGTGGAAGGTTGAAGGTTGAGGTCCGGTGGAAGGTTGTAGGTGCCGGTGAAATTACATGCGCATGAAACGTGACTTAGGTATTCTAATAATACGACTTAAGTGCTCCCCGACCGAAGTCGGGGAGCACTTAAGTCGTATTGCTGTTATGTTGTGGGCGGAAGTAACCACTTAACATCAAGTAGAACTTCACCTTCAAGTATGAGAAGACCCAAGTCGCATCCTGTTGCGTCCGTCACGGAAATGTTACGTCTCTTATGCGCCTGTGATTTCACTGGAACAGTAACGCGAGTGCCCCACTGCTCGGCGGCAGAAGTTTTCGGGAATTCAGAGTTCGCAATTCACATTTCTCAAGTCAAAGTCAAAAAAACTTTATACCCGTTGAATTCTTAAAAATTATTTGGAAATTACTTGATATACGCCTATAACATTAATAAACCTGCAGCATCCGATACCAAAATACCTTCTCTACAATATAAATTTGTAGCTCCAAGCAAAAGTGCAGTATTCCAATAATTCACAAGGCACAGCGTGATGTATAGCCGCGTCGCTTTTATCCATTGCCATAAGTGAATATGACTTCTGCATTGGAAAGTGGGCTCGGAATAATAGCTCTGAGCTATAGCTGTTCTCATGCAGGGAGCTCAATGCATGTGGTAATTAACGCTATGGTTATGTGTAGGCGAAAGTGATCTACCCATCTTAATTACCCGATAGCAAACGCAGAATTTTCACTTCGATAAACTCTATACGTGTCTATAAGACTTCTAAAAGGAAATATCCTCCTCTTTTCCAATAGGCTTGCAATTTTTTTAATGTTCTTTTTATTTAAATGGCAACGAATTGAATGTTGATTGGATCTCGTAAATTAAATTAAATTAAATTTATTTAATTTTCTCTTAAAACAACATAACAGGTATCAAATACGTTATATTAGTACGCAAGCACACAAAAAAAGAATAACGCAATAACAAAAACACAAAAACAAAATTAAGTAACTTAACCAGCAAGTGATACCCAGATGCAGGTAGCTCCATGCATGTGATAATTACCGTTAAGGTTATGTGTATGGCGAAAGTGATCTCTCTGTGCTGTCATCTCAATAGCCCGATAGCAAACGCAGAATTTTCACTCCGTAAAAGTCCTCACGTAGTAATACGTTTTCAAGAGATTTCCAACGGAGAAGGTTATCAATTCGGTTTTATGTTTGTTATTTTATTACCACATGTATTGAGCTACCTTCATGCAAGCTCAATACATGTGGTAATTAACGTTAAAGTTATGTATTAGGTGAAAGTGATCTATCTGTGCAGTCACCCGTCTGAAAGCGCGAAACGCAGAATTTTCGCATTTTCGTACTACACGCTTAGAGCAAATGCAACCAGGTATCATGGACCACTGTATAAACATGCCACCAAGATTTTCATTTAGTAGACTTAAGGAAAATAGTTTTTATTGTTATGATTCAATTAATTAATTAAGTTATTTCTACTAAATTAATAATATTATAAACGCAAAAGTGAGTTTGTACAAACAACGCTTTCACGCCTAAACTGCTGAATCGATTATGATGAATATTAATTATCACTTATGGATCAAGGCATCTGAAAAAATATTATTATAATTATAGCATACTATGCATTCTACTACACTAATTTTGGATTACCTTTTTATGCGGTTAATGTGAAGTGATGAGCTCACAGTACGTGATTATAAGTGGGTATTTCCGCCCATAAACAACAGCAACACCACTCCGGTATACTCCTGTCAAAGTACGAGAAGACCTATTTGCAACCCTATTAGACGGGTTGTAATGTCTCATGCGTCTGTACTTTCACCGGCACCCACAACCTACAACCGGAAGTAATGCGACTGTACCGCTGCTGAACGCTGAACGGCAGATTACTAGATGTGGTGGCAATACTTCTCCGGACAAGCACAAGCTCTCTACTACTTCATTAATTGCCTTTAGCTTGAAGATATTTCACGGATGTCACACCAATATTGCCCATTTTACCCGCGTTCAAAAACGAGGCTCTAATTCGGCAGTATGATATTTTGGTAGGTCGCTAAATCTCCGCGATTCGATATTTTGTTTATTTTATAATGTACCTTCGAATTATAGATTGAAAGTATGGAACTCTGTTTATATCGTTTGTCTATACCCGATATTATGTTTCATAATATTGTGTGACAGTTTATTTTGTAATGGATGGCCCCTAAGCAAACTGAGCCTGGGCGGACTTCGAACAGGGGCAAGGCCATAATTTATCTTATTTATAGGTAACAATAATGAGAACTTGTTGCACGTATCGTTTTATCTAGCTTTCATAAAATACATCAACACTCGACACATTATTGTTCTGGTTTAGGTGTCCAATATCGTCTTAGCATGTTACATTTCTTTAAAAACTAAACTATAAGTATTCAATTCTTAACAAATTAAGATATTATAATAGCGAATTCATTGTAAAGTAGTTTTCAGTATCACTTCAATATTGTTAAACATTGAATAAGCGCCATCTAGCGAAACTTACCTGAAGTTGTACGTGTACAATGTCAGCAAATCCAAGCTACACGGTAATGAGTTTAAAAATTTTCATTAACATCAGTTCGCATACTGTTGAAACGTTAGAACACTAGATGGCAGGCATTTAGATTTTATATTTTTTATTAGTGGAGATCTGTTTAGTAACTGCGCGTAGTACAAGCAAAATTTACCCTAATAGAACCTATAATAAAGGTTACGTCGCGCGCGGACTTATGTGGCACTCGCTCTAGCTTAGCAATTGACAACAGCTGGGGCTTTGGACATTGTTTGAATTACTAACATTTACTATCCTTGGGTACGTTACCTAATAAAAAAGCAACTTAACGGTAGGTAGGTAAATGTGAACCTTCTCAAACTAGTACCTACCTCGGTTATTCTCCACTTTCTTGTTTTCATTATTTGAGTTAGGTACCTTGTGTCTTAGATTTTAACTGATCCATAGATTTAACATAGATTTGCGTTTCTATAACTTCTGCAAACTCGTTTTAGCTCCAAGTACTTAGCTAAGGTAGGGTAACTTAGCAGTGCGTGACTTATGTACCTACTTCGTTTAGGTCTAACAACTCCAGACAGTCACGCAAATCGTGATTTTTCAGGTCACAGATGTCAAAGCGGTGATCAAAAACGATTCACCACAAATTTAACAAACTGTTCGGCGTTTTCGTTAAATTTATTAAAACGTAGACGAAAACATGAGAATTGACATTGTTCAATTTCTTGAAGCACCCGCTCGTGTAGGTTGCTGCACCAACACAGGTATAAAAGGTACTGACGGTACTATTGCTGTCTCGCTCTCTGTAACGCAGGGTCTCGGTACTAAGAAAGGGAGAGACGATGCTAGGGCTCACGTCATCGTGCAAACAAGGCTTGTCTGCCTAGTCTGCGAGAGTCGAACAACGAACGAGCGAACCGGCAGCCATTACTCTCGACGTATCCGCACTAACGTGACTGTGCCTGATTTTCGGACGTTTCTCTTCATCGATCGTGTAAGAAAATCGTATCTGCGCAGTGCAAGGTAAGTGTTTTATATTTTGGAAGCAGTGTTTTGTGAAGTGATTGTCGAAATGCGAAGGAGCTTTCTTTATTAATGCCAAGTATTCGTCCGAGGGCGTATATACTTAGACGGAGGCTTGAGAGGCGCGGTGCTACCTTCGCCGCCCGCGCACATCGCTCTCGACCCCACATCGTTGATACATTGAAGTGACAATTTCGGTTAATCACGTGCCAGTTCCCAGAGTGTTACTGTGTCTTTGTGCTCTTTGTTGTGTCACATGGTGATTTGTTTGCGCTATCCGTTGGTAGCCAACACAATCAGCCACTTCTTTGTATTGTGAAACTGCAGTCTTCCACAGTGACGCACGAATTAAGGAGTTGAGTAATCCTTCTAGATGTAAACCTTATCTCGCGCCACGGTTGTATATGTAAACATACAAACTTTAGCACCTTATTGTGTATTAATGTCAATAACTAAGTCACGAAGCATTAGTGATATTTCCTTGGAGGACTATACTTACCTCGGCTATAGATAAGGAACTTCGGTTCTACAGCAATTAGTTGTAATAGGCACCTGCATATCAAGAATACTGCTTATAATCAAGGTTCGTTGAATTGACTGGCACCTAACGTGGTGATATGGGTACCTACCTATCGTTACTGTGTTTTTATCTTTGGCAAAATACAATAATCTGTCGTGTTGAAAAGCAGACGAGCATGAAACAGAAAACAAAGTAGATATCGCAACATGTGTGTGATCAAAACAGAGGAAGATAAACAAAGTGATCAAACACATAATTGACTGACGGTTAAGTATTGCATCATTTCGTATACGTTCCATAAGCGGACGAAGCTTTCACTAGCTTAAACGGTTAAATAAATAGGCACCTACCGATTAAATCTTAGAATAATCGACAGAAATAGGAATACTTAGGAAACAGGTAGGTCATAAAACCAGGTAAGTACAATTATGATAGAGAACGACAAAGGCAACCTCAAAACCTTTACCTGAGTAATGATTACAAGGTTGATGAAACAAAACCTGTACAAACATTCGTGAAGCCTACACTCATAATAGAGTAGTTTCAAGAAATCTAAATAAACTTTCTGGCTACCTAAAAGAACAAGTGCGACGTAATGAAATTAAATAAACTATAGTTGACTCTGTAGCTTGGCCTTCGGCTGCAGACGTGCCAGATTGCTTGTCAGTCTGAACGTTCACGCTCATCATACATTATCAATGGAATATGATTGATATTCAACCACCCAAGTCAATAAGATGCAATACGAAGTCTTTTCATGTCACCGACAGTTTCTAATTCGCCAGTATGTTAGGTTAGGTTAGGTGGCGAGATGCGATGTGAGGTAATTGTATTCAAATGTGTAAGAAATAATAAAGGGGTGTCAAAAGCACTTGGTTTGTATAGAAATCGACAAGGTTGGCCTCTCTGTTCTACACACACATTTCACTAATACGTGTATTGTACAATATTTTGTTTTATATTACTTGTAAACTCCCAAAATATAATGTAAACTTTCAGTTCATTCCCATCTTCGTGATGTAATCACAATTTCATGATTGGCAAATCCCAAGACCATGATTATATTTTAATATGTGAAACCAATTCCCTGACCCAAATGAATCACAAGGGAAGTCCGCGAATTTTTACGACCTGAACATTTTATTTTGTTGCATCTATTGAATAGCAATGGCAGTTCCTGCTTGAACTTTTTGTAATGTTTTAAGGCAAATTCTATACTAACGTTTCCACTGCTGTTTACAAAAATTACCTTTTATTCAAACCTTGTGCAGACAATTACGACTAATGAACAAAATAAAAAAACAGCATCTCAAAAGACGCCATACATGTGGCAAATTATTTTTGTTTATAAAGATTTGTTTCTCAATTTTACCTTCCTTATTTCTCTCACCATCAAGGGAATTATTTGATATAGTTGCTATTTTAAAAGCCCCTATACGTAAAAAACCACCACTCAATCACTGGTATCAGTCGCTATTTTCGTATTTGCATTATTGACGTCAGATTGTTTTTACACTAGCATTAGAATAAAGCATAAATTTTCAATAACAACACTTGTAAGACGTTATTATCACGATTTACTAATCATTTGTGTTTAATGTTTCTAGAAACTACGGTTCATTTTGTCATTTTGTGTTCAGAAAAATAAAGCTTCAATGGTTCGGAATGGTCTTTAAATTGCTTATTGTTGTTCTTCTTCGAACTGAATCCATCCAGATTCTCCCATTCATTGAACGGTGTAAGTACATATATCTATCTCGCTCTAGCAACCATAAAATTTTAACCATTAAACAGCTTCCTGCAATTGGAGCCCACCTACTCCTGCTCTCAAGGATTTGTGATAAAAAACGTAAACTTCGATGCTAAGTCACCGCACAGACATATTTTTTGTTGCCGAATCCTTATAACTCCTAAAAGATTTTGTGATAATGACTGGAAAAATCAAAAGTGGAAAAAATAAAAGATGTTAGTCGCATGAGGAAATTAAAAAAAAAAACTAATTGAGCTCATAGTCATTCATTGAACTCTTTATTGTCAATGTCATGTATTTTATGGCGAGCGTTTAAGTAGCACACCCTACCATATTGATAACTATAAATAAGTGTTATTGTGTATTACTTGATTTCAATAAATATATTCTAATAGCTGCGCCCCGCGGTATTACATACAGTTGGCCATCCTAGGGAAGCCATACATTTTTCCGGGATGCAAAATTGCCTATGTGCAATTTCAAACCTTAATCTATCTCTGTGCCAAATTTCATCCAGATCTGTTCAGCCGTTCTGGCGTGATTGAGTAACAAACATCCATCCATCCAAACTTACGCATTTTGTACATGGTCAGAATAAAATTCACCAGTTATTTAAGTATTATTTTAAAGTCACTAAATTATATCGTTATAAAATTTTAAGATAAAATACTGTAAACTATTTTTAGACTGTACATTCAAACCAATTCGGTTTCAAAATTAGATTTGAATTATTCTTTGCGACATGTGGAGATTATAAAGAAGAAAAACTAGTTTCATTTTGGCAAATAGATGGTTTTGTAAGAACGCGCCCAAGATTTTCTTAAAAAAAGGTTCCCTGACAATCAGCTCCAACTTCAAAAATTACGTTGACATAAGTTAATTTAAATTAAAAAAAAACCTACACGGCAGCTTCTCAGTCATATCCCAGAACGTACTGTTGAAAATCCAACGCGACGCTCCAAGTTCTACGTAACCTTGAACGGTCAGACCATCATACTGTCTAGAACCTACTTAAATTCCCTGACATTGTCAACAAAAATGAATTTTTTTTTTTTGAGCGCTACTTTGTCCTGAACAAGATTATCATGACATCAGGCACCGGCTAGCATTGAGAATTTTAGATACTATAGAGCAATTTGTGAACAATCAATCGAGCTGGCACAGCCGGTAAAACTTTAAACTTAATAAAAACAAGGTTGTTAATTACGTGCAAAAACTCAGTCATGTGATCCTCTGCGGCAAATGGCGGGGCTGCCAGAATATATTGTACAATACAAAATACGTTTCGTGATCAATGCCACATCATGTTTTACTTAAGGAAATTGTTTCTTTATTGTTGTAAATATGTGTCTACACATTTAAAACTTATAAAAATGTAGCAATATATGGCAAATGGCAAATAGAAACACCTGGATAAAAACAACTACTAAAAACAAAACTTACTAAACGACGTCTCGAAGAACTTATTATTTACATAATTATGTTTGAATCATCAAAAATAGTATCAATATTATTTCCATAAAGCAAATACAAATGTCACGATTACCCTTAAGCGTGTTTTCAATCGAATATTTTATGGTTCGTGGTTTAATACATAAAAATTTATGCGCACAGCTGGCTGACAAACAACGTATAGCCTAAACCACTGATAACGAAAATCAACATTTGAAGGGCGTGGTTTTTTTTAGTGAATTTGTGACGGAACGAGCTGATGGCCCACCTGGTGGTAAGTGGCGACCCCCGCCCATGACAATAGTAATGCGACTCGGTGTAAGATTTGGATCTTACACCGAGTCGCATTCATCCTACTGTGTCCATCACCCGAGACGGGGATGATAAGTCTCATGCGCATGTGATTTCACTGGCACCCACACCCTTCCACCGGAACATAGTAATAGAGCACTACTGCTTGGCGGCAGATTCCAGGTGTGCTGGCAGAACCTCTCCGGACGAACTTGGCACAAGTTCTACTGTAGAGAATAATTTGAGAATTTGCCGTAATGGCATATAGTTGGTATCTTAGGTAGGGGGGAGTAACACATATATGTTTTTTTAAATTCTGTTTATCTCTTTTAACTTTGAAATAAATATTATAGTTTTACCGTCCCAAAAAAAGTATGATAACCGTTTTCATTCTGACGTTCTTGGTGAAATATAATACAGCGCCGAGACCGGAGAGCTATTAACCACAAGTGAAGCCAAGGGAAGTTAGCTAGTTAATTTTACAAATATAAAGATATAAAAATATAGCCACCTATTCAAGCTAGTATAACAATACGCTTTCTGGGTCACCAGACAACCCCGGTCTGCTGACTTTGGCTACAAAACTATTGAGACTAATATGTATTGGGATCACCGTTATTTTGGACGTTATAATATATACTAGCATCCCGCCCCGGCTTCGGACGGTTGTACAATATATGTGATCGAAATACATTTCCGTAGTGCATCATTTTGATCTCATAAGATCCCTGGTGGCCACTTAATCTCGTAAGCTATTATACTTAATGCTGGCTTTAAGCAATGTAAGCGCTTTTTTACGACATCATTAGAAATCATTAAAATTCTCAGCTTTTCTCTACTAAAACATGCTTGTATTTTATACATAGGTACTATACCTTCCCTAAAACCTTGCGTGAAAAATTATATAAAAGATGGTGGAAACCGCATCAAAATCCGTTGCGTGCTCTAGGAGTTGGAGGAAGACTTTGTAGAGTAGGCTTCGCGCCTACTCTATTTGATCTCTAGAGTTTTTTTAGGCCATTTAGCTTGATAGTATAGCTTTCTATAGGTGAAAGAATTTTAAATATCGGTTAACAAATTTTTGAGTTTATTATTACAAACCAACATACAAAAAATCCAACCTTTTCTCTTTATAATATTTGTTTAGATCCTTAATTCCCATAGTGGTCGAGGTGGACCCCCAGGGGTCCACGGGAGACTCGACGGGGGCCTACGTTGGTGTTAAATAAGTGAGAATTGATTGGTTCCTGGTGCTGTGAGTGGATGTCAAAAAAGTAATGTTGGATGGAAACACTTTTTTGAGTGGCCAACTTTTCTTTTTTGAGATCCACTCATAGTACAATCAATTAATTAACCAATCAATACATACTTATTTAATTTAGACAACTCTCCATTCGTGGTGGAAAATTTTCATAGCTAGATCTAATCTTCACATTTTTTGTCGAGTTTTGGAATTATGGTAGAAATGTACCTAAATTTTGAAAGTGGTCTACAAAAAAAAGTCTGGGAAACTCTGGTTTAGATTATACACGAAACTAGATTATTGGATCTAGGATAAGATTTCACAAACTTATTAATAGTTTTACTTTTGTTAATAGTTCATCAACCTTACTTAGATTCTTACCTTGTACTACAGTAGGTACATAATATATATCGTCATTGAATGATACAATTTTCTTTTATCCTAAGAGCTTACAGCTAGTTTCAATTAATTTCTAATAGGATCTTTCTACTAATTCACGTGATCTCTGTTCTGTTCTTTGTTTTTTGTCTTTGGGAGAAGTATCCAATTCGCCAACATCACGTTATAGTTAGGCTTGCATACGATAGGCAACTTGGTTCGGTCATAATTGTATTTGTAAAGCTAAGCATTATTAAGGAAATTTGAAACAAATAGACACATATCTAACTACACGTAGAAAACAACACAGTTATTAAAAATAGTTTCAACAGGCAGGAGTAACAATTATTTGGGAGAGATGAACTGGATTATTCATCACCAGATCTCTTACTTACGGTTAAGTTGTGGCGATTTATTATCTGTAAGATGTCACATCCCTAGGGACCCGCACCGTCACCTCCCTACGAGGAAAAAGGCGGCATTATTGACAGAGAGACCGAGAGAGTAAAGGGGCTCTCAGATAGTTTTCTGTTATATAATATTCTGGTGCCATGTTATATCTCTAATAAACAGTCGTATAGTGTTAAACGCATAAGTTTGATTTTCGACTCGGGAGGGTAGTAAAATTCTCCCAAAAAGTTATGACATTGACTTATTTTACACCTGTCAAAAGTGACAAAGGTGTATAGACTAGTTTTCACTTTCAATCAATACGCACCGCGCGAAAGAGACAAAACAATCCTTGCAAGAGATAAAGAAAGTAAGTTTTTAAGATATTTATTCGTTTTAGTTCATGGCTCTGCCGATATGACTCTACCAGAAGTTATTCATAGTAAAAAATATCAATAATTGATAGCATACCGTCGATTCCAGGCTTATTTTGTCTTCATGAGGTCAAATTACAGTTTCGTTGGTTTGAATACCATATTTTTAAACAAAAATCTTATAGTGTATAACTCCTTAGCCACACAATATTGTTGATATTTGCAAACAACACCGCAACTTTGCAGCAAGAAATTGTTTTTGAAATAATATGTACAAACAGTATTGTTTTCAATACGCGACCTAGGTGGCTTACAAACAGTATTGTTTTCGATAAATCTCAAAATTATGGGTACGAGAAACTTAAACGCGAAGGCGAAATTAGCGCAGTTAACTATAATACATGCTTGCTTATAATCTTGACCAATTACTTATGAGTGTCTTAATTTGTATGAAAAATTGGCACTAAAGACATTAGTATTTGCCTAACTTTGGTGCAGATGGGCGTATAAGCCCTCAGTGTTGTGTTATATACTAAAATCGTTGCCTCGTTGCTCAGCTCCGCAGGTGAGTAACCTACGAATCGTTACACGTACCCCCTGGGTAGTGGTAAAAGAGCAACAGAAAGTGGCAGTAGAACTTGTGCAACGTTCGACCGCGGAAGTAATGCCTACTACTCGTACTACTGGTAACATGACGCTACTTGGCAGTAGTAGTAGTGCATTCGCATTGCTGTGTACCGGTGGAAGGGGTGTGCGTTCTTATGCTTTGGTTGGGGTGGACCTAAGTCGTATTGCAGTTGTTATGCGTGGAGGTAACCACTTACCACCAGGTGGGCCTTCAGCTCGTTTCGTCACACATCAATAAAAAAAATTTAGCTATGCTGAAACCCAGGGTGGCGCCCTTACCTACCTATTACAAACTACGCAGTTCCATTTTGTTAGGAATTTTAAATACCTACATTAGATAACTATACCTAACGCCATGTTTAGTCTTGCGATACTTAATGCGTGTTTCTATTTCAAAATGCGATAACGTCCGTAGGTCTTTAAGAATAGCTAGAATTCATTCCAAATATTTTTTAACACTGTATGGAGTGAACTGAAGGCCTACATGATGTTAAGTGGTTACCTCCGCCCAACAGCAATACGAACTAAGTCCTCTACCCAAGTATGGGAAGACCCAAGTCGCATCCCTTGCGCCAATCACCCCAGGCGGGCATGTAACGTCTCACGCGCCAGTGATTTCAACGGAGTCACACGTTCTTGGCGGCAGATTACCAGGTGTGAAGGCATTACTTCTCAGGACAAACTTGCCATAAACTATACTGCTACTTTTGTGGCTTCTTATACAAACCTGTGGGTACTAGTAATGTATATAAAGGGTACTCACCTATGGTAGCGAGCAACGCGCCCCAAAACCTTTTCTTATTATTATTTGAAAAGTGGCGGAACGAGCTGAGGCCACACGTGGTGGTAAATGGCGACCCCCGCCTATGACAACGGTAATGCGACTCAGTATAATATTTGGATCTTAGATTGAGTCGCATTCATCCTGCTGTGCCCATCATCCGATACGGGAATGATACGTCTCATGCGCATGTGATTAACCTAAAAACAAGATAGATTCAATATTTAAAATTGGCCTACTAAATATCCTAAAACTAAAGGCTTGGAACACAATACCTTTAATGACGATTCTTAATTGATGGTAGGTATCACAAATGTACACTGATCTATAACCTCGAAAGCTTAAGTGGTACCTACAATCATTGTCTGGTCTAGTTAATATAGCCGGTGCTCAAGTTATCAATTACTAATAATAATCTATCTATATACAATAAATAAAAAATGAATTCTGTTCATGTTATATTCTCAAGTATTGTGTTTACCAAAACCGTATTGCGTACCGTACCATATAAATGCGTTACCGTATTGCGTTTTAAAGTATCGAAATCGATCAAAGTCTGTATTTTTATATCAATTTATTCAATGGTAAACTTGCGCTATGGCATATTTTCGAAGGGTGCCACAAGCCTCTGCACAATTATTACAACCAGGTGTTACAAATGCCAATGCGCCATTATACCACTCACCATCGTTCGCATGACAGGTTTCCTATACCTATATAAAAATAAAAAAGATAATTCAGTGAACGAAAAAGGAAATTAGATACGAAAGAAATCAGAAAGCGGTATCGTGTTAAGACTTTGTAAAAAGCTAATGGAGCAAATTGTACTGCCTTAGGGCAGGAATGAAGGGCCAGCTGTGTTCTCGGAACTGCGCGGTACATTCCTATCATTCCGCTAGCGGAAACCAAGAAAGTCTCGACGTTTGCTCGAGGAAATAAGGCTGAAATTCAACTGAAGGTTGTTTGCGATTGTTCGTGTTGCTGATCCTTTGTGCGCAGCTTGCTTCGGAATAGTTTTCTTTGCATTTTAAGGAAGTAATTTAGATGGCGATGGACGTCACGTATATTTATAAAAAAAAAATATGTTTCCAAGTTAAAGATTTTTGACTTTGACATGACTTTAAAACTGAGACTTGCCAACTCGATTACGCGATTTATATCAGTTTTCTAAACTGAGAAATAGTAGTTATGGTAACTTTGTAGAATGAATTCAATTTTGATCGAATAAAATGCTAACTTATACAACAAGTAACTGATTAATAAATCGATAAAACCAAGTCCAGTACTTTTATCCCATATAAATGAAAGAACACCCTACCTTTTTAAAAGCATCATCCAAATTGTTATGAAAGGGCGAAGAAAATAATCACAGGAAAGCAAAATATGCCATTTTTTCTGAAAATATATCCTTTCAAATAAAATAAGAATTTTCCAAATCAGCTGATAAATGACGAACATACAAAAAATACAACCGAATTGATCACATCCTACTTTGGACGTCGGTTGAAAAACTATTTGCTGCCAGCCAGTTCGTAGAATCAAAATTCATATTGATTTTACCACGTTCATTCTCTTGTCAACCTTATTTTTCAAACGAACCTTATTGTTTACGAATAGTAATGGAAAAATATTTACAAACAAAAATTACAACCACAAAAAGTTGGAAAATCCTCGTCTAAAATTCTTAGCATTGATAAACCCAACAAATGTACTTGGCGCGTGTCATTGGCAATATATTTTCCTATGACGTAGTCAGGTAATTGTACTCTACTTTACCGTGTCCCCGTGAGCCTCGCGACATTTATCAGATAACCCTAATACATTGTTTATCAGATTCAAAGGCTGGCCAGAGTCGAGAAGATTGCATGTGATAAACTATCAATCAAAACATACGCTAGAACCGTTCATCCTTAGGATAATTTAGGTTAAACCAATATTTAATAGAGTAAACAGTTTTTTCTCGATGTGCACGCTCGATTACTTCGTTCGATCGTACTGATCGTCTTCCTGACGAATTCGAATATATTTGGAATTATTCAACCTTTCACGAATTCGCCTAGTATTTACAAACGTCACCAATAAACCGTAGCATGTATCTCGATTAGGTGAATGTCCTTAAATTAGAACTTTTTGGGTATTTGTTTAGTTACTGACTGAATAATTAAAAGAATTTTAATTTTATACTTTGTCGTTCCAAATGTCTTTGTTTCCTTTGTTATCTAAAATTTTCTTTTCACACGAATATGTTATTTCCTCTTTCAAATTTCTGAATTATATCGTATTATATTCTGCAGTATCTTAACACGCATTGTACATCGATCTCATTATTTGAGTGTATTTTATTATATTGTTTCTATATCAGCGTCGACATTCAAAGTTTAGTTACAAAGTTAGAAATTATGACTGATACCAAAATTTCCTGACAAATAAACTTAGTAGGTATCTCATTTGTCTCGAACGGGAATCTTATCGTTAAGGAATGTAAAGTTCAAACAACGGAGCACTGAAAAAACAAGGTTTTATCCGCCATGTTCTTGGAAAGCGATAAGCTTCATCATCATTGAGCTCAAGACATCAAACTCAATAAAATCTGTGCTATTTGTTACATTGAAAAAGAAAAAAGTACTTGCCTTTTTTCAAGTTCTTCCCAAGTTTGCTTGACTTATAGAATAGAATAGAATAGAATAATTTTTATTTCGGACATTCACATAAATCCATACAACTTGTTAGTAAAAAACTTTTCCTTAAACTATGTTAGTAAGCCTCACTGAAAATTTTATTTTTTGTTTCGGGCAAGATGAATAGCCACCCAGTGCTTAATTATGGGACTTATGAATCTAATGTAATTGAACGACTCGAAAACAGGTGGTTCTCAATAAAGCTATGTTTTAACCGACTCTAAAAAGAATAAGTTCTCAATTCAGCTGTATGTTTTATTGAATTTGGCTTCATACTAGTTTTTGCAGGTACTTTTTAAAATAACATAAAAATATTGTTATTCGTGTTACCGAGATATTTACCATGATTTGTGAGTTTTGTGACGCATGTATCTGCGTCGAAATATCGGGAGTCAACAAAACTCACAAATCATGGTAAATATCTCGGTAACACGAATAATAATGTTCATAACCATGATATTTAGTTTTAAAATTTATAAAAATATTGTCCTTATACAAGGCTCAAAATATATTAGCGTAGCCACTTCGACTGTTAAGCATAGGCGTTAGGTCATTTTATCTTGGATAAAACATCAAGACAGCATTATCTCATTGTTTACGTAATTTGACACTCCATTGATTCTCAATGAGTCGCTTCAAGGATTTTTTACTAACAATAGGTACATGTTTTGTCTGTAGGCACTTAGTAGACCATCCGTAAAGTATTCCACACAAATTTCATAACTATTTGGAATACATAATGAATATTAAATTAAAAGACCACAATTTTTTATTATTTACATATTTTGATTTAAGATTTTAAATCGAAATAAGAATAAATTCTACCATCAAAAATAAATAAGCATCCAAATTTTATATTTATGTCTATCTAAATTTTATACTGAGTCGCATTACTGTTGTCATGGACGGGGATCGCCATTTACAAGGTGGGCCCTTAGCTCGTTCCGTCACAAAATGATATTAAAAAAAATATATACCTAGTTTGACTATAGGCACTACATATCCAACTCTTAATATTATAAATGCGAAAGTGAGTTTTTTTTTCTTACGCTTTCACGCTTAAACTTAACCGATTTAAAAAATTCTTTCACCAATGGAAAGCTATATTATCATCGAGTAATAAGGCTATATTTTATACCCGTATTCCCATGGGAACGGCAACTACGCGGGTGAAACCGCGGGGTGCAGCTAGCTGTTAATAAAGCCTATGGTATTACTTCGTACTTATAACATATTGAATGTATAAACCCCGGATTAGATTGGAACTGGGACCATCCAGCTTCGTAAGCAAACAGTCCATGATTAGTCTGGGTATTCGGCGTCCGCCTAAACAAATTTAGCTCGTCTTAAACCAACAAATAGTTTAGCAAAAAAACAAAGCCAGTACTTACAGTATCATAAAAATAACTATTTAGTATTTTTTTTACTTTTAGTATATTTATAATAGTTACCTATTTAGTATTTCTTCAAATATCTAGCAGTTAAATAATAAAAAATATCTGGGCTCTTACTGGCCTTACAGATCAGATGCTAGCCTGCTTCTACGCTGGTTGTGGGTTTAATATCCAGCCTGGACCATTTGTGTGACGAACATAGTCATGTTTGTTTTGTGTGTTATTACTATATAAGTCGTATAATATCAGTAATCTGCTTTCCATAACACAAGGCTATGTTTAGTTTAGGGCTAGATAGCTATATAACTGTGTGAAATATCCATGAGTATTTATTGATCAGTGCCTACATAAAACAATTCCAAAACATAAATCAAAGCTAATTAATGAATAATACATAACATTATGATTAGCATTTCAGTGGCACTATTAATTTAAGGTATATTATCTGTTTCCTAGGGCCGCATTCTTGGCCATGTCATATACTTATCTATAACGTTAAATTCAGTCTGCCAAATAACTTAAAAAACAACGCTAACGCAACAAGCTTTACGTTTTCAATGTTCTTACTTTTACGGCTTAAACCATTTCACACCGGGGCGTAGAATTCTTGAGATTATGGTAAGAATAAATGGTGTAATTACGTGTTCTTATGACAATAGTAAACGCTGCGCTGTGCTTCACTTCTCGACAAATTAGGTATATAGAATGTGAAGCAACTGGCAAATGACGGAGGCCGCGACTTGTCTAGGCAAGATTCCTCTCCTTAATGTCTCATTGTGATCTTTACTGGTGTTGTATTTCATGACAACGACGTTTATAGCGTTTTGGTTATAAAAAAGGCTGTAAACTGTATTTATAGCGCCTTTGACAAAATGGTCTGCTGTCCGGATCTTAGTCGATCAGGTCGTAGTACCTCCGAGTAGGTATATCATGATAACAGTATATTGGTTTAAAAGTAAATCTACCGTATACGTTAACACATATTAACGACAAAGTGAAAACGATTGTTTGTATCTGTTTGTGTTTCTGTCTGTGGTAGCTCTTAGACCGGAAAACCGATTTCAGTTCTTAGACATGTTTTATCAAAATCGTTGCAGCCGTTACTAGGTCATGAGCTCATTACCGATACACCGAGTCAGGGGTTTTTACATTTTCGTAAAATGAACTTGTTTCTATTTATTTGGGGACATTATTAACATATCCTTAAATTAAATTAATCCATCGTTTTTTGCATTTTATATGGATTAAAAATTTGGTTACGCTAATCTACTTGGATCATCAAGCGGTCGCCCACCGACGCGACACGCGTGACGTGAAAGGCGCGCCCCGCGGTCGTGGATAAGATACATTAAAAATAAGCCAAGTAAGATGAACAACAGTTACATTTTAATCTTACCCACATGCTCGACGCCAGCATATATGCTACACGTGCGAAGCCGAGGCGGGTTGCTAGTAAAATATAATTATTGATGAAGTCAATTTAGAACGTAATTTATACATGCCAAAAACAATAACAACACCGTTGGAAAATTGAGCTTTGGTTAGGCTTCGGAGTATCAATTGCAATAAAGAGCCGACATAATGCCTTCCCGCCTTGTGGGTGACAATAAGTCAGCTGAAATGCACAAGATAAGCTTGGAATAACGGTAAAGACGGGAATCCGCGCACAAACTACGAGCAAATTCCAAGCAAGCAATGGTTTTGTACTGGTTTTATCTCAAATGAGTATAACCCGGCCAAGTAAGATTGTAATTCACACATCGGGAGTTCTATACCACTAATGTTTAAAGGTGCAAAACGGAGACGTCTCTCCGGTCCCGGGTATGGTTCCCAAATTCTAGACTTTGAGTGATGAGCGTAAAGTTTGTTTTCGGGTCTTGGGTTTGTCTTGTTTCTGTGTGTTGCCTTCGACACAAGGAATCCTAGCATGAGGTATGAGTGTGTAAACGTTAATATTTTTATGGTCATTTCTTTATCTAAACATTTCAGGCGGCAGCCTATTACGACTTAAATAAAATCTCTTGAAAGGTCAAACGTCGACTAGCAATTTTAAAGGTTTCATAAGGTTTTTAAGGGTTTTGAAGGTTTCATACTCTAAAACCTTCAAAATAAACTTTTAGACTAAGAAATTAAATAACCTTATTGAACTGTCGAGTTCTTGCAAATTTTAATTGTATAATATTGTAATTTTCCAGTCAAATATCACAAATACTCTCATTGAGTGAAACAGTAATTATGTGTACCAAAAAAAGTCTAACTTTCAGTAGTGATTTCATTATGTATACCATGTATATGTAATTTTATCTTGGGTCATTATTTTGAGTCATCATTTCATAAGCTTTTGGTTCACTCATGTTATATAAGCATTTCTGCTTGAACCGGTTTATTGCAATCAAATCAATGACTCAAGGAGGCGCAACTTGTTTCTCTCCTTCTTTATCTTTTCATAAAATAGTAAGGCCACAGATTAAATAATGGTAAAGTTGTCTCTTCCTTTTCTCAATATGGGTTATGATTTAAACTCCCAACACGATTTGTCGAATAAATTGTAGTCAACTTATTTAGTTTATTTCGCATTCAATCTTTCGAGAAATTTTGAAGAATTCAACTCATATAAAGATTTTTGACTTTGACTTACCTGACGCTGAAAATAAAATTAACATGAATTGACTAGAAATAAAATCCTCCAATTAGTAACCTAAAGAAAACGTAACGCGTTCGCAAGAAATTAGACTTTTTTAGAAATTTAAATCTGTAGTAAGATAGTAAAAAGACAAATGAAGCAATATGTTATAATAAATTTAATATTTTTTATAAAAAAACTAATAGTGGCTGACTGGTCTCGAAGCTCTCAGCGTTATATCTGTGACGAACGTAGGATGTTTTTTCTCTCTGGGTGTTTTTTTGTAAATATAAACATACAATACATGTTATGGTATTATATGTTGGTATTTACATTAAAATACTAGGTAGATATATAAGTATTCTATCAGTAATCTGGTTCCCATAGTAAAAGCTTGTTTATGTTTATTTTGACTACAGGGCGCTGTGTGAAATATCCATAAATATTTATTGTTATTTTAACTCAATCCTCACCGCATCAGCTTCATCATAATTTATTACTTAATTAAAAGTAGAATTAGTTTTCAATCATGGTCCAGTACTAATAAAACATCGTATTTCAATGTCAGCTAAATGCTGTTGATTTATTTTGGTCGGTGACGTAACTTAACGACGATTACCGATGGTTCAAGGGCGAGGTGGGAGATTCTAATTACAAGCAAGTAAGAAGCACGTTGCAGGAAATGATATGGCTTATACGGAATTAACAGAGTGGAAACACCATTTAGAGAGACATCTTGGCCATTCTAAATACAAATTATTTATTCCGTATGATACACGATAATAGTTAAACTGACTCATATTGCTTGGCTTCAGATCTCAGTAGTAGCTCTGCCTTCTGCGTAGTGGGTTCGATTCGCACCCGGAAAAAACATGTCACGAACATCGATTTTTGTTCTATGTCTAGGTGTTCGTGTGAATTGTATATGTATTTATAAATAACTACTTTATAAGTATTTTATCAATGATCTGGTTCACATAGTACAGCTTAGTTAAATACATGAAAAATAAATTGTTTAAAATGTTACTCATATTGTTCACACTCAACAAGCAAGAGTGAATAATATGTTCATTAGGTTTTTTATGTAACTTTTATGTTAAGTGGTGTTAGGTGGCAATACTTCTTCGGGCGAACGTTGCACAATTCTACTGCTACTTCAGGCAAACTCTTTCGCTTCCCGAGAGACTCGTGTTAGTCTGAGGGACCTACGGATGCGACTAACATGCCTATATGTATGTGGGAGTTATTCATTATCAACTCCTACCTGAATTTGTGAAAAATGCCGTTCTGCGTCAGTACTTCGGCTAAGGGTTAAACATGAAGTATACGGAAATGTCATGGTTTTCCCTAAGTAAAAGTCCAGTTGCTCGCGTCTGTAGGTGTGTACCCTTTGATTCCCTACACATACCCCCTGGCTGGTGCTAAAGGAGTAACCAAAAATAGCAGTAGAACTTGTTCCAAGTTCATCCGGAGAATTACTGTCATTATTGCATTACTGTGCTCCGGTGGAAGGGTGGTAGCTGCCGGTGAAATCACATGCGCATGAGACGTATCTTCCCGGTCTTGGGTATTGGATGCAGCAGGATGAATGCGACTCAATAAAGATTTGGATCTAATACAGAGTCACTCGCATTACTATTAAAAAAAAAAATGTATAATAGGTATTGAAAATGAATATTATTAATTATTTTGACGTCTTGCTTAGTGTTTTATGTACCGAACTTGTGAATGAGCTGATCACGTCATCGTTATCAATAATCCGTGCAGGTGTTAATGAATCAATGAATAAATATTTATTTGGTTATATACATAACAAGCGTAAAAGTTATTTACATAAATCACAGTTTTCATCTGGCTGGAAACATAATCTATGTGCGCTCAGTGAAACTCATTTTGAAAAGTATTACGCAGACAATAACGATGTATGAGAAATAGCAACGAGGATAAAATGAAATAAATCAAAGTAACATAAAAAAAATAAAATGTGTGTGTATTGGATCTAAGCAATTGTTAAAACAATAATAATTTAAAATTATTGAGGATATTCAAATAAGACGGTGATTTTATTTAAAAAAAAATATTCCATTACTATAATTTCCCGAAAGTATTGTTTGTTAGGTATTGGGTTTGATTCCCAGAACAAGTATTTGAGTGACGAGTATAAATGTAGAATGTATTTAAGTATGTGTTAACAAAATTAGTACTACTACTAGTACTGCTTGAACCATTGCATCAAAGATCTGGTTCCGATAGATCAAGCTACGCTTTGGAGACGGCACTGTGTAAAATTCCATGAATATTTATTTAACCACAATCGCATATCCCATGCATCTGCTTATTTCGGTCTTGAACAGATTACAATTACATAGGTAGGTACATACCTAGATTGAATTACGACAATTTATATTTTAATCAATGAATAATACATAATTTGCAAACGAGCAAGACTATAACTATAAACTGGGCAACGTGTGGCCAACATTGAACAGTCGATGATAAATCAGTGAGGCATTTGTATGGATTTCGAATTCAAATCATGGGTCAACGAGGATTTACAGTTTGCGGTTTGCAGCCAAATTGGGAGTCTGTAGCCTTTGGCGCCTCATTTACATATAATAAAGTTATATAGGCTGAGTTCTATAAAATATATGACCTATGAATTTCTTAAGCGGTTGCTGGGACGTGCTTTACGCAATGTCTGCTGTGGTATAGATTTCAGTGGACAATAAAGCCTAAATCCAAAATAAGGGCTAATACACAAATATAAATTATGTGAATAAAAATCTAACCGGCATCGTGTCGGACTACACTCTGAGAGTTCCGTATTTCGTAACATATAATGGATTTTAGGGTTCCGTACGAAGAGGGTAGTGGAAACACTATTACAAAGCCTACCGCGTCATATGTTCTGCTTATACAGGGATCTTTTAAATCATATATTGCGGAATAACTAACAAATAAATCTATTTATACTTATAATAAAACTGAATTCTGCACATGGAGGTTATTTTAATTTTTTTTTTTTTGTGATGGCATTTAATAGTTGATACTTAAACCAAAACTATTTTTTTTTGTCTGTCTGAAACTACTAAATGGATCCAAATGAAACAATAGCACAACTAGTAAAATGTATGTACGGTACGGAGCCCTCGCTATGCGAGTTAGCCTTAGCCGCACTTAGCCGGGTTTTCTATATAGAAAGATATGCGCCAATATAGTGAATCATTTTTCATAATCAGGCTGTATAGATACTGTATAATCTTGATAATTAAAGTTCTTCATAAACCCAAACACTGAGTCGACTACGAAAATTGTGTGCATGCACCTGATTTGATTAATCCACTCCCGATGAACAAATCTTTCTATTTTAATAGATTTTCGATAGTGATTATTAACTGACGAATAGAAAGTACAAATTAAATATGTCTATCATTGTTGGTTTGAACGAGAATGATAGAGATATTTAGAAGAAAAGTGTAAATAATGAGAAAATAATTGGTATTTTTGTTGATTAATTTTTTTGCAACTAATACTTGCTTCTTGGCTTATACAACTGACATTGTTCTAAAACACCTCAGTTGCTATTGCTTTGCTTTCTGCGTCGTAGGCCGTGGGTCCAATAGCTACTCAAGACAAACATTTCTTGTGATTAACATATTTTGTTTATTATATGTCTGGGTGTTATATAATGTAGGTATTTACAAAAAGCACTATGTATTCCATCAAGTATCTAGGCACCAGTTATTCTGAGTTTGGGGCTAGATGGCGCTGTGTGACTAACTGGTACCAATTATCACCTCTGAACCTTTATGGTGCTGATGGAACAGCAACAACTACAATGCTCATTGTTCACGGTTCAAGGATAGCTATACAGCTCATTCAACGCCAAGCTCACAGTTTCATATCGTTTCCTATCATTTAGTCCAATTCTTTTTGTATCCCGCTCCACGCGTTACGCATGACATCACTAGATATTGTTTTGTGACCCACAATGTTATAGCTAGTGTATGGGTAGGCAATGAATAAAGCTGCATATTGGGTATGTAGAACAACACGAGTAGCTGAGGACATTGATGCATAATGGGTTTATTTTTTATTGGTAGGCTCACAACTTGAAATTTACGCATAATTTAAAAAAAAACTGACATAGCGATCGATGTAGTTTCTATTATCAGGATTAGCAGAATACAACATGCATTTCGGATCTAGGGAAGTTACAAAAATATATCAAAAACATATTAAAAATTGGAATTTTTAATGCTTTAACACAGAGTGGGATCAGGTTACGCTCATTATTCCAATAGTGAAATAAAGGATTTTTATTTACATTACATAATAACAACTATAATATTTTAATAACTCTTTTTGATTTAAAACATATTATTGTAATATTTATATATGTACCTATTCTATTAACTTTTTTTTTTATCGTAGTAAGCGTATTTGTATTTGAAGAGTAAAAAATTATAGGCTAAAGTGCTTGCGATATAGTATAATATAGCTATGTTTCTGTTTACCTGTATTTAATCCAATATTTATTTACGTAACATTAGAGCATGAACACATCAATGCAATCAAGATATTTTTATTATATTGATATCTCAATTGTGAAATCTTAAGGACGGGGTCGCGGTTTCAATCATTAATAGGGCGAGTTAGAAAGTTAGGTACTTCAGTCTATTTATAACGAGCTTAGTACGCTTTGTATCAATAGAATACGAATGATTTATATACAATACTTACCTATATATTACAGTTAGCTCTTATTTTAGCTCTTACTTAGCTCTTTATTTTACTGCTAAAGAGGCAGATATTGTAGATATAGCCAGCTTTTGTTAATTCCGGCTGATATTGTGTTCAATTGGGGAGCTAATTGCCTTTCTGATTCACCGATGCAGTGAATCACTCCGGAAGTGACAGTGACCCCGAAATCATAGAAAGCAAGGTATAAAGTGGGGGCTAAAGGGAGCTATACAAACGAATGATCGATATTCAAACCCTTTTCATTGGTTGTTTATCAAATGTTGTCTGGGGCTGGACATCAAATAGACATAACTATAATATTATTATTTAAAATACTCGTCATCAAAAAAGTTGACTCAGGCTTTACAAAACTCCCTAGCGCAAAATTGAGAGCTCATATTTTATTTTTGTTTATAGTATTTGAAGCTTTATGGTCTTGCCTTTAAAACGAGTAGACAGTCTTTTGATTTTCTTATGTTTTTATCATGAAAACATTAGAAAATCAAAAAAATGTATACTTAGAATAACATTATTCTATCAATCACCAGGGTTAGTGTTGTATACATGCTACGCTCATTATAGCGCTGAATGGCGCTGGGTGTACATGATTTTTTTTTAAGTGGTTTTATTTTACTTTATTATGACCATTCAATCATCCTACTGATGAAATAAACTTAAAATAATGAGTATGGAAGACCTAGCAGTACCCAGATTTCCTGGAAAAGGAAATATCTAGGCTTGTAGCCTGGGTACGTCCAGGAGCGTAATAAAGGAAGCCAAACACGGCGCCATTTTACGACCAGCGAGCACACGTTCATAGCCCGAGCTGACCCAAATTGGCACTAAACAATTAACGAATTTGGTTTATTTTCCAGGGTAACCTCGTTTTATATTAAATGCTAAGGTCAGGACTGTTTTGAATGAAAATACTTTATTGTACACCAAAGCAGAGACATACAAATATTATTAAATACTTAGGCATGTACAATGGGCTGTCTTATCGCTATGAAGCGATGTTTTCCAAACAACCTTTGGATGTAGAGGATTGTAGAAATAGGAAGATAATATATAATGTTTATGATAAATAATAACGTTTTATTACTACTTGTACCCCTATCTGGGTAACTATTCGATTTAATTCAGCGGAGGTGGATATCAAAGTTTAAAAAAACCGATCAGGCTCTATTTAGACTCTCTCATCGAGGGCTCGTCACATTGATTACCTATATTCTTTTGGTAGGTATTGTAGTTTTGGACTATCATAATATTTATCGTGTCAAATAGACAACAAACGTTGAATAGACAGCATTGCAGGCTTGGTGCAAATCCCCCCCGCGGGTTCCCGCCTTGTCGGGGCGGGGGGGCTTAGTAACCGTGGTTGGGCTGCCCACGGTGAAGCCAAGAGGAACCCGGGAGGGGCTGCTCCTTTAGGCTTTGCCTCCAAGCCGACTAGGAGCGGCCACAGTAGGTGGCGGTGCCTTATGGGGGGCACCGCAACTGAGGCGGGCTGCGGTGCTGTATGGGCAGCACCGCAGCTGAAGGTTAGGGGCCGCGGCGGGAGAGGAGTGCCGGTATTACGGTGCGCCGCTCTCCCTACCTTCCGCGGCCACGGCGGGGTCGCCACCGCTGGATGGCGGACGCGGTGGGGCCGCAGGGGAAGAGGAGTGTCGGTATGGTGAGGCGCCGCTCTCCCTATCCTCTGCGGCCGTAGTGGCAGGCGACGGGGCCACATATCTGACCCGTCGCATGGGGACCTAGGGCGTTTAGATACGGGGTCATCTAACGCCCTTTCGCTGGCCAGGTCCCCGAGGTGGTTGCGACACGCTATGTGTTCTGGCGTGTCGCTAACTAAGGCGTGGCACTCGGTGCCAAAAAGAGAGGGGTCCGGAGACGGACAGCCGTGGCGGGTTCGCGGATGTGTGTGTTAACGTTCCCGTGTTCCCGCCACTAAGCGGCAGAGGAGGACACCGTGGGGTTTTAGTGGGTCTAGTCCCACATAACCGCTCTGTCTCCCCGTGGCAGGGCGGTATGCGAGTGCATTTCCCCACGAAAAAAAAAAAAAAAAAAAAAAAAAAAAAGGCTTGGTGCAAATGCAATATGGTTCCCTTATTTATGATTATAAATGGAAGTTCCGAAAGACGATTTGTGACGTAACGTAGTAGTACCACTACTTAATTGGGAACCTTTACTTATCCCGCGCTAAAGACCAAGATTGAACCCGCCTAAGGCCATAACCACTTAATTCGAAATTTACTCGAACTAAATCCGAACATGCCTAAACCCATAACCTCTTATTTCGAAATACTAAGCCTAATAGGTTATAGCAGGGCTATAATAGATTTGTCGTTCAAACCGTAGCGCCTTTATGGAGCACGATTTATGATGCCATGACATTTATTTTATGACAGTATAGCTAACGATGTATAATGTTGAGGATAAGGTCCGCAGGTACCAAATGAAGCAAGTATTAAAAAGACTGAAGACTAACGAACTAAACGGTATTCATCTCGTTATAAAATAAACGTTTACAGACCGATTACTCCGCACTAAGATTCCCTGTGTAAGAGATGATAGAAATACAAGACAAACACCCACGACTAGAGACCAAATTTTACGCTTATTTATCATATAATTTGCCCCGGCGGTAAATCGAACCGGCCTCTGCCTTTGAAAGCAGTATTGCTACCAAATAAGCTTCGCCGTCAATCGTTGCTAGGGAGAGCGACATATACTCGTAATATACTCGCAGGAACATACCTGATACCAAGAGTCCTTGAGTTAACTATTCACAAGTAATTCACATTATAATTGACTAATTTAATATAACTAAAAATAAACAACTACAATGTTTTCCTAATTCCCTTCTTTTTCCATCCCTTATATCTCGCCCTTACAGGGTACACATTTCAAAAAGATACATTCAAATCTGTCTAAAATGGACAAAGAACAAAGTCACAGCAAAATACGCAATTTCGTTTACTTGTATGACACTTTTTTCCAGTTATTTTGATTTAAAAACCAATTATCCTTTTTAATTGTCCATCCCACCGTCCAGTTTCAGTTTTCCGAATCTGTTGATAAATGACGTAGTTCTGAAGGTAACATACATAAAAAATACAACCGAATCGATGACCTTCCTCCTTTGGGAGTCGGTTAAAAAGGATTACAGTGCAGTAATACTTGTTACTCAGAGGAGAGCATTGAACAGGAAATCATTAAGAGAATAATTGCATCTACGCCGCTAAGCACCATTTACAATCGCATGCAATACGTTCCATGCGTTTCGATAATGCTCGCCGATAAAATTAGACTGTTTCAATCGTATTAGATCGAAGGAGCGATACATTTTAAGACTTATATAAGAGTTATAAGCGACTGTTTAAATTTATTCCTCGTATTGGTGATTTATATATTTTTTGTACAGTTACAGTTTAGCCGATGTATCTTGACACTTCTGATCTGAAGTTAGCTGCGAAAGCTTTGTCTTTTACCATGCATAAATAAGTTATTATAAATGGATATTTCACACAGCGCTATCTAGCACCATACCAAACATAGATTGTACTATGTGAAATAACGTCAAAACTGCAAACGAAAACTAAATTGCCTCATATTTATTTAGTCTTCAATATATAAAGTAACCCATGTAACTTCGAGTGTTACGGCTCACGCGAATTTAGACCGTTCTAAATATTTGCAGAGCAACGTGCCATTGTACTGAAAACATATTAAAGTAGGTAGATGCCTCTTTATGACGTCAGCGGCAGCTTTTGTGGATTTCTCGAGCACGGTCGTTGATAATGCGGATAGGTTGAATTTACAGATTTCTCCGTGTGAGTCATATTAGGATATTTGAATCTAAGTCTAAGTATTTGAGGATCTAAGTCGTAGTGCTGTTTTATGGGCGGAGGTGGTGATGGGCCGTTAGCTCTTCCTGACAAATAATATTCGACAGACTCCACTCCGTTGAAAGCTAACATACGAATACCTCAAACCCTCACTCGTAGAGTGAGGTTTGAGACAATCAAAAAAAAGGTATGACATAGGGTCCCGTCTCTAATGTTACCCTTTTCATGGGCTTCATCTGAAAGCGCTACCCCCTTTATACGACTGATCTTTTCGAGGGTTAGCTCTATGCTGAGATGTGCACCTATTTGACCACACGCACATAGTGTGGAAATTTATAGATCATACATATATATTTTATACAATTTTTAGAACTGCTGTTTCCTCTGTGTCACTTTCAATGTGTGTCTAATAAACAGTATGCTATTCTATTCTATTCAATCGCCATCCTCCTAGTTAGTACTAACATTACTGTATCCGGTGGATACGCGAGTACAATTGTCACATCAATTTTGGCTGAATCGAGTCCAACAAACTGTGAATTGAAACAGTTTATACTATCGTTTAATTTGTTTGTCTAATGTTCCCTATAATTTTATCTGATATTAATGTGTTTTGGTAGAGATCGTTATGAGCTTCAAAATGACAGGTAGCTGGTAATTTTCAAGTCCAAGTATTCCATGAGATATAAATACATTTAACTACCTAGGTATAATTCGGATAAGTCAACATTTAAGTACATGGTACCTGGACGATTGTATTTTTTTTTGTAAAATCTTGTTTAACACAAACAGTAGATTGCCAATCACGGTCCACAAAAATTGACGAGATGGCGTTGTATTAAATTTTCAGCATAGTTTATTATAAAATACCTAAGTTTAACGCGAAAGTTTGTAAGAATGGATGGATGTTTGTTACTCAGTAACGCCAGAACGGCTGAACGGACCTGGATGATATTTGGCACAGAGATAGATTATAGTCTGGAATAGCATATAGGCTACTTTTTATCCTGGAAAAATGTACGGTTTCCGTAGGAAGTCCAACCGTGAGTAACACCGCGGGGCGCAGCTATAAAAACATCAAAGATCTCACTCATCCCTCCAAAAAAACAGGGTCACCTTTTTAAAAAAAAATCCCCTCTAATCTATAGCCAGTGTAAGAACTTTCAAGGGGGAGTACCCTTTACTGTTCTTACACCGGCTCTTTGTATCATATGTAATGTAAGGCTTGTGCGAAAGACGCTCGCAGACTGGTTTGTCTGGTGCGCAGATGTCCCGACAAAACACCTGGCTTCCAATTTTTCCGTAATTCATCTACTTCACCTACATAGTATGTAGGTATGTACTATGTAAGTGGTAATACTATGTAGGTACTTAGATATCGAACATCCCTCCTTAGAGCATTGCTCCAAAGACTGCAATAGAATCTTAGTCTAAAGTTAGAAAATAACATCTCAAATTTTTTAAAGATGTCTTTTTCATGCATACATTTCATCGTTCATTCTCTACCGTCGCTAATTCACATAAAAAAGGCATCCTTCAGGATATCAGTCGTTATTTTGTAAAAACTAATGACGCGCTTAAATCAATCAGTTTGCAGCCACAAAATAAATATTTTTTCGCGAAGGTGAATGCTATAAGAGCAAGCTACTCACACAGACTGGGTACCTACACTTGACACAGACAACACCCGGATACCGCGCAATCTCTAAATGGTATAAAGTAAAGTAGCTGTTTTCGTCTGTCTGTATAGATGCACCAATGCCCCTTCTCATTTCTAATACTTCTTGTCCATCCAAAGGTTGTCTGTAAGAGATCGCTTTATAGCGATAAGACCGCCCATTGTGTCACCTTTTTATTATTTAAGATTTCTAATTTTAAGCTATTGTTATCTTTTGTTGTGTTATCTATCTGTCTTCTAAACAACGCAACGAATTTTGATACGGTTTTCACTACCATATACATATACAATTGTATAATACATGCATATTATAGTGAAGAGAATTTCAATAATTTGTAATTATGTAGTAAAAACATATTTTTCGGTGTTCTCATTACAAAGCCGGTGCGGATCGCTAGTATACTTTTAATGTTCCGTCTAAATTAATACCAAACATTTTCGAATATTTTAAGTGTTATTGAGGCAGCGGTTCCAAAACGGGCAAATTCAAACTAGTTTTGAGATTTGAATGCAAGAGCCTTGTGTGCATTTCACGGTCTGTCTGCTTCGGCAGTGTAAACTAATACTACAAACACACCGACGAACATTACATAGAGTTTGTCTTTAGGTAGATAAACGTCACCCAAGCCAGGTGGCCGACGGCGGTAATTCGATATTGCCGAAAAACTGCTTCGCCTCGCAATCGACTGTTTGAATCGAGTTGAATCGACCAGGTGAAGTTTGGCTATGGAATAAATTATTACACAAATTGGCTTTATATTTCTTGGAATCTATAAAACAATGATAGGATAAATAATGACAGAAATCTGAGAGTGATTTTAATGTTTGAATGGATCCTAATGTTTGATGGAGCTCCTGATTGTTAGCTTAATGAGTGTAGTCAATTTATTATGAAACCTGATGTGGGTTATTACTTATTCGTTGATTATATTAGACGGTTGTTAGCAACTATGCAGTTACAAGTGACTTGTAGCTGCTGAGTAACCTTCTTCTTCTATATGGCTTTTTGTGTCTTTAGCCACACAAATTCTGCCAGTGTTTAGCTAATGGATTCGTAAATTGCTGGGGCGAGAGTACATAAGAATATGACCACTGTGAAACAGGCGGGTCATTAATTTAAATAACATTGAAAACCAAATTGTTTACTCTAAAACATTATATGTAAAACTGCACCAAAAATAGAACAGCTTAGTAACCTAAAATACAAGAATAATGAAAGATGTCTTATTTCATTATTGATTTGAAAAGTTTACAATTTTTTTGGCAACGTATAAAGACGTCTGGAGCGTGACGTATAAACACTCTCGGTGAAAAATGTCAAACCATCATATTAATTTCTCCGCGAGAAATAAATAAATAAAAAAGCGAGATTATAAGTCTATTTGTCGCTCATAAAAATCGTGGTGTCGACCCGTAGCATAGACTCTTGTGATTTATTAAATTGTTTTCCTCGTGCCGCGCTGGTTTTACCGTTTGCATGGGAATATCCTCATTGGAACAATCTTGCGATCTTATGTGCTTTCCCGAGAGATAAAAACAACGCGTGAACGTCCGTTTTGGGTTTTCAGAGATCGATATACATAGACAGAACAGATATATTATAGCACAACTAGTGACCTGAGGTTTATCTTAAAAGTTGGTCGGATGAATGCTAATACTCCATAAGTACCTATGGTTTAGACCGTAGATTGTCACTGCTTAAGGCTGTACGTGTACAGGTTTACATCTACCTTCGGCTCCGTAGCTTAGTACGTAGTAGACCTGCCTTCGAAGGATCTCGGGTTCGATTCCGGCCCGGAACAGACTGTGTAATGAGCGTAAAGTTTGTTTTCGGTTCTTGGTTGTTTATGTGGTGTCCATGCCAACTGCAACACAGGGATTTCTTGTGCAGGGGTACGGTGTTTAATCGTTACGTTACCCTACCAAAAAAGTTATCAGTTCTTTGTCAGCCCAGCCCACTATCGTCTTATCAGGCTATATCGATAACTTCCTCACTTGGTTGACCTCGTTACGGATTTTATCCTTCAGATTGCTATAATAATATAAGCTTCCCTATCGAAGTTGTTTCAACGTTAGTATATGCTTGAAATTGTTGATATCGGCTATAATGTCATAATAGAAACATTGTTGTTTTGTTTTAGGCGAGCGATTATTGTTCAGAAAGTGATACATTTTACGATGCTCTTGAAGAAAGACTAGAAAACACTATTTAATATTCACTACTTTGATGGTCAGTGTCTGGAAGTACTCTTTGGGATGTACGAGGCTGATCTGCACTCGACATAATATGTAAATAAACCAACTTCAATACTTTCATTAACTTATTTTACAGCCTTAGGGGTGGAATTTCATCATGACAATTCTAGGGGTCCACCGAGGAGGTACACTCCATCAAATTAAAAAGAATCATCTAAATCAATCCACTATTGATGAGAAAATCCGGATAAGAAATATGAAAGAAAAAACCACAACGAATTGAGAACCTTTTTCTTTTTCTTAAAGTTTGTTATTAAAACGCTTGTATTGCACAAAAAAAAACTTTCAGACGGATCCATTTTCCTCGTTTATCTATAGGTACTTACTTCGGTTCTTACAATATAATATAAGGAACTAATATTATCAATATTCTGAATCTGAGTTGAAATATCACGTATCTATCAAGCTAAACGAGTTTCTTCGTCATTAGCTATTACAAAGCGTCTCCCGCTCTATACTTACAAACTGCATTATTTATGACCATAAATTCAACTTTACATAGGCAATGTTAGTTTCATATTCCTTCCCTTAGCTTTGCTTACAACATGCGAAGTCGAAGAACCAGTCTTGGTACTTAGGATACCTACTTGCGCGAGTTGACTAACCACGCCTCACGTTATGCGCCTCAGTGTGCGGTATATAAAAGTAATCTATGGAAAACTCGATTATCAGAACAATATTTGTATGTAGAATCGATATAATCAATCGAATGCAAGCACTGGTTAATCTTTCGTCGTTACTAGGAATATTTTTCACTTGTTATGTTTAGACGCGTTAATGATAAGATGTTCCACAGGATAATTTTGCTTAGAAATTATTTTAGTTTAGTAGGTAGAAGGCTGACAGGGCAAATATGATATCATTAGTCAGTCTTTCAGTAGATACTGAGCAGATGACATTGATATAGGTATTCTTATGAATTCAGCTTTTGTTGTAATACAAGCTGATCATTCTGTTAATTATTCTACCATTAATTAATTGATTATTTTATGACGCTATTTTATTTTTGTTACAGATCCAACTCAGGTTGTTGGGTGGTTGAACGAGGTCATAGGTGTGTATATTATATACTTATAATTGACAGCATGATCTACTACTACTTTAGTACATAAGTACCATTCTGTGGTAATAATATTTCCATCGATTGCAATCGATTTTAATTTCTATGTACCTAAGAGTACCTATTTATGATAAATATATAACCGGTAGGTTATAAATACAACGGCAAATAAGAATTGTAAATATTCAACAAACATATAAAGCATAATTATTGGTTTAAAAATTTAACCGTAACAATAGTCTCATTTACTTAGTTACGGGGTGGAATTTCTTAATTAAATTTCTCTGGGACCACCTCAGAGGTATCAAATTAAAAAAGTGTTATCCAAATCGGTCCACAATTGGCGAAGAAATCGAGTAAGAAACATGAAAAAAAGAAACAAAGTCGAATCGATAACCTCGGTTTTTTGAAGTCGTTAAAGAAGCCCGAAACGATAGATAAAAAAAAAAACAAAAATCTTAATAACCTTAAACTTCTTTAAATTTATTACTAAGTTTAGCGGATATCTTCCGGATATCTTCCTAACCTAACAAATAATAAAACTAAAATCCGTTGTACGGAAACCTCTGTGTGCGAATCTGAATCGCTCTATCCGGGATATTTATAGAGCTTTGTGGGAGAGTATTCCTATCTAAATCCAATCTAACAAATCTTCTTAATTCATTGTTAAATATCCGCACTAATTAAAGGATATTTGATTAATTAGTACCCATTTTTATCCTTATTTACCAATTATTATAATAAATTATTATAAGCGTTTCCTGGATTTATTTAACTGTTTATATAATTAATACTTATATTAAGAAATAAAATATAATGATTTCCGTGTTTTGTTTGCCGCCTTAGGTCACATGAAAGAATATGAGAGAGTGAAAACTTTAGTTCAGCTAACTTCCTTTGTCTACTTAAAACTTTAGAAACATTTTGAAGTCGTTAACGACGACGACTCCGTGGCTTAGTTGGTAGTAGCCCTGCCTTCGAAGCGAGGGGTCCCGGGTTCGATTCCCGGCCGGGGCATACTTTGTGTGGTGAGCATGAAGTTTGTTCTCGGGTCTTGGGTGTTTGTCTTGTGTTTCTGTCCATGCCATCTGCGACACAGGGAATCCTAGTGCAGAGGTATGAGTGTGTTAAAGTTAAAAAAAAAAAAAAATTTAACATACTAGCTGTTCCCCGTGACTACGTACGCGTGGAATTTAATTAATATCATGATACCAATATCACCACTATTCGATTTCACCTGTGTTTGAACTTAATAATTTGAACAAAAACAGTCATTATGGCTAACTAACTATAATAGGCATATAACATCGCGGACTTTTTTGTGAGTAATTATGAGCACTGTAAACATATTTTATGTATGATCAATTACGTTTAATAGTCAACATTTTGAAACCTTGTCTTACATTGTTGTAATTTATGTAGGAATTTTGTATTTTTTTATAAATTAAGAAAGTTGCGTAGAAAATTTCCAGAAAATACAAAAACGGGTAATACCGCGGGATGAAGCTAGTATGTGTATAATACACCTCTGCACACTGCTGCGAGAATGTCAGTTAATTTGGGCACCATTGTTTTGACCTACAAAGGCAATAATATATTAACTGTATCTTTGGGGGAGTCTCGTGCCAGCCTCACCTTAAAATAGTATAATCAGTGCATAATGCATATTTCCACGCACAATGTCGCCAACAGGCCACCAGAGTCGATTGTATGCAAAATACATTATTTTACGAGTACCTAGTACTTCAATCTGTGACCGCATTGCGTTTGCTTTCGGCATTGAATAACGATTAATTTATTGGGACGATGAGTGCTGGATGCATTATGACTAAGTATATTCATCATTGTATTTTTGTTCCGTTCAGAGATTGGCTTATTTAATGTATTGACGTCAGATAATTGCAATTGATTTTAATAGTTGTGTTAAAACATTAAATGATTTTGTAACTAACATTTTTAAAGGTTTTTAAAGGTAACAAATTAAGTATGATCTGCACAGGTAGTGCAATTGCGTAGGTATCTAACCAGAAAGTTCTTTTTACGTAGTTTCAGTGTAGATGTAAATTTCATTGTTTTTCACTCTATAATATTTAGAACGCCTTGCTATCTTATCAGGATTCCACAGCTCGGGGCCGATAGCAACTCAGTCTAACTAAACAAACTTTATCAGATATCAGATGATGGTTGCCTCCGGATAACAAAACTGTAAGAACGGCCGCGAGAATATTTTTGGATATTCTTAGCGTCAAGTTATAAAGCTTCCCTTAGCTTTAAACATCTTTCAGCCGTTGAAATTTTTCCGCAACCACAAAAGCTATATTACAAAAATAACTATAGGTAGATAAACTACTATCGTTTATCAGTACAAATCGATGAGTAAGCCAACAGAATTAATAATGAAGTAGAACACCGGTTTTGATCGAAAAATACAGTTTGGCCTCGGTTGAAACGCAAGATAGCTGGCGGGCTTTGGTTCTTGTGTCTCTTCAACGGATGCATGACGTTGTGTTGCCATGTAGTAATTGTTCATTCTGTGGATATTACCTTTTGTTTATATCAGTGGAGCGACACACCGCGGCTGCCTGCCTGCCCTTCATTCGACGACAAACAAACGAGTATAGCGGACGCGCTCGGTTCAGTGCTGTGAAAGTGTGACTTTCTATAATAATCCAGTGTTGGACCTGATTGGCCCAATAAACAAGTGGTTGAACGGTATTGGAGGATTGAAGTGTTTGAGGATTTAAAGCGTTTAGAACGGGATTTCAATCACCATGTAAGTTGACAATCGTTTCGGAGTGTTCACTATCTGATATAAGGTCATTGGATATGTTATTATTACAACTGATTTGATAATTATTTGGTGGCGGCGTTTTTCGTGATCGTGTTTTTGTGCCACGGGTAACCCTACTGTAAAATTACAGTCAATCAAAGGAGAACTGATTTACTGATGAGTTCAATTGAAAATTGCTGTTTTACGAGCTACCCTGAGTGTTCTTTGGTTTACTTAATGATATTATTATCAGAGTATTGTTCTTTAAAATCGTTTGCTCGAACCACTACGTTATCGAGGCCTTGAATCTGTAATTTGTAAATTATGTGTTATCGTCTCTGAGAATTCCGAAAACTGCTAGATCGTTTTTCATCCATACTTACGTATATTGTCAAAAGCAATTATCATGCAAATAATGATGTCGTGTTGCAAAATGTGAAGGAAACTCACTATTTAGAGGTCGTCTGGTCTCTACGCAAATTAACTCGGCCATCACAATTTGGATATATACACGTTGTTGGATTAGTGAGACTTTTGAACCGAGTTTCCCGTTTATAGTATAATAATCGATGCGCCATGTCGGAGGCCTTTGGCCGGCTTGAAATCTAAGACACCAGAGTTGGCCACTTGCTCACACAAAAGATAACCGGGTTGAGAGTGGGGTATGAAGCCTTTGGATTAGATGTCCCTCCAACGCTTGTGCTGAGTTGGCATACACGATGAATGTAACTTTTTATCGTGCTTTAGTGCGGGTCGATACATAAATATGGTCCATTTATGTAACGATAAAAATATAAAAAATAATACCTAAAGAACCGCAGCAGACAATGCATCAGTAATTAAGCTAAACCCGTGGAATTTACAAATTATAGGTAGATCGAATACGGAGCAGAGTCAGAATATATATTGTAGAGAATATTTTTAGAGATGTCGCCTTATTTTAAACTGAAAATTCTATTCGCACAACGCTGATCTCATCGTCTATTGACAGGATTAGCAAAAAGCACACAGATTCATGTGCGAGTTGTTTCACTCATGTAAACGAGGTAATAAGCGCGCGGCTAAACATCCCGCCACGCCGTCATGTAACTTGCATCATGTACAAACGCCATAATACTAATACTGAATCAGTTTGAGTTATATTTAGCTCTAAGTTCGGATTATCGGTTTTAACCTGCGATCAAAAAAACGAGGGGAGGTATAAATTTGAGGCCTATGTTTTGGTCTGTCTGTTGCTCAATTCAATGTTTTTTTGGACGATTCTATCATAGCTACGAGTTTTATTAAATTTTACTTGGTTTTTCTTACCATCTACCTTATAACCCCATTGGCGTGGTACAGTCCACAGACCATCATCCATCATCAAACACCATTTAACTAGTTTGTAAAAAAGAAATCAAGTACACTCCCATTGTCCCTAAGATTTAGGACCTAATAAAGAATGTTTTGCACATGAACCTTTAGAAAGATGACTACGAACAACTCCTACGCATAGATATTATAGGCTCTGTCTAGATCTAATGAACGTAGGCTGTTAATGAAACTATCGACCTAGAAAAACATCTATTTGGTTAGTTTATTTCTATAGTTACGCGTCGTGGGTATAAAGTACAAGTTGACTCGGGAATACCTCAATTATATTCATGGGCGTACCCAGGAGGGGGCAGGGGGGGCAGCTGCCCCCCCTAGAAATTGAAATTAAGAAGCGAATAAAATAAAAATGCATGCATAGTCAAATTGACTTATATTTATTTAACTACCTATAAAGCAGGATCATGTAGGTGTGTTTGTGTAGTGTGACAAAAAAGCCGCTAACGATTCGACCTAATAAATCTGACTTGCCCCCCCCCTACGCCCCTACATCATTAATTGAGAAAAAATGTTTTAGTATTATGCCGTAGACCGTGGTGAGACTCATTACAAAAAATTGATAAAATCAATACACTCAATTTTATTTCAGGAGCGCAAAACATTTATTTCGGCCTTCATAAATAAATATTCAGCGGCATTTCACTCAGCGCCATCTAGTCCCAAACTAAGCATAGCTTGTACTATGGGAACTAGATTAGTGATAAAATTGTTATATATTATAGTAATTTTTTACATACACCCAGCCACAAAAAACTATACAACTAAACAAAATCTATGTTCGTCACAAAAATGCTTATTCTTAGTGGGAATCGAACACTACCTACAGCGCAGAAGGCAGGGCTACTAACAACTGAGCTGTGAATTACTTCGAGAACGCAATCCGTCTTTAGCATTAAGTATTTTTAACCTACGTCTTAAATAAATAAGTATCGTGGTATTGGGCACTATAATTTTCGTGAAACGTAAAACTCATGAGGAAACCGTTGTCCTAGAATGTAACCCGAAGGCTGACGTCTGCGAAGATTGCGTTATCGAGGTAATTCACTCTCGTCTATCAAGAGTGCACAAGACTATAATTATGAATACTGAAACAATTGCAACACGCAAATTGCAAACATTATTAACAACTTTGTGGTAACTACTTATTTCTTTAAATATTATACAGTGTCCTTCTAAAAGAAACAATTGTGAAAAAAAATATGAAAAATCCACACAACCACTACTTATTTGAACTTATGAATTTACTTAATAAGACATAAGTATACTATCTTTCTCATGTTCTGTTAGAGATATTTTTATGCGACTAATGTGACGGAACAAGCAGATGGCTTACCTGATGTTAAGTGACTACCGCCGCCCATAAACAAAAAAAAATACGACCCAAGTGTTCCCCAACTAACACACTTATGAGACCCTAGTTGCATTGCGTAGCGCCCGTAACGGGGATATTACGCCTAAAGTGTCTGTATTTTTTCACCGGCACCCACATCCTTCCACCGGAAGGATGTGGGTACACACACGGAACACAGCAACGCTAGCGCACCGGATACTGCTTGGCACCGGATTGCCAGGTGTGGAGTCAGTACTTCTCCAGACGAACTCTGCACAAGTTCTACGGCTACCATTTCAAAGTTTCTGTGCAAAAATTACACACATGTCATGTCTGTGATCGGCATAGGATATTGATTATCAAGTTTTGCTTGACTTTGAGATGGTGGCCATCGATTCCCCCCAAGTTAATATTGATTATTCGTACCTACCTCTATTAATAGTAACCTTGGTTGTTACTAACCTTGAGAATTGCTGCAAGAACCGATAGAGTTCATGAGTTATTTTAGTTGCCATACGCCATAATAGCTACGTCCGGACATTGCAAATGTAAAATCTTGTATTTATTATTCCAGTCTAGACTAGTTTTAATGACTAGCGTGTTCTGGATCTCACCGATGTTTGTTTCGTTCAAAAAAAAACAATTTTATTTTAGCGTTCCTTCAGTACAGAAAAATCAACCGACAGATTTAAATCGAAAACATCGACTTCAATACTTTCATCCCTTATTTCTCGCGCTAGGGGCGCTTTTTTTTTAACCGTGGGAAAACCATTTACGCCTACCCTTCAGGTCCTGAGGGGTTATGTGAGGCTCCCAGACATAGTGTCCGTCCTACTTACTAAAACCCGCGGGTTGCCGTCGACTGCTATGGTGGGACGAGATAGGATCCATCTAGCATTCACTATCCCGCCCCTACAGTGTAACCTAAGTATGGCTACACCCTGCCATGTTAACTGGGAACATCTAAATTGGTATACAACAGGCAAAGAAAAGTCACAGGAAAGAAAAATACGCGATTTTGTTTATTTGGATACCATATCTTTTTTCCTGTTAATGCAATCTGAAAGCAATTTCAATTAAAAAATAAGAATTCTCACAATTGGTTGATAAATAACGGAGAGATGTACAACACAAAAAATACACACAAATTGTTAACATCCTTTGGAAGTCTTGAAAATTATAGATGCGTACTGTACCTAGTACCTACGAGTCTAAGTAATAATACTAGTAAAAGTAATAGATAAACGCCATTAAAATAGCGTGTTATTACTTATTTTAGGCCCGTAGGACTTCTTCATGAAATTTCTCAGACCAACTTGTACTTAAAAAATAATGATAAAATTCGGGCCACATTTGACTTCGAAATGGCGTAATAACAAAACAACAGCTCAATTGAGTACCTACCTCCTTGTCTTTTTTGAAGTGATTCCTGGGTAGGTTTAAATATTCAGGTAAACAGAAATTAAATAAATTTGGGAACACGCTTACAAACTTACCAGCCTTTATGAGTAAACGACAGCTGCCAGATGGTCAAAGTATAGATAAGATTTCACGAGAAGAATGACGATGCCGACATCTGCCGCCGAACGCAATCTTGTGATAATATTATCTATTATTATGAATAATCTATCTATACAATTTATGAGAGCTAGGTAGCCGATTCAAACCCAGTCCAATGATTTTTTCGCTGGTGGTGCTTCACGGCGTTATGTATATGCGCCCCGCGGTTTTACCCGCGGTTTTCAGGGATCCAAGTAGCCTATGTGTTAATCCGGGATATAAGCTATCCTAATACCTACCAAATTTCATCCAAATCCGTTAAGCCGTTTGAGCGTGAAGGAGTAACAAACATACACACATACATACAAACTATCGCCTTTATAATATAACTAGCTGCGCCCCGCGGTTTCACCCGCATAGTTCCCGTTCCCGTCGAGAATACGGGGATAAATTGATTTTATTTTTTTCGTTAATTTTCCAATGTTTTAATAGTTATTCTGCTATTCGGGACGGAAACAAATCCAACAAATCAAAAACCATGGCAATCGGTCCAGCCGTTCTCGAGTTATAAGTGTTGTAACAAACACGACTTCTTTTATATATATAGATTTTATAGAAACCTCAAAAATTGTAGCCTATATGTTATTCTGATGTATAAGCTATATTGTGGTAAAGTTTCATTCAAATCCATGCAGTAGTTTTTACGTGAAAGAGTAACAAACATCCATACATCCATACTTACAAACTTTCGCCTTTATAATAGTAGTAGGACTAGTTACACCCCGCAGTGTTACCCGCGTTTTTCCGGAGTCGTACAAATTTTCGACTTATTAGTGTCATTGTATTGTGTTGTGTTGTTTATATAATCTAAACAGTTCCGCAACAAATAAAATATAATATAAAATTGAAAATTTATCGTTTTGTAGGTATTTAATTTTGTTATTGAGTTTACTTCTTCATACGCTTCTTCCTTATCATAAGACTGTTTCACTGTTGTATTGGAAAATATTGTGTAGATATGATTTAGTTAGTTTTACATAATTTTACAACAGAATTTCCGTGTCTATATCTGAACACACCCTTCTACTCCTATCGGAACACAGCTACGCGTCACGCCACTGCTTGGCGGATAGTGCCAGACTTCTCCGGACGAACTTGGCACATGTTCTACTGCTACTTTACTGCTATATCTGACAATTGTGGTATCTACAACTTAAATGAGAGGCATAAACGCCGACTTTCAATCTGAAGGTTGCTGGTTCAAACCCACTCGTGCAAAAAAAAAAAAAAAATTCGTGGAAAATTTATGTGCGCATTACCATTCTGGAAACGGTGAAGGAAATACATCGTGAGGAAACCGGCATGTCTTAGAAGCATAAATTCGAAGACATGTGACATCTACCAAATCGGATTGGGCTCCCGTGGTAGATCAAAGCCCATTCACTCTCAGTTATCGAGAGTAGTCCTGTGTCCCTGCAGTGGGAACATTAGAGGCTGGTACGGACAACTTAAATCCTCCGCTGCATACGTATACAAACATAAAACGCCTGATACCTAAATACCAAATTTTTACCGCTTTTTAGTTCCGTTATGCTACTGATCAAGTAAAAGTATTGTTTTGCCAGTTTTATTTATAATTTTATATAACAAAATATGACTGAGATTAGGTAGTGGTAAAGGCTAGGACTTATAAGGTAGGTAAGTAATCGGTATATATTATGCGTTTACAGGCTAGAGTTATGTATTCACAGACAGACATGCCAAGTGCCGGGTTGATGCCGAGAATTAGAAGTGATGGCATTAATTTGGTATAATTAGGCATGCTGTCATGCCATTCGTGTTGTTTTTATAACCGAAATTTAAACGCGTATCGCTCAAAAGGATAATTAGGTAGGTACAGCGTGTACATATTCTAAAGTTCAAACATTTCAAAAATGTTTGTGTTTAACACCATTGTTCCCTCAGAAAATTTACAAAGAAATAATCTTGAGCTATTGTTTTTCAACAGGTACAGTTACTCATAGGTAACGTGACCTGACTCGAGTCAGAGAAAAATTTCATAATTATGGTAACCTTTACAGTTTCTTTTGCAGTTTTATTGCCATTTTCATGCTATATGGAGAGCGTGTTGGACTTTCAATCTGAAGGTCACTAGTTCAAACACACCCACCCACCAATGAGTTTTTCACTGGAAAAACCTTCTTTCTTCTTTCAATGTCTTAGAACCAAAAATTCGAAACATGTGACATGTACCAATCCGGATTATGCTTCTGTGGTAGATCAAAGCCCATTCATTCTCAATCATCGAGAGTAGGCCGGTGTTCCTGCAATGGGACCAAAAGTGGTAAAAGATTATGGTCCCACTTACGCAACCGTGGTTATACCTTACAGAATTTATAACCAACTTCTTTCCATCTTTGCAGAGTTCGCTAAGAAATGGGGGTGAGGTATCGGGAGTTGCTGCTCCTAGCGTGCGCATGCGCGCTCGTAGCGAGTGAGTCCGCCAACAAAACAACAAAGAAGGACGCCAAGGATCTACTTGACAACTATGAAGACTATGACTCCGCAGATGACGTCCAAGAGGTCCTATTTAACGAGGACAGACCGTGCCCCAGGGACTGCATATGCACTGTATCCCAAGGATACAGGATAGCCAAGTGCAACCGCCTCGAAGTTGGCGTACAGAAGTTCGGTGAAGATATCACGGATCTCGTGATTGAGCACGCCGATCCAACTAACCCCATACAGCTAGACGATTTCATATTCAAAAAGCTCGGACTGCATCAGATCGCAACTGTCAAAATCGTGAACAGCACAATCAGTTACGTTGGCCCTAATGCGTTCCACGGCCTCCACGAGCTATACGCCGTCAACTTGTCGAACAATAAGCTCAAGAGTCTGTACCCAGAAACGTTTGCAACCAACAAGAAGTTACTGCTGCTAACTCTATCCAACAATCCCTCGTTGAAGTTCCCCGCAGCCGGTTCAGAAGACTACTTTCTGAACGCGTCCTCGGTGCAGGAACTGGATGTGTCTTACTGCAACATGCAATACATGACCGCAAATACTTTCAAAAACATGCCCGGCTTAATGTACCTGAACGCAGCTGGAAACAACCTGTCCGATATGGACCCTGACACTTTCAAGAAACTTCTGGACTTGGAAGAGCTAGATCTCAGCGACAACAATATTAAATTCTTGCCCGACTACATTTTCTCAGAGAACACGGAGCTTGCAACGCTTCACATCCTGAAAAACCCGATTGACACTGTTTACGGTTTGCAAATTTCAGACCTGTTGACCCTAAATGCTGGGCAGACAAACATTAGATTTGTGGGACCTTCCATGTTCAATGGAATGACCTACATCGCTAATCTGAACCTCAGCGGAAATAGTATCGAAAAGATCCACAACCAGGCGTTCCACAAACTGGTTGAACTGAACTATCTGGACCTGTCTTACAACGATTTGGACTTCATTTCCAGCATTCTTATCAAAGAAAACATTGAGTTAGATATCTTCAAAATCTCGAATAATCAAAGATTGAAGCATCTGCCTGTGGAAGGATTCGAATGCTCCGCTGACCAATTCAACATTTACTTGTTCGACGCTTCCAACTGTGGTTTAGAAGAGATCTTTGACAACTCTCTGAAAACATTTACCGCTTTATCCGTCATCAATTTATCTTACAACAAAATCGCAACCATTAGCAACAAAGTTTTCTCGGTCAGCCCGAAATTAGTTGAAGTTAATCTAGCTTACAATATGTTGACTACATTGGATGCCAAAGTCTTCGAAAACAACAATGAGCTTGGTAAACTGAATCTCCAGGGAAATCCTCTGACCGTGCTATCCGCCGATGTGTTTATCCATACGCCTCTGATAACTTGGCTGGACATGAGTCACGCTGAATTGACTTACCTTTGGAAATCGGATAAGAACCAAACCCAAACTCTGCTTAGTAACTTGACATTCCTGAACGTTTCTCACAACCGAATCTCCGAGATCAAGCAAGCCGAACTCGATAAGCTAAATAAACTGCGAACTCTCGATATCAGCAATAACCCACTCGCATGCAGCCGGGACTTCGAAAACCTTATGACCTGGTTGAGCAATCACAAAGTCTCTCCAAACACCGTTTCCGACAGTGTTGCCAATATGGCAAAGGATACCAAGGATGACGATGAAACATACAGCTGGGAGTTCCTCACTCGCAAGACTTGCGGCGCTTCTTTACCGCATGCCGTCGAGCCCCTACCAACGTTCGGGTCCGATGAAGAAATTTGGGAGAGAATCGACAAAGACGCCGAAGGTAACTTCGATTTGAAGAACACATTAGATGACGGCAAGATTGCCGATGACAAGACAGACAAGCTCAATGAGTACACCGTCGACGACGACAAGGACGACGGTGACGATGAAGATGAAATGGGAGACGATGAAGACGAAGACGAAGAAGAAGAGGATGACGAGGAGGACGATGACGACGCGAGTGAAGACACAGATGACGGCGATGATGACGTAAACCTAAAAGTCAAGCTTATCGAGAAACCTGACCCCAAGCCTCCCGTACAGAAGGTAAACACACCGCTTCAGTCCGAGAAAGTTAAGCTAGACATTAAACTGATCGACGAAAACATGGATGACTTGGAGTCAGAGGAATACCAAGAAGTGTCGACTGAAGAGCAAGAACACGGGAAATACGAGTACTTGTGGCCGATTTGCATCGCTATTCTGGGAGCGCTGTTACTGATGGCGATGATTGGAAAGATTGTGATGTTGATGTGCAGTAGGAGGAGTCAGCAGATCAGATACAACAGTGCCATAATCGCGGCTATGCAAGCCGGCCGCACGAAGAAAGACTGCGGGCTGGTATACCAGCAGCTTTCTGAGGATCTGACCGGGCCGAAGACGCCTAAACTGAGCCGCTACCAGCCACTCCACAGCGTCACCGTAAAGGCTACTAACATGTCGTATGAGAGCAGTCCCTTCCACCACCAGAACATCGTGCCTGAGCATGTGTGAGTACAAAACGTACATTACTAACACTGCGTTAACTCTTACATATGCAGTAAGTGATAGTTGTAAGCGCTAGTCAGAGCCCAACTCCAGATTTCCGAGACGAGAAATGCACATCAACAATTAGTTTAAATCGTACGGTGGCTTTTTGTAAATGCAATTTTCAGTTACGTCATCTATAATTTACTGTATTAATTACGATTTAGTATAAGATTCTTTAAAAGTTAATCTATTATCTTGTCTCTGGAGAGTGTTAAAGTAGTACAGTGCCTTATATACGAACAAATCGCGACCAACGTTTCCATCCTAGCGCTTTTTATAAATTAAGAGTAACAAGAAGTCAAATTACAACAAATTAATTTAAGATTATACATATTATATATTATACAAATTAGTTGATAGGTTTATTTTATGTACTTAAAATTATTAAAAATTAAACACTACTTTATTATTGTTTCCTTTCCATTTACCTCCCTAAAACCACCTAATTACTAAACGCTTCTGGATTTATGATAATTACTAAGTTAATTATTATAGTATTCGCAATACCTATCTATTATTAATTATTCAAAGACTAGAACAATGGAATTTAATAAAAATTTCAAATATAAAAAATATATAATTTCAAAAAATAACAATCATTATAACAACAATTATCTCTTACAAACTAGATGTATTTCATGGAAATATAATTTTGTGTTTATAAATATCGACTGAGCACCAATTACGTAAGATGCTTGTAATAAAAATGGATGTAAATCTAGTATATGGTCAGGGATTCTTCAAGCAATTTGGATAAATCTTCTTCAGTCTGTGGCATAGGCGACAAGCCAAGCAAACGTTTCTGGAAAAAAAAATAACAAATTGAAACACAAATCTTTATTGTTTGAGGCGCTTTATGATTCAGCTTTAGAACGTATCCCGGGTTCGATTCCCGACTGAGGTAAACTTTGTGTGTAGACCATGAAGTTTGTTCTTCCTGTGTTTATATTGTATATTAGTTCCCGCGACTTCGTCCGCGTGGAATTGGATCTTTTTGCACTCACTCAAATGACTTGACGGATCCTGGATTAAGGGTACTTTTGATCACGGAAAACCGAAGGTGACACCGCAGAGAGCAGCTAGTAATATTATAACAGTAGATGCAATTTCATGGTAGGTAAAGAAATAAATCCGAAACCCGTAAATTTGTAGTAACACCACAAAAAATCATACATGAAAAAACCTACAAGGCACAAGTTTAGCTACAAGTTCGTGCGGAACCCTCGGTACGCGAGTCCAACTCGCACTTGGCCGGTTTTTTTCCACTATAGCTATTTAGTTGTGAGGAACTAAGATTCATGCGAAACATACATGTCCACACAAAGGGTAATCGAACTTCAGTTCATTTGTCAACATGAGATGCAAGATAAGATAAGGACGTGACAATCTTGACTTTCTTATTTACGGGTGAGATGAGTGCAATGTACAACAATACAAGTTTTCGACATCATACAATCACTGGATTGTAAGTCGAAAACTTGTACCTTTCTTCCTCATCTTTGTATTAATCTTTATTATGGTGTACAATAAAGAATTAAAAATTAGATTGCTTGTAGGTAATTTAACAAGAGACTGACTTTTTTAAAAACCCGGTTGCGTGAAATATTTCAAATTATATATTTGAACATATAAGTGGTGATTTTGGAATTCATTTTGGAGTTTCCGCGGTACAAGCTTTGCTTAGTTTGTGACTAGATGGCAGTGTGTCCTTGAAATTGATTTATTGACTAGCAGTTCCCCGCGACTTCGTCCGCTAGGATTTTTTTTGCCTGGATCCTAATTCGTTTTAATTTACTCCTTATAAGCTATCTGCCATTCCCGTTAAAGCGGTCAAGCCGTTTTAGAGATAACTCAGAACAAACAGACACGCGGACAAATATTTTAAAATTTGTATTTTTTTGTCATAACATGTACCGTATATACTTTTAAATGTACTTATTTACTAAAAAGCTGTTATTTTGACATTACAGACACTTCAATTTAATTTGTATAATTAATCAGACAGCCAGGACATATCTTATACAAACGACAATAATAAGTCTGGCCGACTACTGTTGACATACCGTCAAAATCATAGCTTAAGAGTTGATATAGATCGTTAATAAATCAATTTACCTGCGGCAAAGCCCCCTTGACAAGATTCGGAATATCATCTCTCTTGTATCCCAGAGCCGCGAGACCATTGTCAATCTTCATCTTGTCCATGTACTTCAGAATGACGTCAGCGAGTACTTTGCCCGCGTCCTCTTTCCTCACGTTGGTTGTGTCAGCTCCTAGTAAGTTGGCTGCCTCTATGTGTTTATCGGGATCGCTTGGTGCAGTGAACCGGAACACAGCTGGAGCTGTTACAACGACGGAGAGGCCGTGCGGGATCATTGGGTTCGTTCTTAAACAAAAATTTAATACTCAATTCCATCCACCTGTATAATTGCTTACGTATAGTTGCTGTACTAATATTGACAAATAGGCTATTGCAAAGATTAATTTGATGATACGTCTCACGCGCATGTGATTTCACCGGCACCCACACCCTTCCACCGGAGCACAGTAATGGAACCACTACTGCGTGGCGGCAGATTCCAGGTGTGGTGGCAGCACATCTCCGGGCGAACTCGGCACAAGTTCTACTGCTACTTTTGGTTGCTCCTTTTGCACCACCCACGGGGTACGTGTAGGGTATCAAAGGGTACACACCTACGGACGCGAGCAACTAGACCCCCCGAAAAGTGTAGTCTTCTTCATCGAAATGTATAGTTAAAGCTCAGTGTACACCACCGTCCATTGTATGTACTCTCGATCCTATCCATCCAAAGGATACATAGAAGAGAATTACTTTTAGCGACAATGACAATTGTCTACCTACTGTTATTTAAATTACTTTTAGTGTGTAATTAAATGTTTATCTGTGTAAGGCAGCTCCTTGAACAAATACACAAATACTATAGTGGTCCTACCCGTAGTCTTGTGGTACGAAGGTAGATACGTTCCCAGCGATGGGGTAGGCCAGTCCGTGGCAGAGATGAACGCCTGCGTTTCCAATACCGACGCCCGCCATCGTGGCCGCGAGATGCATGCTAGAACGCGCTTCGATATCGTCCGCGTTGTAAACGGAACGGGTGAAGTACTTATGCAGAGTCTGCAAAAAAAATCTCTTACAACATTTCGGCCTTAAGGTAATGAAGGATGTTCTGAATTTAAGGCAGTTTGCTACTTGATGGATTCAGGCGTTACTTTGAGGAAGTTCATCTTCTAATGACTACTTACAAACAATCAAGACACTCTAAGTTACATCTTCGGTAAGACTAAAATGATTAATTGACAAGATGAACAGGTGAACTTGAATTAAAGTGCATTGTGTGCTCTAATATAAAAAAAAAAACATTAAAAGAAACGTTTACATACTCATACCTCTGCACTAGAATTCCTAGAAGAATACATACTCATACCCTGCACTAGAAGTCGCAGATGGCATGGATAAACACAGAAACACAAGTGCGCCCCGGCCGGGAATCGAACCCGGGACCCCTCACTTCGAAGACAGGGCTACTACCAACTAAGCCACGGAGTCGTTTAATTGAAAGACTTGAGAGGAGAATTGAGAGTGCAAATTGTCTTTACCTTAACAGTAGTAAATATTTTTTGTACTTTTATGTTGTCCAACATATAAATAAGTGTATTGGTTTGTTCATTGATTACCTGCAAGCAGAATCTAGCCCACACGTCGGAAATGGGGTTGCTCCCTTGGTACGTAGGCCTGAGCGCGGGGTTGGAGGGCGCCGGCCCTCGCTCCGTGTATGGCACCGACGTGAAACTCTCCAAGGCATGGCAGAAAATGTCGAATCCCGCGTAATTTGCAACCTGTAATGGAATTAAGTATAATACAATGGACCTCAGGACCCCTGCGGAATTCCAAGATGATTTTTGATATGTTATGTAAGTATATATTTGTAATTGTTTCCATGATCTATTAAAACATAGATATATGTATAATAAATTTAACACTTTTGATTATACTCGTATTGTCGGCTAAAGATTAACTGCCGTCGATTTACCTACACGTAACACTCGTATAATGTAAATCCGTTATTGGCTTTAGGTTAAGATTATCTGAAACTCATATTAATAAAAGAGCAGTGAATTTTATTAATAAATAATTAAATAAAAATAAAATTACTAAGTTATATTGAAAATAACTAAATTGTTGATTTGTGGCTAATACTAACGCTATTTACGCTTTTATTACTACGCTATTATTAATAATAAAAATAGCGTTTTTTAACTATATGTCCAGCTCACGTGCACCCGGTATCCATTCGATGCTATCCTTGTCAACAACTTTGTGATCGAAATCTATCTTGAAAAACTGATATGGCGCAATCTTAAAAAGGAGTACAATAGCAAATTATATTAGCTTATACCTTTTCTGGCAGCGTCAGTGTGTGCAGCGGGTCTATAATAGCCAACATGGGTCGCAACGCGGCGTGAGCGATGCCAGTTTTGGCGTGTATCTCTTCGTAGTCGAATATACTGACACCCGTAGTCTCGCTGCCAGTACCACTTGTAGTGGGAACTGAAATAATTAACAATAAACACATCAACCAATATTTTTTTTGGTTGTGCCGCCCATATGAAACAACGATATGACTACGGTATGAGTCGTCATATGAAGTACTAGCTGCGCCCCGCGGTGGACTTCCTATGGGAACCGTACATTCTTCCGGGATAAAAAGCCTATGTGCTATTCCAGACTATAATCTATCTCTGCCAAATTTCATCCAGGTCCGTTCAGATGTTCTGGCGTGATTAAGTAACAAACATCCTTCCATACTTACAAACTTTTGCGTTTATAATATTAGTAGGATGAGAAAACCCAAGTCGTATCGCGTTGCACCCATCACATTGAGAAGGGGATGTAACTTCTCATGCGCTTGTAATTTCACCAGCACCCATATCCTTCCACTGGAACACAGCCATGCGAGTACATCACTGCTTGCGGTGGAATACCAGTTGTGGTGGCAGCACTTATTTGGACGAATTTGACTGGCAAGTTTTATATTGAGTTTCTAAATCCTGCCAAAGTGGTGTAAAAACATTGAAACTTATATAGATACTAATTAAAACAAATGACTGATTAAAAATATCGGGAAAACCGAATTCAATACTTTTAGGTTAAAAAGAAACAAATCGGTATGCTACGGGCGAAGAAATAAGTCACTGCAAAGCCAAATACACAATTTTGTTTACTTAGCTTTACATACTTATTTATTCCCTGCAAGGGCGTTGCATTACAATATTGCAACGCCCTTGCAGGGTGCATTTCATTAGTTTACAAGAAGTGTCTAGTATATAACACTAATGTAAATGACGCAATAAATAAATAATTTTGATTTGACAACCAAACTATAAAACTGATTTTGATAAAATTTGTATGAGATCAATCTGACAGTAAACATTTTTTCCTCAAAACTTTTAATAGTTTTCAACTCACTAGCAATCATAGGCTTCAACTGGGCTGTCACTGCCTTGCCTTTCCCTACGGGTGCGTTCACATAGTCCAGGAAGTCAGCTTCAGGGTCGCAGAGGAAAAGGTTCGCAGCCTTGCAGGTGTCTATTACTGAACCGCCACCGACAGCTACGAAACTGTCGAAGTCGCCTTCTTGTGCGAATTTCGCAGCATGCTTTAAACTGAAAAGTGATCATGGATAGACGGCTCCGTGGCTTAATTGGTAGTAGCTCTGCCTTCGATTCCCAGCCGGGGCACACTTTGTGTGGTGAGCATGAAGTTTTTCTCGGGTGTTGGGTGTTTGTCTTGTGTTTCTGTGTTTGTCCATGCCATCTGCGACACAGGGAATTCTAGTGCAGAGGTATAAGTGTGTTAACGTTGTTATTCTAATTTTAGGTGGGGGTGACTAGGACGTTGTTATTGTTGTTGTTGGATATAGTTAAGACATCATCATCAACAGGGTGTGGGTCTTTTTTTGCGTGACCTCCATCGGTGTCCATCCACCGAGGGGATGTTGGAAAGTCTATGCTACACTCCTACCGGATCAAAACCCCAAGGTGTCCCTCATGCTCTTTGCTGGAGCTATGGATACCACCTAGAGTAGGTTGTATCCGTAGCTCCAGCAGCAGCTCTTTGGCCCTAGCGGCTCTTTGTCATTTTTATCACATGCCATAGCACTTACGGTGTGTAAGGGGTCTTTCAAGGGGGCCTTATTCATAGGGTGACAGGTTTCCATATCTGTCGCCCGAAGGTTCGTTAGGGGGGCCTATCACCTAAGGATTTCTGTCCCACGAAAAACCTAGCTACAAAGAATTTTTGTTTATTTTGAGTAAATCAATCCTAAATGAACAGACAGGACCATTTGTATACCAACATAATAAAATCATCAAGTGGCAGACTTGTCAAACCATTATTATTCTCTTCTGTTCTGATTAATGAACCAGATCTGATAATATTTTTCGAATCGTCTTTAATTTTAGGGTAATGAAATTGTAATCATTGGAATAAGGAATAGGTACCTGGTATCAGTAGGCTCAACTCTGACTTTGTCAAAAACCTTATAGTTAACTCCATGTTTTGTCAGTGAATCCAGAACTGTATTCATAGACTTCAGTTTGACCACATTCTGATCAGTCATGATGCAGACATTCTTGACCTGCATGTTTGCCAAGTCTGCTCCGACTTCTCGGGTTACCCCCAATCCATAGCGAATGGTTGAACATTTTATCTGAGTTTAAAAATGTTTTACATCAATTACTAGCTAGTTTCAAGGTTAACATAAAGATATTGTACTTATTATTTGAACTTACTTCAAAAGCATAATCCTTCAGAGGAGTTGCATTGGAAACATGTATATTTCCTCTATAGCCATGAGCCGGACATTGACACCTTGAAAGAAGAACAAAGTATAGGTAATGGAGGCACATAGAATAACTTGGCACATAGAACCATCTTGGTGGGTGGCACCAAGATATTGTCTCTGTGCCAGCCAGAAATAAGTATGAACATTTAAAAATTCAATAAAACTTTACTAAAAAAGTAATAATACAGGTAATTGAAATAAATAGCTGTAATAATGTAACGTAAGTGGGTACTTTGCCACATCAAAAACCAATATTAATTAGATGAATAATAGATGTTACAGTAATGAGAAGTTGGCAAAGGCACAATATGCATTACTATGTGGAAATAATACTTACGATGCCACATTTATTGACCTAAATAGATCGAATATTCTCTGGCGAGAAACCATTGCTGTTTGTTGGCGAGAAATCAACGTGTTATGCGACGATAAAGTGAAATATACCTACGAAAGAATCTTATCCTCTTGTTATCATTTCAATTTACATCATAAAACAGTGTTTATATTCAGCACGAATTTATCTAAAGGCGGGCAAGATAAACTAAGTACATATCTTATACGTTCGTATGATAGGGTAGCATCGGTATACGTTCTTTTTCATATTAATAAATAATAATATTAATACGATTTTGTTAGTATTTACGATTTTCTGGCCCCCATCAGCTGGTTGGGGAGAAGTGTCAATTTTGACATTGGTAGTTGACAGTGGCATAGCAAATTGTATTAAGATCCAGCGCAGACGACCACTTCCGACCGTCGGCCCGACCAGTTTGCCTAGATAGAACAAGACGTTTTTGCTTGTTGTATGCGGTGCTGGTAGTATGATAGAAAACAGCCAAGATACACTAGCCGGCAAGAATAGAACGAGTGGGTCAAACTACAACAATTACATAGTAGGTGACGGTAGGGCAGGAGCATTAAAATCGGTTGTTTGCGTTTGGCTATCTTTTCTAGCGTAGTGATTATATTTTAATATTTAAAGGTATTTATCAACCGACTTCCAGAGGTTATCAATTCGTCTGATTTTTTTTAATGTTTGTTTCTTCCTTCGTTTATGAACTAATATTAAAAAATATTTTTTAATGTAAAGGATATGCTTCCAAATTGGTCCCATGATTATCAAAGTGTATTAAATAGTTTAGTTGTTAAATAGAAACTGGAAAAAATGTAATTTGGAAAAAATTAAACGAAATTATTAATTTTCCTGTGGCATTTATCTTCGCCCATTCTATACTGATTTGGTTGTTTCTTTTTTTTTTAAATGTACCCTCTGTAGGGTGTACCCTCTAAGGGCGAGAAATAAGGAGTGAAAGAATTTAAGTCGATTTTCTTTTCGATTTTTAAATCGGTCACTTGTTTTATATCTTATCGTTTTATATTTTGATATTTGCGGGAAATATCAAAATCAAAATCTTTGACAAATTACCATAAAAACACGAATCGCCCGGCCAGCATTTACATCCAATAACTTCCAACTTCTTTCGGGACGAAACTTACCAACGCAATCACATCTCATCTAGCAATAGAAGTACTTAACAATATAGAAGAAGGGTTCGAGCAAATAGTAAAACTTCAGGAATAGACATCCAAGTGATGTGTATTAATAAATTCATACATTTTCGCCACATAATAGGTACAATAGAAAAAACCTATTTCAACTACAAAGAATAAAACAACTTACGTTATTAGCTTCATTTGGTTACATAACTTTTTTACAAAGTAAACTAATCGACAGGCTAAAATGGCATTAGATACATCATCACAATAACATACATTTCACAAATATATTAATAAATATGCATCTTTTAAGAGCTCTTGAAAACACACCTCTGTTCGGTGATTTTTCATATTAAATTAAATAAACATAAGTTAGGAAAACTATTATAGAAACCTACCTACGTACTAATAGGTAAAAGTATTATTTACAAGACATTGTAGCAAACTGGGCTTCATGGCAACTAAATAAAGTGAATCACACTTTGCTTTTGCACAAGCATTTTACGTGGAACAATAAATACTATTAAATTGGAATTCAAAATATTGCATTATACCGAATATTGTTTACTTTTATGAAACAAATTAAGATAATACATGAATTCGGTCAAATAATATGGTTTACAACCTTCAATGGATTTCCCATTCTCAAGTTACACCATAACTCAATCGCGTTTACAAAACACTCACGAACTATGGGGCTTCTATCGATGGCATTATCAATATGAAATCTAGACTCTGGAAGAATCATAAACCACTTAATTGCATTCAAATCCATTTTGCCTCAAACATAAAATGAGCAACTTTCAACTTGGTAATTAAAGTTTTGATCGTAAATCCACAGATAATACTACTTATATGGCAACACGCGCGTAATTTAGGTAACTATATAATGTAGATCCAGTAACAATTATTACTTACAAGCTATGAATACAAAGAGATTATAATTTAAACAAAATATACACAAACATTACTAGATTGGGAATGTTGAATTATTTATACTAAATAAAACTGATTTAAGTTATTTGACCAAAATATCCACAACGAGTTTCCAATTTGATTCTACCGCTATGATATTAAATTTGTAATTCATAAAATTTTACATGTAACAACAATTTTTAATCCAAAGCGAGGCTATAAGACTGTCTTTGGTCCGTGAAACAATAAAACGTAAATTAAATTAAATAATTTATATTTTTTTTTATTTCATAATAATTTTCGGCCTATAGTCTCGCTCGAACACCTCTAGACAGCATGCACCAACAATCTAAGACACCTGAATACTCACTACAAATTCAACAATGAAACCCTTAGACAAATGGCATGCCCGTTATACTCGTAAACCAAATGCCAGCCTACACGAAGACCCAAATTTCTCACATAATACAAACGATAACGGTAAATCAATTATTTCCATGCGCCGTCTAATCAAATTTTATAATTATTGCATTATAAAGGCAAGTCGAATACAAAACTACACTAGAATTAATGATTTTGAATATTGAAATACATTTGCATTGATATTAAAATTAGTTAACAACTAGACATTAAAAAACGTGGAAGCAATTAGTTTAGTATAGAAATGTATTGCTTGTCAATGCTTTTGTACAATTATAGCAATTCAGGTAATGTTTATCGACTTCGCAAGGTATTATTGCACGCAATTAATTGCATCAATTATAGCAAAGTACGCAATAAAATTGCACGGTAAACTGGGGCTTAAAACTCGAAACGCACTGTCACAAGTATTGCATGCGAGAATAAAGCGCTTCGGGAGACATTTGTCTAAAGGGCGATATGGTCCAATAGCTTTTGTCGATAAAATACCTACATCTCTTCTACTGATCACATATAATTTTTGGCAAATCATTATTGAGCTGTACACGCTACCGATCTAAGGGAATTCACAACATCCATTTGGAATTTTAACTGCTAGGAATGGAAAACATTTATATTACTTTTTAGTTTACGAACGACTTCGCCAAATACACCGATTTCACATACACTCCGACTTTTTAAATGAACTAGCCTCATTGATAAGTCGTCTACACAGACTACCAAAGGTAATAAGCACGGCACGAGAAAAAACAATATAAAAATCCGCCTACGGACGGACTGTCTACTGGCAAACCTTACATAATTGGTGTTCTTCAAAGCGACTGCATCTTTCAATTTTGAACCACAAATAATTATAATATTTGAGTTTAATCTCGTGTACAATCTTCCAAATGTTAAGGAATGGTTAAAGACGTGAGTATTAAAACTTGTATAATAACAATTGTGTTGGTGAGTCTTAACCTAATACAAATTAACGTGACTTCAAAACAGCATTAGTTTATTATACATTCCTGTCTCTGTAGGCTTTTATTTGTAAGAAACATAGATTTCATTTTTAAAACACGATCAAGATTTTCACATCCTATAACGATAACAGACGTTTTTACATGTCGGATCCAAGAATTTCGTAACATAAACCGAGGGTGTATCAGTGGGACGACGAAAATAACTTGATTTAAATAATTTATAAACATTCACGAAACAAGTCTCTTGGTAGTGGCGCTAGTTTCTACGCAAATCTGAACGCTAGTTTGGTTTTTCGTTAGTTCTTTCAACTGCCGCGGGACTTTATTCGTGAAACGGACTATAGATTTGGCATTGAATATACTCGTAATAGAAATTGTATATTAGACCTATTGCGAAGCAAATTTGTAATTCAGCTTATCATAATATGTTTTCTGTTGTTTTCATTTTTGTTTTTTAGTTATAGCGGTAAAATTTTACTTCATAATATTTTATTGTTTTACATTTTTCTTTATTTTTTTTGTAATAATAGATGTAACGCCTTGGTTTACTAACTGTAATGTTTCATTTACAGTTACTAAATAATTTGTAATTGCTCACTGATGTAATCGACTCACTGATGTAGTTAAAATTAATATTAGTTGTGCGTGTTCAAGATTATGATTTTTAATTATCTTCAAATAAATAAATGTTAAAGACCATGTTAAACAGTATGGTACGTTACAATATGAAAAAGTCTCTAAAGATTAAGTATTTCTCAAAATAACCCGATTCTAGTCTTATTACTCTTGATTTTCTATTTAATTAATAAGGGATTTAAAAAAAAGTATTGTTGGAGTTCAACTGGGAATATATCGGATCCGACGAGTACGAACGTATTTACCAAAATTACATTACAATTCTTAGAGCCATTGTTGTGGAGAATTATGTCAAAAGTTTTTACTATCACCAGCACAATATTTATTTATTCACCAGCACAATATTTATTTATTGTTATTTAATTCAACAACTGTTTAAACTTTAACAAGAACATTTCAACAGATCAGTATTGTAAATTGTGCGATTGTAATGCTTTATTCAAAAATAAGCTCGGAGCCGTACAAATGAAAACCTTAGGCCAACATGTAAAATCCATTGAATCACTGGTATGAACACGGCGTCGACAAAACCTTTCGATCCATCAAAAATACTACGAGTAAATTCTGATTTTAATGTTTAGATGAATTACAATCGAAAAATTGCTTCCCTTTGTAATAAAATTGCTTTAATACCAACACGTTATGGCCATTTAATACTGCGAAGACACATACAGCTGTCTCGCTCTACCTTAGTCGGGCAGCATGTGTACGAAAGAGACGGGGAACATGCCTCGGCGGCTGGTGCCCTCGACTTGTCCTTCCATCCAGTTGTCGTCCTCTGTTCTCTCGTTGATGACGACTATCACCTCTCCCTCTCGGAAAGAGAGTTCATCTTCATTGTCGGCGGAGCAGTCGTATAGAGCACGACACCGCCTGATGCCACCCATCTGAAGATATAGAGACCAGTTAATACCTTTAAGATTTTGAAAAACAGTGTTAGGCTCAATACCCTAGCAAGATACGAAGATATAGATAAACGACGCTGACAGCCCACCATCAGGCTGAAGTGGGTGATTTAAATCTTTTCAAAAGAAGTTCTATGGATTCTATCAACTACCACCTCCTAGGTACAAATTGTCAAATACAACAAGAATCATCCTAACGGTTAAGAACTCCTTTTCTGTAGTTGGTTAGAAATAAATATATATCTTAACTAATATTATAAATGTGAATATGAGTTTGGGTATTTGTTTGTTACGCTTTCGCGCCTAAACTATTGGTAAAGAAAAGGACATAATATATCTTTCATCCAGAAATACTATAATAATAAATATTCATGGATATTTCACACAGCTCCATTTAGCCCCAAACTGAGCACAACTTGTACTATGGGGACTAGATAACTGATTGAATACTTATACAGTACTTTTTTTGTAAACACATGCATTAACACCCAGAACACACAGAGAAGAAACGTTTATGTTTGTCACACAAATACTTGTACTGAGTGGAAATCGAGCCTACGACCTTCAGAAGGCAGAATACCAACTGAACCAGAGCTATATTGATTCTTAAACGCGAGTGAAGCCGCGGGCAAAAGGTAGTAAATAATATTAGTATTCACCATAGTGATAGAGGCAGATGGCGACCGCGAGTGCACGCTGGACGTATCGGAGACGTCGAGCGAGCGACTGTCGCTGCGGCGCGAGCGGTCGCGCGACCGCGTGCTGTCGCACGACAGCGCGGACTGCAGCCTGTCGTCCAAACAATCCGTCATGTCGCACAGCTCCAACGACGAGTCTTGACTAGAACATTCCTGGAAATTTTGAATGTATCATTTAGCAATTATTAGCACCACTAGTACTCTGTTTAGTCTATGGTGGATGGTGTCAGTTTACAAAAAATACGAGTGATTTAGCTATATTTTTTTTCGTGTCCGAAATTTTCGTTTCGCTTAATTTCGTTGATAAATAATTAGCTGGAACGCCGCTCTTTTGGCTTACCTTGTCCACTCAATATAACAACTATAATAACATCCATATCTCAATCTGCCTTTACAATATAAACTTATTGTAAATAATATGCACTTATGTGTACTCTGTATAGTCTATGGTGAATCGCGTCAGTTAAAAAAAAATAGTGATTTTTACAATATTTTTTACGTGTCCGATAATTTCAAAGAGTAAATTACTAGTTACTAATTACTGTAAAAACTACTCAAGGGTGCAGATATATTGCGCCTACGCGGGTGGAAGGAATCCCTCCAGTGTAGTAATTATAATTAGAGCTCCCGCAAAAATTCGTTGATAATTAGCTAGATCGACCCGCTTTGCTTGCCTTGTCGATAAAATAACACCATTATCCCAATCTAACTTTACAATGCATAAGCTTACTATAAGCTTAAACTAATAATATCCACCATTTTTCTATGATCTTATATTTTCTATGACAATATGATGGATTGTCAAAAATATGCTCATGAACGATTAACCATTGAACTGTTGTTACTATTGTCGGTATTGACTCGGTTCCATATAAGGACGATAAGTCATGACTATTAGAAATGAGCTTCATTTTCCCCGTGAATCAACGTATCGATTAGACTAGCCTGGGCCGTATCTTAACGTACCCTCCAAAGCACGGAAGCGCTTAGTTCAAAAGCCCCTAAGCGGTCACCCATCTAACTACTAACCGGAGGGGGTCGCTTAATTTAGATGAACTGTAAAGATAGTTATAGGCAAATGTTTGCCACGGGCGCTTCAGAAAATGAGCTATATATTATAGATTTATCATAATAATTTGTCGTTCTATATGACCTAGTTTCTATTTTCGACGCAGCCAACTCTTAATTCACTAAAGCATATGATTTACTTATACTACCTACTATATAATGCCAAATACTATGAAAATCTATTCTTACATGAAAGATAACTAAAAATATCATGGTTAGTTCAGAAAAAATAACAACAAAAAGGTTAAAAAACGAACGAAAAAGTCATGCAGTAGTTACTGATCCACATGAAAACAGTATTAGAACAAAAGCGGAATTTTAAATATAGAATCGACTTTGCTCTAGACAGTGAAATTTTCAAAGCTGTTAATCAAAGTACATCCATGCAATTTTGACTCATCACGAAACCTGCTTAGCATGTTAACTACATTCTGAGTGTAACTGACACTTTGCGAAGTCCATGTTAAAATAATCTAAAAAGGGGTAATATTTACGCCTCCAACCAATGTGACGGGACGAGCTGAAAGCCTGCCCGTTAACTGGTTCCGCCCATAACAAAAGCAATACCACTTAGGTCCTCCCGACCGAAGTATGAGAAAACCCAAGTCGCACCCCGTTGCGCCCATCATCTGAGACGGGGATGTCATGCGTATGTGATTTCACCGGCATCCACACTCTTAAACAGCAATGTCACTTGCATTGCTGTGGAAGGGTGTGGGTGCCACCGCTGCTTGGCGGTAGAGTACCAGGTGTTGAGATAGTACTTCTACGGACAAAGTTAAACTTCTAGTAAATGAGTAAATACTCAAAAATGTCGCCACGTGTTGGGTCTCTTCACAAGGTATCTTCAGGAGCATAGACTTGAAATGTGTCCTTTACAAAGCTGCACCCAAAGCTTTAATTTGTATTGCGCTTACTGAAATATCCATGAATATTACATTTATTTATCAGAAGTAGCGGAGGTGCACTAAATATTACCCCTTTTAAAATCATCTTCTCAAGAGTATAGCATAAATAAATAATAATAGTTAGAGACAGACGTATTAAAAAACCTCTATTTTTCTAAGCAAGGAGAATTGTTTATAAAATAGAGATGTGCCGAATAATCGATAGTACGATATAGGTGTTTTTTCAGACTTGGAAATCCCCTAACCTAAGGTAGGGTAGGTAAAACAATATTAATGGGGCGTAACTCAAACAAGGGTAAGCGTATACACTAATTTCTCAGCCAGTTACCCTTTTCAGTTTCGCTTTCGCCTTATCCAGGTGCAATCTATTTTTCTTCTGAAGCAAAAACAAATACCCTTTTTATGTTAGTCGCACAAGACGCAGAAGTATATAACCTCTTTTGTTCTGTTCCTATTTTACTTGTTAAATTGCAATAATTGTAATCAAATTGTTTATAATTGGACTACTTATAATTCTTACAAAGGAGTTTAGTACCACTTGAAAAAGAAATCGAATAAACCGACTGAAATAATTTCATCCCCTTTTTTGCTCTCAGGGATGGATTTTTTTCTCAAATGTACCACGTTTAAGGTATAATCTGCCTCCAGTAATCAAATAAAAAGAAATATTCATGTAAATCGGACTACTCGGTAAAAATATATGCATGGCGATTCATAAAAAAAATATTGATTTGATCTCCTTTGCGTCGGTTAAAAATCAGTAAGATCACCCACGCATTTATTCACATCGTGATGGTAAGTTGCCTAGAGGATGATATTAAAATTCAGTGTTTACATTCATTCATTATTTCATTCGAAGAACGTACCAAAATCAGGCACCAAACTTGACATTAAGTCTGAATAATATTTTAGGAACAATATATATAAAAAAAAAACATTATCAGTAATTAAAAAAAAAACTTTTTTTAATATCTGGGGCTAGAGTATTTTCAGTCACCTACAAGTTACGTAGTACCCCTGGTCTGGGAAGTTATGGACAAGAACAAATAAATACCTTTCTCGGAGGAGGCGTGGGTTCATCCCTGTGATGCGCTCCGTTGTGCAAGGTGACGGGCGGCGGCGTCGGCGGCGGCTGTTGAGGTCGGTGCTTCACTACCGCCCCACTCGTTACTGAGGACATTGTAAGTAGTTTTATACGTGGCAGGAGGTAGAAGACATTCCAGGCCATCTGATGGAAAGTGGTCACCATCTTCGTTTAACACATTATTACCACCAGAGAAATAAAAACAGGAGACTGACTACATACATACTATAATCAAGGTATGAAAATATTTAAACAGCGCATGCCTAGATTGATCTAGAACTCACCCCACCAGGTCTCGCAATCCTCAGCATGTTAGGTCACAAGTTATCACAAGTCAAACTTCAACGTAGACTTGAAGTTCAACCCTAAAAGCATTAGGGATTCAACCTAGGGTAGATAGGTAACCACAAGTGTGTGTGAGTGATGAGCGCGATAAGTGACCGATCATTAGGGCTGCCCAAAAAAAATTTTTTTTTTTTTTAAATTGAATGGTAAAAAAATCATTTGAATTCTAATTTTCAGGCATATGATTCTAAATCTGATTTGTATGAACACCTTTCAATATTGTCACACCTTTTATAATGCTGAAAGATGCAATATCAGACTAAAAAGCCGCCACAGTTTCCTTATCATCATATATTCTATAATACATTAACTGTTATCGTTACCATGTAATGATCTTGCACTGTCTGCGGACGGCGAAGGCGTTGAACGAGGGTGTGGCGGCGGGTGTGTCAGTGCAACGGCCGGTGGCAACGGTGCAGCGCGCTTCTTGAGACTCCCTAAGTTATCTGAAAAAAGCAAAATTAAGTTTAAGAACATTCATTAAAATAGCCGGTTTCTTTTTGCCGGTTAAATAACAGTCCTTTTAAAAATTCTATGTTCACGGTTCAGAGTGCCTCAAAGTTTCTTCAAGGAAGCGTTTAAAGGATATATAAGGACTGGGTTTTAATATGTATGATATACTGTATAAAAACAACTATAAATATTATATTAGTAATTAGTACAAGCTGTGTTTAATTAGGGCTAAATGGAGTGTAAAATGTCCATGAAATATTAATTTATAACTTACAAACATTAGGTTTCCGTGGCAAAGTAGTAGGCGTCGGTGGGGCGTGATGTAAGGAGTCGCAAGTCGATGACCGAGATCTTAAAACCGGCGACTCACCGCCACCGGTTATTGGCCGTTCTTGTACCCCGGCATAAGAGGGCGGACGGGATCTTGGACATTTCTTTTCTGGCGTAATGCTGCCGTTTTGCTGCAATTTTGAAAACCAATCCATGAATATCTGAAAGAAATTTGTTAATTGATAGATATTAGATAAAATAGTTCCAAACATGCTTACTTGCCTTGTTTCTCTCTGCTTTTGGGAGTAATCGTTAGTATTTAACTACTTTTGGAAAATACTAAATGTGGATCGATCTAGTTACTTCTAGTAGTAATTATAATTCTACAAAAAGGGAATAAGAGAGAACAAGAAAACGTGAAAATAAAAGAGATGTGTTTCTACTTAAGTGTACTATTGCTACAGATGAAGTTTTGGGGTTATGTAGAGAACATGCAATAGTATATGCCTGACATGCTTTAAGTAAGATGGAATGTATGAAAATGCAACGAAAAATAGCAATAAAAGAATACCAGAAACTCAAAGGGTAGATCATTCAATGCAGAAAACGAATTTCTGACTAGTTGCAATAACATCCAAACAATTCTACTAATTTCCAATAACTTATACTAATTATCAAACAGTTGCACTAATCAGGTTTACCAATTCCCAACCATTAGTTCTAGTAGTAGTTACACTATTGTAATTCCCAATCAGTAAAGCTAATCCTAGTAGGATAAATCAAGTTACTAATTGTCAGTAAATTCACAATCAGAAACAGTGCACAGCATTGATTCCCAACCAGCAATACAAATTAAACCTCTAGTTAATTAGTAAGTAAATTAATTAGTAAGTAGATTGGTCCTTATTCATGAACGCTTTAAATGTTTTGTCTTTACTGCGATAGTTTTGTTTACTGTCGAAAAATACAAAATCGCTTTAGAACATTATAATATTAATATCTTAATGGACCTCCTCACTATTTACCTCGCGAGATTAGAGCAAATTAATTAAAAAGAATAAAGACTTCAAAGCTTACCCTTTCGTCGATAACGGTGTCATCGTCTGAGAAATCCGTGGATCCATCGTCGTGGGACAAGTTCCAGTCGATATTGATGTTCTCGAATATACTTTTCTCCCTCTTGTCCACGCTTTCTAACTGTAGATAAAAAAAATTTTAGTCTATATAGATTATTTTAATATCATACACAGTTTTACTTGGTAAGCACATTGAATTAAAGTAAAAATTTAAACCCTAAAAATTGTCAAGCAAGGAAAAACAGAAAAAGTCAGTCTTCGAAGAATAATAATCACCAGTTCTTGACAGCCCAGGTGTCCCAGCTGCCTGGCGATCTGCAAAGGTGTCCGTCCGCTGCCATCTTTGGTATTAGCGTCCGCGCCCGCTTTGAGCAACAATTTCATCGGTTCAGTCCTATCTGTGGCCGCGCATAGATGCAAAGCAGTCATGCCAGTCGTCGTCGCCTTATCTAAGAGGGAGGCACCTCCGTTTTGGACTAGAAAATCGACTATGTGGAGACACGACCCGTCTCCTAGTTCCCGGGATATTGCTAAGTGGAGTGCTGTTTCACCGCAATCCTGTAAATAAAATATTCTGATTATAAAACTTGGTCCGCGTGGTATCGTGTAAGTCTGTAAAGGTAACTGAATGGTCTGTTAAAAGGGAGCTACTAGGTTCCTTTTTTATGTGAATAAAATAAGTGAACAATATTCATGGATACTTCGCACAGTGCCACCTAGCCCCATAATTAGCAGAGCTTGCAACAGTGCTAAAGTTAGGCAACAACCTGAGAATGTTTAATGACGTTTCATGCAACTGTCACAAGACACTCGTAAGTCATAAAGCCTTAGCTTTAGTGCAATTAGTCAAAACTCAATGTGATACTAAGCGGTACTCTGTCCATAAACAGCAATAATACTTGAAGATATGCCTGTAATTTATCGGGCTTCCAAACCCTTCAACCCAGAATACAACAATGAGAGGACTGCAACTCGACGGCGGAATAAAATATGTGGTGGCAGTACTTCTCCATTGATATACTCTTTGACTGTTCCGGACGAGCCTGGCACAAGTTATACTACTACTTTAGGTAGCAACTTAAGAATCGCTCAGGGGATACATACAGAGTTTCTGAGGTTACTCACTTTCGCAGTATATTACTATCTAATAGTATGGCGGTGGCCGGTGTAATTACAGGCGCGTGAGACGTTACATCCCCGTCACAGAGAGACGGGCGCAACACGATGTGATTTGGGTCTTCTAATACTTTAGTAGAGATCGAGTACCAAATTATAAGTGGCAGGTCACGAACCATCGGCTCAAAAACCATCGGTTGGATCTGTTTGATCATGCGCTACTTACCGAGGAAGGTAAAGGAGCTGCCAGATCAGCGCCCTCTGCGTAGGCTTGCAGTAGATTCTGTATATGACCGTTGTTGACCGCGTGTTCGACCTCGGATTGGCGTTCAGCCGCGTCGCAACATGTCCGCGCCGCCCACGCTCTGAACACGTACTTCTCACGGATAAACCTTAGGCGTTCTTCCCTGTGGACCAAATTAAAAGTGATTTGGATAGAATTTGTGTTGACTTCCGTTTAGTAATGAGAATTTCTGACCTATCATCCATAGATATTGGCGATTTATTCAGAGCTAAGCCCGAGCCGAGAGTTGGATTATATTTTGGAATAAACTTACATGGTACTTTCAGGCGTGAGTTTCTCCCGTTCATCTAGAGTATTCTCCATGACGTCGTTGAACATCTGGTTGCCGAGGTGCCTCGCCAGAAGCAGCTGGGATGTACTGAGCCGATCCAACGTCAGCGACTGGATTCGTGATATGTGCACGCCTAGCTCACGATGGCTACCCGAGCATTCTATACACACTATGACGCCGAAGTTTGTTGATAGCCAAGTGGGGTCTGAAAAATATGAGAGTAAAATAACAACTCAAAGACTAGAATAGGGGATTTAGAGCGACTGACACGGGGTCGTCTGACGCCCATTCATTGGCTTGGTCCTTGAGGTGAAGACGCGCCATGTATCCTGGCGTGTCGCAGAGAGGAGTGGTACCCGATAGCTCAGCAAATAGATGGGTCCGGAAACTGACGGTCGCGGCGAATTCGCCGAAACAGTGTCCAAAAGTTCCTATGTTCACGTCACTCAGATTCTTCATCCATAACATATTACGGAATATTGGATACAGAGAGCCGAAAATCAGAGTAGCCCCTAAGTCTGATCTTCGGCTCTCTGTATCCTCGGAGAGGTTTATGCTCTAGCAGTGATATGGGCACATGATATAGAAAAGCGCCTTTCTAAAGACAAAACTCACCATTCGTAGATCCACAGTCGGCGCACACTTGGTTGCCAGGCATAGCCCGCACCGCGCGTATGATGGACCGCTGTAGGTCCAACAAAGAGTGTCCATTGTCATTGCTTTCTTGAAATGCCCGCATCAGCGCGCCTTCCTTGCAGTTGACGAGGACCGACGTCCAAGCTCGTTGCTCATTCTCGTCTTCGGCTTGGAAGTGGTATGTACGGTTATCTGTATATAAACATCTAAATTACTATAGTTTAATGAAATGGTCTACTTTTTGTCCTATTTTTGCTGAGGTGCCTATGAAAAAGTAGTATTTTTAATTAAAATAATAGTTTATTAATCAACTAGCTTCAGGCGCAGGCAATTAGCCTCAGAATCCCTACACGTGTCACCTGGGTAGTGCTAATGGACCAACAAGTAGTAGAACTTGTGCTAAGTTCGTCCGAAGTAGTATTACCACCTTGTAATCATTGCTATGTTCCGGTGGAAGGGTTTGGGTATCGGTAAAATTACAAGCGCATGAGACGTTACTTCCCCGTCTTAGACGTGTCACAGAGGACCTTAATCGTATTGCTGTTGTTACACCATTTCACATCAGTTGGGCCTTCAGCTCGTCCCATTACTTCGGTTGAATAAAAAGATACTTCAAAATGATGTAAGTACCTAAATCGTATACGTATACTGCGCAAATCAAACGACAACTTTAGCCTAAAAGGAAAACGATGTTACGATTATAATATTACGTTACGACTAGCGTCGGTAAACAAGCCGCAGATCGCAATATTGCTGTACGGATATTAACTCTATACCTGATAAAACAGGATAAAGAATTATCATGTAAGTTCATAATAGTATCATAACTGTTTAAGTGTGTTGAATATTCCATAAAAACCTGTGAATTTCAACAATTGATGATTTAGCAACGAGTATCATGAAAAATATTTGTCTAAACCATGTCTAAACATTCATAAAATACAGTGATTGTTAAACAAAAATGTGGACAAATAAATATAAATGTCAAGAACACGACTTTACAAGTTATTTGCTTTACGAGACGGACAAATTATGGTCATTTCCATATTGATAAACAAAATAGGAATTCTCTGTAAATATATTATACTTTGTTGAAACTTGGTGTAAATAAGTTTAAAAAAACGTGAACCGAAATATTTTGACAGATCAATATCTCCAAGTCTTTTCATGGTTATCAACACGAAACCACGGAATTGTTAACCTTCCCTATTACCGGTTTCCGGAAATCATCAATCATCTTGAAAATTAGTCAGTCACATCCTAAGCAAACTAACCATCATTCGAGCGAATGAAAAGAAAAAGTCGTAAATGAGTTTATTATTTTTGTAATAGTTTTAGTAGCCGTAGTATTTATGTGTCGTTTTTGTCCGGGGAAATACGGTCACAATACCCATTTTTGCCGTCAAGCAGTACGATCAGACCAACTGGGCTATAAGAACACAATGCGATACGGCACATTAGATCGAGAAGTCCCAAGTGGTATCACTCTTGTTATGGACAGAGGAACGCTCAGTCACTTACTGACATAAAAAAGCATCACACCTACCGTTGTCATTTAACTTATGGTAAGCGCAAAAACAATTGCAAACTACACTCACATGAGACTAGATCAAACGCCCTCTTATCATCAGCGGCCACTTTAATCTGGCAAGTTAGCAGATTCACCCTGGCCGGAGCCTTGTTCTCATCGGCGTGGGATATATCCAAGAACCCTTCAGCTGTGACTCGGCATCGTCGCTTCTGCCAAACTCTGCGGACTTTCCCTTCTGATTTCTTGAGCAAGTAGCCGCTTCGGGTGACCCCATGCTGTTTGTCGCCTTGGAGCTGGTGGAGGGAGTAGCCCCCGACTGCTGAGGCCACCTGGAAATTGATGGCAGTAGGTAAAGTGTCGCTCGGCATGATGCATAATACTGGAGTGTGTATAGGGCTTCGCTTTATCATCCATCATCGTTCGACCTCGAACGTGTTTACTGTCGTTCTTCAATTACCGGACGCAAGTGCAAGCTGTCGTCGTGTAGAAGCATCATAAAATAAAATAATAAATAAAAAATTTTTATCAAACATTCATAATATTCCGTTCATCCTAAATTGGCTTAGAATATGAGTTGATTGAACATAAAAAAGTGCTTACGTGTAGGCGTGTTCTTATAGCGTACAGAATATAAATTGATTCGTTCTGAGATTTTATATTGTACTTTTTCATTGTTGTAGCGTCTTATATCTACCGATTTACGGTACATATTTCTGGATAAGAATGCAAAATAACAGGAATTTGTTTCTAAATCCTAGACTTCAAAAGACGAAAAACTAATTGTGCACATAAATACAAGTAAAATTATCTACTACACGGAATTAATGTGACAAAAATGTTCAGTTGGATCTTAACAACAGGACGTACGTGTACATACAAAACAACAAGTTCATTTTAAAAACTGTAAAAGCCCTTGCTTTGGTGTCAAATTATAGCTAAAACCATCTCGACCACGCTATCAATAACCGCATCAAAATCGTGTCATATGTTTGGGATCTACGATACAGCCAGACACAGATACACACTACAAACTTATAACACTCCTCCTTTTCTTCGGAGGTTAACGAGTCCTTACCTCTCTATCCTGTGGAGCAGCTGCCCTCAACATATTCCTCAGTTCGAAAAGTCTTCGCCTCTCGTCGTCTTGGTTCTGTCTAATCTTCTGCAACTGCACACTCAAGTCCGCTACATACACGCCAAAATGCTCAATTGTCTTCAAACCGTCTTGGAAGTAGTTCGTCTGAGCATGGTAGTACTCCACCAAATGTTGCAGCAACTCGATGCCTTTCTTCGTTTTAATTTCGTTGAACTTTATCAGGTACTAGAACAAAAGTATCTATGATAATAAAATTACAAAACGACACGATCGTGGTTAAAGGAGTAGACGGGGCGACGCCGTGTGACGCATGGGCAAGCCTCTCATCGCTCCATCAGAGACCGTAACAAAACGCGGGATAGCCACGAGACACACTACTGTGGAAACTAAAACCAATTACTCCATGTCCTTCCGCAAGTTAAAATTACTCCAGATGACGCACGCGCACGCGGTTCGCGTAGAATCCCGATTTGTCTTTGGAGTTGTGCAATAATAAAGCTGGCGACCTTGCTAACTTTCTTGGCTGGCTGCCTGTTTATTAAAGCTTGTGTGTTTTGAAAGATTATAGCTTGTATACCGTAGATATTCCGTATTGGAGTTGGAAGAGTTTGAACGCGTGGGTTGTTTATGGCGAGGTATTTGTCGAGACGTGGAACAAAGCGAGGGTCAAAGCAAAGCAGTCGTAGCGTCGCGACCGGCCCTGCGCCGCGCAAGGCCGGTCGTCGACCTGACGCGTACCGCACCGACCACAGGACTTAGCTTTCTTTTTAGCACTCGACAAAGCGACGCGTTTATGCCAATGGTCGCAGCAGCAAATGTGCTAACGACTCTAACAACGGGCTTTGTCCTCGGAACATAACATTTCTATTATGTTGGTGCTGTCACATTCATCCTAAAATTAAAACAAGTAATAATATTCGACAACAAAGGTAAACGACATCGTGGATTTCAACATCTGGCCAGGAAATGAAATCAACAGAGCGCAATCAAAGCCTACTTTCAGACAATATGCTGTTTATAAGTTGAAGATAGGAAGAACAATGCATTCGGTTTATAAAATAGTATTATTAAAATACAGGAATGTAGTCATATCTTATTTTTTTTATCGATCTAATATTGTATGAGGGCATCAATTAAGAATTCCATGTTTATTTTGTAGATGAAACGTTCCGAATCGCAGTCCACAATGAAGCGTAAACTTTATGCATATATTTATAGTAGTAAACATTTTAAATAATCAACAAGAAACAGACCATTTTCAACGTAGTCTCAACCAGAGGAGAGTTCAATCTAGTGCCAAACTTTATGAATTATCGATTTCCAATATTCCTTGTTTATCTCAGATTGCAATTTAAGCCCACACTAAAAGCTGAGCAAACAACATCAAGTTGCATCGCCTACACTCTCGATCATACATCGCTAGTATATAAGTACCTTCATTCGATTTACTACCATCCATCCTAGTTGATTGAGCAATCTGCCCGTGAACTGTACAATCATGCCATTTGGCGAGAGCATCCATTACAGCTAAATATAATGCGATGTTCACAAGGTACAACAAGTATACATAAGTATTTGGCATTGTGCTCAGACAGATATTTCGCGGACGCGATGGCTCGTAAACAATGTTATTGCTGTGCATCTTTATGGTAACCTCAGCCAATACTGATAAAGGTTATTTATTGCGACCATACGTCGTTATCTATTTCTAGCCACTGGTTTTGATATCTTATCTATGGCAGCATCGATTGCTATTAGCCGTGCAAGATTCAAGTTTATGTAAATAGTTAGCTGAACCTGTTAAATAAGATAGTACTTTCTTTTAATTTGCACAATTATTAATGGATTAGGCATTATTTTGCGGAAGTCCAAGATGATCTGAATATAGTTCGTGCCTTGCGATCTTGTTTTAAACCGACTTCAAAAACAGGTTCGAAATTCGGCTGTATCTTAAGATCTATGCTAATAAGGGATTTCATTCTATGGTCAATTGTAGAAATTTCACCCCTAAAGGCGGACAACAAGGGATGAAAATAGTTAAGACGGATTTTTCGATTTTTAAAGTACTTCGGGTAGACGGTGCACGGTGCACGGCAGAAGTTTAGCAGAGGTGTATCCTACTACTCCTTTCAGATCATCTTGCTTGCACGCTTTGGGCACAAAACCTCACTCCGCAATTGGTTCACCCAACAAACCAATCGTTCGTAACTCGAAAAGGTTGCAAGCTAATTTAAAAACAAAGTGCTGGCTGAACTCCAAATAACATTCGGATCGATCACTAGAAAACACTTGCCATTGTCATTGCCAACTATCAAGCGACCTTTTTATCCTCAGAGAGTAACGGGGATCCGAAGTGGCCAGTGTTGCAGCTACAGACTGGACTGAACTGAAACGGATATAGTTTTGTTGCCATACAGTATATTTGCGGTAAAGAAATGATCCAGACCGAAAATTTTGGAGCTATTTTCTTAAAAAAGCGAAGCGAAAATGTGTGCAATTTGGTTTATCCAAGCCGGCTAGGTAAACGTCTCCAAGGTCTAACAAAGATTAAACAAAGCGGCATAAAAAAATATTTACACACATAAAAACCGAAAGAAATAACATGAATTTTTATAACGAGAACCAGTGTAGCTAAAACTCACACATCTAAAAACTAGAACACTTAGATTTAAAGGTTATGGTAAGGGGACCAGTTGCTAGGGATACTAGATGAGAACCCTCTAGTATCCCTACAAGTACCCCTTGGTGCAGGAGCAGCTAAAAGTAGCAGTAGGTAGAACTGAGCTCGTCCAGAGAAGTACTGCCTCCACACCTGGTGATCTGCCGCCAAGCAGTGATGCACTCGTAATGCTGTGATCCGATGGCCTTCCATCGGCACACGAGTGTAGGCGTCGGTGAAATCACAGGTACATGAAACGTAACATCCCCAAATCAGATGATGGGCTCGACGGTATGCGACTTGGGTCGGAGGACCTAGGTCGTAATGCTGTTGTCATGTCCGGAGGTAACGACCTTTAGCTAATGTCACATCAGTAGTATTAAGAAAAAACAGATTTCTCCGAACAAGGGGACCAACTCGGGACGCTTCTGAGATACGAAGTGTGGAGTCTAATTTAAAGAAGAGCCAATGTAAGTAAGTGTAATAGCGAATTTATGATGTAAAGCGTAGGCAGCGCTGCGTATACAGACGGATAAATTGTTCACGTATTGTTAATTGCATTCCGGGATACAATAATACCAACAATTCGTAATACGATACGCTGTATGTGACAGTTTAATGGTATGCGTAATATAAATAAGGAAGGAAACGTACCGCATAATGAACCTTATATAGATTGCCAAGGATTTGACATCGGACATCGGACAGGTTTTGTTTGTTTATAATTCTTATTTTTTGAAGTTTCATTATCAGAAAATCTAGCGACGTTGCCGCTAACAATCCTGACTAATATTATAAATGCGAAATTGTTTATTTGTTTATTACGCTTCCAGGCCGAAACCACTACATTATCAGCGAGTATCATAGGCTATATTTTATCCCTGTATTCCCACGGGAACGGGAGCTACGCAGGTGAAATCGCGGGGCGCAGTTAGTAATCAATAAACAATCAACTGTGTTCTGCCTTTTTCATAGTAAGTAGTCAACTCTAGTGACGAAGTTTTTCACATTATCACACAAACCAAACATCAATGCTTGTCATACAAATATTTGTCCTGGTTGGAAATCTTACCCACGACCGAAGAAGGCGGAGCTATTACCAACTGAGCTGTGAGGCCAGTCAAAATACCTTGATATTATCCCTAATATTATGTCAACGATAAAATAAGTGATTATGTAAAACCAATCCAGACTCCAATTTACCGTGCGATATTATAATCCACGAGTTAATTATGAAGCCAACTAAGAGAACAAGTAATTTAATAACCGGTGACTTAATATAGTAACAAGTTGGTCAACAGGTTGTCTACAGGGTTACCATTTCATTGTTTGTACCTATTGACTATTTGCGTTGAAATAGTAGGAATAGAAAATTTTGCGAATTTTTTTAACGGCGTGGCGATAGTTATGCTGTGACAACTTGTAACGTATTAGAAAACTAATACATAAGGCAGATCTGCCTTCCTGATTGAAAATTCATTATAACAATATATATATACATATATACTAAGCATACATGCAAATGAAGGCTTTTATTAACTTCTTCCTGCTCAAATATATTATATGTAAAATTCATTATCGGGTGTGTGTTTGTGTAATCATGGGGTGGTCAATGATGGTGAATATACAGCCATACGTTTTATACATGCACACAAGCCTTGCGTATAACACAAACAAACAAGTTTCGGTGACCATAAATGTTTTTGTACCAAAAATGGGTTGGTATTTGGTACTATTGTCGCAACCATACATTGCGTGTTTTTATCAGATGGCAGCCCTACCACTGGGGCACGTGAAGCCCCAAATTGCCCACTGACAATTATTTAACACCTTTCAGCTTAGCTCGGCGAGGGGCCAATGGTAAATTTAATCCTTTTAACTTTACATATTAGATAACTGCTACACAGTTACGTAGGATATTATACAGAAATTAGTGAAGTAGAAAGATATGTATCAGGGAAATTAGCAGCTATGCCGTGATCATGATCACTTTTCTTTTCACGTAAACTACTCGGTGTAGGAAAATTTGCATTATATCACATCGAGGAAAGGTGTCTAGACAAGGTTTTTATTAGGCTGAAGTCTAAATCGGTTGTAATATTGGGTGTGTGAATATGACTCCGCCCCTTTTTGTCAAAATAAAACACATTTGATCGCTTACAAAATTAAAAAAAAAAATTATTGAAAGTATGCTCCATCTGCAGCTACAACCTTCGCCCATCGTTCAGGTAGTTTTCGTATTCCTTGCTGGAAGAAGTCCTGGTCTTTTGAGCTTATCCAGTTGTCAATCCAAATTTTGATACTTTCACATGAAGTAAACTTTTCTCCAGTAAGGTCTGTCTGCATCGTCCGGAATAGGTGGTAATCCGAAGGAGCTATGTCTGGTGAATATGGCGGGTGGGGTAACACTTCCCAGTCCTGTCCCTCTAAATATCTTTTTACGACTTCTGCGGTATGCGGTTTGGCATTGTCATGCTGAAGAACTAATTTGTTATGTCTATTCACCCATTCTGGTCGTTTTTCTTCTATGGCTCGCTTCAAACGCATTAGTTGTCGTCGGTAAACTTCTCCATTAATAGTTTCAGAGGGTTTGAGCAACTCATAATATACAATACCTTTCTGATCCCACCAAATACAGAGCATGACCTTGGCACAGTGAATATTTATTTTTGGCTGTGATGGGCCTGGTTCGCCTGGTTTCACCCAAGCTTTTTTGCGTTTAGGATTTTCGTAGTGTATCCATTTTTCGTCTCCTGTGACTATCCGATGCAAAAATCCTTTTCTTTGCTGTCTTTGAAGCAGCATTTCACAAATGGTTTTCCGACGTTCCATGTCTCTTTCTTTTAAATCATGTGGAACCCAGTAACCGGCTTTTTGAATCATTCCCATCATTTGTAAACGCTTTGCAACAGTTGAACGATCAACATTTAATGCTGCAGCTAATTCTGATTGAGTTTGGCAAGAATCTTCCGCCAATAATGCTTCCAATTCAGCATCTTCAAATTTTTTTGGTGGTTTTCCATGTTCTTTATCCTCAGTACTAAAATCGTTATTTTGAAATCGTCGAAACCATTCCTTGCAAGTTGTATTAGACGGAGCATGCTCACCATAAATCTCCACAAGCAAACGATAAGTTTCCGCTGCAGTTTTCTTCGCAATAAAATAATGTAATAACACTTCCCGCAAATGACGTTTATTTGGAATAAAAACCGACATTTTCGAAAAGGTGAAAACAATTGTTGCTTACACTTCAACCAAATATCATAAAATGCGTTAGATAGCTGACATTCAGTACTATCGAATACAAGTATGGTCATTTATTAGTACACGTAAACAATACTAAAAACGACATCTGTTGAGAAAGGGCGGAGTCATATTCACACACCCAATATATTGATGGAGACACAACTTTAGTATCAGGCTTCGCGACAACCTTCACAGCTTTCCTATTTAAGTGAGATCCAATAGATTTCTCTGACTATTAGTACTATCAACATTACCTACGTTCCGCCTCTTTTTCTAGATAATGCCAGTAGTAGAGTAAATAAAATAATATTCACCTGATACAAAAATTCTTGGAACACAAATATCCGTATTCGCTGATGCCTATCCGAAGGAGATTAAATCGGAATGCGTTGGACCGTTGAAGATATAAATAATGTTAAGCTCGCCGTGATGTGATGTAACTACTTATAATAGTAACCCATAAACTATTAGCTTCCTCCAACATTTGAAGTCTTCGTAAAACTTTTCAGTAAGTGAACTAAAATAAATTTGACCAAGTGCGGAATCTTTTGAAGCAATGTTTTATATTTAAATAGCATTTTTATGGCAATGGCTTATAAAGCATGCGAGGACCTAATATAATAATCAAAATCACAAGACGTCTCAATTTCTTGATGTATCCTTTTTGTGGCTGTATGCCGTCTCAAATGGCCAGACACACGGATAATTTTTCCGCCCCGGAATAATAAAACCAATAATAAATATTGTACGGGAAAATAATAACACATAATAAGGAAAGTGGCAATCACTTAAAGTTCAATATTATATAAAATCAATTTTAGTGGTTGGGTGTTTCTTTTATAAAACGTATTCCAGTATAGAATATGTAATTGTATTAATTTATTATAGCTTTTCTAAGCGACTCTAATAAATTGGCTTTTAATTTGTTCTGTGAACTCGAATTACTGGGTTGGATTTATTAGCCTCTGGTATCTAGAAATATCATGAGAAATTCTGAATCCTACTTCGTTACTATTATATTGTTTAACTGAACTTCTGGCAGAAAAGGCGTGGCCCTAAATTTATGTTTACGGTAAGTCATAGCTTTAGCAATAGGATAACTTCTGGGTTAGCATTTACCTCGCACATCTGCAACTGGAACAGTCTTCGTTCTTTCTCCATTTCATCGGCGATCTCCGCAGGTGTAACTTCACTTCTTATGAGGCCAGCCTCTTTCGCCTGCGATTTCTTCTCCTTCTCTAGTTTCAGGTACTTTGACTCATAGTCTTTGGATGCTTTGTCGAAGGGCCTCTTGAGGTCACCCTTCACTCCTCTCAAATCTCCTTTCAGAAGACTGTCCACGGGAAACATTACTATGTTGTTTATGTTTTGCATCTGAGGACAAATAAAAATTAATGAATTACAGGAGTTTAAAGTAATATAAAAACATAAAATTGTCTTCCCATTTCATGTAGCTGATTACGGAATATTTCCTACTACATATCGTGGCAATACACTCCATCCTATAAAGTAAGATAGTGCGAGGCGTTCATTTCGTTGCACAACATTTGCATATCAAAAGCCATTTGGCTGCGCTCGGGGCAATATGCCAGTTGCTTCACTACCATCGTTTTGATAGACATGCCTTGCTTGCAAGCAAATGCATCCCCTGAATAGGCGCCAAACATATCGTGATACGAATAATGATGCCAATTGAGCAACAATAATACGCCTGCGTGAGTGATGCATCATTGACGCTAACACAGACGCCGAAGACCATGACCTAGAAATGTTTTTTTTTATATTGTTTTGATACACGTGTTTGTAACATCTGGAGCTGAGCGATTTGACAGTCATGTACCATAAGATTTAATTTTAATGTTGGTTTTAATTCACTAAGCAGATAGGGTAATTAATGCGTTTTCCTGTTCAATGATCGCCCAGAGCCTAATGCACGTACATGTTTACACATATTCATTCAGCAGGAGTTGATTTTGTAGTCAATGAAGTGAACGCGCCGGTGTTAGACAACGGCTGGGGTGAACAAAGGTTTACATCATAACCCTTCCCTAAATATTGCTGGCTTCTGAACATCGCTAATTGTTACATAACAACAGATAAGCGACAGCCGCCCCCTCAAATCAATAATTCACATCAAACAAATGTCGACAATCAACCACTTCCTAAATAAAAAGCGCGTAAATATTTTCTGAAGCCTGACCTTTTTCTCGCTCGCGAATTTAATGCCGCATAATAAATAAAATCTCGATTTGACTACATATATAATGTATTATACATAAACTCGTTGATCATATTTCAAGACATACGTTTATGGTATGTTTTGCATTATTGGTCAAGAAGGGTTCTTCAAAGATGGCTTCAAAGAACGCTCACATTCTGCCGATATCATCAAGCAAAAAAGAGTAAATAGTACGAACATACTTATTTCTTTTTTTCTTAAGGATCAAATTTAATGCCTACATCTTTATCGTTTGCTAACAACTCAGGTGAAAGGAAAAGACAAAACTGTTAACACAAAAGTAATTCTACATTCGCATATCATCTTAAGTAATGACAATAACAACTTACTACACCCTAATATGTATCGAATCATGAATATTATGATATGAAGAGAGTCCAATTTCGAGGAAATAAATCGACGGCTCTAATCACTGAATCACTGAAGATAGTAAATTACGTGTAAGTCAAAGAGCTAATAAGAACGTAACAACAAAGAAAAAGGCACACAATACTAGCCTTGAAGTAACCATGGTACCGCTAACCACGTTTCGTCATCAATACTTGGCAAAAAAGTTGATTATGAGACGGATATAGATACCTTAACCACGACTGCATAGCTTTTTATTGATAAGAATATAAAAAGTGCAAGACAAATTAGATAGTCAAGCCTCAGAGAAGGTGTTAACATGCACTTTTTGTTATGAGAATGTTTCAGATAAGTTAATGTTAATATAACAATGCACATTGTTTAGATCGTATAAGCACGTGCTATCTTTACGCTAGTGTATTGTATGTAAATTTAAGTCGCACGGCTTGATAATGTTAGCAAAAGCCCGAGGTCGTCAGAAATGATTTATGATCTCCCTGTCAGTAAAATTTGTACTTTATTTACCTATCCTATGTATAACCTGCATTGAACTAATCATATTTAGTTTTATGCAGAAATTAAAACGCTACTTTAGCGACAAATTATGTGGCACAAGCAAGTGTGCCATATGCATGGTACAACTAAAACATAGTAAAATCAAGACCTTGTAAATTCCTTTGAATATTAACAATATTAAATTAATATAAGTCAATGAAGGCACATAGAGTTGAAGAGCTTGCTAAAGCCACTGGAAGGTGAACAATAGACCAGAATAAATTTATATCAAATTTGCAAAGTCCAACACAATTTTCGAATATAATGAAACGATCAAAACTTTACCGTAACAATTTCAACTGCTCGCGTCCGATGAGTTTTATTATTACTTCTGAAGTATCATTACTCTCATTGCATACATGGGTTTTAAACTATAACTATTTCAATTCGATAATTTCTTTAGATAAGACGTCGCTCCCGATTTTGGGAACTATATCCGCTTTCCCAAAACGCCTGTTGAACTTACACGTAAAGCGGTTACGTCCGAAGTTCCTGGGAATCGAATTAAATATTTAGGCCAACATGGACAGGAAATCAAATATTAAAACGATGTTTAGACTCGTAACCTGTAAAGTAAATTGCTGAATTATTGCGCAACATTTTGAACATAGCGGTATTTCAAAGTTTAATTTACAGAACCACACAAAATTTGGGGAGTGAAACGAAGCGAGAAACTTGAGATTTCTTCATGCAAAACGAGCGACAGCAAGTAATAAATTGTACTTAGACTTCGTACTTACTAATAATATATACGATCATGACGTATGATTTATTTGTACTTATTTGGGTTGTTTTATAGCATTATGTTTATATATTTATACTTATAATTAAACTGTAATAGATCCAATTCTGTAAATTTAGTTTTTTTTAGCATGGCGCTCTTTAGTCTGTACTGAAGCCAAAACTGTAACTTTTTAATTTTTGTCTGCATGTCTGTCTGTTTCTTGGGCGCGCATCACGCCGAAACCACATAATGAATTCAAATGAAACTTGGCATGGTTTGAGTTCGTACTACGAAATAGGACACTGGTAACTTTTTATATCGAAATTCAGCACGTTTCCCCCTGAGAGAAGCGATGAAAGTCAAAACGTGTTGTTAGTTGTATTTCATTAACGCGTTGTCCAATTTCATAATTTCTTGTTAGAAAGGAGTTACTTTAAAAATTGTCCCGTAAATATTTCGTTTTGTAGTTCGGAAATGACAGACATCACAACCTTAGTATTAAGTCCAAATAACTTGAACCCCTGTATGTACATTCCAGGACCCTTTGACTACCTTTGAACATTGGGTTCATCTTAATCTGGTGTACTTTATCGTATAAGCTTTACTACATACATTAATGCCAAACTCAGACCAATCCAAAGATATTGCTAAATCTTAATATTTCTTGAATGTAAATTCGGCTATTAAGTTATTTTCACAACTCATTGTTTTTCTATAAATATGACTTGGTTTCTTCTGTATTTTGTTTGGTTCTAGCATATGTGTAAGCAGGCGTTTTTAGTTGTAAATAATTAGCCTTATTTGTCAGGTAGTGTTCAATTTTATATTATTAGGCTGTAGTTACTATTGTTTGCGTTGAAATTTTATTATTATAGATAATGGTACGAAACACCTCGTACTTCAGGCCTTTGCCCTGCAGTGGGACGATTGAAGCTGATTATAATATAATAATTATAACTTGCAAACAGGGAAAGAGGAGCAAAAAAGAACTAGTGTTCGATTTAGTGTGACATAAGACCATAGACCAACGGAACCAAACAAACACCCTGAGCTCAGCTGAGGTTTAGCAAGGACTAAGGATTGCATCAGGTCAAGGGCAGGTCGGTGATTCTGCGCAGTAAGTTCCTGGAGCACAGAATATATAATAATTCTTAAGGAACTCGCAAACAAAGGGCGGAAATAATGCCAATATCCCTGATGGACACTAAAAAGAATACGTACACCACACAAAATGAAACGAAACCCGTATGTGAATAAAACACAACACAACTATTTGATGTCGTTCCTTTATGACTAATTAGGCAATACGTTCATGAAACCACAAAATATTGGGTGCAAGGTGCATTGATACCTACATTAAATATTAGAAGCTGAGTCCTAAGCCCTACACGTCAAAACAAGTCTTTGAACCCCGTTGTTTTAAAGAAACAAGATAACAGGTTTGAAATTTCATCTACCTGGGCAAAAGCGTTTCTAGGAACAAAAGTTGAGTTCTTTGTTCATTTTAGTAGGTGTCTCAGATTGCAGTTTTAGATTTGCTTGAAATTCTCCTGCCAACCGATTTAGGTTTAACGAGTAAGGTTATTCATTTTTTTAATGAGCTAAAATGTACATGACCCACGATATACGAGTGAGGATTGAATTTGACATTTGTGGTAGAAAATTACGAATAATATTTACTTGTATTTTATAATGATAATATTGGTGCGATCTTGCCCAGACTTGTTTGTAATGTAACTTGAAAAAGTTGTAGGATTGTAGGATTTATTAAGGAAGAATTTCTTTTACTGGAGGAAAGTGTTCGCAGATTCGTTTGTAGGAAAACAATTGCAACGAAAACTCGCCATTTTTCACGTCTACGTCCCGTATAAATGTAACCCACAGTCCCAGTGTAACCATCATAGTTTGAAGTGGCTTATTTCAATTCTGCCTAACTCATCGGGGAAGGGAGTGAATTTATTCGTGTATTAAGCCATGTCTAAGCTTTCCATAGAAAGGAACCGAAAATGTGGTGCCTTTGTTTTCGATCTATGTAGACAAGTAAAATATACCGTGTGCAAGACAAGTAAAATATATTTTGAAGCTATGATTATAAAAGATAAAATATTTACAAAGAAGAGTTGACTTGAAGAAAATTCCAGTTTGATTTTAACTAGTACACCCGTAATGCCTAGCTAAATTATTAGAAATAGACAAATACCAGTAACATCAACTAATGCAATTTCAATCACACCATAAGCATGATGTTTAATGTTAAGCAGTCCGCTAGTCTGGCAACATTCGCGGGTCGCCTCATCGCCGTGACCCATTTACAAGCAAATCTGCGGTTGCGCCCACGCACGTAATCTGCGTCAATCGCCAGATATCGGGGGCCTGACATACAACACAATGGTATGCTGCACAGATTTGTTCACCAACAAATATTTTTATGATAATTGTAACGAGATTTTTACTTACCAGGTATATTTATAACTAGCTGTGCCCGCGACTTCGTCCGCGTGGACTTAGATCTATCCCAGCCTAGAGGATAGAAATATAATGAGATGCTTATTATGTCTGTTCGTTACTATTATATTACAATTATGTTATGATTAAATCTCAAAATACTTTATTCCCGTTGGATTCCTATCATATTACTTAGGTTTTGTTAACTGGGAAGATTAAAGACTTGATTGCATGATGAACTACGTAAGTGAAACTGCAACCATTGCAAATGTATATTTTACAATAATGCTTCTCTGTAAACCATACTATAGAAGTCGTATTTGCAGGATATTTCAGGAACGTGCGCATAAAAAATATTTGAATTGCTAAGGCGGACTGTGCAGAAAGCAACTCAATATAAGGACTACGTCTGATCACTGCGGAACATAGGCTCACCGGAGACTGAATACGTTTAAAACTAAATGGACAGTTGATAGGAATGAGAGGAATTCTCTAAACTCTTGACTTTCAATTTGGTGCCGTAACATATTTTAGGAAGACTTAAATTTATGAAAGAGCAATGGGCACTCCGACATTTAGTTTAATATATTGTGTGATGGGAGTCCAGATGCACTCTAGAAATTTAAACATTCAATGGGATAGTTGGTAGGATCTTATTGTTCCCTCCTGACCGCGGCTATAGGCAGAAACCTTTCGCTGTCAACTATGGTCTCATCCATGATAGACAGCAGGAGATCTTGTTTGGCAGCTCAGTCCTTCTGCAAGGATGTAATCTCGCAGAAGGAAGCAGCCGAGAGGGTGAGGCAGGAAGAATCTCCTCACCCTGGTTGACGTAGGGGATTAGGTCAGCGTAGGCAGGCGCATGAGCGCCGCCTGCCACCCTAACGGGAACCTCCGGACGGTAGATCCCGGGAATCAGCCGTCCGACGGATGAGGTCCCCACCGGAGGATAGCGTGCTTCGTGTTTCGGGCACGCCACCACAGGGAGTTACACATCGTGTTGGGGTCCCGATACGCGTAGACCAACGCCGCTGGGGCCGCTAAGGTACCCGTAGCCCAAGCGTGAAGGCGTAGTGCAGGAACACCAAGGGGGTTTAGTGTGTATTTCCCCAGTACTGCTATTTCTGAGTAGTGTTGGGGGTGAGTCACACGTAACCCCACGCCTCCCCATGGTATACGCAAAGTATATACCCATTGACAAAAAAAATCGTCTTATTGTTCCACTACTCTGTTAATGGCGTTGAATGGTGTTCAATGCCATTCCCTGGGACACTGCTCAATGTTGTATCAGGTTTGTTAGATCATCATACACATATGAAATAAGTCCTGAAGTGACAAAACAGTGTCAAATACACACGCTATTTCTAGAAATGTTGCAAACTGGGCTTCAAGTTTCAAGTTCCAGATTCCAAGACTTCCAAGTTTTTGGGATTTTAAACATTTTGTTGGCGGTTTTAGTTTCATGTAACTATGTGTATAGCTGTTTTACCCAATTAGGAGACAGAGGAAGCAATTTTATTTCGGTTGCATATGTGGGTCAAGACGGCTTTGGTGAGAAATAAGTCCCCCGTACCATATCTAGTTACTCGCGACCGCAGGTGTGTATCCTTTGATCCTCTACACGTACCCTCTGGATGGTGCTAGAGCAGCAACTAAAAAGTAACAGTAGAACTTGTGCCAAGTTCGTCACCACACCACTGGCCACCACACCTGGAATCACACAAGCAGTAGTGCTTGCATTACATTCGCATGAGACGTATCATCCCCGTCTCGGGTGATGATCGCAGCAGGATGAGTGCGACTCAGTCTAAGATCCAAATCTTATACTGAGTCGCATTACTGTTGTCATGGGTGTGGGTCGCCATTTACCACCAGGTGGGCCCTCAGCTCGATACGTAACTAACTCAGAAAAAAAAAAGATAGCTAGCAAGCATCGATTTATGTTTCGTTATCATTGTTGAGCTGCATATTCTTTGACAGACTTCCGCTAATTTATAATGATACTTTTTCCATATATGTGCTGCATCTGAATTTCCAGATAATATCAGCAAAATCGATAACAAATGTCGCAAGGGTTATGTACTTTCGCCCCTGATGATGATGATGATGATGTACCCTCAAGAAGAGTTATTTTCGGCCGGATATACGGCCATGGCGTTACTCCAGTGTAATTTAGGTCTTTTTTTATGTTGGGAAATCCTCATGGATACGCTCTCGTTGCGGGGGCAGCGAGAGAGTTATGCCGGACTCCTACCGGCTAAAAACCCAACAGTGTTCCATCACGACGCTTTAGTTGCCGAGGACCGCGGGAACGCTTTCGAACTCTTCCGTAGCCCCGGCAGAATTTAATGTAGGTCTCCATCAAGTAAATGACTCGTTTGACAGGCAGCTTAACTCGTAATCAAACATAATAATCAACCTTTCGCAGTTCAAAGAACGAAGAAAAACTAAACTGCCTTTAAACTAATTGCCTAATTATAGTTAATGACACGTTTAGTCGTAGTTTGGGTTAGTACCCAAACTACGACTAAACGTGTCATCTGCCTTCAAGCGCCTGCTCGTATTCATGCTGCAATACACCGGCCCACCACACCGAGTCAAGCATGAAGGATTCGGCAGGCGCGTGAAACCATATTAAATTTCGAATAAAACATTGAATAACTTTTGATTTTGCGAGTTGATTTTGATAAAATAAACGGTATTCATTAGTCGAGACTCAGCTTAATATTTGTTAGTAATTTGATTTTGATAACTATCTATGGTTTTTGCGTAAAGTGCGCACAATCATTTTTGAATAAAACATTGAATAACTTTTTATTTTGTTAATCGATTTTGATAAAATATACCCTATTCACTATTCGAGACTCCGCTTAACATTTGTTAGTACCTAGATTTTTATAACTATCTATAGTTTTTGCGTAAAGTGCGCACAAACATACAGACAAACAGACAAACAGACAAACAGACAAAAATTACAAAAATTGCTTTTTTACGTTTTATTACTTATTCCTAACGTCTCCCAGTTATTATTTTGCAAAAATCTTTAATGTACAGACACGGCAAGTCTACAGTTTTATTATATGTATAGATTATACTGTATTTTTTTATTTAATGTCTTAATTTTGAATTTTAACACATTTATCTTATTACCTTCTCTTAATTTACTGTATTATTGCTGTCAATCAAGCGATTTAAGAATTGACGTAATAAATATTAATTACTAATTGATAAGGCATATCAAATTCATATTACTGTTATTTTCTCTGTAATCTCTAAATTAATCTTCAAATCCATTAACTAATAGTAAATATCTGTGCCAAGAACTCAATTATCTATTTTTCGACTGAGAAATGTATATAATTATTATAATATCTCGAACCTTAATCTCAAGGCAACGTGACATAACTACAGTGTGTTAGTATCCCTGATCTTCCTTGAACATTTTGTTTGTCCAATGGACTGGTCAAACTGAAATCCTTAATGTTTCAGGCAGGGATAGGACGCCCTCGGCGATCAGCTATTCAAGATTAATTAATCCGAACTTGGATGGAACAATGTCCTTGTATCCGTGAGAAGGAAGCAAGGCAATGTTTTTAAATATTCACGATAATTGAGCGTGTCACATAATTTCTACGGTACATGTGAGTTTGTTAGAGTTTGCCTATCGATATTATGTGATAATAGCAAATCTTATATCTAATTATCTCTATTGAGACAATTTTTGCGCCATGGGCTCGATACATTATATTGATGTAAAAATACCTCTAAATAGTATGAAAAAGTCGCTGTATTTGTCTGTCTGTTTTTCCGCCAACTTCTTCTAAACCACACAACGGATTTTGAGACGGTTTTCACCATCATTTAGAGATTTTTTCCGGAAGGTTTCCATGTATGCATAATTTAGTAGAACAAACGAGAATGTAAATGATTTGTAACGATGTCGTAATAAAGATATTTTAGATCAAAATGTTGTACGGAATTGTATTACGATATATGTCACACACACTACGAACCGTGCGAAGTAGGGACGGGTCGCTAGTTTAACATATTTTGTGCTTTTAAAACTAACTACGTTTCCATTAGCTTCAATGGAAAAAAGTCGGACAATTTAAAACCAGCCAACAATATTAAATCTGGTTTCCAATGAGAGATGCCCGCGAGACATCCGCGGAGGGTGCCTTCGATAGTGTAATTTCCTGTTGCTGTTTGCAACCGTTTTTGATTAAGCAGTGGGAGCGGCCGACGGCGACGCGACAGATTTATTTCTCATCCCGTTGAAAAAGTTTATTTGAGTAAGGTTTTATAGCGCTATTTCCATTGCTTTATATGGAAATCCAAGGGTTAGGTCACCAGCGAAGCAGAGGTAGTTGAGAAATGATTTTGTTTACAGAATTTGCTTGTTAATTTTAATTAATGATATTTCATATTGCATCGGCAAAACGTTTAAAAGTGATGTTTATTTCGCTAAATAATGATATTCTACATCTGGATCATTAATTGATTGAGGTGTTATTATTGATTTTATTTCCGGTATCCATGTTCCTAATTGAAATAAGGTCAATTTTCTTTTAAAAAACTGTAACAGGTCCCATGCTGTACATTGGAGATATTTAGAAAATATTTTTTTAGGGCCACTCTATAATCGATACTGATGCCAAAACTGTATTATTTTCATGTTTGTCGGTCTGTCAGTATTTCCCGGGCATCACGCCGAAAGTACTGAATGAATTCAAATGAACTTGATTTGAGTTCATACTACGAGGTAGGACACTGGATGCTTTTTGTCTCGAAAATAGGTTCCCTTGGCAGAGGGGATAAAAGTCAAAATGTTGTTTGTTGTAATTCAATAATAAGTAGTTCGAATTAATTGATTCCTTTTTTTTTCAAAGTTTTGTATTTTTGTACGTTTTTGTACTTCAGAAATTGCTGACATCATAACCCTCAATATTAAGTGAACCCCGGAATGTACAGGACCCTTTGAACGTACTGCTCATCTTAAGCTAGCGTGTGTACTTTATCGTATAGGCTTAATGTATTTGGTCTATTGCCAAAGTCAGACTGCTCCAAGGGAGTCAGATATTGCCAAATCTCAATATTTCTTCAATGTAAATTCGGATAAATAGTCAGGACCACTTACTTAATTATTATTCTTCTGTATTTTTAGGATTTTGTTAGATTATAGGCATAGGAGTTTTCTGTTGTAAATAATTAGCCTTAGTTGTTAGGTAAGTTCAATTTTCTTCTAGAAAGTTGAAAGACTACTTAAGCGATTCTTCAAAAAAAATCACTTATAGAAAGTCATTTTCAAAAAGAATTACCTATAAAATCATTATTTGGCGTGCGCTGCGAAAATTGATAATACATTAAATAATTTACTACATGTTTAACTTTAATAGTCACAATAACCGTATTTTGTACGATAAAAAGACGGGTAGAATCGAAAGATGATAACATTCGTATTATGATTTTAATGAAGGTTGATTATGTACATTTAAATTTATCTTGAAAATATTCGAATTGCATTTTTCGAAGTTACATCAGGATTTAATGCTAGAGGTAAGAAAAATGCGGTTTGAGCGGACAGTTCAACGCGTAGTCTATTATAGCTGAGAGATAAAATGTGTAGGTAAAACCTAAACATTTTATCTGTAAGCCGTGGATTTGAGCAATGTTTCAAGATAAAATTACCTCTAAATTGCACCCGTGAGAAGCCGGAGCGGATCGCTGGTAATATATAAACAAGAAAACTGATTTTCGCAATGACACTAAAGTTCTAATTTTGTCCTGACCTTTCCCACGTCATTATGCTGTAATGTTACAACTTCAGGGACAGGCCCGAATTCAAAAAGCTAGTGCGAATTTTGTATAATAAGGGAGCCCAAACCAGATTGGTAGATGCCACTCACATTTTTTGCTTTTAGGATATGCCGGAATCCCCATGATGTTTTTATTCACCGTTTTAAAAACGTGCTCACAACTCTTTAATTCATTCATTCATTGAGAGGCTTTGAACCAGGGACCTTATTTATTTTACGCTTCCTATACTTCAATTGAAATGAATTTGTTCGAATTTCTTACTTTTTCAAAGTTTTTATCGTACCATTCATTATCAACGATATCGTAATCGTATTGCGTAAATAAAATTGCACATTCGATAACATTGATCATTAAAAGTAATTCTGGAGGTACTCACTACCTACTTAGATCACTTGCTAATTATTTCCTAACTTTTTGGCTTCTACAACCGTTTAACAAATCCATTCAATTATATACTCATATGAACAGTAGGTACTCGGGCTTTATCGAGACATGTAATAAGATGTATTTTTTAATTTGCCTTCTTTTTTTTGTGTTATCGTGGTGTTGCAAACGTAATTGAATTACCGAATTGAACATCCAGATATAAGTTCATATCTCTCGGCTTCCGCGTTCTTCATAAGACTACCAATTATTCGCGGTAACAAAGCCGCAATATATTTTCACCTGCCAGAGACGTGTGTAATTGTTCATGTAAAAATTGAATTTACACATTGAAGTATTTTAACAATAGTATGTCGGTCGACGACCGTATTAGTTACCGTTTCGTGCAAACAACGCGAAACTGGGACACGTTTAGTGCTACTGCATGTAGTCAACTGGCAACATTTACGACACGCCATTTCAATGTTAAAACAGAATTTATAGTACAGCGAAGGAGTTGCAATGCAGTTGAAGAGGGATTTTGTTTCAGTAATAACTGACCTCTGTAAGGAAGCGGGATGTTATATTGACGAAGTAAGATCACTTGAAATCGGTATACATTACGCCAGCGAGATGATGAAAATCAGAACAGTTTGATGTCATGGCCATTTACTCTTCGCGATTTGCCTCTTCTTTATTGAACCAAACAACTAAATTCACTGGACAATAGGGGCACATAGTGATTGTATTCAGGGAGATAGAAATAACGAGATTCGGAACTAATAATATCATTATGGATCACCCATTTACTTTCATCCAATGATTGATTTGCGGTTTGGTGAAATTTTGCTGTCTCTTGCAGAAAATAAATTAACTGGACCATTGCTGCGGTTGTGAATTGTGGTATAAATTAATCTGGCGCGTCATTTATGATGAAAAGTTGCTACATTTGTACTCAATTTCCGAGATAAAATCATCTCTTTTATTTTTTATAACAATAGGTTTTCGGGTAGGATATAGTCTCTATAACTCAAATAATGTTATAATGTTTATAACCACCAGTTTTAAAAGTTTGAGACAATGCAGAAGAGATTACTCGCTGTGCTGTTGGAAGACTGTGGACCAGAGGGACAGCTGGTTTACGATGCCACTGTCGAAACCACGCTTGTAAACGGTAATTAATCAATTCCGCTATTCGCTCATTTATTTCAGAAGGCAATACTTCTGCAACCACGGACGAATTCCAATTTAATTTCTTTCATAGAAAAACTGGTATCGTTTTGCGGACGTAGTATTAAACTTTTTTTGATGACATTATAATATACAATATTTAATAAGGTAACTCCTAGTGACATTATATGATAGGATAGGAATATGACATTACTTTAAGATAATGACTGATATTATACTAAAGTTAGGGAATAAAACAGCACGTCAACAATGGATTTTCATACGGTTTTTCCACCCGCATATTTTTGCATAGGCAATGACGTGCATTCTAATTTAAAACGAAGTAAAGTAGTTTCCGATTAGGTATAATATATAAAACCCACACCAAAAATAAATATGATTTTACTTCTTCCCCTGTCGGTTCGGTTCCTAATAATTTCAATTGGATTTCCGCATCTGCCTCTGTCCTCGACCTTTACGATCAGTGCAATAAAAGGTTAGTCACCACGGCCTTACCCCATTTAACGACACGAATTGCAAGATCCCATCTATTAATACGAGTTAAATACTCATCAAAAAAAGGCTTCACAAGTGGCATAGAAAAAGTACACTTACCAAGGTCTTCATAAGGGCCGACAGTTCTTTAGTGACTACGGCAAACTTGAAGAACGCCGCGCCGATATCAGGCTCCGAATCTTTGCTGAGTGCATTCCCGCCCAGACGCTCGAGCGCCCGCGAGAGATACATCTCATTATCCACGTGGGCTACAAAAAGAAAGTCTTTGTTAAACAAATATATATACAATTTCCTTCTTAGCAACAGATGGTTTCTGATGATGTTGCGATAGTTTTGAAGAGAGAACTGTACGACAGCTATTGTTTAGTGATTATAGCCTCTATGTGAAGATATATTCTTCAAAAATGAATATACTAATAAATAAAGGTAAAACTAAAAGGCGACAACAGAAGGAATAAAAATCTTTAACCATTTAAAATATTCAATTGTTTAAACTTCTGAAGCGAACATAAAACTGCAGCTGATACCCAAAGGAGTCGTTACCAATATAAAATTGTAGCTCGGAAAAGGAGTCTACTTGCGACGGAGACCTGTTTTATCCTGTCTTGCTACTCCGGACATCCAATTAGTTTCAGGTGGATTAACCGAGCTTGTTAACAGGAGCGCTATCTCTAAAATAACAACCTTGGAACTTCTATCTTGTGAGGCAAGAGGTTTTAATCTCAATACATCGCTTTACACTTCTTCGTAATTTTATATAACTATACAATAATAGTGAGCCATATTGGCCAAAACTGCGGTCAGGTCAGCTCTTGTATACTCCAAAGGGCAAAGTGGGCAATCCATGAAATACTGCATGGTCTGAGATGGATCACCGCAGTCGCAAGATCTTGCAACCCCATCGGTGCATGTTCTGCCTGCACCGACCCTAAGACCCCGACATGATGTTCTAAGTATTGCTATACAGCGATACAATGTCAGTAACTTGATACAATTTTTTCTGGTGATTGAATCAGTTGAGCTATGTTTAGAATTAAATATATATTTAAGTAGTCTTTAGTATCTTTAACAGAACCAACCTTGAGAATACATTATACTGTCATCGTGGGGAAAATTTACAGCAGGCAGAATCTTTACAAATAAGTCTAGCTAAACCATGAAAACTGACTGTTATTTCACGTAATCTGTGTGCATATAATGTGCCCAAGAAGCTGGGACACGAATATGTTTACTTGTGTTTGTTAATTTTGTACACATTTTTTGTAAATTTTATTAATATCTAATGTTTAAACTCTTTATCTTGAGTGCGTGTGGACATGTTCGAAGACCGAAATTCGTGCTTTAAAGATGACGTTTCTCACAATCACCACATGTGGTAAACCCTATGAAAATTGCTTAGCCCATTATCTACAATTTACTGTTCATTGCTTTTCTCCGTGATTACGCACTTCCACGTGGGAAATAATTGTGCAAACGATTTTAAAATGACGGGTAGACGCAATGAGTGGGTTTTACGGGGCCTAGAGTTTCAGACCGGTTTTTTACAAACTTCTGATATTTCAACTGTTTATTAAAACTACTCAAAGATAGAATTTTCCCATTCTCTATTTCTATGGGACCTCCGGGGAATTGGGTGTATTTCCAATAAAATTAAATAAAAGTGCTTTGGAGGATTCCAAAGCAGTTCACAATTAGCAAAGATTACACGACATCTTACAAACAAAAAATAACATACATCCAAATTGAGATCCTCCTCCTTTTTCAAGGTGGATAAAAAAGAGGGCCTTTGTATACGTCCCGTAGGTACCCAAAGCTATTGCTTCTTATTATCGCTTTTTCTACTTTTGAAATAGTATGAAATACGGATTCATATTAAATATAATAATTTGTTTAATTCACTAATATTTAATACAGATCTAATCTAGCCCCAAACTAGGTATATGTTGTACTATGGAAACCATAATAATGATAGAATTCGTATAACACCCAGACACGAAACAAACATCTAGGTATGTATAGTCACAAAAATGTTAGTTCGGGGAATTGATACCACGACGTATTGCGCAAAAGGCAAAGCCAACCAACTGAGCTGAGAACTAGTCCTCATATCACAACATATTTAATTATTTAAAAGTACACTTAAGAATACCCGGTCACTGAATGAGTGTAAAAGATCCGTGTCGCGGCCCACATTTAGCCTAGCTGAATCCCGCCAACGCTTTTTGAATATTAAATCGCAGACCTCACGCCTTTCAATTTCTCCGCTGTTCCTCATTAACCTTCCACTTGGCATGCTCAGTATGTCTCAGGGCTTACGTCAAAACTGGATGTTCCAAATGGCAATTACAATAAAGAAAGTGTTTCCGCTGGTTGCGATAAAGTTAGCAATTAGTCGACAAAGTTGTAGAGGTATTATTAAATTAATATAATTCTCGTATATGACTGTAGTGATGCGGCGACCGAGATCTGATGTTAAGTGGTTACCACTGCAGATAAACAACACCAATAGGGCTCGCGTCTTTCCCAACGAAGAATGAAATGCAGGTCGGATAGCGTTGGGCCCATCAAGACTTAACGTCTTATTCGCCTGCAATTCAACACCCTGAATACAATTTTAAGCTATTATTACATAATTCAAGCCAACCTTTTTTTTCTTTTTTTGCTGATTAGATTTCAAGGTTTATTAAGATTTCATGATCTCAATGTATTATAGGTAAATCTTTTTTTTAGTCTTTTGGTATCGCGCCACTTGTAGAGGTATATTAACATTTTACAGTACTCGTATAACTAGAGTAAGGGATGTCAGATTAATGAACTACGCTCATGCTCGCGAAAAGAAAGTACTCCTTCCATGAGAGTTTTCTTGTATGTTCTTTGTGTGGAGTGGTACTATAATTCAAACTGATGGATGGTTAAACAACCATGGAAGGTCGGATAGGGTTTGAACAAGCGCTAAACTTACTTATAAAAAAGCATGACCTTGAAGGTACATATTTATTTAAAAAAAATGACGCATCCATGTAATTTTTTAATAATTAAACTGACTTTGACTTTGACTTTACGGATGATATTTTTCGAATGCGAAAGGTTCTTCGCACGGAAAAAGAAACGAAACAAACTCCACATTGTTATGACGGGAGACTTTGGAGCGGTTCCAGCATTCAAGTCGCATTAAAATTTCATAATCCTCGTTGGTACGATCTGTGAATTCAAATTGGAAACAATGATGCTATCTAAAGCGTTTGTTTCCTAAACACGGCATCATTGTGTTGGAATGCCGCCGGCTATCGGTTGTTTTTGCGTGCGCGTGCGCGTCTCTCGCACGACCTTGCCGGCTGCGCTCGCTGCAGAATGAACCTGCACAACGAGTTCTGAGAGAACGTTCGCCGCCACTATAAACAAACCTTAGCACGCGATGGAATTGCAACGCAAACTCCGTTCTTAAGTGCAAAAAATAAACATAACTAATTGGTCATACATGAGAATGAACCACAAATAGTGATTACCGACTCTGGCTAGCTGTTGACTATTCTGTTGGCCTCACAGCTCAGTTGGGAGTCTCTGGTTTCTGCCCTCAGCGGATTCGATTCCCATCCAGTAAAAAATTGTTTCATTTGTTCTGTGTATATTAATACCCTGTTAAATATGTATATTTAAGATATTTTTTGGTTTGACTCAATATACAAATTAAATAGGATTATAGTTTGATAGTATTTCCAAAAAAAGTCATACTTTATAATGATTTGTCAATAATCTAGTTCCTATAGTACATATTACATACATATACTAAAATATTAACACGCAGACATTTATGTTCATCACACAAATGCGTGTCCTGAGTGGAATCGAACCTACGACCTATAGACAACAGAGCTCACTACCAACTGAGCTACGAGTCCAGTCATTATAAAAGTCAATAGCTAGGGTAGTCAAACAAATTCAATTAATTTATGAATAAAATAAACATGGAACATGGATGGAACATCTATCCATTTACATTAATTTATTCTTATCAGAGTATTCAAATAACGTCCGATTTTGTTACATGGAACGGGCTTATGGAATAAAACTGTATCGAGTCTGATCTAAATACCGAATATTGCAGTCACGAACCGCGGAACGAAGACCCAATAAATCACGTTCCTATTTTCTGATTTTCTGTGATAGCGCGGGCTACAGCAGTAGGGGTTTACAAGAGTATATTTCATTATATTCTTGCGAATAACAATAATCTAATATGTCTACTTGTATGCGGTGTCGATGTCGAGCTAAACCAGACGTTCAACTCGACCTACTTTCTGACAGCTCCAACACGAAGGGAAATTCATTTGCGACCGGACAACGAGACTCTCCGGTTCGTATTTCAATCCGCATTTATAGTGTTTTTGTGCTCTACCTATGAAGGTTGAGAGTAGAGACATAAGAGCTAGGGGTTAGACGGATAGACTTTTAACTTATTTGTATCCAAAAAGAGTTCCATTTCATGGCCTCAATTAATATCTCCGTTAAAACTTACAGATCCGCAGCTACAGATTTCGTGTTCCTGCAACAGGCAGTTCAGAATCCAATCGATACACTAAACAATTTCACACAAGGTACGTGGAGGAGATCTAACTTTTGTGTGAAAAGCCCTTATTGATTTTGCGGGATGCTGCGTAATGGCTTTGGTTGGCGAAGCGAAAATTCTACAAAGATTAATAAAAGGAATTGAGTTGAAAGAAAGGAATTGAACCGTTCTACAAACTTTTCTTCACGTTTATTAATTCACAGTCTTTTTATTTTATATTTAGTGTTGCCTTATTTCCTAAAATTATCACTTTAAAGTGAGATGCAGGCGCATTGGACATCACTTTGAGATTGGGATACATCCCCGGAGGGAGCGATGTGAGTTTTAAAAGTCACCCGTGAACAGATTTCTCTACCAAATTTCACATGGAACTTCATCCATTTCTCACCTGTACTTTTTTATTTGTATATTTTTATTGGAAGCAAATTGTACCTACGATAAACTCAGTCACGTACTAGGCAAGCTGGTGAATAACTGAATACAAATCAGAGAATTTAGCTAGCTGATTCTGAAATGGGTCACGTTCTCATTTAAGGCCTTTCATTTGTAACTACGGCAAATTTAACAGCAGAAAACACATTATAATTTTTTTCATGTTGGAAAAGTGACGGGAACAACTAAACTCTGATTAAGTGGTTACCTTCGCCTATAAGAACAGCAATATAACTTGGGTTCTCCCTAACCGAAGTATAAGAAGAATCAAGCCGCACCGCGTCACCCGAGACCGGGTAATTCATGCGCATGTAATTTCTCCGGCACCCATATCCTTCCATCGGAGCACAGCAATACAAATGCACCACTCCCGGTACTTTTCAGTTGAACTTTGCACATGTTCTACTGCAAAAAATCTATTGAAATGCAGTTTGTCGTAATTCGAATATTCTTTTACAATCAGCTGAAATGTATACATTAACTACCGTACATGACTGCAGTCTCGCATTATTAGTTGCGATATTTGGGTCATTCTAGTTCAGCGAGTTGAACGGCCTTTCGTCCTAGGAAGCCGGTTTTGTGTTCACATAGACCTATACTCCGCCCGTACTAAGCACCATTATGCTTCCAAAAAATCTAGCTGTGCCCCGCGGCGTTACCCGCGTTTGGCCATTCTTTGGGATAAAAAGCAGTGTATGTTATTATAATCTAGGGAATGACCTAACTTCATAACAATTTTCATTCAAATCCATTCAGCCGTTGAGGCGTGAAGGAGTAACAAATATACATACAGGCAAAGTTTCGCATTTATAATATTAATATTATTATTGGACTGATTTTGAGAAACCGGCTTTAATATCGTACCATTTCTAAAAAAGAAACATTAAATTCGGTCTACAGTGGGCGAAGAAAAAGTCAAAGAAAAGCAAATTACGCAATTTCGTTTGATATATTTTTCTAGTTATTTTGATTTCAGAACCAAACTGTTGAAGCGATACCGAAATTTCAGTGACCATTCTGATACATGGCGGAATTCAGAGGTAACAAAAGTAGACAAGAAAAAAAGACCTTTAGACGTCTGTTGAAAATCTAGATAATATAATAATTGGACTGAAAAAATAATGATGTGGTACGAACACAGGATTCTGAAATGTTAAAAGATGTGAAAATATCAAGGACACAATGGTACTAATGTTACACAAAGGAGGTGAGGTGTCATCTTTTACTCAATGCCCAGAATTATGTAGTATTTCTGGTTGAAATATTTTATTCAAGCTCTTCAGTAGCGGATTTCGTTTTGAGCTGAAAATGATGTAAGGCGTATGTATGTTACTTCGGTGACAGGGCAACAATATGGGACCATAGAGCTGTTAACCTTGACATAGAAGCACGGTGTCCCGGGTTCAATCCCCGGCCAAGGCAAAAGTCGTTGATTAGCTTAAAGTCTATTTTCAGGTCTTGGATGAAATCTTTATGCAGGAGCATAACTCTGTGGGAATTTGATTTGTTTGTTTGTCAAAATATTAACTGTCGCATGTTATATGCGACAGTTGAGTGATATCGTAGGTAGGTACTCCAAAACATGATTGATCCGATGAGAAGAGTGGTGATTAAAATATACAAGTATCAATCAACAATCTCAACAATCGAACGAGAAAACCTAATAATGAATATCGGGATTGGTCATCCAGGAAACAATACACTACGGAACAAAGACAATCAATAGCTTTGAATTATAGATGATGCAGTTGCTATGGGAAATAAAACTTTATACATATAGGACACATAACTGAGTAAGACAATGGATATTGGAATATGGAATGGAACTTGGAATATGATAGGCTTTGTCTAAACTGTGGAGCTCTCAAACACTCTTCTAGCGATGATGGCGATAAGTTTTTATTATGCAACTAAAGTTAAGAGGTGAGAAAAATGACATTTCTGTGCAGTCAGGAGATGCGTGTGGGGATTATGAGATACGGGAGCGAGAGTTATGGTCCCCCCGAAGTATTACCGTGTCAAGCAAACTCTACCTACACGGATTATCCAATCCAGGTCACGACATAGCACATTTAAGTAAATCCACATTGGTTCGGTCGAAACGTCAATGAATAGAGTTAAAAAAATTTGTTACATCGAGTCCTTCCGAACTTCCGGACAAACGCTATAATTTGGAAAAGATTTGAATTGTTGTTAATTCTATAAAACCAGAATTTACAATTTTGTTTCGATTACACACTCTAGCCCAGCAACAGGATACCTTGTGTTGCAGGAAGCAGGGACCAACACAGAAACACAAGACAAACGCCCCCCCGAACAAGGCTTCGAAGGCTTTTACCTACTACGGAGCCGTCGTTACCAATGGAAGATGCTATGCTACTTAATTTTTTCCGTCTATTGGTAAAATAATATAGACCGGAATTTACTGTCAGCCTAATCTTACATCGGTACTACAACTATTTCTGGCTTCGTCTATTCATACCATACACTTCCTCTATAAATATTTTTAGTCGGGTCTCGGTGTCGCCTGCATAATGCCGAACGAGAGATGAGAATACAAATAGAGCACGACCTTCTATTATTGGATAGTACATAGTACCTAATAGTGAAGCGCTCATGGCGAAGCTTGGTTAGACGTTCTTTACAGATCATCTTAGTTAAACAGCTTTTCGCCCAGCCATTACTTGGATAGGTGACCATTTAGTGGCATTTGAACTTCCATGTTTCGGAGGGCACGTTAAGATGTGAGTCCCAGATATACTAGTCGATAAGCGAGGTTGGAAGACCACGAGCAGCTTGAAAACTCTAGACACCAGAGTTGGCCACTCGTACAAAAAGTATAAGAATACTAAATACATAATGAACTAGTTTACTTCCAAATACACCTATTAGTAGGTAAAAACATAGATAAATATTTATGGACATTTGACATTTCTTTTGGCAACATGAATACTGATATAGTTATTTTTTATTCATGTAGGCATATAACATTAATGTTTGTCACTCAAATGCTTGCCCTGGGTGGTTTCCAACCCACAACCTACACCGCAAAAGGTAGAACCACTAACACACTTAAAGCAAATGGTTCATGCCATGTGCGATACGGAATCCTAGTGTAGGGGAATGAGTGGGTAAGCTTTTAAATAAAAATAAATTAAAAAGTACCTACCGAGCTATCAAACCAGTAAGTCAAGTAACGTTTAAGTCCATGGTTATAACGGTTAACAACGGGAACTGAATTGATATTGAACCTACAGCAGAGCTGAAGCTACATTTGACGTGTCCAAAAGATACCTCATACTCGTTTATTCTAAGGGAATAAAAGAGTATGAGTTTGACATGCTTTCGGGGGATGGGATAACAGTTCGATCGCTAGAAATTGGTTATTGTGAATTTTAATAACTCATCTTGTTCTTTGACATTACAAGATCAGTCAACAAGGATGCTGTGTTCCAACATCAAGGAATTGTCATCTAATGAAAAAACACCGTTGGAGCCGCGAACGTTATGCTTGCGTTACCCTTTTAAGTACCCGAAAAGTACGGGAATCCACTCATAAACAACATGATATATGATAAATCTTTTCTGTAGTACGAACCATAATTCATGCATGATAGGTCTGGACCCAGAATAAATATTGTTAGAGCATGCAAACACTTATATCCCGAACGGAAATAGTGCCCGCGAACCGGATGACTACACTATCGAGGTGAACTGTGAGGAAATAGAAACACTGAAGTGAAAATCGATCTGGATGTATTCGAATCTAGCGGAGCGTGAATTTTAAAATATACCTTTGATCAGCGATCGCTCATAAAAGTTGACGAAAAATAGATTCAAATAATGGCTTGCATCTTCCTTCCATCAGATTGAAGGACTTAAAGATTTTTTTTCTTGTAAGTGGAGGTAATGACTTGCCTCACAGCTCAGTTGGTAGTTGGTCTGCCTTCTGCGCTATCGACTGACGATATTTTCGTCAGTTTGTTCTGAGTCTGGGAGTTAATATGAAAAAAAAATACTTTATATGTATTTTGTCAGTTATCTAGTTCCCATAGTACAGGTTGTGCTTTGGGACTAGAAGACGCTATGTGAAATGTTCATGAATATTTATTTATAACAATTTAGCTATTCAACATATTGCATAAACTCAAGAACTTACCATTTCCGGAATTGTGGATGGCTTTGATAGCCTTCTTCAGCTTAGTCAACCCATCGCGATCGAAGTCCAAAGTCTGCAGCAAAAAAAACAGTAAATGTAAGTAATCTCATAGCTGAAATATGTAGCAGTCACAGAGTGTGTCTTCCTTTTTAGCAATAGGGAGACGGTACAATAGCCACGAGCCATTCAACACGGATCGAACATCTGTCGCCCCAGCCGGCTATTAATCAGTACCCCTCAGCAAACCAACAGGATCTCAAATAAACGCAACACAACGTGCTTTAGTGCCGGCTAAAGTGGTTCGGGGAGTTAATTGATAGAAAGTTTATAATACTGCGCTTTTAATTAGAACACATTGAATAGAGTTATCGCTAATCTTTTAGAGTATTATGTTTGTTTCTTTTCACTGCGGAAAAGTATTATATAATTTGTAGTGTACGCAAAGTACAACACAATTTGTAAAATGTAGGTCAAATAAAACGGAGGCAAACGCTAGACATTTATGCAAAATGTGCATTGGATAAATAATTATTATAATGGGAAAGACCCACCTTATTTACAGTAATTAACAAGCCCAACCATAACAGCTTTTATAATTACAACTAGTGACTCAATACTACTTAACGATATTGTTTCTGAAACCCCTCGTATCGTATAATCGATTAAACTGTTTAATGAAACGTGACCAATTAATTCACATCGTTACCCGTTCGGTCTGGGGATGACAGACGATTGTAGTTGACGGAACTATAATACATAATGTCACTAGGTAAACAATAGGCCTTAGATGTTAAAATTAATAAGAATTAAACAGTCAATCGACAGACTAGTCTAGACCTCACACTATGATATTAAAGCACCACTAACACTACGATTTATTTCGTGAAAAATATGAAATGTTCAGTTAATTATTTTAGCACTAGTCCAAGTCTAAGTTAGAGAGCGTGGTGGCCCAAGGGCATAGACGCCGACTTTCAATCTGGAGGTTGCTGGTTCAAACACGTGCACCAATAAGTTTTTTCCACTTGAAAAATTTATATGCGCAATACCACGTTCTCGAAACGGTGAAGGAAAACATCGTGAGGAAACCGGCATGTCTTAGAACCATAAATTCAAGGACATGTGACATCCACCAATCCGGGTTGGGCCCCCGTGGAAGATCAAAGCCCATTCTCAATTATCGAGAATAGGCCGGTGTGCCAGCAGGGGGAACATTAGAGGCTGGTACGGAGTCTAAGTATCTGTGTTAAATTTCATCCCTTTCAGCCGTTTTGTCATAATACTCAATAACAAACATCGAACCATCCATCCAAACTTTCGCATTTATAATAAGTAAGAAAAGAAGATTCGTCACGTACTCGTACTAAATATTCTGATATATCTTTATTGGGTTAGTGAATGCTAGATTGATCCTATCTCGTCTCATTATGGCAGTCTATGTGAGTAAGACGTACCTATGTCCGGTAGAAGAGAACCCTTTAGGTTCCCCCGGACCTAAGGGTAGGGTAGGGTAGGCGAATACGCTTGTACAGCTTCAAAAAATAGGTTATATCATTATACGAAATTTCAACTAGTTCCGCCCGACGGTATTGCCGCTTCTGGCGATCCTACGGGAATACTTCACTATTTGGATAAAAAGTATGAACTACCTTCATATCAAATTTCATTAAAATCCGCTCAGCCGTTGAGGCGTGCAGGAGTAATAAACATACATACAAACAAATTTTCGCATTTATAATATTAGTATTATATGATTTTATTAATCATAATATTTAACCGCTATTAAGTTATGTGTTCATGGCGTTGTTAGCTGTTCCTTACAGATTATCTAAATTGGGCAAATTTTAGCCCAGTCAGAAGTTGGATGGGTGACCATTAGAACTGAGCGCTGCTGTGTTACGGAGGGCACGTTAAGATGTCGGTTCCGGCTATTTTATTAGTCGTTAAGCCATATCGGAGGCCTTCAGGCGGCTTGAAAACTCCCGACTCCAGAGCTGTCCACTTGCGCACACGAAAGAAGTTATTCATGTAAAAATGTAGAAGTATGTTAAGTGTCACTTAAATGACAAATTCTAAGTCATAATGCCTAAACTTTGTGGCAATAATAGAATGTACAACATTCCTGGCGTGTGATGAAACTTGCTAACTTAACTTGACACTTAACGAAGAGTTTCCTATTACATATTGTTTTACGATAGTAACTTTTGCAAGTCTTACTCTGATAAATTTATACTTACAATATTTAACTTTTAGCCCACTCGATCATCTGAGTGATATGACGTGGAACTTTTAGTTCTAGAACTTAATGCTACCGAAGCTTGTTGAAAATTTGATTTATTATTGTAATTATCTTCTTAAAACATAGTGATTAAATACTATTTAAGTTTACAATTTCAATAGCTAAATCAGCAGTTACACGTTTTCGCATGGACGGCGGCAACCACTTAACATCAGGTGGGCCTTCAGCTCGTCCCGTCAATTCAGTAGTCTATACAAATACGTATAATTGAAGTGTGTTTGTAATGACAAAATAACAGCTTTTCAATAAATGCATTTGGAAGTATAATATAGTAACAGTACCAAATATAAATAATTTAAAAAAAAAAGTATTATGTCTCCACGCAGATGAAGTCGCGGGGAACAAAACATTAACAAAAAAATCTAAAAAATATTACATGTTGGGATTTGAATCGCTATAGAAGAACACCGTACCAGCCTCTAATGTTCCCACTGCAGGGACACCGGCCTACTCTCGATAATTGAGAGTGAATGGGCTCTGATCTACCACGGGAGCCCAATCCGGATTGGTAGATGTCACATGTCATCGAATTTTTGGTTCTAAGACATGCCGGTTTCCTCACGATGTTTTCCATCACCGTTTTGGGAACGCGGTAGAAGAACACTTAAATATAAATGATTACTCTGAGATGAAGTCAACGAGAGTAAAAAAGTAACGTCAATTTTTCCTCAGCAACGTCTAAGATCAACAAGCACACCCAAAGTTAACAACATTTCCGTTTTGTGAATCATTTATTACCTGTGTGATTCATTCATTACAGGTGATGCTTTATCTTTATAAAAACCTCGTGTATTCGGTTCGGTAACGGAGCCTTGTTGACATACCTAAAATGACGGTTCAAAAATCTAATGAACCGACTTCAATACTTTTATCCCAATTTCATTCGCTATGTTTTGCTCTTTATAGGTGGAATAATTCCACCATTTCTATATTCCATTTCATTACATACAAAAAAAGTACTCCCTAGTACTTGAGAACCTCCTCTTTTTTTACGGCTACAAACAGGGCATACTAATGCCCTTCTCATTTCTAATACATCTTGTCCATCCGAAGGTTGCCTGTAAGAGATCGCTTTATAGCGATAAGACCGCCCATTGTACGCATAATACTTTTTAACGATTTATGTAACTTATGTATATGTTATGAAAGATTCGACTCATTTCGACCTCAGTTCTCCTTGAACTTGTATTTCACAGCAGCACCTACTCGTGTTTTCCAATTATGAGTGCATTTTATTTATAGGTCGCATGATAAAGCATAAATGGACACGACAGTGAAAGTTGTTATCCTTGGGTACATCATCATACTAATATTATAAATGCCAAAGTTTGTCGGTGTGTATGTTTGTTACTCTCTCACGCCTCAACAGCTGAACGGATTTTGATAAAATTTGTTATAAATGTTGCTCATAGCCTACTTTTATTCAAGTAGGATACGATTCACACCGCAAGGCGCGCTTTATAATAAAGATGAGGTAAATGACAAATTAAGACAAAGTGAAACGAATGCGGGACCTTTATCTTGCAAAATACTCGAACAAACAAACATTTTAATACTGCTTTTGTATTACTTAGCATTTATTTTCTTCTTCTATCCAGTCGATGTTTCGTGCGCCTATTTATTCATCATATTGTTTTAGACCAATAGTTTAAAACTTCTATGTCGTCTTTTGTTGAAGCCATAAGTGCAGGTGTAAGGGCAGGGTGGGCATTCAAGAAATGTGGCATAGTTTTGAGATTATTGCCACAGCGACAAACAGTCTCGGTATCGCAAATAAAACCCCACTTACTTTAATTACAATACACTTGCAGCGCAACATTTATTTTGATTTACGCCGATAATTTTCTCAGTGTAACCCAAAGTATCAATACTATTCAAATCGGAACAAAAGCTCGTCTTTGAAATAGCTGTTCTAAAAAAACAAGTCCGAAAATCACTTTCCGTACAAGTGTGCCGCGGGTCGGGGCGCTAGAAACTTTCTCTCGAATACATGTTCGATGAAGATCTGCTGAACCGAATGTATGTACCTACGAAGTTTTGTACTGTAGAAGGTTTTACTTGTTTTTGTTGGAAGTCTACGTATGAGGATGAAAAGTTTGAGGTTTTAGTTCAGCAACCAGTTACATTTTTAAACTGGATGACAAAAACCAATTCAATATATCCATACAACACATTTATAAATGAATGCGAAAGTGAGCGATGAACGAACGTGAACATTGACCTTGAAAATTTACACATAAATAATAATCTACAATATATAAATAAACTTGAAATTCTGTTCGTTGGTAAGCGCATCATACGAAAACGACTGGAAATACCGATTTAAAAATATTTGAAAAGTTTCCCGGAAGATTGAAAAATTTGAGAAGTGTTTTTTTCAACCGACTTCAATTCAGTTCAAAATTCTTTTTTATTTGAAATTCTTAAATTTCATCAAAAATTGGTAGACCATAAGGATGTTTCTTTTTAAATGGTAGGGTGTACCCCCTAAGGGCAAGAGATAAGGAATGAAAGCCTAATTAAGTTGGCTTTTTCGATTTTTTTAAATCAGTATATTATCCAGGCAATTTTTGCTACTCTGCGCAAAATACCCTAGACTTCCGATTTTCAAATTGTCAATCAAGACAGGATAACGTCTGTGGGTCAGCTAGTTAATTAGTAAATGTTCACGAACATTTCACACAGCGCCATCGGCCCCAAACTAAACACAGCATATACTATAGCAGATTACTAATAGAATACTAATATAGTAATTTGTTTTGTAAATACGTATACATAAATACATATTAACACCCAGACACAATTGTCTTGGGTGGAAATCAAACCTTCGACCAGATGACAGTGCTGTGAGGCCTGTGGTTGGCCTAAGGCAATGTAATTACGAATGCTAAGATAATAGCATCATTATATCCATATCGTTATCATATATTATCCAGGATCGACAGAATATCCTGTTTTCTCCCACTCGTGGTAAATTATATGAATCGAGTGTTGTGTTTACTAAGGTTAATTTATTATTCTTTCTCTAAGTAGTTATTATGCACACCTAATAGAGGAAAAAAGAATTCTAGAGCATGCATTTTACCGGCTCCGTTGTCCCCCAGTGAGGTTCTGTGCACTTGAGCACGCCATGCCAGTTTAGGTACATACATAGCGAACTATACAGTGCTTCAGACTTTTTATTTGAAGCATAGGTCGCCTAAGTGGTATTTAGTATAAGAGCTTAAATGCTCTCTAGGCACAGTGGTGCAATTAACCTGCCCTTAGAACTACATTCATCCCGTTTTATAGCCTTTAAGTGCACGTAATTACGAAGTTGTTGAGTTATTTGAAATGTTCGAGTGCAGACTTGCTTTACAGAGACAACTTTCTTTAATTCGCTGTGAGTATCTTAACGTATGAGTCATACCATAAAAGATTGTAATCTATACTGTTGTACAATCGCAGGTGCCCCCGCCCGAACTCTTTGAAGCGAGATGGCATCGCGATCATAATGAGGCATTGGTTGTTGACCTTTCGAAGCTCATTCTAACAGAAGCTGCAGACTTGTTCTTAAGTCATGTTCAAGTAATGTCATTTTATTATATCCTAGATACCGTATGTAGTGTATGGGTAAATATTTGTCGTATCTTCAGTGGGTCGGAGTTAGAAAGTTTCATAGAGAAAGATTGTATAAATTGGTGCTTCATTGCAGCCAAAGGTGATTTAAAAATGTTAATGCAGTAGTTTATTTTATCGAGAATTAAATATGATGAAATGAGATAAACTGAGAAGAGAAACTACTGCATTTAGGAAGCAAATTGTTTTACAATCTTAACTTCCTCTTTTTTCTTCTGAAGCTCGCACAGGATTCCTGACAGTGATGTACTGCCGATTCGTTTATTCTATTTGTTCTCTTCTCTTTAATCTTTGGAGTGCTGCCAAATGTTTTAATGGTGTAAATAGCATTCGATTACCTAATTGCTAAGTAATGTGAAAAGAACAGACCGGTGAATTTCCGCTGAAAAGCTTTTTGCGGCTAACCGAATACGCATTGATTTTGTTGAAGGTTTCGTTCCGAGTGTTTTCGTCGTCAAAAACTCATCAGCATTCAGTAAACGCTCGTTCGGCTAGCGTTGATAATAATTCACTTTCGTCCGGTGCATGTCATCTTATCAGCACCGCGTCATGTGTATAATTAGATGCGGCACAGAACAAAAAACCTGTACGTTATTATCTCTAAGACCGTTCTTGACCGGAAATACAAGAGTTATGAGTAAATTTTTAAAGAAGAATTTGCTTGGACTTAGACGGAGAGAAAAGAAAGTAAAATATAGGGATAAATAAATAGTCACCAGCTGTTTTAGGTCCACATGATGATTATGAAGTCAAAGAAGAATTTTCTTTTATTTTAGCAGCTTGTGTTAACTATAGGTATATTTACAATTTATTACCAAGCACATACATCTTACAATAGTTGTATCCTTAGTTTGTTCGAGTAATCTGACTCTACAGTACTTTCATCAATCTTGGTGTCTGGTTGCGATGTTGTACTTCTCATGTTACCCGCGTTATTGCTCAAATAGGACTGAGAGTGGAAGCGATCGTGTTTTGAGTTAAATGTTTCGTTCGATGTAACCATTAAACCCTTTTTTGATAGTAGTGCTTTTAACGTTAAGAACAATAGATGACATTAGTCAAGATCCGACGCCAAGATTGCTACGTCCATAGAATTTTTAATCGAAATAATTATGCAAAGAAAAAAATCTTTTTTATATAATTATGAACGGGGAAGATATTTTTATCGAGGTGTTGATATATCGAAAAAATTTCATTCACTTGTTTTTTTTTCAAGTAAGTTATAATCCACTTCACAGCAATTTATTTCAAGAACTTGAAATGTTTGGGTTGCTTCGTAGCTACTTATGACTTTTTCGAAATAATCAACTAATATTTTTTAATTAAAATACTGGCGGCCACTTTTTTATAGGCACTTCAGCAATGAAAATAAGATTTCCATTAAAAAAACTTACGTTGTAATTTTGCAGGTTCTCATACTCCATGTCATGTCATTTAGGGCACAGCAAAATTTTGTTACCATGTATGACATAATACGGTAATAATAATATTACGGTAGATTCCATAGTAAATTGTGAAGCTAAATTGATGACGTACTAACTGAGGCATTTTAATCATTAAATGATTTTGATTTGTCAGCTGCAACGTGATTCGTGTCATGACGTGCTGCGTCTTGGATTATTAACAATGGTAAGAAAGGTTAGATCAGATTCATCGTTCTATTTTAATGTGTATTTATAGTGTATGTGCCAAATTGCAGTGCAATAATCATACCAATATTATAAATGCGAAAGTTTGTATGCATGTTTTCTACTCCTTCACGCCTCAACGGCTGATCGGATTAAGATTAAATTTTTTATGAAGGTAGCTCATACCCTAATATTAATTTGTCCCCAAAAAGAAACGTAACTTTTTTAAAAGACACAGTTTCTGTCATATTTTTTTCATCGTCTCATGTTGACTTTTTAACCGCGGGTCGCAGCTAGTATTGAAATAAGACTATGAACTACATACGTATAATTAAATACTTCGCACATCAGCACAAATTTTGGTGCACTGGTGTTCCGACTGAAGGGTGTGGCACTGGCGCATGATACGTTACATCCCATCACAATGTGCCAGGCCCAACGTGACGCTACTTAGGTCGTGTCGTACTCCGGTAGGTGAGGACCGTAGTCGTCTTGCTATTATATGAACGGCAGTAAACACTTAAGATCAGGTGGATAAAAAAATACATTAGTTTTATCTTTCGTGTGAGGCTTCCGACGTGAAGCGCCCAGTACAAATGCCACTAAATGGTCACCCATTCAACTTCTGACCGGGCCGAAAGTTGATTTGTATGTAACAGCTAAGCAAGCTACGCCACGAAATCGTTTTATATATGGAGAGGTATTCTCAGTTCGGGTCGCATTACTAGTCATTTTTTAATTTGATACAATTTCCATATCTACAGCTAGTGACCCAGTAACCTGCACACATGGTCATAACTACGCCTTTCTAGTCGGTTTGTTTAACTTTTTAGCGGATGTGGCGATAAACGGCTGGTAGCAGTCGGCGACGCTTCGCTTTCCCAGGAAGCCGCGATGGCAGTAAAACATTTACATTTTCTATTAATCTGAGGTACCTGATTTTTAACCGACATGGAAAACCGGTGCGTGTTGAACTTAAGTGAGAGTGACGAAACCGGACGGATGACTGGCGCCGCATTAGCAATTTCTTCTTTTTATAAAGCCAGAGTATAATAAGGGGGATATAATTCTGTCTTGCTCTATAGTAAATTCTTTTTACCATAGAGCAAAACAGATTTAGGTGATTTTATCATATTGGCAGGCACGTGAAAGAATAGCTGCGTCTCGCAGTGTTTCCCGCGGTTTTCTAGGATCAAAAGTAGCCTATGTTTTAATCCAGGATATCAGCTATCCTGGTACCAAATTTCATCTAAATCTGTTGAGCCGTTAGTGTGTGAAGGAGTGTTACTAACATACGCGCACAGACACGTACATACAGACTTTCGCCTTTATACAATAATATTAGTGTAATGTTCTTATCCAAGTTTGGTGTAAATCAGTAGATCTGTTTCTAGGGTTATCAGGATTTGAATTGATTTTAATGATTAATGCCGCCATATTGCCGCTCACGGCGAAGCGTGCTTAGACGTTCTTTACAGATCATCTAAGTTAAGAAACTCGGTCAGTACTTGGATGGGTGACCATTTGAACTGAGCGCTTCCGTGATTCCGAGAGCACGGTTAAGATGTCGGTGTGTCGATAGTCGATGTAAATGAGTGTCGATGTCGAAGTAGAGGCCTTCAACATGGCTCATTGACTAGTTTATAAGCCATATTGGAGGCCTAGTTGAAGAACCTGGGTGGCTTGAAAACTCCAACAGAGTTGGCCACTGGCACGAAAAGAAGATTGCTGCCTTAAACTTTCATAGTCTTATTTCTAAACATAACATTTCTGAATTGTCCTGAGAATGTTTTAATTTTAATTGTTGCTGAAAAATGGTTGTTATAAATTTGATGATTTATATCTGTGGGTCAATTATTTGATGCATTAAAATGCCAAAGGAGCTAGGCTCATTTCTAGTAAACTATTTTGTTAATAAAAAGACAGTCACTTAGACTTCTTGATAACCACTATCCTGTGAGGACAAATTTTATTTAATTTAGATTTTTTTTATACATGTTTTATGGCACATAACCCTTGGTGTGCTAGTCTGAATAAAACTGGCTAGTTTATTTTTCTTAATCTTTAATTAATCTTAATCTTAATATTTCAAAGCCAGATAATTAAGGTTGACAATATGTTTACACCTAATTTGATATTATTATTATATGTGTAAGATATAATTAATGTGTAATAATAATATCATATACAGTTGCTTTTTTTTTAATACTATATTATATTTAATGAACCAGTGCATTTTTTACTGACAAGATTACCATTTTAGTCCAATAATTAAATATATGCATTATATTTAATTATAATTAGTAAATTATTTAAATTTATATGGTCTTAAAAGTATGATTATGTTATTTAAAATAATTTGTATTATTGATCATAATTTTAGAAGGACAAGAATGACCTCTCAATTGCGCAATTATATTGTTAAAAAGTACAGTACATAATGCTTGCACATTATCTACACAACATATGGAATAATCAAAATAATTCCTTAGCTATGTTGTTCATAATCTGATTTATTCGTACATGACATAATATCATCTTTACATTGTATATGTGTGAACTGATTTATTAGCCAATTTGTACTATTTATTTCACCAGATCAATTTTGGGAAGTGATGAAAGAATTTTAATCTACTGTACATAAATTATCTTAGGGCAAACCTGTCCCTACAAGCCAAAAATTACATTACAGCTTGCTATTAATCAGTAGAAACTTCAGAAGAAATAATAGGATTTCTTTGTGTAATATCTAAAGAATAATATCTTTGTTTCGTAGAGGATAATATAATAAATAAGTTTTATATATTTTTGCACACCCAAAATGATTTGTTTCGATGTTTCTATAACACGCAATAAATAGTTGAACATGCGACAATTAAATTTACCTCTTCCAAAGCGCTGATGGTTTGCCGAAATTGTGGCATACGAGAAACGAACGTCGAAGTAGTGGGCGAGTTGTAATCCTCGCGAGTTTCCTCGATGAATTCGCCGATTCCGACAACACCCGGCATGGTGAAGGGTGACAAATTACAATTTCTTCACTGAATATGTCTCAAACTTCACATTCATGGAGAGTTCTCATATACAAAAGGTAAAATTAACGATAAACAAAACACAAACTACACATTGTCACGACAAACACTTCTGCGCAAATAAAAACAATGTCACATCTGGTTTCGCCAACTCACAATCCGCCCATTCCCGACTCGATGAATGAATTTACTGACTGAATTGATTGATTGTGTGTGAATGAACGTGATTTGTGAACAGAAGAACGAGTGAGTATTACTTTGACGTTTAAGATTGAGGTGGAACTTCCGGTAAATATATTGCCATTCTCTATACACTTATTCACAATTATAATTTTAATAGTGTAGGAAAAATTATTTGATTGAGATTGATCTGAAATGTTAAATTATTTAGTTGGTTTAATTGTTAGTATTTCCTGAAAATAACTTAATTTTTTTCAGATAAATGCTGTACGTTTCTGTATATACCTTATTTTATAAAACATGTTAATCGCGTCATTCTCGTTTATTCTCAGGTATTTGTGTTGTGATTCTGTATTAGTCCAAGCCAACTGCAGCACAGGGAATCCTAGTACAGGGGCATGAATGTGTAAACGTTTTTATATATTTGATAACATGCAATTTAATAAACTGATACAATAATAGTTTTTTTTTTTGTAAATACACAGAACAAACATTTTTATGTTCGCCACGCACATTTTTGTCATGGGAATCGCACTCACAACCTTGAGCGCAGAAGCTACTACCACTAAATGAGTTGTGAGGCCAGTCGAATGAATGAAATAAAAGTGGCCAATTTAAAATATCTAAAAAAACCGACTTCAGTACTTTCCTCTCTTATTTTTCGCCTTTAGGGGGTTACCTACCATTTTACAAAATAAGAATGCAAATCGGTATATACTGGGCGAAAAACGTTACACGAAAGCACAATATGCATTTTCGTTTGCTTGGATGATATATATATATTTCCAGTTATTTTGATTTAACAATGAAAATATATTTTAAAAAAACTCCTTAGTTAGTAACACTTAGCGAGTGAGTGAAAAGAATGAGCTGAGCACAGATTGCTATTATAGGAAGAGGGAAGGGAGAATAAATAATTACTAGTAGAATAGAAATAAGGAGTGAATGACAATGACGGAGCTGTCACGAGGTTGGTCTTCAATTTTTTGCTTATTTTCTATCTTGCAAAAAAGTAAGGCATATTTTTATCTTTATCAATCAAATCTAAGCTCCTACGTGTATGCTGTACTAGGTACAGAATGCAGATAAAAAAGGAAATATATTGTTTAATCTTTCGGTTGTGTTTGTTGTGTGAGTCGAAGAAATTGTTTCAGTTCAGCTGACCTGACCCCTTTACGAGGACTGGCTTCTGTAACAATTTAGTTTTGTGATACCTACAGAAACACAATGTTTGCAGGTACATTTTTATTCGTTGATAATTATTTGGAAAAATTTACAGAAATTGGAGAAATCTGGTCGCGTCTTTTCGACCATCGTCCGTTCCTCAACGGGGAGATAAAATATATGCTAAAGGAGTTTGAGGTACGTCTACAATTTACAATATTTTTAGATAAATTATAATATTTATTTGAGATATAAGTTCAAAAACTGTCCAGATAAACATTGTAAGGAAGCTGGTATGTTCTAGAACCTAAAAACTAAAATTAAAATATCATTTACCAAAATAGAGTGGGCTCCCAAGGTAGATTAAAATCAGTTCACTCTTGCTTTTTGAGAGAACCTGTGTGGCCCTGCAGTTATGAAATAATAGGGTTTTACTTTAATAAAATCTTGCTATATTATGCTTGCCCAGAAACAGAACATAAACTTCATAATGTTAATTGGCAAATCAACTTTTGTATAATCATTGTGTTACTTATCTAAATAGAATAAACAAAACTCATGATGATTAGTATTTTTGTTTGAAACAGTGCTGCCTATACTTGTTGGTAGTTTTCAATTGTACAAATTATATTCTTAGTGTTGGATTATTTAGGAATGATTTGTTTTACTGAAAGAAAGTATTTGCTGGGTTATTTGTAGAAATAAAATGGTGGTGATGATCTAATCACTTGTAACATCTACATTCCAAAGTGTTGAAAGTGTTTGATGCTATGTGTATAAGTATGAAATTTGTTTTATTTTCAGGAGAAAAGGGGTGATCGTGAAGTAGATAATTTATTTGCGATTCTAGAGAAGTTTGCGGAAATCAAAAATCTGGAACTGGTCAAGATAAAGAAAAGTGCTGAAATTGGGGTCCCTATTCTTACAGAGAAGCTGGGTCAAGCGATTCAGCTCTTTGACGAAGTTGAGAAAGATTACGTGGAAACTAGGAAGGTATTATATTCTTATTAATCAAAAATTACTTTTGTGTCTATTTAAATAACTTATAACAAATATTGAAACATGTAAAAATATCAATCTACTTTGATAAAATTACAGATCTATCAAAAAAAGCGTGAAGAGAACAAAGAGAAAAGAAAAAAGGAATGGGATCAGTTCATTGATGACATGAACTTTAAGTGCCAAAGGATAGATAACACATTCGAAGAAAAAGAAGAAGAGTTGAGAGATTTATATGCTGATCTTAACCATAAACTGAACATTGCTGATAACTAAAATGGATCAAAAGGGCTCACTTATTGATACTCAGCTGAAAATATACCCAACAGATAGCTTACTTGCATTCCTTAAGACTTTACCTGCAGCGGAAAACATCCCTGCCAATGTTTCTAAGGCAATTGGTAGAGATTTCAAAGAACCAGCCAAACCCACAGAGGCCCTCATACTCAAATTTACTGATAAAGATTTTGAGAACTTAAATATAATCAGAGAAATAGTCAAGGACAAATTCAAAGAAGAGATTGACAATAGTAAAACAGCTTTTGATGAAGATACAAGCAAAAGTACAGTAGAACAAAGTGAAGTGGACAATAAAAGCAGTGATGAGGGTATAGATGTTGATTCAAAGGCTGCTGATATAGATCAGCCATCAGATCCTTCTGAAACAGCTGATCAACCACCAGCTTCAGAAGCACCTGTGAAAACAATTCCTTACCTTACCACATCAGACATAGATTGGTTGTATGCTTATCTACAGAAAAGGAAAAGCAACAATGAGGAGGTCCCATACTTGCACAACCTTCTTGCAGGTGCTAATATTGAAGTACCTGAAAATAAAAGAATTAAAAGAAATCCAGATTTAGAAGCTAGATGTGTTAAGCTGCGAGCACAACAAGAAGCAAGGGAATATAGGAAAATGACAAAAACAGTTGATAATGTCAGACTGAGATTCCCGGAAGATAGTATTTCTTATCAGAGTAAGTATGGAAGCATTTTAGGAAGAATATCATGGTTTCTTGTTAAGACATTTGTTTTTGAAAAGGTTTAACAAATTTTTCTTTTTTTAATACTTGTCTGAAGTTGGTATGTCAACTACACACAACCTAAAAATCAAAAAGTAATGTTACCAACAAAGCTTCAAATCAAAATCTTATATGTCATATAAGAAATTCAATAGATTTTAAAGGAATTGCCAATTTTAGTACATAGTCCAAATTAATGCTACAGATAAAGTTTTTCAACAATAATTTTTGGTCATATTTATGTGCTTATTTATGTCATATCCTGTGTTGAAGTTATGAAATAGTATGTCTCATACACTGATCCAAACTAAAAATAATGAAATTTCTCTTACAGTGAAACAGCTGAACCGCCAATTGATTGCAATAGGACAGTTCATCATTTCCATCTTTGCTGGATTTCTGTTTGGCTTCAAAGGCTTGGATTGGATGATTGGAAATCTAGACTTTGGGTTCAGGCTACTTCTAGGCGTCATGTGCGCTTTGGTAATCGCTCTAGCAGAAATATACTTCCTTGCTAAGAAGCTGAATGAAGAATTGAACATTCCAGAAACAACACAATTGGGAGGCCCACCCAAGTTTGTAGATGAAGATAAATACATGCCTACTCTTTCTAAAAAGACAGTTAAAAAGGAACATCAAGATTAAACTCTAAGTATAATTATAGAGAAAAGAAAATTATTTATGATATTGTATATAACTTGGATAAAGATGGTGTTAATATACACGGCGCTGACTGTAGGTATCTACTAAATAGATGTTTGTTACTATTTAACATTAAATATGTATTGATTAAAGTCTAGTATATACTTTCATCAATATCATAGAATATTATCAGATTTTTTTTATTGTACAAAATACAGTTTTCTATGTTGTGCTGTGCTATCCTCTATAGCACTCCAGAATTGTTTAAAAAATGTTTTATTTTTTGTTTAATATCCATTCAAGACTTCTACAGACCCATTTCATTTATCAGGGGGCGGATTAGGCTGGCCACGACCAGTTAACTGTGCCATACGGGCAGAAGCCTTCTCAATGCCTAAGCTTTAAAAAAAAGCATGCGTAAACAGCAGTACTGCAGTACTGTAATGAACTACCTAAATAACCTCTAATGAGCAACGTGCCCTCATTAAGAGGTTCATAAGAGGCTTTAATGAACTTCACGTCAGCCTTGCTATTCCCTTCGCCGTTGATAATCAACCATATAGACAGAAAAACTTTCAACGCATTTTATCATGTGAAATAAACTTCGATTCCGATGAATTAAACACATGTTCGTATTTATAATGGATTTATTAAGAAATGAATATAATTTGAATATTCAATAAAGGGAATAAACAGCGCCATCTATGAGTTATAAAGAAAAGCGGCCCTAAAAGCAAAACCGTGGAGCTTAATTACGGCATCGCCAAATAAAAGAATTTTAATGACAGCCGTCTTTTGAAGTGATAATGTCAATGTTTGTCAGACATTAGTTTCCGGTCCGACTCGGGCACTATTGGGTTTAATCGGATCAGAGACAATTAACAGAAATGGTGAGCATGAAGCTTACAAGATAGAACGATAGCTGGGCTGTGTTGCCTATAATGAAAACTGATACCCTGGTTTCAAGCAATCCCAGATTTCATAAATATATTCCTTTAAATCTGATGATCTAACAGTTACAAGAAAAATAATCCTAATTGTTACACCAAAACAAATAACGCATATTTTGTTCTGCATAAAAAAAAACAATTAACCGAACGAAACACTTCAATTTACTAAAATGATGTAAAACTATAGATTTTACGTCATTAGGGTTTATTGGAAAATTATAAAAATGAAATGTTGATTCAACAATATTTTTGTCTTCTTGCAGAGTGTATATTTTTCCAAATTCCAATCAAATTGTCTGTTAAATCTGTGTCTATATAAATAGTCTTGATTGTCATGATTTTTTTTATGATATCAATATTAATATTAGACTCCATATGACAGTAGTTAGTATTAGTTTTTTCAAAAATGGGAATACTGAATGTCGTATTTGAAAACATAAATAAATGATGTTTTTGATATAATAATGTGAAAATAACTCGGTTACTTTTATATAAGATACCGTTAAGTTCAAATGGCAATCTATTCTTAAACGTTTTAAAATGATCTTTATGCCGTTTTGTAAAAAAGTCAAACAAGAAAGAACTTTTTCCTAATACACTTTCATAACAAATAAAAATATTTTATACATAAAGGTTACCCATCTACTTATTAAACTTCATAATTTAATAAAAATGATTTACTTTCAAGGAAAATGATTTAATTTATTTACGAGAATTAAAAAAAAAAATATTGCTAGTAAGATTTTTTAGACTGTTTTTTTTAGTTTTATTGGGTGAGTAGAATGATTTTATGTAATTTACTCTATGGTAGAGTGCCTCCTTCACTTCAGAATCACTAATAAATAAAATAATAAAATTAGTTATCTCAGATAACTATCTGTGCGTGCTGTGCTCTGAGTCTTCGCTTCGATCGGATCTTTATTGCTCAACAAAACGCGAGTTTTACTTTTCTTTGTTTGATGATTCATTCTTTTTAATGTTCTAGACTACTAGACCCAGGACATAAAGTTTAAACAGTAGTCATATAAAAGAGAGAAGCGTCGTTGCGCGCACGCATTCTGTGTCCAAAGTGTTTGATTGTTTAGAATTGCGACATATTTTTTATTGAACCGGTTTTGCAAGTTACAGGTAAGTTTATTATTCCTATTTGTCCAAGCCCAAACTATAATAGCTTTAGTATTTCGTCACTTTGAAATGATGATGAAAAAAAACCTTCGAGAAACTTTGTTTTGCCCGAATCAACAAAATGGCTTCTATTGTAAATTAAGGCTTTAAACTTTTGTGTTTAATTTTTCTTACCTCAATTAGAAAAGGTACTAAGAGATTCAGAGATCTTAAATCTTATGCGCCGATGTATCTACAGTACATATGCATATTTATTTCTGAGGTTTGTGTGATATTTTAAATCTGCAATATTTTCATAGGTATTGTTGGTGGATGGTTCGCCTAGCAATATCTGAATTCTAATGTTTTGACTATTATTTTGACTTTACCTACGCGATATTATTCGCGTAAGTTAAAGTCAGAATTAACTCAACATATGAATCAATGATAAACTTGATATAAATGCTATACAAATTGATAAGCTGTACTAGTTCTTCAACTCAAAGCAATATAAATGGTAAATTATAGTTTGACCGAAATTGCTGTACCACACCTTAGCTATGTGCGTTTCGAGGTAGGGGGGCAGTACAGATTTTATGTCAGAAGCGCATGTGATAAATATCAGGAGATGGGTTGTGCAATATCTTTCATCATTCAGTGTCATGTGGTCATTTTAGTGGCTGAATATTTCATGACAAGAAAATTAGACAAAGAAAGCTTTGATAAAATAATTCATTACATTGTATGCAATAATACACTAATAAATATGTAACAAAAATTAATAAAATAAATGCAATTTCTATAGCTTTAAAATATTCTAAGCTGATATCATGAGAGATGTCCGACAATGTCTCATGTGAACTCATACTCTTTCCTTTCCATCCCTCAATTCTTGGTACAGAGGTTTTGGTAAAGTATTAGGAGTACAAATAAGATTCCGCCGTTTTATTGTAGATGGCGCGGCACGGAGTTTTGGTTAGCTTTCGCAGATGATAACCGGCTTAAAAAATAGTTTGGACATTCAAGAACAACATAACCTATTAATATCATTGAATTTATATTGGTAAAATATAATTTTTATAAGTTGAAAATGTCAAAATTTGAGCCAAGTAAGCGTCATTTGCGGGAAATATTAGTTTACTTCTTTAATTTAAAGAAATCTGCTGCTGAGGCGCATCGATTGCTCGTAGAAGCATATGGTGAGGTTGCTTTGAGTGAGAGAACGTGTCGAGAGTGGTTTCAAAAGTTTAAAAATGGTGATTTCGACGTAGAAGACAAAGATCGCAGTGGAAGGCCAAAAATTTACGGGGATGCAGAATTGGAGGAATTATTGGAGGAAGATTCATCTCAAATACAAAAAGAACTTGCTCTAACATTAGAAGTCACTCAGCAAGCAGTCTCACATCGTTTAAAATCATTAGGAATGATTCATAAACAAGGAAATTGGGTTCCGTACGAATTAAAGCCGAGAGATATTGAACGCCGATTATGCTTAAGTGAAATGCTGCTAGCTAGACATAAAAAAAGGGTTTTTTACATCGTATCATAACTGGTGATGAGAAGTGGATACATTATGACAATCCAAAAAGAAGAAAATCATGGGGATTACCTGGCCACGCGTCAACATCAACAGCAAAACCGAATATTCACGGAAAAAAACTTATGCTGTGTATTTGGTGGGATCAGCTAGGTGTAGTGTATTATGAGTTGCTTAATCCGAGCGAAACAATTACTGGAGCCCTCTATCGAACACAATTGATGAGATTGAGCCGAGCTCTGAAGGAAAAACGCCCTCAATACTATTCTAGACACGAAAAAATTATTCTTCTGCATGACAATGCTCGTCCACATGTTGCGGCTCCCGTGAAAAAGTACTTGGAAACTAGGGCATCGAAACTCGGTTCAATTTTGAAAACCCGGGTTTTCGGGTCTAAGAGTAATCAAAACCCGGGTAGACCGGTTTTTTCGAGCATTTCGATCTTTTTATTGTAATTTTTTGAAATACACTAATCTGTGTTTTTATATATCGATTTCCTACAATGAGTACAAAATATAAAGGATGAGATAGCTGAGCTTTAGCGCTTTAGCTATATGAAACAGTACTTTACAAATTACAAAAAGTTTTAATGTTCAAACTTTTCGTACTTTTGATAGCAGATCGTTGTATCTAAAAGACTATGTCTTTTAGATACAATACAATACAACGTAAAAGTACGAAAAATGGTAAAAATATTCAAGAACACTCCGACAAAAAACGATGACATCCTGAAAGACTCCATATACGAGGTTTTATTATTAAGTTCAACACCATCCTCGTCATTGTCTGCAGAATTCGTGTCTTCGTTAAATTCTACAGTTCGCAGTCTTTGAGCCAATACCGGTAAAGGCAAATCTTTATTCTCTTCAAGTTCGGCAAGGCAACGCGCGCGTTCCATTTAACTTGCATGGGTTGTTTAATTGGTAGTAACGTAGCAACGAAGCCATTTTTTACGTAATAAATAATAATTTATCAAAGCGTGTTTTTATTTCATTTACTTATTATTGCATGCGAAGTGGCTTAAACTTCATAAATAACAAAAACAAAAATATTAAAAAAAACCCGAAAAACCCGAGTTTTAAAAATAAAAACCCGGGTTTTTTTGTAATCCTCAGAACCGGGAAATCCCGGGTTTTTTCGGTCCGGGTAAACCCGGGCTCGATGCCCTATTGGAAACACTTGATTGGGAAGTGTTACCCCACCCGCCGTATTCACCAGACATTGCACCGTCCGATTATCACCTGTTCCGGTCCGTAGCACATGCTCTGACGGCGCAGCGGTTCACATCTTATGAGGATACCAAAAATTGGGTTGATTCGTGGATAACCTCAAAAGACAAGGAGTTCTTCAGACGTGGGATTCGAATGCTGCCTGAGAGATGGGAAAAAGTGGTTGCAAGTGATGGGCAATATTTTGAATAAATTTATATTACCGTTCTTCTACAATAAATATTTAATTTGTGTTAAAAACGGCGGAAACTTATTTGTACTCCTAATATAAGCAAAAAGTAGTAAAAATCCATATGGAATTACAATACAAGCCAGGGTATAACAACTTAAACTAATACCTTATCTATATACATAAATAAAATTGATGTGTCTGTTTGTAACATTAAAATAAATGCATTTGAAAGTATATTATGGTAAATAATAAAAAAAATAGACAAAAGTTTCTGTGCTCCATCCAATCTCCAAAATGGCTGGACCGATTTTGATGGAATTTTCACTGGCAGATAGCTGATTATATGTCTTAGATAGAATTATGAACAACTTAGGCTACTTATATTTTCAAAAATCATAGAGAATTAGTTTAGCTCAAAAAAATTTGTTATAGTCCACATGGACAAAGTGGCGGGGAACAACTAGTTTAATAATAAGTGTAATCAATCAAGGTTTCTGAACTCTTATCAGTAGACAGCAGACTTTTCATACTGATGCATATTTATTTTATTATTGAAAATATTGTAATAATATTGTATTTCAATTATGGAATAACTTTAGCTTACTGTGAGTTTGTGAAATACGTTAAGTACTTTGCGTAAGTACTTGACATATTTCACAAACTCCAGGCCAATTGTGGCTGAAGGGACTGCCAGACCCCACCCTGGCATAAAACCATTGTATTTCATTCAAATTTAATTCCATTTTGGGTAAATAAGCAACAAGAATGCCACAATAATGCCTTTATAAAAATATGCTCACACATCAACCACTCATGACATTGCTTTTTGCATTATAATATAGAAAAAATGAAATTTTATACAAAAAAAAAATGCAGCTATTAGTTGCCATTTGCATTTTGAAAGGCACAACAGAAATACGCGACCATTGCCGAACCCGAATCGTATTTCTGTCGGAAGTGGAGTGGCGGGCGCAGGGGTCGCAAAGGAGGCAATACTGTTATCTCTTTCGCGCTACAGTGTGCGTATACTTCTCTTTCCTCTGTCTAGCGTAGCGTATAAGCCAACCTAATATAGAAACGAATCCAAAATGGTGGCTTGTACAGTTAGCAAAAAAATAATCACCTGCATAATTTTCGGAGATTCGTTTCTTAGAATTTTATTTTATCTTTAAATATACAGATTTGAATGAAGTTAATAAAACTCTAGCTAGATTTAGGTATGTTATTTTTATAGGCATGTTGTACTCATGAATTTTCAGTCATTTATGGTCTATTAGATGGCCCTTCACTGGGGTCATATGAAGAGTTCAAAGGCTCCACTCCGACCATTTGTTCATCACCATCATCACTGTCACTTCCCCTGAGGATGAAGAGTTTTCGCTACTGGTGTTCCTACCGACGTTTACACTAAAATTGCAAATTGATCAGTGATGTCATTTTGAATTTTGATTGCAATGACCAGTATCTCTCATCCACTCTCATGTGGTTAATTTGTGTTTTTCCAGTCTGCAACTTTTATTGACGCGATAGCATCTTTCGTGAGCTTTCTAATTGTTTAATTTTTGCAAGCTTTTTGTTTTATTAAATTCCAAATATGCTCAACTAGCGACCCGCTCCGGGTTCGCACGGTTAGTAAAGCATAAGTGTCGTATCAGAAACTACCCGTGCGAAGCCGGGTTTACTTGCTAGTGTATTATACATATAAACCTTCCTCTCCACTCTATCTATTAAAAAAACGCATCAAAATCTGTTGCGTAGTTTTAAAGATTTAAGCATACACAGGGATATAGGGACAGAGAAAGCGACTTTGTTTTATATAATACTATGTATTTTTTTTTATTTTTTTTTTGTCTTTTTTTTTTTTGGGGACTTTGGGTCTTTTTGAAGACCATGTCAGTCCCATGATGGATTCTTAATATAGTATTTTATACTATGTAGTGATGAGGTTTAAATAACAATCTTAGCACTTCATGACCGTGAGATTTCATCATTTCGCCTACCACGTATCTTTTTCCGGATAGTTTCCTTTTTAAATGTGTCAATAGTGTCCATCGTTCCAAACAAAATGTGATTCATTCATGCATAATTTGATCTATTTTTTTTTGTAGCTGATGTTGGCGCTTTTCCATGCTGTGATATGAAGCATTATCCATCACTAATATGCATGAAATACCCCATTCATATATTTAAATAAATTTGCTCGCGTCATGATTCTCTTTTTTAGACGGCTTTTTTTGCCTGCCTTGTGTGTAAGTATAGACCGATAGAGTGTGAGTGAGAGGTAATGATTAGCGGCGCCATTTTAGATTTATTAATTTAGTCAGTCAACATAGAGATACGATTTCAACAGGATATTGGAAATTTATTTAAAGCTGTATGGGTAATTGTTAAACTATGGGTAGTTTTATTCAGTCTTGTTAGTGTACCTTACAAGGCGTATCTTCCTATTTATCAATATTGATATCATGAAAATATATGTGTATTTTTAACTATATAGGTTATAGGTACATATCGAGAAACGATTTGGATGAAATTTTATGTTAAGATGGGGTTTTGCTATGTTGACCTTTCTTTTAACAGTCTCGATGAGGCCTGTATCTTAGTGACCCTTAATTTCGTATTTAGAGGTTGTTGGTTGCAGGAAGGTAGAAATAGTTCCACTTTGTTCTATACTTATTGTAAGTACTCTCTGTCACTGAATCTGCCAGACAAAATGAAACTACGGAAATCGAGCATATTTAATAGCATCATCTGAATTCAACTCACACTTGTCCGATTTTGTGAGAAGTACAGAAAATCTCTCAACGCTTGCGTAATAAACGGAACCTGGGATGAAAATCAATGATTTGTGCTATTAATATCTGCCAATAGCTGCCCAGCGGACGAGCCTGGAGTGGGGGATGATTGCATACTCCCTACTTACCCCTCCTAGGGAGATGGGTGGCCGGCCACTGCACCACCCTGGTTACGACATCGTTTTAAACACCACTCAAAACTGGCTATGATATCATTTGATTTATTTCAATGTATCTACAATGTACTTTAGGGGGGTCTAGTTGCTTGCGTCCGTAGGTGTGTACCCTTTGATTCCCTACACGTACTCCCTGGGTGGTGCTAAAGGAGCAACTAAAAGTAGCAGTAAAACTTGTGCCAAGTTCGTCCGGAGAGGTACTGCCACCATATCTGGAATCTGCCGCCAAGCAGTAGTCGTTGCATTACTGTGTTCCGGTGGAAGGGTGTGGCTGCCGGTGAAATCACATGCGCATGAGACGTATCATAACCGTCTCGGGTGATGGACGCAGCAGGATGAATGTGACTCAGTAAAGATTTGGATCTCTTACTGGGTCACCACTTACCATCAGGTGGGCTCTCAGCTCGTTCCGTCACACATTCACATAAAAAAAAAACTTTGTTATCGTTGCAAAAGTTCGCTTCGTTAAAAGTCTGAAAAGACAATTTAAATACCCTGCTCGACTCATGATTTTTAGGGTTCCGTACCCAAAGGGTAAAACGGGACCCTATTACTAAGACTCTGCTGTCCGTCTGTCCGTCTGTCACCAGGCTATTGGTATCTCTTGAACCGTGATAGTGAGAGAGTTGATATTTTCACAGATGATGTATTTCTGTTGCCGCTATTACAACAAATACTAAAAAACAAGAATAGAATAAATATTTAAGGGGTTCTGACATACAAAAACGTGATTTTTGTTTTTTGCTCTTGGCCGATATTTATAACATCAACAGGTACACGCTTGAAATATTAACAGAATATTGAGTTATATTATTCACCTTAAAAATAAATAGTTAAACTTGTCATAATGAATAATTAATTAAATTATTTAAAAAAAAACGAACCTATATGTACCTAAAATCATTTAAAATTGTGGACATTCTGGGAAACAGTCGTTATAAGAAAAAGTCTTTAAAGTTTTTTATAATGAGACATCGATCTTTAGAATAAAAAGCGACCATTTTGGGAAGTAGTCTTTTGAGCCTAAAGGTTTCCCAGGTCTCCAGGAGACATATTCAGGAGCGTTGCCTCGAGATGTTTCCTTGCCGAAGCATTTGATACATTAGGTGTACCTGAAGTATCAAAAAAGTGTCTTAGTACTTAAGGATCAATACTTTCAGGTGAGTTCAGGTGTTAGAAATTGGTTAAAAACTTAAAATATGGAGGTACATACACAGTAGGAACCTACTTAAAAAGCGACCTCTAAATCCTAACATCTTAGAACTTCCGCCTTATGAATGATTTGAATAATCAGAAAACAAGTCATTTATTTGAAACTAGCGACCCGCCCCGTCATCGCACTGGTGAAATGTAGATACTAATATAGGGCTGTGTGGAGTGATTAATAATACTATAGTATAGTATATCTAGTAATAGTAATAGTATAGTATAGTCTATACTATAGTATATCTTTGTATACATTATTCGATGCGCTATGGTACGGTTCACCCCGCGCCCGCCAACCGCTGCCAACCGGGACCGGACGGCCCGCCAGCCGCAACGCCTCCGCTTTTTAAATCTCTGATATCTTCTAAGATATCCATTTTAATGAAATGCTGTTTAGGCCAGTCTTGATCTACATAAAATGTACAACGTATGTAATGTATTTAATTATATAAGGAATAATACTGTATTGTGTAAAATAGCTTGGTACAAAGACGTATTTTCTTTGTAATATGTAACAGATAAAAATATATAAATGTTATTATATACTCTTTCTAATATAGATTAGATAATCCTTTGTATTTCTTTCTAAGTTCCTTTTTTTTAGACTGCTCCATAACATAACTTTTGGCCAGAGTTTTACCTCCCTGGGTAAACAAGTTATTACTATAAACTAGCAATTCTTGCATATAATATATATTATATTTATTTCGCGTATATCGGAAACGGTTCTAACGATTTGGTTGAAATTTTGTGTTTAGATAGGGTTTTGCTGTCTAAGTTTACCTGTGCTGGTACTTTTAAGTACTTGGTAAGTTTACCATGCAATTTTTTACAAAAAAAAAAAAAAATACACAAAGAAAACCAAGCGAACCTCGGTCTCCCCGATTCTTTGTGTTATTGGCATTAAATCTGTTCTTAAGTTTTGGTACTAAACGTTCTACTAAATTTTACAATGTGTGAGACGTTTTATGCGAGGCATAAATGCGCATAAATTTGCGCATGTCATCCTCAAATTATATATGAAAGGATGGCTCGATAGAGGCTGGGTGGGGCCTTCATCGGAACTGCAGTATGAATCTATAGAAACGTGTACTTAGGTATATGCACCCCTCTCGAATGTTCTAGGCGATAGGGTGGCTGTTTACCCCACCTAGCCTCCCGCACTGCAACAAATATTTCCTGGAAGCGACTCTGACATATTACTAAGTATAGATGCTATTATGTTCGTTACCGTACGCCCATTGCCCAAAGTTTATCATGAGAGCGATAGTTCAGTACCTATTAGGTGGACCATTTGTAGAGAAATTCTACAGGTGTTACGTAATAATCTTCGTAATACACTTGCTTTACGAATGTGAAAGATTTTGTACGAAGGAATATTTTTTCCTTTTTGTTTAATCTAAATGACTAATAAGTAGGTATAATAAATAAATTTAAATGTTATCGCCATTTTAGATAAGTAACTAGTTTTCTTTATAAAACTTTTTTTTAAACTTTATTTATGTGTTCCGAATGCGTTTATCATGTTAATTTATTTACATTTGTCAATGTATGCTCGTATAGCTTTAAAATGTGCATGCGAGAATGATCTATGACCTGGGGTGTATGGGGTTGAAATCTTTCCGTATCACAGTTTCTACTAGCTCGGGAGAAAATGCCTTTCTGTGTACCTACCGTCATTTTATTTCTTTTGCCAAACAGTTATTTTGTCGCTTTCATTTCAGCAGTTGAATAAACCAGTTAACTTGTTAACTTAGATACGAGTGTCTAAGGAATTAAAATTTAATGATGGTTTCTTCTCTTTTTATAATTAAATTACGCATATTCATATTGTCTTCATAGTATCTGTATACAACGACTAAATTGCTTAAATCAATGAGACATTAAATAAAGCTGACAGCCGCCCATCCAGTGTACTTCTAATAGAGATCAATGATAACAGGGTACATAATTATTGCAGCTAGGTAGTTGAAACCTGTGCGATATAAATCAATAGTGGCGCGACCCGTCGTAGGTTTCCGCTGCTAGGAACGTGAGCTAGACCTCGCAGCTCTCGAACAAAGGAAACCGGGGCCCTGGGGATACGCAGCCCCAATACGCATGCGCGATCTCGTTCCGTTGCATAATCTCAGTCCTCCCGGAACCCTCTTACATTTCACCTGTGCAGGTGGAAAATATCCAGTGATTTTCTGCTGAAAAGCACATATTTCTACCGCGCAAAAGCCAATTATTCTAGCGTGATGGCTGACGATACGAATAAACTTCTTTTTGATTTTTTGATGTTTCCTAGCCCATATATCACGTTCCCAATTTTTGTGCTGACTATGCTCGCGATGGCTTACGTCATGCTGAAAATGAAAAAATATGTGAAGTTTTACATTGCGATCGAAACTGATAGAAGTACGAACAAAATTTTGAATTTTTTTTAAAGTGTCAGGTCTCTAGTGATACTGACGTTCAATTGTTTTGCAGTGATGGACGACGATGTTCCTTATAAGGTGTACATGTTCTGGGACGGAGAGTTCAGCAAGCCCGAAGTGAGACGATTTGGTCTGGACAAGGCTCTGATCAAGAAAATCAAACATCTGAAGGCCAAGCTGCGCGAAGTTTTCCCGAAACTGAAGATTAAAAGCTACACAATTGCTTGGAAGGGTGAATATACTACATACCTTCCTAAACACATGCCACACACATTATTATCTCCACTTGTTTCTTTTCGTAACATGTGCGAATTTAGAAATTAAACGCTTAAGCAAATGTTTATGTAAAAGTACCTTTTGACGCTAGATTTTAATTCTATTCTCGGTTTTGGGGTGAGGTGGCAGCAGATCGGTTTGGGAGTGGGCGGGTGGTTAGTTGGGGTCATGGGGTGGTGGTTGGTTTCGCCCGATTCACTTTGTCCTTCTCGCACCTAAGCGACGTATGAAAACTGGTCCGCCATTTTGTGCACACAGCTATTTAAAATGTCGGGTTATAAATATTTAATGACATCGATTAATTTGAAAAAGGTGTGGCTTTTGACTTTAGCCTATAAATAGTTTAGATTTCGCGATAACATGAATTTCAGCGAGAACGTGTTGGCCAATTTGAGTCGGACTTTCAATCCGAATCGCTGGTTCGAATACAGACATGCACTAATGAGTTTTTAGCTTAAATAATTTATGTGCACAGTGCCACAAAAAAACAATATCTTAGGAAAATAGAATTCCAGAATTTAAAGCTAAAGATAAAGGTCTTAGATTGCAATTATACGTAACAGAGTACTACGCACCTGAACTCTACGCCAAAAACAAAAAGTAATCTTGTAAATTTTGTAACAGATGAGGATGACGATGAGATCCTCGTCTCGACAGACAAAGAGGTTACACTGATGCTTACCACCTGCAACGATGCCGTCATCAAGCTGTATGTTCGCTGTACCGGACCGAAAGAGGCTGATGAAAATGATTCTGAAAATGATGTTGCTGATAGCTCTGGTCCTAGCGGTAAGTACTTAGAGTAGACCGATATCTCGAGATTAAAATGGTTTTAAAAATTAGACTGTGTGTATCAATGCAGTGCGATGGCGCATGCGCAACTTTACGCCATCTCTGAATTAGTTGTTTTTCATGTTCTGTGGTATAAGTTGAAGCCCTTGATTTCAACCGATAGAGAATCAATATTCCCATCTTGAAGTTGAAGAACGCTAAAATAATATCATCTGCGGCATAATCGTTCAAATGGGAATTTGAACGATTATGCCGCAGATGATATTATTTTAGCGTTTCGTATGCTCTATCTATTGTAAAACTATCTAAACTGTGAAGCAACGCGGAATTTAAAAAAAAAACCGGTTATTTAAAATTATTATTTTATTCAGGCGATCAACCTCAACCTCAACCTAATACCGGATTAAAGTGCGATGAATGCGGCTGCATCATCCAAGGCTTCCGCTACAAGTGCGTCACTTGCGATGATTTCGACCTGTGTTGCAGCTGCGAGACTGCACGCAAGCACCCGGAGCATTGCGTTGTGCGTGTGCCGCTTAATGTCATGCCCGTACGTATACTGATTGGAATTGCTCCGCTTATGAGAAATTTTCAGCTTAGTTATTCAAGTCGTAGACATTATGCTAAAATTACACATTTGAGTTTATGAAAGTATGTATTCCACAGCTGCCTCTCATCAAAGTCTCGATGAAAAAGTCCCGCAAATTCCTGAAGAGCGTGGCTTCGCAGTCCCACGAGGAAAACAAGCGCCTCCGTCGCGAACATCGCGCCAACAAGACAATGGACGCCGCCGCCTCGCAAGGTAAACCAGACCACTCCCAGCAACGTCCCCGCCGCACGTGGGTCGAAGTATTCGGCAAATACATGGAAGAGTTTGCAAATCTAGCTGGAGACGTGAGCCGCCAAGCCGGGATGATGACTGAAGCTGGGACTTCACCGGGAGCAGCTGAAGCTGGACCATCCGAGCCAAAGGGCCCGACCATGGAAGAAATTACTCTGAACCCTTGGAATCTCGCTATGGAAGATCTCGAGAAACTCCAGCACGCTTGCAAATACGTGAAGGATAACGCCCTCCGCGCTTCAGCGAAAACCATCAACAAAGTTCTGGAAATTGCCGCTACAGTTGCTGAGGAAAAGTTTGTTGCTACGTCTCCACCTCCCATGAGGGCCAATACCGCAGAGCGTACAGCTACATCCCCTGATGTCGCAGGACCTACAATGCGTAGCGTGTCGGTGGAAGAGGCAATTCGGATGGCTCAAGCTACCGTAAAAGTCGCGAAAGAAGAAGCCGATAGAGCCGCTCAAGAGGCAGCTAAGAACGTTCAAGAAGCAATCAAGATCGCACAAGAAGAAATCAAGTCCGCTCGAGAAGGAATGCAGGCCGCCACAGAAGTTTCGACACCTCAACCACAATGCTCTACCTCTGTCGCTTGGGCTGCCGAAACCGAGAATGGTCAAACTAACGTATCTGATGTCAGCGAAACTATCATTGAAAAACCGGAAGATGAGAAAGATACAGAGGAGATTTTCATCGTCAAACGTTCTTTGAAACGTTCCATCTCGTCGAACGCTAGCTCTGCAAGCGAAAGCCCTGACAGAATTGAGGAATGGACTGTTATCAATGACCTGAAAGGTAAACTTCAAGTTTCAAATTAAGTATGCCAGTCTCACGCAGCGTCATATATTACTAGTATTTAAAAGCACAACAGAAGATCAGGTAAGTATTGATTTGGTTGTGAAAAGTTCCTCACTAAGAACTAATCGCTGCAAAATAACAAAACACGAAATATTCAAATGTAACGACTTTGATGTTGCTATTATAATTTTATACTAATTGCACTCTATTCACAGATAAGTAGGCGATTTTGAAAAACATGAACTAAACTGAAAGAGTTTAATGCTTTTCACTGTGTAGTTGATTAAATGTAACTAATATTGTACAGCATGTTACGAGTTTTGTATGAAATACTGATTCTATCAGGGCTCACATGGAAACCGTTGTCACATCTATTATGTTTTTTTTTTTTCAATAGGAAAGTTAAAAGCCTTTTCGCCATTAAAAAAAACACTAAAATTTTCAATACTGGACCAGTACCAAATTCCACTTCTGAAACAACTGAGCAACTTCTTAGACACACGATTGATAATGCGTACCGATTTTATATCCGACAGTCAGTGCGACAGTACGCAATTCAATACTTTCACACTATGTAGTCTCGGTAGACACAGTAGCCGTCATGACAGTGTCTCTGAAGACATTTTGTCTGCAACCATCCTCGGTTCTCATGAAAGCCTTTTGGTTAAAGAAGAGACGCAAATAATACTACTGCTCCTTTAGATATCGCATCCGACTCTGACAACAGTGAGATGATGGGAAACTGCGGCAGCGAGTATTTGTGTGAACGCCTCAAGACCCACGCCAAGATTTACCCACCACTGAATACCGCCACTGCTGGTACGTTGAGTTATAGAACAAAAGATAAATATTAACAAACTGAACTTGGCTTTAGAAGATTATATGTAACATTTTCTTTTTAATTTAGTTTTGGACCCCAATGAAACTGAATCCGCTGCTAACACTGAACCATCGGCCCCAGCTGCGCCCCAGAAGGAAAACAAACCAGCCAGAGCCAATTCTCCTCAAGCCAAGTCCGCTCCTGCCAAGCCCGCTCAAGCCAAGCCCGCTCATGCCAAACCCGCTCAACCCAAAGCTGGTCAATCAAAACCAGCTCCGGCCAACCCAGTGAAGACCGGCAACCCGCCCAATTATTCATGTGAGTTATTTGAAATCTCTAGAAGTCTGGCAAGATTCGAGACCAAGTCATACCTATAGCTAAAGATGACTTGGTATCGAATCTTACCATACCTCAATTGGAATCGAAATATGCTATTTAGTTAATTTAAATTACGTCTTAAACTGTTGAGCACAATATGAAAACAAATTTTGATTTTTATCCCAAAGATGACTGATGATGATATATTTATATTATCTTATCAAACAAAACAAAATTAAGCTCTTTTTTTTCTTGTGCCGTACTGTGTACGGAAATCCTGTGTCCTGTGTAAAGAATTTCCAAATTCAATGCAATGATTCCCCGTTTTGGTTTCCATTTTTATGGAATGGTGTATGGGAGATGAAAATAAAATAAACACATTTTTCAGCACCCCACATTGAAGCTGCCGTGGAACAGATGGAAGCAATGGGCTTCTCTAACGAGGGCGGCTGGCTGACTCAGCTTTTGGAAAGCAACGATGGGAACATCCCCAAAGTTATCGATTTGATTACTCCGACCAACCGTGGGTAAATCTTACGCTTAGGCAAGCCACTTTTCAATATCTCATCACTTCGATTTAGCCGTGTTTTTAATTTGGTCAGACATCGTTTATTGTACGCTGGCAATTGATGAGTACATAAAACTCATTTCCTTATCACATCTGAGCTAAACATGTTAAGTATTTTCTCAAACAAAAGGTCATCTTTTAAGACAAATTTTAATATTGATTGTGGCTTGTCTGTAAGATTTATTTTCTTGCCATTCATACCGAATTAGAATGTAAGGTGTAATGTATCAATTTGAAAAGTCATCTTCAGCAGAAGCTTATTGATCCTTGATTGATATGTCATAAACATATACGGAATTCATGTATAATTAATTTTTAAATTGGTACAAAATGCCGTGTCTATGCGTTGGGTGATAAGTTAATCAAGTTAGTATTTGGATTGGGATTTCAATTCATTATGGTTCACAGATTATTCATAGATGTTAGAAATAACTTCAAAATACATGTGTAATTTTTTCTCTGGGTGTTGTGTAAGACACTATATCGTGTCAGTAGTAACAGGTTCACATACTATTCTTGTATTCATTAATACACTTAGCCACAGATTATTTAAACGGTTAGCGTTATCTGTGGGTAGTTTAATATTATATTCCATGTTTTCCTACATCTCAATCCAAAGTTATTATGGTTTGGGAATTACGTATTTGCAATTACTTTGCATTATTTAATTTTTATATTTCAGTAAATATTTTATTAATTCTATTTTCTGTGATTATAGCTTATATAATTTTGACAACTTTAATTTTTAGTTTATACCTTGATTTCAATATCTAAAATGTTTATATTATTTCAGGTTTTCTTAGGGTTACTGTAATTGGTGTCTATAACTATTCAATTAGCATTATTCTGTAAGCTAAAGTCCACTGTTTGTTTATCTATCATCATTAAAACCCCATTTGAGATCACGTTAAGGGAGGGATTTCATTTAAATGGTTGGGTCAGCAATAAATGCAACGCTATGCATTTGTTTTCATTGATACACCTTACTTAATGTATGATATAACAAAAAGTGGATTAACCTTAGCAGTAAGTGTTAGGTTAAGGGACGAAAATAAGGCTATTGATGACAGGGTTAACAACACGAACTGGAGTATGTACTGAAGGAAGTTTTTCTCTTAATATTTTACTCTAAAGTAGTTGGTGTCAATAAAATACAAAATGTAAACGCGAGTTTTATTTCAAGAACCCGTAGGAGTGTTTTTTCAAGGTGATGTTCTCACTTCTTTCCCGTAAAAGAGCTAAGCCTAGGGCTTGGTCTAAAGACTTCACAGCAATCCTGAAAATTTAATTGGAAAATTAGCTGCGTTACTTGGCAGGATGCTCGATACTACCGATTCTTTAATAATAATAATAATACGTTTTCACACTCATACCTCTGCACTAGGATTCCCTGTGTCGCAGATGGCATGGACAAACAGAAACACAAGACAAACACCCAAGACCCGAGAACAACCTTTATGCTCACTACGCAGTATGCCCCGGCCGGGAATCGAACCCGGGACCCCTCGCTCCGAAGGCAGGGCTACTACCACTAAGCCAAGGAGCCGTCCAAGTCCAATTCTCAAGTACTAATGACGTACGAAGTTTATCAAACATGCATATATATCTATATATTTTAAGTTGCAGTAGAACTAGTGCCAGGTTCATCCAGAGAGGTACTGCCACCCCACCTGGCATCTGCCGCCAAGCAGTACTGCCGGCATTACTGTTTTTTTTATGACGGAACGTGGTGAGGGCCCACCTGATGGTAAGTGGTGACCCTCGCCCATGACAACAGTAATGCGTGCGACTCAGTATGAGATCCAAATCTTTACTGAGTCGCATTCATCACCCGAGACGGGGATGATACGTTGTGCGCATGTGTTCCGGTGGAAAGGTGTGGGTGCCGGTGAAATCACATCAATTTATACTTAAGAAACCATAGCAGATTAAGGGCCCTTCGATAGTTTGCTACGAGCCCCTAAACGCTAGATTAATCCGGCACTGACACCACATTATGTCAAATCAAAGGGTACACACCTACAGACACGAGCAACTGGACCCTCCAAAAATTATGTATTTATTATATATTACATGTAGGCTAAAAAAATACTTACATCCCCTGACTGATGGCATCCTTCAACGTCTTCGAAGCCATGCTTCCCGAACCATTCATGCCAATGGTACTACATTTACCATCCACATCTGGGTACTTCTCCGCTTCCACTATGTTACAATAGTTGCGGGGGTTACCCGTAATCCCTACGACTAAGGATATGACGCTGCAACTCTCTTCCTCGCCCGATGGATCGACAACACATTTGTCACCTATTTTACACAGCGTCACCTGTAAGAATACATGGACATTGGCAAAAACCGTACAATTATTAACAGACTTTCAAAAAAGGTTTTATACATAAAAATGATACATACTGATGCATTCCATGGCCCTGAGAACAAACCTTGAGCAAATAATTACTAGCTTCAATATATTAATATACCACACTATGACCTTATTACTTAAAACGAGCAATTCTTGTTTTTTAAACGTGTACCTATTTATTTCGCGTACTTCGGACAGGGCTCTTAACGAAATGAATTATTGTGTCTAGTTAATATATTGCTACATATGCGATGCGATGCGCTTTACGCGCATCACAGCGTGCCCTGGTCGGGAGTCCCCTCGCTTCGAAAGTAGGGCTAATAGCAACCAAGCTATGGAGCCGTCTATATCAATTCGGCTGCATAATTTATTTTCTTTTGATGTTTGGTACCAGATTTTTTGGAATGGTGCACCCGCATTGTTATATTCCAGTGGGTGCCAGTGAATCACAGGAGCATGAAATGTTATATTCCGTTTTGAGTGACGGGCGCAACGCGATACGACTTGGGTCTTCTCATACTTACGTTGTGTAAGACCTAAATTGTGTTATTGTTGTCTATGAGCGGCAGTGACTATTTAACATCAGGTGGGCCCACATCTGAATTTAAAAAAATAAGCCCCATTATAAATATTGCAAGCAGTCCATGACTATAGAACTAACGTTATCAACCACAATCTTCTTAACATTGCAAAACTAAAATTACCAACAACGGGGCTGATCCTGCATCCACTAATTTACAGTCATAAGGATCATCTGACAGTTGCAAGTCTACATTGCCTCCATCCATTAGTACTGCCTTCACTATTGGGATCCTTGTGTTGAAGAGTGCAGCCTTCACAGCTAAGGACACTGCGTCACATAGATTGCCACCACATTCTAGGATCTGAAAGCATTTTCAGCTAAAATAAGAGTTATTGAGTAATGAAACATTTACATGCTAACTTGAATTTGCTGATATAAGTTTTGTTCTGGCTGTAATGTTAATTTTACTGAAGGAATGTTATTCTTTGGAAAGTAATGGCAGCAATGAGCTCATCACTTGTTATGTCTGCCCTTCCACAATAGGGTAACCCACAAGGTAAAAGGTAGCCTCTTGGACTTCTACATATGAATATAGAGAATTATGTGAATATTCTATACCAGTATATCAATATAGAGCTTCCAGCATTGCTTCCCTTCTAATATACAGAGCTGCTTCAAATCAAATGCCTGTGGTGAATGGTATGCCTGCTGCATTAAATTTGATATACTGCTGGCTAGTCGTTCTCCTCCTCTGCCTTCAAACTCTGGGGTAGCATTTGCTGAACTGGAATTAAAATCATACAATTTAAGGTACAATAAAGCACTTGCTAAGGATTTAAATCTTGAAAACAATATTCACTACTAATTTCTAACCTACCAAAAAACATTAAGGTTACAGCCCTTCTTCCCCTGTGTTTGTTCACAATCTCCTTTGTTTTATTATAAACTAATAATGTTTTCACTCTCCCCTCTCTGAAAGCAGGGTGGCTACCAAGTAATCTATAGAGTAGTCAAGGTAGTGTGTACAATTACTACAAAAAATTATAAAGTGAATAAAATATATACCAGTCAACAAAAAAGTCAATTTTTCCACATCCAGGATTTTGGGGAGTTGGCGTGTCTATCTCGGTTTTGACACCAACAAGAATATCTGTGTTGGCGAGTCGGATCCTCGCTGAGCCACTGGCGTGGCTGACTACGTCACTCTCGAGTTCCATAGGTCTATAGTCAATGTTTGATCTGCCATCTGAACGAAAGTCATCCTGAAAAAGGAACATTAATTATTTTATAAGTTTAAAGTCTATGTCAATGAAAGTCGCTTATAATTCATCTCATTTATAAAAAATATGATAAATGCTATTCGGCCTTTAATTGGTTTTTCTTTCTAAATTTTATCATAACTTTTTCTACGAGTAATGCTAAAATAGTGTGTGGTGGAGAGTAAAACTCAGAGGTTATTAACATACCTGCACTCCTTGGATTATAAATAACTTTTCCGTTGGACTTATTACAAGTCCTGCCATTTGACACCAGCTTTTATTATTACTCTCTAAACAATTTTAATTTTATTTTTAGAGAGGTTTTCTATTACCTTGTAATTATATCATAAAAACGCGGCTTTTGTTATTGTTTTGATCACAATACAGGCATGTGCACAGATACAGAATACATGTCAGCATGTCACAGACCCACAAAGACCAAATTAAATTTTAATTTATCTATAGAGTTGTGACCATAGCACATGTTAGTGAAATATTTAAAAAATCCATGACCATTTTTAAAAAAAATCAGCATTATACTGCTTAATTATCAGCTTGATTTAAAACTCAAATATGTACAAGACGTTAGAAGTCTATTTGTTTGAACTACCAGCATGGTTCAAAGGTCAACAAATTGAAATATGTGTAAAAATAGGTTTTCCGTTATAACAATAAATAATCATATGCATGACTATCCCCGAATGTGGTCAGAACGTAAATAAAAGTTGACGAAAAAGAAAATAAAAACTGAAGCGGATATTGAAACTGCTTAAAATGAATCTTAATCAGTTGGCCTGATTAGTCTAATTGTTTATTCCGGCTAATCACCGAAACGGCTGGACCGATTTTGAAGCGGCTTTCACTGGCAGATAGCTGTGACAAGGAGTAACTTAGGATACTTTTATTTTAAGGTTAAGCGCAAGAAAATTTAGAATTTTCACAGAACAAATATCTATGTTGGTCACATAAATGTTTGTCCTGAGTGGTAATCGAACTCACAAATAGCGCAGAGAGCAGAACTACTACCAACTGAACTGTGAGCCAGTTGCGAGTTGGATGTCGCGTGGGTCTTAGACGTCAAATCCCGAACTCAGCAATCCAAATCTAAAACAAGGCTAACCAAAATATTCCGTTGTCCTACCCATATGACCTCCAATCATTTTCAAGTGTAGGTAGGTGCCTACATAAGCTCCTGATTCGCTAGCTAGCTAACACGAGGGGGATCTCGCAACATCCTTTTTAAATTGCGAGTTATCGTAATTGTTTCATTGTACCAGATTGCACATACCTACGTCTCAGTCCCCGACACAACACACCGACACACCGTTGGGTGCTAGGAACATTCAAACGATCGAGTTACAAACAAGGATTTGGGTTCAGTTTCCAAGATGAGCGATTCGGATGTTACTGACATGGTGCATCAAATGCAAAGGTTCTCATGGGTGGATTATGTGGTGTTTGTGTTTATGTTGGCTATAAGTGCTGTGGTCGGTGTGTATTGGGGCTTCATGAAGAAGCAGTCGACCCAGACTGATTATTTGCTGGGAGGACGGAACATGAAGGTGGTTCCTGTGGCTATGTCTTTGGTTGCGAGGTAAGGTACTAAATTGTCGATGATATGTTTTGAAAACCAAAATTGAGCTAAGAAGGGAAAAAATTGAGCTTAAGTCCTCAACATCGTTGTGCTAGACCAACATTGCTAATTAGCTACTATTAGTTATTGGATCAGTTGCATAGTTCTAAGCTAGCTTGTATTCGAGCGTAAATTCTAGCTTGTTAGTGAGAGGTTCAGCTTTCGATTCTGGCGGCGGTTGTGTGTGTCTATGCCACTTGCGACACGGCGATTCTTAATTAATTAATTGTTTCCATCGTATTACTCTTATACCTTTTTTTTTTTTTTGTTGATGTAGGGGAATCTGCAACAGATACACCGGTTGCCCTGGGGGAGACAACCGAGTTATGTGGGACTTTTACCCTAACTAAACCCCTCCGGTGGCCGACCTCTGCGCATTCGAGGGTCTCTGGGCTCTCCAAAGGAACTTCACCAGTGACCCTCATTACTCTTATACCCAATCCAACATAGTTGTCAATTGTAACTGACATGTTGTTCAAGCATCTAAATCTTTTATTGTACTAATAGTTCATTCAAGTTACATTCCTTTATTCCGCTTGGCTCCCGTCGCTGTTCCTGTACTCGGTTCTGATTATCTGTTCGTTCTATGTTCTGGTTCACTTGTAGTGCCTTGTGCCGATACAGGGGATCGTAGCGCCCTCACCAAGATGTAGTGAGGTCACTAAAATATAGTGTTAAAACCTATAAACGAACAACGCAAAAGTCGTAAAGATGATTATTACACATATTAATCGGAAATATTATTTGAAATATTCTATAAAAAACCTCATTCTTAAAGTCGGTTTTATTTTATTATCTTCTACTAAAATGATCGAATAAAATTATCGAGGTTTAGTTGCAGGTATTTATTACTTTTACTATTAGTTCTACAGGTAATCAAACTAATACAATTTTAGAATGTATCATTCAGGACTTTTCATAAGATACCTCACTTGATAATTTGATTAATATTTTTTAAATACTTATTTGCGAATCCAATTGGACCATTTTGGATAATTTCCAAATACCCCATAGCTAGCGGACAATCAAGACGCTTTTAATAATAGGTACATTTATCAAAAATTATGATGAGTCTCGAAAGAATATGTCGCTTCTCAACTTGTATTATGTAGATATGTATATGGACAAGCCTCACAGCTCAGATGAACAAACAAACACATGGTTATATTTTTTTGGGACGTAGATACACACGGCTGTCAATGACAGCAGACGATAACCAACACGTTGTGATTGGTGATTAATGTGATGATTGATCATCATTCACAACGCGACGATTGTCCCATGTCATTGAACGAATTCTAGGAAATTACAAGCGCATCAAACATTACATCCCCGTTTGGAGTGATAGGCACAACACTTGCTACTTGACCTGTGTATTGATGTAATAGGCAGTGGTAACCCCTTCGGGGTGGATGACATCTCGTTACGTCATATTTTTGGGGGACCCAGTTGCTAGCGTCCGTAGGTGAGAAGAGAACCCTAAACGTACCCCCTGGTTGGTACCAAAAGAGCGACTAAAAGAAGCAGGAAAAGTTGTGCCAAATACATCAGCAGAAGTACTGCCTCCACACCTCATAATTGTCTGCCAAGCAGTGATGCACTCGTATTACCTACTGTGTTCCGGTGGAAGGGTGTGGGCGCCGGTGAAATCATAGGTCATCCACAGCAACAGGATGCGACTTGAGTCGGAGGAACTAGTATTGCTGTTGTTTTGCGGAAGTAACCATTTACCATCAGGAGGGCCTTCAACTGGTCCCGTCACTTGAGTAGATTGAAAAAATAAAACATCAGTGACAAAAGCAATTATGATTTTACTACTTGGTTTTCCACCAGCTTTGTATCCGGCATAACTTTGCTGGGTTCACCCACTGAGGTTTACATGCATGGCACGCAATATGCTTATATCCTGGGAGCGATATTCTTGATGTCCTTCGTTATGACCCAAGTCTACCTACCGGTCTTCCACGATCTCAAATTAACTTCTAATTATGAGGTAAGTTGCACTGAAAATAATCTACTCATTCTTTGATAGGGATTGACCTGATAGTCAGACTAATTTATTTTTTTAGACCTCAAGTACCTATCGAATCGTAGTTCTCTTGTTTATGAGCAGTGATACTACATTTTATGGTATGATACAGCTTTAATTGTACCTAGCACATAAAGCCTAGATCGACCATAAATCAGGTTATAAAAATTTAGGAGCCATTTCACCAAGTTACAATCTCATATATCCCGGAGTTGTTGTTTATTAGGGTTTCGTACCTCAAAAGTAAGAAACGGAACCCTTATAGGATTACTTTGTTGTCCGTCTGTCTGTCTATCAAGGCCCTTTTTCTCAGGAACTCGTGGAGGTATCAAGTAGAATTTAATATCTAATACTCAGGTCAACAATCCTTATGAACATTGAATAAAAACAAACTTTTTAGTCAACTTAATCAAAGATTATAAAGCCGGTAATGATCCGTTTATGCAGCATGTTTTGATCCTCGCAAGGGAATCAAAATCTATACGGTCTTATTACAAAACGTGGACTAACTTAAAAAACCAACAATTTTGTGTGGAACCCTCGGTGCGCGACTTCGACTCGCACTTGGCCGGTTTTTTCACACATTCTGACTTTTGTATGCTTATTCTTTTCAGTATTTATCGATGCGATTCGACAACAGAGTGAGATTGTTTGGATCAATCTTGTTTGCATTTACTTTGGTAAGCTTGCTATTTTTAGACACTAAATGAAATGTGGGTTTCAATTAATGATCAATTCGTATTTTACTTTATTTAGTTTCATAATCAAGAAATTTTATAATTTTTTATTTTACAGATAGGCTGGCTGCCAATAGTAATTTACGTACCAGCTTTAGCTTTCAACCAAGGTTAGTGTTAATCACACTAGTAATATAGAACATTTGTATTTCTTATTCTTCTTCTTCTTATTCTTTAGTTTTAACCCACACGTGCACCTATGAGTTTTTCACTCGAAAATATTATGTACGCAATACCAATACGTTGTCCAAACGGTGAATTAATTAGATTGATTAATTAATTATAATTAGAATGCCTAAAATGCCGTAAAAACAAAAAACAAACGTAAACAGCAAAAGTTCATTTTCAACCGACATCCAAGAGGTTATCAATTCTGCTGTATTTTTTTTTATACAATACTTCAGCTCTTCGACATTTTTGAAACGATTTGGAAAAATCTTTTTTTGATTAAACGGATATGCTTTCAGATTGGTTCCATAATTTATTTAACGGTTTAGTTGTTAAATCAAATTAACAGGAAAAAATATGCCATCCAAGTAAACGAAATTGCATATTTTGCTTTCCTGTGCCTTTTTTCTTCGCCGGTTGTTTACCAATTTGGATGTTTCATTTTCTATAATTGTAGAGTGTAAGAGCGAAAAATAAGGGACTACAGTATTGTTAATTGGTTAATTAATTTGTAAATTAACAATACTTTCGTTCTTGTTAATTAATACTTACTATAAAGTAGGTGTACACTGTTGATGTGGCGCAAGATACCCGCAAGACTATTCACGGGACTTCACTATACATACTGATTTAGGATATCCTTCGTTAAATTAATAAAATCCACGACCACGGAATTAAGAGTGAACTGCTAATGTGCTTGGCAATTTCAAGGGGGCAAATTACATTTTGTTGAATTGAAAATTGACGGCTTCGGTAGGTGCCCTGCCTTCGGAGGGGGACTCCCGGGTCCGATTCTCGGCTCTTGGGTGTTACTGTATGCTACCTGCAATACAGTATAATCAAACATAAATTTCTCCTTATTTCAGTGACTGGAGTTGACATTCATATTATCACGCCCATAGTTTGTCTGGTCTGCATATTCTACACCAGCGTAGTAAGTTTAATTTAAATCTTTAATAGAAAGAACAATTTCATCCTATTTTAGCTGACATTCATGTACCTGCTATAAATTACTATATATATTATGTATTTTGGTAAATTAACCGAGTTGTTATCGTAAAATGTGTTATTCGTAGTATGCAATTACTATAGCTGGGTATACTTCACAAAATTTCTAACATAACATTGTTTTTCTGACAACATTGTTAAATAATTGTCGAACTAACATTCAGATCATTTCCATTATTGGCAACAAAAATGTGTTAAACACAGAATTAACAAAAACATGATCGCAGTTGTCCAGCAAAGGAAAAAGTGCTTCCACCCGCTAAATGTCTCATTTGCAGAAGGACCAGTTTATAGGCAAAATATCTCTTCATCTATTATCCTAGTTGATGATATATCTTCCCAACAGGGCGGCCTTCAAGCAGTGGTGTGGACAGACGTGATCCAAATTACAGTTATGTTTGGAGCCATGGCTCTTGTGGCGATAAAAGGAACTATGGATGTTGGTGGCATTGCGGTTGTTTGGCAGAGGAATATGGATAGTGGAAGGATCGAGGCACCCAAGTATGTTTTTCTGTCTATATTGGAACGTTTGGAAAGCTTTGACAAGAATAAGTCACTGAAACTGCGATAATGCGAACGGGAATCTACGCTAATGTTATAACGAGGAAAAGTTTGGATGGCCGAGGTTATCTACGAAACTATTAATCCGATTCCGAAAATTCTTCCACTAGTATCAAGCCACATAATCCTTAAGTGGAATAAGCAAAATTTTTATTATAATGGAACCATGTTTTATTTAAGAAATCTCAAGATTTGTGAAACTAGTCGGATAAAATAGCGATTCTCAGCTAATTTGCTGTGGGCTAACCAGACGGTCGGATGTTAGATATGTTAAAATAATGTTTTAAAAAAGACTTGAAATTAGTAGTCCTAAAAATGTCAGCATCACAATATTTAACCTTTTGAGGTTTATTCATAAAAACTTCACAAGGCGTCATCTAGCCCCAAACTAATCATAGATTGTAGTATGGAAACTAGGTAACCGATATAATACTTATACTACTTTTTTAACACAGAAAAACATCTATTTTCGTCACATAAAACCTTGTCTTGGGAATCGAACCTAAACTGGTCACAGCGCAGGAAACAGAACTTCTACCATCTGAGCTATGACGCCAGTCAAAGTGTGATCGAGAGTTCTGCACCTACAATGTAGTGAAGAGATGGAGCTCATATATCATTCCATAGAGCAACACCAGAAACGCATGCATTGCTGTATGCTAATTTTAGAATCCAACAACAGGCTAATGTGATGTGGGTGTTTCGGACTGCACTTACCTATGATTAGCGGAATAGAATACTTAAGAAACGTCTCGTATAAACTGTACAATTGCTTTTTGATGAAGATTTATGCAGTACCACGATGATAATCATCAATTTTAATGTTCTACCTGACTATCTAAACTGACTAAGGGAGTTTTTAAATAGCATTGACTGGCCTTATAGCTCTGTTGACTCAGCCCTTTCGTCTGCGCTGGTCATGGATTCGATTCCCACTCAGGACAAGCATTTGTGTGACAAATATTGTTTGTTCTGTGTCTGGGTGTCAATCTCTATTAAAAAAAGTGCTATTTATGTATTCTATCAGTTATTTAGTTCCCAAAGTACAAGCAATGTTTAGTTTGGGGCTAGATGGCGCTGCGTGAAATTTCCTTGAATATTTATGTACAAACGGAAATAAATGAACGGATTAAATGAACAAATGTACCACTGCAGATATACATAATTTAAATAAATAGAGATTAATTAAACACAAAACATTGAAAATTTACAACTTCTTTAATAAACTAGAACTCGCCTAAATAAATTCATTTATTTTATAAACTAAATTCTGGTGGACGTCGTTGTACTTTAAAGTAATTTTCTTTTCTTCAGTTGGGATCCAAACCCGCTTACCCGTCACACGGTATGGAGCTTAGTGCTTGGTGGTCTCATCTACTGGCTACAAGCAAATGCAGTCAACCAGACCATGATACAGAGGTATCTCGCTTTGCCTACCCTTAGAGGAGCTAAAACGTGAGTATAATTATGGTTTGTTGTTGAAAATGAGATATTATAAAAATGAAGGTGTATAAGAATTAAAACGGGTAGAATCCTGGTCGTAACTTTTAATAGCGATATGAGTAAATTTATACTGAGAACGAACCGTTATGATTCGAAGTACAGACAGAAAGGGAAAAATTTATTGCCACAACACAAAAATATAAATCTGTTTGTATTGCGAGCATATAAAATAGTGTATCAATTGACACATTATTGAACGCTACAAAGATAAATTGTCTATGTTTAAACAGACAATTTATTTTTGTTCTGAACAACAAGTAACACTTGTTGTTCAGAACAAAAATAAAAAAGGAAAATTAAAGGAAGAATCCTAATGCATTGGTATGAAATTGTTATCCTAGTCGATCACAAACTGTGTTTACGAACTTTGCGGTGAGTTTAGTTTTGAGGGGTCCAGGTGCGCGTGTTCTTTGAAACCTTACAGGTACCCCTGGATGGTGCTAATAGAGCATCAAAAAATAGCAGAAGATCTTTTGCAAGTTTGCCCGGAGTAGTACTGCCTCCACACCTGGTAATCTGCCGCCAAACATCACTGAAAGTGCACTTCTGTTTTCCGATGTGGTGTGGGCGCGGCAGAAATCACACGCGCATGAAACGTTCCCGTCTCAGAGTGACGGTCGCAACTCGATGCGACTTTAGTCTTTACATGCTACGGTTGGGGAAGACCAAAGTCGTTTTACTGTTGGGCGGTAGTAACCAATAAACATCAGGTGTAATGTCAGCTCCCTCTACGATGTAGCCATATACAAAAAAATATAGCTGTTTATTTTCCTTTCAGTGCAGTATTTTTGTTTTGTCTGGGAATATCTGCATTATACTGTTTTTGCCTGTATTGTGGACTGCTGATATACGCACGGTTTTATGACTGCGACCCGTTACAAACTAAGGTAAGTTAAAATATTTTATACTTATATAGGAATTGCGATAATTACTTCTTATGTTAATACGATAGCGGATATCATCATTTAGGTACCCAAACCTATGTATATTAATTAAAATTGTGCAATATTATGAAATATACGAATAAGTATGTACAGTAGTTACTGATTTATAATGAATTATTCTAAGAGGGAAAATTAGAACCTACGACCATTCTACCTCGATTGAATCGGGTCATGCAGCCGATAACACTATCTACATAGTCGGAGTTACCAAGCCGCGTGAAGGCCGACATGGCTTATCGACTAGTAGTATTAGGGTGTCTCATAACATATGTCTTATCGACATTTTAACGTGCCCCCCGAAGCACGGAAGCGCTCTGTTCAAATGCTACTTAACGGTCACCCATCCAACTACTGACCGGGCAGAGAGTTGTTTAAATCAAATGATCTGTGAAGATTTGATACCAGGATTTCATGTATCCTGGATTAACATATAGGCTGTGGATCCCGGAATAGCGCAGGGTAATACTGTAGCTAGTAAGATATTATTTTTCAGCTGGCCAAAGCGAAGGATCAGCTCTTACCGCTGCTCGTGATGGATGTTCTCGGAGATATACCTGGGTTACCAGGAATCTTTGTAGCCGGAATCTTCAGCGCAGCTCTGAGGTAATTTTGTAGATGAACGTTCTGAGTAACTTATAATTTTATTGACCTTCGAATTCCTATACTTATCCCCTGGGTGGTGCTAATGGAGCGACAAAAAGTAGCAATAGAACTTGTGCAGAGTTTGCCCGGAGAAGAACTGCCTTTTCACCGTAATCAGCCGCCAAGCGGTGGTGCACTCGCATTGCAGTGTTCCGGTGGCAGGGTGTGGGTACCGGTGGAATCACATGCGATATTATAAAAAACCAGACGATACGTGACTAATTCTTCGGTGCACTTAAAATAGGTGTAAGTAGGTGAATGTACACAAATTGCTTTTGATCGTTTTAAATGAAACATCCTCGTCTGAAAGTGACGGGCGCAACACGATATATTTGTGTCTTCTCATACTTTAAAAGAAAGTAGGGAAAGACCCGAGTAATTTTTTTGTAGTTATGTTAAGTGGTTATTGACGCACATAAAGATGTCACATGAAAAGAGCACATCAAAAATACAATATCTACATCCCTTCTGCTTTCTTTGGTATATAGGTGCCGTATGGTACGGTTAACGGTTAAAAGGCTACGACTTCGACAGAAAAAATTATGTAGGCATAATGCTCTGCTCCCCGTGGGCCGGGGCAGGTTGCTAGTATTGTATACTTTTGAGTTTCAAGACATTTTCTGAAATCTGCACACATTTTTCAGTTCCTTGTCCACAAGCCTGAACTCAATGTCAGCCGTGGTCCTAGAGGATTTCTATAAGCCATTTTTCAAACGGGAATTATCTGAGAGACAAACCGCTTGGCTCATGCGCGGCGTCGTCGTTATACTGGGAACGTTATGTGTAGGTAAATAATAGGTTTTTTTATTATCATTTTATAATTATATCATTTATTAATACACACACGATTAAATTAGGTTATACTTCAATTCCAAGTTTTGTTCAAGGATAGAAAATGACTCAACTGTCTTCATAACTTTTTTAGCGTTGGTGTTCATCGTAGAGAAAATGGGAACGATACTCCAATTGACAATGACGTTGGAATCCATGACTATGGGACCCCAATTGGGCGTTTTCACTATGGGGATATTGATGCCATGGGTGGACGGTACGGTGAGTTATAGACTGTATTTGTGTTTCATACTCAAACTAGAAAAAAAACCTTTCCATTGATTATTATACAAAGTTATGTAATCAAAAAGTGTTTCTGAAGTGAAAAATGTGTACACCCTTGAGTTACATTTGATAGCTTTATAATTATTACATCGAATGGCAATAGTAAATCATGCATTCAATGTATTGTATTTTTAACGGACAACAGGCATTTATTATCATTCTTTTTACTGCTTCGGGAGTACATTTAGCGCCATGTTAAAACAGCCTAATAAGTAATAGCTTCGCCGTATTAGCAAATTGCTCATAAGTTTCCAAAGGCGCTGCAAATAGTAGCTCTGTATACTTTCAATTTAAGTGAATATCTCATACGCCAAGGGCCTCACAAAGGTCTAAACCAATAGCTTCGCAATATCTAAGGCTGCCCTGCTTAAATGTTACAGGCAGCTTTAATAGGCGGCGTGAGTGGAGTAGCCCTGATGTCTGCCTGGTGTCTGACAGCGCAACTCGCGATTGCGGCAGGAGAAATATCCCACCAGCACAAACCGCTGACGACAGCTGGTTGCACCTATAACTTTACTGTGGATGCCTCTGCCGACATCTTGGAAGAATTGAGGTGAGTTGAAATAGAAGTAATGATGCAACAATTAAGAAATAAAGAACGCCTTAAGTTTTATCTGTGTACACGTTTAATCTAATTGAAATAAATTAGTTACACAGGTTCTTTTACCTCGCTTTGCAAAACTTGTCTATTTAATTATTTGTAGATTTGTAGATTTGCAGATGACCCTGAAGATGGATATACCAGCTTTTAATACAAAAACCCGCTTACAAATCTGTGCCTCCCTTTTGCAGCTTAGCCTAAAAGGAACTAAAAACGCCGCGCCCGATAAACCGTCAGATTTAACCCCTCATTTTGGTTAAGAGTTAAATATACACTTAGGTACTTTTAACTAACTCGGTGGCTAACTTTCAATCAAGTTTTGTTGAAATTAGGCTGAGTTTTCTTTTATCTGCTAGTAAGATATTAAATAAATATTAAATAATGCTTTACTTATAGAATAAGAATAGTATTTAGACATAAATCATGACTCTAATCTTTGATCATAAACTTCGAGTCGGGCTTTCATCAAAACTCAAGTATTTGTAGATAATATAATATTAAGAAGTAATAAAGCACAAGTATAAAGAGATTTTTGGAAGATGCTCGATGTCAAATCTGGAGGAAAATATTAAATTTGCATAATCTCATTAAATTAAATTTTAGTGGAGTTCAGCATAGTTTTGTGTTTAAAACTAAATAAAGAAACAGATCAAAATACTTTTTATTTTTCATGAATAAAAATAAAAATTATGATACAAAAAGTTACTACATCCCAGGTGGGGATCGAACCCACGACCTTTGGATTAGAAGTCCAACGCGCTATCCTCTGCGCCACTGGGACAATTCTTTTAGTGCGCAAATATATCAACACAAACGCCAGCGCGTGACGTCAACGCAACGCCATGTTTATCAAATGGTGTGCGAATAACTTTGTGTTCAAGTTCAATGATTTCTATTTATAGTATATTAGAGCCCTTGATATCGCAGTTTTTTTTATAGGTAAGACGCGTTAAAATACCCGTGAAAATTAAAATTTGTACCAAATTCAAATCAATTCAGTAGGTATACTTCGACAGTGTTGTTTACAGTGATAGCAGCTGTTTAATGAAATAAAATTAAGATTGAATCGAAGTTTAGGCTGTTTTTAATGTGAATTACTTGGAAAAGAGTTATGTTGGGTATATTACTACAGAAATCATAATATTAATACGGCTAAGAATAATACGGCTATTTATATATTTTTTATTTTTATTTATAATATTATTTGAATAATTCACAAAGCAGATTACAATCAATTAAAGAAACAAAAAATAGCATAAAAATACAATTTAAGTATTATACTATATTCGTAAACATTTATGTGAATATAACAAAATTAGAGTTGCAAGATTATAATAAAATTACCCAAAAAAGATGGAATGAATAATACAATACTTATACAATAAAATTAGATTGCAGTAAAATGTCGTGGACACACATATATATCGATATAACGTCTAGCATGAAACCTTACTATTGATTTGAATTTAAAGTTAAATAGTTTGTATCAGTACTTACACTTCGTCTCTTCGTGTAAGTTAGTAGCCAACTCTAGTGTCAGAGTTTTCAAGCCTCTCAAGAGTCTCCGACATTACTTTTAGATTAATACCGATCTAAGCTCGGGAAGCGGTCGATCCAAATGCCACTAATAATTCATCCGTATTCTGACTTCTGAAGTATATTTTGGCAAGTATCTTTATACTGTCGTAATACTGGTTTTAAATGCCATGATGACTCAAGCTATTAGGAATGACTACACCAGTAGTAGGAATTATACAATATTATTATTGACAAACATTTCACTGACAAGCGCTACCTTGTTATTACCCAACTGCGTGAGAAGGAGGGTTATGTTTTTCGAGTATGTGTATGTATATAGTCCGGAAGTGAACCGAATACTCCGAGTGTCCTACATGTGGTACACGGTCTGTGGTAGACTAGTGACCGTATTCATCGGTGCGGTTGTAGGCCGGTTGGTATATCTGCGAAGGTCACACCCACCAACCTATCGCGGCGCAAATCTGTGCAGCAAATATAAAAAAAATACTAAAAAGATCTCTTTTTCCATAGTTCGGAAGTGAACCCGATACTCCGAGTGTCCTACATGTGGTACACGATCTGTGGTACACTAGTGACCGTATTCATCGGTGCGGTTGTAGGCTGGTTGCTATACCTACGAAGGCCACACTCGCACGTGCCACCGGCGCCCAGCCTACTCGCGTCGCAATTACGAGGACTGTACAAGGAGCCCCCGCATCCGACAGAAGAGACTTATATCAATGCATTTGGGAAAAAAAAGGTACGTACAATGGTTCCTTTTAACGGTGCCGGATTAAACAAGCGTGGGCCCGTAGCAATTTTTATCGAGAACCCTTGATTGTTAGGGGTTCTTAAGTATAAAGTGTTAAAAGAATTGAATTTTTTAAATACTCTTTTAGATCCAAAATAACGGACTTTATCATTCATGTTCACAGGATGGCTGCCACGCCAACTCTACTTCAATAAATATGCAGCCTCTATGCGAATGTGAAGATATCAGCTGATTTTGTAACTACGATTCAGCTTCAGATAACCTCAAACCCTCAGCCAGTGAATCTTGAGTAAATCAAACTTTATTTATTAAAGTCTTATAAAGTAGTAATTTGTTTCAACTAAGTAGGGATAGCAACAGTTTTTTTTAGACTCACCGACCCTCAACAACTCATAAAGATAGCGAAAGGAAGTGGGCTATTTTGCACCATAAATAGCTCAGGACAGTGCGTATAAGAAAATCGCGGGCGTAATTGAAAAATTGTCCCCTATTTGACCCATTCACAGTTGTCATTGAGTCGTTGAGTGGAGAAGTAACGAACGTTTAGGTAAGACTTGAAATACAACAAAAAGATTAACACGTTTTATATAAAAACGTAATCATAAAAATATGAAAACTAGAAAAATTGTTGAGTATAGTTAGGCAGCTAAATATCTTTGAAGCTATATTAAAGATTCTGATTTAAAAATGTCCGAAGAAAAGTTAGACGTGGCATCAGTGAGAGCATCTATGCAACACTTCACAGTGGTAGATTATGTATTTTTCGTATTCATGCTCGCGATCTGTGGGGGAATCGGAGTGTATTTTGGATTTGTGAAAAAGCAAAGATCAACGCAAGACTATCTGATGGGTGGCAGAAATATGAAATTGGTTCCGGTTTGTTTCTCATTAGTAGCCAGGTAAGTAATTGTTTACTCTAATTACAATCTATAATACTACTTTTATATTGTTCTCAAACATAGGAATCATATACATTATTCCTTTTTTCAGTTTTATTTCAGGTATATCATTATTAGGAACACCAACAGAACTCTATATTTATGGAACGGCTTACGTGTTTTCATTTATAGGCACATTTATAATGTCTATTGTAATATTTTATACTTTTCTACCAGTTTTACACGAGCTACAGCTAACGTCTGCTTATGAGGTAATTTTTATTAAACATAGAACATACTAGATTATATTTGAAGACTTTTACAAATTTGTGTAATTTTTCTTCCTTGTCTTTTTCAGTATTTGGAACTTCGGTATGATAAACGTTTGAGAGTTTTTGGTTCAGTCCTATTTAGTGTATATTTGGTAAGATTCTATATTTTCAAAATATTTTTTTTGTTTATCCTCTCAAAATTTATATTTTTGTCATGTTTTTCAGATGGCATGGTTACCAATAGTCATTTACGTACCAGCTTTAGCGTTCAATCAAGGTACGAATTTGAAATTTCACTGTTAATGAATAACAATTTCGAAAAAAAAATTATTTGTTAATTGTTCATTATTCTTTCTCAGTGACTGGTGTCAATATACACATTGTTACTCCATTGGTCTGCGCTGTTTGTATTTTTTATACTTCTTTGGTGAGTCTAACTAACTTGTGCCTAAGGTTTACATCAATATCAGTATCAATAGATATTCTGCTAGCAACTTTAATGATTTTATTTCAGGGTGGGCTCAAAGCTGTTGTATGGACCGATGTTATACAAACTATCATTATGTTTGGTGCCATGATACTTGTCATCATCAAAGGCTCCTTGATGGTTGGTGGATTCGGCGAAGTCATTAGAAGGAACTGGGAGAGTAACAGAATAGAATACCCTTCGTGAGTGATTCTTTTTACCGAGTTATAGAACAGATAAATCCAAGCATTTTCCTAAGTTAATTACTTCCTCTCCCAACACAGTATCAATCTTTAAATTCTATAGTTGTAAGTTTACTAATTATACTACAAAATTGTTTTCACCATTATGTCTTTTATAGTTTCAGTTTTGATCTAACAGAGAGGCATACAGTTTGGTCTGTGACTATTGGTTCTGCGTTTTACTGGATAGGAAACATAGCTGTAAACCAATCTATGATGCAGAGGTTCTTGTCTCTACCCGATCTCAAACAATCGAAGCGGTATGTATTTTTACCCGACTGCGCCAGAAAAAAGGGTTTGTATGTATATTTTTTTGGCACGCTCTGTAGCCTAAACGTCTTAATGGATTTTAGCTTGAGAGGTACCGTTAGATTTGTCTCAATTGTGAGAGTGACACAGGCTATATTAAAATTATAAAAAACAAAATGGTCGACCTATCGAGTGTGGTATCACTTACAAAAATATATACAACTTAAATGTTTAAATGTAATTTGAAATTTTTAACGCAGTCGGTATTATTGTTTTTCTCAATAATTTATTTATGCATTATTATTATATTTGTTAATTTCAGGGCCGTATGGGGTTTCCTAGGTGGAGTTTTATTGATTGTAGCAATTTGTGGATATAGCGGACTCGTAGCATTTGCAAGATATCAGGATTGTGATCCCTTGAATTCCAAGCTAGCTATCGCTAAGGATCAAATTCTTCCTTTATTAGTAACAGATATCTTAGCTGATTGGAATGGTTTGCCTGGAATTTTTGTTGCCGGTGTTTTCAGTGCTGCACTAAGGTAATAAATGCCCAATTTTACGTTTTAAATTAGTTATGGAGACTCTATTAGTAACATATAATCTGTTCCTTTATATTTGAATATTAATACAATAATACGACTTAATGTAGTGTGTTCAAACATTATAGACGCTTAGAACTTTATGGGTCTTCATTATTTTGTAGTTCTTTATCAACTGGACTGAATTCCATGGCAGCTGTAGTTCTCGAAGACTTTTGGAAGCCATTCTTCAAAGAACTAACTCGCACACAGACTGTATTACTTGTACGAGCTGTTGTTGTCATACTTGGACTAATAAGCATGGGTAAGTTTTAATAGCTTCACCTAGTTATGATGCATTTTTTCTTTATTTCTTACTGTATGTTGTTCGTACTTTTTAGCATTGGTGTTCGTGGTGGAGAGGCTGGGTTCTGTGTTGCAGTTGACAATGAGTCTATCGTCAGCGTCAATGGGACCTCTCACAGGAATTTTCTTGATGGGAATACTTTTACCGTTTATTGACTCTACGGTAAGTTGCCGGTAAATTCTGCTTATTTCACCATACCTCGCTTAACGATAATTACTAAATTGATCTTAATTTTTATTATCTATAATATTTGGTTGATTTGACAGACACAGTCCTGTCTCGATTCACAATTTCAGTTCACAAACAAAAATCCATAGAAAAAAAAGCACAATGTTTTTCTCAAATTTTTCTTTGTTCCAACTTTTCTAAGTAACACAATGAAATACAATGAAAAACGTGTAAAAATTACAAATAAGTACAGGCGTTCTGTAGTGATTTGCTTACCAACAAAAAACATTTTATTTTTATTTTTAGTAAAAATCTACAGTGAAAATTAATACTATTATTTATGATATTAATTTTTATCGTAGATTTTTACTGCACTTTCTACAATACATTCAAGTTGCATAACGATTCTACGACTTCGATAGTGGCAATAAACGCAGCAAAATAGTCCCAAACTAGGATTTCCTGTGACATTGGTACTCATTTATCTACAAGTACCACTTTAACAGGAGAATTTTTCAATCGCTTCGTGTATTCATTATTATTACATAGTCTCTACCTAAACTGTAATTCTTTTCTGAGACTGTTCCAAACATTCACTACAACCTAAAAAATATTTTCAGAGTGCATTGTCTGGGGGTATCATTGGTCTGATATCATCATGGTGGATCGCAGCTCATTCCCAGCTAGCCCAAGCTCGCGGCTTGTTGAAGTTCGCTGAAAAGCCCAGGTTTACCCACAATTGCACGTACACTTTTGAATCGCATGTCAGCTCATCGGATAGTGTTGAAAGGTGGGTAAACGTTTTCAAAGATCAATTCCCTAGCTAATAAAAGGCATATATTTTCATATATTTAAACTTCATAGTTTCCACTGAGCGTTTTTTGGGTGTATTTTTATAGTATGAGTCAGTCACATTTTGTTATCACAATTTGTTATCGCTTACAATGATGAGTGAATAAACTTTTTTTAGGTTCCGATATAATTATAAAAAGTTTTGTCTAATTAGTGCCCCTAAGTAATTAGGGGCTGTCTGAGAATTTGTGGAATATAAATGTTATGTTGCAAAGATTTTATATCAATACACATAAATGTAAAACGGTAATAGTTAGTGTAAACTATGTATTCATATTTTTTGATTATTATTTTGTATGAATCCGCGATCACTATTGTAACTGCATTTTTATTTTCAGTGATGTGTTCTACATGTATCGAATTTCGTACCTCTGGTTTACCTCTTTTGGATGTCTTGTGACAGTCACGGTGGCTTGCCTCCTCAGCTTAAGACATTCCACGTATCATGATGAAAAGAGATTATTTGCACCTTTCGTTAGAAAATGGGTCGGTGAAAAACGTCAAGTAAGTTTAAGTTTATGAAATTTGAGTATAAAGGGTAGCTCCATGTTCGCAAGGAAAAGATTCTAATATCGTTATAACTTTACACAAGAGGCCTATTCTCAAACTAATCTCAAGCGAAACAAGTACCTCGTTGAAAATAATGTTTCGTTCTTTAATTGAATTATTTAGTTTTTAAGTCCCTGTATTAGTAGAGTTATCTAAATATAATCGAAACTTACTTTATTCTCTCGTAAAAAAATACCGACGTACCGAAATATAAGTACCTTGATTTGACTTGTTTTTTTTTAATTTTATCTAAAACAGATAACTATTATACATCATTTTACTTCTTATCGTCTCAGTCTTATCATATTTTCCCTTCAATCAGTATATTTTCCCACTATAATGTTTCAACCCAATCAAACTAAATTGATAAATCTCTTGCCTTCATATGATTCTCACTAAATCATCAGCGGTTCGACGGAATTTTCTCATGAAACTTATTCTATTTCAGGTAGCGCAGGTGGAATTAAAAACTAGAAATAAAATTGACGAAAAATGATATAGAGTTTTATTTACCTACTACTCTTTGACTGGTAATTTTGAGATAGGTGAACTTGAAGCATAAAACTCCAACAATATTTGCGAAGGCGAAGACTAGACTAGACTTCTTTTGAATTGTGTATTTGACCGATTTAAAAAAAGAGGAGGTTCTCAACTTCTGTATGTTTGTTACACGATATTTTCGCCAATTTTTTTTTTTTTTTTATGTGATTGAGTGACGGAACGAGCTGATGGCCCACCTGATGGTAAGTGGTGACCCTCGCCCATGACAACAATAATGCGTGCGACTCAGAATGAGAACCAAATCTTTATTGAGTCGCATTCATCCTGCTGCGTCCATCACCCGAGACGGGGATGATACGTCTCCTGCGCATGTGATTTCACCGGCAGCCACACCCTTCCACCGGAACTATTTATTCATCTGATAAAGTGTAACCTCAAGGTCCCATAGAAAATTCATGGGAAACTCCATTGATAGGGACCACAAATAGGGGATGAAAGTATTCAACTGTTTGTGGTTTGTGATCTACCAGAAAATTTCAGGCTTGGTGTAATTACAGATACAGATACATATACAGATTCTTTATTGGTAAATAATTATTTACAAGTCACTACATATTCTCATACAAAGGTAAAAATAAAAATACAATACACTTTTCCATTTAAATCACTATTTGTGTACACAAAAGTACTAAGTTTATTACTAAATATATTTTAATTACATAAATATATTAATTATAATATGTTATAGCCCATGATTTTCTTGGTCCACGCAGACGAAGGCTATTTTACGCGAATCGTTGTGAAAGTGTGTTCAACTGATATGCTACACAATGACAATGTTGAAGGCTGTTTGGCGCCTATGAAGAAATGGCATGGGATAAAAGTAACAGCAGTCATTAAAAGTTTTTGTACTATATTATTATAATATTTGCGTTTAATTATCTATGAGTTTGTTGGTTTAATTATCTATTCACTTTTGTCAGTTTGTAGTAATAGCTTTCGGCTTCATTAATACGGATAGTTGTTTGCCGTGTTGACTCTGAATATTCCGGCCCTGTAAGCAAAGATATAATTGCACATGCTGTTGTTTCCAGAGTAAAACACCTATACCCTATTGTATAACTGTTAGTTAACAGGTTACTGATAGATTGCCATAACAACATTGATAACTGCCAAAAAGGTATTATATGAAAACTTTTGACAAATAACAATATTACTATCTATCTTCAGTAATTTGTGAGTAAGTTATAGGGTTTGGCCGTAAGGGAATTAATTAATTTTCTGAGGTAAACTTATGTGCGCTCCCCTAATATTCTCAAAGCATTGAAGAAAAATAATATAATACCTACGTAAGTAGGTTATCTACTGACACTTTTGGTTAGAAAAACATGATAGCTTACCTAGATTTTCTAATATCACTATTGCCCATTGGGTTTAGAGATCCGGTGCATCTGTTCCTGGTGGCATCCCTGACCGAGCCACATTCATTTGCGAGCAGATTGTTGTATGTTATTGAACTGGCCATGTATTCATATGCCCTGCTGTGCGAGCAGGAATTCAATGTCAGGATGGAACAGCCAGGCATGGTAGAGCCTCCATTAGGGTAGAAGTCTGCGTCTCCACAAGGATCAGTGAAGCCATATAAAGCTGTGTTGGTGTGGATGACTTCCACGTATTGTCCGTCGGTGGGAACAATACGAGCACTGTTCCAAGTGAAAAGGGGACCAGCGGGGTCCAATGCTGATGAAACATAAAGAATATTAAATATTGTATATAGTACCAATATTGAAAACATTCAATGTTTCCTCTTCATGTTGTGATAATACATACATACATAAATGCATCTTTTCACCGAATGGTCATACAGAGTCTCTATGATGCGCTTTTTATCTTAAGGATTATACTGACGTGGGATTTCGACGTCACTATTGGTGAGTTCAAGGTGGTAAGTACTTAGTGTTAGCTGAGACCCTATATTCGGTTCGATCTCGCAATTTCTTTCTAATTCCTCTTATTATCGTACTCTAAAGAAAGTAATAATTTACTAGAAGAAGCTGTTTAATGACACTTTTTAGTTAACATAAATTGAATTGAGTGTATCATCTTATATCTGGTCTATAATTAGGATCCTCTTAATCATAAATCATTCCTTAAGAGTCTGGCAACCAGGACAAAACATATGATAATAATTACCAACAAGTCTATGCGAACTTGTTTATAATTGATATAGCTTTTTATCTTCATGTTTTGTCGAAAAAAGAGAGAGATACTGCAGGGTCAGGCTCCGTCTTTAACCGCACCCTCGCTTAACACCAGGAGAGATTGAGAAATACTCGACTATACATTTTTTATGTTATAGCAAACAGACGAGCTGGCAGTCCACCTGATGGAAAGCAGTCACCGCCACCCATAGACACCTGCAATATTAGAGGCAATGCATCGGAATCCCATCGGGGTTGCCAACCTTTCAGACAACGATTTGTTAAAAGAAATAATTACATGTGATTCTTCCAACTCGGCCACCGGTCGCCCTTCCAGCGGCGCCTACTAGATGCCCACCAAGACTGAATCCAACCAGATGTGCTTTCTCGTACTGCAACCCGAATGTAGTCAGCCAGTTGATGAACTGCCCTAGGCCCTTGCCTACTTCAGCCACTCCAATCATCGCAGTGACGTAATCCTTGTTGGCGAGACGGTTCCAGTCGAGAACGATTACGTTTACGTCATTTTCGTCAAGGAATACTAGAAACAGACAGTGTTGATTACTGATACAATCTTACGACTTATGGTTGGTAATTATGAAGATCGAGCTGAGCCCTGCGGTGTAACCCGATTAAAAAGTCAACATGAGAAGATGGGAAGAAAAGGCATTTTAAAGATTTACATTTTCCTATGTGTGTTCCAGGATAAAATTTGCTTATGTGTTAATCCAGGTCCCATCCTATCCAGGTAATGTAACAACTGATCGTCATCGAATTTACAGAAGCAAATTCTGTCTATATTTTTGGACAGCTCTCTACTGTCTTCTGTCATACCCGCTTTTTAAAATCCGATTTTTTTATTTTTCCGTTCATTTATTGGGTGTGTGAATATGACTCCGCCCCTTTTTGTCAAAATAAAACACATTTGTTCGCTTACAAAATTAAAAAAAAAAATTATTGAAAGTATGCTCCATCTGCAGCTACAACCTTCGCCCATCGTTCAGGTAGTTTTCGTATTCCTTGCTGGAAGAAGTCCTGGTCTTTTGAGCTTATCCAGTTGTCAATCCAAATTTTGATACTTTCACATGAAGTAAACTTTTCTCCAGTAAGGTCTGTCTGCATCGTCCGGAATAGGTGGTAATCCGAAGGAGCTATGTCTGGTGAATATGGCGGGTGGGGTAACACTTCCCAGTCCTGTCCCTCTAAATATCTTTTTACGACTTCTGCGGTATGCGGTTTGGCATTGTCATGCTGAAGAACTAATTTGTTATGTCTATTCACCCATTCTGGTCGTTTTTCTTCTATGGCTCGCTTCAAACGCATTAGTTGTCGTCGGTAAACTTCTCCATTAATAGTTTCAGAGGGTTTGAGCAACTCATAATATACAATACCTTTCTGATCCCACCAAATACAGAGCATGACCTTGGCACAGTGAATATTTATTTTTGGCTGTGATGGGCCTGGTTCGCCTGGTTTCACCCAAGCTTTTTTGCGTTTAGGATTTTCGTAGTGTATCCATTTTTCGTCTCCTGTGACTATCCGATGCAAAAATCCTTTTCTTTGCTGTCTTTGAAGCAGCATTTCACAAATGGTTTTCCGACGTTCCATGTCTCTTTCTTTTAAATCATGTGGAACCCAGTCACCGGCTTTTTGAATCATTCCCATCATTTGTAAACGCTTTGCAACAGTTGAACGATCAACATTTAATGCTGCAGCTAATTCTGATTGAGTTTGGCAAGAATCTTCCGCCAATAATGCTTCCAATTCAGCATCTTCAAATTTTTTTGGTGGTTTTCCATGTTCTTTATCCTCAGTACTAAAATCGTTATTTTGAAATCGTCGAAACCATTCCTTGCAAGTTGTATTAGACGGAGCATGCTCACCATAAATCTCCACAAGCAAACGATAAGTTTCCGCTGCAGTTTTCTTCGCAATAAAATAATGTAATAACACTTCCCGCAAATGACGTTTATTTGGAATAAAAACCGACATTTTCGAAAAGGTGAAAACAATTGTTGCTTACACTTCAACCAAATATCATAAAATGCGTTAGATAGCTGACATTCAGTACTATCGAATACAAGTATGGTCATTTATTAGTACACGTAAACAATACTAAAAACGACATCTGTTGAGAAAGGGCGGAGTCATATTCACACACCCAATATTTCAAACATTTTCTTTTATACAAGTCCTGACCGTTACAAAGACACTAAATATTATTATATTGTATAATATTTTTAAAATTTAGATAATTATTCGGCATTAATCATCCATACGAGCAGGTTAACAATAAATGATGATAATAATTTTCGAGAAAAATCCTACTAGGTAGGCTACAGTTGTTAGACTTTAAAATAAGCATGAGAAATAAGCTAATTTCTTGTGTATAGCGTGAATAATGTGATAACAGTTTAATATTGTAGTAGTAGTGTATATAAATCCCATGTAAATGTGTTCGTCGAAATTTTGTGTTCTATAATGGTGCCTACTTTAACCCTAAAACCAGTGGCGGCCTTAGCGGGTGGCAAGCAGGGCAACCGCTTTTGTAGGGCCTCGCACCCTCGCAGAACCACCCGTTTTTTGTCTTGATGTACTGCAACTGTCTTTTAGAGGACTGTTTACCAGGAGCCCTGTACACTTCCAACTCACCTAAATTCCTTATACCCCAAGAGCCTCACAAAGATCTATCGCCCGGAGCCTCGCAATATCTAACGCCGCCCTTGCCTAAAACTATGGGATTAAAATAACAAAGATATTATCAATCTAAAGTGTAGAGTCTAAGTACCTTGAGTCATCCGTCTATTGAAGCCATTTCTACCGTTTCCATTCCAACCGTGCGAAAGAAACACTGTATCTCTAGAATTTTGGAAGTTCGAATTTTGGACACTGTTTGCATCTCCCAAGACTAAATATTGAGGTTCAGTAGGGTTTGACCTGAAAGAAAAATAGACTTACGAATTGCATACGCATTAATTAAGTATTTGTAGAGTAAAAGTAAATACAACGGATATTAATTGATTATGAAAAACAAAAACCCCGAATGCGTGGAAAATTCCAAATTACATTAAAACATATTATAAGTTGTACATATTTTTGGAGGCCATTAATAAAACCCTGTATTTTGATGTCACATTCGAAAGGCTTAAAGAAAAAAAATATTTTTGAAGAGATAATTTGGCACCGAATAAAAAAAAAACATTTTATTATATATATATTTTGATATATCCAGTGTCACAATTAAGACGAATCTAAGACACATCTTAAGTTAAAATACATTAAGTCGATTAGGCTACAGAGCGTGCCAAAGAAATATACATACATACATGCAAATATACACGCGAAAAACATAACTCTCCTTCCGGCGCAGTCGGGTAAGAAGTATTCAAACACAACATTGAAGCATAATAAATAGGTACACTTATTGTCCTGTGTACTTATTACATTATGTGTTGTCTCTTTTTTTGACAGGTAGTTTTGAATTATTATTCGAGTTACCGAGATATTTAACATGATTTGTGAGTTCTGTTGACTCCCGATTTTTCGACACAGTAACATGCGTAACTGTGTCGAAATATCGATACAGTTACGCATATCGACAATATCGACAATAATAATGTTCATAACCATAAAAGTTTTGAATTAGGTCGAAAAAGACCATAAATAAATTGATTAAATTGTTAATAAACGTTTACGGATTTATTTTTTTGCATGTGGAAATCATTAATCGGTTATCGTCCTCAGCGGAGACGACAAACAGGTTACGTTGGATTTCTATCGGCTGAAATACAGTGTCCCTTTTGGACGCCCGTTGCTGGGGCTACGGGATCAGCCTGCTCTCTACTGCGGCACGTTTATGGTCGCTAAGAGTTTCTTCTTATCATAGATACTTTATGAATATGATGTATTATTTCAAAAGGTCAATTTGATCTTTGATCACTGCATACCTGGTGTATAGCCAGTAAGCGTTGTTGGCTGGGTCCCTAGCGTATTCTTTGATGAATTCTACGTCAACAGGAGCTTCGGCATCGACAAGGTGGAGGGTACCGTCACCGTCTCCCGGGAAATAGAAGAATCTGTTTCCCTCTTTGTAACCCGAAGTCGGGTCTTCGATCACGCCCGCAGAACAAACTGAAAAGCGCAATTTAGATATGAGCTAGTTCAAAGATTGCGTTGCAGAAATTATGAATAGCTTTTATGTTTAAAAATCAACTAAATAAAAGTAAACTATGAAATGTTTAAATTATTACTTTCTTACGTAAGTAAACGGCCCTCTAAAAATCTACAAAAATAATTGAAGTCATAAACAAATATCGAGTACCTAAACCTATTTTTTTGTTGACCTAAATTGTAGAGGTATGTAAATATTTTGCGTTAAGTTGTTCAATAAGAGGGAAAGTTCGGGGGGGTCCAACTGCTTGTGTCCGTAGGTGAGCATACTTTGAATCCCTACAAGGTAGGTCCCTTGGTACTTAAGGAGCAACAAATAGTAGCAGTAGAACTTGAGCAATGTTCGCCCGGAGAAGTACTGCCTCCACACCTGGTAACCTGGTAAGTGAGACTTGGGTCTTCTCATACTTCGGTCGGGGAGGGCTAAGTTGCTTTGCTATTGTTATGGACGGAGGTAATCACTTAACAGCAGGCGGGCCTCCAGATCGTCCCGTCACTTCTGTGACATAAATTTCAACTGTGTTCTTCTTTATATCTCTGAATTCAGTTGTGTTTCCTCTTTATATTTGTTGCGCAATAATTTCTTCAATTGCGGACCAATTTTTCTTTTTTATTTGACAGCCTCGCTGACGTGTTTCCATAGAAATTTAATGGAAAACTTCGAGGCCTAAGAGCGAAAAATTTATTGAAAAATTGCATGAAGTTATAAATTTCTTTTGTTAATACAATGAATTCAAAATCAAGCACCTAAGAAGTGCTTGATTATTGAATTTTAAATTTAAAATTTCTTGTTTAAATACAATGAACAAAACTGACCTGCTATGGCGACAATGAGAGGTAAAAAGAACTTCATTATTCCAACGGCGCGGATGTCACTGTACGTGGGTGTAACTACTATTTGTTTTTATATGTAATTTTTACACTGCGATTATCAGCCCTGATAGTGTGATCATTAATAACAAGATTAGACAAGTTTTCCTATTATTCTCTAATGAATTCTACAATGCAATAGCAAATCGTGAATTGTTATCGATTAGGTCAAGTGTTACACGATATCTATTCCTACTGATATAGTGGTCAATGGCTGTTTTCAGGACATCGGTAATTGATCTTCAGTCTACGAGTAATAAACTCTTGTATTTTAGGTCAGCTGATTGATAAGAAAGATTGGCCTGTGAGATTAGTTGATTTCTACTTTTTCCGCCTTCAGCGCTGTCGCGGGTTCGATTTCCTGTAGGGACAAACATTTGTTTGAAGAACATAGATGTTTATCTGCTTATTATGTATGACATGTAAGTATTTACAAAAAAGGCTGTACAAATATTCTACCAGTACAAAGTAATCACTTTTTTAGTGTTATCCAGATTGATCAAACGTCATAAATTAATTATCATTAGCTTTGCCATCTAATGTGACAATGCATCAAGAATTTTGAGCACATTGGATATTGCCGTCAAGTTTTTTTTTTTTCATTATAGTCATGACCATATTTTTTATGGCAACTCTATTGGTATATGTTCAGAAACATATTTTATTAGATGAAATATAATTTTCATATGGTAAGCATATGACGGAAGGTCGGTCTCACTTGGGATCCCCTACTAAACAGGTGACATTCAAGATTTGTCCTACATTTTCCAAAAATATTAACTTGAAAAAAACGCAATGTCAAGGTAATTAATGTTATATTAAAGCAATCAAAAATTACTTGTAATTAATAATATCACGATCAGGATGGGCTTATTTACGTCATTTTGTGATAAAATTCGTGTGGCACCTCGCATTACTACACGAAAATCTTTCGTGTTTATGATATGAACTTGTATTTCAATTCAATCAGATTTACCTGATAGATTATTTTCGTTAAGTATTCACAACCATGATAAGCTACTTATTCAACGAGCGCGATTTTAAACGCCGAAAACATCACATGTGGTGGCTTGTGTCACTAACTTCCTAAATTTTTTTACAATATTATTTTGTTTGCAGACTAGCTATTTCCCGTTTCCTGTTTCCGCGTGGAACTTCACTTTTTTGCGCTGAATCCTAATTCTTTTTCTTTTTCTAAAATAATAGTAGCCTATGTCAGACCTGTCAAAATCGGTCAAGCCATTTTGGTAAAAACCTGTTATTGTACAATAATAGAAAACTTTTATAAATTATAGCGTATTGCTGAAGAACTCGAAACCCAAATATACAAATAATAATAGAAAAAAGACATACAATTTTAATTAAATCAAACTTTAAAGTTTAAGGTTGCCTTTAACAAAATTTCATAGGCAAAAAAAAAATTTATTATATTTGATTGGCATTATATTTGACAAGACCATTCATGTTGTAATTTTTATATCAATGATGTTGAGATTTTGTCTTATTTTAATAATCAATCAGGTAAATCGTGATAGGAGAGTACCAACGGTTGATAATTGGATTAATTGTGATAATACAATCAAAAACAGCATCAGTGCCATAGTAACGTCACGAGCTATCACGCGGGCTGATATCTTTTGGACGATAGTTTAGGCATCGCAAGTTTTAAAGTTGACCTTCGATGTTCATGAACACGCCGAACAGAAAGGGCTATTGGCAAAACCGAGGTTCAAAAGTGTTTAGCCAACACCTTGGAAGGAGTTATTTATATAATAATATAAAACGTTTACACACTAATACCTCTGCACTAGGATTCCCTGTGTCGCAGATGACATGGAAAAATACAGAAACACGAGACAAACATCCAAGACCCGAGAACAATCTTTCATCAATTCATGCTCACCACACAAAGTGTGCCCCGGCCTGGAATCGAATCCGGGACCCCTCGCTCCGAAGGCAGGGCTACCAACCAAGTTATGAAAGTTTATAACATTAACTGGCCGCACCGTTATCTCTAAGTCACAGATTCTATGGCTCTATGATTCTCATACATCTCGCCCTGAACAAGATATCGATGATTTCAGAGCAACATTAATGCGCCACTACGGATGAAGTGCCAGACATCAGCCTAGACGAAATTGAGATGAACACCGTACTGTCCGTACGGGAACAACGTACGTCCAATACAGTGTTAATCCTCCACTCAATGTCTCTCCTCCTATTTGTTTTACTTTATGTAGGTGGCAAACCCTATATTTTTTGGTATAAAAAATCCGTTAAAAGTATTAAAAATCCGAAGTTTTTAACGTTCAACAAGTTTTGTATTCTCTCTTTGGATCCGAACCACAGCTACTCGTGATCACAAATGTTCTCAATGAAAGTTCTTCAGTGAGTCGTAAAGCGTCATGTTTTGGTTTTTGAATTCACTTGGAACTTCACATAGTTGGGTCTTCTCATACTTCAGTACTCAGGTGGGCCGACAAGTCGTAGCCATTTTATTGACATCAAAAAGTTTTCATCAGTAGTCGTCTGCTTGGTTTTTTTTTTTTTTTTTTTTTTATGTGAATTCGTGACGGAACGAGCTGAGGTCCCACCTGATGGTAAGTGGCGACCCTCGCCCATGACAACAGTAATGCGCGCGACTCAGTATGAGATCCAAATCTTTACTGAGTCGCATTCATCCTGCTGCGTCCATCACCCGAGACGGGGATGATACGTCTCATGCGCATGTGATTTCACCGGCAACCATACCCTTCCACCGGAACATAGTAATGCAACCACTACTGCTTGGCGGCAGATTCCAGATGTGGTGGCAGTACCTCTCCGGACGAACTTGGTGTTCGCTGGATTAAAATATTTTGATTCCCGATTCAGATTATCAATACATCAACAAATGATTCAGATATTCCTTTTCGCTAGTATGTATGCCAAATTTCAATGCCATGCTGGAAGTGCGCTAAATGTTTTTGAATGTCGTCATTTCAGTAATAGGGTTGTGAATAAAAAATTCTTGGAATAAAATTATCAAAAAGTTTTTGCAAAGTGCTTTTATACGACAGCTTTTACAGCTGATTAAATATCCTTGTTATATTTTCCACTGTTTGAAAACCATGATTCGAATTATGCCATCGTTACTCTACTTTTTAAATTTCAGGGAGATTGTGTTTTTGGGCAGGTATAGTAGTTATAGTTGAACATTCCCACACGGTTTTCTGTTTGATATCTGTCGTGGTCGAGATAGTTCTTAGATTTAATTTATGAAGATCTGTTCATGTGTTTTTTGATGTTCATCAGTACATTACCATTATCTCAAGGTCTTGTCTATTTTAGTGTTTAAAGTTCTATAAAATCACTGCATTTGGCATGATTAAGTGTTCGTGATTAAGAGCGTGGTGGTCCAGGGGCACAGACACCGACTTTCAATCTGAAGGTCGCTGGTTCAAATCCCCACGTGCACCAATGGTTTTTTTCACTTGAAAAATTTATGTGCGCAATACCACGTTCTCGAAACGGTGACGGAAAACATCGTGAGGAAACCGGCATGTCTTAGAACCAAAAATTCGATGACATGTGACATCTACCAATCCGGATTGGGCTCCCGTGGTAGATCAGAGCCCATTCGCTCTCAATTATCGAGAGTAGGCCGGTGTCCCTGCAGTGGGAAAATTAGAGGCTGGTACAAGTGTTCGTAATTGATTGATTGATTGAAAAATGAGTATGAGTTATCAAAGTTTTCAGCGAAAAAGCAAAATACAAAAAGTTAACAACCTGTTAGCGTGGTAGAATTGTCTGAACCAAGCATAAATTAGTATGATAATGATAAAAAAGGGTGTTTTTTCAAGTAAAAAAAAATATAGACAAATTCGTAAATATGCATTAAATTTCATTTATTTTGAGATACATACTTATTAATAAATAAACGTTTACACACTCAAATCATTCATTGTCCATGCCACTTGCACTCATTCCCTGTGTCGCAGGTGGCATGGACAAACATAGAAACACAAGACATCGGGGACCCCTCGCTTCGAAGGCAGGGCTACTACCAACTAAGCCCGGAGCCGTCGGATGTGATCTTAATTCATCAATTTTAATAAGGCCAAGAGTTTCCAGTTGTCAAGCCGTAGATTCCGCTTCTGTAAAGAAAATAAAAAAATGAATTAGAGGGTAAAGCAGAATCAGGTAGATATTTAAGATCTTTAATCTATAAGTTTTTGGGGGTCCATTTGCTCGCTTCCGTAGTCAGAGTCCCTACACGTACTCCCTGGGTGGAGCAAAAGGAGCAAAAAAAGAAAGAGCAGAACTTGTGCAAAGTTCTCCCGGAGTAGTACTGCCTCCACACATGGTAATGCTATGTTCCGGTGGAAGGGAGTGAGTGCCGGTGAAATGGGCGATGAAATGGCAATGGGGTGCGACTTGAGTCTTCTCATATTCCGGTCGGAGAGGACATAAGTTGTATTGTATTTGTGTATGTTATGCTCCCATCATAAGATACGGGGATGTAACGATTCACGTGCCTGGCACGTTTCATAAACTCCAGATAGGAAGCTAGTAGATATATGTAGTCCTAATTAGCGATATCAAAATAGCTATATTGCTGTTGTATTCATAAGATTTAGAAATAACATACCCGCTCTTGCTCAAGGCAGCGGTTCCCATGTTTAAGGTACTGCCAGTGCACCCATTCGCCTCTGCTTCGTTAGTGCTGGCGCACTGGCGACCGACCAGATGTTCAAAGTAGACGGTAGACGCAAAGAGCTGGTAAGAACGGCTGTGGGAACATGTGCTGATCCAGCACCCGGGCTGAGGGTTCCTGCCGCCGTTGGGGTAGAAATCGGCGTCGACGATCTTGTCGAAGATTCCAAGGAGCCCGCCGTCTGTGTGAATAGCTTCGACGTGCTGACCATCGGAACTCGTTAAAGCGTTGCTGTTACCTCCCCACAGGGGGCCAGCAGGGTCCAAACCTGAAAAACGTAACGTGACACTTAGCATTTTTATTTAACGTCTATTATGATGCAGGACTTATCTAGACGCAGGATCGTATTCGCGAATATGTATGTAACTCCGAGGGGTTTCTTGTCTGTTTCTTCCCCTCGGGTTGGTCGGTTAGGATTGGAACAGACTGACTGACTGACTGTAATTTGACATATCTGTGTGCTTGTAAAGTGCCTAAGGAGCTCCTATGACACGTTATATGCTCATGAATATGTTTACTTGTGTTTGTAAAATTTGACGTGTCCAAACGATAATATTGTCTGTGTATTAATATGTATTAAATGTGACTACTTAATAATTGTCAAAGAAAGTTCTATACGATTTTTTTTAATTTAAAAAATGACGAGTTTAAAGCCCACATGATATTATCTACGCTCATAGCGACAGCAATACGACTTAGGTTCTCCTCCACCTAATGATGGTATGAGAAGACCCAAGTATCCCGTTGCGTCTGCTACCCAGGACGGGGATGTAACGTCTTATACACTGTGATTTATCACACCACTGCTGTATTCCGGTAGACTCACACTCGTCTACCGGAATACAGCAATAAGAGCAAGCACAGTAAATACCTATTCTGTCAGTAATCCGGTTTCTATAGTACAAATTAAACATACTTTGGAGCTAGTTGGGTAAAATGTCCATAAATATTTTTAGACTATCACAACTAAATTTTCGAGTGTGAGAGAAATCGGGGTTGATGGTTTAGTAAGTTAAAAAACCCGTACCACTAATTCTCCCGACCAGTCCGCCTGTTTGGCGTCCAGCGTTGCCGACAATATGAGCGCCCAAACTGAAACCCACTAGGTGAACGTTGTTCCAGTTTCCTCCTGTAGTAGCGATGAGCCAGATCAAGAAGTTGCCCAGGAACTGGCCAATACTGACTACCCCGTTAGAGGCAGATATGTAGTTGGAGCTGGCCAGTGAATTCCAATCGACAACGATTACGTTGCAGTCTTGGACGGCGAGGAATGCGGCAGTGATGAGAGGGTTGACATCAGAGTTCCCGTCGTTGTTCCACCCGTGAACGATGACTTTAAGAGGTAGGCTGGCGCCGTAGTTGGAGCTCCATATAGTGCTTGCATCGCCATTCACAATCACTTGTGGGCTGGTGGGGTTTAGCCTGAAAGTTTAAGTTTTGTAAAGTGAATAAAATGACCGGTGACAGGACGTGAGAGATTACGTGAGGTAATCTAGCATTCGATGATAAGCACTGTAATTTTTCAATAATAAGTAACTTTATGACAGGAAGCCAAATATAATTACGTGTTAATCGATTTTGTATCGCATTAGATAGCGTGATTGATATGAATCTTATTTTAAGTAGCTTTTTCCTGCCTTTGTTTATTTTTATATCCTTTGCCTTTTAATTTCCTACCATACCAGCCTCTAATGTTCCCACTGCAGGGGAACCGGCCTACTCTCGATAATTGAGAGTGAATGGGCTTTGATCTACCACGGGAGTCCAATCCGAATTGGTAGATGTCACATGTCGTCGAATTTTTGGTACTAAGATATGCCGATTTCCTCACGATGTTTTTCCGTCACCGTTTTGAGAACGTGGCAATGCGCACATAAATTTTTTCAAGTGAAAAAACTGATTGGTGCGCGTGTGGGTTTGAACCAGCAACCTTCAGATTGAAAGTCGGCGTCTATGTCCCTGGGCCACCACGCTCAATATCCTACATAGTTTTTTCTATAATACCAATTTTTTTCTATTTATTACTAATAATAATTAAATGCGATTGTGAGTTTGTACACTTTCACACCCTACTAAACTACACATTCGATAGTTATGAAATTTTGCATACACGTTGTTATTGGTACAGAAAAGGATATAGAGTACCTTTATCCAAAATTTTATTTAATTTATTTCAAAATCTACAATACATTAACGTAAATGGAGCTGCGGGCAAAAGCTTGTATCTAATAACTTCAATTTAAGCGATGCAATTTGTTTTAAATTGGCATACCTGGTGTATAGCCAGTAGGCATTGTTGGCGCCATTCCTGGATCTTAATAATTCTTCGTCCGCTGGCTCTTGTAGGTCCACCAGGTGGGGGTTGCCTTTACCATCAGGCATCCAGATGTAGCGGCTCTCGCCTTCTACATAGTGGCTGTTGTCGCCAGGAACGACGGGGATTGCACTGCCATAGGACACTAATAACCAACAAGTTAAGTTTACGGAAAATGTCAAAACCCCCGACTCGGTGAATGGTAATGAGCTGATGATCTTCAAACGTTTGAACAAATCATCATAAATTATAGCTAGACTATTTGGATGACGTCAGCTTTCAAACAAAAAACCGCTTCAAAATCGGTTTATCCGTTCAGGAGTTATGATAGCACAGACAGACAGATACACACATAAGCAAGTGCACGGTACAAACATAAATGTTTGTTCTGAACCGACAGATGTTTCCTGTCTTGATTCACAATTTAACAATCAGTTCTCAAATGACAAAGTAAAGAACAAAAATCTCATAGAAAAATACAGAATAAATAAATAATAATAAATAAAAGTTTACACACTCATACCTCTGCACTAGGATTCCCTAGGAAGACTAACACCCAAGACCCGAGAACAAACTTCATGCTCACCACACAAAGTGTGTCCCGGCCGGGAATCGAACCCGGGACCCCTCGCTTCGAAGGCAGGGCTACTACCAACTAAGCCACGGAGCCATCTGAAAATGTTCTGAAATTTCCTAGCTTTTTTTTTAAATTATTTTTATGACTACTAATGCTACTTTGACAATACAAATGGAACGACGTAGAAAGCAGCCAAATCGGTCGAGCTGTTCGAGTTTTAGCGTGACTAACGAACAGCAATTGATTTTTATTTTATTATATTATATACAGCGTAGATTACCGGCGCTCGGATTCGCTCGGTTGAATTTAATAAAGAAGAAAATCAGAAGTGCACCTGGTTAAAATATTAACTTTTACTCTCATACAATCTTTTTCCTGACAATAACGCACATAGCAAAAAACAGCCAAATTGGTTGATGTATTTTCAATGATTTCATCACGTGGCAATTGTTTTTTATTCATGAATATCGCTCAAGCTATAGAACATAATAGCCCTTATTAACGTTTGATTTTTTAGGTTTATTTGTTTGATCTTGAGATTACTCTGATCGACCGACCTTCTGTACTTTTGTCGGAAAATCATGCAAGTTAATTCATGCTTTTTAAGAATTGACATGTGATTAATTAAGTTATTATTATCATTATCCATTAATCGCAGGCAACATATTACTGCACACAATATACAGCAAAGGACCCATAGAAAACAAATACCTTATAAATTAACATACAATAAAATATATTTAAAAAACTAAGACTACACTAAAAGTAAGGGAATTGTCTGTTTCTGTCGCCTTCTGTCTGTCTATCTGTTTGTTCCGGATAAAAAAGATTTAGGGTTCCGCACAAATAAAATCGCAGGAAACAGCTAGTAATAAAAAATATCAAGTAAGTTCGGGTACATATGGGTTTTATTTAATTTTATTTTATATATTTTTTTTATGTCAATTAGTGACGCAACCTCGTGGTAAGTGACAACAATAATTCAACTCGGTATGAGATTGGGATCTTAAACTGAGTCGCACTCATCCTGATCTACTGCTACTTTTGGTTGGTCCTTTAGCACCACCCAGGGGGTACGTGTAGGAAATCAAAGGTTACACAACTACGGACGTGAGCAACTGGACCCACAATGATACCTATGAAATAATACCGAGACATTCCTCGGTGAGTGTATATTTATGAGTACTTACGAGCTATTAATCCAGCCACTAGCACAAGGATTTTCATTTTTAAAAGCGAGAGACTTATTGTCATGTACATACATATTGACTGTACCAAGGGTATATAATAGTTTCTATTATCTTAAGGTACAACCATACCAAGCGGCACTGCACCGCAGTGAAACGCAGCGAGGCCACACGTAATTAAACACCAGTTTTAGTCAATTAAGTCCTTATCCTTAATTTTTTTTTTAATTTTTAGTATTTTATGTTTTTCAAAAATAATATTCTGCATGTTATAAAAAAATAAAGTTGATAAAATTTGAGTGGAGTTATTTTTTATTTAGATTTACTAGATTACTAATCTAATAAATAAAAAAAAGGCTGATGAGAAATCGATTTCAGCATACTAATAGGTGTGTGAATATGACTCCGCCCCTTTTTGTCAAAATAAAACACATTTGTTCGCTTACAAAATTAAAAAAAAAATTTATTGAAAGTATGCTCCATCTGCAGCTACAACCTTCGCCCATCGTTGAGGTAGTTTTCGTATTCCTTGCTGGAAGAAGTCCTGGTCTTTTGAGCTTATCCAGTTGTCAATCCAAATTTTGATACTTTCACATGAAGTAAACTTTTCTCCAGTAAGGTCTGTCTGCATCGTCCGGAATAGGTGGTAATCCGAAGGAGCTATGTCTGGTGAATATGGCGGGTGGGGTAACACTTCCCAGTCCTGTCCCTCTAAATATCTTTTTACGACTTCTGCGGTATGCGGTTTGGCATTGTCATGCTGAAGAACTAATTTGTTATGTCTATTCACCCATTCTGGTCGTTTTTCTTCTATGGCTCGCTTCAAACGCATTAGTTGTCGTCGGTAAACTTCTCCATTAATAGTTTCAGAGGGTTTGAGCAACTCATAATATACAATACCTTTCTGATCCCACCAAATACAGAGCATGACCTTGGCACAGTGAATATTTATTTTTGGCTGTGATGGGCCTGGTTCGCCTGGTTTCACCCAAGCTTTTTTGCGTTTAGGATTTTCGTAGTGTATCCATTTTTCGTCTCCTGTGACTATCCGATGCAAAAATCCTTTTCTTTGCTGTCTTTGAAGCAGCATTTCACAAATGGTTTTCCGACGTTCCATGTCTCTTTCTTTTAAATCATGTGGAACCCAGTCACCGGCTTTTTGAATCATTCCCATCATTTGTAAACGCTTTGCAACAGTTGAAAGATCAACATTTAATGCTGCAGCTAATTCTGATTGAGTTTGGCAAGAATCTTCCGCCAATAATGCTTCCAATTCAGCATCTTCAAATTTTTTTGGTGGTTTTCCATGTTCTTTATCCTCAGTACTAAAATCGTTATTTTGAAATCGTCGAAACCATTCCTTGCAAGTTGTATTAGACGGAGCATGCTCACCATAAATCTCCACAAGCAAACGATAAGTTTCCGCTGCAGTTTTCTTCGCAATAAAATAATGTAATAACACTTCCCGCAAATGACGTTTATTTGGAATAAAAACCGACATTTTCGAAAAGGTGAAAACAATTGTTGCTTACACTTCAACCAAATATCATAAAATGCGTTAGATAGCTGACATTCAGTACTATCGAATACAAGTATGGTCATTTATTAGTACACGTAAACAATACTAAAAACGACATCTGTTGAGAAAGGGCGGAGTCATATTCACACACCCAATATATTTAAATTTAGAGGATGGCAACTGCAGCTATGCCCAGTCTGTTTAAGGCAAATTCCATATTACGTGGTAGAGGCCAGATATATTGCGGCATGGAACGCGAGACAATAAAAATAGTACTATAATAATATTATAAAATTAATAAAAGTCATTCTATGAATACGAGAAAGGTGATCCACGCGACGCAGTACGGCACTGCGCGGCAAAGTTAAGGTCCTACAACTGATAATTTTCAGAAAAGGGGGGGCTCTTCTAATACAGGTCTAAATAAACTTACCAGAAGAGATCCCACACTATCAATACCTAATGTAACGCTTTTTTAATAAATAATTTATTATTATTATTATAATTATCAACAACGCAATTCTGATGCCGCAAGTGTGATCTTACCTTTTTCTAAATCAAAACTTATAATCAAAATTATCAGTACCTAAATTAGATAAGATTTAGCATTGATTGGAGAGGAAATTAGTAGTTGTTTATCAATTTTAGGTAGATATCAACATACGGTGTCGGTTTAGTCTATAAGAAAATTATGCATTTGCTTAACCGTTGTCCAAACGATGCTTGAGATCTAGAGGAATAAATGAGTTTGAGTTTGAGTCTAGGGCGCACCAATAGCACTGAAAACAAGTGATTTATAAAACTGATTTATAAATCTAATAAGCTTTGGTTTGCCAAGCGTTTGGCTAAACTTTCCATCAAATGAGATATTTTCGTTCTTTTTCTTTTGTAGGGCCCATACGCCTGAATTTCTTGGGTCATTAAGAAGTCATAATCCGGCACTGTCTACTTATCTCATGTATATTTTATCGAAATACAATGCAAGCTGGGTATTTATTATATTATATTACCTAGTGGAAGGCTTATTGAATAAAATGTTAAGTGTTGTTAAAAACACATTTTCATTATTAGTCCAGTAGCAATCCACCCCGGGTTTGCAAGAGTAGAAGGGCCTACATTTTTGTATGTCATAGCGATGTAGGGTTAGGTTTCTTTTTTTATGAGTTACGGAACCAGCTTAAGGCCCACCTGATGGTAAGTGGTGACCCTCGCCCATGACAACAGTAATGCGTGTGACTCAGTATGAGATCTAAATCTTTACTGGGTCGCATTCATCCTGCTGCGTCCATCACCCGAGACGGGGATGATACGTCTCATGCGCATGTGATTTCACCGGCAGCAACACCCTTCCACCGGAACACAGTAATGCAACCACTACTGCTTGGCGGCAGATTCCAGATGTGGTGGCCGGACGAACTTGGCAGGGGGGGGGCAGCTGCCTCCCCTGGAAATTTAAATTAAGAAGCTTACTTATATTTATTTAGCTACATATAAAGTAAGTAATGTTTGTGTAGTGTGTATGACAAAAAAGCCGCGGACGATACGACTTAAAAAAAATCTGTTTTGCCCCCCCCCTAAGGCCAGAAGCTGGGTACGCTCATGAGGGAATTGCTAATCCAGAATTTCAGGTTGTACGAAGATCACCGGATACTCTCGTGTTAAAGTAAATAAAATTTGGATGCACAATAGATTCTTCTACCTTATAAAATTTTATGGATTTTACATATACACTATTATTACGTCAACTATAATACTAACTTGGTAGTGGCTCTGCCTTTTGCACTGTAGGTCATGCGTTCGATTCACACCTAGGCAAGAATTTGTGCGCCCAAAAAAAATATGTTTGCTTTGTTCCTGGGTGTTAAAATTAATACATACATATGTATAAATTTTATGAGTTTACAAAAATTCGCCTACTTTTGCTTAGGTTGGGTCTAGATGGCACTGTGAGAAATTCTTATGAATATGTTATAAGCGATTATTGATTAAAAAATATTAAACCCATATTAAAGTTTTGTAAGACTAGAGTTAAGGGTGCAATGCAATGGGGACTGGACTCACAGCTCCGTTGGTTGTAGCTGCCTTCTGCACTGTACGAGTTCGATTCATGTACATAGACGGCGCTGTAATGATGAAGCATCACATTGCGTCTTTACACGGTAATATTAGTGGACTATGCCCGTTACGGGTATGGTGTCAGTAATATGTATAACATAGACGGCGCTGTGTATAATGTCCGTGGATATTTATTTAATGATGAAGCATCACGGCAATATTAGTGGACTTTGCCCGTAATGGGTATGGTGTAAGTACCTGGACTTGGTTTTATTTCTATCTACGAACATTACCTATTTGAATGTCGGTCTATTGAATGTTTGAAGACAGGAAAACAGCTGACGGGTCAGCGCGTATAACTTAAGTTTCGCTGGTAAATCGATTCCTTTGTAGGTATTGTAAAACATAACTTTGTAAGGCTTAGGAAAATTCATGTTATGTAATAATTTCTCCAAATTAACAAAGAACTGATAACGATATCACACTGTTTTTTCACCGTCAAGACCGTTTGCAACGAGATCTCAATCGCGATACCCGTTGGGACATGTCCAGATAATGACGCAGGTTAAGGGAAATATAATACAAGTACTATAAAATTGTAAAAGTGTTTTATTGATGAGTAATTTTTCGTAACAAAGCATTGATAAGAGTTCAATAAGGCCATGAGTTTCCAGTCAGCAGGCCGTAGATACCGGCTCTGTAAACAAAAAAAAAACAAATTAATGTAATACGAGTAGACATTTTCCAGGGCCTACCAACGGTTTTAGATTAATTTTAGAAACATTGTCATTAAAATGATATGGTACGCATTGTAAAATCACCATTTAATTTGTAAAGAAAACCTATTGATTAAGAGCTATATTGTAACTATATTGACTCAGAATCTAAACTAGATTAACGAGGAAACTGACAACTAGGCAGTAAAAAAAAGTAACATTAATCTGATTCATTCATAATACATTAAAAACACAATAATACTATTAGCATAATAAAATTGATAAAACTATGGCGTGGGGTAACACGTGTCTATGTGTCGAATTAATTTATCAATAAGATATGGGCGTTAATATTAATAAGATTAATTCATAATAAATTAAAAACATAATAACACTATTAACATAATAACATTGAAAACACTATGGCGTGGCGTAACACATGGCTATGTGTGGAATTGATATGTTAAAAGGATATGGGCGTTAACATTAACCTGGCTAATACAAAATAAATTAAACAACATAATAACATAACTCAGAACAAAGTAGGCATAATATTATTTTTAGTTGTCCAGATCGATAGATGGCGCAATAAGAGCTTCTATTTGTCTATCATTATGTTCAATCTGTTTACTGTTAAAATTATTTATGTCGATAATAAGTTTATATAAAAAAAATACAAGTCAAAATGGCGGCGCGTTATTTTTTTTTCCTCAGTCTGTTTCTGCTTTTTCTTTTTGAGATCGAATGGATTTAAAATTCTCGACTCTATGCTAATCAATCTCGCTAATATATCTGACCATTAATGAATAGGTTTCAAAAAGGAATTGGATATGAACCTACGCAGAACGCATTGCGGCGTAGAGTACTAGATGCTACATACATAAATCAGAGTGACAGCTCTGTATTTAAACATATTTATTACTCACCCGCGTTTAGTAATAAGCGCATTGCCCATAGGAAAAGCAGTTCCCCAGCAAGTGGACAGTTCCGCTTCCCAGATATTGGGGCATAGTCTGCCGATGAAGTGACTGGTCAAGACACTGGAGGCAAACAGCTCAGTGGCACGCCCGTGAGAACAGGTGTTAAACCAACAACCGGGTTGTGGGTTCTTGCCACCATTAGGGTAGAAATCGGCATGGCCAACGGGATTGAAGATTCCAAGCACACCACCATCAGTGTGGATAGCTTCTACGTATTGTCCACAGTTTGAGCTCATAGCATTTGCGTTTGATGTCCAACCGGGGCCAGCGGGATCCAATCCTTCAAAATAAGTAGATGAAATGTTATTAATTGATAATATGAGGAGAACAGTATCTAAATGATAATTTTTACCAGTAATTCGAGCAGCTCGACCTCCAGCAGCGCGCCCAGCAATACCAACAACGTGAGCGCCTAAACTGAAGCCCACCAAATGTACATTGTTCCAGTTTCCTCCAGCAGTATTGATGAGCCAGACCAAGAAATTTCCCAAGTGCTGACCAACATCAGGAACTCCAGCAGCAGCAGCGGTATATGAGGAACTAGCTAATGCTCTCCAATCAACTACGATGACGTTGGCGTCTAAAACGGCCAGGAAAGCGGCGGTGATGAGAGGGTTCATTTCAGTGTTTCCATTATTGTTCCATCCATGGACGATGACCTTAAGAGGTCGACTTCCGAGGTAGTTGGAACTCGAAATTGTATTGGCATTGCCGTGTACGAGAACTTGAGCGTTAACTGGGTTTTGCCTGTAAATAAGTAGAAAATAATAAACAACAACAACCTTCAAGGATTTAAAATAAGTGAGGGTAAGTGCCACACCTCTCTCTCACTCACAGCTTATCGCACCATACTCAGTCATACCACGATAAGAAATTATTGTGCGTAAAATATTACTTAGAGGTTTTATTAGATAATTACCTGGTGAATAGCCAGTATTGGTTGTTGGCTCCACTTTTGCTTCTCATTAAAGTTTTATCAACTCGTTCATGGAGGTCCACCAGCACGGGCTTACCCTCACCATCTGGCATCCAAATGTAGCGGCTCTCTCCTTCCACATAATGGCTGTTGTCTCCTGGGATCAGAGGATTAGCGTTGCTTGCACATACTGAAAATTTATGGTAAAATATAATCCTTGAGCATTACGTTTATTGCCAAGATTGTGCTGAGCAACCCTTGCAACATAAACAATCACTTGTAAAAATAGGTACTAACATCCAATAAAACCAGCTATCACCAGAAGAATCTTCATTTTGAATGAGGTTAATACCTATTGTAAGGAAAAACTATTTAATTTATATACCTCTTTGTTATCTTTACATGAAATTATCACAATCTTTCATTGATAAATTACTTAGGCTAAGTGTGAGTCGTAGCCGAGCGTTGGGTTTTCATTGTCATTATTCAGGTGGAACGTGAAAAAAAAAAACATCCAACAAACGACCACATTGGTATATTCAACAATTAATTGGCCATAACATTATATGTTTTATTATTAAATATATGTAGTATTATATTATATATTATTATTATTATATGTATTATTTATTTTATTTCTCATTTGTATACATTTTTCACTTGTATACATATTTCATTTTTCATATGTATTATTATTATTATTTATATTATATGTATTATTATTATTATATATTGTGAATTTGTGAATGGTTTGTAATAATATTATGTGCAAATAAAATACCTATAATGTATTGTTTAAGTGAGCATTTATGTAGTATGTACCTATAGGTGAGTAGTAGTAGCCCACATCATTATAAAAATGTGCATAGTAACTGGGTAAGGAAATTACACACGAAATGACTCATTGTTTGGGAAGGAAAAAATTCAAAACCTTGATAAGATCTCTGTCCGGATAATATATAATAACCACTCCCTGGACTTCTGTTTGCACGATATAATGAGTTGAAGCTATGATGCGCTTTGTATGGAGGCCAAAGTACAAGCAATTTTTTTATAAAAGCGTTATTCTGAGTATTATCACTACATAGTATAAAACAAAGTCGCTTTTTCTGTCCCTATATCCCTATGTATGCTTAAATCTTTAAAACCATGCACCGGATTTTGATGCGGTTTTTTTAATAGATAGAGTGATTCAAGAGGAAGGTTTATATGTATAATACACTAGCAAGTCACCCCGGCTTCGCACGGGTAGTTTCTGAGACTGATGCTATACAAACCGTGCGAAGCCGGGGCGGGTCGCTAGTTATAAAATAAGTAGATACTTAACTCAAAATCTTAATAATACTGACGAGTCTTACTACTAGTATTATTTATCTGAAGAAAGTGTTTCTCAAGTTCTACAACTTTAATTTTCCATTTAGTGGTATTTTAAATGAGCGCTCTCATGTTTTGGCGAGCCCGTTAAGATAAGATGCCCGAATGCCTCCAAAATTTTTTTTTCGTTGGTAATGTACTCGCATACCGTCCTGCCACGGGGAGACAGAACGGTTATGTGTGACTAGTGGCGGGAACACGGGAACGTTTGCACATACTTTCGCGAACCCGCCGCGGCTGCCCGTTTGGCATCCTCTCGATTTGGCATCGAGCGTTTCCTTCTGTTTGCGACACGCCAGAACGCATAGCGGTGGTTTGAACGTTACCTAACAAAATTATAGCACGTATGAATTCCACTACAGCTTCACAGCTTCATAGTACATAATATGCAAGTATTATGTGCCATGTTGTTTAAAATAACTTTGGAATAATAGATAAACTGGATTAATAAAAAAATATATATTACGAAATAAATTTATTAAGCCTTTATCTAGGCTGGCTATGTGCGTAGTTTTAGCCTTGGGCGAAAGGTGGGAATGCGTTTGTTTGGAACCAGTAGATACCGGAAACACTGAAAAAAAAATTACAATTGTTTAATGTCAAACCTATTAAGAAAACAAATCCTGACCTAAAATTCTAATGGACCTTTCGTTACAATAATTCCGTCACTGATGTCACAAAAAGTTAATGTAATTTTTGTATGAACATAAGGATTTACGTTTATCATAACGTTTATTAAAAGTGTCTGATTTAAAAATCGAATAAATCAACTTCAATACTATCTTCTATTTTTCTCTCTTAAAGAAGAAATTTTGACCACTTTGCGAAGGTATACTCTATTAAATAAAAAAAAAAACCAAATCGATTTATTTGGCGAAGATACGTAATAAACATACAAATAAATGCAGCCTAATTAATAATCTCTTATGACGATAAATATCGTCAGCTAACTGGTTAATCTAAGTACCAGAAATCAAATTACATTTTTTTCGACAGTTGTCTTACTAGTAGACGAAAAATTGCTGACGCAAAAATAGTTTGTGTCAGTGAGATGAATTGTTTTAAATGAGACTTGTTGAAAGTATTGGGAATAGTCACACTTGCCTTCATAGAGGGCGAGACAAGATAAGCTTGCACTGCTAATTTGCAAGATTTTTGAATTTGTATTTACAATTTATACTTATTGGTTTTCGCTATGTCAATAACTTATAAAGAAAATAAGGAATAAGTTAGCTAATTTTTGCATTCGATTATCAAACCTGCACACACATCATTTTACATCGTACTTACCCAGACTTGACCTCAGTTCCTCCGAAGTGAATGTCTCTTGCGCCTGCGCACTCCTGAGCGACAGCCTGCTCATAGCTTTCACAGGCGGTTCCGACGAATCTGTTGCCTCCGTTAATGTCTCTGGTGATAGACTCGGCGTAGTAGATGTATGAGTAGATGTGAGAGCAGGAGGTATCGAGACCGCATCCGGTCATGATGGATCCACCATTGGGGTAGAAGTCAACATCACCCAGGGGGTAATCGTAACCGTAGCTGATTGCTGTGGCATGCAGAACCTCTACCACATCCGCATCGTCAGGGTTCAGGCGGTCAGGGTGGTGAGTCCAACCGTGGAAAGATGGGTCAATAGCTGAAATTTTAATAAAAATAATGTTTTTATTTTTATCTAGCCGACCCGACAGCTATTTTCCTTTTGAATCACAAGTTGACAATCGGCTGTCAACGCCAAAAATCCTATAGAAAAATGTGGTTCTTAATTTTTCCAATTTCCGAATTTTTTACGAGAGATTCCCAAAAAAATTATTTCTTCCAAGCCTTGTCTTGACAATCACTACATAGTATAAAACAAAGTCGCTTTCTCTGTCCCTATGTCCCTATGTATGCTTAAATCTTTAAAACTACGCAACGGATTTTGATGCGGTTTTTTTTAATAGATAGAGTGATTCAAGAGGAAGGTTTATATGTATAATACACTAGCAACTCACCCCGGCTTCGCACGGGTAGTTTCCGATACGACACTGATGCTTAACTAACCGTGCGAAGCCGGGGCGGGTCGCTAGTTACAAATAAAAAGAAAGAATTGGCCAAATAGGTGTAGCTGTTCTGAAGTGATGTGCTTAAAAATCATTCGGTAATTAATTTTTATTTATATAGATCTGAATTAAGTCACAGGGCGATCTGTTAGCCCACCTGAGGTTAAGTTACAGCCGCCCATAAACAATAACAAAACGACTCCGACAATTTTAACAAAAAAGTATTAAATTGTGTTTTTTTTAAATTACTTGCTGACCTAGCCACCTGATGATAAGTGGGGACCCCCGCTTATAACAACAGTTATGCGACTCCCAAAGCCATTATAACCATTAGCCATTTACAAGCATTTGGGACACCGTGGGGAAAAAAAGAAGTCCAAATAATTGAAATCTGTTAAACGATAATTATAATCACCAATGATGTGAGGAATTTCTTCGTCAGTGTTTCTTGCAGCAATACCGGCGATGTGGCCGCCAAGACCGACACCAACGATGCGAATATTGTCTGCACTGTAGCCAAATTGCCTGCTGAGGATGTTTATAAAGTCAGCGACGACCTGGCCTACTTGGGGGGCGTTTCCGAGGCCCTGCGTGTACATGCTGGCACCGACGCTCCAGTCAACGGCTATTAGGTTTACATCCCCAGCCTGAAGCTCAGCTGAAACATGAAATTCTCAGTTCATATCGGCGCAGAAGTAAAAAACAATTCAATTATTTGTAGTTGCAATAGACTGGAAGATTAAGATTAAATTTAATCTTAAGTAAGAGTTACTAAACACTGAATAAAAAATATAGTGAACTAAACTAAAAGCGAGTACTCGAAAGCTGTAAGCCGAAGTCGAAGGCCAAATTCAAAGTTATTAATCGGTAGCCCCCGACCACCACTTTTCATTACAATCTTGTTAACTGACTTTGCGTAGTCGGGTTTTACTTTTTAGCTCTATTTGCATCATTTTAGTAGAATAAAAATTTAATTAAATGTATAATTTTAATCGGAAGTATTTTAAAAACTTGATGCTTTAATTGATATTTTTAATTATCTATCTCTTTCAATTTGAAATATATTTACCCAATACTAATAATATTATTATTAATTAATATTAATATAAAGTAACAGTAATTACTAGTACTTTAGAGGGTATAATGTTGATATATTAATTTAATTACCTACCTATATCAATTAAAGTATCTATTAAATTCAATACAAAAAGCGTAGCGTATCGTCATCATCACCATGTAATCAAAATAATTGCAGAATATACTAATACCAGCTGCGCCCCGCGGTGAAACACGTCCTGGTTTTCTAATCCTAATTTCATCCAAATCCGTTGAGCCGTTTGAGCGTGAAGGAGTAACAAACATATATACACGCACACGACTACACAGAGTCACATACATACAAACTTTTGCTAATATAATTAAAATAAGTATGATTAGTGTGATGTTCGTTATAGCTACTTACAAGGGATCAAAAAGGCATTGAAGTTTCCTCCAACGGAGTCTGCTTCACTATGGATTGTGAACACGGTTTTGCGCGCGAGTGAGAAGGTGGTTGCTGATATGATGGAAGCTACTGTTGGCAGCAGAGGCTGGCTTAGCTCAGGGTTAAGCCTAAAAATTATTGTTTATTGGATTATTAAATAGGACGTCTGGCAAAGATGTCTGATCAAGAAATGTGGGTGGGCGCCAGAATAGCAACTTCAAGTAACAGTAGTCATTTATACCAAGATAGTCCAGAGATTTTTTCCACCATATTTAGTAATCCGTCAATGACCAATGGTACATTCGCGTTGCTCGGTTTCGGGTAGAAAATTGTGAGTACCGGTGAAATGACAGGCGCGCGAGACTGTAATTTCGTCTGGGCGTAACGAGATGAGACTTGGGTTTCTGATATTTCGATGAAGGAGGATCTGTGGCATATTGCGGTGTTTGCGGCGGTAATAACAAATTAGCTCGTTTCATCACTAAAGTAACATAAAATAAAGTTATGGTATACGTTTTGTTTGCCTTATTTATCTTTTACCTTTGCTTTAGTTTAAACCGTGGTGAAATACTGCAATTATAGGTATAGGGTATGGTATTATAATATCTGTGGTATAGGTAATCTATATCTGGAGATACGGTATTAACTGATTAACTGAGCAGACTAACCAGCGGGTTTTTAAGACTAATTGTATCAACATTGTGTTCTCCAGTGGTACAATAAAATCATCACAAACTTACCTGGTGAATACGTGAAACACGATATCAACTGGTCCAAGTTCGAAGCCATGAGCTGAAACAAGATAATAGTTATTCTCGTGATATTATATTAACAGCTGTTTCGCTTAGGTAATAGAGGTTAAGGCCACTTTGTAAAATTTCACATTATCTGATATCCTCTGTAGGTATTCTTAATGATTTAAGCATTGTAACCTTTACCATGGGAAAACATTTGTGATATGACAACGTTATCTCTGTTACCTTTGTAAGGACAGTCATTTCCCTTTTACTCGGCTTATCAATATTAAATTTTTATCACTTATTTGTTATGAAAGATAATGTCCTTGACTGAGTAGAACCTCACATACAGGTTTTTTCTTGTATTATGAAATTGATGTTTACTTTAGGAATTAACCAGTGGTGGCGGAGATGGTGGTGTCAACAGGGAATAGACCGTTTCCTTATGGGAAATTATTTAAAGTTTGACGTGGACATACGAATTTTTTTCGGGGTCCGAATCAACGATATCAAAAAAAGAGTTCTCTACGATTTGTCAGTTGAAGGTCAAATATGTAATGTGCCCGCCTACTACATATTTTCATGTTTTATGCTACTAGAAATCAGCTTAAAGGAAAAGTAAGATATTTAGACTTTATTTAACCGTGTTCAAAAAAAGGAGGAGTTCTTAACTCGGTTATATATTTTTGTATGTTGTTACGCGATTTCGATAATATGAAAATAAAGTGATGTAAGTATTGAAATCACTTTATTATTATTGATTATTTCATACCACTATGGTAGCAAGCAAGCGTACCTGATGGTAGATTGTAACCAATGCTAAAGGCACCAGGCGAGTAACCGATCTTAAATAAGTAGTTCTGTTATTAATGCTTAACAAGAAAATGAGGACGCATAGTATATTAGGTGAAACTATTGTTATTGTATAGATTACAATTACTATAATAAACCTATGATACCTGCAACTGCAGCGGCAAGAACGAGTAAACACTTAATTGCAAACATTTTGCTTATCGAATGAGACAAGCAGAAATAACCCACGTCAAAACTTTATATGGGATAAATTTATCAATTAATTATCATTTAAATTGTGGTGGAAATACCAGTGTGTTTCCCTAAAGTTTATTTACTTATGATAAAAATCAATATTATCTTATCTTGGATCAGATTATATGAATTATCATTTTGGTGATGATGCGTTTATTTTTCTTCTTATCACTACTTTCCTGCATACTTACATAATCTTAATATATATAAATCTCATGTCACAATGTTTGTCCTCAATGGACTCCTAAACGACTTAACCGATTATAATAAAATTCGCACACCATGTGCAGTTCGATCCAACTTGAGAGATAGGATAGTTTAAATCTCAAATTATAGTCGCAATTTTAATTTATTGCTTATTATAATATCGTATGACAAAAACGTTAGCCACAGCAACGCGTGGCCCGGTCAGCTAGTATGTTGATATAAAGTGATTTTATTTAAGCAATTTTTTTTAAATTATAATACCTTAAAAAAATACCCCCCCCCCCCCTGCGGTTCGTATGGTTGTGACGTAGGCCGTAATACAGTTCCGTTGTATATAATTTTGATCTATCTCGTAAGATTTAGCTAGCATTAGCAATGTAAGCGCCCAAAATAATGTTTTTAACGATATTACATTTTTATTACAATTTATTGAAATTCTAGGCTTTTCTATACATGTAAACTTTAATAATAATGTAAACTGTATCAAAATCCGTTGCTTGGTTTACTTAGCGGAGAAACAGACAGACGAAAATAGGGGCCTACTTTTTGCTATGTTTTACAAAGTTTTTCTATTTTCTATGCTTACTAGCTTTTTAGTTAAGTTCCTAGCTGTATGGTTTTCGTTCCGATTACTATTATTAGACTAAACACTTTGGTCTAATTTCTGTATGAATAAACAATTTTTAATATTTAATTTGTTTTTTAAATCACTGGAAGGACTCAGTAACAATATCTTCGATTTAAACCCAATGAGAAAAGTCAAAGTAGATAGTAACTTAAAGATAATGTTTCTGAAACACAACTATACACCAGAAACTCCTTTACCTACCGGAGTAAATACACTGATATACCTATTTCCAAAAGTTTATATATAATATTTCCTACTGAGCATGGGGTGTTTGCACAGCAGTAAGACGTTACGTTCCATTATAGGGGACACAAAGATCTGAGGCGAAGGGACCTAATCCTACCACCAATTTAACTGCAGATCATTCAAGACCTTGGATCGAAATTCAAGGTCAATTAAACGTCACAAAGCCTATTTCACTTCATCTTTCATTTGTCTTGATGATTTTCAGTCAAATCTGGTGTTCAAATTTTTCAGCCCGTATGTAAGCCTCCGCCTTGGCTCATTGTCTAGTATACGAAACGAGTATTTTACATGTCCTCAAGAAGGGAACTTTCACCTATCTTTGGAGTATTTCCCTACCTGCCAAAGCAGCAGTCAAAACGAGCAAGCACTTCACTAACGCGAACATTTTGGACGTGATAACTGATGTTCCTATAAGACAGGGTCTTATATTAATTATGGTTATCAAGATTAGGTTATTGGAAATTAGTAGAACGTTAATCTAGTGCCAGATAATTGTTAAACTCCTGCAATAAATAAGTCAAACTGATATGTAGAAATTTCCGTGAATAGATTTTGATAATCAAACCATACAAAATTAATTTAATCAAATTACTTTTGAGTCTATTTAAGTTTTCTCGAAAATCGTTACTGACAAAGTCTTTGTTTATTTAATCTGTTGATGAAATAATATCTCTAATTCTTTAATCGTTACATAAATTTCAGCGCATTAAATATATAATCACATATAGAAGATAGGTTTTTGAACACTAAATTGCTTATCAAACAGCCAAACGACAATCTACTGGATATCTTGTTTACGTGCAATCATTTCAGTAAGTACTACCGATCATTTTATCATAAAAACAATCGCAGTTTATTACATTCTAGAATTCATTGTTCATAAATTGTAGCATAGTAGAATTTATAGTGACAGCAAATGACTATCGATTAAGATTCATTCATGGACATCTTAAACAAAGCTATTTGGCGCCAAACTAAGCATATCTTGTAATAAGGAACTAGATAACTGATAGAATACTTATGTAGTCCTTTTTTCTAGTAAATCCATACATATAACACATATTAACACTCAAACACAGAACAAACATTTATGTTCGTCACACAAATGCTTGTCCTGAGTGAAAATCCAACCTACGACCTTTAGCACAGAAACCAGAGCTACCAACTGCGCTATGAATTCAGTCAAATAGTTCTCATACCAACGAATAGAAAGACTTGAACTGTGAACTGTTAACGCTCAACTTTAAAAGAGCCATCAGCTCAATCCGTTACATAAAATAAAATGATATGAAGCTATTCTCCAAAATTTCAGAATTCAGACGTTGTGGAAGCGATACACAATGAATAATTTTAGCATAGTGTTTGGAATTCCATGGTGCTCGCACCCGTATGTGAGTACCCACAATGTCACTCACTGTTAAAGGAGCAAAGTAAACATTTCACATAAACATTTTCACACCTCTGCACTAGGATTCCCTGTGTCGCAGATGGCATGGACAAACACATAAACTAAAGACAAACACCCAAGACCCGAGAACAAACTTCAATGCTCACCACACAAAGTGTGCCCCGGCCGGGAATTGAACCCGGCACCCCTCGCTTCAAAGGGCTACTACCACTTATCCCAATTTGGCGCTGGCATCGTACTGATATACTGATACGCGACCGATAAAAAGACCCAAGTCACACCCCGTTGCGCCCGTCACCCGAGCCTCGTTTCAGCATTGCGAGTGCACCACTGCTTGCAACGGATTAAAAGTAATCGCTTCGTACCATTATAATCGATGTGTTATTAATTAATATTATTATCATTAACTAGCTGCGCCCCGCGATTTCACCCGCATAGTTCCCGTTCCCGTGGAGAATACGAAGATAAATTGATTTTATTTTTTCGTTAATTTTCCAATGTTTTTAATAGTTATTCTGCTATTCGGGACGGAAACAAATCCAACAAATCAAAAACCATGGCAATCGGTCCAGCCGTTCTCGAGTTATAAGTGTTGTAACAAACACGACTTTCTTTTATATATATAGATTAATATCATTTTTTAATATCATCAGCATGCCTACGCTGTATCTTGCGGGATTAGTTGATTAACAAATTATTACGATAACATTGAACACTTGCCTGGTGATCATGAAGAAATTAACATCTTTTATATTCCTCTGTGTTGCAGGGATCAGCCTTGGTAATTATTAATTTGTTTTTGTACCTTGTTGGCTAGTATACTTGTTAGCGGAATTGAATATTAACGATTTCTCAGTTATTAAAATTAATACTACTTCCACTGATTTAAAAATCGAATAAGCATTTTACACACGGATGGGATTTCGTCTTAAAAGTTCTATGGGACCTACCCTAGAGCTACCCTATCAAATTAAAAAAAAAATCATCCAGATATACAGACATATCCAGACATTTTGGAAGAAATAGCGTAACAGAAATACAAATAATATATCCTCCTCCTTTTTGTTAAAGTCGGTGAAAAATAAACTGCATCCTAAACATGCCATACAAAGGAAAAAAATTACCTACTAATTAGAATGCGGTAGATGCTTCTAGAAAACATGAGACTGCCGCCTTAATATTGCAATACCTATAATGAAACCCAAAGTGCATCTTGTACCTGAGAAGCAATAGGTAAATGTATTGAGTGTTGGTAAATATATTACGTAAAAAGGTCCATAGATCATTCTACTTTCGACGTTTCCTTAGCAAGACCGACTTGCATTGAGTATGCCAATGACCAATTTAGGTGCCTACTGATTTCTTAAAGCCTGAAAAAACCGCACCAGCAAACGTTCTTGATGGGTATTGAAATGTGCACGAAGAATATGTCTGACTATCAAGTAACTCATTTAACAAGTGTATTGATTTAAAAATCGAAAAAAAAACCGAATTCAATTCTTTCATCCTTTATTTCGCACTCTTAGGGGGTACCTATCGTTTAAAAAAAGAAACATCCTAGTTGGTAAACTACAGGCGCAGAAAAAAGTTACAGGAAAGCAAAACATGCAATTTCGTATACTTGGATGACATTATTGTAAAAATTACAATTACGGGTCGCGCAAGTATGTTTGATCTCAAGTTCAAGCCTGCTCAGCTTCTACTTTATTTGGTTTCATTATTCTATATCCTTTATTTAATTCTGTGTTTTATATCGTTACTTTTAATTCCTTTTTTTAAACCATTTTAAAAGGTTTAAGTTGTTATTTGTACCTTGTTCCTTTGTACAATATATGTATTTTTTTTATTAAGTACTCTGTAATATTACATTTTAGACTTAATAATAATCTAACACCCTTTAAATATTCATTCATAGCTCTGCCAAGCCCGGTCCAATATGCCATTGATGAAGGTAATCAAGAGTTGGAGAACCTGGGGCTCACCTCTAAGGATGTCGCAGAAGCATCAAGATTTGATCCCGACCGCTCCATCGTATACCACTTATTCACTCGGTATGTTTACCATAAACGTGGTTAAATACAAAACAAAACTTATAAATAAAAGTTTGACCTTGTTAAAGTCGGAGAAAGTAGTGGCGTAAAAGAGTAAAATACACTTAAATAGTATTTTTGGATTTATAATAAGTGGGATATTAATACTCTTGTCAAGCTAAAATTTTAATTTTATATTATTATCACTTTGTAATAAATAAATGTATAGACCCTGTAAAATAAAATATTCAACATTTTTAAAATAAAGGGTACTACTACTACTAACTATTGTACTACAACTATCTGTATTCTGCATTTTCGTGAATGTCAGAGTAGAAGTACCAGAGCTTTTAATTTAACACACCATTAAAATTTTCAGGGACAACCCGTCTGTCAGTCAACCTTTGCTGATCAACAGTCCCGGACTCATCCAGCTAACTAATTACAACAACAACAGGAGGACGATTGTGTTGATCCACGACTGGATGAGCTCCGCTACCTCTGATTTCAACTCAGTTTTGATTCCAGGTGTGTAAAAGTACAATGACTGTAATAATATTCCAGTACGTTCTTCTTATTTCCAGTACGTTATGAACATTATATTATATGTTCCTTCGTAGGGTTATGCCGAGCCTTAACACACTACTTGTCACAAGTTGGGTTACGTTGCAACCCACATGGTAAAAAATGGTCGCTAATACTATGCTGTCGAAAATAAAATCCGTAAAAGTATCCGACAACCGTAACAAATCTTTCATCAATTAAATCATCAAACCGGGCAATTTACGGACTTTAAATATAGGTAACTTCTATCAAATACTATCTTGAAAAAACATCGTTTTTTTTTTTTTTCCAGCATTCCTTGCAGCTGAAGATGTGAACATCATAGTTGTTGACTGGAGCTTAGGAGCCACTTCCATCAATTACCGGCTAGTGATTGAAAACACTATAAATTCCGGCATCTCCGTCGCAAAGTTCATTGATTGGCTAAATCAGGAGACTGCCTCTAGCGGTGTCCAATACCATATTGTGGGACATGGTTTTGGAGGTCATATGGCTGGTATCATTGGAAGGAATGTTGATGGAGACATAGCTTACGTCACTGGTAAGTTAAGTTACTCCCTTCCTTTGTTTGCATTCTATTGTTGAATTGAGTTGATTGAAGGCGTTGAATTGATTGAAGATAAAGGAGCTGTACAACGGGGAGAAACATAAAATTTGTTCGAGGTAGTAGTAGACAAATCGACAAATTTATCGAATGTGAATTTCTCGAATGCGGTAGTTTAGTACAAAAATGATAGACCAGCTCCATTTTGATAAAGCATACTTTTTTATGCCTCAAAAACAATTAATCCTTACTTTCCAGGCTTGGACCCTGCACTCATTGGCTGGGTCAACCACATCGAGCGCTTTCAGCCCTCTGACGGGCTTTACACTGAAGTGATCCACACCAACTATGGAATCAACGGCTACCTTGGAGACCTTGCTCAAGTTGACTTCTATCCCAATGGCGGTAACTTTCTGATTTAAGTTTTCTACACTCGTCAAATTATTTTTATGAGTCTGACAATTCTTTTTCTTTGATAAGAAAAACATATCCTATGCCAATGGCTTATTTGTTAATTGCAACGGAGTTTCAGGTATTCAAGTCACGTTGCGTGCCTTTTCCAAAAACTCACGACTCAAGACATTGCAACACACTTCTTGATCTATCTAATAGACAACACTACCACTGCTATTATTTTTACTAGATATTAGTTACCTACGACCTGGAACAGCTATTTTTCCTTTGCAGGTATTTCCATGCCTGGCTGCGACTCGAACGCTTGCGACCACGCACGAAGCTTCTTCTACTTTGCTGAATCCCTATCTACCGGAGGCTTTACGGGAAGGCAGTGTTTGAACTACTTCGCAGCTGTCCTCAACACCTGTGATCTGTTGCCGGGGAGACTGCAAATGGGAGGCTTGAGGCCTAAGATCGGGTAAGTGGAATGAGATTAAACCCGTCTCAAAAAACACTCGAATATAGAGCAAGCCAATCTCTGGGAATCTACAGACTGCATACATACTAAAATTATGTTCCCAAGCATAAATGAGAAAACCCCTATGAGAATGATTTTGTATTACAGCAATTAAATGAATTTTATTGTGATTATCATACAAATAATTTTATTATTTTTTTTTTGTTAAAAAATCAAACTGTTCACTGAATTCTTGTTGATAGATATCCGTGAAGCTTTTTCTAGGTCTCTAGGTTTTTGTCTGCTGATTAGAAGACTTGGTAGATATTATGTTCTAAAAAGTAGACTTTTTTGGCTACGGCTCAGTATTCATTCTGTTTTCAGATCTTCTGGAGTCTACCTTCTGGAGACGAACTCTGCTCCACCGTTCTCCCAAGGATAAAGAACACAAAAAAAGTTGACAAAATTTTACACTATTTATTAATACTTAAACCTAGCAATACATTTTCAATTAAATAAATAGGATTTCTCTTTATCTTAATAGCGTTAAAAGAGTCCTGCAAGTCTTAACTTAAAAATGCCATTTGTACTTATAATTTCTAGAAATAAAAATAAATGTGTAGAATATCAATTGTTTTGAATGATTCTAACAAATATTTGATAAACATCTCTCCCACATCGCATGGTTCCGAATTAGAACCATCGAAAACATTTACTTTTCGAACATATTCTTTTTCATTTATTTGTCATCCCAGATTCATAATTATTTAGGAACATCTTTCAGTATTTCAGCATTTTCACATTTTCCGTTTTCACCAAATAAACTCTTAGTTATATCACAGTTGATTGGGATGTTTCAAGTTTTTAGGACTTCTCTGTGCTTCCTCCGGTTTGGCAGTCGTAGTGGTAGATTTGGTGGTATTCGTGGGTATATCAAAAAGTGTGCTGAGTAGTGCAACGCCCTGTTCAGCAGTTTGGTACACGCCTTGAAGGAACTTCTCTACGTCAAATGTATCTTTGTCGTCTTCTACTCCTTCTTCTGTTTCTTCCTCCGGCTCGGTTGTTCTAGACAAAGAAGATTACTTATTCCGTTGTTTATGTTGATATAACTTAATTGTAGTCTTTCTATAAAGTTCAGTTTCGAATTAATAACCAAAAGTAACCAAGCGCTATTCAGGTGACAACACTGAAGAATAAATATACCTACATAGATTTAGGCTTTATTTTCCAAGGGTTAGGTATATTGCCTCGACGGGGCACTTTGCCCTCGTGGGCTACTATCGAAGGAGGCTAGACATGCTTGCCCCTTGTCAAAACAAATAGCACAATACGTATTGGACTGCAAAATACTTACGTTTCGGGTTCTGCCGGAGGGTCTTCCATCTCCATGCCCTCTGCTGTAGACTTGAAGCATCCAATCGGGAATTCCAATTGCGTCTCTCCTAGCAGCTTAGGTTGAAGTTCAAGGCAGCCTCGAAGACCGTCAGAAGTTGGAGCCAGGTCGTGGAACTTGGCACATACTTGGGCAAAACGGCCGAAGACTTCGAGGCAAATTGGAGGTGGGTTTGCGCCTAAAATCATTATTATAATAGAAAGTGAATTATATAATTCAAAAAATTGGCTTAATATTATATTATAATTTGATCTGTTCAACTATTTGTAATATTTACGATATTGGAAAGTATTTAGTAAAGAGAAATCTTTATTGATGAAAAGAAAAAAAAAATCCTTCCATATTCATCATAATCATCTTATTTATTTAGTTTATTATTTATTTATAATAGTTATAAGGGGAATTGATCCCCATCCTACCTTTACCTTGCCCATGTAAGGTCGGATAATTTAGATTTTAACAAACGCTAAACCTAGTAATAAGAGCGCGTAATCTCGTAGGTTAGAATTTCAGAAGAATTCATTACACACATCACTAAATATAATTTTTCAAGATACCGAGATATTTTTACCATGATTTGTTAACGTTAAAATAAAGATTACCCGGAGGCATGAAACTGCGTCGAAATATCGGGAGTCAACTAAACTCACAAATCATGGTAAATATCTCCATAACTCGAAAAACAATGTTCGTAACCATGATAGTTATAGTCACTATAGAATTAATAACAGTTAATTAATAATTAATTTCATGATTCTCGTGTGAATCAAGACTATGCAAATATACCTTACTATATGACGGTGCTAGCTAGTGCCTACTCCTATCCTCCGAAGCCACTTTCCGACTTCGAAGAGCCACTTTCTTTAGAAATCAAACATGGTTTATTGAGTTTCTCCTCTATACAACCACGGCAATAAAATACAAAATAAGCAGAGAAATTCGTTTTTGTTTACGAACGCCTCAGACGCATTTTACCCTATGGGTAGACGCGTACCCAATACTTTGAAAAATGTATCTACGTAATACCACATTCATTTTAACAGTTTTCTGACGTTAAAATCGTGATAGCTATATGGATATCAGGATATCAACGTGAGGAAACCGACATGTCCTAGAACCAAAAATTCGAAGACATGTGATATCTATCAATCGAGATTGGCTTCAGTGGTAGATTCGCTCTTACTTGTTCCGAGTAGGGTGGTTTCTCTTAAGTACAAGTACAGTTCTTTACATACAGTGTTCGTAGAAATGGTGGGTAACGTGTAGGCAACCACCCAACTTTCACCCAGAAATTATTATATTTTTGGATACACCGATATCTTTATTAGCATAATTTCCCTGAAGTACATAAATTTAGCGACTTACCTTGGATTTTAGAGTTGTGAATGAGATTCTTGCCGTAAGAAACTTTCACTGAAAATCCTTCTTCCGGTGATACATACTTCATGTGGACACAACCTGCAATAAGTTTAATTTAGTTTCAGGATTTATAATTGCGAAAATCATTTTACTCAAACTCATGATTATATAATATTACAAACGCAGATATTTATGACTTATTAAAATAATAGGTGGAAAATGTATTATATTTGAAGAACGTATTCCCAAGAAAAAAGTCTGTGAATCTGGTATTCGATATTTCATAATTGATGAAGGAATCCTCCTCCTAAATTGCTCCTTTGAAATCGGTTTATTCGATTTTTAAATCACTCAATTATTAACAAAAATACACATTGGCTGGGCGTACGTAACGTACTTGACCGGTTTGTTTATTCACCTGGTCCTCCAAGTTCCACTATAGTAATGTTGAAGTTGACGCAGCACACACATGCGGGGCCTTTGCACATGCAGTTCCGATTCGGCTGCTCATTCCGGACCTCAGGCACCTCGATCAGCTTTTTACCATCGTCGAAATTAAAGAAATCTGTAAAACAATCATCTTATTAATTACTTGACAATTTATACGAGTACACTTATGTTTAAATTTGTTCGTAAGAAAACAACCTGATACGTTAAACCGTGACACCAGCAAAACGCCCTAGGTCCTCCGACCACAGTCGCATCCTGTCACACCCATCACCCGAGACGGGGATGTTACGTCTCATGCACCTGTCATGTCACCGGCGCGAAATATTTCTACCGGAACGTGTATCACTGCTTGGCGGCAGATTACCAGGTGTAGAGGCAGACCTCTCCGGACGAAATTAGCACAAGTTCTACTTGGGATACTAGAGGGTTTTCACCTGCGGACGAGAGCAACTGCCCCAGTAGCTAGTAATTAAAAGATAAAACTTGAAAATCGTAACGAAATATGATCATAATTTATTAATTACTCGGAATATTAATGTACAAAAACATGAGACATTTCCAAGTGGACATAATGTTTTTGCAACCAAATGTTGCTTTCGCTTGCCGTTTCTACTTTCACTCGCGTTTGTCGGTTCAACGTTCTTTGTTCATTACGTAACACATGTGTAACATGCATGGACAATTTGACACGTAAATATTATAATTCGGTAATTTTTTGGGGGTCCAGTTGCTCCCTATTCCCAACACGTACCCCCTGGGTGGTGCTAAAGGAGCAATAAAGTACCTAGTAGAACATTAGCCAAGTTCATATGAATAAATACTGCTTCTACAACCGGTAATCCGCCGCCTAGCAGCGGTGCACTCGCGTGCTAGGTGCCGGTGAAATTACAGCCGCGTGAGACGTAACATCCTCGTATTGGATGAGGGCGCGACGTGATGCGACTTGGGTCTTCTTATACTTTAGTCTTTTCTTCGTATTTGTGTGGCACCACAGCTTAGATGGTAACTTTAAGTATGTAAGCCCCCGGTTCGATCCCAAACAGGGGCTTTGTGAGTACAAATCTTATTCTACGGTCTTAGATGTTTGTTGTGTATCTGTTTGTGTATTCCACTTGCGGCACAGGGAATTCTTTGTATGCAACACTATTATTGTTGTTTATTTATTTTATTAGTGTATCACAATTTTCACAAAGACTTATTCCCGATTCCATAAATGTTCTCCAATTACTCCAACAGCGATTTGGTTTTGATTCGACGATGTAAGTTGTTTCCGTAGGGTATATAGAAAAACTAAATTCAATTGTATGGTCGAATATATACTTCAAGCTAATTTATTATTTTTATTGGTAAATATTATCGTACCACAACCTAATTTTCCAATATGAATAGGTAATAAATGAAACTCATTAATTCAAACAATCTGCACTATATATTCAAACACCCGTCCACTCCCAAAAAGGGCGTGCGTACTTTCTCATTAGTACTTTCTAACTACAAACTGCCACAACTTGTTTACCAAAGCAATAACTCACCTAAAATGTTCGCGGCAATCGCCACACCAATAACCGCGAATAGCAACGCAACCGTCAGTTTGGCAGCCATGACAGCTGTCAAATATGATCGAACTACACAAATAAATAAAGAATTTATGGAGCACGCTCGATGTGCCACTGCGGTAGGTACAGCGAGATTGTGACCGTCTCCGCCGCTGATGCCACACTGCTCCTTCCCTCAGATACGTCTCAGTTTCACCACGCTCACAATAGAAGGTGAAATTTAAATAAAGCATAACGCTTATAATATGCATCGGTGAGTGCATCGAGAAAGCTCTGCTTTTAATATACTCCAAATCAAATAATCAGTTTGTATATGATATTGGTTGTACTGATTTGATTTCTAGTCGCACGAAAAGACTAAGGCGGTTTTCACTCAATCGCATTTCTACTTATGCGGTCGCTATTTATTATTATTTATATTCGAAATTCGCTAAGGGTAAAATACTGAAATCTTTATATCCGCCGCTTAAATTTTTTATAAAGTCGCCGTAAAGTAGATAAATAAATATTATAAATAGTTATTTATTTTTTATTATTATTTTGTGATATGTTTTCTTAGTTGAAGTAATCTTTTCATTGATATAATATATATTATTATTTTTTTCATTATCATATATTTGACGCGCCTGACAATGAAAAATATATATTTAAAGGCGATTTAAAAAAGGAGGAAGTTCTCATTTCGGCTGTAAGTTTTTTATGTTTGTTATGTGAAGTTTTCAATTCCCTTATCAGCCACTAATGTTCCCACGGCAGAAACACCGGGCTACTCTTGATAAATGAGAGTGAATGAATCTATCAACCCACGATGTGTTCCTTCAACATTTTTGAGTTGCGCGCATACATTTATGAAAAAGTCGTTAAACGCGTCCGAATTTAAACTTAATTTTTAATTCGTTAGGTTGTATCATTGGTAGCCCCTTAGAATAGTGAAGGAATAGAATCACCCCTAACAGAATAAAACTAGGAGTACTAGCAATTTTTTTTTTAATAATTAAATCCTCAATTCTGTGGCAAACTTGAATTATTTAAGTATTCCTTGTTGACGATGCCCTATATCATTCCTACCAGTTTTATAGAAAGCTTGAGCCATTCTGGTCCGGTGCACGACTGCATCCATACATGGCCAAGTGCAGTGAGCTACTGACACAGATTGAGGTCATTGATCTCCGTGTTCCATATCGTGATCAAGAAGAAAGAATAAGGAAAATCCTATTACGAATACGGACTGCTATTACTGAATATATTACGTACCTACTTATAATTAATTAGTACAGATATGGCTACATATAATTCTCCTTTACATGCCCGAGGTTGTACGCGGTAACAACCCTGAGAAAAAGCTAGTATTTACATCAAAAACATTGTGTTACTTAATGGTATGTTATGTACAGTATGTATGGTTTCACAGTTAGCATGTTTTAAACACTTAAATCATTATGAAACTAATTATTACTAATTCTTAGGAGCAGTTTTTTTTTGTAGAAAAATCCACGCTTTGCTATCACGAAACGTAACATATTTTTTGTTTTCCTTTTTTACACTAATATCGCTCTAGGATTCCCTGTGTCGCAAATGGCAAATGGCATTACTGTGAATCATAAAGGAGAGCGAGGTGGCTCGGGTGCACAGACTTTCAATCTGAAGATAGCTACTTCAAACCCACACGTGTATTTATGAGGTTTTTACTTGAAAAATGTATGTGCGCACGTTCTCGAAACGGTGAAGGAAAACCTCCTGAGGAAACCGGCATGTCTTAGAACCAAAAATTCAAAGATAACATCTACCAATCCGGATTGGGCTCCCGTGGTAGATCAAAGCCCATTCACTCTCAACTATCGAGAATCGGCCGTTGTCCCTGAAGTTGGAATATTAGAGGCTATATGATAAATGGTATGGACAAACGCAGAAACAAAAACAAACTTCATGAGTGTCGCGGCTGGGAATTGAACCCGGGACCCTAGGGGGTCACTACCAAATAAGGCACGGAGCCGTCAAAATAAGTTTGAGTGTGCTAACATCCGCTAAGCATTACCACTCTTGGTAACTTAGTAAACAGATGTGGTCACAGAATCCCGACCACTTTCTACAGGAGAAAGTGACCTGTCGCCTACCTACGTAGTTTGGGTGCCTTTCGGACCTACCTATGATGGTGAAACACCAAATTGGTCTTTGATAGCTTGATTCTTGATTTTACTTAACTTTTTTTGATTCCTTACTTATTATATTTTTTATTTAACTTTGATTTCTTGCTTATTAAATTATTTCCTACTTGATTTTGATAAGACACGACTAATTACTGTGAATCATAAAGTAGATTCATTGATTAATTCTTTTCTGCACATTATAGTCCATAGGCAAATTTCTAATTAGCTTTTTATTTCAGTTAACCTTTGCGACCCATGAAGATGTGTGGTAGTGCTTAAAAAACAGGGATATAATAACAAAATATATCTTATACAGACCAAATGAAAAAGAAAATTTTATATACTTACTTAGATGGAGATGAAATGTAAATGATTTGAGAAAGAATTGAAAGTTTTTATTCTTTGATATTGTATATTATGCGCGACTTTCTTTTTGTATACATTTCAAGTTGGTTTTCATTCTTGCACAAAATAATAATAAATACTAATAATATAATACTATATATTGTATAATAAACTTAAATATCAATAAGATAAGTTATTGAATTAATGTTGAATATTTCAATAATACAAATTTTTATGGATAATATTTAAACTAGCTGCTCCCCGCGGTGTTACTCGCGGTTAAAAATACATGAGACGAGGCTTCACCTTTACAAAAGAAACCCATGTTAGTTAATCCAGGGTACGTGCTAACCTCACAACAAATTTCATCCAGATTTATTGACGAGAGGCATGACGGAGTAACAAACATAATATGTTTGTAGATATACATCACAAACTTTTGACAGACAGACAAACTTTTGCATTTATAATATTAGAACTATTATTTTTGTGTGAAATCAGCTTATCTTTTTACATAATCAATACAGTAAAACATAATCTTGGATAAATTATGAATTCTGTTTTGTTATTATTTTCTATTATAACAATGCCAATTCGAAACAGCGGCAGTATACTTCTGAGATCAATGTTCTCAACCCATCTAGAATGTTCGACGAAATGAAATGCACTTTTGCCCCATTCGGAATATCTCCTTTAACAACACATTTACTTCTAATACTGTTTGTATACTTTGAAAGGAAGACAAACGCTCTTATTTTCGTTAAATGTGCCCTGCGCCTATTATATATACTTTCTTATATACGGGGTGAAACTGTTAGGGAGTGATGAGATGAGTTATATTAAAGGAAGAATAAATTGATGGTTGTATAAAGAATGATAAGTACAATACACTATAAAAGTATTACGTGATATATAAATATCAGAAAAAAAATTATAGCGCTGGCCCCCAAATATTTTGAAAAAGGTAAGAATAATAGGAATTTATGAAATTGCTGATCCCATAGATTAAAAATAAAATTTAACTCGATACTCATACGATTATTATTGTAATTTAAAGAATCACTGATTCGAATGATTGTATTGGTATTATTCAGTTATCATTAATTCTTTCAATAAAAAACGGCATGTACAATAAGAGGCCTAAAAAGAGTTTTAAAATTTATTCGGCTTTTTGTAATCTGTGCTATTAATTACTGTTTGGTTATGTTTTGCCAGTTCCTGGATTCACCTTGTCGATTGCATTATGAAAGTGATTAATATATTTACTAGACTTTGGAATGTGAAGTGAAATACCGGCAAAGTGTGACTCGAAATCGAATACTAACGGTTCCGTACCACTGATTAGTCTTTAAGAAAAAACTCAGCTTAATAAATATTCTATTTAAATTTCAGCCCGCTACATATTATTAATAGGGTTCGTTTTACAATTAGAAGCCTAAAAACGGTTAATTATTGTGTGTGAATATGACTCCGCCCCTTTTTGTCAAAATAAAACACATTTGTTCGCTTACAAAAAAAAAATGACGTTTATTTGGAATAAAAACCGACATTTTCGAAAAGGTGAAAACAATTGTTGCTTACACTTCAACCAAATATCATAAAATGCGTTAGATAGCTGACATTCAGTACTATCGAATACAAGTATGGTCATTTATTAGTACACGTAAACAATACTAAAAACGACATCTGTTGAGAAAGGGCGGAGTCATATTCACACACCCAATATTTACCATCTCGTTAATTATTATCTAATATTCGAAAAAATTTGTTCTACCGCAATAGTTTTCAGCCCGAAGTAAGTAACTTCGCAAATTATGTGTTTTTCAATAACAAGTAACTTGGGTTTATTTTGATATTATCATTATATCCAAACATGATTTTCATTTAATCAACCGCAACCTGGGTTATTTTGAAGTAAATGGAACATTTTAAACGATCTAAAAATGTTCAATTTGATTCTCGTTTTTGTGATCAGCCCCGATATTTTCAACTGTGTGCTGATTGTCTGGTCTATAGATGCGTGATGTTCATTAGTCAAAACTACCGGACTAATATTTATATTAAAACATTAAATTGCCCGTAGGTCCGTAGTCCGTAGGTGAATAAGAGACTCGAGAGACCCTACACGTATCCCCTGGATGTTGCAAAAGGAGCAACCCAAAGTACTAGTAGAACTTGTGCTAAGTTCGTCCGGAGAAGAACTATAACATATTTTAACATAGAAGGACACCTGGTAATCTGGCCAAGCAGTGGCGTGGCATTGTTGTGTTCCAGTGGAAGGATGCGGGTTGAAATTATAAGCGAATGAGACTATATCCCCGTTTCAGTGATGCGAGTTGGGTCTCATACTTGCGTAATGAGACAGGAATCGTTTGCTGTTGCAAACCTTATGGGCGGTGGTAACCACTTAGCCAGCGGTGGGAAGCCAGTTCATCCCGTCATTGTAGCCGCATAAAAATATATATTGAAAGCTAACAATTATGTATGGAGGCTAATCAATCTATTTCTTTGCATTGCATACAACTCGTAGAGTCCACATTAGCTATGCGCACGATCATCGTTGACACTGAATTCTACATAACCGGCCAACTGAGTCTTTGCTTTCACCCATCCCTCACTGTTATATCGAGTGTGAGAGAGATGAACGATCAGTTTTCCTTTCTCATTTTGTTTCGTCACTGCACTTTTCTCTCGGCGGGAGTGTATCGTTCTGACAGTATTGTTGGTACGTTAGCGTCGTCTGTTATCGTTTTAGGGAAGCCAGTTCAATTTCTGCATTATCGATATTAAATCGATATCGTAAAGTGACAAGCAAATTTTGCAGTGTTGGGATTTTTTTTTCGTATAGAAGATTTTTAAGAAAGGTAAGTAATTATTTGAATTGTAATGGGTCAGTTTTTAATTTGATGGAAGTAAAGTATTAAACATATCCAAAAATGAAAGTAATTCCACAGAAAAGATTTCAACGCGCTTTTGCCTCGTGAGATTGAACTTATTTTATAAAAATGAATATTTAGATATAAAAATTGAATATTTCATACGTAATAATTAATATAATAAAATAAAAAATATTATATAATGTTTGAAATTATTCTCAGCCTATTTCAAATGATAAGCACTCATTCAGGGTTATATAGGATTTCTCAAACATGCATAAAATGTCTATTATTGATCAAATAAACCAGTCCTATGGCTGTATTTCTAAATATATTCACTATCGTTTTTCGAGAGTGTGCCCAATTACTGCAGTGGTAACATTTCATAATAAGGTAACGATAATTATTACACACTCATACCACTGCACTAGGATTTCCTGTGTCGCAGGTAGCATGGACAAACAGAAACACAAGGCCCAAGAACAAACTTTACGACCATTGCACAAAGATTGCCCCGGGAACCCTCACTTCGATGTTAGGGTAGCTACCAATTAAGCCACGAAGCTGTCAAACATTAGAGGCTGGTATGGGGTTTAACGTATATCTTTTATTTTTATTTCACAGAAGGGGAGTGACGCTTCAGGATGAAGCTCTCCCTGGTTTTCGAGCTTCTAATGATATTCGTGCTGCTGGCATTCGCGGCTTCCAAGAGTGTCAGTAAGTACTAGCAAAATTTCATAAAAAAATATGTTAATTTAATTATTATAAATAAGTGGTAAGGTATTTTTTATGTGACGGGAAAGCAGATGTTAAGTGGTTACCGCCGCCCTTAAACAACAAAAATACGACTTGGGTCTTCCTCTACTTAAGATCAGAACACCCATGCGTCCTTCACTCTAAGATAAGGATTACACCTCAAGTGTAGTAGTAAGGAGCAACTCAAAGTATTAATAGAACTTGTGCCAACCGTCAAGCAGTATTCCGGTGGAAAAGTGTGGGTGCCGGTGAAATTTCAGGCGAGGAACTTATTTTTATCGCTATTGTCTATGGACGGCGAAGTGGTAACCAATAGAAAGGCCGCCAAAATTTAGTTTTAAGACATCGCATTAAAAAAAATCCGTACCACCGATTTTTTTCTATTATTATGGACATCCGCTATGTTACGATGGCAGATGCTCTACATTAAAAAATCGGTAGAAAAAGCTCATTAAAGATAATACAGACAGACGTCGTAAGCCTACTAGTACAGTTTTCGTAACCCTTTGGGTACGGAACCCTAAAAGATGAAATTCTGATTATCTTCGTGAAAGTTACTGTTCGGCTATACGTTGTTTTTTTACGAAGTCAAATTGCGTGACTGTTGGCAATATGAAGCGGATTTGCTAAATGTGTGAAACGCGTAACATAATTTTATGTAACACTTACGTATTCATAATTTTTTTGATTGATATATATGTAACAAAAAATATTGAGAATATTGAACACCGCGTATTTACATGTTATTGTTGTTACTAAGGAATGTTTCTGGAATATACAACATTGACATAAAACCAGTCAAGTACGATTCGGACTTACATACCGTGGGTTCCGTACTAGCAAGTATTTTTGTTATGTGTTAGGATTATCCGCCATAATAACACAAATTTAAAAAAAAAATATGTTTAGGTATAACATATATTATAGAAAAAAGCGTTGATCGTAATCCAAACGCATTTCAATCATCAAAATTGGTTTAGCGGTTCAGCTAAACCAATTTTAATGAATTTTCGTATAAAGATCGATGAGTCCTTGTAATAATTTACGCCTTAATAATACTTGAAGATATTAAAATAGGGGATGAAATTTAGTATGAGGAACTTGGCATGGAGATAAATTGCACCCAGAGAAAGAACATAGCCAGAGAATATACAAAGGCTTTTTCAGCTTTAAAATCCTTAATTCCCGTACTAGTTATGAACGGTATTACGAAAAGGTATGATTAAGTTAATAAATAAATTAATCAAGAAAATCCCAATGATATACCTTATTTTTTCAAGAACATCACAAACATCACAAGAAAGTCATCCAGAACAAAGCTCAGACCAGTGAAGTGGATCTGATAGAAGACAACAGCATCAACAAGTACTGCAAATGCGTGGAAGCATACTGCAACTGTTGCAGGGAATTTTCATTGCCGCTAGTCAATTTGAATGGTCCAGGTAAGTTTGATCAGACCGAAACAAAACAACAAAATAAAAATATAATATACTATTTTGTCGACCGTAAAAATACTAAATACTAATAAAAAAAACAGTAATAAATTAAAATATCTGTCATCCTTTCAAACATGTTTTAAAGTTTCACCGAGAGAGAAAAAGCAAAAGCCATCAACTCTCTATGTGGAATGAATGATGCATGTCCCATTGTATATACAAATGTATCTGCATAATAAATCACAAAAACATGCAATTTCTTTCAGGATGTGCATCGCTGATGTACTTGAACGGAGATAAGATGGCTGTGTCTCTCAGCTTCGGAAAGAAGGTCATAACGAACCGGACTCTTTCAAGTGAGTGTTTTTATTTGATATTTAACTATACATACTGTTAGTGTATTGTGAGATACATAAATTACTGCGCCTGTTTCAGTTAGTTTCACGTGTTGCAAATACAAACTATTTGCATAGTCCGATATTAAGTATGATGCAATAAGAAAGCAGATTTTACTCATTTATGTACTGTTAAAAATATTTACCTTTATTGTTGAAGTAGTTTGGATTGACAAGAGCTTAGAGCACTTAGACTTGAGGGTTATTAAGTTTTAAAAATCAAGTAAGGTCTTGTCAAATCAGTAAAATACTAGTTTAAATATATTCTAATTACTACCATGTGTATTTTCACTTGTGGGCTAAATCGTCAGTTTTCTAAAAAGCGTTGCAGTTTATCTATAACCGTAGAGCTTATACTTTACTATTTGATTTGAAAACAAGCGAACATCTGATATTTCACTCGCTTAGACCGAGTGAAACGTAACACAATTGTCTTTGTAAAATTTTTAACGAATCCCGTTCTAGTGTTTTTTTAAGTTTTGAATGTACCTATATAAACCTCGACAAAATTTATTATACAATATTATTCAGGACACATTTTCTAATATGCTGTTATTATTGATTTTATGTGTTCTTTGAAAGAATAGGTTTGTATGTGTATAAAGTTAACGATCAAGCATGAATTGTAAAAATGATTTTCGATTGAAAAAAAACATGTTTTTTTTTTACTCTTATTCCAAGGTAAAGGTTTCATTGTCCTCATATTGCAATTTTATATCACATAAGCAACACACTCTCCAATTTTTAAATTTGTGACTAGCAGTTAATGCGTTGACCTGATTGATTTTTATTATCTTATTTGTATAAATATTTATGATTATAATCGATAATATATATATTTTTTTCATTTTCCAGGTCGCAAACCAAGCCCTGTGTGTATGCCTCTACCAGGTGGATTATCGAAATTCTGTGGTCGAGTATATAACATTGCGAGAACTGGTGAAGAGTTTCGAGCATGTCTTGGTCTAGAACTGCAATCCAAAAGCGTGGTAGAAGCGGCTGTACGAGTTTCTTGTTTCAAATTTGGGGCCAAAGGTGTAACCTCCGAACCTGCTGATCCCCTGCCATTGATACCTGACGAAAAAGATGGCAATAATGATGACGATGATGACGATGATGACTATGGACTAGGTGGTGATGACGATGACGATGATGACGAAGCTGATGATGATGAAGAAGAGAGTGAGTAAATTGTTCTTTACGAATATCAATTATTTGATGAGATTTTGAAAATTAACTATCATGTTTTCTGTTATTTAAGGTGAACTCGAGGCTGTAAATAATGTTGGTGAGACAGATTATACTGGATTCAGCCTCTTAGAAGATGACTTGCTAGGAGATCTGTTTGGGTCATCTGGAGGGAAGAAAGCCAACAAAAACAAGAATAAAAACAAGAACAAAAACAAGAATAAGCAAGCGCCTGCTCCATCTAGCACTACTACCACTACAAAACGTCCGAGACGTACAAGACGACCATCTTCTAGAAGACCGAGCACAAGAACTACTCCAAGGCCGACCCGGACAACTACTGTAAGAGTACGTCCAGTTAATAACCGTCGTCCAACTCGAAGACCCAACAGACCTAACAGAAGACCATCGCGTCCTACTGCAACCCCAGCTCTCGACAATCAATTCACTCCATCACCAATCACACCGATATCACCAGCATCAATAGTAACAATGTCACCAATATCAACGAATTCAATAATCACCACTCTACCCACCGTAACCACAGGTGCTACACTTGTATCCGCTCCAGTGACTGCTAAAATTCAGGCACTTGAAAATATGGCAAATGACCAGACCGATGCAGCCAGTGAAGATACTTTCGAACCTATCATTGTTGTGCGGCCGCAATCAACTACGCCCAAAATTGAATCCGATTTCGGAAATACTGGACTAGAAATATCTTTGGCGCATATTACTGGCCAGTTGTCATCCATGCCAGTAATTCCCCTCACAAGTGAACCGAAAGACTCTGGGGCTGCAACGAAACCTGAAGAACAAGTAATGTATCAGAAAGTTGAGACAGTAACACCAAAGGCTCCTACCACTTTGCCTATGGCAGAAACATCAGCAAATGAAGCAATAAATGATGATATGATTCAAATCGTACAAACTCTGGATTCATCTGAAGAAACTGTTCCTGTTAAGCATGAAATAGTATCTGAAGAAAGTCGAGCTCACTTTTATAACCACCCTGTGCCAGAAGAACTTCTTAATGGACTTTTTGAAAATGTGAGAACGAAAAAACAGAGAGGTAGAGAGAGAGATTTACCGGACTTAGACATTCTAGATTTGACCCAAATAGGAGAGACTATTGGAGATGAGTTGGGAATATTCGATGGCAAGAAGAGGCAAATAAGAGTTAACAAGGACACTAAGCTGAAGGAAAGTAACGATGACTACAGTGAATATGACGATGTTATTGATACAATGAAAGACGCGCTTCTTCTGTCACGCAATTCTAACCTTAAAAGTAATAAAAAGAGGGGTAGACAAAACAAAATGATGCGTGGTGATTGGTCACATGTATGACATCACAGTACGCTAGCTCATAAGTAGTAATAATATTTATTTACTAATTTATTTATATCTCATAAGTGTAAATAGTATTTATTACGGTAATATTTAGCGCCTTATACGACTGATTGACTCAAAATAATAAATCTTTATAATGAAATTGTATTTTATTTAAGAACGTGATGAGAGTGAATGATGCAGTAGTTCATGTTCAGGCTTGCATTAGCAAGTAGAAATCACTGCATACTCCTCTGGGAAACAAGTTTGATAGCGTGTATCTACTTTAAGCTTATCCATAGCTTAGTTGGTTGGTATCGAAACTGAATTCAAAAGTAAGAGGTTCGATTCCCGGTTGGGCACACTTTGTGTGGTGAGCATCAAGTTTGTTCTCGGGTCTTGGGTGTTTGTCTTGTAATTCTGTGTTTATCCATGGGATACGGAATCCTAGAGCATAGAGAATATGATGGTGAAATTATTGAAACTAACCGTTGTGGGTTTAGTTTCCACTTAAGACATGTCACGTCACTATAAACTTATACGAGTCTTTTTTTTTTTTTTTTTTTTTTGTTTACGGAGGGGAATCTGCAACAGATACACCGGTTGCCCTGGGGGGGACAACCGAGTTATGTGGGACTTTTACCTTAACTAAACCCCTCCGGTGGCCGACCTCTGCGCATTCGAGGGTCTCTGGGCTCTCCAAAAGAACTTCACCAGTGACCCTCTCGCACTTTGCCATGAGGCCCGCTCCCGGGGAAGGGTGTAAAGAGCCCCTCCCCGACTCCGCGTACCCTGCACGCCACAGTGCAGGGCAGCCTTCCCTGGGCCCAATAAGCACAGCAGCCGGAGCCCAAACTTATACGAGTCTGCGTCAAGGAGACTTTCTCAGAATCTAAGTATATTTGTTTTTTTTTTGTAACGATAATGGCGGTTCCATCTGAGGTCTCACCAAATGTAAAGTGCCTACCTTTTTTTATGTAATGCAAGTGACGGGACGAGCTTGAGGCCCGCCTTATTAAGTGGTTATTATTAAGTGGTTATATAAAGGAATTAGGTCCCACGACCGAAGCATGAGAAGACCCCGTTGCGCCCGTCAACCGAGACCGGCACCCACACCCTTGCACCCGAACATAGCAATGCGAGTGTACCACTGGTTGGCGGTTACCAGTTGTGGAGGTAGTACTTGAGAACTCCGGGAGAACTTTGTAGAGAGAAGAGAAGTTCCACTGCTACTTTAGCACCACCCAGGGGGTACGTGTAGGGACTCTAGACGGTATTCACCTACGGACGCGACCAACTGGACTCCCCATAATACACGGAAAAGCTACAGATTCTGACCAAACTTAAAATTCTTGAAACATACGGTTTAACTTAGTATCTATTTGAGGTATATTATTATTCTTTTCGATGAGTAAAAGCAAAATTGTGTGAGAAATAATCATACTTCGCACAAATTAAAAAAAAAATGTGAAATTTTGAGACATAGCTGATTTACTTTATTTAACAAAACATTGATGTAAAAAAATGCTCCTAAAATGCACGTTATATTTTCCCTGTAATATAAAGGACAAAATAATAAAAAATCATTGCGCGTAAATGTGTTACGCAACAAAACAAATCTTGCCTAACTGATCGATATTTAAATTCATAAACAATAATATCAATTCAGACCATGCGCACACATTATTGAAAGTGGACGTAGGCAATAATTTAAGTTAAAAACTTTCTCTTATTTGTCATTAAAATTTAAAACTTGTTCCTACCGGTGAGTGTGTGTTAAATAAACATAGATTGTAGTGTCTTGTTAAATACTGAGAGTAAAGGCCACAGTTACAATTGATCAGATCGGAGTAGCACAGTGTAATTTGAGCCTACAAAATTTCCTTTGGAAAATGTCGTTAAAATTTTATTTGTTGTTTATTTATTTTATAACATGTAACCACAATGAGACCGGTAAGTAATTCACAGCAAACATTGTATCGTGACAATTTAACACTTCAATATAATTTGAGATTTTTTATAGCGGCAGATCAAGATTACGAAGTAATAAAATTCAAATTACCACACTCCGTTTGGAAACAGGCTCTTCGTCCCACGCCAGTTCTGAAATCTCCAGTTACAATAGTTGTGCCGATAAATGTGCAAGATGACGAAGATCTTGTAGATGAAGAAGAAGTTGAGAATGTAGAGGTTGACTCCACTCTTGTCAATGAGGAAGTTATTCCTGAACCTGTAGTCCCAGAAGTAGTTCCGGAAATTGTCCAAGATGAGATAATTAATTCTCCAGGGACCGTTGCAAACGTAACTGAAGCTGTAGTGCAAGAAGATGATAACATACAACCACCACAACAAGACGTACCTGGCCAAGTGGTAAGGTTTCCCTGCTCCTGCCTGAGTGGACAATGCGGTTGTTGTACTGGAGCTATTTTAGAAAGATTTAGAATGAAAGCCTGTGGGAACATGACATTTATCCCGGAAGATTTTGTTTTCGATGTGCGTTTAAGTGTCAATAATAACACTGTTGTGCGCCAAAGAGTATCAGGTAATTTAGAACTATAATATTAATAAATAATTTATTTGAAAGTGAAAGTATGGAACGGGTTAAAGAACCATTCACATTGTGAAGTTTGACAAGTATTTTTTATAGAATTTGAGTATAGAATGTCTCATTAATATTCCAGCCAGTGACCCTCCACCGATTTGCTTTAACCCTAGAAGAGCGCCGTTTGTTCGAATATGTGCAGAGATATCTAATATCAGGGTTAGAAATAGAAACGCACACGCTTGTTTGGATATAAATGCAGATATTGGTGGTTTTCCGGTTTATTCGGCTTCATTTAAATGTTTTAGGTAAGTTATATAATTTTTCGGTAGGGCACTGTAAAATCGAAAACATCATTGCTGGCAATTTATGATATAAAAAGAAGTTCCAAAACAACTAACAAAAGGTTAACACCGTCAAATATTGTATTGGTTTAAGTTTTGCACATTTTGACTGTAGGTACCTATTTGATTTTATACCTTAACATCGGTTGAAGATGAAACTAACTTTTCTCATTACCTTTTTAGCTTGGGTGCATCGGGAATAAAAACTGGTCAAAAACCAAAAAAGCCAGTGTCATCAGGACCAAAGCCGGTCAACCTTTTCGGAAACGGGGGCAACGATCAGGGGACAGGCTTTATACAAAATGCAGCTGAAACTGTTTTAGGGGGAGGGAATGGACTATTTGGAGGCGATGGCGATGGGGGCGTTCTTGGAGGGGCTGATGGTGGAATATTCGGAGGAGGAGGTGATGGTATTTTCGGGGATGATGGAGGTGATGACGAAGGCCCATTTGACGCCATAGGCGACGCTCTTGGTGACTTTTTAGATGGAAGAAATTTTAACTGATTTTGTTGTGAAGAAAAAAATATTAAGTTATTTATTTTATGTCTAAGAAATGTAAATATTATTTTTAATATAAAAGATATGTAGGGAAAACCTATTAAACTACACGTGCAACATAAATAACTCCTTTTATTTGGTGCAAAATAGTCTGCATAATTAGCTGAATGTGAAAGTCACATTATAAGACCTTAGCAGATCTTTCCCCGTAAACCGGTTCGATTCTCTGCAAGCAAATTGGACTGCCTGTCTGTATTTAGACGTCAGGCATACACAAAGCTTCGCGCCAATCAGCGACCATGGTGTTGATAATAACTCTGATCGTTATATCAATAACTGGACTAAATGCAGGTAAAATTGTATTAGAAATCATTTAATTTTCAATTGTATTATTTTTAATAGATTATTTATTATATTATTTCAGGCACGCTCCAAGTATCTAATAAAACGCACAGCAATTATTTATTTGAAGTACCGGATAAATTTGTTTTATTGTTAGATCGAATGAAAAACAACTCTGCAATTGCGTTAGCACGACAAAATACGGATCAAAATGTAAGCTCTCCTCAGAATGGCAGCTCATCTTCAAGAAGATGTTCGTGTGCTAATGGAATATGTAAATGCTGCACTGGATACGTAATGGATTTGCTTAAGCAGAAAGCATGTATGAGGGTCACGTATCATCCCGGTGATTTTGCCTTTGATGTCGCCATGTCTTTAAACGATAGAGTGCTGTATGAAAACTCTCTGTCAGGTATGTACACCAATAAAGAAAAACTTTTCTAAATCCTAATAAACCTGCCTAAATTTCATAGTTCTTTTCTGTATTTAAATGTCATCACAGTAATGTTTACTTGTTACAGGAAAAAATCCAAGGCCTATTTGCATAAGCCCACCGAGGATAACCAATTTAAAAGTGTGTGCGAGGTTTTATAATGTTTTCTTCCCGGGAAGGAACTTTCACTTTTGTCTGGCCATGGAAGGGAAATGGCGACAGTTCGAGCTGTTTAATTTCAGATTTGATTGCTTGCGGTAAGAAATATGTTCCTACAAATTAACTTTCCCACTAATAACAATATAAACACAATTGGCAATGTCAATTATCCAGCTTCAGGCTAAATGATAATAGTTTTGTACAAGATATAATAGAATTTAGCAAACCATCCAAGTTACTTGACAATTCGCGAATTTAAAATTTATTTATTTTCAGGATGGGAGCAAACGGTATAGCCATGGTGGGTCCTGATGAAAGTGGCGGACTACCAATACCAAATCCTCAAGGCGGTGTTGATGCTGTCATCGATTCTGGAGATGACATAGAAGATTACGACGAGAACGTGGTGCGATCTTTATTGGGTGATTTGTTTGATGATGATGATGACGACGATGAAGAGGACGATGAACGTTAGGATAGACGGAAGCTCAGGAGAGAACTGTAAAAATGTGCTCAATGGCGTATTAGTGACACTTTTATGAGACAGCAATTAAATTTTCGTATATAGTTTAAGATAATTGAACTATGTACTTACTTAAGAGAGTTATTGTTGTGCAATAAATTTGAATTATTTATCTTGCAAAAATTTACTTTTTTCTAATTTACTTCTACTACCTATTGTATATATATATAGCCGGCTGGAACAGTTATTTGTTTATAAAGGGATTGGGATTCGATTGAGCTCATAAGAAGACTAATCTATATTGCTTGTCGATAGTAAGACCGCATGCTTAAAATGATATGTAATAGCAATCCGTGGAAACTGAGATGGCCAACGAAAAGTGGTGGTGCGAACCGACATGCAGGAGTTTCTCTAGAAAGTCCCGCAAGTCAGTTGCGCTCGCGCATGCCATACCTTGCATACAAAATAGTATAACTGATACCTTAGCCACTACTGACGTAGGTTCACAACACCGCGGTCATTTGAATGGTGTCCCTAGAGCCAACAGTAGCCTAAGAAGTTGAATGAATTGTGTCAAAATGAAAATGAAAACGAGCTTCGTGGTCTTGGTTTTTGTTGTGTGCTGTGTACCGTTTTGCGCCGGTGAGTGTTTTCTTACTTTGACCCACTTTCAATGCACAACAACAAACCCATACAGTTAGCAAGTTTCGCATTGTGTTTCAGGTTGGACATGGAAGAACAAACGCACTATTTTCAAAACACAGGATCCCGATGAAGTGTTGGATGTTACTGACTTTTCTATTTATTATGATCTGAATTCGAATGAGGTATGTGGTATATTGGAATAGGAGTGTGTAGAGTTTGCAGTTTGTCCGCGGAAGCACTGACAAACATACTGAATAATTTGGTGCGGGCAAAAATAGATTAATGATATTTTCTATGTTATAGTCTAGGCCTAACACTTGCTATATCACTCATTAATTGGCTATAACCTGTACAACTAATGAGGGATATCTCTGGTTTGAATCTAGTAAAAATATGGAGCAAATAATCACAAATAAATCGGCCAAGCGAGATTCTTATAACTCGTAACGCATATTTTGAGAGATCGATTCCCTACCTATAATCGTTCAAAAGACACAGATAACTCAAAAGGTACATTTAAGTTAAGACTTACTCATACACGACATTATAGGCTTATTAGTGACAGATTAGCTAATTTGTCCTTTTCGATAAAATCACGAAAACAAAAACATGGAACTTATTTTATGACTAACAGAGTTAATAGGGTTCGTTCAGGTAAATACATAATAATAATCAACATTGGAACTTCTTCAATGAGTCAATGAGTATGTGGCTAAATCTGGTGTTGGAGTTTTCAAACAACCCGAAAGCCTCCGACACGAAGGTGCTCAGTTCAAATGTCACTAAATGGTGTCCCATCCAACTTCTGAACATCGAAACTGCGTCCTGTTTCTTTTGATCGAAGTTACTTTGTAAAAATATATCTAAGTAACGCTCTTTTCAGACAATAAGAAAAATGATGCCTCGACCATGGTACAAGCCAGGGTGGCTACTTCGACTACCATTTATGGGAGGGAAATGCGATTGCGTAGGGTACGAATGCAATTGCTGTACCGGAATCCGAGTGCCAGCTTTCAATTTTGATAGAAAAAGTAAGGATTTTTATCTAAATCATACCAATTAATGTATATTGATAATTATAACACCAATGTGGTAGTGGTAAAAAAATAGGGAAACACTAAATTCGAACTCATGATAGTTTTAATATATATTTTTTATAATTTCAGCTTGCGCCGTATTGAAATACGATCCTAATGAATACATGATAGATTTGGAGGTAAAGATGAACAACGAAACGCTATTCAGGAGCTCTTATTCAGGTTAGTAATTTAAAACGATTATGTTTAATAAATACTAACATCTTGCTGGTTACATTTGTAGGTAGTATACAATTTAAATACATAGATAGACGGTACATGGTCTATCTTTATTTTACCTAAAGATCAGATTTCACTTCCAATGCAATCTTTTCAACGGTAGCCTGCCTGATCCTATGCTAAGATTTCCTGTGTATACTCGTAGAACAATTTTTATGTCTTAGAAAGAAAGAAAGAAAAAGACTTTATTGACAACACAAGAAGTAGGTACAAATAATAAACATCAAACTATAAATATTATAATAAGTGAAAACAGAAAAAAAAATAAAAAAGAAAAAAAAAAAAATTATGACTGTAATTCTTATGACTGTAAACTTTAAATTAATAAATAATTATTTGCAAGTAGGTATTGCAAACAATTGTCTTGTGTGGGAATCGAAGCCCCTTGCGCCTTCCGAGATAATCAAATCAAATTACCTTTCCACGTTTTTTTTAAACACCACTTATATTTCGGGTCAAGCTGAAGGCCCACCTGATGTTAAGTTACCTCCGCCCATAAGGCGGAGATTACCAGGTGCTAGGCGTCGGATTACCAGGTGTAGAGGCTGTACTACTCCGGACGAACTTGGCATGCTACTGCTACGTTTTGTTGCTCCTTTAATACCGCCCCCATCCAGAGGGTACGTGTAGGGACGCAAAGGGTCACGAGCAACTGGACCCCCAACATGTGCTATAGTTTTTATAATATATTATATCTATATTTTTTTTCAGCCCGGAATCCTCCGCCTTTCTGCATACCGATCCCGATACCGTACCTACCACTCGGCCTAGTCGACATGTGCGTCAGACTTTTCGATTTCAGCTTCGCGGACCAGAAGTTGCATTTGTGCATGGATATGGATACTAGGATCGACATGGCCCCTGTTTTGGTAAGTTTCTGATTCAAAGTAGCAGTAGAAACTGTGACAGGTTCGTACGGAGAAGTACTGTCATCAAACCTGTTAATCCACCGCCAAGCAGTGGCGCAGTCGTGCTGCTGTGTTACGGTATGCGTGCTGGTGCCATTACAAGCGAATGAGACGTTACATCCCCATCTCTAGGTGTCTCTAGGCTACGGTAACCATTTCACATCAAGTGGGCCGCCAGTTTGTCCCATCACATAAAAAAAAAACTACGGTATTTTTGCTATAGGTATTATGAGACGGTCACGGTGCGAACTGATGATCCAACTTGCATAAAAACAGCAATGTGACTTAAGTTCTGCCGGTCACGATTTGGATACAGAAATAAAGAGCAGAGCAATAAAGAATACAATTACTATTTTTGCAGGTTCTCCATTTCGATTGCATGGATATGGGTGCAAGCGGCATCGGACTTTCAAAGCCAAGCGGCTCCAACGCCAATCTTTCGCCAATAGGCAACGATACCACCGCGGAGCAAGTTCAGCTCGACTTTGATATCTACGACCCAGTCTCTGAGAAGATACCGACCACAGAGTCCCCTTTTACGAACAGTGTGAAATATATATAGAAAATTTGAAATTACAGACGTTTGTCTGAGTTTTATTTCATAGGTAAATGCCAAAGTACGTCACTAAACTAGCCTCAGAAATGAAAAACTAAAAAGGATTCGCTGTACCCACTGCTTTCCACACACTACAACACGAGTGTGGTGTCAGTACCTGCTTTTCCGAACGTAATTGGCACAAATTCTATTGCTACGAAAATGTTATGTCCATTTTGTAAGATGCCAAGGTTGAATTATGGTGGTACATGACTTCTAGAGTCGAGTCGAGCTTCAAGTAGCTGGGGTAGCTGGTCCGGGTAGCTGACAAGTATAAAGACATTTTCAGATTTCGGCGGGGTCGTAAACCGTCGCTACAGGGAGGCGCGGCAGAAAAATACAATACTAAATTTTTTTGTGTAGTTTTAGTTTTTTTTTTTAGTATGGATGGGTCGTTGTGTGCAGTATTGTTGCCTCAAATAAATGAATTAAAGCTATTTCATATTTTGGATGTTTACCTATTGTATGTCTAGAAAAGACGCATTATGTAATAAATTAGAAAATAAAAGTATATTCTGGATATTAGTCTTAGCTCAGACCTTCCCCAAGTCCTGTGCTGAACAATGAAGTCATCCACTTCCCGTCTAAGTTTCCCGCTTACGCCTAACAAGTCTGAGTTTTGACGGTTCGGGTGGTCAACACTGAAACGTCAAATCTATCTCAGTCTTGGTGTATCGCGCTCAGTTTTTCAAATAAGAAATGATTTTATGAATAAATTGTTTATTTCCTTTGTAGGTTTTTGAGTACGTTAATTAGAAATGTAAGTGTTATAGGTGCATTAATGAATAAAAAAAAATGTATTTTAAATGTAACTTCTTATGAAAGCATGATATTTTTTGATTTAGTATTAAAGATTTAATGAACGCAACTAATAGTACCTACTGTTATGTCAAGTCAATATGTCATTGTCATTGTCAAATTAAATAAAATTCGGCGTTTTGGTGTTAATGTGTGTCGAGAACCTATATTCTAGAATTATTTTATTTCTTTCTTTTTGATAGAAATTACAAATTCTGTATGGTTTATCTTGGGAATTAGTGAATATTGGTAACATTGATATTTATATTTTATGTAACAAAAATAGTTAAGTAAATCATGGGCGATAACGATGAGCTCTCTGAGGGAGATGGGTTAGTAGTGTAGTTTGTGCTTGGCTGTAAAATTATTTAGTATTGATGTTGTAATTGTAGTACTCGATATAGCAGAAATGGTTTATAGTATGCTTGTACATGTTATTAAAACCCATATTAGTCAGTATCCTTCAGCATGCACTCCTTACCTACATTGCTCTTATTGTGACACAAATACAGCACTTTTCAATAGCTTTTTTCTGCCTCGGGTGTCGGCCCCGCGGTAACTGGATAAAAGATTTAGTTATTTTAATTCATTGTCTGCCTTATTTGAAAAAATCTGCTAAATTGGTTCAGTGGTTTTGGCATGAAAAAGTAACAACACCTATATCAACATAGACCTTTGCATTTAGTCATGGGATAGTCTAATATTTTTCAATTACCTTGATGTTAGGAACTGAACTAAATGTATTTGTGGATTAATTGTCCAGGAAAGTACTGCCACTTTCTGCATTTCTGCTAAGCAGTGTCACATTGAAATGATCATTCTCTTATGATGTACTGTTGCCTTCTTAGGTTTTGGATAACAGATGAAAGCTTTTGCTGCCAAATTCAGAGTAGCCAAGATATTGTCATAAGAATTGCACAATGTAGTAACAATGTAAGAGCAATCATGTGTATTAACTTGTGAACTGTTATTGTTCTGTATGTTTCCCAAATAAATAAATATAGCAGTAATAGTAGAATACTGCTTAAATTTAATATCTATCATCCCAGACAGTCTTTGATTGATCACTTCACATGCTAAAATACATTCCTATTTCATTGGCTGATATTGCTTATTACAAAATTAATGAGTATCTATTGTCTAACACATTTGGTAGTCTTAAGATATAAAACATCTCATTTTTATCTATGACAGATTCTAAAAATTTTCACAAAGGCTGACATTTATTCCGCTTGTGACTATAAAAAAAATATCTAATGTTAAGTGTTAAAACATTGGTTACATTATAAATTTTATACAATATTATACATATTTATATTGTTAATAATTATTTTGAATACCTAATTAGCGATGTAAATGAAGTGTAATTTTTTTCTCATTAATAAATGAATTGAATTGATAAAAAATTATGTAGTGACATCATTTTTAACTGATTTCTAGAAGGAGGTTCTTTATTCAACTGTTTTTTTGGATTGTTTTATTCAATATCTGTGCTAAATGTGAATTATCATGGTATACTGATTGATTCCATTCATTCTACATGTATAAATAAATACTCATGGATATTTTACTGCGCCTCCTAGCTCCAAATGAAGCATGGCTTCCTGTGGGATCTAGATTACTGATAGAATATTTATTATTTCCTCATAATAAAGATAAGTTGGATGTTAGTATAATTCATTTTATGTTTTAAGGAATGTGATTGATTCTGTATTGGAATGTGTTGCTGGTGTTTGAAAATACAATTAACATTTATAAATCAATTTTCAGAAGAATGGATCCTCTCAGCTCTACCTCAGAAGTCACATACAACTGGGTTGATATAACATCTGATTTTTTTAAACACATTCAAGGTAAACACTTACAAGTATAATAGCTACTTTTATCTGTCCGGGCATCAGAGCGCACTGTGTTTTGCAACTAGGCCAGCAGTAGGCTACTTTAGCGTGACAGGTGGAGGCTCCAATCCAGGTGCCTGATGTCCTCCTGTATTGCTTGGAGCTTCCTGATGCTGGCGCTGTAGGCAACCCAGGTCAACCCAGTTCATCATTTGGGTCACCAAATGATGCTCTGTAATGCTCAAATGCATCTTCTTGTTATGCAGTGACTTTTTTGAGGTTTCTTTACCGCCTATTATAATGTTTTATTCTTTATGATCTTGATTATATTTAATAAACAGTTTAGCCTCCTATTCCTAATGATTAAAAAGCATATTAAAGAAAGTCAGATGGGGTGCTGTTGAGTGTCATCCTTTTTTGTTGGTTTCGTGAAAATACAGTTTCCTGCACCTTCATGTTATTCACAGCTTTGATTCTTACAGATCTCCAGCTTGGTGAGTTGCTTCATGATGGACAGCTCTTTGGTCTCTTTGAAGCCATGTCTGCCATTGAAATGATGGACCCAAAGATGGATGCCGGCATGCTGTGCAACAGAGGCCATGCCAAACCCCTCAATTTCCAACAGGCTGTTGCGGTAAGAAGAGAAATACATACTTAAATACATCTTTATTGGTTATGTAGAACCTCAACGGGCTACTTTTCATGCATAGATGTGGTAATTCAGATTGCCGTCCCGCTGTTGTCTCACCTTCGTGGCCAACGTCGTTGTCGGAGTTTTCAAGCCGTATTAGTGGATAAACCAAGGCTTCCGACTTGGTTTATCGACTAATACAGCTGGGACCGACATCTTAAGGTGCCCTGCAGGTTTCCCATAAACGACGAAAGAACAGGAATTTGCAGAGTATGAATATTAACTGCTTATAATATAAATATTAGTTCTGCTTATAGCTTCATTCCGATGACGCTAGCATGAAAAGTAGTTTGTTTATCACTCCAGGTCATATAAATAGAATGAAAACGAAAACGAAAAAAGAATATTTGCAGCACAAATGACAGTTGATTTAAAAACTATTATGATTAATGTAATGTTTGACAATTTATTGTTTCAGGCTGGTACTCTTAAATTGGATGACTTTGAGCCGAGTGAGCTGATTGGTATCATAGATGCGACGATGGCATGCATAGTGTCCTGGCTAGAAGGCCACTCCTTAGCGCAAACTGTCTTCACTAATTTGTACTTGCACCAGCCTCACTCGATCCTGGACAAAACGCTGAAAGCATACTGTATCGCTATTTATAAGCTGTTGGATTGCATTAGAGACTGTATTAACAAGTGAGTAAAGTTGAATTCAGGTTGATCTCCTTTATGGGTCTTGGTACATATTATAAGATATCTTAACAATTATCAAGTCTTCTAACTCCAAACTAATCATAGCTTGCAATAGAAAATCTATATAGAACTTTTTAATGTCAATACATACATAATGAATGTCACATCTACATTCCCACTGACAAGCTCACCGCTCGCTTTGCCTTTTATGCTGAAGGTTGTGGGTTCCATTCCTACCCAGCACAAGCATAGATGTTTATTCTGTATGTGGGATACAAAATACAAACATCTAAGGCTAAGCATACTCTTCATAATATTCCGTCAGGTTGAACAAAACTTTGACTAAGATATTCAACAAAAGTCCAGGTGAATTTGTAATTAGTACTTAAATATTTTTTCATCCTCACTATATTCATTTATTCCAGAGCCCAAGTGTTTGAAGAGGAGGATTTTCAGCCAATGAGCTATGGTTACCGGCTCGGTTCAAATCCCCAATCCGGGAACATGTACGACGCCAGCCACGAAGTCAACGAACAGAAATGTGTCTCTATGCTCAGGGAGACGGAAGAAGAACTGAACAAAAAGGCTAGGACGTTAGAAGACGAGGTAAGAGAGTTCACTTTTTTTATACTACTGAAGCTACGGGACGAGCTGAAAGCCCACCTGATTATAAGTGGTTACCTCCGCCCATAACAAAAGCAATACGATACGACCTAGGTTTTCCGACCCAAGTCGCAAACCGTCGCCCCTCACTCACGTGGATGTTACGTCTCTTGCACCTGTGATCTGCGATCCAGAAAACCCTAGTGCAGGGGTGTTGTCAAATGCCGGTTTCCTCACGATGTTTTCCTTCATCGTTTCAAGAAATGGTAATGCGTACATTTTTCGAGTGATAAACTCGTTGATGCACGTATGGGTTTAAACCACTTTCAATTTGCAACGCCCACTTTCAATTTGGAAGTGCGACTTCCAAATTGAAAGTGGGCGTCTGTGCCCCTGAACCACCATGCTAGTCCGGTTCCCCGTGCGCCTATAATTACCCCGTTTACATAATTTTTATCAACACATGTACATTCTAATATAAGTTAAAATAGAAGATGTCTGATAAAATTATGTATTCTAATAAGTGAAAATAAAAGTTATTATATGAGGCCTTGCCTTCGAAGCGAGGGGTCCCGGGTTCAATTCCCGGCCGGGGCACACTTTGTGTGGTGAGCACGAAGTTTGTTCTCAGGTCATGGGTGTTTGTCTTGTGTTTCTGTGTTTGTCCATGCCATCTGCGACACACGGTATCCTAGTAGAGGTATGAGTGTGTTAACGTTGTTGTTTGTTATCATTATTACGCTTGTAATTTGTTTCAGACAAATGGCCCGTACACAGCACTAGCAGCCCGCATCAGATTCACTCGAATGTTCTACCAAGCTCTTCTTCTGATTACGAAGAGGGATTCCCAGTCCGGAGCCGATTGTGTTGCGCTCTTGAATGGCTGTTCCGAGATGATGAAGGTTGTAATCAAGACAGCTGGGAAAGGCACGCAGCCCATAGAGAACTGTAAGAATACACTATTCTTTGTTTGGGGCTGTGTGAAATGTCCTTCTAGACTAGACTTCAAAGGCTTTTTGTTATGTGCCGAAAGTTACGGGATGAGCTGAAGCCCATCTGATTATAAGTGGTTACCTCAGCCCATAACAACAGCAAAACGACTTAGGTCCTCCCCGACCGAAGTATGAGAAGACCCAAGTCGCATTCTGTTGCTCCCGTCGCCCAACACGGGGATGTTACGTCTCATGCGCCTGTTATTTCACCGGCACCTTTCCATCGGAACATTTTCTTCGCCCGTTGTATACCGCTTTGGTTGTTTTTTTAATCAATCAGTTGTCTGAAAGATTGCTAACCCTGCTTACTGTTTTTACCCCCCGACGTAAAAAGAGGGGGTTTTATAAGTTTGACCGCTATGTGTGTCTGTCTGTGGCACCATAGCTCTTAAACAGGTGAAACGATTTGACTGCGGTTTTGTTTATTTAAAAGCAGGTTCAGACTTTTCAAGGTCATCAGCTCATTACCATACACCGAGTCGGGGGTACTTACATTTTCGTAAAATGCAGTGAATGTCTTTCCAAATTATTCCTTAATATGTCCATTCTTTAACTTTGCAGCCGATTCTCCGAACCCAATGGGATTCGAGCCGTTGATCAACCAACGCCTCCTGCCGCCAACATTCCCTCGCTACACTCGGATCAAGCCGCGTTCGGAGGCATTGCAGTACTTTGACGAACTAGTGATGCGGTTACGGCACGCTTGGAAGATCACATCGTGCACCAACTTTCACGTCGCTCTGGTAACTGAATTAACTATAGTAGACTAACTGTTCCCGCGGTGTAACCCACGGGAACTACCCATTCCCGTGGGAATACGGGGATAAAATATAGCCTATGTTACTCGCTGATAATGTAGTTAGTTGGTTTAAGTATCTTTAAAATTGGTTCAGCGGCTTAGGCTTCAAAGCGTTACAAACAAAAAAACTCACTTTTATAATTAAGAAAGAAAGAAAGAAGACATTTATTCACACAAACTGTACACAACAATGAAAAACACATTAAAACACAAAAGAAAAAAAAATATGAACAAATAACAAAAATTTAAGAAATTAATAATGTGTGGAACGCTGTCACATACAGGATAGTGTGAAAAGCCCTGAGCTCAGCACGTGCTGCAACAAGTTACAGCGCTGATTTTCAGCTCAGGGCTATGGAGACGAACGAATACAAGACAAGTAATAAAATTAAATAGGTACATAATAAAATAAAATAAAAATAAAAATAGAGAATCATGATATTAAGTCATGTCATCCTCAATGATCAGTTTCTGTTGTCAATGCTTTATATTTTAGCTGAATAAAGAAAATTGAAAGATAGCGTGTAAGTGAACGTCGAAAATGTATTAAAATAGGGGCTCCTATTGATTTCTAATCAAATAACAAATTGTATCTTGTAATAGTGACATTAAATATGTGTGTTATTTCAGGACTTCTTCATGGACTTCAGTCGGAGCCGCGCGTGCATTTTGTCCCGCTCTGCCTTGCAGTTGCTCTATCTCAGTCCCTCCCCAGCGAACACGGCGTCATTGGCCCAAACCACCGGCGTAGGCGCATCGAACCGGCCCCAACAAGTGTTTGTCGAGATACTGAGGGACTCTATAAAGGCGTTTGTGAATCCGCCCACTTTGACGCCCAGGACACCTGTTGCTGTTGCTCCCCAGGTATTGTTTTTCTGTACCCAAAAAACGGGACCTTATTACTAAGACTCCGCTGTCCGTCTTGTCTATTATACAGACGGATAGACAGACATAGGTACGGAACCCTTCGTGCGCGAGTCCGACTCGCACTTAGCCGGTTTTTATTTTACCCACATTTTATTCTGGTATGCGTCCATGTAAAACGTAAACGTTAACACACTCATACCTCTGCATTAGGATTCCGTGTGCCGCAGATGGCATGGACAAACACAGAAACACAAGATGAACACCCAAGACCTGAGAACAAACTTCATGCTCACCACACAAAATGTGTAACGGCCGAGAATCAAACCGTCCCGGGTTTGATTCCCGGCCGTTACCCTCGCTACTAGCAAATAAGAAAAATGTTTGTGGTAAACAACGGAATGAGCTGGCGGCCCCCATGGTAAGTGGTTACTGCCGCCCATAAACAACATAAATACAACTCGGGTTTTGTATGAGACCCAAGTCGCATCGCGTTGCGTCCGTCACTCTCAGACGGGATGTTACGCCTCAAGGGCCTGTAATTTCACCGGTACCCCACACATTTCCACCGGAACACAGCAAAGCGAGTGCACCACAGCTTGGCGACTGACCTGCCACACTTTTCTCCAGTAACATGTATGTTCCTAAACAAAAGTCTGTACATCTTTTTATTAATATTTCAGGCTCGTGAATTTGTAGAAAACTTCCTTACGCGATGCGTGCGTCCGTTTGCAGTGCTGGTGCAAGTTTGCGGGCACAACCGCGCGCGGCAACGGGACAAGCTCGCATTGCTATTGGACGAATTCGCTGCTCTGCAAGAAGAGGTACCACACTTTTTAAAGAAATCGAGCTAAGCCTATGGGGGTGATCATTTACCAAGGAGGTTAATCTATTAGCTTCCTTAAGATGGAAGCCTTTGACACAAAAGTAACTTCAAACATTTATTTAACGTACGTAGATTTTTATTGTGTGTAATATGAATTTACAAACGAATTCTTAGTCAAGTGTTCTACCTCTGATGTAGTTTTTTTACTTTTTATTGTGTAGTTTTGGGGGGTCCAGTTGCTCGCTCGTCCGTAGGAGCAACCAAAAGTAGCAGGAGAACTTGTGCCATGTTCGTCCGGAGAAGTGCTGCCCCCACACCTGGAATCTGCCAGCAAGCAGTAGTGCTCGCATTATTATGTTCCAGTGGAAGGGTGTGGGTACCGGTGAAATCACATGCGCATCAATGCGACTCAATATAAGACCCAAATCTAGATCTACGGGCCCGAGCAACTGGACCCTCCAAAATGTTATTAAACTGAAGCCGCAATTATTTTCAAGGCGGAGAGTGTGGACGCGGTGCTGAGCGGCGCAGCGGGCGTCGTGCCGCGCGCTTGCTTCGGAACATGGGTCCTGTATCACGTGCTTCGCGTCATGATCGCGTACCTACTGTCGGGATTGGAGCTAGAACTCTACAGTGTTCATGAGTACCACTATATATTTTGGTGAGTATACTTGTGGATCATGGAGGGTCGGATAGGGTTTCAACAAGCTAAACTTAGTTTTAAGAACGCATTTTCTCGTAGGTACATATATATTTTTAGAAAAATTGTCGACTCTAAGTAATTTTTAAGAATTCAAATGGAACATTGACTTTGACTTTGATCTAATGTTACTTCTCAGATTTGAATGAAAAATTATCACTGATGCCCGTTTGCACTGAATCATGGCATGCCTGTTTTAATGGCCTTTTTACTTTTAAAAGGTGTAAAAAAAAGGCTACCCCCAAAAAACGAGGCAGTTTATGAACAAAAAGTTCTAGACGTGTTTGTAAGAATATATGAATGACTGACAGTTGTGTGGTTATTCTACAATTGCCATTCCAGGTATCTCTACGAGTTCCTATATGGGTGGTTGGTATCAGCGTTAGGTCGCGCGGAAGGTTTAGCCGGCGAGTCAAGACGCAACGACAAGAAGAGCGGCTCGCGGAAGCAGAAGAAACGAGCCAAACCGTACGCCCGAGAGGCGCTCATGTGCCAAGTCTTGCAGAATATGTGCGGGGGGTATTATAAGGTACTTATCACTTAATTGACAGTTCTTTTATATAGGAACAATTTGACAGCTTAAAAAATTTTTCACCTGAAGTGTACTGGTTACAACCGCCCTTGTCGGCGGATTACCAACCGGTTTACTACGTTCGCCCGTTCGCCAAGTTCCAAATTCAAATTGCCAAAATGCCAATTTCTCCCGGAGAATTACTACGCAGTACTTCTTCGGGCGAATTTGGAACCTACTTTGGGTTGTTACTTTCGCTCCACCCGGGGGACAAGTGCAGGGACTCTGAGAGTACCCACCTACCGACGCGAGCAACTTGAACTGGAAGGGTTCATAAAATGTTTGTCAGTCAGCGTAGAACGTTTTGTAGCTGTAGAAATGCAATTATTGTAATAGCGACTGTGGCTAAAGTGGCGGAACGAGATGGCCTTTGTGAAGTGTTTTATCCGCCCATAACAGCAATACAGCTTAGTTCTGCCTTGTTGCGCCCGTCACCCGAGACGGGGATGTAAAATCTCATAGGTAAAGACTCTAAAGGGACCTACAGACGAGACCACCTAGGTTTCTACCTCTTTATATCGCTTAAATTTAAGTTCTATTATTCCTTATAAGAGTAAGTAAAACCGTTTCCCTTTATAACCTAGAAATGGTCTGCCATTTCAGGCATTAGTTGCGTTCAAAATGCAAGGCAAGATCCGACAACCCGCGACTGAGTTTGACAACGAAGCGGTGCGCTACAAGCATCGCTTCGCGCCTCTCTCCATGCTCACGCCGCCGCAAGTGCACTACCATCAGTTCTGTGAAATGACGCAGCCTTTGCAGTGAGTATAGTCTGAAATAGATTGTATTACTAATAATTATTGCGCTTAGATGCCTCTAAGCGCAATAATTGTTACGCGTCTGAATTTGGCATTAAAGCGGTCCCTTTTACATTCTTCACTCGTTGCGCAGTGTAACAACTATCGGAAGCTTGGATAGATACATCTCGCGTCTGAATTTGATAACGAAGCGGTCCGCTTTTTATCGCTTCGCTCTCTCTCAATGCTAACATCGCTCCAAGATCCATGTGTATTTCCATTAGTTCTGTGAATACAGCCATTGCAATGAGTATAGTCCGAGAAATTGTGGATCATATTGATAACACTTACAACTATTTCTTAAGCTTGATTATAGGCGTAGATACGACATCTTGCGTCTGAAATTGACAACGAAACGGTGCGCCATTATCATTGTTTCGATCCCCATGACCTCAAGTGCACATTCGTCAGTTAATGCATTTGAGAAGTATTGCGTTTGAGTTTAGAGAACTTATCGCATTTACACACACTCATACCTCTTCACTAGGATCCCTGTGTCGCAGATGGCATGGACAAACAGTAACACAAGACCAAAACCCTTGACTCGAGAACAAACTTCTTGCTCACCACACAAAGTGTGCCCCGGCCGGGAATGGAACCCGGGATCCCTCGCTTCGAAGGCTACTACCAACTAAGCTATAAAAGCTTTCCCTCATTTCAGATATGAAAATCCTGTGATATTATACCTCAGCGGGTGCAAACACTTCCAACAGGCGCGTTCCCTGTTGGAAACCATCACAACTCCTGATCAAGAGGTAGAGTTATATTTGCTTTTACTTATTTCAATTTGAATGTTTATAACATTTTTTCAACAGATTGAAAAAATCTACGAGACGTTACATGCTCGTCTCAGAGTGACAGCGCAACACGATACGACTTAAGTCTGCTTATACTTCGATCCGGAGTCGTTTTAATGTGTATGGGCGGCAGTAACTACTTAACATTATGCGTGCGGTCGTGTGGTCACATTAATTACATAAATGCCATACAGTAGCATTACCTGTTCCGTTAAAATCAAGCCTAAGAACTTTAATTCTTTTCTGTAATTTACAACTTCGGTCCTTTGGGTCACAGTTTAGTCGTTGGGGCTTTATCATACATACACATCCAAATTTTCGAATTTATAATATTATTAGTTGTTCCCACGACTTCAGACTTTTCAAGGTCATCAGCTCATTACCATATACTGAAGTGTCCAGTGTACCATACCATACACTGGAGGAATTTAACATTGATTTTGCGCGGAATTTTAATTATTTTTTCTTTTTCTGAAATAAAAGTAGCCTTATACATCAGCTATCTGCCCATGAAAGTCCCGTCAAAATCGGTCCAGCCGTTTCGGATATTAGCCGTAATAAACATACATACAATAATTTTAATAATAGTTTTTTGTTATTACCTTTTATACTTTCAAATGCATTTAGTAAAAAGCTGTTATTTTGACTTTACAAACGGACACTTATTTTGACGTTAAATTTATTTGTACAGATTAATTTACCACTATAATTAAAATTCTACTCATTCACACACTAAGTGGGGTCGGCACAACATGTATTTCTCTTCCATTTCCCTCTGTCAGACGTCATCTCAGTACTATTTCAGTCATCCTTTCTTACGCATATCATCTTTCACATAATCCATCCATCCATCTTTGTCCTACCTCTTGTCTGAATTATAAACATTATCTTTTTCCTTTCACAGGTAATGGATCTCCTGAAAGTAGCCAAAACGAATTTCGTTGTTCTGAAAATACTAGCGGGTGGGCACAAGATGGACTCGCCCGAGCCGCCGGAGTTCGATTTCTCTGTGCATCGACATTATCCTATAATAAAACTAGTGTAAAATTACAAAACTGAAAAAAATATGAATATCATAAAAATTTTGCCCTCGCATATTTTTAGTCGGTAATTTTTTTATTGTCTGGCACGTTGTGTAGATTGGGCGCAATATTGTTTTCGCTTATTCAATTCAATTATGGGAATATGAAAATACGAAAATTAAGTTACTAGTCACATTAGTGGTTAAATAATAACTCTTTAGTGTTATAGGATAAATGCATTAATAAAACTTGAAAATTATTCAATTATACAACTTTTATCTACGTTTAACGAAACAGTAGGTATACTCTAAAAGTATTGTAATGTCTATTGTAAATAGCTTAAGATGTGGTGAAACGATGCGTGTGTACATTATTTAGCAAGAAAGTAAAAGAAATAAAATTATAATAAATCTAAACATCTTTGTAATGTCATAGATTGTCTACAAACTGTTCCTATAATTAGTGAAAAACTACTAGGATTCCCTGTGTCGCAGGTGGCAAGACACACAAGCATACTACACACCAAATCATGCCCGCATAAAGTTTGCCCCGGCCAGTAATCGAACCAGGGACCCCTCGCTTTGAACGAAAGGCTACTACCAAATTAGCTATGGGGCCATCAATCTTCCTATTGTGACAGCAGTATCAATAATTCTGGAATTGTTTTCAAGTTCAGTTAACCAAACACTATTTAGCTACTCTTTTAAAGAACATCGATTAATTGAAACCTATTAGATAACGGTAAGTATTAGTTTTTATTAATCCTTATACCTAAACATTAAAAAAATAAAACACGCCATTATATTTCTTTATATAATTTAATGTTAACTGATATAAATATGATGCTATAATTACGCAAAACGGTGTCAATAATATTGATGGCTAGTCCGCGCTGCGAATAATAATTTCTGCACAAGCCATGCGTTGAATAAATAGAATGTCTACACCTAGATAGCATTTTCGCAGTGCGGGCCCTCATTTATATGCCATTATTCATCCTCTTCCTCGTCGTCAGATACGTCCGTATAACAGTCGTTGTCTATAGTTTTCACTCGCAAGTAGTCTGTAGCTTGTGGCCCTGAAATACAGCAACGTACAATATCTTAAACGGTTACACACTCATACCTCTGCACTAGGATTCCCCGTGTCGCAGATGGCATGGACAAACACAGAAACACAAGATAAACACCCAAGACCCGAGAACAAACTTCATGCTCACCACACAAAGTGTGCCCCGGCCGGGAATCGAACCCGGGACCCCTCGCTTCGAAGGTAGGGCTACAACCTACTAAGCCGCGGAGCCGTCAAATCAATCTATCAATCAATCTATATTCAACTACTAAATAACAATATGTAAATAAATAATTCAAAGTTCAAATAAACGTTGTTTATTTGTCGAGAAATGTCTCGAACTTTTTAACATAGCACGGTTATTAAATAATTATTAATTAACATTTCACAGAGCGCCATCTATCTCCGAACTTAGTAACGCTTGTGCTTTGGGAACCAAATCACTGATACGATACTACAGTACCTTTTTGTAAATGCATACGTATATTACTTAACTAGCTGTTCCCCGCGACTTCGTGCGCGTGGAAAACCTTTTTTTGGCGCGGAAACCTATTTGTTTTTTTTTTCTGAAATAAAAGTATCTTAAGTTACTCCTTATAACATCACCTAAATGTTAGTGAAAGTTCCGTCAAAATTGGTTCAGCCGTTTCGGAGACTTTTATGCCCTCTCCTGAGGGAACGGCGCTGAATTTCAGGATAAAATGTATCCGTTATCCAATCCCGTAGTATAACTTTAATTCATGCCAAGTTTCATTTGAATTTGGTGAAAAATTACAGTTTTGGCTTCAGCACCGATCAGAGAGTGCCATCCAAAAAAATTTTTTAAAATATCTTCAATGTACAGAATCGGATCTGTTACAGTTTTATTATAAGTATAGATATATGGATGGATAAAATCCAGACACAGAGCAAGCATTTATGTTCGTCAATGCTATACAAATGCTTGTCTTGGGTAGGAATTTTATGAAACCACGACCTAAGCAGAGTAACTACTGCATATATTAGGGCCAGATGGACCAGATGGGCCTAAACCATCCTATCTGACATGTGTATGTAATGTGCCTAAAGGGCTCCTGTGACACGTAGCACACTTATTTACTTGTACGTGTAAATTTTTACATGTTCAAATGCTACTGGTATACTAAAGATATTAATAAGTTCTGAGTTGAGCTGATGGAGAAAGTAGGTATGGTAGCGCTACGCGTTGCCTGGTTTGGAAATTGGCTCCACCATGAAGGTCATATCGTAGATGATATGATAGGAAAAGCTATTTTTAGTATAATTACCTTCCACATAAGTAACGTTAGCACCAAAATCCTGTATCGGCGTCGGGGTCACCGCTCGGCTGATTCCTGACGCTCCATTTTGTTCTGTCTCCTCGTCATCACTGTCTATTATTATTTCTTCCTCCTCACATTCTTCTATCTGATGAATGAAAGTAAAGTCTTTTCATTTAAGATTTAAAAGATAAGTACCAACTGGCTCGATAGATGACTCTGTTTTTTCGTCGGTTGACACAAAATTGATAGTAAAGTCAAAGACACGATACCAAAAATGTTTAATTGTTGGAAAAGTCGTAAGTATGTACTCCATGGAAAAAACTCGCTTGCTTTTTCTTGCGTCTTGTGTGGCAATTTCGTGGTGTTCTTAAATTATTTTCATTTCTTATTGTTTTTCTGGCAAGTCTTGATACTATGTTTATAATGTTTTTTTTTTTTTTTTTTTTTTCAAATAAAATTGGATTCAAATAATAATGTTTCAATCGAATGTTGACATTGACATTCAATTTGTTTTTTAAATTTTACCTACTGTTCTACTACTACAAGGCAGCGTCATCTGGTATCGATTTTGGAAACGTGGCCGCAAAAAGCCCTCAAACGGAGACATTTTTGCAGATGTATATATTTTTATTAATGTATAAAAAACGAAGATAGATAGGTTGACTTAGATACCCTTAACGATGCCTTAAAAAACACGTCAACATAAAACCAATTAATAATGACTGCATAAAATGTTGAACCGGATATGGCTCAAGGAAAATTGTGCTCTAATAGTATGCAACTTTTTCATAATATTTTCCTGCTTTTTGCATAAGACAAAATGCGCGTTCTAGTTTATCTTGTCGTTGTATATAATAGAGCCGTCGGCCTTACAACTCTAATGTCGGTCGGCGTGTATCGGCTATTTGACCGTCCAAGGTTTTATGGCATCCTAAGGTCGGAAATAGCTTCAAGAATATCCTATTTAGATCTCTGTACATCTATAAACATAATTATACATACTACCAATCATGTAGTACACACGCAGTACCATACGAACACGTATCATAATGGGCTTGTAAACGGGCTAAGAAGATTGCATAAAAATGTTTACAGTTTTAACAATACTTTTACTAAAGAGTACTTTCGTGACAAGCGTTGCCGCAAACGCTTGTTTCTCTATATATATCATAGTTTATATATATTCAGAAACTTTTAGTAAAGAAGTAAAAGAAAGCAGTTAAATTTGCCTTCGACAAACTTTGGTTCGGTTCCACAATAACGTTTGGCTGGAAATTCCCTAAGGCTGGAATACTAAGACATAAGCCCTTGTAAGGCTAATTAAGATTAAAACGCACCCGAGTCATTCACCCACCTGGATATCAAACGACTGCTGCTTATTCTTAAAATCAAGGAACGCAGAATTTCTCTTCGAAGAACCTGGGTAAGGTTTGCTAGGGGAAGGGGTCCCCTCCTCCGGGTCACCCTCATCGATTTGGAAACCCACTTCTAAGTGTAGGCCAGGATTCCCCGACGACCGCCGGCGACGCAACTGGCATTCTGGCTCATTGTCTGTCATGTTTTATTGTTCTGTGATAGAAAAATGTGTAGGTACTTATGTTGCCTGAGCTTGCTTAGTATAATTCTTTTTAAATTACGGGACAAACTGGAGGCCCGCCTGATGTTACATAATAGCGGTTACCTCCGCCTAAAACAGCAATACGACTTAGGTCTGCCTTTGCCGATGTATGAAAAGACCCAAATCGCACCCCGTTGCATCCGTCTTCGCAGTTACGTCTCATGCGCATGTGATTTTACCGGCACCCTCACCCTTCAACCAGAACACAGCAATGCGAGTGCACCACTGCTTGGCGGCGGATTACCAGCTGTGTAACCCTGGCATTGATAGATACTTGTGTTGCTGGTGACAGCTCAAAAACCAAAAGAACAAACTTTATGCTCAACCTCACAAATGTTTACCCCGGCCGCGCCTGGCAATCGAAACACCTGTATATGGTCTTGGTCTTCTTTCGTATGAGTAAGTTACCAACTCTGGTCACGGAATTTTCAAGAGGCCCCCGAGACAGCCCTGTATCAGCGTCTTTTCTACTTCTATAAGGAAGGACCGGAGTCTTTTTTCTGCCTTTTATGGGAAGCAGCAGCTTATCAGATGGGCTGGCAGCTCATCCCAAAATGAGTCACAATGAAAAAACTTCGGTACATAGGTTTTTAACGGGAAGGACTAAGTATAGATAACTTACCTTTTATATGACTTACTTTTAGTTATATCACGTCACTTATTTTTTAGGCCATGTGAACGTTAGTCTGAAGTAACTGGAGGTTACTAAGTAGATTGGTGCGGACTCCAGGTGAAGCCATACTACGATAATCTGCAATGTTTTCTTGCAGATGTAACCAACATTTCCTTTCGTTTCGTTTTATAGTTTGCTTTTGTCATAAAAATTCAACGATAAGGAGTTTTTTTTTAAAGAACTGATTAACAGAATCTTGAATGCTCTCAATGGTAGAGAGTGGAATATTCTAATTTATTACCTTTTGATATATCTCGTTACTCAACGTTCGTAAGCTTAATTTAAAATAGACATTAATTAAATACTAGTTTAGAACTCAGGTAGACTGCGCCCTAAGCAGGAATTAAAAAGGTACTGTGTGTCTAAGCTTGATATACTTATATTGTAGGTGTATGAAGACTTGTCTTGTTCTTTAAACAACAAGTCTGTCACCTAAAATTTGCGTGACCAACATAGATGTTTGGGTGTGAATAAAATGCATATTATTAGTATGTATTAACAATAGTATAATATGTTTGGGGGTAGGAGTTGAGAGAAAGGAAAAATAATGCTTCGTTTCAACTAGTTGGGGCTTTTGAGCCTAAAGTTGAACACCCCTGCAATTTGTAAGGATTCCCGTGCCAATGCTAAATATATATTTTGTGTAGGTGAATACTATAGGTGCCTATGCTTGCTTGGCTTAAGCTACCGTCTTTCCAATTACAGAATCAAAATATGTGTCATATTTTGAATAATGTTTCAGGACACTAATATGAAAAAAAAATCTGTCATGTTTTTATATCGCCTTCGATACAATTTTTTTCAAGGAATCGATTCCGAACAATGAAAATATAAAATAAGATGGGCGATGATTGCAAAAAGAGCAATATTTTTATCTTTTAATTAATTTTGATCAAGCTTTGATGTAAGTAATTAGTAAATAGGTAATATTATAATATAATATTATTCAAAATATCAAAAACTCATCGAGGTCATTAACAACGATAAATAATAACAATCAAAGTGACCAAAGTCGCCTTCAAAGTCAAAACAAGTCAGATTTGGGGTATTGCTTTGATGATCTCTCAATTATTAATTAGTACCTTTTTAATTATTTGACAGGGCCACTTTACAGCCGCTTTATAACTAGTTTTTGAATCCAAATGTATAATTTGACAATGTCCTTTGCCTTCTTATTTTTTTTAATTTGTCTATTCAATTTATAAATGTTTTATCATTTTTTAATTGTAAATGAGGTACTATAATCTTACTAATACATTCTATTTATATTAGTTGATATTGGTAAATTCGATTTTTTTCAATTCAATTCCGATTTTTAATTTTCCAACTTTGTGTTGCCCTGTTAGTATTACATCATGAGTATTGTTTTGTTTTGTTATTTTTTCTATTATATCTTGTAATTATCAATGTTGTTTCGAAATTATTCAAAGGAACCCCTATTTCCCTTGATCATGCCATATAACCGACTTATTTATTACATAGTACTTATGCTATATTTAGATTTGCCTTTAGTTGTGTCTATTATTGGCCTACATCTGAAACCGGTTTTGAAAAGTATCTACTATGAAACCGGTTATCAAAGTCATTATCAAGGAGCTTGTAATTTACCTGCTTTATTTTCCATACCTAAAGTTAAGAGGAAATATACGTACCTGTACCTACAAAATACGTACCTACGTATATTATTACTTACACGTTTTTGGTTTGACCACAGATAAAAAAATCTTACCTACTGTATATTTTTATCTGTGTTTCTGCATTCTCTTCTGCAAAGCTGCTGTCTCCTCTGCAAAGGGCTGATTCCTATTATGGCGATTGGCAATCGTAGCCAAATAATAAGCATACCTTATCTTTCCTGTTGTTTGATGTTTCAAGCAACGAGCAAGGCTTCAGGTGTCAACGAAAAATCACAAAATCAAGGTTAGGTGTACTCCTTATGGCTTCTCTTCCTTTCTGTATATATTAGACATAAGCATTGTTTATTTTTACAAATGATATAAAAGTCTGACGGTTATTATCTTCCATTTTCCCCCCTTTTCTGTAAATATTTTTGTTCTCCTTAGTCCGATATATCCACTCTCTCGATTCTGTTCGTTCCAAACATTGTAGCCCAAGCAAGATACCGTGAAATAGTAGGCAAAATTTACCTTAAAAAAAAAAAACAAAATAATAATATAACTTGTATATGGCGATTGCACAAGCCAGGGGAAGAAAACACAAATAAACATTAATGTACCTCAACTAATTTTATGCTAAGACTAGAGTTATGAAAACGCACTTAAAAGTAAAATTCCTATATAAGCCTATTAATTTAAAATAACTAATTGTAAATAATTAAATCCTATTAATTTAAAATATAAAACAAGGATAGACTAAAATGGTGCACCTAAAAGATTAAGGAACCCTTATAAGTATTAATAGCATCTGTCCAAAATTTTAAGTGGTGTTTTAACCGAATCATACTAAGCTGATTTCTTTTTCTGGTAATACGAAAAATAGTAGGTACTTCGGGTGCTTTTTGTATCTAATGTTAGACATTCTCAAAATCACGTGTAAGCGGGAACGTGACTTTGTTACAATAATTTGAGGCATAGGTATAATCTGCATCAGCCCATTACGTGCCCTTCACGACGACTCAGGTATTTGTAAAGCAGAATTTCACGACTGAACTGGGTATTACAGCGGCTTAGCGGGTTGGGGGAGCCGCACGTGTTCTTGTTTTAGCTATTTGGAAATTTTCTACCAATCGCAATACTAAAACACTCTTCTTATGATGCAAAGCCCTCTCAATATTTACCGGTAGATTAGAATTGACAATTACGATTAATTTTTCAAACGACTTTATCAACGAACGATGTTATCAATTCGGTGTTGTTTTGAAGTAAACTAGAGTGTTTTCTATTTAATACAAATGGGTTTTCCAAGTGGATAGAAATAGCATCACAATGGACTGTGATGTCATTTCTATCCACTTTCTATCAATATTTGCTGCTACTATATATATATTACATATTTGTTTAAAAGCTGATTTTCAAGTTGTCAATCAAGACACAACAACGATTGTCGAGCCAGCTTATAAATAAAACAAAATAAATTTTAACTCAAATAGGTACATTAATACTTGTCTTAATGTTTTTTTTTCGCAAAAGTAAACATAAAACCAGATTTATTGTCAACGGTTTACTCCATACTAAACGGGTTTTTCTTGTTCCAATTTTGAAATGACATGTCATGTATATTATTAAGATATTCTTTGTTAATAGTAAGTATTAAGGCTACCTACACGTCAAACGGTCATATCGAAAATCTCGAATCTGTCATCGAAGAAATACTCGCAGAGTTTAGCACAAAATAAAGAAGAGATTGATACAAAATTTATAACACTGACTTTATTACTTTTATTTCTAACTTGTCGCCTTTAAGGGTAAAATAATTTCATAAAAAAATTATGGGACCGAGGATGATTTTTTAATTTATTTACCAACTAAAAAAAAACTTCCAAATCAGTCAGAAATTGGCGAAAATTTCCACACCCGTAGCTCGTATCAAATAGCCATGCCGTCACACATATTAGTCCATACCTTGAAAACTACTGAACTGATTTCGATGAAAATTGCATTGTTCTATAAGTTGAAGTAAGTTAAAGACAATAATTAAAGAATGGTCACAATTTGATTGATAGTTTCGGAGATATCCGTGGACAAACATACATAAATACACCTATAATATTTTGTATAAATTTTATTACTCGAGTTACTAAGATATTGTATTTACCATGATTTGTGAGCTTTGTTCAATCCCGATATTTCGATGCAGTTTCATACGTCATGGTCCCGTGTAAAACAAGTGCGCAAGAGGGTAGACCGATATGTTTGCCAATGATGTACACACGGCACCTCGCAAAGAAGTTTACGCGGGACTTGAAACTGCATCGAAATTTCGGAATACAAGTGTATTATATAAACATAAAGTAAACATAAACATAACGTTTATATAATACACTTGTATTATATAAACTTTATGTGAAATGAGACCATGGTTAATTTTCTTTGTTCGTGTGAATAAGTGGCCAACTTTGCCGCGGAGTTTTTAAGCCGCACGAAGGCCTCTGACATGTCTTATCGACATAAAAGTCTAGATCGACTTTTTAAAATTAAATACCTCATACAATATCAGGTTTTTAATTAGAAAACATGTATGTGAATCGGAAAAACCATTTCCCGAAAAATCAAATTTTTGTGTGAATGCACAAATTCGCACAAAAACTTGAGTCGGTTCAGTTGCTCGCGAATGTAGATCATGCTTCAAATTTGGGATGACTTTTGGGAGCTTTTAAGGACATGATGTCACCTGACAGCATCATTCTAAAATAACAACCAAATGCAAAAAACTAGACTGTGCAAGGTTGTTTTGGGATTTTCGGAAGTCAAAAAAATTTTCCTGCAAGACAAATTAGATGCCTATCTTCCTTGCAAAAAAGTAGTTTGTCAAGTAACCTTCAAATCTTGCAACTATAAAAGCGAATGTCCTGCGTAAGCCGAGCGTTTTACATACATCTCTGAGATAGAAGCTAGTTCTGTATCTAATATGAAGGCGTTTTTATTGTGTCTTGTTCTGGCTGCTGCAAGCCTAGATGCCCATGTAAGTATACCATATTATTTTTATTCTTCCTCCACTGTCTATTCAGTGGACTTTTGGTTAAAGTTTTAGTAACGATTTACATCGTCAGTAATCATGACTTGATCACCGTTCATAGCACAATTTGTGCTTTGTTAAAAATGGGTGTTTTGATTGTATTTAGGGGGTCTAGTTGCTCGCGTCCGTAGGTGTGTACCCTTTGATCCCCTACACATACTCCCTGGGTGCTAAAGGATCAACCAAAAGTAGCAGTAGAACTTGTGCCAAATTCATCCGGAGAGGTACTGCCACCACACCTGGAATCTGCCAAGCAGTAGTGCTCGCATTACTGTGTTCCGGTGGAAGGGTTTGCGTACCGGTGAAATCACATGCGCATGAGATGTATCATCCCCGTCTCGGGTGATGGACGCAACAGGATGAATGCAACTCAAACACACATATACGACATATGAACATATATGTGTGTTTTAGGTTACACCTGCGAAACGGGGAATATTAGTGCAGAGTGTGTGCAATTTATCATGATTTCTTTATAGAAAATTTCTGATGAAAAGATTATATTTTCGCAGGAAATTTAAAATAACAGTTATATTAATCAGTACAGATCCTGATCCTGGATATTTCACACTTTTTGTACTATGGGATTGATGGATGAAACGACCTACAGATTTTTAACGTCTCGTATCTATTTAAAACTATCATTTTCTAAAATCCTGGTAGAGCATAGGTATTGTCCACGCGGTGGCGACTGCTTTCCATCAGGTAGCCAGACAGCTTATCTGGCGGCTATAATATAAAAAATTATAATAACATATTTATTTGGATATAAATAGATTACCATAATATACCAACATAATTTCTTGATTCCAATATATATGGAATATTAAAAAATGTAGAAACATTTTCTTTATTCTTTTATCACTAATGTCTCCATTAATGCTGACTAAGTCACTGGCTTTCGAGGAAGACTACCATAACATAGGTACCTACTTGGCAACAGTTTCTGAACTTGAGGGTGCTAACTACACCATGCGCAAGTAAATATAGGATTCAAATCCACGACCAAGTCAACGCCACTAAAAACTGAGCCCCATAACCCGGTCGATACATATCCGTATCCAAGAATTTGTTTTCGAATTAAAAGGAAATAAAGATTATTCACTTTGACTTTGCTTACTATATTTCAGACTGTCCAGCTTACGGGAACTCAGAAAGAAAAAGCTAATGAGTACACCGCAGAATGCATGAAAGAATCTGGCGTCAAACCCGAGGTTTTGGCTGAGGCGAAGAAAGGAAGCTTGAACGAGAGTGAGGAGTTGAAGAAATTCACTCTATGCTTCTTCCATAAGTCTGGTATAGTCGGTTCGGATGGTAAACTGAACATCGAAACTGCACTGGCGAAACTGCCTCCTGGCGTTGACAAAGCCGAAGCTATGAAGGTGCTTGAAGACTGCAAAAGTAAGGAAGGGAAGACCCCCGCAGACACTGCATTCGAAATCTTCAAGTGCTATCACAGTGGGACGAAAACTCACATCGGTCTGTAGAGACGTTTTGGAATTATTTATTTAAGTTATTCATATTTAATAAAATTATTGTGAATTTTATTTTATTTCTATTAATTGAACAGTCGTATTATGCCACCGTTGCAATCACAAATCTCGGTAATTGTTTTAAAAGCAGAATCCAATTCACGGTGATGTCCAAATTAATAGAGAAAAACTTGATTTAATTAATTAGTAACCCTAAAAGCATATGAAAATTTAAAAGCTTACACACTCATACCTCAACACTAGGAATCTCTGTGTCGCAGATGGCATGGACAAACACACAAACACCTAAGACCCGATAAAAAACTTCATACTCACCACACAAAGTGTGTCGAAAGCAGGGCTACTACCAACTAAGCTACGGAGCCGTTACATTCGACAATCAGTATGGATGTTGCGCTGGGAAACTAACGAAGAGCTTGAATAAAATATATATACAAATACCGTTATTAAAAACAGTATGAACACACATTGGATCCTGCACTAGGGCTAGGCTGTATCCCAGGTATCCAAAACTGAAGTTACAACGAACAACAACGTTAAAACGTTAACACACTCATACCTCTGCACTAGGATTCCCTGTGTCGCAGATGGCATGGACAAACACAGAAACACAAGACAAACACCCAAGACCCGAGAACAAACTTCATGCTCACCACACAAAGTGTGCCCCGGCCGGGAATCGAACCCGGGACCCCTCGCTTCGAAGGCAGGGCTACTACCAACTAAGCCACGGAGCCGAACCAAATAAATTAATATACCATAATAATACCATATAAATTAATCCAGGAGAAAACGAAGACTTAGTCAGTAGCCTCGGATTCCACTCAATCAAGAACATAATACGAGTATGTTTGGTAAAGTTGTGGCTTAGGTATATAAAAGTCAAGTCATATAAAATGACAGTTGTCTTGCTTTTGTAATTACCACGCAAACTAGTAGTAGTAAGAAATTTAGCGTAATGCTAGAAAGCCTTCCTTACGAATGTGGCTATCTACGACAGGACATAAAAGCGTAGCATAGCGTGGCAAGAGTGTTGGAATAGCCAAAAACGTAATACAGCTCGAGAAATGTGAACGGACCGCAACTTCTATACTAAATAAATAAAATTGAAGTGTCAAAATAACAGTTTTTTACTAAATGCGTTTGAAAGTACATGTATATACATATAAACAACAAAAACTATTTATGTATAAAACTTTATCCGTCTGTCTGTTTGTTCTGGCTAATCTCCGAAATGGCTGGACAGATTTTGATGGGAATTTCACTGGCAGATAGCTGATGTTTTACGGAGTAATTTAGAATACTTTTATATTAGAAAAGCAATTACCATAATAATAGCAAAAGAATAGTTAAATTCCACGTGGACAAAGTCTTGAGAAAAGCTACTTTTTAATATTAGTACCTGGGCGACCGAGCTTTGCTTTGTTTTTTAGTGTAAAACGTAATTTTTAACAAGAAATACAATTATATAAGTAAACTTATACAGCTAAACCCTATCTAAATATAAAATTTCATCCAAATCGTAAGAGCCATTTCCGAGATACGCGAAATAAATAAATATATAAGAATTGCTTGTTTTAAATAATAGGTATGAATAACAATCAAAACTGATTTTAATAAATTCCCAAACTATCTGCTAACAATCATGTCTACTTTGACGTCATCATGATTTACAAGAGAACGATGGTTGTCTCTTTTCACAATTGAACATAAATAATCATTATGTGTTACCTAGTCTGTGGATTTATGTAATAACTGGTGAAGTGAAAACAAAATGCGCACGCGAAGAGTTCCAGTTTAATATAAAATAACTAGCTCTTCATAAAAAGTACCATATATACCTAGATTCTAGGTAATATAATCCAGGTTCCATCCAGGTTACTTAAGAAACTGAACAATTGAATATCAATCAGATTCTATCAACATTTGACAGAGTTGAAGATCTCTCTACTGCTTTCTGTCTTACTCACTTTTTCTGTCATAAAAACCTTGTCTTGACCATTACATACACAACAAAAAAAAAGGCGCTTACATTGTGGGGAGACCAGTTGTTCGCGTCCGTAGGTGAATACCCTTAGAGTACCTACATGTACCCCCTGGGTAGTGCTAAGGGAGCAATAAAAACTAGCAGTAGAATTTGTTCAACACCGTGAAGAAAAAGACGAGCGCGTTCAAGAATCAATCTGCCTATCTAAATAGGATTCACATACATTCGGGCTTTACGAGAGCAGGCGGGGTATTTCCCTGTATTGGGAACTCTGTTAATGTTGAACACGATAATTTCAATAGTCACCAAATTTGTTTTCTTGGAGGAAATCGGAATGAATAGTTTTCATTTCTGTAATTTAGTATGGAAAATATTAAATTGATTATGGAAAGGAACCCTGAAAAGAATTTATGAAAAAAAAAACAATCATCATACTGTATTATCATATTTAATCATCATATTTAATGATAAAACAATTTTTTTTATTCACATTGGGAAATTAATGTGTTTTCAAGTCATATAAAATGACAGCTATTTTAAATTTTATCTAATAAGCTTCGTGAATCACAGAACAACGGTTGAATACAAGAAAAATATAATTTTATAAAATAATACATTCGTGACAATGATTCGAATCATTCTAGTTTGTGCTATTTTGTCTATGGTCTACACTGCACCTAGGGTAAGTTTCTAATAATTTCTTCGAGATAAATAAATGATATATTTCACACAGCGCCATCTAGCCCCAAACTAAGCATAGCTTGTATAATGGGAACCATCACATTACTGATAGAATATGTTTAATGTATTTTTATTGTAAATACATATATGTAATACATATCAAAACACAGGCAGAACATTTTTGAAGTAGCAGCAGAACTTGTGCCAACGTCCAGAGAAGTACTGCCATCACACCTGGTAATCCACCGACAAGCAGTGGTGCACTTGCATTGTTCCGGTGGAAGGGTGTGGATGCTGGTGAAATTACAAGCGCATGAATTACATCCCCATCTAAACGTGATGGGCGATGCGATACGACTTAGGTTTTCTCATACTACAGCGAGAGAGGCTGGTCCTCTCACGCTGAAGTATGAAGTCTATAGCCTATGGGCGGCAGCAACCACTTAACATCAGGTGGGAGGAGCTGTCCCATCACTTTAGTCCCATAAAAATAATAATAAAACTGTGCAAGTTGCATTAGCTATAATTGTAATTGTGACGCAGTATCCAACAGCATCTTACTGTTCGTCGAAATACGACAAATGACTAGTACTTGTGGGTAAGAGGATTAATCAGTGATGTAATTGACAGGCCATTTGGCAATACGGGAGGACCGTAGATGGACGGAAACAGGGGTGGCCCCTCGAAGGCAGAGGACCACCTGGCAAACAACAAGTCGTATTGCTGTTGTTATGGGAAGAGATAACCACATAACAAAAGGTGGGCCTTCAGCACGTGACGTCAATTTATTTATATATAAAATATATAACCACCAAATATTCATATCGATAGCGACTTCATGGATAAAACAAATAATTTTATGTTACTTAAAAAATCAAATTACTTATTTATTTCCAGGGCCACATGAAAATATCACCGGAAGGTGTAGCAGCCGTCAATCTTGCTATATCAACGTGCAAGACAGCTAAATATTCCTCTGCTGATTTGCTAAATATCATTTTAGCGGGTGAATATAAAGAGGATGATGAATTTAAAAATATAACGCATTGTTTATTTAGCGTTACGGGGTACGCTTACGAAGATGGCACTATTAATGTAAATAAGCTAGTCAATCAGTTTGAAGACCCTTCCGTAGTCAAAAAAGCGTCTGAAGATTGCAACAAAAACGTCGGGGACGCTGTTGAGAATTCGTTTCACTATTTCAAATGTATTCAAACGAATGCGCCAGTGCTTGTTACACTATAAATATGAAGTTCTACATTCAGGAATTTACGAATAAAAGTCTTAAATTTCCTATATACAATAGTTACCAGATTTTTGCAGATGCAAAGGATAAAATTTTGTTTGTTTTGTAATATTATTTAAATAAATATATGAAATTGTTTCTTGGGTATAAAAATGTTATTATTGGATTTGAAATAAAAAAAACTTACAAAAAATAAATATTTTGGTTTATTTATAAATTAGTGTAAATATTTATAAATTATAAGTAGTAGTTATTTATAAATTAGTGTAAAATTTGGCTTTCATTTATAAATTAGTGTAAAAATGACAAATTTATAAATCAAAGTCTATCAGGCCTATCAAAATCACAAAGGCGGGTTGGGTATTGTCATTCTCAGGACTCAGCAAGCGCTAGGAATGCGCAAGAATAAGCATTATCATTAAAAGTAGAACATAGAAGAAATCTTCTATATTACCTGTAGGTGGTTAGTATAGAGAGATTATGTCTTATGTAAAAATATTAGACGGCAACTTAGATGAAATATAATAATCTATACGCTCATTTTTATCTCGATATCATAGGGCAGAGCCGACGGAGGTACCTAGTTATTTTGTAATGTTCGACGTGGCTATATATATACTAGATGCATAGTGCGAAATTTACAATTATATTTCCATGTAAAAGTTAAATTCAACGGAGAAGAGGGAGAAAAAATCAAACATGAAATTATCTTATGCGCTAAAGACTTATCCGACATTGATCATTTCTAAGAGTGCTCCGAGAACGGGAATATAGAACCGACGAAGCGTTCCAGAAAGTCGTTTACAGCTCCTATAAAAATAAATTTACAGCTCCTATTAAAATCGAAGACGGAATTCACCTGTTTCCTGACCCTGATCGTATTTACAAAGTAATGAAAATATGTAACCAGAAATATGAGGTCCCTGTGAAGACAGCTAACGAATATTTTAAGTGCTGTGATTTTGATTAAAACTGTGATTATTTGGTTTACCTCCTAATAATAACCCAATGGGTACATGCACCTGATTGGTAAATGTTCCCATTCGAGTATAAAAACAAAACGCCTTGTTGGATTTGGGTTATCTACGTACGTATGTGGGTTTATCCAACTGAAACTTAAATACTATTTAATCAATCACCTCAGTTCGGGGTGAACCACAAGTATTGAAATAATTTTAATAATACTCTAAATTTGTCGAAAATAAGTTTATTAATGCACGTAGATTATACCAAAATAAATAACCTTAACTAAAAATAAACACCAAGTATCTGATCTCTATTTTTAAGGGTACTTCAAAATATTCATTTAATTTGATACCAATATATATAATAGATTAACTTATCTTAAACTCATTTTTATTCGTAGATAGGATCACATGCGAACCATAACTTCATCGACTTTTGTTCAAATAACTTGTACAAACTCTTTTATATCTATATTATTGAGTTTCACAAATTGGTAGCCAATCTAATGTCTATGGTACACAGTTCAGTTGAGTGTAGTCTTTGTATTCTGAACACTAAAAGGCTGGAAATATTGAAAATCCAATCCATCACCCAAGATATGAAACTTATCGCACAAGCTGGATGTCCAAAGTTACACCAAAACAAACTGATTTCAACACCGAGTATCCCTGACACTTTCCGAACAAATACTGATATCATCACGGGGTGTTATTGTTCTTGAATAATTATCGCTATCATCACTGTCGTATTCTGATATACTCCTGACACCATAAGTGGACTCTTGTGACACTGAATCTAGATAATCATGGATAATGTTCTTGCTGTTGAAAGTATCATCATTTAACGTGTTCCTTATGTCGAAATAGCGGGTCCTGTCTTGAATTCTGTAGTAGTCCATACTCTGCTGTTTTTTAATTAAGTTGAAGTTTTCGTCCAAAGGAACGAAGTAAGTCTTGATGTATCCGGCTCCTTTGACAAATGTCTCGCCTCGGTATGTAGTGAGAATATCACACTCGTCTAAAATGACTGCTGTATTTTCTGTTACCTGGATAAAATAAACATAGGTACGATATGTCAAGTTCTTTTGTCAAGTTCATTTCATTGGAAACTACTAATAACCGATGCATGCAACTTTCGATCTTCAAATTTAGTGATTTGAAGATCGAAAGTGACGGGTGCAATGATGGTTCTCCTAATACTTACGTCATTCTCCATTCCATTATCATAAAAGGGGGAAATGGAATCATTTGAATCGTCAAGAGTAAATTAATTTCCTTTTATTTGAATTCTCAATTTGTTTAAATTTATTCCTAGTTTAATCAACTTGAGTGGTGTTCCTCAAGGTTCTATCATTTTCTTAAGTGTTCATACCTGTATTTTGCCTGTTTCTCCAGTTGAGTCCATTCTAGAAGCCATATTGACAGCGTGGCCCCATATATCATACAGCGGTTTCAATGACCCAACAACTCCAGCTGCTACTTCTCCGTGTGATATTCCTGAACATTTTTTTTATTATTTGATTATTCCTACATAGAAAAAAATGTCGATAGTTAAACAATTAATTTAATAATAAATGTTATAATAATAATCCTAAATAGAAATTAAAATCCAAAGGCAAGGAAAAGTAAAAAAAAATATAACGCATGTTCACGTTATCGTTATAATAACGTTATAGTAAATATATATTTCTTACTTCAAACTCATGCTGGTTGTGTGTTGGAGCTTACGGTTCAAAGTTTATAGTGATGCAGAGTTGCAGACAATCTCAAGGAGTTTAAAAGCCTCACCGATCCGTAAATTGAGTCCTTCAAAGCTCTGAAACGATCCTCGGTTGAAGTTCTGTAGCTGCATCATCATAGCAGCTGCAAATTCCACCATCGTTACAGTCACGGCACGGTTGTAGGGATTGTTCTGGCGTGGGTTTGAATTGTATGATGAAGAGTCGAAGGATTCCTTTCTATTTGGGTCTAGTCCGCACGCTGCCATGTATGTCCATCCCGCCATTTTTATCTTTTCTACTTTGTAAAGTGATGTTCCGGTTAGTAGTAACTGAAAAAAAATGCACATTATTTATTATTCTTAGTCATTCAAAATCTTCAATATGTATAAGCATTTAATTAAAAAAGTAATAATATTGTCCCTCAGGAACAGCCATGTCCAAGAAACTAATTTAATTTATGCGTTAGCGGTGGTAGTATTATACGTGCTGGTGGCCCACCTGATGTTAAGTACACCACATCAGCACCAAGCTTAACCGGTTGTCAAATCTCTGGTTAAGCGAATTAATAAGTAACAAAGCACTTGGTACAACTCACTCTTACAAACCTGGGTTAAAACTTACCCGATCAAAATCTGAAATGACTTCATCTAGGATGCTCAACATAAATTTGTCATTAAGATCTGCGTCAGACTCCACTCCCAGTTTGTAGTCGGTCAAAGAGGCGAACATCACAGCCACGTTATCATACTTCTCATAGTAGAGGTCATCGATGGATCTATTCAAATTTAGATAGACTTGCACTGCAAATAAAATATGGTTTACCTATATATCTGTAATTAGATGTTTTAAAAAACACATGGTACCTAAATCTTTGTGTTTACTAATTTAACTTTAAGTAGCTAATATTTGTTCAGTTTTATTGAGTTTAATCATAATTTTAACAGGTTTCAGTATATATATTATAATAATTGCTTTTAAATTAAAAAAATAATGAAACTTGTTGTGTTCAGTATATAGACTTACCCACATGAGCTGGAAGAATATTTTCCAAAAGCATGTTATTGACTTTCAACATGGTTTCAGCTTCTCGTTGCTCCTCACTCAACTGTAACTGCCACAAGTGATCCAAACGATTCCTATATTCAGTAGTTCTATCGATCCAGTACAATGTAATAGTGATGAATACCACAGAGAGTGTATGTGAAACTCTAGGGTCCATGCCAACGTTCCAAGTCGTGTCATAGGAGAAGAGTGATGTTTTGATTTCCCAAACGATCCATAGATAGAAGAGTGTCATAGCCCCGGCGACAATCCATTTAAAGATGAAGAACACCCTGCTGAACAAAAAGTTCAGCAGTAAGGCCAGACCCCAGCACTGCGTGACATGCTGGAACAGAATTATGATTTATTAATCAAGATCATAAATACTGAGTCAAATAATGAGTACATTAATGATAAAATAAATAGGATTACCCACGACGAAACACAATTCGACAGAACGGTTTCGGCTATAGTAGGCTCCACCTCTACTTCCGTACATCCGATGACGTTGACCACTGAAGTGGCAGCAAGCCCTATACTTATTATCACGTATAGAACTGTTCGTACTAAGCAAGACTTAATGATTTTTGCTGATACATCGTATATCCAACGCAGACGTGTGTTCCGCGGTTCTTCAAAACCCTTGTACTTTGTCCATAGGAATTGGAACCATGTGAATGGCTGAATGATTATCAACGCTAGCAGCAAGAACCCAAATATCAGCCAGGCATACCACTTGAAGCCCTCAAGCCTAGAAACGTTATAAAAAAAAAATATTGTTACTAATTAAAATTACTCCTACAATATAGTTGATATTATAATAGTTGAGTGACATCTTTTGTATGGTTACAGGAAAAATGTAAAAAAAATACAATTCTGCGAAACTATATAAATAAATTGCTTGTAAAAAGGTTTTATGTAAACGGTAAAATTCTTGCAATTCAAATCTAATTACACCTATAAAATATATTTACTGCAGTGTCATAAATAAATAAGAAGGAACTTTAACTTGCTTACCAATTAGTTGTTAATCCATTTATCAATAGTATCAAGATCAAGATAATGAGACAGCAAGTTATGTAGTACTTAAACAAGGGATCTGGTAACAGGAGGAACATTTTTTCCATTTCAAAGTTTTTGAACATAAGTGTAAACCTGTTGAGCTTGGATTCTTGTTTGAAATGTTCTCTGAAAAGATAAATTGCAAAAATAAATAATTAAATAATGTATATAAAATTTAAAAAACAAAACTTGATGTCAAGACTAGAAAATCTGCAACTTAATAATCGTTAAGCTCAGCTGCCTGCACTTACTTCCCATTTGTCATGTCTTCAATTTCTTTTGTCATCTGTGCATCAGCAGCCTTCAACATTTGCTGGTACTCAACAAGATTTTCATCCATAAAAGTGGTAGTTCTTCTAACATTCGATGCGCTTCTATTTTCCGATCGCTACTGAAAACCAGATGTTATAATAGATAAATTGGCCTCTTAACATTCCTATGATTTCTGTATAGATTGAACACTTACTCTTGCGCCTGGATTTTTGGCCTGGATGATTTTGGTGAAACCAACCGACGCTCTCCTGAATGGCTTGTATTCCTGCGTCTGTAAATTATTCGTACTTATGTTAACTTTCTAGACTCTAGGCCATTAATTGAAAAGTAGAAGTGTGTATAAACGGTGCTATCAAAATACATTACCCTTGTTGGTCTGGATAGTAGATACGTTTCCAACTTATTTTTTAGAATAAATGGATGGTTTTGAGATTCAAAATTTGGTTCAATTATGTATTCTCGTGCGTAATCTAAAAGTAGTTCTAATGTTTGTTTAGTGACATGAACTTTCCTGTAAAAAAGTGGTTAAAGTTTGTAAATTGTCAGAAATATAACTATCAAAGACTCAAAGATTAAGTTTAGTATTTATTTAATACTAAAAATGTAGATTATATGTATGGGAACTAAAAATTGATTTTAGGAAATCATTCTAATAATATTTGTTGCAATTTTTTAAACCGTTCAATTAAAACCAAAAAAACCCCAACCTACGTTAATTAGAAAATTTATTAAATAATAAATGTAATATGATAAAAATAAATAAAAGATTATATTAGAAAATATAAACGATCAGATAAGCATACCCCGCTTTTCCTGTGGATTCCATTTTGTTCGCAATAGTGACATCTTTCGACCATACGTCGAATTGCCATTTTCTGATGCCAATAAGACCACTGAGGATCTTTCCTGAATGAACACCTATCCTCATGTCAATATTTAGTGAACGTTTTTCTCTGAAGAAAACAAAATGATTATAATATTAAATGTCGAAAATTTGCCATGAATTGTCCGATAAATAATTATAAATATCGTTGGTCAAAAACAGTAATGAAACATATCCTGTTGATGCTTTTGATTAGCTGACGGTTTAAAATGTTAGTAAATTTAAAATATTACTATATCAATTATAAAATTAATTAAATTTGAATACACTAATTTAATAAACTAATATCATTCATTTTGATAAAGTTATATCACGGTTAATACAATTTGAAGTTTAAAGGACCGTTTCGAACTTATGAACTAGTCAACATTTGAATTAAAATCATTATAGCTTTTAGTTAAATGATTTGTAATATTAATAGGATTATAGGTATAATTATAAAAACGTACCTTACGTCCTTTATAATACTGATCATTTCAAGTCCCAAGTCGACGCAATTTTTTGCGTGTTGCTCTGTCGGCTGCGGTATTCCACTGACGCAATAGTAACAATCGCCCAGAAATTTTATTCTTAAAACATCATGTTCCTGAAATTATACATATACAAAAATGCATGGATCTTTATTTCAGAATAAGAAAAAGTACACGATTGCTGAAAAAAAACGATAGTACCCGCAGTATTTACGAAAAACTCTATATAAAGAGTTTCGAAATTTAATTAATTATCTATGTCTACAAAAGCCAGTTTTGGATCCAGCCAGAAATAGATAAATAGTTAAGGTTCGAATAATAAAGATGAAATACGAATAGTTAAAATATGACTAAATTTTGTCGCTTACAAATTTTTTGTGTATATAGTAAGTAATTGGCATTACCTCAGAAGCTTCATCAAATCGTCCAAAAAGTTCGTTCAGTAGCTCTACCATCCGCATAGGAGACAATGTTGTGGATATCATGGTGTAGTTCACGACATCTGCATACAGGATGCTCACATTATCATGTTCCTCTACATAAAGCTGACTGGAAGACAAAAACCATGAGATTGGCTTATTGTTCCTAGGCAATAGCTAGACATTTTTACGGAAAGCTAATCCTGGGAAGTACGAGTAGCTCATGTCGCCAAACTGTATTGCACAGATCAAAATGAGGTAACAAAAATAAAAAAACAGCCACTTTGTTGAGAAACCGGTGTATTAAATTGAAATCTGAGGTTATTAAGATGGTCTGAAACAGATTAATATTAAGTACACTTCCGCGATACTTCTAATAAATGAGTAAATAACAATATAATCCACACGTATTCCGCCTCTCCTCGAGGCATCTCTAGGAGTGTTGAGGCCTTGTCTAAGGCTTTTGGTGCAGCAGGTGTTCTAAATAGTACCCCTTTTAAGATAATCTTAACAAAGAGTTCCCCAAAACAACGCCTGAATGTATTAATTAATTGGGGCTATGTCAAAACTCAAATAGCCCATTTTATTTGTCTGTTTATATGTTAAGATTCTTAGTGATATAACATATGTAACATCTTGAATAGAATACAAGTCAATTCTCTATGTGGAAATACATGGAAGGCATCTGTCCAGCAGTTGTGTGTAGTATATGAATATATAGGTATGCATGATGAATGCTTACTTGAATGATCTCATTGTGTGGCTCATATTATGTGTCTGAAGGCCTAGAAACATCGTCCGTATATCTTGGCGGACCTTCGACACGATGTGCTCAGGTAAAATGCTCATCATGAGACGTTCCTAAAGATAATATAAATGTATAGTTGGTTATTGGCCCACACTTCAGCACATTAGTAGTAAAAGGAGGTGGGGGACACCTATTTTCTTAATTAATATGCTATAGTACATAAGTAGCAGATGAATTTATGCCAAGTTCGTCCGAAGAGTAGTTCTACCATACCTATCATTTAGCCGCCAAGCAGTGGGCAGGCACATGATTTTGTCCCAGTGGAAAATTGTGAAATTTAATTAGTTAATGTACAGGTCCACTAGACGTTTCATCTTTAGCTTATCTTCATCATCAGAATTTGTGCATAATTCTTCTTCAAGCTATATGTGTGCCTACAATTTCTACTATTATTGATCTTTACTAACTAAACATAACTTACTTCTTGATCTTTGACGAACTTCAACCGTAATGTGCTTTCAACACACGCTCTTCGATCGAGAAAAGACCTTCTCGTTACAATTTCATTCATAAGCCGGAAATATACTCCCATAAGATTGACACCCAGCAAATAAATAATATCTGATGCAACCTGAACAAAAATGCCTTGATTAATGTTTGATGCAGTTTTATTTTGCTGGTACAACATTTTTCCGTATCACATATGTCACATACCTTTTGACACGTAGCTTGCTTTACACTCATCAGTACAACTATGACTGATGATAAATTGTGTGCCTTATTTAATTTAACATATTTATATTATAAAAGCGAAAGTTTCTATGTATATTTATCTATATGTGTATGTTTATTACTACAGATTACGATCAAATTTATTACCAGGATAGCTTATATCTTCGAAACACATAGGCTACTTTTAAACCCGAAAAATCGTAGGTAACAATTATATTATGGTTAAATGTATTAGTCACAAGAATATCATACATACTCTTACCACAATACCAAGGTGAGGGCTGTTGTCGTATGTGAAAAAACCCAAAATCAATACATAGATTGTGCTGACGAGAACTCCAAGAAGTATAGCCAAGAAGTTGTTCCTCATTGGAAGGAAAACGTAGATGGATAGAAGGGCCATTGTGGCGTAGGCCGGCCGGAGAGAAATTCCTTCAGAGAAGCTAAAAATGCTCACTGCTACGTCTGAAACATCAAAAAATTATTATTTATTTATGTATTTATTTATCCAGGGGGTGGTGCTAAAGGAGCAACCAAAAAGTAGCAGTAGAACTTGTGCTTGTTCATCCGGAGAGGTACTGCCACCACTGGCTGCCTGCCGGTGAAATCACATGCGCATGACACATATCATTCCCGTCTCGGTTGATGGACGCAGCAGGATGAATGCACGCATTATTGTTGTCATGGGCGAGGGTCACCACATACCATCAGGTGGGCCCTCAGCTCGTTCCGTCACTTATTCGCATAAAAAAAAAGGTTATGCTGATTTTCTATAGCATCCGTCAAGATCACAAGGTTCTACAATTAATTATTACATTATTTATCAGAGTGTTTAATTATATCAACCAAATGATCAGAATTCTCAACTTAATTTATTAAGTGGAGGATATATTTTGGGAAATTATGATACGGTTACTAAATTATTTGTCACTTACCAGTGAAAACGACATCAAGTGTGATTAGAACCGTAATAAAAATAGGCATCCAGAACCATTTCTTTGCTAAGGGGTTGTAAAATCTACGCCATAGGGACATTATCGGTATGCCGATCCGTAGAATATACATTGCAAATGTTAGGTACGTAGATTGTGACTGTACTTCCTGAAAAATTTGGAAAGTATGTTTTTACTACTATTATAAATGTCAAAGTTTGGATGGATGTTTGTTACTCAATTTAGTCCTGAGTCAATCATGAAAGATTCCGTCTTTTGATCCGGTTTGCGTGTGGTTATAGATGATCAAAATCATTTGTTTTAATGATTATAATCATCAATACTTTCAGTTCGACCAATCGTTAGTGATTTGGCAGCTTCGTGCGGCAAATGCGTCGCGAGGCTACTCGCTCTGTGTGGACGTGCTTCGGCCGAAGCAAGTGCGGCGACACCGCGAGCGAGCGATCGAGCGGCCTACACATTATTTGAGCCATATATTTTTTTATGTTTAAAGTGTTATGTTAATTATTTTTTGGAATTAACTATGCTTTGCTTCATTCGCACCACCCGCGTGATCCTTGTATGTTCTTTAGAGATTACTTTGTGTTGGAGGATGCCAGTTACGCGCAAACAAAATGATAACTGTTATATATAACTGTATAAGTCACGATACCGGAACTCGATAATCTTGATAAACATTGAACAAGTAGCATAAACTTACTTCGTAGTAGGTACCCACTGCAACCATTACAATATGCATAGTCGAGAAGATAACAAGGAGGGACAGATATATATGAATGAGTGTCTCTTTCAGCTTGTCGTCATATTTTCTGTACAAGCCCTCCAGATCTTTTTGGTCGAATTGATCCTGAAAATTACGATGTTAATTTAATATACGGCACGCTTTAATGTTACATGAACAAAAACTTGGCTAGGTACATCTAAAGCCGATGTACCTAGTCCACACAGCTTACCTACATTTCCAATATATTCTAAACTTTGTGAAGAAAAGATAAAAATAACAAGATACTGAGTTAAAAATTGAATAAACTCACATCAATACTTTCATTCCTTATTTGCCCTCTTTGGGGTAAAATTTCTTCATGAAATTTCTATCAGACCACCCCAGAGTTACACACTTTCAAATAAAAATAATTCAGTCCGATTCAGTTCACAATTGGCGAAGGAATCGCGTAATAACTACAAATATAAGAAATACACCGCGGAATTGAAAAATTCCTTCTTTTTGAAGTCTGCTAAAAAGAGTTTACTTGTGGCGCTTGATATCATTGCTGTCTCTTACTCATTATGAAACAAAATGGTATGGATACCGTTGAGTTTAAAATCGTCCCATTAATTGGTTTGGAGTGGTTTAAATTTACTTACTCTCAAATACTTCCAATTCCATTGCTTCCCCCCCGACGACTCGACTTCCTGCATCCGGAACTCATGGAGTGAGGATAGGACGCTGGTCGCCCGTCCAGAGTTCATGGAGTACCGCGCGAGGAGTTCCAGGGCACCTACTTGGATCACCACGGAACCCGTGGTGCGCATGACGGCACCATCACCCTATTAAATAGTTTTTTTTAGATGTATACAACTAATAATCTTATTAAAAAAAAATACAAAGTTAAATTAATAATTTTTTATTAATTATATATAAGTTAACGGACTGGTTTAAAACTAAATACTTTGACATACTCTTCGTACTTGACATTAATAATTTCTCATAAAAATTATCATCCTTTTCAAGTATAATATTTTAATCATATAATTATAATATAATTATATTATCATTAAAACTGACTTATTCAGTGTATTGGGATGATTACAAGCCTCATCTATATAAACTCGGCCTAACTATATGTGATATTAACTATGTACAATTTCCTAAATTTAACTAGCATTTGAAAGCATAAATGAGTATTTGAATCCGTTACTAAGATAAAATTGGCTCCGTACTTATATGTAAAATTATAAAATAACAATTTAAAAACATCGTTATATTGTATCTCAACAAGCACATTTCCACTTATTTTTCTTAACACAATGCCAGCAAAGTCATAAAAGCAAAAGCCTGAATGCCCTTTTTGAAAAATCCCACAGCAACTAGAAACAATCTGAGAAAACTAGAAGAAAAGGTTTAAAAAGCATTTTATATATTTAAATTATATAGTATTTGAACGCACGTTCACTATTAACATGAATATTTTATTTTATTCTACCTTTTTCAAGCTACTCATGAACAGATTACATATAGAAAATTATTTATAATACATTGTGACTTTATTCATGCAAACGTTTAAATAAAGACTCATACTTATGTTAGAAGATTTAAACCGTCGTCGATTACTACGACAGTAATTGTATTATTTATTTATAACAAAGTGAATACCAATACAATTCCTTAGACATTAATGAACACATATCAAACAAGATAGGTGCCACCTGAATTACAGATGCAAACCTCTTTGCTATTCGGAAAACAGTGTTTCCTTAAGAGTATTTAGGTACGTATTTTATAGAAGTAAAATAAACTAAATATTATATATAAATTATAGACAGATATGTAAGTAAGTTTTGCCCTAAAAGAAGGCTTTTACGTTATTTGTCAGCCCTAGATTGGCATTAAATCTAAAGAAACAATTTGAAAATATCATGTTCTTGGTATCTAACTCTCCTCTATAAATCATTTAATATTAGGCACTTACTTATTCTTAGCGCCATAAAAAATATTTGAAGTTCATTGCACTGAATGAGTAATTCTGTCTATTAATAGTTATGAGGTAATTAGGCAAAAATTAAACTTTTCCTATATAGTTTGATTAGTAGAATACAGATAAAATAATGCTCACCATTATTGTCATCTCTTTCGTTCACTTATCATCACAAAACAATGGAAAAATAAACAAAAACCACAAACATTCGAACCGCTTCAAAACACTGCCCGGGAATTACTGAAAGAATTAATCTATATTATCAATAATTTGATAAGCGCCACTCGAAGTACGATAGTAGTGTAGATTATAAACGTGTTAAAGATCGAAAATGATTAATTACAAACACATTTTCTATTACACGATGTGCATTCTAATTTTGGGTTTTCCCCAAATTGGTCGCATTATAAATTAGTGGTACAGAAGTCATGTTTCTGTATACCAAACGCTGATTGGTGGTCGATTCCTGCCCACATCAAAATTTCTAAATTGTATATTTACTAATATTTTTCATTAATATCATGTGGCACAAAGAAACATTTTCTTATTTTTATTCTTACATTCAATAACTGGTTGGCGTTTTATTGAAACGTATAAAAAACTTATAGGTTACACTCGGAAGACACTTCTTACTATGAGATTCTTTGTGTAGGCAATGCTATCAAAAGCTAAATTTGTATGCGGTGACTAAACAACACAAAATTAGTATGTACATGCTATAGACCTCTAACCCAAATGTGTTCAGTTATAATTGGACAGATATGAAACACAGTTGAGAAATATTCATTTCCTAGTTCATCACGGTATGGTGTAAAAATTTAAAATCAAAAGGAACCGGCATCGCATTAAAGTTACGGGACGAGCTGATTGCTTAAGTGGTTACCGGTGCCCATATACAACAGAAATATGGCTCCGGTCCTCCCCTACTGAAGTATGAGAGAACCCAATTCACATCCCGTTGAGCCCATCACTTTGAGACGTGGATGTAACATCTCATGCACCTGTAATTTCACCGGGACCCCACAACCACCCTTTAGAACACAGGAGAGCAAGTGCACCCCTGTTTGCTGATAAATTACCACCCTTATCGGCCGAGTAGGTATACTGAATCCGGTGTGTGCTTATATCTTTCAAAAAAGACCTTGAAAAAGAATAGCATTCAGCTATAAACCATTTTCTGGACTATGACATAATATTATAATGTCATGATACGTAAATTTTTTGACGACAACCGTTTTCAGAAACTGATCTTGCTTTTCATATGTTGACTGGCCTCATAGCTCGTTTGGTAAGTGGCGGTACGATTCCCAACCAGTATAAAAAAAATGTATGACGAACATATGTTAGTTCTGTGTCTGGGTGTTAATGTGTATTGTAAGTATGTATTTACAAAAAAGTACTACAGTATTCTATTAGTAATCTGTATCTTATACAACATGTATCTCGTACAAGCTATGCTTAGGTTGAGGCTAGATGGCGCTGTGATTTGCTGTAAATATATATAAATCAATTTCTTATACGGTTTTTACATGTCTTTAAGTTTTTTTTCTAAATATTTCAATCAGTATTACTAGATCTGTAATGCATTAACTAATAGAAATCATTTTACTTTGGGATATCCTCAGTGTTGACGCACAGCCAATTTAGTTCATTCGCTCTAATTGGCTGAGAACTTCATTACTTCTAGCATAGTAAAAGAAAAATAGAGTATTACAACTCTGCCATCTAAAACTATTCCAACGATAGAACTCCTAAGATATTAGCTCGTTGTGTAACATAGCAGTGCGAATGCACTACGACTTAGGGCGATGGATGTACCTATGGTGGCCGTACATACTTCTCTGGATAAACTTTACTTACCTTTACAAGTTCTGTTCTTCTTTAAGTTGGTTCTTTTTCAGCACCTGAGGGACACGTGTAAGGAATTCAAAAGAGGCCCAACTTACTATCTATCAATCATCTTCACTGCAATGTCTACATAGTCTGGAGGCACGGTGGCGGCGCGGTGACTGCGAGGCAGCTACGAGTACGTGATAGTAGCATTGTAACCCCGTGGCCCTGGTAATAGGGTTTCCGTTCCCTTTGGATACAAAACGCTGAAGTAAAGAGAAGAAACTGATTGACCCAGCAATTGGACAACCACTTAACGTGCCATAAAAAGATGTGACACTGTACTTGTATGTACACTGTGTAAGTTTTGTTCAAGGCTGTAGTATATTTGCTTCAATAGCATCCTGCTGATTAGAGGGTGTTGTGAATTCTAGTCAGGTATCAACTACAGTATAACGAATCTGTTACTTAACTTGAATTATTATTACATGTTCATAATTTTGAGATGTAGGTAGCAAAGCTTGTGGCGATTTGAAAATAGCGGTTTTAATATCTAATTAGTAACAGTCACAACACACTTATTAAGGGTAGGTTGTAAATTTGTCAAAAAAACAAATTGTACTTCTCTTCTTTTTTTTATTTGTAGTGTTTTATTGTATAACAAGGCAATAATGTTGCCCAATTATGTTTTATTTTTGTTCGTTTCATTGATATTTGTGTATTATGAAATTAAAAATTTTTAGGCTTATGTAGGTACTGCCGCTGACTACCTGTATCATGCCTAACATGCCTGTGTATAGGAAGAAAACAAGAGTTCCTTAACTAAATAAATGACATGAATATAAATTTGAACATCACTCAGTAAAAAGTATAATCAAAACAGATATATATCAAAAATAAATGATGAACAAAATAAAAATTAAGACACATCATGTTACATACTTTTCATATGAAAATAATTTAGAAAGGGGTTCTAAAGGAATTTCACTATCAATAAATAAAAAAGATAAAAAGAAATAAGTAATTTTCTCTGCGACAGAGATGGTCTTTGTCTGCGGTACTTCCGTAAATGTCTACACAAAACGCCCATTCACCTGCTCGTTAGAAATGTATTGGTTGGTTAGGTAGCACCTGCTAAGAAAAGGTTGCAGGTGTGAGCAGGCTGCAAAGGATTAGATTCTGACCAAAAAACTTGTTTTATGACTAAAAATTTTAATTTTAATAGGGTATCTAGTCATTCGAAAATGCACTTCAGAATCCCGTTTATAAAATAAACTGAGATTAGAACTGGATCCAATCAAAAAAAAAAAAATGGAAAAAAATAAATGGAAGTATATTTATTTCACGTATCCCGGAAACGGCTCTTAATATTTTTTTACAGAAATAAACAAAAAAAAAGCCGAGCAAAGATCGGTACTTACTACTTAAACTGCTAAAGGCAATAAACTTTTTTCACTAAACAATTTAACCTAAATTAATTTTAACGTTTACACACTCATACCCTTGCAATAAGATTACCTGTATCACAGGGGGTATGGATCAACAGGAACACAAGATAAACGCCCAAGCCCCAAGAATAAAAATTACGCTCATCCCACAAAGTTCGCCCTGGCGGGGCGTTAACTAAACATTGATCCATTGATCCATAGATCAAGTATATAAATAATATGAATGAGCTATAATTATACGACCTTTTTGCGTACTCTACACTCGAAATTTTAAATCAAAATTCCGAGAAGTACTACTATCAGCAAGGTAATCGTGCTTAAATTTATCTTAGTCCATCGATAAATAAATATTTCAATGAATAAATATTTTACACAGTGCCATCCAGCTCCGACTACAAAATATAATCAGTCATATGGAAACCAGGTCACTGATGGAATATTATTTAAGACTTTTACTGTAAACCAAACCACTACCACTGATAGAATATTATTTAAGACTTTTACTGTAAACCAAAATCAACATCAGAATGAACAAACAGACTCAAGAAGATAGATTTTCTACGAACTGACCTGCGACGTCAGTCGAGGGTTAAGTATTTGTTTTATATTATATTCCGAAAGTAATTTGTTTCGTTTTTTATTACAAAAATATCACATAGTTGATGTTATAACCCCACAGATGTTTTCTCGTCTTTATTCGCAATTTGACAATGGGCTGTCAAAAATCAATCAAGTGGTAAAAATCCCATGGAAAAATGTGCTTTCAGTTTTCCATGATTTCCGACATTTCCCGTGAATTTTCCAGTAAAATTATATTATACGAACCTTTTGCTGTCTTAATGAACACAACGAAATGGAAAGCGCCCTCTAATAGATACCATGGCAACTAATATACGCGCTTCGCTACTGACAACCTCAACTTCTGAGGCGCTGTTTTTAATTTCGTGTACTAAAAATAGAGGGCGGTAGTTCACACAGAAAGTTATCATAAAAATGTTTTGGTTCTGAAATCTGTCCATAATTAATCAGTCTAGGGTGTTTTTGAACTAAAATTATTGTCAGTGCAAAATAAGGACATATAAGAGAATTTTGCATCGTGTTAGTTCTTAAATAAAAATTAATAATACGTTCGTAAACGGATCCGTGGCTTAGTTGGTTGTAGCGAGGGGTCTCAGGTTCGATTCCCAGCCGGGGCACACTTTGTGTGAAGAGCATGAAATTTGTCACGACACGTTTAGATATAAGTTTATTATAGCAGCAAAGCAGACATTTTTGTGAAATTGGAATACTACCTTTATTACAAACTCTATGGGATATAAAATAAAAGTCATCTCTGTCTTTACTCTTAAATATATCGTCAACCAATTTAGTTGGTATTAAGGTATTTGGTATATGTTTAATGATAATAATTGGTAATAAGCGGGTACAATACCGATACAATATCATTTGAAACACGAAAGGCAGTTCGATCATTAATATAGTTTCCAATTAAATCGGCAACAAAAGTTTTTACGTAAATTAAGTGATTGCGCAGTCTTTTTTACAATTATTTCGACTCGCAGTATAATATAACTCGTTCTAATTTACCTTCCAATTCCTTGCAAAAGTTGTAATAAGTTGGGTACCAATCTAACTTTTATATCGTGTAATCAATTTACTATATTTTGTTCAAATAAAAAAGAAAACTCAAACTAAGCACGAACTATGAAAACTAATTTTATAAAGAGTACCAACATTTTTTTTTGCGGAGTAAATCATCTGCATTGCTACCAAAAAACCGGCTTGCTATTCCCATTTGCACATCAGTGGTTCCGCTTCATAACAAAAAAATCCTATGAAAATTTCAACTCGTTGCGGCTTATGATGGAAAGGATTGAGTCCTTTGGAGATACAGACAGACGTTGTAGTCTTAGAAAAGGGTTTATTTTATCCTTTGGGTGCATGCATGGTGTGCGAAAGGAGGCATCCAAAGTAGCAGTAGAACCTGTACCAGGTTCCACCAGGTGACCAGGTCACCAGTTCACACCACATCTTGTAGTCTGCAGCCAAGCAGTAGCGCACTCACGTTGCTGTGTTTCGGTGGAAGGGTGCCGGTGAAATAACAGGCTCCGCCGTCTCAAAGTGATGGTCACAGCCAGCTCAATGAGGCTTGGGTCTTCTCATACATCGGCAGTAGATGTTCGAATCGTTTTGCTGTTTCTTATACTAGATCCTCTTTTTTTAAATTATCAAGTTTTATTTTATTAACATTTATATTTACGTTTATATGCTAAACTATTTACATCTATACTAATACATAAGCTTATTATAAGAGTTTATTTTTTTAGGAATGCGCTCATCTCTGGAACTAAGTATTAGATTTGAAAAATTCTATTTGTATATAATACTCACATTCATAAGGAAGGCTATCTCGTATTACGCTAAATTTCTTTAAGTTATATGCGGGTGAAATCGTAGGGCACAGCTAGCCCTGTATACATGTAATTAAACGTATGTACATGTTGTTTATGTTCTTGGCAACTAATTAAGTATTAACAATTCTATTAATGCATAATTGTTTATTATTACTAGAACTGATATTAACCGAACTACAAAGGCTCAGTAAATTTGCCCAATCAGACAATCAAGAGAAATCGAGAAAGCCTACGCATTCGTGAAATTCTCCTAACGTTTAGGTTATATCTCAAAATTAATAGTATAAGCAACGTGATATGAATGTTCATTTGCTTACATACTCATACCGCGGCAATAGGATGGTCTCTGGTTCACCTTTGGCGGTCCCGTTGCTCGCGTCCGTAGGTGAGTACCCTTTGAATCCCTCGTACCCCCTGGGTGGTGCTAAAGTAGCAACGAAAAGTAGCAGTAGAACTTATGCAATGTTCGCTCCACACCTGATATCTTAGTATCGTACTTGAAGATACTGTGGATTGCTATACTGTTTTCCTTCTGTACGATACGCTTAAAGATTACAAAAACGTCTGAAGCCATAGATTTATATAAGAAATTAATTTTCACGGTCATTATACACAGCGTAATCTAACTCAAACTAAGCATAGCTTGTACTATGAGAAATAGATGACTGGTAAAATACTTACATAGTATGTTTTTCAAAATACATATTAACATCCAGACACAGAACAACGTGCTTGTGGTGATTGTCCTGAGTGGGAATCGCACCCACGACCTCCAGCGCAGAAGGCAGAGCTACTACCATCTGAGATATAAGGACAGTCATCAAAATAAATAAAAAAAATTCGTAAAAAATAAACTACAAGCGTTTTTAGAGGTGAATGACCGGCTACGATGAAATAGCTACGGTTCTACGAGCGTAGCGTTTAAATTACTCGACTATGGAAAATTAGCACTTTTTCGTGAATTACTGTGTCGTAATATTTTATTAAGTAGCATTTATGAAGTGCTAAAAGCTGTGATTTGTAAATTTGGTGCCTAAATTGAACATTTAGCGTGTAGCAATAAACAATTTTACATAATTGTGTACGGATTGATATCTTAATATTTAGTTAAGTTATGACACTTGAGAATATCTACTAATCCTAACTAAGTATCCTAATATACATGTGAGTTTGTTTGTAACGCTTTTTCGCCTTAAATATGATGATTAAATGATCACTGATCATGATTAAATTTTGCATTAGTACACGTAGATTTTGAGAATAAAATATTCAGAAATATATTATTGTTTGTAAATCTACACTAACGCGCGCCGTTGGCAAAAAGTATTGCCGATAAAATATTAAAAGATTATTAAAATGTTATTCATTATTACGTTACGTTTACATGCACTCCCTGCATGTCATAGAAAAAACACAAGACAAGCTCCCAAGACCCGAGAACAAACTTTATGATCATAAAACAAAGTAAAAGTCGAGAATTGAAACCGGGACGCCTCGCTTCCGTACCTACTAGCTACGGAGGTAGCTACATATACGGTACTAGCTATATATTAGTAGGATGTACCTTTTTTTTGGTTTGTTAATACTTCTTCTTCTCTTGTGTGAGTAATTGGCCATCTCTGATGTCGGAGTTTCCAAGCCCACCGAAGGCCTCCGATATGGCTTAATGACTAGTATAGCCGGACCGACATAGCAGGCGATGAAAAATTATATGGTACAAGAAAGATCTGGCTTTCGGAAGTCAGTATTCCCTTAAAAAATATCACCAGATATATATACCAATATATCTGTTTTTTTATAATTTTAAAGTAATTAAATTAAAAAAATCATCTAAATCGATCCACAATTGCCGAAAAAATGGCGTAAAAACACTTAAAAAATACAGTCAAAAGGAAAAGCTCCTCCTTTTTTGCAGTCAGTTAATTATAACATATTCACGACGGCTCCGTGGCTTAGTTGGTAGTAGCCCTGCCTTCGAAGCAAGGGGTCCCGGGTTCGATTCCCGGCCGGGGCACACTTTGTGTGGTGAGCATGAAGTTTGTTCTCGGGTCTTGGGTGTTTGTCTTGTGTTTCTGTGTCTGTCCATGCCATCTGCGACACAGGGAATCCTAGTGCAGAGGTATGAGTGTGTAAACTTTGTTGTTGTCGTTGTTGTACTATCTACCGGTACCTATGTAAAATTAAATTAACATTTTCCCCGTATTTTACCTACAAAACAGCTTTTGACAGCGGCTTTAGCGAAAGCTTACGCGAAAATTTATAGAAAATTGCATATAGCACACGAGTCTGGGGGTACGTGTATAATGGCTGATACAGACTCCAAAGGAGCACCGACAGAGTACAATGTTTATATGTATTTTGTCTGCTTTTAAAGTTATTATAGTAACTATAAGGCACACTACGTGTTGAAATATTCACATAATTGTTGATATTATGTCAATCCTCCGTGCGCAAATCTGAATCGCACTTAGAGGGATTTTTATCGGTATGTTTAAAGTGACTTAATTTCTAAACGCTCCATTAAACCTGTTTACGTTAAACATCTGTTTCAATAAAAACATAGTTCGCAATAAATTCATGCGTGCACGCCAAGACAATATAAACTGAAAATCTTATAACTCGTAATCCAAGTAAACAGCTGTCCCATTTTTTGTGCACCCTGTAGAAAATTGCATGGAAGGAGTTTCGCCGGGGTGTCTATAGGGTGCGCGGGAAATGCGGGGGGTGTATATTTAGAATTGCTTCCAGCCGGCGAGCGGCAGTCTATGTTTTGCCGGCGCATCGAGCGCACGTCCCTTCTCTCTCCAACTCCGTATTCGCTTTCGTAATTTACATAAACCCGTCGTGTTCTCTGGATTTGAACGTGTTCTGTGGACTCTTGTGCTTGAAACTTTGAACGATTGTTTTAAACGTGAATAAGCAGCTGGAAATCAACGGATATTGCTCGTGAATTTGAGGTTAGTGTTTTGAGCTTTTATATAATTTTAGCTTTTATAAAAGCTTTTATAGTTTAAGTCAGACATTAAATATTCATTCACGTGATTAATTTCCATTAAATAATTATTCCAAAATCCATCTCGTGAATATAGGTTGCATCTTTTCTAAGGGCGCTTTTCATAAACTAAAACATTAGTTAACTTCTAACAATTTTTTTGGTTAATATTAAGATTTTATAAATATATGTCCACATATTGGTTGTAAAAATAGCGTCATTTGAATGTGATTTCGATTACGGAAAATAAACTCTAAATAAACAATATTGTCTGACATTATAAATCCCATACCGGCAAAGCAATAACTTTCCGTTAAACCAATAATTTACTATTAAGCAGTAAGTTACAAAACATATTACACTCAAAACTAACTACGTTCGAAGTCATATATTATTTATATTCTGGATTCATAATCTATGATTCCAATCAACTATTAAACGTCTCCTTGAAAGTTTGATAAGGTCTCGGAAATACAAGGTATGTAAACAGATACATTTACAATATGTATAAATTAAAGTTAGAACTCAGTTAAGAATAAGATGGGCCTCATTAATTATTCAATCAAAGAGATAACAGACCGATACATGCTTGAGCATAATTTATGAATACCATAAACAGTTTTATCAAGCCAAATATACAACCTACATCCTCGTCTCGGTGACGGGCGCAACGCGATGAGACTTGGATCTTCAAATACGTCTGTAGCGGAAGGCCGGAGTCTTATTGCTGTTGTTTATGGTCGGCAGTAACCAGTTAATATCCGTTCAAAATCACATAAAAAATCTAATATTCTTATACGTCAATTACTTGTACCCAGCTAATTAGTTCTTTCATTAAGGAAAAAAATATGGCGCTTATATGAAAACTGTTAGTTTACCTATTTTCATATTTTGTTTCACTCTATAAGTGGCAACTAAATTATATTTATAATGTTGTATTCCACATTCAACACAAATAGACGGAAAGATACGCAGTCTGCGTTTCTTTACCGCAGAAAAGAAAACAATTATTACGCATTTATTCAGTTGCCGCTGTGATTTTTATCGCAAGTGTTAGCTAAAAATATTCTATTATAATTATTATAATTTTATTTGCAACTAGCTACACCCCGCGGTGTTACCCGCGGCTACTAAGTCATCATAAGACGATGGAAAAAACTGACAGAAGTTGTGTTTCTTACAAGTCACTAAAAAAATACTTGTTATCATCCTATGGGAACTGCCTCCGGGATCAAAATATGTAAATACAGGATACAAACTGTCCTGCTTATACCCTGGATTAACACATCACACTTATATTATAAAGGCTAAAGTTTATATGTATGTGTGTCTGAATGTGTGTGTATGTTTGTTACTCCTTCACGCTCACACGGCTCAATAGATTTGAATGAAAATTGGAACTACTTATAGACTACGTTTGATCCCGGAAAAACGTGGGTGAAGCTAGTAATTTAATGAGTAAGGATAAAAAAAAATATCTTAATAACCCTCGTACAATATCGATAATGAATCGATTTGATTGAGCTCTTCCCGCGTTTCTAGTTACATTTACTCGGGTGATAGTGCTGTGATGATTTATAGCTTTAAGATAAAATGCTATCATGTTCTCTTATAATTTGCCTTATCGAATTCTTAGTATTGTTGTTCGCTTTGTATTCAGAGATCATGCTTGTCAATTATGAAACTCATCATCAAAAATCATACAAATTTTTTCGTGTGAGTATGTGGTCAACTCTGATGTCGGAATTTTCGAAAGACCTCCGATATGGCTTTTCGATTAGAATATGTGGAACTTACCTCTTAACGTGCCCTCCGAAGCACTGAACCGCTCAGATCAAATGCCACAAAACGGTCACCCTTCCCACTACTGACGGGGCGGAGAGTTGATAACTCAAATGATCTGTAAAGATCATCCATTTCTCAGGACCTAAATTTACTCAAATAAAACAAGCTGGAAGTAAAAATTGGTGCTATTATAAAATACTACAAGCAAATGATTAATTCTGCAAAAATTTGTGGAATGATCATCTTATATTGGGCTGCAAAACTTTGTAATAAGTATAAGTAAGTGATTTTGAAACCACTTTGGTTTTATTTTTATGGGCACAAGATTTTATTTTTTGCTTTCAAGGGTAGTAAATATTTTTATTCTTGACTTAGGTCTTGTCATAATTAAATAGGAGAGGTTATATTGCTGTTGTTATACGCCAAAGTAACCACTTCATATCATAACAGTCAGAGACAAATCGTTGCATCTTATTTACAATACTTTTACGTCTATGTTTAATGCTTTTGGTACTTATTATGTAGCAAGATAATAGAAAATTCTATTAACAGAACTCACAGCTGAACATCAGCTTGTTAGTTAAATAATTAGTATTTATAAATAAATATTCATGGATATGTTCATCACAATACTTGTCTTCAGTGAGAACCGACTCCACGACCTACAATGCCGAAGGGAGAGTTACTAACAACTGAGTTACGAGAGCTATAGATACATATAATTACGCCATTTTCCTTGAAGCGTTAGGCAGTGCCTCAATAGGTCACTTCATTATATGAGTTACAGTAGTGTGGGAACGTAGACGTGACTAGTGGTAAGCTCGTCCTCGCTATTTTCCTGCGAATAACTCAGTCAACACTATTGATATGTTCAATTATAATAATATTGTTTAATATTACCCAAAAACTGGAAGAAAACATACAAATCATATTTACTATTATAACTAGTCAATGTGATATTATTTTATAAATACCCTCACTTTTATACTGCTGTTGTTAAAATGTCAAATGTCGCCATTAATTTAGGTACAAATGTCAAATTAACGAGACAAAGGGGCAATGAAAAGGTCACAATGCAAGTGGAGGTGTTAATTACTTGATAGTTAGATAGTTAGATGTTGTTTTGTTAAGTCTTACGTCAGTGAGAACCAGAAATTAGTCATTAATGTTGTAACATACACTTTTTTCTGGCGGAGAAGCACTGTCAGTTATTTTGCCACTTTGGTACTCACTAGAAAAAATTGTTTTTTAATACAATATCAGTATTTCAACTGTTTCCAGAACTATATGATACAATCACGATTACTAAACAAGAAAACATTGTGAGGGAATGGGCATGTCCTACAATAAAATTAACAAAAGTGACGGGACGAGCTGAAGGCTCACCTGATGATAAGTGGTTACCTCCGCCCATAACAACAGCAATATGACTTGGTCCTCCCCGACCAAAGTATGTATGAAGTATATGACATCTAGCTGTTGAGGTAGATTATAGCCAATTTACTTTTGAGAGTGGTACTCAACCGCATCCACAAATACGCCGGCAGCTGCTAGTTAACTGGCCTCACAGCTCAGTTGGTAGTAGCTCTGCCTTCTGTGTTGTAGGTCGTTGGTTCGACTCCCACTCACAACAATCATTTATGTGACGAACATAGATGTTTGTTCTGTGTCTGGGTGTTAAGATATATTATATTGTTCTTGCAAAAATAAGTACTTACTACATAAGTATTTTATGTTATTTAGTTCCCTTATTAAGTTATGCTTCATTTTAGGCTAGAAGGGGCTGTGTGAAGTTAAATTTAGTTAAAAACTATTTACGGCCAATCCTAGAGTTAAAATTTTTGTTTTATATTTCACGACTTGCAATCTTGCTCATATAGTAAAGTAATATTTCACATTTTTTTTAATTTTGTTACTTGAAAATTACAGAATCATTGAACGTTTCCCTCGATAAATTTAACGATTCAGTAAAATCTTTTCTAGTACTGCTGCTTAGAGTATCAGATTTACAAAACAGGCAGGAGGTTTTAAAGATAAGTGTTATTAAATGTACTCGTATCTGTATTGATTTATTTTACTGGACATCAATACTCTACGTTTTAGAATCCGAAACGTAAAACTTTTACTTCATCCACAACCATTGTGATGTAATGTTGAAAAAAAAAAGATAAATTTTATGAATGTGTTACTTGATATCCGGATGGTAAACTGACACTTCCTTGCGCCGTTTTAATATGCGTTGTAATATATTATCTTTCTATGATTTACACATAGATAAAATATATAATACTTTTCATTGATGGTGCTTTTTTGTTATCATTCAGTTGTTTGTATTATGTATACAGCATCAAAATGGCTTTAATTCAACAAGGTTGCCAAATTTGGATGTAAATTATATATAAAATAAAAAAGTATGGCCGATTGGGACGATTGTAAGATGCGAAACATAACGTTAGGCCTTCACGTTATATAAATGTGTACGAGTATTTCTGGAAATAATATATCGGTATCATCATGAGACTGGTTGTACCAAAATCAAATCAAATGTCAAAAGAATCCAAACGAATTTGAATCGAGATTGGTTCTGCTCCCAATGTTCGGTCATGGAGTTAAAGTACGACGACGGTACATTTAGTTATTGAGATAGCAAAGAAAAGGAAAATATACTTATGCAAATGAAATATACGCCATTTTTTCTGCGATATACAAAATAAAATATAACGTCACATCACTCGTATAATGGAAACAAAATTATTCATTCCTGCTGTCCGTCCCATAACGTTTGGGTCAACGGGATACCTTTGTCAAAATAAATTAGCCATATAAAGGTTATTTCTACATTTTCCTTTATGTACGTCTTTTTCAGAGAAATGTTTTGTGTAAGGAATTTCTTTGAAATTATTTTACAAATAAGCAAACGAAAGTCTGTACTAAGATTTTACACAAAATATTTTTTTCTTGCAATGCTCCAATTTAAAAGTTCTGCAGCCTATATGGGGCCGAGGAGACCTCACAGTCTAGTCTATCTAATCTCCAAGTGTCCAAATGTCCGTCGACTGGACGCAAAAATTGGAAGTAGTAGCGTGTAAAAAAACGGAAGCCAATGAAAGCGACGACACGCGACGTATCGACACACAATATATGTTCAGGCATCGCGTCGCCTCGTGTTTGTAATGAGTTTCTATACAAACTAAAACAGTTAGAATCTACTTGATTCAACACGTCTCTTGGGATCAGACCGGTTTATATGTCTTTGTAGCAAGATTTGCAACTACGCAAAGTAATCAGATCCCATATTCCAAAAAAGTCGATCAATTCTAGTTCTGATACCCATATTGCCCAGAGTAAATGTCTGTATTTGTTACACCAAGTAGTGCGTGAAGGTTTCGTCGCTAAGTTACCTTGACTTTGTAGCGATAGGCTTCGATTTGATCTGAAGATCTCAAGAAAAGTACGAGATTCTCAATTCAGCTGTATGATTTTGTGTTTCTTAACCGATATCCTCGCCCATTGTGACATTCATATTTAAATTTCAGGGGATAATTTTACACTAGGGACAGACACTGAAGTCTGTTTATTCGATTTTTAAATCAGTCACTTGGGGTTGCGTTTAGTAACAATATATAATATATCATTTTGGCGGCAAAGTTTTAACTCGAGGGTGCCATCCTTCATTCCTCGTCATCACCACGCTATGGTTTCTTCACGATGATTTTATTAATTTTATTTTCTTAAATATTTAAATTCTAGCTTATAACATCTAAAATACTAAAATATAGTTTAACCATCGAATGCAGTACATTCGATATCGGGGTGGTCTTGAACAATCTTGTTTGCTACCAAGCTGAACGATTCGTTCTATATTAGCTGGTATATTGTAACGTTAGTTTCCCGGTCGCTGGCTGGAGTGCCAGGAATTTCCACTTACCGATGTTGCTTCTCGGTAAATCCGTAGGCGCAATTGCGGGTGTGGTTACATCTTTGGATGGAACTATAAATATTGTAACGCTATTTTTAGCTGGATTTGCGCTTAATAATATTTGTTATCAATAATTTAAACTCAAACTGTTACAATCGTTGCAACCTATTCACAATGATCGCGAAAGAATACTCCGTAAAAGGAATGATTTCCTTTTAATTTCATAACTGCAATTTATCTTACAGATAAAAAAATACAGAAGTATATTATTATTAAATATCTAAAGAAAATAATTTATTTGTCATACACAATTATACACTAATAATAATACAATGTATACGATATAAGACAAATTGGTAACCACATAAAGAAGCGTGGAAAATTTTAGAACGAAGTATATTGGTAAAAGGTGAAAATGTCTTCAACGTTCCCAATTATATGATTTGCCCCAATTTCATTGTATTGTAAGTGATTGTTATTTTAGACTCCTGCTCAAATTTATTGCTCTCTTTCTGTCAATCAACTTTATGTAAATATTGAGGTTAATCTGTATTATTTACACTAATAAACGATGTTGAAGTGTCTGTTTACAATGCCCAAATAACAGCTTTTTACTAAATGCATTTAAAAATATACGGTACAATTTTTTTTTGTATTTTTGTTATTCTGTCTATTTGTTCCGGATAATTTCCGAAACGGCTATCCGTCATTCCGTTTAGAAGCTATTATATTATACAAAATATAAGCATACATAAAGACAATAGTCGTGAAACTAACATCATTCCTTTATTTATAAGGGGAGCAAAATGCAAAGCCGCCAAATTAAAGAAAAATATAGTCTATTCCTATCTCGACACGACATGCGTGAATGGTTATCAAACAAACACGATTGCAAAAGCTTTGTTGATAAAGCTCGGTAGTGTAACAGGATTATGGTAACTACTCGTATGTACTGTACTGCCATTGGCGACTATTTTATTTTATTGTTGAAATAAACTGACGAACAAAATACCTATGAGGGTAGAATGGAATTATTCAGGCATGATCCAAAAATAAAACACGAAAAACGTAAATAACACACTATAGTTTCATCAACATTTTAAATAGAAGAATCAAAAAATCATAGTTAAAAGCATGTTGCAATAACTCGTATGTATATAGTACTAACGCTATAACTAAAACATTTGACGGAATTGTGCAAAACGCAGAATTCGCATTTACATCCAGTTAATTAATTCGCAGTTCACAGTTCATTAAGGATTTAATGTTTGTTTACTTATCGAAGTTTTCACCAACATTCGTTCCCGACTCGAAAATTTTAATTAGAAAACTAGTTTTCAAGTTGACTTTAGGCACCGTTGAGTTCAAACATTCCCGTAAGTACTCACCATAAGTATTGAGTTACCCCCTGCTTGTTTAGTTAAGTAGTTATAAGAAATTTTAATAGAAGTTTGAAGAGGTTAACAATAATGTAGTGGTAAAACGAATACAAACACAATTTGTTGGACACCGCAGAGCTATTGGTTTTCGTTAAATAATAATTGTGTATCGTAGATAAACACGTACTTTTGGTGAATAATGTATTCAGAACTCTTCTTTCTCTCTCTTTCTTTGATTAGCTAACAAAATTGAATAACATTATATTATATTACATTGAAAAAAATCACGCAGGCTTATGTCGCTATATAAAAGACTAACCAACTTGATAAGACTTGATTATAGAATTCCAGAAAGACCAGAAATCAACTGACAAAGTCTAAGCGTTAATTTGAAACAATAAATACAATATTTTACTCATCGCCTCAGATATTTATGTAAAATGCACTAAATATTCCAAAATTACCTTAAACAAATAAACCAAAAACTAGGACCATTAAAGAGTAATCCAATTATATTTCGAAAACTTATAAATATTTATAATTTCGAAGTTCCAAGACACGTGTACTTCCTACCAATAAACCGTGTTGAGGTGGTTTCTAAGTGTGCTATTACCACCAATTAGACGAGCGGCGTTCTTTGAGCCCACCCGGTTGTAAACAGAAAATTGATCCGGCGACCGCCCTGAACGTACCAGATGCATTATCTGACCATCGACGTAGAATATATAAAAGCTTCAAATTAAAGACTATTGAATCTGTGGGATAGACGCAAACAATATTGACTCTTAATTCTGCGCGTGACAACTCTTATCCACTTGACAAAACTTGGAGCCACCAAGCCGCAGTGCCATCGTTATTCAACATAACAAACCCTATTTCCAAGCGATAAGGTATATCTTATATTGGAAGACAATCCAGGTGTCCGAGTCACAGGTCTAAAATCGATAATGCGAGGGAATTGAGGCATTTGAGTATTTTCTTAATTGCTCAGTGGGCTGGAAATGGTATCAGATTATGAAATTCTCTTGTGAAATTAAAGGAAACTTGTATTTTACCTCAATACCTGTACAGGTAAATAGTTTTATGGATAAAGAGTAACATAGTTCTAAACCCTAATATTCTCCCTTCAAAGAGTTAGTATTTTTACCTAGAAAAAAATTAACATGTCTAATACAAATTTAGTGCATACATATATGATTAGTGTATCTAACCTTCTTTCTTGGAGGATTTAGGATAATAACATAGATGAGTTCACCATTAATCACGTCTACGTTTCCACGATAGTGTAACTCATATGGTAAAACGGTGTACCTATTCAGCAATAAAGGCGTGAATCTATGTCTTGTTTTTATTACACTTCGTGTCTAAAAAATACTTTTATTATAGTAATCGATTTTCGTAATGATAAAAATAATATAATATTAAAAGACAGACGTATTTTGGCAAGCATGAATAATAATCAGATTTTCTGTTTTAAAACATGCATTATTACAACTTCAGCCATCTTTAATATGTACACTGCTTCAGAAAATCTAATCAAAGTTCATCAGACTTTGTAATTAAATTCATAATTTGTTCAAGCTTCATCAACAAATTTATAGGCATCAATATCAATTCAATTAGAACGGAATAAAGTTTAGCTAAATGAGAAATTAAGAAAACGTAAAGAAATTAATTTGGACGATCACTCTTATTATGTCACCGTCTAAGACATTTCTAAGATACGTACTACCACCATCGGCTATTTATCAAAAAGGGAATAAAAAAAAGTCTTTAAAAAGTCTAATGCTTTGATCTAGTCATATAGAATAGAATGGAAAACACTTATAACATTTACACGACATAAGTAGGTACATTCAGTGGATAATAGGTGACAGAAATATGTAGGATAGTAACAGGTGAAAGAAAATAAATTTAGTAACAAATAAAACACAGTTAATAAACAGAAAATTAAGCACATGACAGACAGCACATGTTTTTAATTTTCATATCTGAAAAAACAGACACATTACCAGTCTGTATTAGAGCCTTCATAGACATGTCACTCAGCGCCATCCCAAACTAAACGTAACTTCAGCTATGGGAATCAGTTTACTGATACAATACATACAAATAGACGTATGTTCATCACACAAATGCTTATCCTGGGTGTGAAACGAACCCACCACTCCCAACGTAAAGGCAGAGCTTCTTCCAATTGAGCTGTGAGGCCAATAACTAAAATGTAAGTGTAAAATCATACAAACTAAAGAGTTATATTATAACTGTAGACTTTATAAAGTCAAATAATAATATTCTACTTCACCATTCCCACTTGCTCATATTTTGAATAATATTCATCGGAAATGCATTAACTACAAAACGAGCCAAACAAGTATAAAACTACACGCGTTATTTATTGCTTCCTTTTTAATGGTACAACCAAACTTACCTGTTAGGTTAACTGATGAAAATTACATGACGTCATTCCTAAACTACCTCCAAATTAAATTCCACACGTGTACTTCGTCCATAATTCCTTCATTAGGCCGGTCCCAGAGGTTACGGCGAAACTGTGCCGAACTCGCTCGACTCCACCTCAGGGTATGAACACCAGGTGTGGTTAAAATACATAGGGATTCCGATGTATAGGGTGACCAAGTTTCAATATATCAGCCGCTACTAATGTCAACAAATGATTCGATTTGATCTATACCCACTTACCACTGTGCCACTAAGATGGGCATGGTGTTTTTTCAACACACTTATTCATACTGTTTTGTCATTAAACGATCATATTTTGATAATAACATGCTTAGGGTTAATTTATCAGCATATACGTGTGATTGATGCCAATTCATATTCCTATGTATCATTTCTGAAAATTTAGATAATATGTACCTTTTTTTATAAAATACTTTTAACGTAACTCCGAAAATATTGGCTCATAAAAGAATACTGTTATTTACTACTATCGGTACTAGTCGATGCCGACTCAATTAATTAATAATATAGCCATGTCGCAATGTTATTTCTAAATGAGTAAATAACATTTTAATGTTTTTTTTTGCGTTTGTTACTGTAAGGTATTCTATCCCTATCTAAACAGGGATCATAATATAATAAATTCTCGTGGACACCCCGGTAAACAGCAAACGCTTCCAATTATTACGATTAATTGGAATGTACCTATATTTTTGTTTTTGATGGTTATTACCGACTGTGGCAATCTATGAGTCATCGCCCGGGGCCTTTCCTGTGAAATTACCTCTCATTTCTACGGAATAATCACAGGTTACGATTATTTAATAACCTTTTGATTTATACAAAACTGTTCTATTGTAGATTGCGATGAGCAACTTTGATATATCGCGTTTAACGTAACCCGCCTACAAAATTCGTGAGACGAAGATTCTTGAGGAAATTGACAGTTCCTGTTCTTGTTGTAACTATCGTGGTGAGAAAACATTTTCTGATAAGGTTACGGCGTGTACAGCGTACAGATGAATCTGTTCAGCGACTGAATGATTTGTGAATTTCTAGCCTCAGAATAAGTTTACGTTTGATTTCATTAAATAAAATAAACGTTTACACACTCATACCTCTGCACTAGGATTCCCTGTGTCGCAGATGGCATGGACAAATACAGAAACACAAGACAAACACCCAAGACCCGAGAACAAACTTCATGCTCACCACACAAAGTGTGCCCCGGCCGGGAATCGAACCCGGGACCCCTCGCTTCGAAGGCAGGGCTACTACCAACTAAGCCACGGAGCCGTCGCCATTAAAATAATAAATTTCTTTCATTCTTTATATCACGCGGTTCCATTCTTACTGGTTAGGTTCCTTACTTTTGATAGGCGTTTTCTTATTTCCGTGTTTGGTAAGGCCTACTGCGTATTATAGGTTTCAAACCTACCTCATCAAATTATTGTATACATCTTATAGCCAATAACATTGTGAGAAAAGTTAAAACCTTATTACACAAAATATTGTTCATTGTATACTTAGTTTATGGTTTTAAGCTTCAAAGATACATCAACTTTCAAAGAACGTATATAAAAGCCAAACAACTTAAAATTAAAAGATAATTTTATAATACGTTAATCTGATCCTTTTGAAAAGTGATTCTCATTAAATCCCTCGACTTATTTCACAAATGTTAGTTTAGTGAGTTACATTTCTCCTATAATGCTTGTTGATGCTCTAACTGAAACCAAATGTATAGGTATTCAAGACTAGTTTTAAGGGAAAATGGTCTTAGCCCTATTATATTTACAGCCTAACTTATGATGCTTCACTAATTATGATTATAAATTAACGAAGTTGTAATTAATCATACACTAAGTGGGTTTGGACTTACAAGTGATTGCTGTTGCTTTAGTCTGGATCATTTGTAATAAATTAATAGTAGGTACTTCTTCCCAATAGAGGTTTGAACAAATGCGAAACTTAGTAATAAGAACGTGAATTTTGAAGGTATGTATTTATTCAAAAGAAAGTAACGTTACCAAGTATTTTATAAGAATTGAAACATAAAAAAAAATTGACTTTGCATATGAGGTTACATTAAAGAAAAAGAGTTCGCAGTAGATATATATGTTTAACAAAAATTAAACTTAAAGTTTGCATGCCTGTTTGCACATTTTCTTTCCCACAGATTATAAGCTATTCCAACCATCGCTTTACTTATCGACTGGGATTATTCATCGTTCAGAATTAAATCACCGTGAAAGGTCCTCAATTTTATTCCATTATCATCTGGATGAAAGTTGACCTAACGCACTTTCCGTGTAATCCCTTAAAAGTTTAAGCGTAAAGTTTCTTATGCACGTATACGACGAATGAGGACGAGCGCAATAGTCATAGCAGTGGCGTAGCGTGCCTTGTCGGGGCCCCGTATAAAAATTTTTTTGGAGGCCCTTATATGGAGGTAAAGATTTTTCTTGTCATTTGTAAAATAAAATAAATTAGAAAGTTTTTATTCTTTTTCCTTACACACTTTGGGGGCCCCCGTGGCCCGGGGGCCCCGTATAATTGATACGGCAAATACGGCGGTAGCTACGCCCCTGAGTCATAGTCAACCTTCAATAGTCATAATAATGCATGCTTGATCAGATTTATCCATTATAGGGGTCAATACAATACAACACAAAAATACTTTATTGTACACCACACTTAATTATGAACAAATATAAATACAACTTACCTAAAGACAAGTTAATGTACAATGGTCAATATTTTTGACAGGTTTATTATTCCCCGAGTTATTTTTATTATTTAAGAGTCTACCTTAATAACGCAGTCTATGTAATTTTATTTAAAATTTTGGGCTAAGAAAATAAAGGCGCGACTTGAAAGCGATTTCGGTCCTGGTCTATTCACGAATTAAGGTTTTATTACTTATATTTGTTTTGGATGGCATTATTTTAATTCTATTAATCTTGCCAAACGTTTCATTATTTCACTCTTTCATTATCATCACATTCCTTGTATAAATGTAGATGCTTTATCGTGTTACTTACAATACATATGATTGGGACCCAAGAGACAAAATATTGTATAAAAACTTTTTTTCAAGAAAATGAGGATGTAGCAAGAAAACAAAATAACACAACCTTTAATTAAATATACCTACTACAAATCGATTCAATTCTTACAAACCCAACGTGTCAAAAATTTATATTAGACACGTTGCATTGCATTCATTACAACCAATAAGTACATGTTATAATAGATAACACTAATTAGATACTAATTAAGATGTCAAAATTTACAATCGTTTTCGTCACAAACTGTTTCAAGCACTCCCACACTATAATTCTCTGTGGGATGTGTATGTGATATCAAATAGAAGCGTTGGTGTTCAGTGGCGTGCGATTTTGAGCGCTTGGCTACGTTCGTCATTTGTGTGGTTGCATTACATTCATAAACATTTTACTTTTCCAGCAGGGTGTTGCGGTTTGAGAGACACCTGATGTTTTACATTTAAACAGCTGTTTCAAGTGTTCGTGCCACGGGGCCGTTGCGAGTTTCACTGTACTTTCCTGTTTTGTTTAATTTTTGATAAGGAAAGTGCCCTTGTTTTTGCTTCAACAACACTTTCATGAAAAACCCTCATGAACGTGTCTAATTTGAAAGTTCTAAGCACTCGGCGTGGCCTTTTAAAATTATTTTCTCAAGTTCCAGTTTATGTATGGCCACTTCAATTGCGCGAGCAATGTTACTTGAGTTTTATTTTTTTAACAAAGTAAAAACTTTGGCCTTTACTATTTATTATTCAATGTCTAAGTCTGAGTGCCGAATCAATTGACTTTTTAGATTGATTTTCGATCGTCTTAAGATTCAAGGGTGATTTACACGTTACCAGTATTAAGTGAAGATTGATTTTTGTATAAGGCTAGAAGCGTTTTTTATTCTTAAATTGGTTTTGAGAGACGTATAGGTAATAAGTCATTGTACCTATCATTTCATTAAGAAGTATTTTTTTACTCAAATATTTATATTTTTAGTCCGATTGCCATTTTTGTCATCTGATTAAAACTACTTAAAGGCTATAAAGAAAAAAAAATCCTTACCCACTACCCCACGCCGTATTACCTAATTAATATTTTCTTTGTATGCTGCATAAAGGCACTATTACGTGACACTTGACAACCATATCTTTTAAAATGTTATACCTATTCCGGATTTTATTTTAACACTAGTAATAAATATTTTATAATAGCCAAACTGTCACTGCATCTGGTTCACTGCACAATTTCCACCACTAAAGTATTTATAGAAAAAATATAACCTCTTGCAAAGTTGGTACAAAGTTGTCCCATATAACGACGTTCGCACACAACTCACGTCCGCATAGGGGCATGAACACCGATGGGTTTGAATAAGTTATTTGCATTAGGGATGCCACTGAAACATTTTAATATTTTTTACTTTGATTCTAAGCTTCAGCCAGAGAGAGCTTGATGAGTATGCCTTGTGCAGAGTGAATAATATTAGTGTGATCTATTTTTAATAACCTAAGAAATATAGAGAATACCTTAATACATCTAGAGTATTAGAGTGGTAGGCGACACACGCATGAAATTATATCAAGAAAATAATAATTTTTGGAATAAAAATATCCAATTTTTATCGATGTCTATTTAATCACCACAAGCCAAATAAATAAGATTTTACGTTCTTTTTTATGAAACTACTTTTCTAATTGTACTACTTCGTTATTAAGCTACAAACTTACTTTTATTAAATGTGCGAACTTTTAAACTCCAACTTCGAATACGTCTCGTTTTCCGCTTTTGACATCCTTGATTTCCACACAGGCCTAGGTTTGCCCGCACGACTGTACTTACCCGAGCTATATTTTTAATAGTTTATAGTCTACATTCAAGGTACACGAGCCGGGTACAGATTTTAAGTAGGTATTTTAATATGGAATTAGGATCATACAGCTTGAACATGGAAAATCGGTTCATTGAACCAAGTTTTACCCACAATAGATTGCGGTTACTGGTTGGTACATTTTAATCAAATTTCGTCCGATTTTTTTTTTTAGTTTATTTACGTTTTAGATAAATGGATGTTGTCATTGTGGTAGTGAGCTAAAGTTATACGTTTGTGGAATTTAATTTATTTTTTAGTACAATCATCATGGGCAACAAAGAACATTCGGTGCTTCAGAGGGCATTTAAGATGTCGGTCCCGGCTATACTAGTCGTTAAGCCATGTCAGAGGCCTTCGGGCGGCTTGGAAACTCCAACATCTGAGTTGGCCACTTTCTCACACGAAAGAAGAATAAGAAATGGACAACACGCTATAATTTGTCTTTTCGTCTATATCAGCACCTTTTTACTACCAAAAAAAAAGCAAAATTTTCTATGCTAGGATAGTTCCTAACCTGTAACATAGGAAAATCGCTTCTTAATACAATATCAACATTTTAATTGTTTCTACAATTCTATGATTTTAAAATCGCGTTTTCTAAACAAACATTATGAGGAAATAGTCATGTCCTACAGAAAATTCTAAGACTTAAATGACATCTGGCTGTTCTGGTAGATTATAGCCAATTTACTCTCGAGAGCAAGACAAAACCACATTCACAAATACACCGCACCATGATGTACTACTGCCGACGGCGCTGGCGGCGGCTGCAAGGAGGAAGATCAATTGACTGGCCTCAGGGCTCAGTTGGTAGTAAGTCTTTCTTCTGCGCCGTAGGTTGTGGGTTCAATTACCACCCATAATAAGCACTTTTGTGACAAACAAAGATGTATTATGTGTATGTATTCACAACATGTTTAAAAAAATCTAAAAAAACTGACTTCAATACTTAAATCTCTTATTTCTTGCCTTTAGGGGGTAAACGCTATCATTTTAAAAAAGAGAAACATCTCGGTCATCGAAGACCGAAGAAAAAGTCACGGGAATGCAAAATACGCAATTTCGTTTACGTGGATGTAATGTTTTTTTCCAGTTATTTTGATTTAACAACGAAGCTATTAAATCGACTTTGATAACATTTCTTTGGGACCAATCTGAAGCATATCATTTAAAATATTTTTTTTTTCCAAATCAGTTTATATATGACTGAGTACTGTGGTAACAAACATAGAAAAAAAAATAACTGAATACAAAACCTTTTCCGAAAGCCAGTTGAAAAAAATACTATTTTATGTATAACATCAGTAATCTTGTTCCAATAGTACAAGCTATTTATAGTTTGGGCTAGATGGTGTCAGTAAAAAAACGAAGTTTTAGTGATTTGGGACGAAGGTGAGCAAAAGTGTCAACCGATTTTATTAGATAAAATACATGTCATGGATATATTTTGTCATGATTAATCTTGTCCTGGGGAACTTAAATGAAAGATGGCTCCGTGGCTTAGTTGGTAGTAGCCCTGCCTTCGAAGCGAGGGGTCCCGGGTTCGATTCCCGGCCGGGGCACACCATGAATATTTATTTTTTATATCGATTTACATCGATCTGAAAATTTATGGTTAGATAAAATAGAATAGAATAGAACATACATTTATTCAGCACCGAGACATTAAGAAGGAATAAAAAAATACAGTTTTGATCCTACCAAAATATGTGCCTTGTGCCGAAAAGGAATTGTCTCAGAATATGCTGGGTGAACCAAACTCAGCGCTGGTTTTCAGCCAAAAAACCTGAACTAGATAACATCACATGAGCTTGCTCCGCAGGGCGCACATGACATTATGCAGAGTCAATTACATTTAAGTTCCCTGGGACAAGGTCACATAAATATATTCATGACATGTATATCTAATAAAAAAATCGGTCACTTTTCTCACCTTCGTCCCAAATCACTGAAACTTCGTTTTTTTTCACTTATCTAAAGTAAACCCAGTTATTGTTTTTCCGCACGCAATTGAATGATCACTAAACACCCCTGGGGCCGGTAACGACCCCCAATACATCAGGGTTAAGGGTGTACGATCAATATTCAATATCCGGACAGAACTCGCCTCTTCCGATCTCCGGATATTCCGAGTACCGGATTTATATATACCGGTTACCGGTTAACAAGTGAACACCGGTATTGTAATTACTCATACTCATACCCATTTATTTCAACCATACGGATAATTTATTGTTCGTTTTTTATTAGTCCGACTCGCGCTTGGCCGGCCGGTTTGATAGGATGTACCTTCGAAATTTCAAACAATAAGTTTTACAATTACTTAAACTGGTTTTTCCAATTTTAAAATCAGTAAGTTATATATCATTTTATTATTCCAGGTAAGTCCCACAGCAACAGCCGAAATTGTAGCAGTACGGTAAGCCTTTCTAATGAATAATAAATTTGGATATTGCAGTAATAATAGAGCTAGCATCAAAGCGTAGCTCGAATTGAACAACTGGTTCAGACATGACCACGACAAAACAAATTGTATGCTTGACACTGTTGCTCATCGCACGATTTAAAACCAAATTACACCAGGCAAGTTACTGGTATCAAAAATGACAATGATCGAATTATATTGCTACATGGGACTGATTAAAAAAACCATTAAAAAAAGAGATATTTTTTTTATAATATAAAATAACTTTTATAACTTTTTTTCACTCGTTGGCTTAAAATTTGCAAGTACAATTTATTAAATAATAATAAATCAATTTGGTACACAATTCGAATTCAATTTTCACCAACAAATAATGGCCTTCACGGGATGCTCGGCAGACGTAAAACGTGATGGCATATGAGAATGTGCATGACGTTTGCCGTCATACGAGTCTCGTTTTACTGCCATGGCGCATCATTAGATGATTCACATAAAAAATATCACTTAGCCGAATTGAGAACCTTCTCTCCTTTCGCAGTTCCTGGCCTTATTATTGACCCGTTATGACATGTTACATCAAATTAAATTTATACCAAAACAGTATTAATCATCATGCACCCCATATACCAACACCATAGAGTATTTTTTTAAGGATACGATACTTATAAAATTAAGATCGGTTTATACCATAGATAAGTTAAGAACAAAATATTTATTGGCATGGCTGTGTCACACGTTGGAACTACACTAGATAAGAGTTCTAATTTTAAAATATGGTTTTATGCTAATCTGTGACAATATTAAATCGGAGCCTAAAGATGCGTTCTAAATTTAAAAGCAGAGCATACTCGCCTCATTCGAAAAAGGGCCACCACTGAATGAACGAATTGCAACAATTAATTTTTTTAGTACTGAATTGTACTTCATAATCTATCAATTTCTTGAAACATTCTGAATTTTCGGTAATTTTAGTGTAATTAATATATTATTAGGGAAACCAACACCGGAAGTATGTAATAAAATAATTATACTAAGAAACAGAACGCCAGTTATAGGTTTCCACGATGAAAAAACTGGATAAAACACGAAAATGTGATCATCTGGTCGACAAGCTCTACGAGTGAAATAGTAATGTAACATTTAACATCGTAGAATAAGGTATTACAATGAACAAGCTAAATTCGGTTGCCTGTGAATACTGTTACCGTAATTAAATACTATTGTCCAATTATTGATTAATACTGTCGATATTCCATAGCACTCGATTATCCAAAATAATTAATAGCTGATTAGTAATAACAATAACATTAGGTGACATGGTAAATTAGAGACGTTGGTATTACGACGTTATAATTTACCTTATTAATTACCATTAATTATCTTTGAAATCACTAAATTTCAATATTCTAATTAAGATTACTTAAGGGTCTGTAAGATTGCCACTAAGCATAAGGTAGTTGATACTAGTTCAGTAATAATTCCTATCATACACTAGGATGCCTTGTGTCGCATGTGGCATGGGCAAATAGAAACACAAGGAAAACACTCAAGGCCCAAGAAGAAATTTTACGCTCATCAAGCATAGTTTGCCCTGGCCGGGAGTAGAACCCGGCTGTCTAAATCAGTCCACAATTATCGAAAAAATCGCGTAATACATATACAAAGTATATAATAAAAACAGATCCGAATTGAAAATTTCCTCTTAATTTGATGTCCATTAAAATGTAAGATTATTTTGATTCTAACCCGCTAATTAATTCTGATTATATGGTATCTACTTAACTGCAGAAAAATTCAATACAATTTTAGAAAAAAAAAACAGCCAGCTCCCTTTTTTAAATTTAGAATATAGTTAAGAATACTCACAAAAAACTGATTTAAAAGTTAGGTGCTTGTTTTGTTGAATGGAACAATGATTAATCAGACTCAGTTTTACGAAGAATTTTGAAGGATGTTACCATCATAATTCTTCGGAAAATTAAAGTATTGAGTATACCTATGCACACTCAAGTGAAACTTTGCAGACTATTTATTCTTGTTTAATGTTTTCGATAAGAAGTGCCCATTCCAAAGTCAGTGATCTTTAAACTTAATGAACAAGGACAAAAATAATTGTTAGTTTTCCAAAGTCTAGTAAAAATCGGTACCAAATAATCTAGCAGTGCGGGGAATTATCAAGAAGAAAGCTTTTTTGCTTTTTCAACTACCTTATAAATGTACTTTTATACAATATTAAGAAAACTAAGCGTTCAACTATTTCCCTTCTCTATTTGCACGAACAGTGTAATGCCTCAGATTAAAAACATCGTTTGCGATACGAAATGTTCTTTCAACGGCAAAATGTAGCGCACAATTTAGCATTTATCAATCCCTACTAATCTAAGCAGCCCTATAAATAGGAGCGAACATGGTCCTTACAATCACATTGCTGATCTCGCCTACCTTAAACCAACACCATTTATCCATTCAGATACCTTAGGACAGATACAATTTTGCATTTCTCCGCACACTGCCGCGATTTTATTATCTAGACCGAGTATCAGGCAATGTGGAGCGTTTGTGGAGTATTCCAATCTCGTTCGTACTTCTCTGCTCCATATCATTAGTTAATTTATGTAGCATTCTGTTTAGAGTTATGTGGACTGCTTTATCTACGAGGAGATGGCCGTACGGTCGCGGACCGCGCAAGAAGCGAGGCTGAGAGCGGGTTCGACGTCCTTGCGATCGCATCTCGCTCGACCGCGCCGCAGGTGCATCGCTACACCTGCCGGCTCTGGCTCGCCAACTTACCATAAAATGCGATTCGAACCAACCCCGGTGAAACAATGCTTCATCTCGCTCACACCCGTCGATCTTAACAGGACGGGCTCACAATCACGACCGACATTAACTCAATATACGGACAGAACGCGGCCGAACGGAATATCAGTTTTTACCGGCGCAAAAACTATCGGAATTTCAAGTCTGGGTTAGCTGCCGAGCCGTAATCACCCGCTCGGGACTTACTTTTAAAACAATATCTCCGCTTTATATTTCTCCGGGGCAGGTGTAATTTATAGGATATTTGTCATCGTTTTTTCTTAAAGATTTTGATTTGCCCGAGTTCGCCCTCGGTAGCATTGATCGTTCTTCGGAGTTTTGTTTTTCTTCTGTCTACGGTTCGTCTCGGCCGTCTTTCGCGGTGTTTACATTGCATTGGATTTGAGATTGAATTTTGCCGTCTCTTTTTAATATAACGCTCGTTCGTGTTATGCCAGCTTATCGCACAATTGGAGTAGTCAAACAAAAAAAAAAAACAATCATGGACACAATGAGCAGAGTATGAGATGAAAACATGGCGTAGCTTCGGGTTTGCTATTGTTGTTTTGAATTAATAGATATCGCGATATCAAACCGAATCAATGAAGGAGTGTAACCGTAGCCCCAATTGAAGAATAACAGTTCAATTTTCGATCAAAACATTTTAATCATTATGACTGACAAGCAATTAAAGCTTTTTTGTATCAAGTTGAATAGCATTTGAAAATTATACATTCTACAATATATTTATGGCATGTCTTATTACTCATCGATATATAATAATTTTCAACTTTTTTGAAATACGAACAATTATTATCCAAATATGTTATGTTTATGGTCTCTTGTTTAAATAACTTCTACGAAAATGTGTGTAACTTATGTTCAGTTACCTATCCAACAAATAATTAAGATACATTATTGTAATTACCGCAGTACGCATGTGAGACGTAAACTTTTCAGCAAAGTCACGCTTCCGCATATCTAAAGATACATCTTAGTTAAACCTACGGAGGCTTGTGGCAGTCATAATTAATTATGAATTTGTCGCAGAAAAGTCAATAGCAGAAGCAACTGTTTCCCGGAACGCTACTGTAAAGCTTTGCAGGTGTAAAAGCGTAAATAAATAATGAATTCGGGTTTAGTGTCCGCTGCAAAGTGAAAGAAAACTAGATTAAAATAAATGTTGCCGGAGGGACGGCGGCGGTCGCACCGTTAACGCTCTGTTGCGGTTCACTAGAAAAATAATACGAGCGTGTCACGACAGTCACGAACCTGATAGTCGAATTCGATACTCCATAAAATGATAACAACAATAATTATGATTACAGGCGATAAATTCGACGAACCTTTCTGTGGTGATTTCGATAACGCAAATCTAATTAATACTGAAGTGATTTGGCGAAAGCTAAATATTTATGGCGTAATTATATTGTAATTAGGTATAAGGAGATGAATGCGATAGGCGGTAGTTTGCCCGCAATTTACCGTGGCGTATCACGCCAACGATAGACCGACATAAGCTCGTTGCGTACATCCATTGCATTCGTTTTTGTTTCTCTCGCTACATTCTCGGTGGTCTAGACGTAATATTTCCAAGCAGCAATAACGCCAACGTTTCTCATAGTTTCGAATAAATAGACTGAGATAAAGTGCCAACTGTACCGCGGTTTACATAACATTTTTCACATTGGTAAATCAGCAACGGCCCAGTGAATAATAAAGTATAAAATTCAATAAAGCTCAGATGTTAACTTCGCTTCGCTGTAACCGAACAACCCCAATCGTTTAACTGAAACTCTCCCGTCGAGAACAAATCAAATAAAACCTCTTACTTTGAAGGCAAATATATGAGTGTATTAAAACAAAACATCAACCGCGCTCGTTTTCAATTCCAGCGAGAGCACAGTCGCTCCTTAGCATTCATAAGGCGGCGCGACGCGGTAGGTGTATTTAATTTGAATTATTCTGAACTGACAGACAGAATGTCTAAACGATGACACTTCAAAAAAAATACAATAAGATGAATACTCTAAATGGAGAAAAATTCGTTGGAAGTGGACTTGGCAACCTAAGAATATTAAAATGGCAGGATGTCTTCAGTCGTGCCGCGTACGGCGGACCGCAAATATTAACCGCTTCACTCATTCCTGATTAAAAAGAAATGATTTTGGACAGGATGACTGATGCGCACGTGATTCAAGAAATAACGTTGTTTAGTAAAATATGAACGGATATTTAAACTCCGTGAAGGGAAAAGCTGCATCGCTCTACGCATACAAATTAAAATATGTTAAAATCGAATAAACTGGTATTTAGCCGACGTTTTGTAGCCGGCGGTTGATTTATTGTGTCCTATTAAGGGGACGTAAACGCTGCCTACGCTCAGCCCTTTGAGGAATACGTACACGAAAGGAAATATCGCGAGGCACGTTCCGTCGCGGCGACGTCTAGTTTCGATAAATTCTCTGGCCCACGTTTGCGTTTGCTGGGAGCGTAATTATCTCGAATTAAGCGAGTCATTACAGGAGCGGTGGCTAACGAAGTTGCTCGTCCTCGGTATAACCGGAAGGTTGAGTTTCGCCCTCGAAAGGCGCTTCTGAACCATTACCGCACCGTCGTGAACACAAGATTTTGTGGCACCATCTCTCGGTTCGGGTAATGACCATCTACGATACAATGTACTAATTAAGTTGCGTGCTCGGACAGCTTCTTCGAAGTCGTTTGTAACTCGTTTCTATTACATTGTAATTTGTTTCGTGTAATTCGTTGTCGCGTGTGGAGCTTGCACCTTGCCGTCACTAATCCTGTCTTGACTTGAGCTAAATATAGAACTGCATGTATTGAGATGATTGCTGCGAAGACAGGGTGCTATGAGATATTCTGTGACTGCGGCGTGGTTGCGGTTGCACGTTTTTGTTCACACCTGCGGTCGACGCCAGTTATGACTTCACGTAGCAAATTTCTCACCAGTACCGGAGCTGTATTTTCATTCTTCTATTTAACTGTCTTGTTTGTTTGGGTACACGCCTAAAATAAATATGCTCTCTTTCAACTTTATAAATGACTTATTATGTTTTTATAAAGTCTAAGAAGCAAACAAAGAACCTGGCGATACTTTATCGTTACTTGCATTAACGATACGGTCGCGATTTTGTCGCCATAAATCATTATCATCAAACAGTGTCCTGACCCGACGACGTCGGCTTTCATCGGACGCTTTCAATCTTGCCTCCTTTATTTCATTACAATAAGTAATTCACTCCGCTACCATTCACTCACTTTTCTGTAAACATTTCCTGAAATTGGCAATAAATTCCCTTCTAAAATGTCGAGGGGAGCTGCCTTAGCCAACAATAGAGCAGTCTCATGAAGATGTTCACTTCCATGAATTGTTTGGCGTAACAATAGTTTTATTTAGCTTCGAGCCCACTGCCCACACGCCTCGGCTAATGGTCAGGATTGTATGAAGATGTATAAAAATGAATGGCCCACATAAAGGGCCAATAATAAGTTCTCATGCGTCTGTGATCGGGGATTCTATTGTTGGGATTTTTTTGAGGTATGCGAGGACTGTATTATAATGGGGTAGGTGTCAATCGTCGGGCAAGGCAGGTGTACGCGGTCGAGAAAATAAAAATGCTCATAATTTCATTCTGCAGCTGCCCGTCGGTCGAGCGTCGATTCGACCCAGCCAATCGGACTCGATCATCCTTTTGTAGCGTCTTTGAATTCCACAAAATATTATCAGACAGTCATTATTTTTAATCATGAAGCGCTTGCGTCTTATTTAAGCGCTTGCATCGGTATTAAAATACAGCATGCTAGTTGACAATACCTATTTTTTTAAACTTGTCTCGACTATTTTGAGGCATACTTTTTGCACTTTACTTGTTGAGTAATATAAGTATTGGTGTCTTCGATTATGTTGGTAGCAAACTAAAAAAATATAAAAGAAAGAAGTCCGTGTGAATATAAAAACGAGTTTCAGTTTTGTACACCGTTAGAATCAGTACCACAGCTTTATAGTGTGTTTGAGCATAGTATTTTATTCATTGTATAGAATTAAGTGTTTACCAAAAAAAGGGCAATTTGAACGTGCCCACGTTCGACGTCAAACAACTTGATGAATACAAACCACAATTAGGTTAGCTCACCGAAATTTGTCCTTCATTTTAGTAAATTTACGAAATGACATTAGTGAGTTTTGGAGCGTTCACACAGTAATGAGAACGCTAAAATAATTAAACCATTATTATATTGTGCTACCGATTATTCGTAACAAACAATTGAACTACGCAAGTTCAAATTATTAATAAATTTCACTACACTACTATTATATATTCATACACTAGCTATTAGTTTATACACTACTTTATAAGTACGTTACTACGTACGTAACCGTACTTAATACGCACTACGTACGTACGTACGTTAGTGCGTATTAAGTACGGTTAACTAATAAACTTTTTACTAATGCCTAAAACTGTATTGCATTGCATTAAAAAATATAATTCGCTTTAATAGCAACGCCAAATAATTCGAAATAAATGTGAGGTATTTATATACAGACTACTTTTAGCTACCTGTGACACGTTATATGCTCACGAATATGTTTGTGTGTGTAAAATTTATCGTGTCCAAATGATTGTTAAGATTTAAAGCAATAAATGACTTTGAGTATGAGTTTAAGTTTACGTCTGCTGGCGAGGGTATCATAATTAATATCGTTTGTGAGCAACAAAATACAAAATCAACATAATTTTAATTACAATAAACTTCCTGCCTACGGTCCAGTTTGGATATCGAATGTATTTAACTAAACAAATAATGAGTTAGTGCGAGTATACCGCTTCCGAATCCAATTTCAATGTCAATTAATCAACATCAGACACTTTAGTCATTTTTAATCAAAATTCGGTGCCCCGTAGCGTTCTAAATTATTACCTATGCATTCGCGCATCAATTATTTTTGTTCTTTAAAATGAACGAATGAATATAAAACAAAAGTAGTATAAAATAGACCATTCTGTATCATTTTTTAATTGAAGTAATTTGAAATGCCCTCCTTGTTTTGAATATAGGCTCTCAACTTCCGACGCCAGTCATCGATCGCAGCACTCACAAATTTCAAGCCTATATCAGCCACGGCTTTAATCAAGGAGGGTCTGAAAAAGAATTTCGCGATATTTTTTTCCTACGTTATAGTCTTAGCAAAACCCCGGGCATTGTCAAGCCATCATTTTTTTAGACGGTTATTATAGTAATACTCCGTTTTGCGCCGATAAGCTCAGAGTCTCAAGTTTTCATTTCTCCTTTGACCGTAGCTCCACTTGACCCCACTGGAAGACAAACATTTTTGTCTTGCAAAAACGATTTTTTTATATTTGTTTACCCTCGCACTGCTTTGATAACCGCTGGTATCCTAACTGTACGAGATCAGCCGCAGCATTAACTCAAATTTCTCTAATTCGTTTGATAGTACGATAAAAGAACCTCAGAAATATTCTCAAATTTTGCAGAAGTAAAAAAATCGCAGATGGCGCGGAACACCGAGGTGTAGTTGTTATATCCGCGACTCTTTCTTCCTTTTGAGTCTACTCCATATATTTAAATGAAAAAAATCATTTTCTAATTTATAAGACAATGGCGCGAAAGTTCCTTATTCGAAATCACACATTATTGTACTTGGTCCTGATTTCAGAAGCATAGAATTAATAGCGCCGCACATGGCTTTGCAAAAGAAAACAAACAACTTCACACAAATATTTATATATTATACATAAATCATGACGTTTTAAAAGTTACCTAAACCAACCCCTAACAAAGTGATGCCAATTAAAAATCAATTATTATACTATTTTCTAGATATTCAGCTGGCTCATTCCATATTATTGTACATGCACAAGTACATTTATTTACATTCTTGATATATACGCAAAATGAACATTATAATAATTTTATTTTGCCGCAAACCAAATAATATGATGTACCCTATACATAGTTTTTCTTCTAAAGACGATGGAAATATATGAAATCCTAGGCGTGCGCACAGCGTGCCTAATCTCCTCTGAATAAAACATAAGATGCTCGATAACATACTATTAGGGTTAAGGCACATAATACTGCTTTCTATTACCGCACAATACGGGGGTCTGCTTAAGCGTCGCGTGGAGACTATACCAATAGAACTATTTAGTAGGCTGGTATAAAAATTATTGTACTCGGTCGTAACACTTAAATGATATGGCCGAATAATTTGAAGTTCTAGAAGGGCGGGCATCATGAGTTTTCTGGTTTATACAAAGCCGATAATAATTATAATAAAAAAAAAATGTTTGGTTTGAGTTGTCTATAGATTTCATTATTATTTACTAACTGACCCGACAGACGTTGCTAATTTAAGTAATTTTCTTTTTTAATAGAAAAGAGTTAATAGATAAAAGATTTACTGAATTATTTCGGAATTAATGAATATTCTAAGCTTATTGCTTATAATTTATCAAAAAAATAATGCCAATTTGCTCCAACAGCTCAAATAATGTGCGGAGCATTTAACTTTTTGATTAAAAGACTTTACAATATTTAACTTTGTCATAAAGCATATTAAATACCTAAATTTACTGTTGATTTTTACAATTTTATAAATGAAAAGAGGTAGTCTAATTAATTGAAGTTTGAATCTACTTATTTAGATCGTTATAGCAATATAACCAATACCTACTTATTAAATGCAAAGCGTATATAGTTGGTGGACGTCTGCCAAAACAATGAAACAATACTGCAAAAAATAGGTTGAATACACTCGCATTTACATTTAGTTCGTTCGGTATATTTGGAGTTGGCAGCATAAGCATCAGGGTTTGCGCCTAAGCACGGGATTTGTATAATCTCTTCGCACGCGCCTAATGTACACCAGCCGAGGAACACTTAATTAAATCTTAATAAAAATACGCCGTGTGTGCCAAGTTGCCAACAAAAGGGGAACGGTTTGATTTCACGAACCCTTAATTACAAAATTATTAAGCCTTGAAGGTTTTTGGTTTGTTGTTATTTGCTGAACATTGATCAATCAGAAATTGGTATTTATTGATGTGTCTTGCGATATTAGATTTCCAAAAGGTCTATTCGATAAACAAGATACTAGATATGTGGTATGGATATAGTCTTGTAGTGTAATTACTTATATTGTGTGGCCGTGTACGGCTTTGTGGTTCTAATAAATTCTAGAATGTTTTGATGATCTTGTAATATTGGTTTTGGATTTTGGGATTGTGCTGTTATTCGCATTTGCGCATATCATCATCATGCAAGCTAGTTAAGAATCACGAATACAATCAGTTTGTTCAGTCTACTTAATATTATAAATAATGAAAAATTTAATTTCACTTAGCACTTTTAATGGAAAGAGGAAGTCGTTGTTATAAATTCAAAGCAGGCGTGGTCAATAAGAGATAATTACGCATTTCCATGTTCTGAAATGGTAAAGGAAAACATTGAAATTGATCCAACACCTTGAATATAAATCACATATATAGTTCCCCTCACTAGTAGAAGCGGTGCTTGCCCGCTGCATTGAAAATAATATATTAAAAAGTCTAGTCTGAAAATGCAGAGAATTAGTATTCAGAGTAAGTAACATTACGGTACTTCCCCTTGTGAAAAGTTATGAATACGATTTGGGTATTCTTATATTTCGGAGTAGGGAGTAGTTTTACTGTTTTTGATGGGCGGCGATAACCGCTTAACGTGAGGTGTGCCGTTTCGTCGTTTCGTCACTTAAAATACAACAAACTTGAGTAGTACTAGCTTGCAACTGTATTTCCTGATCACTTTATCCTAAGTCGAGTGATTTCTTCTAGACAACCTTGCTACACAGTCGAAACACAAAAAAATAAAAACGTTTGTCTTCACGGGATGCCCAGCAAAGGTGAAAAATTACAGCATAAGAGGGCTTTAGGCCGTCACGTCACACGAGTGGATTTTTCTGTTATGACGAAAAATAGATGATTTACATAACACATAAAAACAAAATGGCACTAAATCACAGCCAAAACCCGCGACTGGTATAAAACACAAACACTGATCAAATATATTGAAAATGAAACATTAAGCATACATCGTACGAATTCCTGTTTGATTTAGGGGTTATCGCTTAAGGCAATTTGCGAGGTACAGTTATATACTGGCAAATCCAGCTAAATTAGCTTCATAGTTGAACATAATTATATTGATTCACTGCTTTATACGGGGAATGATGTGAAAGACAATATTGGATTTGATATCGCTTGTGTGCCATTTCGCGGGATTACAATATTACTTCGGGTATGTTCCTAACTAATTGTATTGTGTCGTGTCCTTGTTACTAGCCTTACAGCGCAGTTGGTAGCAGCCATGCCTCCAGCGTTGTAGTTTGTGGGTTCGATACCAACCAGGGTCAATTGTCAATTGTTATAATAGCACCTATATTTTTAACTTCTAAAAGGAAACTTCACTATGTAGTAACTTTACACAAGTTACTGTCCGTAGGTACCTTAATTCATAAGGTACTTATTACGGACGCGAGCAACGAGACTCCTCCAAAAAATTCTGTGAATTCTAGCCCTATAATAATTAGAGTTCAAAAAAACATTGTTTTTTAAAGAAATGACCTGCATTTCTATAATAAGTTTTTAATACTTCATGCTAAGTTATAGAACTTTATTTACCTTTAAGTATAAAACCCAAAAACATAGAAAAAACACATAACATAACAAAAAACATGATTTATCAAAGCTATCAACTATACAATTTGATACAGGAATATCAAATGAACTCTGAAGCTACGTTTGCACAATCTTATAGTATCAATTAAGTCCGCCCACTTCTCACTTAACTTTCAAAACCCCAGTCTACGATCAATTTGCTTTATCTTTACTTACTGCTCTTATCATCAAATAAAATATTTACTGCACAATAAAAGCGTCCCCTAAAATAATAGGGCCCGGCATGAGATATCAAACGAACGTGGGTTTCCATTTTGTTGCTTTATCGTGGGTTCACGATGTCTATAATTAAAAACTTCGACGATATGAATATTTTTGTCGTTACCTGCGATTACCTGATATTAGGTTAAATGTTACGGTGTGAAGTTAACACTATACAAATTACGTACATTAGCCGTGTATTCAGGAAAAGCAAGATTCAAAATCTATCACACTTATTTTATAAAAACTAAAGTTTCTATGTATGTATGTCTCTCTGTGTATGTATGTTTGTTACTCATGCTCAAACGGCTCAACGGATTTAAGTGAAAGTAAAACCGCGGGGTGCCGGTAGTATTTAAAAATAAATCAATTGCTTTAGCCTCTCAAATACTTCAAAATGGCTCGACCGATATGCATATATTTTTTGCGTTTTAAGAAAATTAGCAAAATACCAAAGGGAAATGCCAAATGCCAAAAATAGAAAGTTGAAATTGGTAATTGCCACTTTGGAATTTTAGGTGATATAAAGTTCACCGGGTTACCTAGTGTGTAAAACAAAATTTAATTTCACCAAAACCGTCAAGCTGACAACTAATTCTTTTATTTTAATCACATAGTATTTAATCATATGTGGTGCATCATTATTGTTATTCATAATACAGATAATTAAATTATACATAAAATTATTCGAGGTCCGGTGAAGACGAATAATAGACGGACAGATAAATCATCGGAATAATAATAATGACTTACTAACTGATCTATAGTCGCTGAGATCATTACACCAGTAGACTATTTCTAGCTCCATCGATATAAGGATAAAACAAAACACTAACTTCCAAAATTAATAATCAATTTAAACGCGCGTCAACATCTTGATGTTGACGCGCGTTTACCAACGCTTGAGGACTTGTCCTCAAGCGATATTGATAATTGAAATTAAGTTGCGAAGTTTGGAGTTATTAAAGAATACCAATTTGTAAACTAAACAAGAGATCTCAAGCTATTTATTAAAACAACACCTAAACAACGAGATTCGCTTACAGTGGGGTATTTCATTTATAGTTTGCGCTTCTTATTGATATTCTGAGCGCATCGGCGAAGATATCAGCGGTGGATATAAAACTTTACGTGAGCATAGGTTTGGTGTTGAGTGCCAGCGGTGCTCCCACAGGCGCTAGCGGGAAACATTATTTGCGAACTGGAACTGAAATAAATTTACTATCACTGCGGGAGCCCAATACGGATTGGTAGATGTCATTATGTCTTCAAATTTTTAGTTCTTATACATGTCGGTTTCCTCGCGATGTTTTCCTTCATCGCTTCGAGAGCGTGGCATAGCGCACATTGATTTTTCAAGTGGAAAGCATCGGTGCACGTTTGGGTTTAAACCTGCAGATTGAAAGTCATACGCCGACATTTGCCCGTGGGCTCTCGAAGTCTCTATTTCTGTATATATGTATTTTTTTTTCTGCTCGTGTACAATGTTTATTCAACCGCTCTCCACCTTGACTGTACCCTGGCACGATGCAGAAGGCAGTGCGTGTCACGACTGCTCGTGGGCGGCGCGGGCTCGGGGTGGCCAACAACTCAATGCGCTTTGTTTGCTCTACGTTACCGGTATCATCCACTTCATGATTATAAAGTTTGCTTTTCAATTTTGCTAACGCTCTGCTTCCTGGAAAAGCCAAATAAGACTAAGCACGTACTCGTATTTGAGTCAAAACTTTACAGCCGGATGTAATGATGTTACTTTAACTTAAACAAATTATACATTTACTTGATAAGTAGTAAATTATAGTTATAGCTCTATTTGACAGCTCCGTAGCTTTGTCGTAGTAGCCCTGTCTTTGAAGTAGGTCCCAGGTTCGATATCCGGCCGGGGCAGATTTTGTGTGTTGAGCGTTTGTTCTTGGGTTTTGCATGTTTGTTTTGTGTTTCTGTGTTAATCCACATTCACTGGAACACAGGGAATCCCAGTACAGTAATGAGTTTGTAAAAGTATAGTTTTTTTAATATTACACGTGTAATGTTATTATAACAAGAATATGGAATATTCAAAACCTTGTGACCTTATTGTGCCTTACATTATTCTTACCAAATTATTATAAACCATTTATATGGTCTAACACAGCGGACTTTTCGATGATACCATAGTTAAAATCCCACTAACGGTGATATGTAATAAAACATTTGTATTAGTGATATCGTGTTTAATATAACATTTTATGCGCTTTCCGAATCTATTAAAAATACGGTTAGAAACATTTATAATCAATACAAGAAGTTTAAAACCTTTATACTTGGTAACGCCATCTATTACGACATTAAATTATTATGTTCAAGTTATTGTGGCTTAGGAGTTAACCCTACCATTTCCCAATCCTATGTGCACGCGTTGGAAACACTACCGCAAGATGGAAGCACCAACGTGACATGTCCGGATCCGCCGTCCGCAGTCCGCCATACTAATTTAGTGTGCAAAACCACCCGCCGCACCGATCGCCGTACGCGCATATATATCAATACATTTTGCCTTGACCGCTCCCGCTGAACCGCTGAAATTCGTGTAAAATCTCTATGGTGGCCTTCCGCGGCTCGTGAGTGAACTGTTGTGTTGTGGAGGAGTGTTTATACCCCTGGATTGCCCGCCGCATACGCCGAGTCCAGGTACGCTGCACATTCCTTTTACATATTCCCAACTATCTCCGACGAGCCACAATTAACTCAGCTTTCCCATAGCTATCGAAGGTGTTTAAATTACAAGCGCCACCATAATATGGTCCTTTTCGAATCGGATTCTCTTTATTTGAGCCGAAATTCCGCAGTTATCTCGTACCCGTCGCCATTGTGACGGCTGGATACGATTCAAATTATTCATTTATTTACTCGCCCGCCCCATCTAGACTTAAGTTATTGGTCTATTTAGGTGTATTTACCGCAGTCAACCGCTAAAGTAATTATTTTAACATAAATTTCAATTCATTTTGTGATATTTCTTTGTCATTGAGACGTAACCGCATGCGACATTGTGTCGTAAAATCTCACAAAATCACACCAATCTTACCTCACGCTATATATATATTTGCATTCTAGCATTACCAAGGTGTTTACATAAATGTATTGATAAGTCTTTCGCTTAAAATAACGTATTTAACCATATTTAGATACTTTCGCATTCATATTTTCAATCCACCCGCTTTACGTTAATTCGCCGGCCGGCCGTAAACAGCCGATCGGGTCATTACCCCGCGCGTCACGATCAGTTTTTTATCTTTTTTAGTTATTAGTTGCATAATATTAACGCATAATAATGTCTACGAAACCTAAAAAGCCTGATAGTGACAATTCTGATACCGCCTCCGTTATGGAAGACACCCAGCTGTTAATAATTGAAGCTAAAAGAGAAGCTATCTTTGAACTTATCCAAAATATTTACGATTCTTCCGCGAATATAAATTTAAACGCTGAGACGAGAGAATTGTTTCTCGCTGAGTGTGCTACTATTGACACTTTACGTAGTGAGTTTTTAAACCTATTAGACGCATACAATTCTCGTTTATTAAAGATTAAACCCGCGGCGAAGCCTGACTATAAATGTATGGTCGCCTTCGAACAATTGTACAGCCGAATCAAGCGGCTTCAATCGCAGTCCTCGCAGTCGTCCCCGCTGGACGGCGTCGCACCGCAAAAAAGCAAAATCCGTTTACCGCCTATCGAACTAATTTCCTTCTCAGGAGACATTCGCTCATGGCCATTGTTTTACGCTAATTTTAAGTCTGTAATCCATGAAAATGCTTCGCTCACTAAAGCAGAAAAAATGTTTTTCTTGTTAGGAAAGTTAAGCGGAAAAGCGCTTAATGTGTGCGCAGGAATTAGTCCCTGTGCTGAGAATTATGATCTGCTGTTGCAAGCGCTTATCGATAAATATGAAGATAAAAGAATGATCGCCACCGCTTACCTAAATCAATTATTTGACTTTAAGAGTTTAAGCACGGCATCGGCTGTTAATTATAATTTATTCATAGACCAGTTTGTCAGCGCTGTTCGCGCCCTGGATAATTTAAAGATAGATAATTTAAAAGATATGATTTTGTTACAAATCGCATTGAGAAAACTAGATTCAGAATCTGCCCGCGCTTTTGAGTTGAGTGTAGGTTCTAATATTCCATCATTTGATGAGCTCGTGCTGTTCATAAAAACACGTTCTAAGGTGTTTGAACGCACACCAATAAATAGTTCCGCTTCTACAGGTAATACTAATGTACAGAGTAAGATACCTCGCTATCACTTAAAGGAAAATATAAATAAACCGCCGCCGAAGTATCACGCGTATGTGAGCACGGTCGAAACCGCTAATAAGTGTCTCTGCACAAATATAACGCATCAGCATTTATTTAAATGTCCTGATTTTCATAAAATGATTCCCGAAGAACGTTTCAAATACGTGAAGGACAACAGCGCATGTGTGAATTGTCTCAGTATAAAACATCGTGTGTCATTATGTAAATCAGATTTCACTTGCCGCAGATGTAAGTCGCGTCACCACAGTATGTTGCACTTCAAGTCGGGAATCGAACCCGCGCTTCCCGCCCCCGCGAGCGGTGAAGATACCAGGCGCTCGCTGTCTCATGCGCCGCCGCCGCCGCCCGTCGCGCCCTTACTTAGCGAACGAACAGATGTTGCATTGTGCGCGACGTCCATCGCCTCAAACCGGTGCGAGCCGGTGCAAGGTGATCAATGCACCGTGTTACTTGCGACCGCTCAAGTCGTTGCGTATGATAGTACGGGGAATAAACATATGTTGCGCGCTCTTTTAGACACCGCGTCTCAAAGCCACTTTATTACAAAGGAGGTTTGTGATTTATTAGGTATTGCACCGCGTAACTTTGAACGTACTATGGTTAAGGGGTTCGGAGGCACAGAGAAAATTATTAATTCAAGTTCCGTCAATTTAGAGTTTTATTCACGTTTCGATAATAATATAAAATTTAATATTTCACCGCTAGTAGTCGATCGAATTACCGACCCGCTACCTAGTACCGCAGTAGATAAGTCTGTCTTATCGCACTTGCATAACTTACCTCTCGCTGACGATGATTTTGGTACGCCGAATAAAATAGATGTTTTAATAGGCGCGCCACTTTTTATGCATTTATTATTATCAGACGAGCATCGCGTTTCTGAGACGATCTCGTCACCGCAAGCTCTGCGTACGGTATTAGGATATGTTTTAATGGGTTCTGTACCTACGTTATTTACCCGCCAGCCTTTGACATGCTGCTTAGTGCAGGATCATGGCTTAGAAAATGTTATTAAAGGATTTTGGGCTCTCGAAGAGCTTCCCCGCGCACCGCCCGCTCTGTGTCACGCTGACGTTGAGTGTGAAGAGTTTTATAAACAAACCACAACCCGCGATCCCATTAGTGGTAGGTACGTTGTTAGACTGCCATTTAGTGGTGATTATTATTCATTAGGTAAGTCCTATGAAACCGCCCGACGACGCTTTCTGTGTCTCGAGAAAAAATTAGAAGCTTCGCCTAAATTAAGGGCAGCTTATGATGACGTCATTAGGGAATATCTGGAGAAAAATTATATTTCACCCGCGCCTCCAGATACCATTGTTGACGCGTCTCCGCATTATGTAATACCGCACCACGGAGTTATCCGTGAGGATAAGACGTCGACCCGTCTTCGCATCGTTTTAGATGCTAGCTGTAAAACCAGCTCTGGAAACTCGCTAAATGATATCCTGCATCACGGACCAAACCTGCAAGGCGATTTATTTAAAATTATACTGAATTTCCGCCTTTTCGCCGTCGCTATGACCGCGGACTGTCGCCAGCAGTTTTTACAAGTTGTTGTACGTGAATGTGATCGACGTTTTCAGTGTATACTTTATCGATTTAAACCGCAAGACCCGCTGACGCTGTATGTTTATAATAGAGTTTGTTTTGGTCTAGCTTCATCAGTATTTCACGCGATACGCACAGTCCAACAGCTGATTCAAGATGACGGTTCCAAGTGTCCGCGTGCGAGTGAGATAGCATCTGCATCGTTGTACATGGATGATATCGTCTATTCTGTCAGGTCTGATGAAGAAGGAGCCGTTACAGCAAACCAGCTGATCGAGTTGTTTAGGGGTGCTCAGTGGGATTTAGTCAAGTGGAATAGCAACTCTCCCGCCGCTTTAAATAATGTTCCCGCTTCACATAAGCTTTCCACTGATATTGAATTCGATAAATCAGTACATCACAAAATACTTGGGTTGTATTGGTCAACTGACACTGACTGTTTTTATTTTAAAATAACCGCTCCCGCCGATGAGAATTGCACTAAGCGTTCTATCTTGTCTACTATTGCCCGACTGTGGGATGTTATGGGTTTCGTTGCTCCCACAGTTCTTTACGCCAAGTTGTTAATAAAACAGCTTTGGCAACTCAACTCCGATTGGGATGATTTGCCCCCGCCCCACATTATTAAAGTGTGGAGACAGTTTTGCGCCGAGCTGCCAGCTCTCAATGAGCTGCGCATTCCTCGCCACCTTGGTGTGTCCTCCGAATGCGTTGTCACCCTATTGGGTTTCTCGGACGCATCAGAGCTAGCGTATGGTGGTGTAGTATACATGCATGTCAGCTCCGACAGTGGCAATACCATACGCCTCGTGTGCACCAAGTCAAAGGTCGCACCGATGAAACCACTCTCGATCGCACGACTGGAACTCTGTGGAGTAGTCTTGCTCTCAAAGCTACTGCGCTCAGTTTTAGATAGTTACGCTAATCGTCTCCCAATCCGGACGTACGCATTCACCGACTCTAAAGTCGCATTATATTGGATCAAAAGCTCGCCTCACAGGTGGCAGACCTTTGTTTCGAACCGCGTGGTTCAAGTGACGGACAATATTCCGGCTGAACATTTCTATCACGTCTCTGGTACGGATAACCCGGCCGATTGTCTGTCGCGCGGCACTACGCCGCAGAAGCTAGTCTCGCATCCGCTATGGTTATATGGACCTCCCTGGGCTTCACTTGACCCATCGCAGTGGCCGCTCCGTGACTTAGACGGTCAGCCATTGGATCATATGCCGGAACAAAAGGTGTTGTCTCATGCGATATGTACACCTGTGAAAGAATGCGTTATTTATGACCTCGCTTTACGTATGTCTTCGTGGTCCAAGCTTCTACGTACTCTTGTTTACGTTTTCACGTTTACTAAAATATTGCCGCGTCGTCTTACTTTCGCGGTAACCGCTGATAATCTGCAATACGCTGAAAATAAATTAATACTCGCCCTAAAAAGGAAATACTTTGCAGAGGAGTTTGATAATCTTCGTAATGATGTGTCAAACTCTCGCGCCTTCAATAAATTAAGGCCTTTCATAGACAGCAACGGTCTGATCCGCGTTGGCGGTCGCCTTGCTAACTCTACGCTAGAATATGCACAAATGCATCCAGTTATTTTACCCCGCAGTGATCATATTGTTAATTTGCTGATAGATTATTATCACATAAAATATTTACACGCCGGGCCAGAGCTATTATTGTCACTCCTTCGTCAAAGGTTCTGGATCCTGTCCGCACGCCGCATTGTGAGACAAAGAGTCCACATGTGTAATATTTGTCTCCAACTTATCCCGACGCATCTGTACCGAGTAATCGGACAGCAGCTTCTCTCATATGAGGAACTCTGTACTGTCGTCACTCAAATTGAGTGCTTGCTTGATTCGCGTCCGCTCACAGTACTGAGCTCCGATCCCGCAGAGCCTTCTGCTCTTACACCGAGTCATTTTTTACATACCGCGCCGCTATATTCTATACCCGCGCCTGAAGTAGGTATGGATAATATCGGCCTTCTTCAAAGGCACTCGCTACTGGACAAATTAGTTCAGTCATTTTGGCAGCGGTGGAAGACGGAGTATCTTCATGGATTGCAGGCTAGGCAAAAGTGGAACACGAGTTCCGCACCTATAACTCCGGGATTAGTGGTAGTCGTTATTGAAGATGCGGCGCCGCCTCTTGCCTGGCCATTAGCGATTGTAGAGAAGGTTCACCCCTCCAAGGACGGCGTAGTCCGTACTTGTACCATTAGAACCGCGAGTGGGTCAACTTATCTTCGTCCGACCGTCCGCATATGCCCCCTACCGCGTCAATAGTTTTTAATTCAATTACTCTACCTTTACGTTAGTTTAAGCTTTAGACCATACATTGTAACACCTCATCTTATTTAGCATTAGGTAACCGCACTCATGAGTTCTTATTGCCCTAGTCTCATGAGTTAGATATAATTTGCTCAATTATGAGTTTCTTCTTGAGATATTGGGTCTTATCCTAGTCTCGTCTTAATTTATGTTATGAGATATTAGGTCCCATCCTAGTCTCACCTTATGGTTGTCATTTTTAATGGTGACCCATTAAAGGCGGCCGGAAATGGTAACGCCATCTATTACGACATTAAATTATTATGTTCAAGTTATTGTGGCTTAGGAGTTAACCCTACCATTTCCCAATCCTATGTGCACGCGTTGGAAACACTACCGCAAGATGGAAGCACCAACGTGACATGTCCGGATCCGCCGTCCGCAGTCCGCCATACTAATTTAGTGTGCAAAACCACCCGCCGCACCGATCGCCGTACGCGCATATATATCAATACATTTTGCCTTGACCGCTCCCGCTGAACCGCTGAAATTCGTGTAAAATCTCTATGGTGGCCTTCCGCGGCTCGTGAGTGAACTGTTGTGTTGTGGAGGAGTGTTTATACCCCTGGATTGCCCGCCGCATACGCCGAGTCCAGGTACGCTGCACATTCCTTTTACATATTCCCAACTATCTCCGACGAGCCACAATTAACTCAGCTTTCCCATAGCTATCGAAGGTGTTTAAATTACAAGCGCCACCAATACTAATGATATACTGCTACTAAATAATAGGCGTTAACTACTCACTGTTTGTATACCGCGCTATGCAACTTCTAATGGGTTACTCCCATCAAAATTCTTTACAAATTTATAGCAACTTCCGACAATTTATGACGCAGTAAACTTGAAATCGTCACTATGTGAAGTACGGTGATGATGATAGCCGATGTTTTCACAGTTTCATGCAGGCTTTTGTGACTTTAACATGTTGCCGAGAATCTGTCACATGTATACTACATTTTATGCCCGAACACGCAACTCTGTTGGCGTTTCTTTAAATAAACTTCCATGAATTTGAACCGTAGACTAAACTATAAGTATGTTTACTGTACAGTTAGCTTAACCGCTTAGTTGCTTACAAAGATCTCAAGGAATGTACTTAGTAGTTTACGAAACCGATCACACCGGATTTCAGATGGGGATTTATAATACGAATGTCTTTGTAAATTGTATGTATTTAAATACAACGACATCTGCGAGTATTATTTTTGTAGTCGTAAGCGTGTAGTCACAGCGTATTTTTTTTGGTTAAACTCAAGTACCTATTAGTTCTAGCTTTTGTGTATATTTCGCTCGGTAAGGCACAACCAACATTTATGTTTCTGCTAAGTTATAATAATGTTCTCTTAATATATTAAATATTAATTGTTTTCTTGGAACTTGCCTTTGAATCGTATAAAAATAATCTTAGCTACAGTCGTTATATTGTACTATTGTTGATATTTGTTTCACTGTTAGTTATGAGACGGGAGCGTTGTGAGTTCGATATTGTGTCTGGTTTTTTTTTTAAATGTAGCACATACAATGTTGTCTATCCATTTTTTTAGCTTGGGGAAATCCTGCATTTGAACGCGCCCGTTGGACATTAGCTATAGCCGCATAGTATCCATGTATTTTAAATATTAAAATTATCTCAAAAGGATTCAGAAAAGTATGTAGACTAAATGTAAGGAGGTATACTAATATTACTCGATATTATTTTGTCATTATATTGTTTTAAATCAAATATTACTATTACTATTTCGACTGGCCTCACGGCTTAGTTGCTATTAGCTCTGGCTTCTGCGCCGTTGGTCGTAAGTTCGATTCCCACACAAGCAATTTGTGTGACGAACATAGATATTTGTTCCGTGTCTGGGTGTTATTATGTATTTACAACAAAAGTATAACTCTCAGTTATCTAGATCCCGTAGTTCAAACTATGCCTAGGAAATGTCCATAAACTATACTCTATCGACCCCTTAGCCTCAGAAAATGTATTTGAGGATGCCTCGTGTACTCACTGTCAACCTATTAGTATGGGAAACGGTATGATGGTTCGAGGTGCTATGTAAATGACTGCAGGTAAGTGCGTGACGATTTGAAAAGGGTGAACTTGCATTAAATCATCAAATAAACCAATATGTATTCACTCCGTTGAAGAGTGATTTTGAAGCAGTTATTTATTTTATTTAAGGTCGTATGGAATATAGTATGTATTTGAAATAAGGTTTCTAAGAAATAAGGAATATTAGGAAAACATTTTGGGACCAGAAAAGGATATTAAAACCTTTTTGTAAAATAATATAATATTATTAAATATATATTGATTGCTTTACCTTTATTTCATCGCTCCGTAGGTTAGCAGCTATCGAAACGAGCTCGTTTCCTGACTGGGTAACGATCAATTGTACTTAAGTATAGGGTGTTTGTGTCCATGCCACCTGCGGTACAGTTACTCGTAGCATGGACACACCTAGCCACCTAGCGTTTTTTTATCTTTGGTCTCTTTCAAATTTAATCTCTCTTATGATTAAAAAATACAATAAACAAAAACGAAAAAGAAAGTAAGAATTCAGCAGATTTCGAGGCGCCGTTGTTCAATCAATCACCCATCAAAATGGACTCGTACAACGGTTCATCTCGTTAGCTCGAAGCCAGCAATTGACTATCAAATCGAGATACATGAATTACCCGTGTAGAACATACCTCTAATAAAATACAATCATTATCTACACACGAGCCATACAATCTTGTTAAGTAACTCCATGTTGGTACAGGTATAATGATATTGAAGTTTTTTTATTTATCATTCGCTTCCATCTCGGTAGTTTCTCTGATACGATTATCTCGAGAAAAAAGTTTAACTTATATGCGTGGCTGACGCGTCATAGTAACTATGTAATAATCTACGGGTATTCTTTAATAACTGCTTTTTAATCAATGGTGATCTTATATTTTTGAATGTCTGTAGTTGACGTTTCGAAATCGACTAGTAGTATTTATTAGTCGTTATTAGGAGTCGTAAAATTCTATTTGCTTACATTCAAACTTAGGAGTGAAGCTTTTTTTTACCACTGAAGGTGACAGGACGAGCTGAAGGCCCACCTGATATTAAGTAGTTAGCAGCAAGACCCAAGACCAAGTTGCAAAAATAGGTGCAGAGATAATAATAGGGGACGTGCCTATTATTATCTCTGCACCTATTTTTTCACCGGCGTCTAAACCCTTCCACACAGCAATAACAGTTCTTCATTCCAGCATATTAGATTAAAACTAACCTATAATCCAGTTACCTTCATAACAAATTTTATCCAAATCCGCTTGCGTGAAAAACCTTTCGAATTCATAATATTAGTAAAATTATTTCGAATTTTTAAACTGTTACAACCGATACAACTAAGCCAATGCTTTTTATTATATAGATAAAATAAGTACGCAGTTAATTCTATTATTGCGAGACAAATATCATATTGGAGAGTCTACCCAGATTAAGCTACTCCGCTTAGAAATAGGAATATTACTGTCAAACAAAACGTTCTTTGTGTTCATTTTATGCATCTAGGTAACTCCTTTATAGTATCGCTGAATATTTATCGTAAGAAATTCCTTATGGTTATCGATTTTATTGTTATTGATGTATACCTACACAAAGAATCCGATCTCAAAATCGGTAGTCGAGACTATGTTATGATTTGTTTAACGTTTCCTCTGCTCTGCATGTGGTGTTTTTTAAGTTGTGTAGAGAGTAATAATTTGTTTCTGTAAAAGAAACCAGGCCGATGAAATCAGAATAATGTGGAGCCATAGATTATACAAATACACTCAGTGTATACTGCGTCAACTTATGATTATGAAGTATCTGCATTAAGTAATGGACTCTTGTTGAAATTGCAATTTCAATTGTGGCACGCGCTTTCAATACAAAGATTAAAATTACATAAAAAAAATATTCAATTAATAAAGCTTACTACTCAGTAAATGATTTCATGAGCGATAAAGGTCCATTCTTTAATGACGCTCTGCTCGATGACATGCAAAATATTTTGCAATAACTGTTTAACGAATCTGTTATTAAGATTTAAGATCTCAATTCTCCATGGAGGTTCGAAGAATGTTTGAATGAGAGCTTAACTTAGTAATATGCTTGTTTTTAATAAAAAGTGACGATTCCCGTTTTTTAAGAATAAAGCGTAAGTCATGATTGTTTGCAATGACTTATGTCGTTTTCTAAAATCGCAGGTGGAATTTATCATCATGGTTGGCCATGTCACATACGAATTTGTCATAAAAAGTAAATAGTTTGTACTGATATTTTTTTGTAATGCTAAGTTACGCAATGAGCTGTAGGCCCGCATGATGGTAAGTTACCACCGCCTATAACACCAGCAATACAACTTTGGTCCTCCCCGACCGCATACCATTGCGCCCGTCACCCGAAATGGAGATGTATGTAAATGTTAGTTGATGAGTAAACGTGAAGGCTCTACATATAGTAGAGCCTTCATTGCTCAGGACATAAACTAACTTTCATAAGCTGCGGCTAAGATTCATTAGATGACCGGATAGGAATCTATTAATAACATTCGGCCAGCGCCGCCGATGGACAGATCCGTAAATGATGAGTTCCATTTCAGATAAGATCATATTCTTCGGATGATTGATGGAGCGCCATAGATTCTATTACTCAATATCTTATTGTTTTGCTTCCATTATAGTCGCATTAGCATATTTCGGATTTGTAATCTGATACAAGTTTAATTAGGAGTGAACATTTTAAAAATTTTATAATAGGCTTTTTTTTAATCTTTGCGATTAAAAAAAGTTTTACTCGTAATTAAACTGGTAAGAATCTCTTTTATTACCTAGAAATGTACGCTTAGAATTTGGAGTGTGGATAATTTTGATGTTTGTTTTTTGTATATGTTGAGTGTTGGCGAGATAATCGTCTTCCTTAGAGATGGTGGCCAAACATTGAAAAACCGTCACTATTAGTGACATTTGGAGAAGATGTTACGTACTGGTCATAATTTGATTTATTGTATATATTGCAAATCAAGTTAATACATTTTAAGCCTAATAAGTATGTATTAATATTGAATTTCATACGAATAATTTGATATTTTTAAGTTCATATTTGAATGAATGAAGTTAAAAATGATTACTCACGATTTAGTTACAGCTGTAGGTATAAGCATTCAGACAGGCCAGGTGGTTAGAAATGAATAAACAATGCCCCTTCTAATCACGCCAGGTCCGTTTTATTCCCGCAAGTCATCGTATTAGGCTCCACTGAGCATTGTTGTTAACATATAACAAATAAAATAAATGAATAACTATTACAGTCATAGCCAGTTGAAATGTACGGGGGCGTACAGGCGAAGTGAAACGAATTTGAATATCAATTTTAAAAACTGTCTGCTCCTATCGCTGACATTTTATTATGTAATTGTGCATTGATTTTATAATTGAACTGAGTAATTTGTACCTTTGTTTTTAATGAATAAAGAGATTATCTAACAATCAGCTAACATTTATTTTCTTTTACGTTCGTCAATAATTTACGTTCAATTAATGATTTTAATTGAACTAATTTATAGAATTAGTTAATAACGTTAGCTGTGTAACGTAATATATAATATTATAGAGTGTGTCTATGCGTAACTATTTATTTATACCTGTCAGTAACAAGATTGACCTTATTATAATATTAATTTAGGGAATTGTTTGAAGTAACTTAATCGTTAATTTAAAAATGCGTATTTATCATTAACTACGTTATTATACAATATAAACTAAAAAAAAAAGGATATATCGATCGCATATGCGTTGTAGTATAGTATTGGGTAGTCTAAAACACTGATTACAGATTTAGAAACAACAAACACGCCGAGTAAAAAAATAGTGACCATTAAAACTTTGAATTGAATTATTACAAAATCTGTTGTGATTAGTGCCCACAAGTTTCTGTGCTGTAGGTAATACCCACGTACTTTATCTATTGACTATGGCATCAAAACATAATGTGAAATAAAAAAACAATTTCTCAACACACCAAAGCTTCATTGGAATCAGTATACCACAGTCTCCCGAGGCAATCCCAAATAATAACTATCATTTGGTTAATAGCCTTTAATTAATTAAAGGTTTCGTTCCCAAATTCAAGCCTTCATCTAATGGCCCAAATGACTTAAATGGCTTACACGAAACTCGACTTGTAGGTCATTAATAGATACGAATAAAAAAAAGTGTTCTTAGAGTTCCGTATATTGAAAATGTAACAAAATTGAGCTGTTATTTGGATATGCTACGGACTTGCCAGTTTATTTATCACGTGTGTCTATTTTCTCGATATCTCGTTGTTGAATTGACTTTTACTTTAATGGTTAATGCACCGACGTATAGTACCTAATATGTAAAACATCAAATGGTTTTTTCATTGAACAATTCTATTACAAAGATTTTAAGGTCATTCATGTACTTCAAAATATACTATACTAGCGACGCGCCCCGTCTTTGCACGGTTAGTGTCGTATCAGAAACTACCCTTGCGAAGCCGGAGTGAGCTGTTACTACTACATAAAAACCTTCTTCTTGAATCAATCTATCTATTGCTGAAAACTGCATTATAAAACGTTGCGTAGTTTAAAAAATCTAAGGGTACAAACAGTGCGAGCAACTTTGGTTTATACTACAATATGTAAGGATACAGATCTTAATGAAGAACTGTATGTTTTCATGAAAAAGAAGAATAATGCCTTTAATTTTATCAGATACAGATTATTGTTACCTATCTACAGTAATTCTGCAATTCTGCATAGAGGTTTTGTACATATTTTTTCACAGAACCCGCGAGGAGTGATATCAACTGGCACTTTTCAATGTGATATAAATGGATTCAATGCGAGGATGTTGGAATAACTTAGCGGGACCACACAAGCCACATCTCTTGTTAGTCTAATGATATGCACATTTATTTGAAACCTAATGTGTGGGGTGCTCGATACAATGTGCATTGAGACATTGCAGGTCACATTAAAATTTATATTCTGAGCGATTGTTTAAAGATATCAGTTCATATCTTATTAAGGGCTATTATTTAAATATTTGTTTATAATTTGCATATATAATTTAAATACCGTGTATATATTTTTCAGTTGAGTTGAATCCATTACAATTTCTTGATTCAAGTAAATATCGAATGGTGGCGTTACGTCAATGAATGGATATTATTTTAGGCAGCAAAATGGTGACTTGTTTTTATTACGCAAATTATGTATAAGTATATTGCTTCAATATATTTTAACCATATTTTTAACTGACTATACTTGTACTTAATTAGTAAGTACCAAGAAGCGCTCGCTTAACTGTTCTTAATAGAAGTTAAGCGACTCTCTGGCATTTAAACAGGCACTTCCTTGCTTCGGAAGGCCCGTTTAGATATCGGTCCCGGCAATATATAAAGGGGTCTCATAAGTAATGTCGGTTTTCATATGTGAAAATTCCTACGCCTCAATTTAAACATGTCGTAACTTGTTAAGACTAGTCTCTAATTCTATAATGAGTACAATTGCTTTACTTTCTTTTAATCATTCTATCTTTGTTTATTGACGACACAATACGTTTTTATAATATAATAAATAGTATGGATGATGTTTTTTCACAAAACTTTAAAGTTTAGCAAAGCAAAGCAATAAAATAATTTTATTGTTTTCTTTTTTTCAGGTATACACTTATTGCTGTTAAAGTCGGCGTAAGAGAAAAAGAAGATGAAGGTATTTTATTTTATTAAGTATCAATTTCAGCGGTGTCCAATTTTTTTTATTGATTCAATTCAAAAACCTTACTTTTAAGTGAAATGCTTTCGTATGAGGCAACTTCGTCCAACATGACTTGATATTATGTTATACCTACTGTCAAAGTACAATTTACTGACAATAATCATTCGATGATCGTAAATATCGTACGTAAAATAAATAAATAAGGGATATTTGTTCACCATTCATTCATTCATTCATTATTTTCCTTACACGCACGTATCACACCTAAAAAACGAGAAATAGTGAACTGCGTTATAGTCTAATCGAGAGCGTGGTGGCCCAAGCGCTCAGACGACAACTTCCAATCTGAAGGTCATTGGTTCAAACCCACAGGTGTATCAATGAGTTTTTCACTCGAAAAATGTATGTGCGCAATACCACGTTCTCGAAAGTGTGAAGGAAAACATCGTGAAGAATCCGTCATAGAATAAAAAAATTTAACAAGCAACATCCGGATCCGGAACAATCTCCGGATTGTTCTCACATGTTAGATCAAAGCCCATTCACTCTCAATTATAGAGAGTAGGCCGGTGTCCCAGTAGTGGAAACATTAGAGGCAGATATTGATATAGTCTAATAAAATTATCAAACGGGATAGTAACGTGAATTAGAAATATATTTTTATGGCGTTCAGTGAGTTTCCCCGGGTCACAATAAATAACTTCTAAAAAGATTTTGCCTTTGTGCAACAAAATGCTTTCAAAAATTAATTTGATTCTGGCGATTTGCCAGCTGCAAGCTGAGTTCAGACTAGAAAAGGTTTGTTGATTTTAGAAAACAATTGTTACATTTCCATCATAGAATTAGGTTGGACCTACTTATTCGTCTTTTAGCAACTAATGGAGTATAAATACGATTCAGATATATCAAATATATATCTAAAAATTTAATTTTAAAGCTATCATGGTTATGACAGTTATTTTCGGAGTAGTCATTAGTTTACGACTTATCAACATATTTATCATAATTTGTGAGTTTTGTTTTGTTTTATTTCGAGGTTGGTTCATGTTCATACATGTTTTGTTATACTGTTGCATCAAATGAATTGTTGCAGAATTGTTGGATTAATCAGCTTCAGCTATGTTCTTATTTGATTTAGGTAACTTAATGGGTACGCTTTTTTATCCCTACAAGAAATTAATATTTTAGGCGGACGTATTTTCATGGTATGATAAATGACTTTATGGAGCCAATTTAAGAAACCTTTATATTGTGTTTCATGTCTTTCGGTATCTAAAATAATCCAGTGAGTGCAAGCAAGTACGGAATTGACTAACTAAAAGCTAAACAATGATAATTTCCACACGAACCACGCGTGTGTTCTCCGAATCGGAACGTGGGGCGGCGCGGACAAGTATCCTTCCACTAATCTGCATATTGGATACACAAATTTACCACACTCGTGTCACAACAGTCTTGCATTCAAATGTAAACGTTACACACCCACAAATAATACTTATGGGCTCTGTAACACAAGGCTTGCATCTCCAACTCCGAACACAGACATGTTAAACTATTGCATACATAAAATGTTTTATTCAACTGCCTAGCAGCTGAAACAGACATCAAAACGTGTCGCGCTCGATAAAAACTCCATTGTCAAACACAAAAGGTAATATAAAGTTAATTTATAACTTTATCGTACAATGTTTGCAAATAGAGACGTGAGCCTATTTGATGTGCCAATCCTAGGAAGAAATAAAAACAGACATTAATAATTTCTAGTTACCCTCGTGATGGATAGCACACCTTCTCAGGTAGACGGGTGATTATTAAACTTTTTCCGGAACAAAAACAGCATCCAAACATAAATACTTCTATTATTGTGAGCACAATAGCCTACCAAAAACTGCCGGGCCGAATTCCGATCGGTCACGGTAGTTTAACTTTGTTAATCGTTTATTTTTTACACTGTTCTGTTATTAACGATTTCATATCATTAATGAGCAGTAGAGCGAAAGAGAATGCGTTTTAGTACGTTACCACTAGTGTAGTACTGTTGTAGATATACCGGACTTCCAACTGTACCTTGTACAATTGTATATATATCCGGCAAATTGGTGTATCTAGCACACAATTTGTTTTTACCCTACAGTCGATTCAGTATAATCACTTGCTGATTTATATCACGCGTGTATTTATCTCAAACATTTTTAGAGCTACGTAATAAAATAAAAAATAAAAACGAGTAGAAGTTTTTTTTATCAATATTAAAAAAAAATTCCCTGGCATACCTTCTTCGTAAACTTTTCATCTTTCGCGTGAGTAAGTGGCCCACTCTGGCGTTGAAAATTCCAAGCCACCCGAAGACTTCGGACATGGCTTATCAACTTTTTAGCCAAGACCGACATCTTAACGTGCACGAAGCACGGAAGTGGTCAATTTTAACGGTATGAAACGGTCACCCATCTAAATACTGGCCGGTCCAATTGTTTGTAAGAGTCGAACGGCCTGAACCGGATCTGAACTGGCACATCTCTAACTACAATCGTACATTCATATCACGGTGAATAGTAACGCTCTCATTAATAACGTTTAATGTTTCATTTGAATCGTGGACCGCTAAACCGCTACTCTGTATTTGTGCCAGTAATTTTATAAAAGCCCGGCATTGAAGCTTCAGATAATGGTTTTTTATTTACGATTGCCATTTATCATTTCTTTTGATATAGGTACACGAGTTTAAGAGCGGGGAATTGATGATAGAATAATAAAATATCTTAATATGAATATATGCCTGTACCATTTGTGATCAAATAGATTGACTCAAATAGACTAGATTATAACATAAATGACTAATATGACTTTTGAATATAATATAGGCATATAAAAGTTACTGTTTTATTTATAAAAGTTAGTGTAAATCATATACAAACAACATGTATGTATATGATTTACACTAAAGACTAGAGCTTAGTAAAGAAAAGGACCTAGGACCTAGAAAAAAGCTAGGTCGAATTATCGTTGTTATGGGTGGAGATAACCACTTATCAACAGATCGTCCTGTCAGTTAAGTAGTATAAAAAAGAGACCAATTCGCGCTTGGTAACTAAATTTAATATCAAAAAACCCTGACCTAATCATATTTTTTTTATTAATTTAAGTGGTTAATATTGACGATTCAAAAAACCGGTTCATGCAGAATAATAATTCAATCACCCCTGCTATTCAACAACTTATAATAAAATTGCTTTGAAAACCATAAACTGGCAAATATTTGCCCAAAAAATTAATCCCTTCAGTGCTCACGGACTAAAAAACCACTCGAACCCAATCCAAGGCAGCGCGCTTCCTTTAACACAATGGATAACGCTAATTTATTTCGACGTCGAGTATTGCCGAGGGTCCGAGCTCGATATAGAAAAATTAAGTAATTCATTCGGCCTGAAAGGGTACTGTTTGTATCTGACGTAGAAAAAAGGACGGTATAGAGCCATCAGCCGGCGCGGTCGGCTGCTCTCGCCCTCCGCCACCCGCCCGTTCACTCTCCCGCCAAACGCATTCTTATTCCGATGCTAAGATAAACATTGATAAGTCCCGAAGGTATTACATACATTCTGTCTAAAATACTGCTTCTAAATTTTAATTGTTTCCGGAAAAAGAGTTATGCCCGGCCGAAGTCCGTTGTGAAATGTTAAATTCATTATGCGTATGTTTTGTTTAGATACGTATCTATTGTGCTCTCATGTATTCATAATTCAATGTTTAGCTTAATCGCAGAGTTAATTCCGTTCGTTTGAAGATAACATTAATTTGTGTCATTATTTGATTTTATTTTGCGTCGAGGAACTAAAAAAACGTAATGAAAGTTCCCAGGGTAGCGGCGCGCCGCACGAGTGTTGAGCAAGCGGCCGCTGCCTGACTCGGCTAATGAAGATATGCAAGTACACTCGACCGTGTAAACAAGCGTACCCGGAGGCACTTTTTCTGTTTACCCCGCGGGATTAGTAATTTAAAAGTCAATGCGGACACTCGAAAGGGTCAATCGTACCGCTCAGGCCGAGTATTGAAAACAGATACCCTTTTCTGTATTCCGGTGGTAGCCCATGAAAGTTATAAGGGCTGAGTTGTTGAACTATGTAATTGACTCGGCTCTGCGGTCAACGGCTTTGTTCTCGGAAGGGCGGATAATCGAAAACGCCTCTGGTTAGCCCCGAATGACGAGAGAGAAACAATGCGAAGTTGATATGTGGATTCGCCAGACAGTCCCGTGTTTGATTTGCAAAGAGCTATTTGCTCGAAGACTGCGGGCCTAGCGGAAATTGAAGCCCACCTCCCCCGCACCGAATACACTAACACTGTCCAATTAATTCCTTTTTAAAAGTTGAACTATTAAAATAAGAGAAGTCGTTTTAATAAAGGGCGCAACTCGCTTAGCCGTAAACATTTTGTGACAGAACAATTTCCGTGCGACACGAATAGCAGTTGGAAAAACTAATACGTTACACGAAAACAAAAGAAAAACGAAACGGAGAGACGTGATGCCGGTTATAAAATAGACAAAGGCGTTTAGCTACAGCACGATGAGCTATTTAGGTCTGCAGCGCCCCGTGCCATCAATTTTATTTTCTCGCACAAAACATGTCGGCTGTCACTGCGCGTTATGTCCGCAGCCCCACACGCAAGATCCGAACGGTTGGATTTATTTTTGGTAAATCGTGGACGTTTTCAATGATTGACTTATCCGGGGGTAACTTGAGAGGCACTCTCGATGCGCGGACGCACTCCTCCGACCCACAGTCTCCTCCACAAGTAATGCGACACCGCCGCTCCGAACAAACACGGCTCCACAGTGACAGGTATCGTGAAAGTCAGATACATATTTCAAAGACTTCATAATTTATTTTGAATTCATGACAGGCATGAAATTGAGGAAGAAAACACGTCTCTTAACTCAACTTTGAAATATTCACCCACGAATTATACATAGGATTAAGTAACACTGCTGTTAGCTTAAATTAAATTTATCTACTTTACATTCACGCCACCCAACTAAGTTTACATGACAAATTAGATTTCCTGGAAAATCTAGGGAACAGGAAAGTGTTCACGTCACATGAATGAGAGATTTATATTGTTTTTGATTCTCTGTTGGAACACATATTTAATACTTTCTTATTAATTCATTCAGTTTATTATTTGAAGACACTCGCGAGGTTAAACAGAATAAGTCCCCAAGTCACCAATGGCCGGCAAGCTCGGTTTTGTAGTGCCTTCCAAACTAACACTAATCTATCTTTGTTTAGAACCACCTGTCTGAGACAATCCCCCTTGTACCGAGGAAAGGAAATATTGACGATCCCACGTGATTTAAATGTCTTCTGTTTTAAGAGTAAACTTATCCGGACGTAACGTACCATCTGTGCGTTGTCTTTTTCAAATGGACGGGAGGAGTAACTGGATACGATCGTGTAGCAAAACAAACTTATTGTAGTGCACGACCGCCTTCCGAGAACGAACATAATGACTCAATAAGCAGAAGCTCAGCGCGAAATGAAAATAAAAAAATATATTCTCCGACGGCTTAACGTATCACCATAATTCAATCGTAGATGGGCCGCTACTTTGCTACATACCAAAAGAGCATCGAATTTATTACAAAGAACGCTTCGGGAACCCCTACCTATTATTTATGACACTCAGTTGGTCTGTCACAAAAAACGGACGGGTACCTCGAATATCTCAGCGGGCGGCTACGAAACATAAGCTGCAATAACACGCACTTCCTCCACTCTGAGGGCACAATGTCGAACCACGGTTGCACATTTGTCGCCGAGCTTTATTGAATTTTAAACCTTGCTTTCGAAAATATAATGAACATTTCCATTTATATCCAATACAGTATAAGCTTAAATAAATGATAATCCGGATTTATTGAAAGTAGGCTGCAGTGTCGGAGATATGTTCAATGCGAGCCATGTGGTGGCAAATGTGGGAACCCCGCCAAGATGTTGTCCTACTAACGAGATTGTTACTTCATTGTTGGGCTAGAAATGGCTCATTTCAAAATAAATATCAAAATATATTCAGCAGTGATAGCTTAAAATCACATTATTTAAATTAAATGTGTTTATTGAAAACCCCTCAAGTTTTATTAAAGCTTGAATTCGAAATACCCAAACATTTTTCTTTCATCACATCTAAACGGGAAATGAATAGGCTCTTAAAATATAATCTGCAATGTAAGAGCCTATTTATTCTGAAAGGTTCACAGAAAACCCACGTGCAATGAGTTTTTATCCTCTATAATGTTTTTTACTGTAACGGAACACTCAATCTTATTGAACCGGAAACGTATTTATAAAACATTACCTTTTAAATGCTCAACATCAGTGATGTCATTGAAGCGCATTAACCATTAACTGAATGCCTTCTCTTTATAAGTACCTACGGCATAATTCCTCTTTTGTCAATCGAGAACACTCAAAAAGCAAAGCCATTTTGAACTGAGTCTAATTATACGAGACGCTCGTAAGAGGCGAAGATCCTTAAACCAACCCTCGATGTTATTGTGTAGACAAGATTCGACAAACAGAAGGCAATGTCGGAAACGATCACTTTTAATCCCCGAAATGAGACAAATATCACGAACCGGGTCAACGGCTATCTTCTCACGTTTGTTGACGACTACAGTGATAATATTTATTAAACAGTTCACTTTAAACGACCGAAAGCGATAAATAAAACCCTTAAGACTATTATACGTCACGCAAGATTTATACTGTGTATGGTAATGGCCGGTTTTTTATACCAACAACTCATCGTGCGGTATAATGTTAAGAATTTCGGCGATGTTATCGTGTATTCTACTGGTAATTAGTATTTATTACTACAGGTTCTAGTATGAGCGGCCTTTAGTGTGAAAGCAGTCTGAGTAATGGCCTTCAGGACGGATGAGTTAAGCAATTAAAGCTCTTTTTATGTGAACAACCCGCTCACAAGATGCGGCACGCGATAATCAAGAATTTATAGTTTTATAAGTGTCTAGGGAGATTTGTTAAGACATTTCTCCGAACAACATTTACAGACATGCTAAATGAAAACTAATTTAGGGACGGAACATTCAACGAAACATTCGACATGTTTCGGATTCCTTATTTTGGCCCACACAAATCGGAAGCGTGTTCTGTTCCCAGCAAAAAATACACCATCGCGTTTTCGTCATGTGTTTAGAACGCGATCTGAAATTAATGAGATGTTGAACGCCTAAATACACTGATGGCAAGTATTTCCGCCGAATGCGACCCTACTCCTCTTATAAATCATACGATAATTGAATCATATGCTGCGTGTCAAAAGTAATTAACAAACGCTGCGATACGCATCTCCACATGTGCTTTTTTAAGCCTCTCGCGACTCACGCTCGAGATAACATCGACACAGAATTTCTTTAACACATTGAAAATGATTACTGCCGTCATTCCACTAAGATGACTCTATATTAAAGTCATTGTGAGAGTAAATTGATCCGTAGACCTTATGATGGGCGCGCCCTCACCCGTAGCAATAGAGCAGACACTTTTCAATGCAATAACGATACAAACTAGAAACACGTGGCTCATAAATTCAGACCCGTTAATGTTAGAAGCTCTGTTTGTTGTTCTATAAATCTCGAGAACCAATTTATCCGTTGGGTACTTAAATTCGTTCCATTAACATAGTATTCCGTATTAAATTTGGCCCGCGGCGGAGACTGACAATGATTGGTCTAGCGCAGCCCCAAACGACCGCTGCTATGGCCCATAAAAGTGTTTCGCAGCCGTACACCAATTACCTTAATGTAACTACCATCAAAACAACCTTTTTAGCGAATCGTCCGTCAGTATTTCCCACGAAATCTAATGAAATTAAAAGCAAAATATATTTTGCGAAAAAATAACACACTACGGGCGTTTTACGTAAATGAGAAAATTCCGAATTTTCGTGTATCGTTCTAGACAACGTTTTGTTCAAACTCGTCGGGGACCAGTAAGGATGAAATATTAGAGGCACCCGGACCCCGGCTTGTAATGAGACCCTGAGGAATACGATGCAATATCTTAATACCCACCTCGGCGGGGTGACAAATACACGGTACGAAAAGGTAAATAATTTATAACCACATCATTTTACGATGTTTCCACCATAGCGACGACAAGACGACGATAATATTGCTACATTACGTTAAGTGGAATTATTGCTGACGATGTACTGAACCCGCGCTTCGCGAGCTTAGTATTCCACGGGTACATCAAAGCTCGGTAAGTAATATCACGCGCAAAACAAACTTACGCTTGACTCGATGTACTAAGTTATGATTTACGAGACGTTATATAGGTATCGGCGTCACTATCAGGAACATCAAAGGTGTAGAAACGTCAAAGCTCGATGTTCAAAGAACAATACCGAGGATATCGTGAGACAGAGCGTAAAATAAACACGTTTACGAGTTGCCCGCATTAATTTTGTCATGGAAACAATCGCTCGCCCTGGGTTTGAGAACGTTGTGACTGAAAGTTGAATATGAAAGGGCCGTAAAAAGGCCATAAAGTCCATGAGGAGCGATGCTTTCAGTGGAGCCGCTTTGATTTGTGTGGAACAGCTGCCCGGAGCGTTAATAACTTAATTCGTCAGACTGAAACGGAAAGAGGGTTTTAAAGTGTCCCATGCTCAGGCGCCGAGGAAATGTTAGTTAATGCGCAGGAGTCTCGAGAATGGAGATGTCAACTTCGACATGACTGGCATTTTTTAGGGCTATCGCACACTTCCTTTTGTACAAAAACATAAAATGTTGTGATCACGAAACTTTGAAAATATTATTCATTGCCAATTGGAATTAGTTTGACTAAAGCATTGAGACAACGGAATGCACAGGTTTTCTTGAGGTTTTTTTTTCACACTATTGTTGGAGTTTTCAAGGTGCACGAAAGCCTCCAAATTTTCAACCGATCCTCTGGAACACCGAAGCGCTTAGTTCTAATTTCACACTGAACGCCAGTCGCAAAAGTGGCAAATGGCATTGCACAGTTACCAGGATCAGATATCACAGTGATTACGCAACATCGATTCAATACAAATAAAGCCGATGCAAGTAGCATGTGAGGCCCTCATAGTGCGGGAAAGTCAAAGATAGGCCTGTGACATTCGAGCTACACTGCTTTAAAGTGCTGGCGCTGACAGCTTTGTGTTTATCGGCAGCACTCCACTCTATGGTTATTGACTACTAAGCGCGATAACAATTAATGAACTCATCGTGGCTGAGAGACTCTTCATTAGAACACCTTTTGGATATCTTTGAACTTGAGTGCGTACTTGAGATTAGGCGTGGGCAAATTTTCGATAAACACGTGACGATCCAGGTGATTGGAAATTTTCCTTTGATTTTCTAATACAATGATTACTTAAGCATAACAGATGCATTTATATAATTTTAATAGCAATTATTTTGAACTGCAAATTATGTTATGACGATAAGTGACCGCGAACCTTGATCTAAAGAGTCAACTAATTTGGAAGCACATAATTTAAGTATTAAATAAAATCATGTTTGTGTAAGTATAGAAAATGTTGATGTTCTTCTGTCTAACTCACAGTTAGTAAATATCACTGTTCTCAAACAAAACAATCAGACAAAGAGTAGATACAACCTTATTGCAACGCCAGTGCCGGCGTAGCTCCCAATTAGCAAAACTAAATATCATTCTTACAAATCTCCCCAAAATATCAATACACGATAGGAATCAGGTAATACTTGCATATACACGAAAGCATGTATAGCTCTTCTTTGTTCCCAACGCCATACCCACCCTTCGCATTGCACCTCCCATGCAGATTTCATTAATTAACGAAACGCAGATATCGCGTATCCAGTGTCTGAATATTCAGGCAAAACACGTCGATTTCCATGGCAAAGGGATGATACGATACAGCTGTCGCGGTAGGAAAACCTTTGTTTGAATTTTATGACTATCTGCGCCCCGCGATGTTACGTCATTTTTTTTTCTGGGTAGAAAGTAGCTTTTATGGTATTCTAGACTACTCGTATAATCTATCTCTGTGTCAATTTCATTCATGTTCATTCAGTCGTTTTTTCATGATTGAGTAACAATTGTAACTAACATACATCCATCTATCCATCCAAACTTTCGCAATTACTATAGTAGTGTTACGAAGTAATGGAACGAGTTGATGGCCCACCTAATATTAACTAGTGGCATCCCTAGACCATCCATATGCCATCAACAACAGTTAGAAAAGACCCAAGTCTCATCTCGTTGTGCTCGTCACCCGAGACGGGTAAAACACTTTCACTGGAACAGCAATGCGAGTGCACTGCTTGGCGGCAGATTACCAGGTATGGAAGCAGTCCTGCCCCGGACGAACTTGGGATAAGTTCTACTGTTACTATAATTCTGATGCTAGCGTTCCAGTCACGCGGCGTGTCACGTTTCGAGAAAAATACTCTGAAAGAAAATAACAAACAAATTACAAACTAAGCATAACAGTTCTGCGACTTCTTTCCGATTTATAAATACACTAAATAACATTCCCTGTGATTTCTAAGTGGCTTCGTTTATAGAACTAACGTACAAATTACCGGCTTCCTTTCAAATTACAGACTGCATAACAATCAGTTATGTCCTTTGTAAACGTAATTGTTTAGTAGGTAACTGTCAGTTATATAGCCTGTGCTGAGTATTGCGTGAATAGTTAACTTAACTGGGCACTTATTAGTATTAAATATGTACTGTTAAATGCATTGAGTGACTGGTTTAAAATAAACTGACTTCAATACTTTAATCTCTTGTTTTTTGCCTTTAGGGATGAAATTTCTATAGGGCCACCTTGGAGGTACCATCAAATATACAAATTGGTTCCAGTTAAATTATTATATAATAATAATAAATAAATATTTTCACAACTAACAAAAAAAGACAAAGGATTACTTACTTTGGCTTTTTAAAAGCAAAGATATTTACCTAAAACAAAAAACTAATTAATGAACGATTTCTCCCAATCATATAAAGTTAGTGAGGCACGAATGGTTTTTTAAATATGGTAATTCCTAATCAGTCATCATACATTATCATACTAATATTATAAATGCCAAAGTTTGTCTTTATGTATGTTTGTTACTCCTCACGCCTTAACGGCTTAAAGGATAACATTGAAATTTAAGCTTGCATACCCTGGATTACGCGTAAGCAACTTTTTTCCGAAAAAATGTAGTCATACTGACTACATTTTTTCGGAAAAAAGTTGACTTTGGTGACTTTTTGATCGCGGGTAACACTGGCCGTGCAGCTAGTTAATACCATAAACCCACAATACTGTGGTGGTATAAAATATGACGCTAGTTTAAATCCATTTGGGAACAAATTAAGTCTTCGACCGCGCCTCGATTATACAATGCCTACACACTCCGCATTCTAAATAAGCAAGTGAATCCAGTCACGTATAGATAGCTACTAATAAACCTGTATATAGTAACTATACCTATTAGTATATACAAGTAGCAAACTGAACTCTTGCCTTAATGAGCTGCACGTCTGATAAGCGGTGAAGGCTTGTTTAATGCCCTGTTTCCGTGCTAATTAGGGCTATATGTAGATAACAGTTTCCTATTGATTTCAATCTATGTACGGTTAACTTGTAGTTTACTACTGTCTATTTACGTCACAGTTTGGAAACTGCAGTAGTAATTTTTCTGCATATAGTAGCGATGTAAGTCGTGGGTTCAATTCCCACTCAGGACAAGCATTTGAGTGACGAACATAATGCTTGTTCTATGTCTGAGTGTTTAATATATAATGTATTTAAAGAAAGTACTATATATAATAAGAATTACATCAGCTATATAGTCCCGATAGTTCAAGCTATGCTTATTTGGGGATAGATGGGGATATGTGAAATGTTCAAGAATATTTATTATATTAATAAACTTAAACAGCGAAACCCTATCCCTATATAAATATGAAACGAAATTTCATCTAAATCTTTAAAGCCGCCCACGAAAAAAATAAATATTTATATACAAGAATTGCTCGTTTAAAGTAATAAGAAATGAACAAGAAGATGTAGAAATGGTCCTCGCAGTCTAAAGTTGCAAGCTATAAGTTGTCGACTTAGGTTTGGAATGATACAACTAAACTTACTCTTAAATTGATTGCGGTGCAGACTCGCACAACGATGGTTCCGTACATTTTTATTTTTTTTATTTTTACCCTCATACCCTTGCATTCATTCCTTGTATCGCTATTTGCATAGATAAGACAAACACCCAAGACCCGAGAACAAACTTAACGCTGATACACAAATTAAAGATTGAACTTGGGACCTCCCGTTTCAAAGTAAGGGTTACTACCTACTAAGCTACGAAGCCATCAATGTATTGTATTTTTATTATTTGTTGAGATATTTAAAATATTAACAAATATTTTGTGAAAATTACCGACTATTTATTACGGTTATACGGTAATAGAGCCTTTAAGATATAGACAGAACGACTGTCTGTTAGATAGACACACAGACAAATGTTGTAGACTTAGTGATAGGGTGGGGTGCCTTTGGTGCGGAACACTAAGAACTCCGATTAATAAAACAACGATAAAGACGACACTCTTATCCAAGTGGTCTCGAGTTTTCGAAGTAACGACATGGTACGTGGAATCAAGAAGATTTCGAGTAGTTTGACGTGCGTCCCTACAAATAATTATGACAGTTCTCACAGGAATGACGTTTGAAGCACCTGTTCAGAAGATGAGGGGCAATGGAATGTCAAGCCTTGTTTATGGATACGATAATATTTGGTTTGAGGAGTGGTATTCGTTATTTTCAATTACATATCCTAATAACGGTTTTAAATTGAAAAACATATAATTCAATATTAAATAAATAATTTAAAAAAAAAAATTCTATTAAGAATACCTAGAAGATCCAGAAGTATGCACAAATACTTTAACTTCTTGGCAACATCAAAACTGTTATTAGTTTTGTGAAAGGTAATAGAAACGTAAAACAAACATCCAAGTTGCGGTATCACGAACTAATTTTTGAGGGTCAACGAATTGTAACTCCATTAAAAGTTTCCTTGTTTTCGAAGTAAACGAAATCTTCAAAGGAAGTCCTTAAAAATTAATGGGGATGTCCTGATTACTTTGAGGTATGTCCTCAGTCTATTTCGGAACTAACTTCTTTACGATAATATAAATCAGCACTTCCGTCGAAAAACGTTGTCTATATTTTGTTAATCTACCGTAACATAAATAAACTTGACAGATTCTAAAGAATCGTGTAAAGATTCATAAGAGTAATATTGTGACTTGCCCAGTACAGTCAATAACAGTCTCACAGAAATAAGGGTTTCGATTCGAAAAAAACGAAAAAAAGTCACGTGAGCGCGCGTGTCAGATTATAGGCATAAATTATTAGGCACTTTTGTTCAAGTCAAATAGCTGGTTGCGGCCCATTCAATTACGGCTCAGCTATACAAGGAGTGCCGAGTCTTTTTCAGATGTTTGTGTAAGGGATTAGTCGGGATATCTGTGCCGGTATCTTCGTGAGATAAGTACGAATATACGTCAACGTCGGACGACTAAGCCGATTATTTTAAATGTATTCACTTCCTTAATGGACGTCGTTTTTCACGTCGCGCCCCGTGAGCGCATTCACCGACTTACTGAAGATTTTCGGTTATGATCCGGTCAATGACTGTAAGGGATTATTGCTCACTTATCCGACATTTATTAAATTGTCTTAGGACTACCACGCTGAGGCGCTGGATAAAAATGTCGGCTTTGATGAATTAATGCTGGCTTTTTGTGGGGCGGACGTCGGTTTCATAAGCAACGTCATCAATTATACTGTAATACCTACCTTAAACCTCAACACGATTGCTTTCTAGTCGGATATTTTACAGGGAACGAAGTAATGTTCTGTTTAAATTCTTATTGTAAATAATAATAAAACACCCAAGAACGTATCTGCGTGACGAACATATAATAGATGTTTGTTCTGTGTCCGGGTGTTAAAATGTATAATATATTCGTATTTACAAAAAAAAAAGTACTATTTAATTATTCTATCAGTTATTTAGCTCCCATAGAACAAGTTATGTTTAGTTTAGGCTAGATGGCGCTGTGCATAATGTACGTAATTATTTATATATTTTTGAAGTCGCAAAAATATTAGTTTTCTTCTTGGAACCTGTATAATACCTGCGTAGGTGTACGTTTCACTGACTGTAATTTATACGTCAAAATATCAAAACATATTATTAACGATAAAATATGCGGCCCGTTGAATATAAAGAAGCTATAAAAACATTATAAGACCACACACAAGCAAACTTAATGTCCTAGAAAAAGGCTTCTGAATGGCATGTGTTATTGAAATGAACCAAAAAATGAAGTAATAACAAGGATCATAAGACCCACCGAAGGCCCACCTGCGGGCATTGACAAATGCTGCCGTTACGGTGTTCCCTCGACACAACCTGCCCAAATAATGTACATATTATTATTACGCTTCGTGCCTCCATAAATAATGTGAACTAGATTTTCCCCGTGACTGTACTTTTTTGAATTTCACCCTTCGTATTTCCTGGGTAAATTTGATATATTTGAATTAGTTTTTAAATTATTCATGTACTGCACTAAACAGTGAATGCTCACAAAGTTATATTTATTTTTTGATTGTGTTAGGTATCACGAATACGGAAATTATTGGAAGTTCACCTGATGTAAAGCGAGTACCAATTCCCGTAACAACCGTAATTTGACTTAAGTCCTTCTCGACCTCATTATGAGCAGACCTGAGTCACATTCTGGTTGCGTCCGTCACCCAATGTATAACATGTTACGCGTCTGTGATTTTATCGGCATCCACAACGTAGTATTGCAACCTCTATTTGGCGGCAGATTACTAGGTATCTGGCAATACTTCTCCGGAAGAACTTGGCACAAGTTCTACTGCTTCTTTTGGTTGCACCTCTTTTACCAGTGAGTATATGTGTGGGCAATAAAGTTTACTCACCTACAGACGCGTGCAATATAGCCCCTACCTAACCATACACTTTAAACAGACGAGGAAAATACGGTAGAATTTTTACGGTGGTATATCCTTTCGAACATAAATAGTTCAGTTTCTTTCTTTCAGAAACGTCAGGTTGTTCAACAAACAGACGTACTTACCGTTTCGAATTACAGTAACACAATTTTCTTTACCGAGCGCCGGTAATTTTTCAAGAAAGCGCTGGTGAGCGGGAAGGCAATATGTAATCATCCAGGGTATAAATCAATCAAATCCTCAATGGCCTGAACTAGGTTATCGCTCAACCTTTGCTGGCAACTTTTTTGCAGTTTAACGTACCAAGCTTAGTGATTCCAGCTTACATAGCGATGTTATAAAGTTAATTGTGTGGAGTCTGGAAGCACTTATTTCAACTACATCCCTTGGAGCCACCGTCCCATGATGAATTTGATACATTGTTTAAAAAATCACTTCATTCATTCAGCGTTATAGGTTGTGGTTTTGATTCCTGCTCAGGATAAGCATTTGTGCGATGAACATATTTGTTTGGTATAATAATATGTATGTATTAACAAAACAATTTGCTATATAAGTATTCTATCAGTTATCTAGTTCTCATAGGACAAGCAATGTTTAGTTTGGGGCTAGATGGCGTTGTGTGGAATGACCAAGAATATCTTTATAATCTTAAGTATTTAAAAGTGTTATTGTTACTTCATTATGACTAAGCCTTAATAACTAACGTTATAACCCAACAATTTAATGGTTCACAACTAAGTAATAATTCCGTCACGCGATTGTAACCGCCATATTTTTTACAACATGCACAGTGTATCCATTAAGCAGAGGAGAATGTGTAATATTACTGGACGTAGCGCGACTTATGGTTCTTACACTGGTAGCGGAATAAAAATAAACATTCAAAAATATACTTATATACTATGTGAGTTGTATTTATTTTTTTTCCCTTTTCAATAATATTAGAGGCCGGTAGACTATTATAAAATTAGTCAAGTGTTTAATGTTTCCATTTCCCGCAGATAGCATTGGTTTTTAAATAAGTTGAAAGGAACAAAAATTACTTTGTAAAAAAAAGTTCACCAGTGCTGGTCCAATAACAGTGATCACGTGATTGAATACTAAATATATATTGAAACATTAAAATATAAATACATCTCATTAATCGGTAAAGTGTTCTGTATTGTAAAAAAGCGGCTCACTTATTAATAAAAACGCGTGATCTTTAGTAATAAAAATTTAAGTATATATGTTACTTTTTTATTAATGGAGATTCCTTTATCTTTCTTATTTTTATTTTGACTTTGAGTAAATTATTTAGGTTTCTCAAAAATAACAATAATAAGTAACTTTACTCACGAATACGTATTTTATTTTTCTATTGCGTGGTTTGCGTACTGCATTAGATTTAACTGTGCATTTACACAACTACAGCCAGTTTTGCGTAGCAGGTGGGTTTCTAATTAATTAATAGGCGGGAGCACCCCCTTACGTGGGGTTGAAATATAATGTTGTATATTTTGCATTTTTTTCACCCCCATGAACGTGGCGTGCCGTCACATGCGCGTAATAATTAATAATAATAAGAAGCTGACGAGGTATATTTGATGGGAAAATTATCTTTTACCCTATATTTGTATTTTTTGACAATAGATATGGCTTTTATGTTAAATAGGCTGCATTTGCTGTATTATATTATATTTCTCTGAATGCAGGATATAAAACTATAGTGCTATTAAATGTAAATAACTCATGGTCAAGAATGACGCGAAGAGCTCACCACTCTTCACGTCCATTTTTTCATTTTTAGGGTTGACTGCAACGTTTATTTGTCTGTCTGCCTGTCTTTCTTTCAAAAGGTTGATCTTCTTTAGAACGATAAGCCGTAGCGTTGTTAGTAATAATGATAATAATATGAAGCGGGCTTTAAGTTTCACACAATGTGTCATCATGGCATGATAAATAACCTATTAAGTAACAATACAATCGGTGGTACGTTACCGTGGGTATCCGAATCCGTGTAGCAATTTCTCAGATTAACCACTTTGATTCAAAAGACTTTATTATTTTGTGTCAATATTAAAAAGCTCCAAGTTTCAGTGTAATTTCTTGTTTAGATTAAACTAAAGTCGTGTGGCGTTTGTACAAAGCAGCCGGTTCAGCGCTTTTTGATTAAACTGTACAGAAAACTATCGTACAAGCAGATTTTTCCATCAGCTCCAGGAATAGTTGCTCGTGAAAATTCCGGGCTGTGCATACGTCAGTATCGCGCTACTTGAAAAATATTGGAGTTGCTATGTAATTTTGCATAGCCAACGTGACTCAGTAAACTTGTACTTATCGTTTTTAAATTCCCTTGCGTAGCTTTCACGGTGACGTCATCATAGCTAGTCTAAGCCACATGGCGTCTGAACGTAGAAGTTGAAGCACGATATATGCAGTAAATACTTTTATCATAATCAGATAATAAGTATATTATTCACAGCTTAGATATTTTACACAGCTTAGTGGGGGTAACAGGTGAGTATCTCAGAATCCTTTAACACGTTTCCGGGTAGTGCAAAACGGGCCACCTAAAGTAGCTGTAGAATATGACCGGTTCGTCCGGAGAAGTACTGCCACCATACCTAGTAATCCGCGGCCAAGCAGATATATCACGTCAAGTATATTCTAACTTAATATTATAAATGCGAAAGTGAGTTTATTTGTTCTTTTGTTACGCTTTCACGTCTAAACCAATAAATCGATTTTAAAATTTCTTTCACCAATGAAAAGTTACATTATCAGCGAGTATATTTTATCTCCGTATTCTCACGAGAACGGGAATTACGTGAATGAAACCGCGGGGCGGCAGCTAGTGGTAATATAAAAAATAATGGATATTGTTATAAATATGCAGATTAATAAAATATGAGAGGAAGCTTTACTTATTTTTCATTGAAAGAAATTGGATTAGAATGGAGCCCTTGATCATGTTTTTTACAGATAGTACAGAAACAAAATCACTTCAGTATAATTCAAGTTATAAAAGATGTATTACTTGAATTATACTGAAGTGATGTTGTAAAAAAAACGGAAACCAACTCACTGGAGTAATGTATGTAAATGTTTGTTGGAAATATTTCATAACTTTAAGATAAAACAATTAATTTATTTATTTTTATTATCATACTAAGAATGTCTAATTGTGTACTATATACAATAAAATTACTTAAACATATACTATTTCATAAGCATTTTAACTCCTTTATCATTATTTAAACAATTTAATATTGTAAGCAATAAAACTGATAAATCATATTCATTGCGTCATATTGTGCCTACATTAATTGCCACTAAACACAACAATAGTTTCATTATGTTCGTTGTAAACTCAGTTGAACGTCTAGCAGTAGAACGTTGGTAATTGTACCAATTATTTCTGTCTGGGTCATTTATGTCAGCCATTCTTTTAGAGTAAATCAATGAAATTAATATAAAAAGGCTTAAAGTTATCATGTATTCACCTTTCGTGTGGTCGTAACTCTCGTGTAGGAGTATTGAAGGCGCCCGAAGGCCGAGCCATGGCTTATTGACTGGTAAAGCGAGAATCGACACTTTAAGGCCTAAGCCCTCTCAAGCATGAAAGCACTTGGCTCCAATGTCATTAATCCGTGGCTTAGTCGGTACTAGCCCTGCCTTCAAAGCGAGGCCTTCGAGGGGTCCCGAGTTTGATTCCCGGCCGGGGCACACGTTGTGTGGTGAGCATGAAGTTTGTTCTCTTAAACTGCTAATCGGTAACATCTAAGCAAGCTTTAACACAAGCGTTTCAATGTCTGTGAAAAGCCACGTCGAATAGAACGATTTCGAATTCTTTCTTCCTTTACTTTTTACCTTTAGAGGTGGAATTTTTTCTTCAAATGTCTATGGAACTGCCTTAGAGGTACACCTTTATTCAATAAAAAGGAGTAATCCAAAAAACACAGTCAGATTGAAGAACCTCATCCTTTTTTTGAACTTTCTAAAAGTAATTTTTAGTAATGGGCTTTTTTAATAATAATTCGAAAGGCCATGTTTATTGAAATAATAATAATAATAATAATAATCTTTATTTATTTCTACACATATATTCTTGTGCATTGGTACATAAGGCTATAAGAGTTACACTTTTTTCTTACAATCGATTCTAGTAATGTATGAGTTTGCCAATATATATACATTCTTTTCTTTCAAAGGTATCCACAAAGCAAACCAGTACTTTAATATTTTGTATCTACTTATGAACTAATTCACACCCCATAAAAATAATAATTAAAAAATATTTAGGTAGGGTTGCGTGTGAAAAGGCTTTGTTATTTTGAGCAGCTATTTAATTAAAATATCCGTCGTGTAGTTTTTAAATACACGGCTATGAAGTATACACGTTTAAAATTATAAATGTTTCTTCCAGTTTTTGCATATAAATTCATTTAACTTTGAAGTTATTTTTCTCTATATAAATACTAAAAAAGTGACGGTACGAGTTTAAAGACGACCTGATGGATATTAAGTGGTTACTTTCACGCATATCAACCGCAATACAATTTAGGTTATACAAGTTTTAGGAGACCCCGTTACACTCGTCACCCTTAACAGGGATGTAACGTTAGATGCACCTGTAATTTCAACGGTATTCACATCTTCAGGACACAGCATTGTGAGTGCACCACAGCTTAGCGTCAGATTTCCAGGTGTGGATTCTGGAAATGATTCAAAGGTTGTGTATTAATCACTTTCAAAATAGAATTAGCTACATATATAATTACTTTACAGAATCCATGCGTAATTACCAAAAAAGTTGGTTTAATGGATATAGAACCTCTGTTTCCGGTTAAATACAAGTCGTAAAATTAATTACATGTATGCTCGGCAGCTGAGAACATTTTATGTTCCATTTTAAGATATGCATGTGAGTCACACCTGGTCATCTTGTACCTACGAGTAACTACTAGTGATATACAGGGTGTATGTATGAATAAAGTTAGCAAATGACTTATAGCATTTGACTTATATAACAGAGGAATAGCGCGAATGCGTCACTATTTGCGTAGCTATAGTTGCAGTACTTCTCCGGACGAACTTGACACAGGTTTTACTGCTTTTTACTGGTTATTTTATTCATATAACATATGTCATGTTTGTCAGGTTATTTGGAATAATTTACGCGGGGGCTAATTTATGCGCTGAAAAACAATTTCGTAATAATATCGCCACTTGTCATATTTAAATTCGTGCCAAGTGAAACTTACGAAGCTTTGCCCAGGTAATGTAACCTCTGCCCTTCAAGCCTAAATTGACACAATAGAAAGTTATTAAAAAATAAATTCTTCCTTATAGTTAATTCGTTTCAGAGTGCCTGAAGTAGCATAAAGGCTGTGATAATAATAAGAATATATAATGTACAATAATATTATAATATTATTAAAATTATAACTTAAGAATTTGAAATTAACAAACACACATCGTACAAGATTAAGAACAAAGTAATTTAGTAAATTTTAATTACATGCTTTAGAACAAGTGTGATGAGCATGAATGTTGTTCGATGGGTTCGATAGAAGGGCAGATGAATGCCAAAGAAAAGATGGATGGATTAAAAAAGAAAAAAGAGAATTATTCGATTTCGAACTGAGAGATTCTGATAGAGTGTGAAAGAGAAATACATATTATAAGATTATGCTGATGATGATTTAAAACAAGCAGCATTAAAATAGGGCTGACATGTAATCAGATAAGCAGCTGCTACACCTGGTCCATACAACTTGTAATCAACTAGGAATATACTATTATTGCTCGGGAGCAGCATGTTCGAATTGTGAATTCACATACCTAACTAATTTACAGTTCAGCTGTCTATTAAGCGGGATCAGTGGTTTGGTTTAATGGTCGTATATGTAATAATCATTAATTTTCCAACACCTTGTTCTTTCGAACGAGGGGAAACAGCAATTATCTATTGAAGAGCATGATTATATATTGCTTAAGTTATATGTCTACTTTTTAACGGTTTAACTACTGACGTACAGAATATATAATAAAATTAACGGACAGTATACACAGCGCCATCTAACCCTAAATTAAGCGTAGCTTGTACTATGACAGCTAGAATGCTGATATATCATGTATAGTATTTACAGTACAACTTAGTACTAAATAGTTTTTTTTTAAATACATACATACATACATACATGCAAAACATATTAACACGCAGCAGAATAAACATCTATGTTTGTAACACAAATACTTTACTGAGTAAGAATCGTACCCACGACCTACAGCGCAGAAGGCCGAGCTACAGCCAAATGAGTTGAGGGGCCTGGCAGACACGGAATATGACTGAAACATAAAAGTTTTGGTACAAAAACTACTTTTTCATACACCCTGTATTCTTTATAAAGCCTAATTACAGTAGCTTGGAATTCATAAGTGTTATTAAGATAGCAGCGGCGGGATTCTTGGAAGCACGTTCTCGCATTCTTGGAACAAATCTGATTTCAAGTTTGCATTGAAATGGTTTTGGAGGTAATTGAAAACATTAAGGCCTATCGCAGACGACCATTTTGATCGGTGACAGTCGACATCAGATTTTACGTCATCACACACACATGTGACATCCACATCTGCAGTCTGTGGTCTTCATAATCAGCCTCTCCCAATTAGCTCCAACGAAACCAGTCTGCGGGTCTCCTTATTATTTTTCTGTTATGTCGTCTGAACTCGTTTTTCTATCCTTCTTTACCACGTAATAAAACCATTACCATTTACGAGTCGTTCATGACTCAATTGGTAGCCCTGCTTTCTACTCTTAAGGTCGTGGGTTCGATTCTCACCCAGAGAAAATATTGTGTAACGCACATAAATGATTGTTCTGTGTCTGGGTATTGTAGTATTGTATCAGCAATTTGGTTTGCATTATACAAGCAATGCTTAGTTTGGGGGCTAAGATGGTGCTGTGTATAACTTTTTTAACCAGTTGTTCTTTACGTTTTATACTTTTATATTATATGATTTTTTTGAGATTAGTTTGTATTATCATTGTGATATTTAAAATTCATTTTGTCTTTGCCGACAGATTAAAAGTGGTTAAGGTAAGCGGTCTAGAGTGTCTCTTGGCTTTGAACTCAGTAGTTGAGTGCCATTCAACCGGGAACCGGGTATTTTTTGAGATCGGTGTACAAATACACATTAATGTTCTTCTCACGAATTGGATGTAACCCAACATTTCAGCCAAGTATAATATTATGACGCCGATTACGAATTTGAAGAAAGTAAGAAAGAAACCTTTATTTAGCACACGTAACAAAATGACAACAAGAAGAATATAGCACTAATTAAAAGACACAATAGATGTAGCTAAATTTGGTTACATAATTACGTGGTTAAAAAGGTCTAGTCTCAGAAAGATGCCGCACTGAAACGGGATGGTTATTGACCGACTGAAGGATGAGTAACAGATTTTTAAGCGGAAAAATACGGGTTTTGGAAAATATTTCTAGGCTACTTACAGTTCTTTCTTTCTCTTTTTGATCAAATAGGTCCTTGTCTCACAATGAAGCTGACCCTGATGATTAGAGGTGACGAAAGAGGGGTGGTTTTCAAATGGGGCCCATAGTAAGTGAGACATCACTGACTCTATTCTGCTTCATACAATACAAGTTTAGCGAGTATTTAGGGCTGAACGTAATCGTTTTTCCTTGACCCATAAACTATAATCAGAGGCTTTGTTGTGATAGTGTATTAGTATCATGAAACTTTAGTACCTGGTCATTACGGAGTGGTCGTAAAGTAGTTCCTTACACAACTCTCTTATCTCCAAATGAGACGCCACACACGACTTGCTTTTACAGTTTCATGAAACTCCCCATTTACCAGTAGCACTTGTACTATAAGAGCAGTATTTATCCGTAAAATACTGCCACCATATACATATTTTTATTTCGATTGATTTCAAAGTTTCTTGACGGCTCCTTGGTAGTAGCCCTGCCGTTGAAGCGAGGGGTCCCGGGTTCGATTCCCGGCCGGGGCACACTTTGTGTGGTGAGCACGAAGTTTGTTCTCGGGTCTTGGGTGTTTGTCTTGTGTTTCTGTGTTTGTCCATGTCATCTGCGACACAGGGAATCCTAGTGCAGAGGTATGAGTGTGTTAACGTTGTAATTACCTTTGTTGTAATTGTAACGTTATGTATGCTATATTTGTAACAACCACACGATGTTTTGGCTTGTTTTATATATTTTCTGAAGTAATTACTAAGGTGTCGACAAATTAACCGGCTAATTGTATTTCGTATAATTTTCTAGGAAAACTGCTTTATTAGCGAATTCTGCGAAATTGTAAGGCGTCTGCCTTTTACGGTTTAAAGGGTACAAAGCTCAAACTTCAGACAGCAGGACAGGCATACTTAGTTTCAATGTTGTCTTAAGATACAGAACCTTAAAATAGAGAATCCGTTATCTACGTACATATAAAAAAAACTCAATTTTTTTTTACAAAATATCACTAACAATATAACATGGCCGTATCAACATGGCCATATCTATTTCCCCACGAACATACAAATATGACGTGAGCTAATAAGCTCATCTATAATTTTATTACACCGGCTTATCTCAAAGTACAAAATAGACCCAAGATCTTGTTATAAATGGCTTGTATCGGCGATACAATCAATGAAAAACTGCCTGTTCTACATAGAAAAGGCATGGTGCACAGTTTTACAACAAAAGCATCCGTAAGCACATGAATAAATAAACTGCCCACGCTTACTTTAACGCTGCCCACGTCGAACAAAACAGATTATACCCCAGTAAAGGATTATTTAAAAAAACTATGTGAAAAGTTTATAACAAACCATTTGTTGTCGATAATCTTGGTCCAATTCCAATGCTGTTGAATTTCAGAAATTCAGTAGATAGCGAAACTTACCATTTGAAACACAGAAGGTCATGGGTTACAATACTTGTCCAAGCTACATAACATAAATACGGTATTATAATGTATTTAAGCATTTTTCTGAATTATTGAAATATTTATGGACATTTTACATAGCGACATGTAACCCCACAAACTGAGCATAGCTATTATGACAACCAGATCACTGATTAAACACTTATTTTTTGTGTATAAATATAACACAAATTAACACACACGCGCAAAACAAAATATTTTTCGAATTATCGAGATATGTAATATGATTTAAGAGTTTTGTTGGTCCACGGTTGACCTTGGTAAAAATCTCACAAATCATGGTAACACAAAAATAATGTTCATAACAATTATAAAATTTATGCAAACGTCTATGTTTGTCACACAAATTATTGTCCTGCATGCGAATGCGACCCACGATACAGCGCAGAAAGCAGAACAAATAACTATTGAGGTAGTCTTAAATGTAATTTATATTAACTTACACATTCTAACCGTTACATAAACAAACATTCATATCAAGCAACGCAACAAACTGTAAAGACGCAACAACATAGTTGTAAAGCGTTTTACAGACTCGGGTCTTAGAGGCAATGGAGAATTTAAAGAGTTTCAAAAGAAAATTAAGGTTCCGACTCTGAAAACGAGAAAGTCGCGCATCATATAACTTTGTTAGGTGCGAGTTACCTCGTTAAGCGCAGTGAAAATATTACAGAAGTTGAAATCATTAATCTGTTTTTTTTTTTCTATTTTTTGCAAAGGAAATTCCCGTGCTAATGAGCTAGATTGTTAGCTCTCGTCGACTCGCCTTTGTGGCAGGTGTTTGTATTTAGCTACGCTGAAACTTCATTAACGTGTGAAAACGCTCATCTAAGTACTAGTTTACCATAATTTATTATAGTAGTTTGTTTTGACGAGATTTTAATTTGATGTTTGATATGAAGTATATTTAATTTTGTATAAATTGTGTTCAATAACAATCAGACACGAGAACAATCTTCATGTTCACCACGCAAAGTGCTGCACCCCGGTATGAAATCGAAGTCAGGGCTACTGGTAACAGAGCTACGAGTTGTCTTACTATATAAGTATTATCTGTAATCTGGTTCTAATAGTACAAACTATGCTTAGTTTGGGTACTATGTGAAATAACCATACTTATTTAAACCAAGTGACATTGTCATAATTCAAATCAATTCAGTCCCATCTCTATTTCTGGTAAAAGTATTGGTTACCGCGATGCTCCTAGATTCGATCATATCAGCAACCCCTGGTGTGCGGTATTGCGGCTTCTAAAGCAATAAACACATAAAGGCCGTTCCCCCAAATGCCACAGACAAACTGCACTTATCTAACGACTATCAGTAGAACATTTGTACGGCACGCCACGCATTATACTTACTAAATTAAACGTGTAATGGGGAGGTGGGCGTTCTATTGATAGATTTTTTGAATGACTGCAGGAGAAATATCATTGGAGATAAATTCCGTTTGAGGACAAATCATAAACGAGATAAGTAATAGAATTTGAAGCATTTACATTATGAGAAACCATTTATCTTATGTCTTAGTTTTCCGGAGCTATTTTATACCTCATACGTCTATTTCTTATATGAATCAGACAAGTTATGGTGGTCTCGGTTACAACAGGATTAAATATAATTTTATATAATAGGTGTGTGAATATGACTCCGCCCCTTTTTGTCAAAATAAAACACATTTGTTCGCTTACAAAATTAAAAAAAAAAATTATTGAAAGTATGCTCCATCTGCAGCTACAACCTTCGCCCATCGTTCAGGTAGTTTTCGTATTCCTTGCTGGAAGAAGTCCTGGTCTTTTGAGCTTATCCAGTTGTCAATCCAAATTTTGATACTTTCACATGAAGTAAACTTTTCTCCAGTAAGGTCTGTCTGCATCGTCCGGAATAGGTGGTAATCCGAAGGAGCTATGTCTGGTGAATATGGCGGGTGGGGTAACACTTCCCAGTCCTGTCCCTCTAAATATCTTTTTACGACTTCTGCGGTATGCGGTTTGGCATTGTCATGCTGAAGAACTAATTTGTTATGTCTATTCACCCATTCTGGTCGTTTTTCTTCTATGGCTCGCTTCAAACGCATTAGTTGTCGTCGGTAAACTTCTCCATTAATAGTTTCAGAGGGTTTGAGCAACTCATAATATACAATACCTTTCTGATCCCACCAAATACAGAGCATGACCTTGGCACAGTGAATATTTATTTTTGGCTGTGATGGGCCTGGTTCGCCTGGTTTCACCCAAGCTTTTTTGCGTTTAGGATTTTCGTAGTGTATCCATTTTTCGTCTCCTGTGACTATCCGATGCAAAAATCCTTTTCTTTGCTGTCTTTGAAGCAGCATTTCACAAATGGTTTTCCGACGTTCCATGTCTCTTTCTTTTAAATCATGTGGAACCCAGTCACCGGCTTTTTGAATCATTCCCATCATTTGTAAACGCTTTGCAACAGTTGAACGATCAACATTTAATGCTGCAGCTAATTCTGATTGAGTTTGGCAAGAATCTTCCGCCAATAATGCTTCCAATTCAGCATCTTCAAATTTTTTTGGTGGTTTTCCATGTTCTTTATCCTCAGTACTAAAATCGTTATTTTGAAATCGTCGAAACCATTCCTTGCAAGTTGTATTAGACGGAGCATGCTCACCATAAATCTCCACAAGCAAACGATAAGTTTCCGCTGCAGTTTTCTTCGCAATAAAATAATGTAATAACACTTCCCGCAAATGACGTTTATTTGGAATAAAAACCGACATTTTCGAAAAGGTGAAAACAATTGTTGCTTACACTTCAACCAAATATCATAAAATGCGTTAGATAGCTGACATTCAGTACTATCGAATACAAGTATGGTCATTTATTAGTACACGTAAACAATACTAAAAACGACATCTGTTGAGAAAGGGCGGAGTCATATTCACACACCCAATACATATTATATAAAAAAGATTTACGCCATTAGAGGTTTCTTGCTTGTGCTGTCCCATGGATGGAGAGTTTGAACAGACGCCAAACTTAGTAATCCAGATACCTATTTGTTTTAAATACGTACACAGGGTTTACGGAGCTTTTTCTAAAGAAGTCAATGACATTGACTTTCCCAAGCAGATGGTACTTGAATAAGATTATGCCACGTAAACAAAGAATAAACCATATTACCAAGGTTCAAAGTTAAATTCTACAAGGTGTTACAATGATACAAATAATTTCCTTTTGGCTCTTTACTGAAGCAAAAAACTAGGACCTCATATTATATTATACCTACCTAAATTATAACCCAATTAACAAGCCCATAAACCTTAACTAAAACTTAAAGTGTAACTGATTACTCTGATTAAATAACTACCGGTTTAACCGTTCGTGTCTCAGACTTCAGTATATAGTGAAAACAAGCACCATTTATCAAACTGACCAATTTCAAATTTATGCAGCCTCTAACTTCCTCGAGCGTTTTGCATAGTAATTTTCAGTTCAGTAGAACATTTTCAAAAACAATCTAAACACCAAAATTACCACACTTGATAGTACACACTTTCAACATAGCTTTTATTTCAGTCTGTAAGAAACAGGCTGACAGGTTATGAATCCGGTGTGGATTTGACTTCGCGGCCATTTGTAAATCATGCTACTGCAATGAAGACTTTAGGCATATTAAAACAGGCAGGATTGCCGAATTTTACCTATTGAATATAACATAATTTTTGTAATTTGACAGCCACTGGTCTGTTAATAATCTTTAAATTGATTCAACACTTTAGTTACGGGACCGTTGGTGAAATGAAGCATTACATTACATTGCCTTTTTATAATTGCCTTTTATTGTTTTGGACATCTATTTTAACACTTTGAGCTCGTGAATGTCAGTCACCTAAAAAACAAAAATACATTACTGACTGCGAGATATTCAATTAAAATCTACAACCTACGATTCAAAAGAGGTTAGGTCATCACGGCTGTCGGAACTATAACGCTGTATTAAAATAGATGCCCGCTGGCCGGCGATACACGGCCCAGATAAATTCCCTTCATTTTTCTCGGCTCGCTACCCGTCACCGTATAAATGGTTCCAGTGTCTTTTTTTGTTCACTCAACCAATGGAATTACAGCATTAATCAGCCGAAATGAACCTTTTAGCGGAATGTCAAAAGGTTTACGGAGATCTCTTCGGAACGACTTGCGGTTATCCACAATGAAAACAAAAGAATGGTCCACTCCACTTTGCGGGCGTTGCCATCGCTGCGGAAAAATTGGCTGTGCTTATCTTGGACCTTTGTGTCTGTTTTCATTATAAAAATGTAGAAGCGCAAGCTGCAAAGTGAATTGACTTAATTAAGTCATATTAAAATACATCATATAAAGTATAAAACACGTTTTTAACGTGTATTAATAGTGATTTAATTTAACGGTAAATATCTCCGCGGTAACACTGTGAAAACGTCATCTAAATCTCATTCGAGATATCGATGCGTTTCCGTCGGAGGAGAATGCATGGACCGTGGACAGGCTGCTTTCACTCGGATAAGCAATAGCTCTTTGTCTGACCAACCACATTAATTCCTCTGATATAATCTCTTACAAAATTGATTTGAGTGCTTTTTATCACATCGATTGTTTGTCGACGCGGTTTCAAAATCATTTTGCTGAGTCGTACCGAGCGGTAGGAATGAAACGTGATTCGCTTGTACCATGATGGTACCATGGGCACCATTCGTGGGTAGTAGAATTAGAATCTAAATTTCCTGTTAAATTTCACTGAATGTGGACTTGCCAACTTTGCTGGAGCGCTTTCTGTCGGGCGGGTCGGCGGGTCGTCGGCGGGCGGGTTTAGTCGAGTCCGGTCGTCCGAGCACATATTTCCGCTTGATTAAAGGACGTGCGAGTCGGCGGGGACACCTGCGCCATCTGCGAGTCGACTTTACGGTACTTTTTGTTTTGGAATTCAATGCGTCCCGACAAAGTTTTATCGTTGAGTACCACAAATGCGGGTTAGAAACGTTTGACTTTGTTAAAATAAAGCCAATTTTGTTAGTTAAACGATAAATTCAATGTTCTTATTTCAAATTGAAGACGTGTTTTGTTAATAACATTATTTTGGTATTCAATTTCATACGAATTTTGTTGCTGAATAAATTTTATTTTATTCAAATAAAATCTATGCAATGTTTAAAAATACTACACATATACATGAGTAAAAATAATTTAACCTTGATTTACCTCGAGTTCGTGAATGTCGATTTCGATATTAATTTTCCTCGTCAGTTATTTTACCCGAATTTTTCCACTATCAATAGTTCCGTTCATGTTTTTTCATCATAATTTATTCATGTTTCCTTATCATATTTCCAGGAAAAGAGAGAAAAACAAATTACGAGGATGTATAAAAGTATATTGCTTGTTTATGAAGGTCTGTTTTTATAGAGCCTTAAGGGAGAGCCGTTTTATCGATGTTTTATAATGATAGTAATGGTTATCCAAAGATGTAGTAAAATCTTGGCAGTCTGGAGCACGATGGACCACTCCTTTGTAACATGTTATTTTACTTTGTTACAGATATCATCACACAACTGAAGAAATCAATTCTCATGAATCCAAAAATAGGAGATTTATAACATCAAGCCAACACCCTAAAATTAGGTAAGAGTTCCAATCATTTTATCACTTGCTATAATAATCAATGTTAAAGCCATTATCTATCTATCTAGCCAACACTTCGAGGGTGGGTATCGAATATCTATCTAACAAGATAGTTGTCTTAGTTTAGGTATTAGTTGGTAACCTAATACGTTCCCTCAATTTACCTTCAAGCTTGTTTCTTTAGACATATATTAGTTAATATTCTGTTTAAGGTATAATATAGATGGCTCCATAGCTTAGTTGGTAGTAACCCCCTCTTTGAAGCAAGAGATCCAGAGTTCGATTCTCGACCTAGACAATCTTTGGGTGGTGTGCGTAAAATTCGTTCTTGGTTGTTTGTCTTATGTTTGTGTATTTGTCCATGCTACCTGTGTGTTAAAATTTTATTTCTGTTTTTATTGAAGGCGTAATATAAAATTTTTATAAATAAAATGGGAAATATGCTGGCATGACACAATGCTACATTCATATTGAAATAGCTTTCATAGGTAAAAAGCTTCTATAATTTTCCAATCGGGAAAGTGTACCATGCAAAAAGAGGAAGCATCGATCTAGCATCAAATCGCGTAGAAAGGGGTAATTTGTATCTTTTTTTTCAATAAAGCAACACCTGTGCCCGGCCATTTGTGCTACCCTCTAAGCTGGAAGCTTTGTAAATGTTACACCATTTGTAGCGAGATTGAAAAACTGTTCCGTGTTGCAACTGTTTGTTTTGTGGTATCTCTGCCATGTGTGTTTCGCTATAAATTATGTGTCACAGCAAGGGCTGTGTGACACATTATTTATATATATTTTTGAATATTTTTACTTCTCAACCCCCGAATTAATTTAATTTTGATGTTTGTCTGCCTGTGTCTTGTGCTAAATTTCTATATCTCAAATTAGGATGGTCTGATGTCAAAGCCGTATTTTATATAAAAGTTTTATGAAAGAATGTTTCTTGCCATGATTGGTGACATCTTTTCAAAGCTATTTTTGAAGAGGCTCTCATGATTGTTGCTCACATTTCTAATATTAATTTCTAATAAACTTTAATATTATTGCCTTCGCTGGAATCATACCTAACTCACATTTTACGAAATAAGGATAATTTAATTGAAAATTATAATCCTTTGGGGATAAAAAAGTTTATATGTGTATTTCTTCTTATTAATGAGAAAATCATAAGCCATCATTACCTTTCTTTTAGTAAGAGCGACTGTTTGCGTGTTTCGTTTATTTATAAAGTTGCCTCGTCGTATAGTTCTCTGTAATGAGCGTGTTGAAACCTGCGGTCCCCTGAAGTTTGTTTGACAAAATGAAGTTTGTTTCTAAACGGAGTTTCATCTCGTTTTACCAGTACGAGTATGTTTAAAGATAAATATAAACTGACAGCCGCCACTACATAAAAGTGTATTATGAAATTAGAAATAAATTGATATTGCTGCTTCCTCTCCTTTCGTGTGAGCAAGTGGCATGTGATAGAATATTTCAAGCGGCTGAAATGGCTTATCGAAGTAAAGCCAGGACTGACATCTAACTGCTCTCTTGACAATTTTCCTGCGCCACAATCTTTGTGCCCTCCAAAGCACGGAAACTCTCAGTTTAAATGCCAACAAACAGTCACCCATACAACTACTCGTCTATTCCCCGGGCGGAGAGTTTCTTAAATTAAATGATCAGTAATAACATAGTAAATAACATAGTCTTTTAAATTCACCTTCTTTCGAATTTATAAATTATTATTTTTGTGTCTATGTTGATTATGAACATATGTTGATTAAAAATATTTATTGATCAGATACGAGTCTAAAGCTGCAAAATCGACGTCAATCGCTAAACTAATAAAACAGTTTTACGAGGTCATCATTTCCAAATACATATCGATTTATTATAATGTCAGTGTAAATATTGAAAACTAAAATTGGCAAATTAAAGACCTGATGCCAATTTCAGCCCACAATTGCACCCTAACGTCCAGCTTGGCTAGACAATATACATTTTGAAGCGTGTATAATTGTTGTTCGGAACTATTATAACTTCTGCAAATAAAGCGTATTTGATTTTAAGCTTAGACTACTGAATGCCATATTCCTTCCGTTATACCTTATTTTTAAGAGATAAAATATTTCAATTTAGTTAGTTATCACCAACTTATTATGAGACTGAATTTATTGTTTCACGCGTCTACAATACAAAACTTACAGTAAGTCCATACTGTCCTATGTATGTTGTTGTTTCCAGCAATCAATAACATAGACTCAAAAATTAGGTATAAAAAGGTGTCGATATGTAAGTTATAACAGTTGTATTTTATCTCTGTCCCGCTTACAAATGGGCCCACGCGCGAAAGAGCAAATAAATCTGAGTTCACGCTGATTCGTGTCGTTTTCTTCTATTTACCAAAAATATGTTGGCACCAGATTTGACCAATTAATCTATGACCGTGCAATTTATTTTTCCCAACATGCTTCAAAGTGCTTTTTGTTTGGCCCCGCTGAACTGTCATTCGTCCCTGATCATTTAAAGTCAGCCATCCGTGCGATTGACACATTGGAAATACGCGTCGCTCAAACACACCGCTTTAAATCCGTCCAAAGGGGTGTCATTGAAAACTGATTGGTCATATTTTTGTTTGCATTGGACAGTACGAATATACGGATTGAGCTCGAACGATAACGGCTGATATTTTATAGCACAGAATCAATTCAATTGCAAATTTGATTCAGATTGCAACTACAATCGCGCCTTGAGCGTTGGCATAAATGCAATTGCAATAGCTTAAACATTGATCTACAATGTCAAAACTGCATCAAGCCCAGTTTTTGAATTAAATATCTAACGTCAATAATTGTTTTCAATTATAAAGTAATGATAATATATTATAGTAATTACTAACCTAGTATTCAATATTATTTAAGCATTTGTAAATATCTGTTTTGACCAAATATCAAATTATGTCAATTGCAACGTCCTCACATGCAAATTAAGTACATGTTACGTATTAATACTTTATGTGCAGAGTAAAAATAAAATAATAAAAATGCTGAATATAATCAAATTGAAATTGTTGATGTTATATAGCTATGGTTGGTATATTATATTGTTTTGTATTGGAGTCAATCAGCATAAAATCACTTGCTTTAACTGTTTACTTGTACTTTCTTGCACTAGGATTTCCTGCGTTAGAAATAGGTACATACAGTTATACGTAACTGGGTAACCGTAACTGGGCTTTGCTACGGATACAAATTTAACAATCTAAATAACCATTTCACATTCCTTTATTGTTGATCCTCCGAATTGTCAAACTATATTACCATAATTCCGCATTTGACTTTTCTCCCTCGTCCCCACTCTGGCGAAATTACCGGGAAGGCACTCTCATCATCATACAAATTTTAGTTGGCCTCTATTACTTAGCAATTTCCCTGATTAAAGATACCGGTAACGTTCTCAAGATTGGAACAGATAGCTGGTACTATTATACATAGGAAATGTAAAGTAATATCCTAACATCGGTTGCATAAACAGGGTTTGGCATGTTATTGGGCCTTTATTTTATTATGCAATATCATGAGGTCTTTTTAAATAAAAACTCTTCTTGCTTTTTTACAAACGAAAATATTGTAGGTAATGTCAAAAATATGAATAATATGCTTGTTTGGTAACTTACTCTTTAATCTATTGGGTGTGTGAATATGACTCCGCCCCTTTTTGTCAAAATAAAACACATTTGTTCGCTTACAAAATTAAAAAAAAAAAATATTGAAAGTATGCTCCATCTGCAGCTACAACCTTCGCCCATCGTTCAGGTAGTTTTCGTATTCCTTGCTGGAAGAAGTCCTGGTCTTTTGAGCTTATCCAGTTGTCAATCCAAATTTTGATACTTTCACATGAAGTAAACTTTTCTCCAGTAAGGTCTGTCTGCATCGTCCGGAATAGGTGGTAATCCGAAGGAGCTATGTCTGGTGAATATGGCGGGTGGGGTAACACTTCCCAGTCCTGTCCCTCTAAATATCTTTTTACGACTTCTGCGGTATGCGGTTTGGCATTGTCATGCTGAAGAACTAATTTGTTATGTCTATTCACCCATTCTGGTCGTTTTTCTTCTATGGCTCGCTTCAAACGCATTAGTTGTCGTCGGTAAACTTCTCCATTAATAGTTTCAGAGGGTTTGAGCAACTCATAATATACAATACCTTTCTGATCCCACCAAATACAGAGCATGACCTTGGCACAGTGAATATTTATTTTTGGCTGTGATGGGCCTGGTTCGCCTGGTTTCACCCAAGCTTTTTTGCGTTTAGGATTTTCGTAGTGTATCCATTTTTCGTCTCCTGTGACTATCCGATGCAAAAATCCTTTTCTTTGCTGTCTTTGAAGCAGCATTTCACAAATGGTTTTCCGACGTTCCATGTCTCTTTCTTTTAAATCATGTGGAACCCAGTCACCGGCTTTTTGAATCATTCCCATCATTTGTAAACGCTTTGCAACAGTTGAACGATCAACATTTAATGCTGCAGCTAATTCTGATTGAGTTTGGCAAGAATCTTCCGCCAATAATGCTTCCAATTCAGCATCTTCAAATTTTTTTGGTGGTTTTCCATGTTCTTTATCCTCAGTACTAAAATCGTTATTTTGAAATCGTCGAAACCATTCCTTGCAAGTTGTATTAGACGGAGCATGCTCACCATAAATCTCCACAAGCAAACGATAAGTTTCCGCTGCAGTTTTCTTCGCAATAAAATAATGTAATAACACTTCCCGCAAATGACGTTTATTTGGAATAAAAACCGACATTTTCGAAAAGGTGAAAACAATTGTTGCTTACACTTCAACCAAATATCATAAAATGCGTTAGATAGCTGACATTCAGTACTATCGAATACAAGTATGGTCATTTATTAGTACACGTAAACAATACTAAAAACGACATCTGTTGAGAAAGGGCGGAGTCATATTCACACACCCAATACAATACTCTATTAATCCTATGTACTGTTTAGAAAACTTGCTTAGCTGTTCTTCATAGATCACCAAGTTTAGCAACTCTCGACCCGGTCAGAAGTTGGATGGGTGACCGTTTAGTACGATTTGAACAGAGTGAACGTTCAGAACTCGGTCCTGGCTATGTCGAGGGCCTTCGGACAGCTTGAAAACTCCGACACTACAGTTGGTCGACACGAAAGAAGACGATGGATTTCCAGGTCCTAAGAAAATCATTTTCAGGTTCGAGTCTAGCATATTAAACCAGTTATTTGTATAAACTGTGGCCATACCTATGCGGTGGCGACAGACCGGCAAATAGGGCGATCCTTGCTACAATGAATATTTATGCGCTCCAAGTTAATTTCGGAAGTGGTGTTACCAATTGTTTTCGAATGCAGTTTGCCGCTAATTGAGTTGTTTGGCTTAGAAAGACCCGTTCCCATTTTATAGCTCATTGTCACGGTATTGTACAACGACATTTTATGGTAATAGTGGAATCGTTGTTTTTGGTTACTGTACGCAACGAGGTGTTTTTAAAATTTCAGCCCCGGGATTGCAGTTTTAAAAATGTTATTCGCAACAGTATAAAAGCAAAAATATAAACGACATTCTACGCGAAATGGAGCCTGATTTCAACCAAAAAATTTAGACTTTGATATAAAAGTTACCTTTAACAAACAATATATAAACAAAAATGTAATAAAACTGATAAAGGAAACCTTTAATAATAAGGAAAACACAAAAATTCCAAGTTAGGCAATACCTCTAGAAACAATGTTATTACAACAGGTTCTGAAAGCCTTCCCAAAATGTTCATGACTTGGTTCCAATCTAAAGAGGGATACAATCTTATCCTAATGTGTATAGAAATGGGTGACTCACATATTAAATGGGTCGTTTCATCAGTACTTGATCCCTTTTGCTCCGTTACTATGCTCGAAAAGTTATCTTTTCAAAGATATTCCACATTCCCAGAAATCCCTTCAAGTTTTCTGTACAAGGCCAACCTAAATGTCTATTTGTTTATCCAGTCTGCAAGATACACAGTAAGAAACACAGTTTAGTGCCTCGTAAATTGCCAAAACAACGATACATGAGCGCCCAACACGCAAAATAGCAGTAACCAAGTAGAACAAAGTGGAAATGTAACAACGGTTAATATTGGATAAACACTAGACTAGAATTGGGAATCGGAACAACATGATAAAATTTTATGGAACATTCTGGGTATCGGTTATCGTAATAGATTAACCAGTTATGACGTACAAGTCTCGCTGTGTCGTACTGATCCCCAACAACCACATATGCGGGCTCTAAACCGAGCCTCTCGGCCGGTCAGACATTATGGTCCTAGCATCGGCATGCTTTTGTCGGACCGATTCAAAGGTAGTTATCCGTAAGTGGGTCAGCGTGAATTTGCGAACGGTGTATTCAGTTATACGTACCCCCCGGCTATTGTGACGACCACTTTTGGTGCTCTCAGCTTTGTGACAACCACTCCCAATGCTCAGTTTAAGCGCTTTGATAGTCTTCGTAGGTATTGCCGCAGATTGCGAGCAAGTTGAAAACCCGTGCAGTCTTATATCACCGAGTTACATCGGAAACACATATAGTTTCAGCAAATTGCAAGCTGTTGCAATTCCTGTTGTGTGAGTTGTTACAGAATTGCCAGTTTATAGTTTCTTCTCTGGACCGCACGGAATTCGAGTTAAACTCATATTATTTTCTATTCTGTAATGAACAGCTGCCCGGACCATCGTAAAAGCGGATGGCTGAAAAAATCAAAAGTACTGGGCAACCGTCGTAAAGTATTTCGGTGCTTGAAAACCTTCATGTTTCAGGAATGGGACGTCAAAACAAATGGCGGGTGGAAATACAAGGGAATAAAAACAAAGACTTGTTCGGTCGTAGGTTGTTGGCGAGAGATCCTCATTTCGGCAGGAGGATAAGTGCGGACGTAATCTGTGCGAGTCTCGTGTAAATGCAAATTGTCCCATAAAGCCATCGTTCCCCAGCCCGCCCCTCTCTTAATGAAGAGGAGCATCTCGGACGTCGGCAGCTACGTCCGTCATCTCAACAGCGGTTTACTGTGGACTGTAGCTACAAGGCCAAATTAGATTCGCCCGAAATTGGTTTGCATACATGTAGCAGATGCGGAATGCTTAAGAGTTCTAGCTTGGCTTCCAACTCGATTTGCATGTTCGTGAGAACGTTTACTGGGGAATAGCTACGCGGTATGTTTACAGTCGCTTAATGTGGCACATGAGACGACCTGAGCTGCAAACAAAACTCTTTATTTACCTGTTAAAAGTTTCCGCTAACATTATCAGGAGACTTCTTTTCGTGAGAGTAAGTGGCCAACTCTAAACAGAGTTTTCAAATCGCTTGAAAGCTTTCGACACGGCTTAGCCGGGACTAAAATCTTAACATGCCCTCCAATGAACGGCAGCGCTCAATTCAGTAAGGAGACAATTTCGTATTTGGCGTTTAGCTAATTTTTTTTATTGATTTTAAAGTAATTATTTATCTAGTCAATTTGATCAAATAAATACAAAAAAATTTGCATGTCCTTGAATTTTTCATTTTTATGGTAATCAACCGTGCGTCCGATAGTTATAAAAAAATATCGTAAATTTCAGAAGGTTGTATTGGTGAGAGCTTGTATACCATATTTTAATCAGAACACCTATGCCACAGCTTGATCTGAGAAGGATGCGACAGCCATCAATTAACTATTTTATGGCTGGAGATACAAACAATCTGATTTACCCATGGGAAGAGATATTTATATTCCCCGTGTAGAGATTTCCCGCTGACCTGAGTCTAGTCCTATAAAAATCTAGCTGAGTCCTATAAAAATCTAAACTCTTTCTCATTTCTCTTAGTTATATTATAACACAAGTAAAATCATTCTTATTGCAATCCAAGTTTTTAATCATCCATTGTTATACAAAAAACCTATACTATTGTCTAAGTTTTATGTTATTTTATTGCATCGCGTTCTACCCGTCAGTGAGTTGGGTATTTAGTTTCCTGCGCCTGTAATTTCACCAGCACCTTAAATCTTTCACCGATACACAAGTGCACAAGCTTGGATTACAAGGAATGGCGGAATTACATATACTTAAATCTATCTATATAAATAATTAAACTGTCTATGAAGTAATATTTATTTAAGAATTTCTGCCCTCTCTCTATAATTTATTGTTATAGTAATTCTTTCAAAGTGGACTATACGCCCAACACTATACTGGCTGTCAAAAACACATTTAGAGATGAATATGCAAAAATTCGATATTAGGGAGTCTACCCAAAACCAAAACACAAGTGGGTTACAAGACAAAAGTTTGAAGACCACTGATCCAGATGAAGTTGATCCTCAATAATCGACAACCGCAGAGGTGTTATGCAGTTAACTAGTACGTTGGCTAACATCGATTATTCGAATCACACGAGTGAATTTGTCTAACGAGTGCTGGCAAATAGTTTTAAGTTTTTATTACAATTTAAGAATTGTTGGGCGATTATAATGGACGGAAGATTCAATATATGAGCGAGAAGGAATGGGCTTTGATCAGCTACGGAAATCTAAATGATTAGATGTAACAATGTTTTCGAATCTTTGATTAGACATGCCGGTTTCCTTACGAGATATTTTTCAACCATTTTGATCATTAAAATCCTTGTTATTTATTTAAAGTAATGCATCCCAAAACGCGGTCTGCAGGAACCAAATAGGTACCAGTTTTGCTATCAGCGATCACATACCTTCGTACAATGCACTCCACCTTAAGTCGTTGTAAAACAATAGGTACTGCTGGGACGTCGTGTTGAATTACAAATACGATGCTTGTCGTGAATTTGAATGGGGCTTGTCTCGTATCGATATCATTACTGGTTCAGGGTAAAAACTATGTGCTCGCCTTGTCTGAAAATACCTTAAAAATTCCATAGAATTTCTTTAGTTATGTAGACTTCTTCTTTCGTGTGAGGTTTGAAAACTCTGACAATAGAGTTGGTCACTTACTCATTTCGAAAAAAAAAGAAGTAGCCTACTCTGGTGCCCTAGTTTTCAAGCCTAACTCTGACACGGCTTATTTACAAGTACAATCGGGAGTCTTAACGTGGCTTAACGTAAACTTAAGCAGCAAAACCCTATCTAAACAAAATTCTCATACAAATCGATAAACCCTTTTCTGAGATACGCGAAGTAAATAAATAAATATACAAGAATTGCTCGTTTAAAGTACAATAATACGATAAGATCATTGCTTTCATCATAGTGGTTTAGGTAAATTTATGGAACAAGTTGTTATTCTACATTATTATTTCATTTTATAGTCAATTCAAGACTAGTTTAAAGTTATGAGTACTCAAAAATATTTCTCACCATCGGTACGATCATTCCATCAAGCGATGAAAAACGACCTCAATTAAATCTCGAATCGCCTCCGACTTATGATTGGTCTGCTATCAATCATAAAGAATTCGTAATAGTTTTTACAGTGGGCCATATAATACAGCCAGAATCACAAAGATCGTGACTAATGTTGTAATTGTTGTATGGATCAAGAAAAATAATTATGGGAGTAGGTACAAGTTATATTCACGGGCAGTGGACCGAATCGGTGAGAACTTTTCGAATTTAGTTAATCTACATTCAAAACCGAACGGGACTTACCGCGGTTTCAAGATCGCGGTTAAGTTGAGGATAACATTGTAGTTTACTTACTTAGTAGCGGTATACATAAACTATTTATATAACTCATAGCTGAGTTGGTAGGAGCTCTGCCTTCTGCGCTGTAGGTCATGGGTTCGATTCCCACCCGGGACAAGCATTTGTGTGACGAACATAAATGTTTGTTCTGTGTCTGGATGTTAATATGTATTATAAGTACAAGCATTTGTGTGACGAACATAAATGTTTGTTCTGTGTCTGGATGTTAATATGTATTATAAGTACAAGCATTTGTGTGACGAACATAAATGTTTGTTCTGTGTCTGGATGTTAATATGTATTATAAGTACAAGCATTTGTGTGACGAACATAAATGTTTGTTCTGTGTCTGGATGTTAATATGTATTATAAGTACAAGCATTTGTGTGACGAACATAAATGTTTGTTCTGTGTCTGGATGTTAATATGTATTATAAGTACAAGCATTTGTGTGACGAACATAAATGTTTGTTCTGTGTCTGGATGTTAATATGTATTATAAGTATGCATTTACAAAAAAAAGTACTATATGTATTCTATCAGTTCTCTAGTTACCATATTACAAGCTATGCTTAGTTTGGGGCTAGATGATGCTGTGTGAAATGTCCATGAATATTTATTTATTTATTATGTAACAAAATATCCCAGTTTGAGGTTCGAAGTGGAACTTTCTAATAGGACTCTATCGTAATATGAATCTTTTGTCGATGTCGAAAACCGATTTTCTTGACAAGGAAAGATTAAAAATGAGACGGCTTTAGTTTATCCTTTAACTTGGGAACCACGGGCCCGTGGCAAAGTTGGTTGTTGCCTTTAAAACGATTGGTCCCAGGTTCAATTCCGGGCTGGGGCAAATTTTATGTAGTGACCATGCAGTTTATTTGGCTTTTGGAGTTTGTGATATGATTGTGTGTGTTCATGCCACTTGCGATGCAGAGAATCTTAGTAGGGGTTGGTAGTGTATAAACATTTACTTATTTATGATTTTATTTTACTACCAACTCAGATAAGGTTTACGTAGAAGTATCCTCGCTTGTGGAGAGTAGGCGTGAGAGCTATGAGGAAGCTGGAATCCACAGCAGTATGTTTATAAATTAGACAGGGTACAATAAGTAGTACATATCTTATGGTTTTCTACATCTCAGTACATACTAACTGCACATTTCTAGGACAAGCTACATTATGAAGTGCAGTTGTACCTATAAATTTGGCTCGAGGCGTCTTATTGTACAGGTTTTATGTATCCAAAACTACTATTTCATCTGTGGCACAGTGAACATATAATTTTAGAGCGGTCTGTTCAACCGCAGTTTCACGGTCCATAGCGCCACGTCAGTTTGTATCGTCCAGCTCACCAAAAACGTCTGATATCCGATACACCACAAACATTGGGTAATGCCTCGTTCAATAGAGATTGTCGGATAACTGGCCACTGAGGTAGACGGTATCGTGAGATCGTTTAGCCATGTATTATGAAGTTTACTGGCATTTCATGGGAACAAAGATTCTATTTCACACTTAGTACGAGCCGGTCGTTTAAATGGATTTTATAACCGAAAGTCACGTAATGTTGTGACCTAATGTGGTGACAAAACTCCAATTTTACGAATATTGGCCGTAAAATACCATGTTGATTTGAGTTCGGAGAGAATTGAGGCTAGAATTTTATTTTATTAACAATTCAATAATAAACTAACTGCGCCCCGCGGTGTTACCCGCTGTTGGGCATCCTACGGGGATACTTTACTTTTTCGGGCTTCTTAGCCTATGTGGTCATCCAGGGTATGAGATACCTTTATAACTAATTTAATCCAAATCTGTTCAGCCGTTGAGGCGTGAGAGTGAAAAACATACAGACAAACTTTAGAATTTGTAATATTAGTAGGATACAAACTACTCGTGGGATGGTAACATAGTCATTAACTCACTGCAGTCGGCTAAGTGACTTAGCGGCATTCAGCCTCTATGACATTTTGACTAGTTTAACTACCTTGACAGGCAAAGTACCATGGCAAGTCGATAGGGTACCGTTACTACGAAAAACTTCGCAAGTAACTGAGTAAGTTGTCTCTAATACCCATAGTTCTAATAAGTACTAAATACGAGGCAATATTTACATTTGGCATACAAATTGTCATTTTCTTTACTCGTATAATCAAATCTTACTTATATTATAAAGGCGAAAGTTTGTTTGTGTGTGTATATGTTTATACCACCTTTACGCTCAAACGGCTCTACGGATTTGGATGAAATTTGGTGCCAGGATAGCTTACATCCTGGATTATCACATAAGCTATTTTTGATCCCGGAATATTGTGGGTAACACCGCGTAGCGCAGCTAGTTGATACATATCTTTTGCCTATAGATGGCACATATTTGCTACATTCTCTTTAAACTCAAACTGGATTTAAAGGAAGCAGCTGTCCAATAAGACATGCTGCAACATGAACTGGTTACGGTACAAATCTAAGAATTTTCTAACATCGTCTATGTAAAATGTTCCTTAATAACTCCGGCATAAGATTCGGAATGGAGAATTGAGAATGCTTTTTACATGCGTACACGCACTACACGTTTTGCTCCGAGAATGCAGGACGCATGCTAGAACGTATTTACTGAGCTATTTTCTAACATACCGCGAAAATATTTACATAAGCTGCTACTAAGATGCCTATCTAATTTAAAAATTAAAATACTCGACGCAACATCAGCGAACAAGAATAAAAAAAATACAAATTGTACATGTTTCTTCCTTTGAAAGCCGCTCAACAAACGGTAATTAAAGTACGTTGATAGAAAACAGCTTTGCTCGCATTGCACTCGCAATCAAAGCGTCCAGAGAGAAAATCGAATTAATCAACTCATCTGGCCTTTGAGTGTCGCCAAGCGTTCGCAGTCACATTGATTATACCTAAATAGTAGCCACCTAATTGCTGGTTTGTACAGTGCAAGTTGCTGCTGAGGCAGTAGACAATTGTCAACATTGTGTGCTTGTATGTAAATAGCACGGTATGCCTCCACTGTTTGCATAGAGCTGGTGCCTAGTCACATTGCTAGTCAACAAGATAACTTGACGCGCTAGCTAATGAGTTGGTGAGATGAGAACTTTATGACATGATGTGTATTAATAATACTAATTAATAATAATTTATATATCTTTTAAGCTAACGTTTCATATAAACAAAAAACAACAACAAAAACAACGTTAACACACTCATACCTCTGCACTAGGATTCCCTGTGTCGCAGATGGCATGGACGAACACAGAAACACAAGACAAACACCCAAGACCCGAGAACAAACTTCATGCTCACCGCACAAAGTGTGCCCCGGCCGGGAATCGAACCCGGGACCCCTCGCTTCGAAGGCAGGGCTACTACCAACTAAGCCAAGAAGCCGTCTAAACAAAAATCTTTCAAGAAATTAAACATATTAATGAAATTTAAAATGCACGATCTTATGCCTATATTTCCGATTTTGTTCCCAAAATCAAGTAAATATACAATATTGTATATTCAATTTTAATCGGGTATTTTTTAATGGTTCTCACTGGGTTGCCCTATTGAATATAGCGTCATTATATATAAAGTTGTATCATCGTAATTATGTACTTATAAATGGTGAGATCATAATGTAACACGCAACGTAAATTGTGTAAATTAAATGAGCGTGAATTATCAATTAAAAAAAATGTAGGGCAAGATTGAATTTCGGTAAGATAATATATAATACAAATAAACAAATTCAAGTAGTTGTCCTTAAGTGATTCAACTAATACCGACTCGTACTCGCTAAACGGGTCAAAATTCTCCTTCGACCTGCCTTCAATGGGCTCCATTTCATCTAAACGTAATACCCAAATAGACCGTATCTCTCAAGTAACAAACTAAGATAATAAGGTAATAAAAATTCGTGAGCACGGTGTAAAATTTTAATCAAAATTATGGTACGACATTCTCAAAATATAGTCCGAGGAATAGCGAAAATTGTAAAGTAAATCACGTGCGTCACCTTTGCGATATAGCCTTTTGTCAAGAGTCATAACTCAGGCTCTTAACTTTATGTATCGTAAAACTGCATAGTTCTGCTTGAAATTGAGCTCTACGCAAATCTATCTCGTCTCACGGTGGAACTATTCAAAAATTTATCGCACGGTTCCTTAATACCCAGGAAGTCTTAACGGAGAGCGCATTTCAAACCAATATTATGTCGAAACTGAATTTCCGTGCACGCGTTGTAAAATTGATTCGCTTTAATACAGATTATTTATTTATTTTTATTAATTTAATAATTTTATTAGATAAAAACATCAAACTAATAGTATACCGGTGAAAGTTGGTATAATGTGTTTGTGTGTATGTTTGTTATATCTTCACGCCTCAATGGATTTGGATAGAATTTGGTACCAGGGTAGCTTATATCCTGGATTAACACATAGGATATTCATGAGTTCGGAAAACTTCGGATAACACCGCGGGGTGAAGTCAGTGTACACCTTTACCACCTTTGACTTAGGTTTGGCATAAGAAATGCAACAAGCCTAGCTTTCAAATTAAAAAAAATATCTTTAATTTTAAATCTACTTAAATAGTTGGGATGTTTAAGTCATTCAAACTGCAAGTGATGTTGTAAATTGAACTTTATTGCATTAACTGTAGATGCAATATAGCTTAATTAATTTGGGAAAACTTGTGATCTTCTCAAGCGAGTCTGTACCGTCTAACATCAATTACTGCGAGTGTTTCGCAGATTTGTAACAAGTGTTAGCGAAGTAAAATACTCGGTGTAAAATTACATGTTATTTATTTTGTTCTGGGATGATAAACAAAAATCGAACCCACGCCGGGTTCGATTTTTGTCGAGATACTGATTTAAGGATTGAAAAATAAAAACCGACTTCAATACTTTGAAAGTAACAAAATACGCAATTTCGTTTACTTGGATGAGATATTTTTACCAGTGATTTTGATTTAACAACCAAACTATGCAACCGATTTTGATAAAAATTCTTTGGGACCAATCAGAAAGCATATCCCATTCAAGTAAAAAAATCCATTAAACCCATTCAAATAAAAAAATCAGTTGATAAATGATGGAGAAATATGTTATTTTTACGGTTCCGTACCCAAAGGGTAAAACGGGATCCTATTACTAAGACTCCGCTGTCCGTCTTTCTGCCTGTCTGTCTGCCTGTCCGTCTGTCACCAGGCTGTATCTCATGACCCATTATAGTTAGAGAGATTAAATTTTCACAAATTATGTATTTCTGTAATAACAACAAACAAAAACGTCATTTTTATTTTTTGGTCGTTTTTGTTCGATATTATAGATAATGGTATATCAAGCGAAAATATGGATGGCCAATATTGCTTTGATTCATCTTCAGCGTGAACTAACTATAATTGGAAATTTATTGCTGGTTTCTACTACAATCTACAAGTCTACTATCAGACGAGTTCATTTCATCCAAAACCGAATAATGAAAAAAAAAATGAGCATCCTCTCTGCATTGATAAAACGCATTACCCTTGCATTTCGGTCGCCGGCGTTGAATAATACGTTTTAGAATCCCGAATGCAGTGCAATATGGAATAGAAACGCAGGATTTCGTTGCGAGTTACACTGACGCTGGCGGTCTCACTGCCTGGCTTAGCTCTCAGCCCCGAATGCGCCCAGCTTTGTGCGGGTATCAGCTCCCGCGTTTTGTATTCGCCTTTAATAAAACTGGAGAAAGAATGAATGTCAGTTGCCGGCGAAGATGGGAAGGTATGATACTTTCCGCTTCAGTGTTTCCACATTTGAAAGATCCTTTGTTTGCCCCGATCTTTATGCATATTAGTTTTCTGCGCATATTGCTTCGCCCTGTACTGGAATAATGTGAGCGTAAGAGAAACAGATTTTATTGATGTAACATTTTGATTTAGTTTACAGAACTCGAAAGTGTGACTACAAAAGACATAAAACATGCCTTAATGAACTTACTTCATTTTTATTCTCCAATGAGCCAACGAGTCGAATCGGTGTAAATTACTGTTCTAAAATATACTTGGATAGTATTTTTTGTATAAGAGTGCAATAACGTAGAATAACATTTATATACTTTAAATAATCAATTCTATCTTTACCTTTAATGGAACGTAGATTTGTCATGAACTCATGAACTTGACTTCACAGAGGGTTTTACAACATAATTTTTGATAAATAGGTTATTATCCAATGACAATAACCTATATATCCTCTATATATTCCATATATATATATAAATTCCTCTTCCTAAATTAAACTAGATAAGATAAGATAGGTAAGATAGTTACTGTCGGTGAAATTGGCCACGAATAGATTAAAAATCAAAAAAGAACAGTCATAATATAAACAGATCATAATCAAGAATACAATTAATTATTTTTATAGAATATTTAACTATAATTATTAGGAGGTAAGATCCCCGGCTGATTCTGATATGTTGATAAGATATTTCAATCTTCGTTTCGTGGTGTGTTGGCATTTAATCCAATATCAAACAATTGCATTATTATCATTCCAATTCCATCTGTACAAGAACAACGGTTTTATCAGCTATAACAGTTTCACTTCCATTCTCCTTATTGGCAAGACGCCCATATGAGCGCGGATTTTTATCTGTCCGAAACGCTTTACGCCTCCCCGATGAAGACGATGTACGAGGAAATTCATTTCATGGGCATTATTACGAAAACAGGATTCTTTCGAGGGGATAGATTTATTCCCGACTCATTTCCCTAAAACCCACTCTGCTTAATAACCCTAAAGGCGGATATCTCACACGAATCCTTGGATTTTCGCCCGTGCTCGGTGGCATCCCTATTGCTCACAGCGCCGATAGCTTCTATCCGGTCTATTCGACGTCTAAACGAGCTATTTCATTATTCAGCCTCACCGACCCGACTGGAGATGGTCGCGATCGCGATAGGATTGACTAATTTCGCAGTGTGCCGTAGCGGGCTCATTTAGGCCAAGACCGTTTCGCGGGCTTAGACCGAGATCCGCGCCGTAAGCACGTCATTTGCAACCCTCGACGCAAGAAAGCCTCTTAACCTCGTCTACTAAATTTACCTTACGATAACGCGGGCGGTAACTTTTAATTTTATAGACTCGATACTTCAAAGGAAAAGTTTTAATAACAGTCAAACGATTCATGGCGGTTGTTTTTTCCTCCGCGAAGTTGAAGTTCGGAAACGTGTGCCGCAAACCGTACACTTGCGGTGTAGTATACACGTAGCTCCGAATGCCGCCTGAGAACATTTGGGAGCCGTAAAATTTCAAGAACTTTTGCGTTAGCATATACACAAAGAAATACGGAGTACTTTCTCTTGTATTGTCACGAAATGCGTTGAACAAGCTAGCACAAATTTAAACAAAGCGGTTGGAATTTAATTTGTAACGCCCGTGCCGTCACTTGGCCTAAATTCATTGACTATTCATCCGTAGGCCGCATCCAATCGCGCTAAGGTCTAATCCTCGGCGATGAAAGTTAAAGCGAAAGCAAGTTGGTGTTCGCTAAAAGCCCTTTGGCGAGGCATCGAGGCAGCGCCGGCGCGCTGCAGACACAGTCACTCACTGCTTTGCCGTTTGAATAGCATGACCATTTTCGGGCGTCTTTGCTAAAATATATTTAAAAAGAAATCTTGTTTAAAATTTCTCAAAATCTTATGATTAATGATTGCAAGCTAAGTACTGGAGAGCCTTTAAAAAATGAAGGACACAGTTATTTTATCAAAGAGTCCAAGCTAACTCGAGTACAGTTTCAAAATGTATAATAACTTTTCAATTCATCGTAAGTTTGGTACCTTGTGATGGATTGACCTTATGATGAATGGATTGATGGACGCCACCAATGAGAACATTCGTATTTGTATCAGCCTCTTATGTCCTTACGTCCTTCTGTCGACAAGTCAGAGTGAATAAGCTTTGACCTACCACAGGACCCTAATGTGAATTGATAGAGGTCGTGTCTTCGATTTTTTTGTTCTAAGACAATTTCTTCACGATGTTTTTCTTCAACTCATTTTGAGAACGTGGTGTTACCCACAAACATTTTTAGAGCAAAATAGCTCCGCCACGGTATCGAGATCACATTTTATTGTATTTGTGACGTTATAAAAGCAACTTTTAAATTCTTCATGGACTATAAAACAAAAATTTAAAACACATCGTCTATTAGGAGTAATGTACTAAGGACAGTTTACCACGCCGTTTCAGCTACTTTTCTTGTGAAAGTGATCCGGTGATCCTTGCGGAGCTGTTTTGCCGTCCGGCCGCTATTACCGCGCAAGTGGCAAGTTTTGTACTCAGCTCATAGGCGATTCATCGGCGCCTCTCGTTAGGTGCACTGAATACCGCCTCACCACTTCTCATTATTGCGTTTATAAAGGCCCATACACAGCCCGATTCACTAAGACCCGCTCCTGAAAGGGAAACCGGAATTGTGAGCACGCGTTTTGTTCGCTTTTTGCCTGCATCAATGGGCATTTTCTTTACACTTAGTGTCTATCATTAAAGTAATAGGCAGACTTATAAGAGTCTACTTTCTTGTACATCTTGGTTTTTCTTCCGGCGGTCTGTCGCCAGTATTTTTACGTGGCAGGAAATCCTATACGGAAACGGAATCGTGCAAAAAGTTGGCAAGATGTGGCCGTATTGAACTATGGGTTCTGTGGTTCGTTGAAACAATATCGCCCGTAAATTAATATCTGCCGTAATCGTGGGGAAGTGGTGTGAGTCTCTAACAGGGTTTTGATTGCTAAATCAATAATGGAGCGTGCAACTATAGTTGGCATACCTGCCGCGTTGATATTAAAATTTGCTGTCGATTGGTGTTCCGCGGCTAATCAGCGAATATTGGCGTTGATTTAGTTCTATACATTTGGGCTTTCGCTTGTTTTGATACTTTACTCATTAAATTGCAAACTAAGCGTTATTAATGTTACCTATCGATAATTTACATATTTCAGAAGATATTTGTGGTGATACAGTTAACATCTGCCAATGTTTTTTGCCGGAAGTCAATGGTCAATACTAAAGACTCTAGGTAACTAATGCAAAAGACAACATTTATTAATATTATAATATATTCTCCCTTTTTTAATCGCCATTAATAAAATATCATGTTACTAGTGCACATTATTTTCATGCAGACATATTTTCTTTTCCCTGGATTATGAAAAGTAGTACGAATGAGACGACTCCGTGGCTTAGTTGGTAGCTACCCTGCCTCCGAAGTGAAGGTTCGATTCCCGGCTGGAACAAACTTTATGTTATGAGCGTAAAATTTCAACTCTGCTCTTTTGTGTATGTCTTACGTGTTTGTTCATGCCACCTGCGACACAGGGAATGCTAGTGAGTGTTTAAACGTTACGTTACGTTAGAAATACAAACTACGAAAATTATTTCGACATAGCATATATGTCCTGCATGATGTCAGAGACCGTTAAACAAAAGCTACTTTGAAAGCGTGAAGTGCACTAAAGCGCAACAACTTGAAACCGCATCAGTGAAATGTTTAAATTCCAGGGATAAAATTACTTGTTTTACAGCAGCGGAGCACCCTACAAGTTTCTTGCGATTGTTTTGTGCAAGATGTAAGTAAGAATACCGTCGGAATATAAAATACTTTGCTCTCGAAGAACGCTGGAAATTCGAGCGTTCGTTCCCAAAGTCTCGCTAGTATTTGTTTTGGGAAATTTTTGTTCAACTTACGGAAATATTCTAGCGTTTGAAAAACGATAGAAATCTGTATTTACTTGACTTACATTTTGAGTTAGCTTAAACAAGTTTAATTCAATAATCTATACTAATATAATAAAGCTGAAGTGTTTGTTTGTTTCATCGTCTGTGGAACTACCAGTCGGATTTGAAAAAATATTTTTGTATATGATAACCACATTCATGAGACAGGCTATCTAGCATTACGATAAATTTCTTATAGTTATACGTGTGTGAAACCGCGAGGCACCGCTAGTAATGGATAAATACTAATAAGTCAAAGTCAAAGTCATTTATTTACGTTAAATTCTTAAAAAAATACTTGGAAACGTAACTTTTTTATTATAAATAAATATAATATGTATCTACGAGATCATGTGTTCTAAGTACTAAGTTTTTTTACGAACATGTTTGTAGCACAAAATTCCATACAGTAAAGTTGCGCATTCACAATCGAATCGCTATCCTCAAATGTTTTTGCTCTCAAACAGTGGGAGTCGGGACCCTTCTCGGCAGACCAAGTTTTCTCATTATTCCTGTTAGTGCCTGCCTACACTCGGTAAGACCCTGACAAGCGTGAAAAGCGGTCAACGGTGAAAGCGCTGAATAGCCTCAAGCGACACTGCTCATCATACTTCAGTCGAGACCTAAGTCTGATTGTCAGGTGTGCCTTCAGTTAGTCCCGTCCCTTTAATAGTAACACACTTATATTATAAAGGCGAAAGTTTTTTTGTATATGTATGTTTGATACACCTTCACGCCTCGAGGTCTGTACGGATTTAAATGAAATTTGAGATGTATTTAGCTAATAACTTGGATTAAGACGTAGGCTACTTTTTTATCCTAAAAAGTGAAGTGTTCCTGTAGAATTGCCAACTGCGGGTAACACCGCGGGGCGTAGCTAGACAAAATAAGACACAGTAACTACTACTAGTGAAACATTTATCAATAATTGTGAAACACAATGAAAAACAGTTGATATCAACGGCTTTAAAGAAAATTGACTATTAGAAAAAAAAGAAAATTCACTCGACACGCTTGCCCTGTATTTATGCCCGTCAAACTGCAGCTCACATACAAGGAATACCGAACCCCAAGCAATACTACTAGCGTCATAGCAAAACATATTTATTTCAATACGGCAGGAAACTTTCAGAACTTAGCTGGGGACTGTTTTAAAAACGGCAGCACACGACTTAAGAAACTCATAAAAGTGAGGGTTGAAGTGTTTGGGGTGAAAGAGCGGTTTACCGGCTTTTACTCTGGTTTCATTGTTCAAACCCTCTTTACGGGCGGTCTTAAGAAATCTTGATAACTTCTGGTGACATTTCCAATACTATATCCGCAATTAGGGAACACGGATAGTTTTGATAATAATAATTTAAGTGGAGCCGATAGTTTGCCATTCAATTCCGAAGGTTTGGTCCCTTTGATATTGAATTTTGGTAAGCGCGGAAACTGTGTAATAAATTACGGGCATCCCTTAGCGGACTAAACGGTGTTTAGATGTTATAGTGTAATTAGGAAGGTCGCCAGTGCAGGGTCGAGCACCCAAGCCGCTTAGGGAAACCGGTTTACGGGTGGATATTATCTGGTGAACGAATAAAAAGCGATGCTTATAGTTTTAGGTTAAGTTATGCGTTTGCTGGCAAATCGTCAGTAATAAAAGAGTTTTAGATGATAGCTTGGAAATTTTGCAAATTGAAGTTAGCTAAACTAGGTATGTAGTAGGTATGAATCCTTTAGAACTCAAAGTCATTTAGGATCTAAACTTTTCAAGAGAATTGAGACTAAACATAACTTTCTCTGCGTTCATATAATTGACGACTAGATTTTATAATTTTCTTACTTTTCAATAAAGTATGTTTACAGGAAAAGTATCAATGTGAAATGAAATTATTAATATTTTTTATGAAACTTCCGCATGCCGCACGTTGAAACTCTTACAATTATTATCCTGCATCTAAATGCTAACATTCTAACTTTTCAATAAGGAAATATTTAATTTCCATTTGGAGAGGTTACGGCGTCGAGCGCGCAACAAACAAAAACTCTCGACACATTCGATTTATAAAAGGAAAATGAGGAGACCGTTGTTCATATCGTAGGGGCGGCGAAGGCAAGAATTTTCCAACAAATTTAGCGGTTTCAATCGATGACGTCAGTAATGGAAAAGTTCAATAAGCAACAACAAAAGCTGATACAAGGTAACGAAGCTCACGAAAGCAAAATTCACGGAGCGCACTCTCGCGGACAGGAAATTAAAAGACAAAAGAGCGCAGGTCAGAGCAGTTTAGGCTCGGAAATAGAGGCCACCCCCCTAGCCTTTTTTCACGTTCGCCAAACCGCAACCACCTTTGTTCGAATGCTTTATGAAATACAGCCAATATTTTTGTTCTACTTCCAAATCGAATGGACGGTCCGGTTGTATAATTTAATTGCATGGCGTTTTGCACGATACAGTTCGCTTCTCTATTCTCGTTTCCGAAAAAGTAGCCATTTTGAAACGTGGGGTCGACGGGAATTACTCGGAATGTAATTTTAAATCATTCACAAGTATCTCACGATGTACGTGCTAATATCCAAAGAGCCCATACATGTTTACCAAATCGAAAGTAATCTACGTGTCTGGGATTCAAAACTCATCGAAAATGCAATCTTAACGGTTCATGACGTGGAATACATTTGGAAGTAGCAGAATTAATCCGTCCTAATACGGGGATCTCTGTCGGGTGTGTATGGTTTCTGTAATATAGGCGGGACAGGTAATCCACTCGCTACGGATCATATCGTGTTACTGAGGGTGACTGGGGCTTTCTCACGACTTTTCGACTCCTATCAATTCTCATTCGCAAATTCGGATGAATGATGGTTCACGCAACGCAACTCATCAAACAATTTAACTAGTTACGAAAAAGTATCAATGTTTAATTCATAATCGCGGTTCTTAATGAATACGATCACATTTTTAATTTTAGAACCTTTTGGCATTTTTTTGACAGAGAGTTCTGTTGTGGGTAATAAATATACGGTCAGGTTATTCATGGTTGACGAATAAAGTAGCTACTGTTTTGATGTTGTTACCATTCTTATTGGCTCAAGATCTACCTTATGCCTGATTGGCCAGGAAGAATCCCTGACTAATTACACAATCGGTAAAAGGAAATACATTTGGTGTTTTTGCCTATCAGCAGAATATTATACCACAATATTAATTACCTATGTAAAAAAACTTACTATCTCATAACCCTCCACGATAATTCCTTGTGTCGCAGGTGACAAAACAAACTTCATTCTTACCACACAGTGTGCCATAGCCGGGAATCGAACCTGGGACCCCTGGCTTCGAAAACAGGGTTACCACCAACTAACCTATGGAGTCGTTGTATAGATGTTATGGATGTTAATCATTTAGCATAATTATAACCAGGGTGACAGCGCCACATCGGCTCAACACTCACAACTTTGTTTCCTAATTCAATTTGCATTTCGAATCAAAAACTTTCCGTGACACTGTTTTGCATTATTAATACTTTGGCGTGGCGTGATCTCCCGAGAGGCACTAGAAGCTATAAATTGAATTCCAACCTTCGCAATTAGTTATTCCCGCGCGTGAAAACTTTCTAGATCGTTCGCCTTCGTTAACAGATGTTACGGTGCTATTCATTATACATTCCGTCGAATTGTTAAGCCGAACGTTTAATTTGAAGTACCCACCGAACTCCTTTGTTAAATCGCCGAGAATTTCGAAGGTATTGTCGAGGAGAGTTGGTCGGGCGGCGGATTAGTCGCTAGTCCCGTTTACGGGGAACATTCGTCTTGCGGAAACGTGAGACGATAAATAAAGTTGGGCAATATGGCTGGCAAGCCGCGGAAACGCATTGCTTTAAGTTCCGCTTCACGTGCCCTTGGAGAATACGCCCATGGGGAGGATGACAAGCAGTTATTGTACAGTGAATAACAAATCCAGGGGACCCTGTGCAGAGTCACCTAGAGTTTGTATTGTCATGTGAAAATGGGGAAGTAGTTGCAGAAGAAAGAATATTAATTAAAAAAATCATGTTATTGAAATTCACAAGCAAAAATTCGGAGTTGACGGATCTATAGCTTAGTTAGCCTGCCGTCGAAGCGAGAGGTCCCGAGTTCAATTCCCGGCCGAGATCAAACTTCATAATCACAAAATGTGGAGTACATTGTGTGATTATGAAATTTGATCTCGGGTCTTGTGTTTCTAAGTTTTTCCAGGCCGCCTGTAACACAGATAATCCTAGCAGAGTAGTAAATAAAAAAAAAAATACTGTCAACGACGAATCACGTCAATATTTCTTTTTTGGGGCTTAAAATATCGGCAATTGATTAATACAAGAGTAGCTAAAGAAAACGGTTTTAATACCAATCTCTTTCAAGGATAGTAAAAAAGTTTCTTAAACCAACCATTTGGCGACGCAGCACGTCTCTTATCGGCCTAATTTGGATCAAACAATTCTATCCCCCTCACAAATTGCGGCGGCACATTTGTTATCTGCAGTTTTTGGCAGAAATTATATTAAGATGCCGTCGAGCGATAATTTTGTATATTTTTACTTTGCTCGTGGTTCCACGACATGCCCTGAGGGTGGGTCGGATTTTATGATAACAATAAATTACGCGAGAAATAAACTAGATCCCATCTATAGCAATGAGATTTTCATGTTGTTTGAATAGGATTTGTTTGTGACTCGTGCTTCTATTTTCCTTGTTTCAAGATGGTTGTTGTGGCGATAAAACTTGTTAATGGCGAAGAAATTTGGAATCAGTGTGGATGGCGTAAAGATTTTGAGCATGATAAGGGTGTCAAATAAAAAAATCTCAGGAAGAAAATGCGATAGGTATAAGAGAGGTGAAATCCGCTTCTCAAAGAGATCGAAGTTGAAAGGGTCCTTAGTTGCTGTAATGATCGATATCGGGTACTGTTAAACGAAAAGCAGGACCGAAAGACGTAATTACCGTCATATCTATAATAATTTATCAAAAACTAAAATAACAGTTTCTTATTTTATTTGTTCCAGGTCCCCCGTGGCTCATGCATGAGATGTTATGGGCTCCTGCGTAGCGAAATGGCGCTGGTGGGTGGTAGTGGTGGCATGGGCGTGGGGCGCGACCGCGCGTACGCTCTGCCCCGCGCGATGCGCCTGCGACGACGCACTCCGCGCCGCCTCTTGCGCCAACGCAGGCCTCGAGATCGTCCCCATCCAGCTCAACCCCGAAGCTACCCACATCAACCTCACTCACAACTCCATCGACAACCTCCTCTACACCTTCGGCTTCTACACGCAACTCACTGTCCTTGACATCTCCTACAACAGAATACTCGACCTCGGTAGCAAAAACTTCGAGAACAACATGGAGATGACCCATCTTAACCTCACAAACAACTACCTTAAACGACTAGATAAGGATACTTTTGTTGGGTTGAAGCGACTTGTCGATTTAGATCTATCGAGTAATGAATTAGTCGACATACATCCACTAACTTTTAAAGATTTAACTTCATTAGAAAGACTAGATTTGTCCAATAATAAACTAGAGGGATTCAAAAAGAATACATTTGAACCGCTCAATGCGTTGAAAATATTATCGCTACGGAATAATACTATCATGGACTTACCAACTTTCAACTTCGCTTTTTTGGTGCATTTGGAATTCTTGGACATGTCGCTGAATTTAGTGCAAGAGATACCGAAACATGGTATACCATATCTAAAGGAATTGAGGTACTTAGACTTTAACACGAATGTTATTGATAGCATTGATCAGCTTGGCTTCCACAATTTGCCTTCCCTGCGTCACTTGGACCTAAGCAACAATAATATGACCACAATACCCACATCCGCTTTAGCAAAATTATCAAACCTATCACATTTGTATCTAAGTGGAAACTTTATACAAAACGTTACAGCGCTTTCATTCCAAAGTCTCTTCCATTTAAAACACTTGCACTTGAGTAAACTATTTGAACTTGAAAAAATCGACTCGAGAGCGTTTGTCGATAATATTAATTTACAGAAGATATGGATGAACGAAAACGTCAAAGTAAGAGAAGTTCCACCTAGATTATTCCACGGAAACCCGAAACTAACTCACATTTACATGAGAAATAATGCATTAGAGACTTTAGAAGCTTCTCATTTTCCAATCGATAGACTGCAAGAGCTTGAAATATCTGGGAACCCCTTTGTTTGCAATTGCTCATTGCTATGGTTGTGGAAACTTGGAATAGAGAGTGAAATGAACAGCAGAAGATCGAAAAACACGAGTACAATACTAAAGATAGATTACGAAGACGTCAAATGCACCGCACCCATGCATTTGAAAGGTGTTCTATTTATTCAAATTCCTGAATCAGAGTTTGGATGCTCAAACGGGTGGGTCATTGTTGCTATCGTGGTGTTGACTGTGAGTATCGTCATAAGCGTCGTGGGTGGTGTTTTGTATTTCATGGGACCTCTAAAGAAGTGTAAAGGGGATAAATCGAAAACAGTGATGACTAGTGTGATGTTGAATGGTGACGTATCAAAATTAGGGAACGGGTTAGGGTATTCGACGCGCAGTCGGGAGCAAGAGAATAAGCGGGAAGTGGACCGGTATTTAATGATCGGCTCGTCTGTGACTAATAACTTCCATTCCTTGAATCCTCCTTGGCACAGTGTAGATAAAAATCCTTACTATCAGGAGGACAGTGATGAACATATATACCAACAGTTCGCGTATGAGACGATCCCCGCTCACAGAACGCCAGAGAAACCTCACATAGTGTATGTCTAACAAAAGTTGTGCGCAAGAGACTATAGATTTTAATCTTTTCTGCGTTATACGAATAGAAGATAAACAGTGTACTGCCGTCAATATGACGAATAATATTGAATGCAATAATGTAAATAGTGATATGAATAATAAATTGTAATTTGTGATAGCTTTGTAAATAAGATTGTAAATATAATTGCTGATAAAGACACTATTATACATAGTTAAAATATTTTCCTTTTTGTACTTAACTTGTTAAGTCGTGCTTATGCATAGACCCTATAACTTTGTTTATTATGTAGAGTTAAGTTTTGATTCATTTGTTTGTTAGTTCCTGAGATATATGGGTCGAATAGTTATTATGCTTTGTAAATTTCTACAAAATGTTCAAAATAATATGATGTGTATTCATGTAATTATGATAGTATACTATATTTTCTGATTGAGAACACCAATACTTAAATTAAATAATTGAAACTTTGTACAAATATGAGCAATATAGGATATAAACTTTTAAATATTATGAACATATTACATTGGTAATTTTATTTTCGAGTTTGTAAAGGCATACTTGTAGAAAGAACAGTATCTTTATTATACTTCATTATCAAGCTTAGAATACATTTACGCGCATATTATATCATAGAAAGAATATTATTCAGTATTTACTTAATAAAACCAGTTGCTCTGATGGGAAGGAGTACAAAGCAATGCATACTATGTGCTACATTCAGGTTGTGTCAGAATTACTATTTGAGTCAAAATCCCGTAAAGGGGTTTTTTTTGTTTCGGAGGAGGATAACTATTGTTCTACGAGTATTTACTTCCAAAATATTTTGAGTTTTTGCTTGTTATTCATGGACAATTTTGCAAAAATATGTCAAAGCATAAACGTTTTTTAGTATGGTCAAAAATATTAACAGCTAAATGGAGGTGACTAGGCTAAGGGTGTTTTGTCCATTGTTCACGAACCAAAATCTTCAATGTACCGGAGAAGGATTCTAGTTAGTTGATTTTTCAGGGTTTGCTTGAAGTAACTTTTGTAAGCCTCTTTTGACTCTGATTTGAATGATCTAGCATTTCCTCCTCCAACATGCATCTACTGTGACTACTGTGGTATTAACACCTCTTTATGATAAATACTAATTCTGAACCACCCATTATATTGATTGGAAACTATTTAAAGAAAATACGGTCATAATGAATAATTATTGAAATTAATATTTTTGTACTTAGTGAATATGCAAAGGGTAAATCTAAAAGCTGTCGATCTAAAATAATAAAAATATAAATGTAACTTCCGCAATAATTATTTAGAATGGGTAAAACTAATTCTATCATATTATCAATCATAGATTTTTACATTGATTACTTTATAATAATTTTTATTAAGGTACGTATTTATAAAAAAATATGAGCGATATTGAACTAACTAATTTTTTTAAACGAATTTCACACTTCTTTTTAACAAAGAAGATAAAAAATTCACAATACGCTTTAATTATAAGATTTATCGCTAATATTTGTTTATCAATAACGTTACAAACAGCCTATTCCATAATTTTAAAGAGAATTTAAAAGATCGCAAATTTTAGATTTGGCCAAGTTACGGTATAACTAAAAATATATTCCAATATCATTTAATAAATAATTTGTACTGTCAGGGCCATAAATAGGTTAGCATAATAATGTTTTGTGTTACAATTTTCACAAACAAGCATTTACAACACTAAAATTCTTTTACAGTTTAAGTAAACATTTTTTTTTAATTTTAATATTTAGGTACCCTTGAAGCAATAATCTATTTATGGCGTTGCGAAGTATCCTATCTAATCATACCCATATGTAGTCAATGAAATGTGCTACCGTTTCAGTGGATGGACAAACAGTATGCTAGTGTAAGCCTATTTATACATTACTCCTATTTTAAAATTTTGTTATTGATCTTATTTAAAAATATAATGCATTAAAACAAACGACAAATAAACAAATATAAAAATTTGAATCTGTGTTTGAAATATTTTCCTGGTTATCCCACATCATTTTAGTTAATTGAAATATATCATTTGAAACCTGGTCATCATGCTGGATTTTTTAGTTGCAGTTTTCAGCGACTGCTTGCGATGCAATAGTTACGTGTCTAGTTTCAGTTTTGATCTTGAACATATGTGTGTCTCTTATGTGTGTATATGTGTGTGTTTGTTACTCCTTCACGCTCAACAAATTTAGATGAAATTTGCAGGGTAGCTTATATTCTGAATTAACACACAGACGTGTTACTGAAGTAACGCCACGTGGCGCAGCTAGTAGTTCATAAGACCTTCAGTTTACAAAGTTGTAGTAGCTTAACAGTTTTTGCTACTAAACTACTAATAGATAGTGACATCCACTCTTTGTAATAATCTCAAAGTACATTCCGCAAGTGTTTTAGTTTTGGCGATACAACACTGATTGCCTATCTATATGAATATTGCATTTAGAGTATTAAATTATAGAGTATATATAGAGTAAGCGATTAGGAGGAAAAGTGAGGTGCGTTTTTGTGGATTTTGTGGCAGGTATTAATATATACAGTACGTTAACTAATATGTTCATAATTAACATACTGCAGAGATAATCTCGAGGACGTGATATTCGCATCCGAATTAGTAATGAAGATGATTAATAAACAGTAATCTCCATTATAAATTTACTATGTTCTTATACTAATGTATAGATAAGAGAGAATAATTCCAGTGTAGATATCACAATATATGTGACGAATTACGGATTAAGTCAGGACAATTTAGTCAATTCAGTCAAGTCAATTCAATTCAGTCAATTCAGTCTAGGATGACAATTTTTACAAAAAATATTGAAGTAGGGGCGTACTACGTTGTTATTACAATACATTAAATTAAATTTCCAACAACTTGAATAAATGTTTACTTATAATAATCATTGTAATTTGGTGTACATATAATTGAATGTCACATCGGGCGTAATATACAGCTTATTTATCCATTCTTTTTCATATATATATTATACTTTTTGGGTGGTAGTACCCACAAGTCAAGGCACCCTTCTCGCTTTTAATAATCAGTAGCGCAGCGAGAGCGACTGAATAACGAAAATTCTCTTTTTTCATTTTATGCAAAAAAGTATGAATAGTACTCGTATAACATATTTTAAATATACAATAATATTTAAAAGGAATATAAAATTATTTTCATCTTTAGTTAAATAAAAGATATGTAACTATTATAATTTTGAAACATTTTTTGTGAGCGTTGTAGTGAATGTTTTATGTTAAATAACAAAAAAAAAAATGGAATTATACCAAAGTGGTAACATTTCAGTTGTTTAAGGAGATAGCAGTTTTATAACGCTATAAATAGCCTGCTTGGTCGGGGACGCGCCTTAAGTGCTGTTGATAAGTTAAGTTCTGCCAGACAAACAATGTATACCGACCAAGGCAAAAGCTATGATATGATATTTTTACATAGGTAGTAGCAGTGGTACTAATGAAACAAATAACTTTGAAATAATTTTTTTTCATCGTTCAACCGACCGTTAGTTTATTTTACGGACAAAAAAGGAGTAGGTCCTCAATTCGGTAGCATATTTTTTTGTATTTTTTACGCGAAGTCTTTGTAAATTGTTAACTGATTTGGAAGATTTCTTTGTTTGGTAGAGCGTACTTCCATTTTGCGGTTATTTTATGTGAAATAACTTGATGACCTAATATTAAGTGGTTATCGCCATCCAGAACCAATAGCTATATACGACTCAGGTCTTCCATACCGAAGTATGAGAAAATTCTAGTCACATCATATTGCACCTGTCTCTCTGATACGGGGATATAAAATCTCATGCGCCCGTCCAATAAACGAACACAGCAGCGAGCATCACTGCTTGGCGGCAGATATCTATAATATTATGATAGTATTTCTCAAGTTGTACTTGGCACAAATTAAGTCTGCACATTCATTGAGGAGTTCTAGTACAGGGGGTACTAGGATTTCCCGGCATGGAAAAACACAGAAATACAAGTCAAACATCCAAGACCAAAGAACAAACTTAGCGAGTTGGAGTCGAACCCGGGACCCATAGCTTCAAGGGCAGAGTTACTAACTACTAAGCTACGGATCAGTCTACGGCTACTGAAATTAATAACACAAAATATAAAAATAAAATGTGGTCAAAGCTATGCTCTATAGAAATAGGCCACAGTTTTGTTCATAACTTAAAGTAAGTAGGTCGTCAAATTGCAACAAGTTGATTACGTTGCTCATTTGATCCAATCAATACTTACATTCACATGACATCATCGAATGCGGTAAATAGCATTCAACGCTTTTCACTATTTCCGATCAATTCAACGCGACGTCCAGTGTATCGGGTAATTTGACAGGGAAATTAGCAGTAATTTATCGGATATATTACTGCTAATAAATAATTACAATACGTAATACTTACATGTTCATTATTTTAGTGTTATTGTAGTTAATGAGCTGGTTTTTTACAAACGCCTGTACTGATCTCCGTAAATTATAGCTAAGAACTAATGATCACGTCAAACAGAAAAATGCGCACCAAAAACGGTCCATTCGCTACGATGCCACAGACAGACACACAGATATAGATACACACAGATTTAGCTTATTGTTACGAGTTATTGAGGTATTAAAAATACATTTAATACCTTTTCTCCAAAAGATTAGGCAAAACCACACGCTGCCTTGTACGTGATTACTCTATCCTGGAAACGTAGACGTGATAAGTAGTGAGTTAATTACTAATGGTTTTCCCATGAATAGCTCGATTTATACTTTCTTTCAATAAAAATTAATATTCATTAATATGTGAATGAAAACTCTTGATTGTATGCTTAAAAAGAAAGTTACTATAATAAAAACACTTAAAGTAAAACTCAAAAAAATAACTAATAGCGATTTATTCCAAGCATCCTTCCGATTGAGATAAACTACAAGATTCTGATAGGAAGTGTAAGAAAAAAATCAATGATCTGACGGCCAAACATAATATTAATTTATGAACGAGAAAGTCTAATCAAATTTTATCTTCACATTACGAAATACTCTTACAGTCTCAATACAACTACATAGATATATTTTAAACAGCCAGATAAACCCATTATGACTAGTTTACGAGGCACTCCCTAATGACGTAGTGCAGAGGGGTGGTATGCAAAATTATATTAGCTAGGTTTTTAGTGCAATTAAAGTAATACCACAATGTAATTTTACTACGCGCATTATTTCATGCCAGTTGTATTTTGCTGGATATACAATGTTTTCTCTTTTTTCTGGTGCGTAAGCTTCGACTGAATTGTCACCAACAAAGTCTTGCTCGCAAGAGTCATCGTGTTTTGTTATGATGATGATGCAGGTCATTCTGCACTACCATCATGCATCAGTTTGATGGTATTGCAGAATGACATGCAAACATGTTATGTCATGTTATGTCTCGCACTCTCTCTTTCTGTGGCTACTTCAGCGTTACCACACGGCTACTTCCCATTTGGTAAGCTTCCCATTTGGTAAACCTCAAACTTTACCTACTAAAAAGTTGCGTTTGGTAAACAATTTGTTACTTCATACATTTATTCCCATTTGGTAAACCATGATTGTATTATTATTTTAGTGCGGTACAGTCAGAGTCAAATGCTTATTGAAATGAGATATTGGTTTTGAAATGCTTCAAAGTCTTGAGTTAGAATCTCGATCGTCAAAAAGAACGGCTAATCAAGAAGCATGTAAAAAAAACGTTAAAAAGTCTGTCAAAATACCAAGTGCCGCAAAAGAAGCACCGAGCGGGTTCATGGTGGTATGACTTGAGAACTCTTTGGGATAAGATCATAGTGCATTTCTACCATAGATTAGGTAGTTAGTTGCCTAGGTAACCTTGTCAACGATTATGTAAAAACTTATTTATCTACTGCATTTCTTTGTCGAATAAAGCCTAGATAAATGGTGTTCACGTAATTTCATTACAATTTGTAAACAGGATTCTCCTTATCAGTTTACTCGTGTTATGCATAGTGCAAGGTCGTTGCAATGTCTGATGCGGGATCTTCTAGTGGTACAGTGAAATTAAAAATTGTTAATAGTGCACGAGGCGGTGAAATTTTATTACGTGGTGGATATCAATATTATAAACAGAAAAATAATAAGGACTCAAGTTGGTGGCGCTGTGTAAATAGAAAAGCTGAGTGTTCGGCAAGTGTAACTTTAAATTCGAATAGGAACCATGTTTTAAGAGAAACTGCTCATTGCAATTCTTGCATTCCGAATTTTGAAAAAAATGAAGTGAAAGTAGCTATCGAAAAATGTAAAAAAATCATGTGTGACGATCTGAAGCCAATTCCAGCTACATACAGGAGTTGTACTAAAAAGCTGAAAGATGATGGTTACGAAATTATACAAGCATTACCAAATTTTGACAAAGTTAAAAGCAGCTTTTATAGATACAGAAATAGACAACTGGGCATCAAGAAATCTCAACACACTAACTCTACAGAAATTGTCGTACCTGACCGTTTTAAAGACAATTTATTGTTTGATGAGATCGACGGTGAAAACAGAATTATTGTGTTTGCTTCAAAGAGCGCAATTGGACATTTAAATGAAGTCCGTCACTACTTTGCAGACGGAACGTTCAAATGTTGTGCAAAGCCGTTTCTTCAACTTTACGTTATACACGGAGACATAGGAAGTACAGAAACTGGAACAAATATTGTACCATTTTTTTACGCAGTGTTAACAAATAAAGAAGAAACTACATATGAAAGGCTGTTTTCCAAACTAAAATCTCATTTACCAGAGTGGACAGCAGAAATTATGACCTTGGATTTCGAAAAAGGTCCAATAAATGCAATAAAAAAGACGTTTCCAAACATTATTGTCAAAGGGTGTTTTGTTCATTTTGGCAGAGCACTATTAAGAAAGGCAAAATCTCTTGGCTTATTGCAACATGAAGAATCTCACAATCACGTCAAACTATGTATGGCTCTTGCACATTTACCACGGGAGGACATAAACGATGGCTGGCTATACGTTATGAGTCAAAGGTAAATTAATTTTGCAGTAAATATCTAAATGAACGCGTTTAGATCTGGATTTTTCTTCTACCACCGCTTTGGAAAGGCGCTACATACTTTATTTTATGCGTCAGAAATCATAATGTAGGTATTATTTTAAGTATTTTTACTAATCTTCAACGAATTCATTTTGTTACAGTTTTGAAGAAAAAGCTTTAACGGAATTCAATGATTACTTTGTGAATCAGTGGTTGGAAAATGAAGATATGGTGAATATTTGGTGCTGCTACGCACAAAGACACCGTACGACAAACCTTATGGAATCTTGGAATCGGAGTTTCAATTGCAAAATTGGAAAAAAGCCATCAACTCTTTTATTTTTCGAAACAATAGCAGGAAATATTGTACATTATGAAAATCTTCTGAAAAGGTACTTTTGTTTTTTCTTACAATAAACTGTATTTTTAGGCGATACGTGTAATAAATACATAATATAATAATATATAATATAATATTTCACACTCGGCCGGTTAGTACCATGGTAAGTTATTTATTAGATTGTGATATGGATACCTACTAATACCAACAAGACTGATGTACTACATATACATACTTAAATACTTCATATAAATACATACATCCAACACCCAGACCACATCTAACAACTTTGCTCATCACATAGATGTTGACCGTACCGGGAATTGAACCCGGGATCTGCGTGGCAGTCCGGCATGGTGACCATTACGCCAACAGGGTCGTCAAATACGTACAATATTCTTTAATTCACACAATTTTCTTTTTCAGATTTTATAACAATGAAGAAACTATATCAAAAAGAAGAAAAAAGTCTATCCAAAATGATATACGAATTAACAATCTACTCGGCGATTACAAAAGTGAAAAAATATCATTGGAAATTTGTTTGAACCAATTATCACGAGTTGCTTGTATTACTCTATAATTTTTTTTATTGAAATATATGTGACAATATTATCATCAGTTTCGTGTTTGATTTTTTACTTGACTGTACCCATTTCAATTGAAAGTTTACCAAATGGGAAACAATACATGTCATTACTTAAATGTTTACGAAATGGGACTGAATGTATGACATATAAAATGTTTACCAAACGCAACTTTTTAGTAGGTACAGTTTGAGGTTTACCAAATGGGAAGCTTACCAAATGGGAAGTAGCCTACCACACAGATTGGAATATTTTTGAAAACAAAAAAACTATTCGTATTATGTCCTTCTGCCATCCTAATATTTTATCTAAACCAAGTGAACAACATCTTCGACGTAGCAAAACAAAAGAAGGAAATTAAACATAAAAAAATATTATTTACTTCATCTTGCCTGCTTCAAGGCACATTAACATAATTTTTTTGAGTTTATAAATTTTCATCTAGGCTAAGCCTCACAAAGCCACCTCGAATGCCCCATCATCTCCTTTCCTCGGTCTATCTAAACAAAACAAAAGGTAAAAATAGGCTATCTTCATAAATAAAGACCCGTCCACATTGTCCAGGGATGCTATCACCGCAGCTATCGTGCTCATTACCTTCTATACTAGGGGAGGACACACTGGGGAACCGTTCCGACCCGCGGTACCTCCGCAGATCTATAATGGAGATAAATGAATGTCAAAGCACTCAAATTGCGGCACGGATAGGGCACGAGCCTGGGTGACAGTTTTGCCTCTGGATGTGAATTAATTTTGAGATAAATTCGTGCGACTCAAAATCCCTTCAACTTGCTAGGTTTTCATTCAGATTACTCACTGGAAGTAACTTTCAGGGTGGTCAAATACTGTGTTGTGTTTTGCATTCATTAAACAAAGCTTCTGTAAATTGAAGGACAAGCCAAGCAATCTTACGTATACGTATAGCTGTTCAAGATATTTATACGATCTGCGATTAGCTTATATTTTTTTTTCTCTTTTTTTGGCTTCGCACGAGCTTATATATTGAAATTCACACATTGTTTATGAGTTTTTTTTATTACTGTCAACGTCGCGTTTAGCTAGTGTCAACTGTCAATTGATTAAATAACTTGTGTTTGTTATCATTTTCAATGTCCTCACAATACAATTGTATTTGAAATTGATATGTGCTTAAAATTAGACACGCTTTACTTAACCAATCAAATTTTGGCAGCGTTCACTGGTCCGAGTGTTTAAAGCATTGAAACAGCACATCAGAGAGCACTTTTGCTCCAAAGTTAATGTGTCTAAGGAGATCAGACTGAACAGTAAAATTGCACAGGTCACTGCCACCGTAAAGTAAAACATAAATAATACAGTTACACAAGTTTAAAATGTTGCTTAAAATTATTAAAATTGACTACTTAACCAATCATATTTTGGCTGCGTTCACTGGTCCGAGTGAAACGATAAACGCGTTGAAACAGCACTACAGCAACGTTTGCTCCGAAGTTAATGTGTCCAAGGAGTCCAGGTTCAAAATTGCACGGGTTACTGCCGTTGTAATGGAGTAAACATGTACGACATTTATTTTACAATTACCCACGTTTAAAATGTAGCTTTTATACCCTTTATTACATGGGTATCCGTTGGTAATAAAAGATGTAATATCCGTATTTTTGTTTGGCACTTCCAAGTAATTAAATCGTATGGCTGATTAAAAGGGATCGTCAATTATTGGGTGTGTGAATATGACTCCGCCCCTTTTTGTCAAAATAAAACACATTTGTTCGCTTACAAAATTAAAAAAAAAAAATTATTGAAAGTATGCTCCATCTGCAGCTACAACCTTCGCCCATCGTTCAGGTAGTTTTCGTATTCCTTGCTGGAAGAAGTCCTGGTCTTTTGAGCTTATCCAGTTGTCAATCCAAATTTTGATACTTTCACATGAAGTAAACTTTTCTCCAGTAAGGTCTGTCTGCATCGTCCGGAATAGGTGGTAATCCGAAGGAGCTATGTCTGGTGAATATGGCGGGTGGGGTAACACTTCCCAGTCCTGTCCCTCTAAATATCTTTTTACGACTTCTGCGGTATGCGGTTTGGCATTGTCATGCTGAAGAACTAATTTGTTATGTCTATTCACCCATTCTGGTCGTTCTTCTTCTATGGCTCGCTTCAAACGCATTAGTTGTCGTCGGTAAACTTCTCCATTAATAGTTTCAGAGGGTTTGAGCAACTCATAATATACAATACCTTTCTGATCCCACCAAATACAGAGCATGACCTTGGCACAGTGAATATTTATTTTTGGCTGTGATGGGCCTGGTTCGCCTGGTTTCACCCAAGCTTTTTTGCGTTTAGGATTTTCGTAGTGTATCCATTTTTCGTCTCCTGTGACTATCCGATGCAAAAATCCTTTTCTTTGCTGTCTTTGAAGCAGCATTTCACAAATGGTTTTCCGACGTTCCATGTCTCTTTCTTTTAAATCATGTGGAACCCAGTAACCGGCTTTTTGAATCATTCCCATCATTTGTAAACGCTTTGCAACAGTTGAACGATCAACATTTAATGCTGCAGCTAATTCTGATTGAGTTTGGCAAGAATCTTCCGCCAATAATGCTTCCAATTCAGCATCTTCAAATTTTTTTGGTGGTTTTCCATGTTCTTTATCCTCAGTACTAAAATCGTTATTTTGAAATCGTCGAAACCATTCCTTGCAAGTTGTATTAGACGCATGCTCACCATAAATCTCCACAAGCAAACGATAAGTTTCCGCTGCAGTTTTCTTCGCAATAAAATAATGTAATAACACTTCCCGCAAATGACGTTTATTTGGAATAAAAACCGACATTTTCGAAAAGGTGAAAACAATTGTTGCTTACACTTCAACCAAATATCATAAAATGCGTTAGATAGCTGACATTCAGTACTATCGAATACAAGTATGGTCATTTATTAGTACACGTAAACAATACTAAAAACGACATCTGTTGAGAAAGGGCGGAGTCATATTCACACACCCAATATTTCATGACGGTTTAATATTCTGTCGAATGTCTGGGGTTGGTCGATATATAATACAAATAATTTGCTGTACCCATATATATCATGAAGGTATCGTATTAAAAAGGTAAAATATTAACCTCATTGATATTGATCTTTAGTTAGAAGTTTCGTGTCGTATTTCAGTGATTCGCTCTTTGGTTATATCGAAACTACGTTCTAACTACGGTTCTCAAGACACAATAATGATACCGATACTAGAATTGGTTATTTACACAACCGTAAAGAAGAAAAAATAATGATAATAAGTATTTCAGCCACATTAAGCTCTTCTACACGCAAAAACACTTGAATTTTTGTATTGTTATAATTTTTTTTTTTACAGAACGCATCTTCCCTAGTGTAAGCTAGTACCACAGACTAAATAAACATATAACTTCGGTAGTAGTACTACTTAACTGGTGCCTTTGTAAAACGCAATTTAGAGTGTGATTTAGTGATTAAATAATTTGAACTAACTTTATAGCACTAAGACACTTCACTGTCCATTTGTAATGAATGACTTATTGTGTGGACATGATTCATGGTGAACTCAATGCGTCGGTCTATAACTATTTATAGTCATGGTTATGCTGTGGCGAAATTAACTTGGTCGTTAGATTTAATATATACAGGCTATATATTAGTAAATGTACCTTGTAAACTATTGAAGTGGGCTGCAAACGCTAACAAGTTTCTTTTTAGGAAAATGTAAAAACTCCCGACTCGGGTTAATGGTTATTTACTGATAAACATCAAACACTTGAACAGATCTTTGTAAACTGTAGCTAAGAACCATCTCGGTTACGTCAGCTTCCAAACGAAAACCATATCAAAATCGCTAAATGCTTTTGAGAGCTATTATCCCACAGACGTACATTATATACACACTACACACACTAGATATACACTATATACACACAAAATGATAACACTCCTTGTTTTTCGGGGGTTAATAATATATTTTTGTCTCTTTCTGAAGTCTTTGTGTTTAAGTCATGGTAAGGGATAAAGGGAAACTCATTAGGATACGACTGCATTTGAACCAGCGCTGGTTTGGAACCAAAACATCAGAATAAATCAACAAGTCCTAAAAAAACCATTCCGGATTGGGATCCCATAGTATTCAAGAAGGTATTTTACTGATATCTTAGTTAAAACATGTTTTGTCTTCTCTCCTAACCCAGATATATTTATCAATTAGATCCCGAATTTCAAAGTAAAAGCTTTTGCAGGCATCTTTAGAGTAGTCAAGATAAATTGTCCCAATTGTAAATAAGTAATGAGAATAATTGAAGCGTCAGATTAAGAAGAAGCAGGATCTCTTTTATGACACAAAAGTGATGGAAAGAATCATGTCTTCCCCTATCAAAGTATGTAAAGATCCAAGTCACATGACGTTGCGAGAGTGTATTTAGGTTTTCTCATTCAGAAACTTTAAAAAAAATATAATGTTTACATGTAAAGCAGAATTGCTGTCCATCAGTAGAGGAATAGTATTTATTGGCCACAATAGCCAGACTAAAATTCTATAAAAAAATTGTTGTTTTTATTCGCAACGTGTCCCATTCGTCACAAAGGTAACCCTAAACAGTGCCGCTCCACCACCCTCAGACGAGTCCCAGTTGGCATCTGACCAATTTTTCGTGACGGCCATTCGGTTAAAATCTGCAAACGGACGGATGGACAGTTTTAATGGTCTTTGTAAGGGACTGAAAACTGCAGCATAAATTCCGGTGGCTCTTGCGTGCCTGGGGCAATTTTTTTGCAAAATCACGTTCAATACAATTACGGGTATATTTTGTTTCAGTAAAATAACTTTTACACTGTTTTAAATTTTATATTATTCTTTAATATTTGGAAATGTTAGATTATGCTTGGTTTTCTCATTGTTCTAACATCGTTGAAGTAATTTACATGTACAAATTGTTTTGTTTTTATTTTTTTCATTTCTTCGATACGAGGAGTATTGAACCTTTAGAAACAAAGGTGTAAGTCAATTTCTGTCTCATTATAAAAATTAAAAACATTGTGACCTCGCAAGAGCTGTTTTAGTTTCTATTAGACCTTCAAAGTTTCCAATAATAATTGAAATAAATTTAATTTTACTCAGATGTTTGTTTTGCTCACTAGTATTTGTGATGCTCAGTAGTATTTTTCTGAATTAATGTTACATTACAGACCTACCTCGGTACTTTTTAGTTTTGAAATGATGATGAAATTGTTATCCGATTTGGATGATTTTTAATTCAGAGGAACACAGTAACATTTAAAAACCAATTCCAAGAAATGATTTCCATAAAAATTCACGGGAACAATTAAAAATAGGTGATTTTTTTATCAGAAATTTACTCATACTCGTATCTACTGAAATATGTGTCTAGCTAAAGTTGAGTTACTACATTTATCGTTATTGTGCGTTCCCGACGCTGTCTATCGGCTTTTAATTTATTTGTCTGTAACAAAGTCTGGATAGCCTGTGTTAGGCTGTCACGTTGATTTAGCTGTAAATGCGTGTGAGATAGGATCTGAAACCTGTTTCGAAGGGTTACCTCTATTTTACGTTGTCTTTGTAAATTATTGTGCGGATTGAGACGAGATAAATTCTAAGATTTACGCAGATAATATAGATAAAGAAAATGAGAACGGTGTCTTGATACGCTCAAGCGTAATTTTGTCAAAAGGTATTTATTTTAATTTGTTATGATTAGTAACATTTAGAGAAATGTATTAGTGAATAATCATAAAAATTAAAATAAATAATTGAGTGCTTTCATGCTTCGGATGGCACGTCAAATATGATGGAGTTGATGAGTGTGGTGCCTGGGCGGGTTCCAGACGCCGAATTTCAATTTGTAGGTCACTGTTTTTAACCCACACGAGCACCAATAAAATTTTCATCTACCAATCCGAATTGGGCTCCCGTGGTAGTCTGCAGTGGAAAAATAAGAGGCGGAAATTTTGCCAAGTTTGACCAAGCAGTCTACAATATATATTAAAGACTTTATTAGCACATGTTTGTGTACAAGAGTATTTTTTTTTTACTAGAATGTCCTTTTTATTATTTTAAGGACAAAGGATCTCGTCCAGACCGAGGCATATGATTTCTTTTTTTAATCATATTAAATCATTAAATATTAGTTCAGATTAAAAAGTTCTTATAAATGGACACAAAACCTTTGCAGTAGATATATTTAAAAGTTGCCTACAGAATAAAACAAAAAGCAATCTTCCCCAAAAGTATTTTTTGATTAAGAAAACAAACCAAAAATAAGAGAGCTCAATCATCTCCCCATAAAACCTAACCAATCAAAACATCGAACATAAAAGGGCTTCAGTGGGAAAAATAAAGTCTTTATCCTGAAAGCCTGAAGCGGCAATGTAGGGGCGCCAAGATTTATTTCACGACAGTACTCGTTATAGCGCCGAAGGGACAGTCGCGCAGAATGCAGCCTGCAACACCCTGGAATACAGGGATGGATTTGAAATAGACAGATGGAAAGTCGCAAGCAACATGGTCTCCCAAAAATGTGTTCTTTGTAATTCTCTACATTTAGTTAACCTATACTCTAGCCCAAAAGCGTTTTGGAGAATGATATGAGTTCTCCGAAAAAAGGGAAGATGTTCCACCGAAAGGGTGTTGTGTGCGGGGACTGCGAACCTAAAGTTGATGTCAGGAGGTTCTACTTATGCGCCAAACTACCTAAACACATCACTTGCGCGATGTAGGATTAGTAATATTGCCACGCCATCTGCTGTAGATTGTTATACTAATTGTGTTAGGCAGTTATTCAATCTTCTTTGAAGTAAGTTCTGTGTATGTGCGGTAGATGGAGCCGCAACAGCTTCAACATTTACATGAAGCATCTGTTGGTGAGCTTTTGAATATTTTTAATTTCATCATAGTACTAGTATAGCTGAGACCGACATCACTATGAGACGGGAATGTAACACTTTAAGTGCCTGTAAATTTACGCCCTGCGTTTCAAATATACAAAATGTTTGACAATTATTATTGCGTAATAAACAATAGCTATTGTCATTGTCTTCGCTCCACCCCTGTACAGGGGGCCGCACCCTGTATTATACGACCGCAGATCAGCAGATCCCGTATAGTTGATTGTAGTAGGTACCTACCTTCGTGGGAATCGGGACGTTCCACTTTTGTTCCCGATCTTGTTAATTAATTTACTTCCTGTAAACTTGTCATGTAACATTGTTCCGTGTCGATATATTATTGCGTGTTCTAATTGCTGAAGCTAGGTCGGAATCAATAGTGTGTTGTGAAACATCTCCTTGGTTCTCTAACAGATGGCTAGAGATATCGACATAGCAACATTGGCAGATAACACTCAGTTGATAGTAGCTTTGCCTTCTGCGCTGTAGGTCGTGGGTTAGATTCTCAGGACAAGCATTTGTGTGACAAACATAAATATTTGTTCTGGGTCTGAGTATATGTAACATGTACATACGTACAAAAAATATCTATATTTTTAAGTAGGTATTCAAGCTGTGATCCAGTTCTTATAATTAATTTAACTATTATTAACTTAGTTTTGAGGCTAGATGCCGCTGTGTGAAATGTACATGATTTTTTATTATTAGTTATATTAAAAAAATCATGTACTTTTAAGTGTAATCTATTTCCAGTCGATTATAGGATCTGATTGTAAGTTTGTGTTGAGCTATATAGAAACCTATTCTTAGGAAAGTTCGTAGAAATATGTAATTCAAACAAGTTCTTATAAATAATCTTGACGTATTATTTTAATACATAAATATAAGTTTACCCCTGCTTCCCGGTATTGCAGATAGCATGGAAAAACACAGAAACACAAGACCCGAGAACAAACTTCATGCTCACCAAACAAAGTGTGAACCCTCGCTTCGAAGGTAGGGCTACTAGTAACTAAACCACGGAGTCTTTATAAATGTATTGTTCAATAGTATTTGTTTCAAACTTAATTGTGTAATGATTATCAGAAAAGAAAAAGCTCAAAAGAATTTTGTATAATTTTAAAGTTCACAAAACCAATACGCAACAAACGCTACGCTTATATGCTACAAAATAATATAGTTCGTCGTTTTCAGAAAGTAGCTAAGTTACAAGTTACCAAGAAAATACTTATTCATACTTCGTAACCAGTCCCATAGAACTCAAACATTATTCATCAAAAGTTATTCCAACCAAGTACCTAGTAACAGCACTTCTGTTCCACGCAAAATCGCATAAATTAAATGCTCCACCAACAAAATTTATCTTTTTCCACCATCGGAATACTAATACGGCCCTCCGTCTATCCATCGTGGCCTCGGCATCAATAAAATTAACATTGTAATCCACTTACTGTAAGAAAAAATTACAAGTAAAATGTACTCGGCATAATCTTCGGAAAAAGGGTCTTTGCAAGAATTAGACGAGACAGTTTGGAGGGAGTTTTTCTGTGCCATTGCCATTCTTTTGAACGAAAAATAAGGATTATGAATATCACGTTCACTAATAAAGGGAAATATTTTTGGGAACTTTGAAAAAAAAAAATTACTATTTTCGTTGAGACTTTAAAGTAAATTAGGACTGGAAAAAATCACAAATGTATGTATAATGGGAATAAGATATTATTGCTTATACAGTCGTTGGAAACAAGCAATAAATTCGAGAATTTGGCATGTAGGCAAGAAAAGTTGAACGCACGAATCTATAGATCTAATTACTAACATTAATAATAATTTTATTTAGAAATTACAGAACGTCGCGATAATTATTGATTAATATTTTGGAGAAGTTATTGTAATAAAATAATTATATAATAAATAAATATACTAAAACAAAGGATTGTACCATCAATAATACAATAGAATAAGCTAATATCTTTAAGATATTTTTGCTTTTTATTCATAGCTTTTATGTTGTATGCCCAATTTTTAGTAAGTATAGTTATTTAGGGACGAGTCTATGTAGTAAGTTGTGACAAATTGTTCCTATTTGATGCACTAATGCGAAGATAATAAAATGCGGAGATAAATCTATTCTGTTAGTTAATTTTTAGTTCGCATTCGTGGGTTCCAATTTAAATCATTGGTACAAAAATCTATACTATTCATTACAAAATGGAAATAGCTGAAAACGATCCATTAGAAAATAAATAATTGGCATTATTGACAGACCCCTGATAGGTCTGTGTCTTTCACCAAAAAGACAAAACTATGTTTCACTTTAAGAAAGACTTAAGTTGAGAACTTGGGCAAAGCAGCGCTCGTAATAATTATTTCTAGTTCAACTTAACTTCCGAATGTTATTCAATTTAACTGACAGTAATGTCAAGTCTGAAATCTTATTAGACACCTGAGACGAGCTAAACTCCTTATTTGACGTTTGCGTGATATAAAATGCATTTTATAGTCAAAATTATATGGTTCCTAATGCAATAATGTGTTTGTTAATGAGATCCACCTCCGAACCGCAAATTGGATTAAAATGTTAATATCATGATTGCCAGAGTTCTCAGTGGGGAACATTTTCGCGGTCTTAGGGGCGTCTATTCTCATTTCAATAAGAAATAAATTACGATTTCTTATTACGTTTCCATTATGCGTCGTGATTTATCAAGTTTCATTCAGCGGCGCGTGTCATAACAGATTTTAATGAAATCTCTATCGTTGGGCTTTGTCTGTAAATTGTTCTGCAATATTTTTATGGCGAAATTAGTTTGAGATGCCAAAAATGGACGCGTGAAATGTAAAAACCGAGCGAATTATTTATAAACCATGAATAAAACTCCATAAATATGAAGTAAATAAACCTTCGTGACAGACATACTGATTTTTGTTCGATCCTTTAAGTATCAAAAAATATGACTTAATGAAAATTACAACTAAGGGTAAGATAACAAATTCAGAAAATTCTAAACTCACGAATGGTAATGATTTTCACAGATTATATAAGCAGTTTGTTTCCAGAATTCCATTGCAAACATACATTTATTCATTCTCTACATGTACCCGATTCGGGACAGAGAGATTTACAATCTGTAGTTAATGTCCCCCAACAATGAGATACAATTTAACTTCCGTAACGGAGCGATATTTGCAAAGCAACACTACTGGACCAGCGCTATATTTTGCTAATGTTTTTAGCTGGCGTTTTACAAACTTCAGTGTCAGCTTAGAATGAAAATAGCTGTTTTACTTATGTTTTTAACACAGTCAAATAAATAAATATAGCTCTATCTTAAAGTATTTCGTTGATTACGTCTATTAGTAGTAATCTCATAGGTCCTACCCCCGCTTGGTGCAAAAGTAGCAACCTAAAGTAGCAGTAGAACTTGTGCCAAGTTCGTCTGGAGAAATACTACCTCCACACCTATGTAATCTGCCGCCAAGTAGTGGTGCGTTCTTATTGCTGTGTTCCGGTGGAAGGGTATGTGTGCCGGTGAAGTCTACGACTTGAGATGCGGCTTGGGTCTTCTCATACTTGGTCGATGAGGACATAAGTCGTATTGATAAGTCAGAGGGATTTTTTTTTGTAATTGTCATATTCAGCCACTTATTCATTACATATTAACCTTTCTCTTGAATCATCTATCTATCTATTGCTGAAAACTGCATTAAAATACGTTGCGTAGTTTAAAAGAGCTAAGTGTACAAACAGCGGGAGCGACTTTGGTCTATACTATGTAAGGATAAAGGGGCACAAAGAATTTCACATACATCACGCTACGAAACCGTGAAAAGTATCGAGCTTTGCACGGCTTCGTGACGTAACTACCCTGCCTTCGAAGTGAGAGGTCTTGCTTTGATTCCCAGCCGGGATAAACTTGTGTGATAAGTGTGAAGTTTGTTCTCGGGTTTTTGGCTTGTGTTTCTGAGTCTATCCATGCTACGTGGGACACAGGGAATCCTAGTGCAGGGGTTTGAGTACATGTATAAACGTTTTTTTAATATACTGGTATACAAACCGATTACAGGTGCACGCACCTGAAGTGAAAAGTACCTACATTTACCTTATGTACCTAAATTTATGTTGAATAAGAAAAAATACACAATTTTATAAACGTGACACATTAATCATTGTATGATAATTTATTCATGAATAGACAGACAACACGAAAAAGAAAAAACAATAATAAAGAATTGAAGTATGTTATTATTAAAAATACCCAACATATGTTGCTTCTTTTATATGCCTACATACCGTGGCTATTATAGTTTGAACCAACTTGTAATATTCTAAGCTACTTGTACATTGCACTATAAACTTTTTCAACCGTCGACTACAGCCAGATTGAATAACTTTATAGCTTGTAGCGCATGCAGTTCACGTTTTTAATTTATAAAAATAAATGGCCCGATTTAACCTCTATCCTGTAATTATTCAAATGGGAAAGTGCAACCGTGGAGCACTTTACAGGTTCTATGTGTAGTCACACAGAAAAAACCTGTAAAAAAGCAGTTTAAAAAACCTGTAAACTGCTCCTGTTACGGGACGAGCAGACTGCCTTCCTTATGTTAGGTTTACATACTTCGGTTCGGTAAGGATCTGAGTGGTATTGCTGTTGTTTTTTGTGGTGTGGTATCTACTTAACATCAGGTGGACTGTCAGCTGATTCCATAATAACAGGCATCGCATCGCAAATTAATGCCCTTCCATACAGACCTGCTGGTGTGATACCATCTAAATAATACTCTATGAATTGTTTACCTTTAGCTGATAGCCCACAAATGGATGTAAATACTTAGAACACTGTGAAACTTCAAAAAGACCAAGCACATACATAAATTAATCTCATCGTATCGTACTAGCTATTAATGTTTTTTTTCGTTCTTTCGTTTCTTCGTTCTCTGGGAGTCGACGCGTAGCCCTTCGCCTCTAATGTTCCCACTGTAAGAATTTTGGTCTCTTGAGAAGCAAGAGTGGCTTATACATTTTCATCAGCTAATACATTTTTGCAGAGATAAATTATTGTTGTTGGAATGATGGGCCGCCACACTATGAAGCTTTAGTTGTCGCAATAAAACTAGTTAGATACCGTTTGCTGTTCAAACGTGTTCCAGTGACAGATTCTGATATGAATTTTTAAAATGCTGTCAATAGATAAGCCACGTTTAGGCCATGGAAAATGAAATAAAAATGCGAATAAAATACAGTGGTTTTATTTATTCTTCTTCTTTTCGTGTGAGTTACACGGCTAATCCTGGTGTCGGAGTTTTCAAGCCGCCTGATGGCCTCCGACATGGCTTATCATTAAACGGTCGTCCATCCGACTAATGACCGGGCGGAAAATTGCTTAATTCAAATGATAAATATTCAATAAAAGCGCTTTCACTATCGCTTTGTTTATTATTATTAGAGTTATTATATAATATTTATATATTGTAATAAATTTAATTTCATACAAAAATAGTGACAAAAGACACTCATTTGAATTCAGAAGCGCAAATCACGAGAATTTAATAAAATCTTTGAAATCCTGTGAATCATTTTAAAGACTAAGCTAACGATTCCAAATTCAAAAACATATTGGCTTTATGAGTTGATTTCAAATATCGTCTGGGCACATCAAGATTTTTATTTTTACCCACATACCTACGTATGTACGTAGAATTATTATTTTTACGCATTTTTAACATGCTATTTATTTGAGATACGTAATTTCGATAATTTTAACCGTTTTCAAAAAAGCTAGATATTCTCAATTCAAACAATATCACTCTTATTAAATTTATGACATCCTCTTTAATTGCGGATGAAATATACTCCAAATCTCTGTAATTGTTAAAAAGATAATCGTTAAATTTCAAATATCTTTAATTAATACCTATTTGACTGAAACAACTCGATACAATTTCATTTACATAATTACTAAAACGCTGTGTAAACTCATTAATAGTTTTAGGAAAATTCAAACGCTAACACGTCGAGCGGTACCCGTAATGAATAAGCACTATATTCCATGAAATAGTTCTAATTAATCCTAACTATGAAAATGAGAATCTCTCCACTCTACTCGTACGTACTCTTTTAACTAGAATTCTATCCCAAAATAATTGACTGATATAGAAATCTAATTAAGCAACTTTAATATTTTTAATTTCATTTACCTCTTTTTATGGTACTCCTTCCGTAGTACCATAATAACGTTGGAGGTGTTTCCAATGGGGTTCAACATGTATAAATTTAAAAAGAGTGTGAAGAGATTTTTAGCTGATAGGCACCGCGTTGGCAACACCTCAAGTGTTGCTAGCGTCTGTAGGCGACGGTAGCCACTTTCCATCAGGTGGGCCGTTAGCTTGTGCGCCTCATCATTCACATAAAAAAGTAGTACACTCATAAAATTAAAAAACAAAAAACTGATCATCTCATCACTCATCACTCGAGAGGATTATCATCTCATGCACCTTTGATATCACCCGCCCCGGGTGACGGGCGCAACGAGATAAATCGTCGGTTGAAGGACCTAGGTCGTATTGCTGTTCTAATTGGCGGAGGTAACCATTTACCATCAGGTGGGGCCTTCAAGTCAACTCGTCACATCAGTAGTTTAAAAAAATGTTTGGGTTAGGTTAGAAATATGTGCGCAAACATATTTTTAAGCTATATCCTCATTGGTGTACTTTGGTTTTGAAGCAGCAACTTCTGATTATGTACGCCTGTACCACGCTCTTATTATATTCGTTAGACCACAGACTAAATAAATACGTTATATATGTTTATTTAGCAAAGTAATATTCGCATCGCTAGCATGTATACGATGTAGTTCCCGTCGCTGGGAGTCGACACAAGCCGTGACAACGAAATGCCATCAGAATTGTTTTAATAAGCCAGCGAAATTTGCCACATAGCCTGGAGCGGCTATTTCATTATGTGATGGCCTTTGTCGAGTGCCTAATTGTAGGTTTAAAATGGCAACTTTTAGCTGGAACCCTCTCGGGCTGAAAATTGCCGAAAATTAATATGTGGTCAAAGCGGTGTCGCAAACAAGCGCTTAGTCGATGACCGCAAAATAAAATGAAAAAGTCGATGTTGTAATACTTTCAGCGGAGAATTCTCCAGGTGAATTTTTCAAAGCTTTCAGTTTTTAACGTTACTTTTAGAAGCTTCAATGAAATTCATTGTTTGCCGATGTTGAGAGCTGATTTCTACGAACCCTGATTTTTAATTCGAGTCACATTGGATACCTTAAGCATTTTTTTTTTAAAGTTTCGTACCCAAAGTTTAAGGAGAACCAATTGACTTATATGTAAATTTAACTTACTTATCGAACATATTAGAAGTAGCAGTAAACAGCAGAACTTGTACGAGGTACGTCTGGAAAAGTAGTGCGTCCACAATTAGTAATTCGCCGCCAAGGAGTGGCGAGTGCATCATAACTTGGCGGCATTGCTGTGTTCCGGTAGAAGGGTGTGGACGCCGGTGGAATTACATTACCGTCTCAAAGTGACGGGTGCAACGCGATACAATTTGAGTCTTGTCATACTTTAGAATGAAAAGACTGTGCCTACTTCTCACCTAGGAAAACTTCATTCACTTTCCTTAACTACAATTATTATTTTTTAATAATTCGATCAGCTAAGAGAATAATTATAGCAACTATAATTACTGTGACGTAACATCCCCGTCTCGGATGAAGGACGCAACGGGATGCGATTCGGTTCGGAGGATCTACGTATTGTTATGTGCTGAGGTAACCATTAACCATCAGGTGGACCATCAGCTCATCTCAACATTTCAGTATTATAATATAAAAAAAAAACAACAATGATACTGAAAGCGAACAATGCTACTGAATTTTATATAAATCACACAAAGCTTAATTTCGTTAGAGTTGTTCCATCTGGTTTTTTAACCTTCAAAATTATTATCATTTCGGTGTATTCATCACCATTTGGCTAATTTATATGAAGTTTTATGTAACCTATATATTTCAAAGGTAATTGAATCTAAAATTACTTATTACAAACAGGACTGAATCAAGTAGCGTAAAATTGAGTCTGCTACATTTATTTAAATTAAGTTAAGAAACCCGCTTACATTTTTCATTCTATCCACATATTTTTCTACAAAATAATTCTATTTTTGGTATATTTTTCTGAGAATAGTCCTAGTCCAAATATATTAAATGAAAATCATAAGAGTTGTTCCATCAAATAAACTGGTGCATTAAGTCAAGATAAATTAACTCTCTGGATGGGCATAAAGTTCGTTCTGAAGTCTTGGGTGTTTGTGATGTGTTTTCGTGTTTGTTCATGATATATTATTGTGTTTTTTTCACATTAATATCCGACATTAATAATTTATTCTCAAAACTGCGCACTAAAACGAAATGCTTAGTACAATAGCAAATTAGTACAGCTTAGTTAAAAACGCATACAAAACTATCAAAAAGCAATATTTCAAATTATTAAACAAAACGTTGAATGAAACTGAATTGAAGTGGCTTACCTATTCAAAGGATCGAAACTGAAGCATCCTTATCTGTAGTGCATGAAAATTGATATCACTTCAAGCTTGCAATATTGGTGATCCTTACCTATGCTGGGCCATACCGCTTTAGTGGAGATTCAATAAATAATGCTTTGTGTTGTGGATCTTGTCTGCTAAAAGCTGACATATTTGACTGACCTTACTGCTCAGTTGGTAGCTCTGTTTCTGCGTTGTAGTTCGTGGGTTTGATTCCCACCAAGGCAAGCATTTGTGTCACAAACATAGGTGTTTGTTCTTTGTTGTTAATATGTATTATACATAGCTATACATGTGTTATATTAGCTATCTTGTTCCCCATTTAAGGTATGCTTAGTTTAGGGCTTTTATTTTTAGATTTAGATTTAGATGTGAAAAAGAGACTTGATACTGAGGTGTGAGCCATCAAATTCATCGACTTATGTATAACCCAATAATAAAAGTGATACGAACGAAACACTGTTTTTCAGCACAATAATGAAATAAATAATTATATAATATAATTTTTTTTTTGAAGACATGATAATGGCGCCAAAGATCGGCCATTTTTGGTATAACCGGTCACTCTCACAATTAAGACCAATATAACGACACCTTTCGAACTAAAATCCATTAAGCCGTTTAGGCTACAGAGCGTGCCAAAGAAATAAAATACATACATACACTCGAAAGATATAAATCTCCTTCCGGCGCAGTAGGGAAAATTATATAAAACATACCTAAGTTTTAAAATTAAAACATATCTTTAGAAGAATGACATTACATAACTATTTCTAATCCCAACATTTGTGAAAACTCCGGCCTAGTTCTAACCTGGACAATAATGCGTGGGATTGTCATATCACTGATGGTATGTACCTCTATTTGCACAACGAATGAATTTCGCTCTGAATTTGTCCGGGCTAAGCTCCGTTTATGTGACACTAGTAACTAGCTAGCGTACTAGCTAGTTTAGGACTTGGTAATGTGTTTAACGCATTTGACTTGCTTTACACCTCAATAGGCAGTAGCTCTACCTTCTGCGCTGTAGGCTGTGGGTTCAATTTTCACCCAGAACGAGCATTGGTGTGTCCAACATACGTATTATGTATTAAGTATATACATGTTAATATTGTATTTCAGTAGCTATATTTGTATTTACAGAAATAAAAATTGTGTAAAACTGAAAGGAGTTTGTAATCTTTTATTAATTGAATGATTGATCAAATTATTCTATGCACGATACATCCTTTGTTCTGATACTTGCTAAATATGACCTCTTAGTTTTAATCTCTATATTAATATGTAAATCATGCGTCTTTGTTTTGGACTAGACTGAGGAAGTAAAAGGTATATTTTTTTACTTCAGCCATACCTACTTCGTTGCATAATAGGTTCCTAGTTTAATTTTAAAATTCATTTGTTACTCTCGCATCTTTGTTTTGGACTAGACTGAGTAAGTAAGAGGCACATTTTTTGAACTTCTGCTACACATGCTTCGTTGCATCCAGCCAGTAGCTAGAAACTAATAAACATTTCAAATACTAGCTGTCGTGTATGCGGACGCTTAGCTGTGTCAAAATATTTGGGGTACCGTCGTAATGAGAGCGGGCGGGTAAGTAATTATTATTTTAATTCAGTGAGCTATGTTATGGCAAAACTTTCTGGAGATGAGTGTAGAGGGGGTTTTAATTGTTTAATTCACTGTAATAATGTGCTTTGTTTCGTGTACCTACCCAAAGATGGCGTAGTAAAAGGGGTGAGCGACCTTATTATGGCGGTAGGTACATATTGCTGTATATTAGTTTCGTAAAGAGTATTTCCTTTTGGTTCGCCAGTATTTCTATTATATTATTTTGTTTTGATCAGTTTGAATGTCATTAAACATGCCATTGTATTTTATTTATAATCATCCCACTGTTTTGCTTTCAATATTTCAAGTGAAATTGATTCACAAATGAAGAGCAAATTAGAATAAGATACATAATTCTGTTTTTATTTAAGTATTTCAGAAGTATTAACTATGTAGCAGACATCAAAACCCACCCCCAACATGAGTTTGGTAGTTTCAGTTCAATCATTAAGTAAATTAAACTTTGACAGTACAAATTACTGTGTAGTATACAGTATATATTCTAGTATGATACAGTAGATACATGCTTTGTAGGTTTTGTGTTGTGGTGTTTGTGTGTAAAGAATATAACGATAATGTATATATATTATTTTTTCCTACGCTAGCCTCAGTTTTTTGGGAATATTTTCGGAGTATGAAGTGCATTGTAAACAAATTATAATAATTTTAACTATATTACTTATTTTGTGCTTTGTTTCTGCAAACATATACGTATAATCACATCGGCACAGAACAACCATCATATACGTTACGCAAAAAATTGTCATGGAAAGCTCAGGAAACAGAGCAACTACCGATTTTGAAAGACTATGAGATCAGTCTCATAAGTAAATTTTAGGTCTTAACTAAATGAAATGGAAATTTACTGCTATCGCTTTAACTCAAACCAGCCATTAAAGTGATGTAATACCTAAATGGATTTGAAATGTGGTTACTAGCTCGTTGATCAAAATGATTCTGATAATTATTGATAATACCACTAAATTGTAATTTCTAAATAATTGACTGATTAAAATCTAATAAACCAACTTCAATATTTTCATCACTTACGTAACGCACTCAAGGGTAGAATTTCTTCATGACATTTCTACGAGAATCATATAAAATAGTATCACCTAAATTGGTCTACAATTAGCGAAGGAAAAGGGTAAATTTTCTTTTAACCGAATTGAATTGTACAGCTAATTTCAGAAATAAAATTAGTGTCATGTTGCTCGCGTCCTTAAGTGAATACCTGACGAGTCCCTACATGTACCCCTGGGTAGTGCTAAAGAAGCAACCTTGATTAGCAGTAGAACATGTGTGCCGCCTAGCATTACTCTGTTCCTGTGAAAGGGTGTGGGAGCGAGTGAAATCACAGCGCATGAGACGTTACATCCGCGTCACGATTGACGGCGCAACGCGATACGATTTGGAGCTACTCATACTCATATTCAGGTCGGAGGACCTGAGTCTTATTACTGTTATTGTCGGCGGAAGTAACTACTTATCATTAAGTGGGCCGTCAGATCGATCTGTCACTTTAATCAAATTAAAAGAAACCGCTTCACTCATCATCATTATACGTGCATTTGCATATATAATTATTTTTTATGTACGTACGTACCATATATTAAAACATGTAAACGCCTGGTAGCAGGTAAATGTTAAAAGCTACTAAGGTAATGTGAAGTTCATAAAATGAGGAGATGTTTGCCATTAAAAAATTACCGAATTTACGTCGTGGAACACGGTGAGTGCTGGTAAAGCTGGCGTGCCGGAGCGAAGCGCTACTTTTTGTAAATTTTTTATCTGTGGTTTTTTAACTTAATATTTATAGAAGTCACTTGTTATTCTTTATTCAAAGTCAATGTCAAAATTTTTTATTTCGCGCTACGTTTTGTTGATTTTTATCTGTGTTTTTTATAATAACTACAATCTAGTAGTCATTTTTTATTTTTTATTCTAAATCAATGTCAGAAATCTTTATTTCCGTTACGTTTTATATTAATTCTTGGGATTGTTACTTATTTAATAAATATGTACCTTTACGGACACAGCAACGCTCACTGCTTATTGTATTACTAAATATATATCGACCGCGTAGATCTATTTACAAAAGATGATTCGTAAACCAAATATTTCTCATAAATAACCCACAAGGGTATGTTAATGAAAATATTTCTCACACGTCTTCAGCTCGTCAAGAGTTCCAGCGATGCTGGGCGGAGCCGACGGAATGCAATCCGCCGTGGAATGCGAATTAAATAACTTTTAACAGCTTTAAGTGGAGTACCGCCCTATAGAAACAGTTGATTGTTTAAACATTTTAAAACGTCAATGTGAAATTAATTAAATCTTTTTGTGTGTGTTAGCGAAACATTTTACCTACTGAGGTATAAGGTTGGTAGTTCTGCTTTCTGAACTGTTCGTCTTCGGTTTCCACCCAGGACAAACATTTGCGTAATGAACATAATCTCACCACCCAGACAAAGAAAGGAAGTCTGTATGAGTTCTTTTCTGTCTGGGTGTTAATATGTATGTATTTACTTTTACATAAATATTAAAGTAATACATCAGTAATCTTGCTCCCATATTACTATATTAAACTGTGACTAAGATGGAATAATAAAAAAGTCTTTTATTTTTAATACTTCTATACGTTGTATTGGGAAATTCTAGACTTTTGGATTTGCATTGAAAATTACTCGTGAGAGTTTTATGATGTTGTTGAGGATACCTTCACTGAATATAATATGTTCCCGCAATCTTATTCATAAACACAACCAGGTTATTTTAAGGTTAAGGTTAACGGTTATTTTTGAAACAAAACCTACGACGGTTCATTAAAATCCTGTTTTTTTACACCAAACCACGCTTAACAAATGAATTAACCGAAGTTAATTCGCTAAGCAAATGTTGGAACACTCATTTGCTTTCATTAACTTTACATGTTCAAGCTTAATGTGACTTGTTAATAAAAAATAAACGGCCGTTTTAAACCGCGGATAGCATGAATATTTATGAATCTGAAACTTAGTTATTAGCTAATTTAAACAAACCATTTTGGTTACCAAATGAGGTGCCAAATACGAATAAGATTATATCGCCAGCCACTATATGTACTCAAGGGTTTGTAAACAGCATAATGCATATACCATATAACTCAGTTTGTCCCGTGGCAAAACGTCAGTGGATAAATGACGGGCTATATATTATTGTTTACTACTAGAAGACACGTCTGAATCTGCGTTCGGTGGTTTTGCAAACGCATCAAGTCTCTGTATTTTAAATTTCTGTGACATTTTGTGAATTTAACAAGGATGCTGTTCAATGAAATTGTTCAGATACTGATAATCATGTTATTTAGTAGCTGATCGTGTTCCTAAATGTAGCCATAAAAGATAACAAATTTGAACGGTGAAGTATGTTATAGATCTAGCAATCAATTTAATTCAATAATAATACAATATATGTCGCTGTCCACTGTTTTTTTCTACATTTAAACACTTACCCCATCGGAGTCCCTGTGTCGCAAGTGGTATGACAAACACAGAATCACCAGAAAAACACCCAAGAACCGATAACAAACTTTACGTTCATCACACAAAGTGTGCCCCGGGCGGGAATCAAACCCTTCACTTGAAGGCTTGGTAGCTACGGAGCTATCAGAGATTATGAGTGAGCACATAGTGACTTTCTCATGTTTTCCAAGTATTGCTTATCGTTTGGACTGAAGTGCAAATTAAATGATCCGTAAATACTAGGATCATATTGCGAGGCAGGCAGTTTATGTCGCCAATGTTGCCACCTACCTTGGATTCCCTATCATCAATATTTGTTCTTCGAAATTTGAGTGCATCCGATCCCCTGTTCAGTATAACGCATACAATAAGGTAGACATTGTTTTTAACGGTTATTAATGCTAGAGTATTTTACAACGCCCATTGCCAAAACTAAAATTTCACGAGAGACAAAATTGGCTTTGATCCTTATAAGAATACATTAATTAAAATAACTCCTCTGTTATTACCGATTATGACGGCGGAAGATCTTTAGGGGGAACGCAGACCAAAGGTGGTAATGTGGTTTCATTTGCGCAATTTGCAAGTCAAAAATTCGTTTTCCCCTTTAAGCAAAACCCATCCTTTTCCCACATATGTTACAGCTATAGTCTATCCTTTTTTGACCACGTTTTTGATGTAAACCTATGAAAAAAGCCACTAGACTAGACACTTTCTTGTTAAACGGACTTGGCATTGTGCAGTTTGTTTCGAAAGGATTAGCCATAAAATAGTTCGGGCTCATTACAATTTCATGAAGGTTCTTTGTGGAATTTATGCTGAGAAAAGTTTGAGCTTTACTGAATAAAAGATATCTATTTGGCAGTAATACTGGCTTGGTGCCAGAGACACTTCTCGAGTTCAACTTATTAAATGTAAGACGGGAAGGCTGAAATCTAGATGGCTCTATATGTGTTTTTCTTAAATTTCGGCTTGCTGACAAGTCTTGTCTCTCCAGTTATAATCTGGATATGAAATGTGCCAATATTCTTCTGCTGACGAGTATATTTTTGTTCAACTTGGCTTTCATACGATACGCAGGTTTTCGAAAGTAAATTGAGATTACTTTTTATTCGTAAGAATGATAGAATTTAGATAGCTTATTTTTGCAATGCGAATAGAATATTCCCATACTGTTTTTGATACGAAGATAGGAAGCTGACACTGTGCTACGGAGCTTTCATTAAGCTATGAAGCTGTCACTATGTTGCGAAGCCGTCACTGTTTTACGGAGCCGTCGCTAAGCTACGAAGCTACCGCTAAGCTGCCACTAAGTTATGGGGCCGTCATTCATTTAGCCGACAAACATCTCAATTCGTAACATAATTATTAAAATATAAACAAATATACATACCATCAGTGAAACCTCAACGCTTTCAGAAAGCCCATGTTCGTAAACAAACATTTCCCGAAACATTCAGGAACTCATGGTAATTACGAAATTATCACAACAACCGTAATAAATTATCGAGTAGATAAGCGGGTAAGATAAATATTCTCGCATCACACACAAAGGGAGTGGCACACTCCGAGCGAAATCGTAAGGATGTTTTTTTTACGTTATAAAGGTAATATAATGATTGCAAATTAAGAGTGTGCCATTCCAATGGATACCGCGGACACGTGAGCGGGACAAAGAGTTGAGAAACGCTAGTAAACGTCAAAAACTTAAAAATATAAATTATGCAAACATTTGAATAATTATTAATTACATATGGAACCAAAAATCATTTAGAAATTCTGCTGGGATTTCCTAAATACATACCATATTTTTTTCAAAATGGTTTTTCACATTTTATTATTACGAGACTTTTTTCGCTAATCGTGTTTTTACAATTATACAATCATAGCAAAAATGTTAAATTTTATTATTTTATAAACAATAGATTTCTAACGCAAGAAGATACTTTAGTTATTTATAGTTTTTTAGAGCGGTTTTCAGCTACTATGAACTCTTATACAATAAACTCAAAAGTCAAACATCTTTATTCCGATAAACTATAAAATGTAATGTAATAAACTTAGTAATTAAAATGCCAGATCTCGACGATCTGGCACTTTAATTACTTAGTTTATCGTAATAAATTACTGATGTCACCTGTAAATTGACCTTCACACCGGTAAACCGGTGCAACACCGATTAGAAGTGAAATACCAGCTGTGAGGGCAATACTTTTTACACGACTTCAGAAATACGAACATAATATAGAAACACACGGATCATGGAAATGTGTGAAAATTATAAAACCTATTATACATGCTTTCGTATCAACCTCATTGTCTTCTAATATGATAATGAATAGGCTTTTATGCACCACGGATCACAATATAGATTGGTAGATGCCACATGTCTTCGAATTTTTGGTTTTAATAACCGATGCTTTTCATAGCCGTTTCGAGAACGTAATATTGCGCATATAGATTATTCAAGCGAAAATTTTATTACCGCATGTATGGTTTAGAACCAAAGACCTTCTGAATGTAAGTCGGCGTCTGTACCCCTGGGCATGCTCTTCTATTTTGTCGTAGACTTATTTGGTCTTGGTGTATTTGTAGACTAATTCCGAAGATAAATATGGTGTCAAGCAAAATAAGGCGTATGTGACCGCGCCTCGGGGTGAGCTGTTTTTGCCCGAGCTTAGGTACCATAAATACAAATGCTTATCTTATTTGCGATATTATTGTGTTTTCCTGCTGGGTATTGAACGGTTGGTACGTGTGCACTAATTTTGAGGATAAAAGTATCGCCGTCATAAATTATGTTGATCTTTATTTTAGTCTAGAATTTCGTAACTGTTACGTTTATTATCAAAAAGGGAAATTGCGTAAAACAAAAAGAGAAATATAATTCATTGAAATTTCTTCTTATTTTTTATATATATACTAATCTATATTCTTAATTCATCCGTCGAAAAAAAATATTATTATAAATCATATATTTGTCTTTATATTTACGGCTCCGTGGCTTAGTTGGTAGTGGCCTTTCGAAACGAGGGGTCCTGTTTTCGATTTCCGTCCTGTGCACACTTTCTGTGTTGAGCATGAAGTTTGTTCTCGGGTCTTGGGTATTTGTTTTGTGTTTTTGTAAATATTTGTCCATGCTATCTGCGATACAGGGAATCCTAGTGCAGAGGTATGAGGGTGAGGGTCTACAAAAATAATAGAAAAATAATTTAAAAACATTTTTACACGATATCACTTCTGATATCTCTAAATCTTATCGTTAGTCCTTTAAAAAAATGGGACTTCGTGAAGGTCTCATTTTCAATAAAAACAATCAATAAAATACCAATACGTTTTAAGAATAAGAATATATAAATATAAGTCATTTTAAATTTCAATTAAAAATGTGTTTATGAATTAAAAGAGTTATTTGATTATGAATACCTATATTATATTAAACATAAAACTGACCTCCAACATAACAACATCTCGTGTAGCATGTTTGAAATCAATTGTAATGATATTGTAATGAAATTTTAAATTTGACATAACCAAGTGTTCGCTATATGATCCTATGGTGAAAATAAATGAGTATGAGTATGAGTATGAATTATTTACTTCTTTAATATCAAGAAACATGTACCTACACGTCCACGCTTATCTTATTATTAAGTTTGGCTCTTCGATATATGATTCTGACTTATGTATCGTGTTTCAAGTAAACGATATAAGCCAGAACGACCTCAGTTTCATCTTATCAGGCAAACTCATAAATTAGGAATATTACTCAGAAATAAAATAGTTTTCCTCAAACAAAAGACATGGACGAATGAATTCAGTGTGTGCGTTTAGGGCGACTACGTGACGAGACGAGAGAAAATGTTACGGCGAAGAGTAAAATTACAGTGCCGTCCCCAACCTCTAATGTTTAATTTTTGTACTTTTTTCTATTTATATTTTGCTATTTTTAATTTTCTGTCATCTATTGTATGCGGAGAATGTTGCATTTAATTGGCACACATTCTATACAATGTGATTATAATGTTTGTAAATCTCATGTCTATTATGTGTACTCTTGGCGTTGCCTTAATGCATAAATAAATGTTGCCACTGGAGAGGCACGTCTGTTCCTACCCAATTCGACCAACCCGAGGGGAAGAAATATCCAAGAAACTCCTCAGAGACAGTATTGCACATTCGTGATTGTATGGTCCTACGTCTAGAGTGTAGCAAATTCAGTACCAAGCTTTTTGTAATGTAGATAATCTAATATTATATAGTAAGCTTTTGAAACAACGTTAACGTTAAAAAAAGTTTTAAATGTATTTATTGTCATTACTGCCAAAATAATCTCCGTTATTCGTGCGAAATTATTCAGCGTGTGTCGTTTTGCTTACTTTCGCACTTGAATAGCAAAAACGTGCTCCGTTCAATTCTTTGTCTCTGAGTCAGCTATACTGCCATGAATTTAAAAAAGACAATTTAAGAGAACATTCAATAGGTATTCGAATATCAGAAAGCGTGAAAATAAAAGGTGAACTTCGTAAAATTTGTAGGTAATGTGTGAGCGTCGATAAAATCAATTTATTATATAAATAAATACATTCCTCAGAGTATCATCTGGCCCCAAACTAAGCGTAACTTGTACTATCGGAACTCACTCAAGGTTTCTCGCTATCATTTATCAATCTATAAATTTTAAGTGAGCTGAACCAATGTGGCCAGTTTAAAACAAAATTACAGATTATCCCAAATCAATAAGTACAAAAATATTCAGTAATTAAAATTACACCTACGGATGCAAACAACATGGTATCTCTGTAAAATTTGTTAAATGCCTTTTAAACATGCTCATTTAATTTTTATTGACAATTATTTACCTGATGGCAAGCGAAAACGTTACTTATTCACTCTTTTCTTGAGAATTTCCTAATTTTATTGGTTGGGATAAAGATACGCAGGCAAAATATTTAAAGATGCATAATCTGTTGATTCAAAATATATGTTTTATTTTACACTAAACTACGGGTTGCTGGTGTATAATAAAACTTCGCAGTGTTAAATATGGCTTCGCACAGGTTAAATTTACTAATAAAAATAGTGAGATGTGCGCTTCGCAAAATTTATTAAGTTTTTTATTTTATCATACAAACAATTACGTTATTCTTTTGAAAATTATAGAACAAAAAAATAAGCCAAATTGGTTTAGCCGTACTCAAATAATACTCCTACATGTGTCAATTGTATTTATTTATATACATTATGCATATTTACATTAGTATAAGGCACTTATGTGTCATGCGCGTGGGATTTAATTTTATGAGTTAATTTGGGTATATAAGGGTTCTAAAATACAATCATAATTGCATACTAAAAAGGCACTTTGACACAACTTTATAGTACCTTCTCATTACAGTAAAGAAGGCACAACATAGTGGGATATCGCTATCACATACTAAAATAATAATAAATTTTAATCAGCAAATGGCACCCAACGGCCTCGTAAATGCCTTAACCGCAGGCATAAAGTGCTAATAAGAAACTAAAATCGACATAAAGTAAGTAAGTTTGCGAGTGAGATGCTTTTATGTCATACATATTGGAATTGCGCTGCTTTTCATGTCGCGTGGGTTTGGAAAGGAATCGAAGCCAGGAGCCCTATTCTAAGCCCGACGTGAGAAGATATATGTTATGTAACTAAAGTTTTGTTTTCTGTCAACTTAGGTATTTATATTACTAACCTGGTAATCGTAAGTTGGTTCCCACGATACAGGCCTAGCCTAGTGTGTAGTACAAAGAGTAATCCAAAAAAAAATCAATGTACAACGAATGTCTAAGTAGATAGTTTTGTCGAAATATATTTACCAAAAAAATAAAAAAGATGCATAGTGTGGATAAACCCGGATTTTTTATCTTGGGTAACAACCCAATATATAAAATGTACAGGTTAACCCAACAGGTGTACATTTTATATATTATGTCAATAAGAAAAAGTATTCCAGTTCCCATAGTACAAGCTGTGCTTAGTGTTTGACCAGACAGCGCTCTGTATAATGTCTGTGATTATTGCACTATTTATAAAAAAAAAACATTTACGGAATTCCCTTCAATAAATGTATTCAGATATGGAACCCTGGAAACTGGTCCAAACGGTTTTAACAATCCATCGAATATAACTAAGAACCAAATTTCATTATAACAAATTTAAAAAAAAAAAAAAAAAAAAACAGTACATGTTAAAACCCAGACACAAAACAAACATCTATATATCACAAAAATGTGTGTTCGGCTGGGAAATCGAAACATATTTTACTCTATATTTTACTGATATATCCAAATGTTGTAAGGATACTTTGTTCAAATTTGTGACTAAATATCAAGACTAAGATTGACTTAGGTTGGACCTATCTTACATAAATAAAAGGTTCCTATTGATAGAATGAACAAAGAAACTCTACGCCACAGAGGGAGACAATAATTAATTAAATTAAGGCTGAATTAAGTTTGTTATCTTTTCTTTTATCCCGCCCTCTATTGGAGTTATAAGATAAACTCTTCCATAATTTAATATTCTTGCTGTTTCGAAAGTTTGGCGATATTTTTTGGCTTTTTGTAGTAAAAATTTGAAGGCAGAAATTTTAACATTGTTTTATTTGAAACTCGTAGGTACGTTTAAAGTTTTTATTTTTATTTTATAGCGTAAACAGAAATTAGTAGCAGAAGAACTTGTGCCAAGTGCGTCCGGAGAAGTACTGCTACCAACCACACTTGATAATTCACCGACAAGCAGTAGTACGACTACTTGACGTGTTATTACAATATTATTATACATCAAAATTACATTACATAAAATTTATTATATTTTGAGTGAGTTATTCACTCAAAATATAATACAATTTACATTAAAAGTGATAATAGTAACTGATATATTGTAAATATAATACGAGCATACATTACAACTGATAAGCGAATTTACGCACAAACGCGGAATTGGCATGCATGCGTTTAATTCAAAGTCAAAGTCAAAGACAAAAATCATTATTTCTATTGAAGTCTTAAAAATTACTAGCTTAATTAACTTAATAACTCGTCGATTAGTATTAAGGATCATTATACGCAAGAGTTTGCTAAATTGCTCAAATAAAATTTTACTCAAAACTATGATTTCTTGCTTACTGTGATGAGAAACAAATATTCGTGCAAGTCATTTAGTTTATTAGTAAACATTTTGGTTTGAGTACCTTAGTAATTGTGACAATTAATTTATATTATTTTTTATTGAAAATGTAATTTTTTGGATTGGAAGCTCGGTAGCATTTACTGAAAATTGATTGAGTTTTGCAATTGAAACACTTTAATTTTTTTTTTTTTTTTTATCAACACCTAGTAATGTTTTAGTCTCGGTTAGAATATCAATATGGTTGAATTTACTTTGTCTGACAGTTGTTTACATTGAGACAGTAAAGAAATACAGATCCCTAAAAACGAAAATAAGGAGCGTGACGTCACATGTAAAGGGGAAAGAACCGGTTCAAATAGTATAATGAAAATTATTTTCCAAGTGACGGCTTCACAAAAAGCCCCCTCGATTTCATAATTTTTATAAGCGCTGGGGTTGTTATTGAAAACTCTTATTGAATGAAATACGGGGAAAACCGTAACGTTCCAAATTTATAAAGAAATATCATAGGGCGGGTATTATTAAGATCTTTTAAAAACCATTAAGAAATCCGACTTCGGGGTTCGTGGTAGATCGTTAATGAGAATTTGAAAACCCTTTGTGCTAATTACGGCTTTTGAATGAACCCATCATTCGGAGTTTATCGACCTTTAGCCAGGATTTTATCAAATCGTTGGATGTACAAAGATCTGATCTCCATCCATAATATACTTACGATTTTTTATCTCGAATACCGTTGCAAATTTTTAATGTATTATTATTTCCTGCAGATTTAGTACCTGATTTCAATGTAATGATTGCTAACTTGAAATATTTTCTTGTGAATTGTTAAACTACAAAAAAAAATTGCATTCAAGAGCAAAACAACCCCACCTGGGGAAATGGTAATGTACTGATAAACATCAAACTCCTAAACAGATCTTCATAAATTATACCTATAAACTATTTTGGCCACGTCAACTTTCAAACAGAGAAAACCGCATCAAAATCGGTCCATTCATTTGGGAGCTACGATGCCACAGGCAGGCTACCCCTCTTTTTCGTTAGGGGTCAATAAAAAACAATAATTCAGAAATACATTTCCCCATCTTGCCGAGCTAAATCTCAAAAACTATTATACTTATATAGGACAATATTAATTGTACAAAAAGGTATGTCTGTTTCCATTTCGTAAGTTGCAAATCTATTGTAAAATATATAAATCTTTAGCGTGATTTTGTGAATAAATTTGGTCTATTGGTATTTAAATGGCTGTAAAATTGGATTAGAAAAAGTTGTAATGTAGTTCACAGAAGCTGTTCACATGTTCTGGTGCGGCATGGCTGCGGTTTTCTTGGCACGCGAAGTAATTTAATTAAGCACTGTAGATACATTGATATTTCAGTAAGTCTTGATGAAATTAGCCCGTTAAAATAGAGGTTTATTCCCAATAATCCCACTAACTGCCCAATCGAAAGGGTAACCACCCTATCTACCAGTCTTCGGCCTATAATAACTTCAATTTTGCATAAAACAGAAGGCGCTCGCAGTAGCCAGCATGATATTTTCTCTATAGACTAAGAAATATTCTCGGAAAGCCCAATTACGACATCACCACCACCTAACTATCAAGTGTCGGAGTAAACACTGTAACTTTGCAATGACACCGACGGCGGGGTCGAAGAATCTCTGTAGCTGTACTCTGGGCAAGGTTCTACCCAAACGCCCTACAGCGTACCAAGCTTAGGTTTGTACCTAAGTGGTGCCCTTGGTGGCTTCCGTTCTATTATTCGTTTTTAAGCGGGTCCAAAGCCTTCGTCTCCTAAGAAAAGCCAAGTTGTCAAGGCTATATGCGGCCAACAAGATATAGTCAAGTAAAAAAATGCGGCCGTGAGCCGTCTTGCGAATAGCTGGATATCTTTGATAGAATAAGTAGCAGTAGACCCGCTGTAACGGAACGCATGTGGCTTACCGTTCTCTCACGAAAAACCTGAACCATGACAATAACCATAAACAAATAGGCGATCGAAAAATAGAATTATTCACATATCCATGTAAAAGATGGATAAAGAATATTATCACTTTAACTCTAACAACGAGCTGAGTATAATACAATAATGTAAATAAGATTTGCCAAAGTCGTTCTTAATGTAATGTGGTAAAGATACCTTTTGAGTAGAGCCGCCCCGATGGAGCCAACGAGTTTTTATAACATTTTACAACAAAAAGGAATACATTAATTATCAAGCTTTGCCAAAATTACCTTTAATTCCAAGTAACAAAGGTGTCTTTTAGGGTGAACTACTCTAAATAGACAAAGCGGGGAATCCCACAGATAAAGAACAACATTATATAATAAGCTGTGCTAATTATACCCTTAATTCCATGTGGCAAAGATGCTTTTTAGGGTGAACTACCCAAAATAGACCAAGCGGGGAATCCTACTATAAAATAAATTTATATATACAGGTTGAGTACAAATCATCTGCATCAATAGTGGTGATTCACAAGTGCGAATCTTGTGCTTTACGAAAACATTGTCTGGAAATGGTTATGGAATAAATTATAACAAATAATCTCATTGTAATGGAGTGGATTTCCATACACCAATTGAGTATCTTTCCAGGATTTTGTTGTAATGATACTGGATCCTTATACTTTATTAGATTAAAGTAAATGGGGACTGAGTTCGATTCCAAACAGACTGTAATGTTTAAATATTGTTTTGAAACATTAATGGAAATGAAGCATTTGACTTCCACATAATTCCACATAATAATTCCCGGATATAATTTTATTTCCTAAATTATTTATTGTGATCAATTTCTATGTATGATTATTGCAAAATACTATTCACTAATACAGATAAAGATTATCTAATTATTTATGAATTACAGACATTCAATAATATTTAATTTTTAGATTTCTTCGTTTGAATCACCCTGAGTAAGGGAGGTGTGACCTGTCTATTGTATTAACAGGAACGTGAAGGTATAAAAGGCTGCGCTTGAGCAACGAGAGGGGGCAGTTCGATACTAAATTCGGGAGTGAGAGCATAATTGTGTGACTGTTACATTAGATCGACAATCTGTAATCCAATTATTTTACTGTCACTTTCAACTCAGTGATTTGACACTGACAAGAAAAGTTGCATGATTGATGATTGAAGGGCTTCCCGCTTCTTCTTTTGACACGCCGGTCGGGAGCTTGACTGGGGACTGGAGAACGAGCGGCCGTTATGAAAAGACACGTGAGTGGGGGAATAACAAGTGAAGTGTACCAGATAGTTAATATACTGTGTTGGTAAGTTGTATTTTAGAACGATCTCCAACTACGTGTCGGCCTCCAGTTATTGGTGAGATTTTCTCTATAAAATTTAATAACCTTTTCATCAGACTGACTGTGAACCATAATTAACAAAGAAAGTATTTTGAGTTGTTCAATCTCTGGCTTATGCTATAACTAAAATGGTAGCGTGCCATTAATTACGATGATCAAATCCATTGTTATGTTTGTTTGTACAATCACCACGAATATGCGAACCCGAGAACCTGAATTGTCTTAATAAAGACCTAGAACCAGAGATGTGAACATCTATAACTTGTGAAACTAGGATTCCTATCTCTATGATAAATTTTATAGTTCTCTCATATCGAAGAGACCGAGAGTGGCCTAATAACTTTTATTAGTATACCACGGAAGGGAAGTTAGGCCTAGATGTTATATTCCTAGGTCAGTCAGGTTGACGTAACTTATAGATGGAAGCGGGGTCTGGCGCTTCCATCCTTGGCTTCGGCCGGGCCAAGTCCAGTGGTATACTAATCACATACATTTTAATACAGATTAATAACAATAAAACCTACTTGTCTTAGGACATGATAGTCTTTCTTGTAACCATGAAGTTCTGGAGTTATTCGTGAAGTGGTTTATTTATTATATTTGTTAAACAGATATTCAAGGTCTTAAGTCATATACTATTACTATAATGAATTATTTTATATCAAAATGATCAAGTAATTATTTATAAAACCTTATTACTCCTAATTAAATACTCAATAAAGGTCATAATCGATACGTCGGTAGTGAATATATATTAATTTAACCTCTACTTTAAATAAATTAAACTTAGATTATTGTTAGCTACGTCAAGACTTAATACCTAAAAGAAACTGAGTTATTACGGAACCACAATATAGAGTCCTACCAATCACTAGCGATCAGCCATGGCCAAAATAGTTAAAAATATCAACAACAAAAAAATAAAAATAGGTTTAAAGGGGGGGGCGTTACAATTTGGAAGGCCGTTCCCAGGATATATTAAGTTTTAGCAATATTTTATAATCTAATTGATATCAAGATACTTATATTTAGACAAATTTACATACCATTTTAATAAAATAATATATTTAGGTTAAGTCTCATGGTATTATTCGGGTGCGATTGTATCGCACAATTTGTTGACGTGAAGAACGGATGGGTATTAAGTCTCATATCTTTAATATTTATCTTTATTATAATCAATTACGTTGAATGTTAGGAAATCAAACATTTTCACAATTTACTATAACTAGCTGACCGGGCCACGCGTTACTGTGCCTGGCGTTTTTGTCATATGATATTATAATTTGCAGTGGAATGGTATTGCGATCATGGGTTTAGATGTGGGCTATCCTATCTTTCAGGTTGGATCAGGCTGCACACGGTGTACAAATTTGATACATAGGGTCGGTTATTGTGATTAAACCATGATAGCTAAATATATGTTCTCGCGGACTTTTTTGTAGGTCTTAATGGGATCTACAAAACCATTTTGTTCTATTGTTAATAGTTTTTGCAGCGCACGCAAAAATAGGTTTTCGATTTTACACCTTGTGTTACAAAATAGCAATTTACTTACGAATCCCTAATTTTGAAAGAATAACATAGCCTGTGGCCTTCCTCGATGAATGGATTACCCAATACTGAAAGAATCATTCAGGTCGGACCAGTGGTTCCTGAGATTAGCGCGTTCAAACAAACAAACAAACTCTGCAGCTTTATATTATTAGTATAGACTAGTTGACCCGGTCACGCGTTGCTGTAGCTAACGTTTTGTCGTATAATGTTACAATTTGCAATGGAATGATGTTGCGATCATAAATTAAAATGTGAGCTAGGTATCCTGTTTTTCAGGTTAGATCAAACTGTACAAAATTGATAAAAAATCGGTTAAGTGGTTGAGGAGTCCGTCGTGGGCAGGCGTCGTGACGCGTAATTTATATATATTAGGATAATAATCAAATTTATTTTGATTATGTTGTTCAAATTTAGATAACATAAGTGAAGTCTAAAGAAATGGGGGTCGCATTAATAAATTTTAAATATATGCCCTCAGAGTAAGTAGGAAAGTCGATTTAAAAGTCTGGTGTTTAGAATAATTGAGAGTGCGTGGTTTATTAGAACGTTCAAAAATCTTACGCAATATCACCCACCGGTTGCTATTTAATTTTGTAAGGGACTTAAGTCTATTTATACCAACACTGACTTTTATTGCCATTCAATTCTTGTAGGATGTTGACACGTTATTTATGTAAGGATTAAACGGTGTAAGTATTATATAATCTGCGTTTATCGTATTCAATTAAGATCGGACTAGATATGTACCTAATACAATAAAATTATAAATAAACACATAAATATTTTATGAATAATGACGATTAGCGTTATTAGCGGCGTCAAGGTAATTTAATACTTATTTCAACTAGTGTTTAAGACTGTTAAAGGTACTTTTATTGGTATATAAACGATAATATTATACGTCACATTAATTATGGACCTTCCTAATTATTGGATGGTGTATTATTTATCATGTTGCGACCAAATAATTTCTAAGATTCGGTTGACGAGTGCATAAAAATAAATATAGTTTTCTTGCGGATTTAATTAAATATTATAATATTATTATATTATAAACGTTTTGGATGTACAATAATTTTGTGACATCGGGAATTATATTAGGCGAATAAAACTATCCTATAGGTTTCGGTTCGTCGTAAAACACGTTTTACTTATGTACACGTAACTACTACTACTACCTACTCTTCGTTTGTAATCTACCTTCTGCGTTTGTCAATTGTTCAATAGAAATGACGATTCTAGTGTTATGTTAAAATAACCGACCAAATCGCTCGTACATGGCTAAGTAATTTACGCATTAGGTATATCAATTTCAGCAGATATGCCATTAATGTTGAGAAAAGCTGCAGAAAATATCTAGGAATTGATGTCGGAGTTTGTCAATGAAAGACAAATATATACAATATATACCTAGGTATTAGTTGGTAAACACTATATAAAATACAAAAAAATTAAACCTACGTATAATTAATTATATTGTAATAAATTATTACAATATTATAATAAATAGGCTTTCCTGAATACTGAAAATGGGATATAAGAATCATAGATACACATCAATAGTATCTATCTAATGAGAAAAACAACTATGTATTTTATATTATCGTTTTATACAGCGAATATACATGACGTAATAATTGAAATCCAGCGTTAATGAATCACGATAGAATTTTTAGTAATGGTACAATATAATATTTACCTAAAATCTTTTAATTATTAAGCTTCACATTTTGTAAGGATCTAATTTATTATAAAATTTGCGTAAACACAATTGATATTAAAATAGGCTGCTAAATTTATAATATGTGAATTCACATAGGTTTGCCTACACTCTATATTTACTAATTAAGTACTGCGTTTGTTAAACAGAATTCGGGGGGTCGTGAGTCCTAATTTTAATTCACGGTGATGTTACAAACGTCTAGTTACTAATTTTGTACCTATTTCGTCCATGTTGTATTCTCCTATGCAAACATGACAAATTTCATTTTAATTAATTAAGTATTAGGAGATACATTTGATATTATAAACGTTCATAGGCTACAATATCCGCATATCACATTGTAGATTGTACATTTATTTGTCAAATAAGTGGTATAAAAAAATAAAAACCTTACTTGCGTGTATACAACAAAATCGTCAAACAAATCTTTGTTCACTGATTAAAGGTGATTCAAAAGGCGTCATCTCTGACTAGGTCTAAATATAGAGATGTACTTGACAAATGTAGGCAAGTGTTGAATATGAAAATATTTTATGACAAAATACTCGTAGTTTGTAAGTGATACTGAAAAATAAGTATCGAAATAATTTTAGTTCACCGAGAACTATGTAAGATTATGATAATACTAAATTAGAAATAGCATTTCATTTATCCAGGTATTTTTAACCATAACCATTACCATATTCACGTACAATTTAGAACTTTTGTTAATTTAAAATTTCACGTGTATCGTTGATTAACAATAATACATAAACATTATATAGATACCTATTATATACATAATCTATGTAACACATAAAATACATTAGTTAAATAGGCGGTGTGGAGCGGCGATGACAAAGACCTAATAGTACTATTCGCCTTTCGGCTTTTCTAAAAACGGCCATAATTAGAAATCGTAAAATTTATTAGAGATTACGAAGTCGTACGGGCGTCGGCATTAATAAAAGGAAAAAAATCTTTACGGCATTGTCAAAAGAGAACTGACTAGCGAGGTTTGTAGATACTATATACAACAGCTCAGAACTCTGTCACGTGTCAATAGATGGTACATCATTATTTTTATTTCGTTCATTGTGTTAATATTAATGTTTCTTATTTAATTCTTTAGGTTAATTCAGGTTGTGTCTTAAAGATAGTGGTTGAATCAATCATTATCTGGGTTATTTACGCGAAGTTGAGTTTTCCTAAATATGAATATTGATATGCCAAAAATTAATGTCTACTACCCATAGGAGATAGTCACCACGTGAGTTATAATTAAGTGAACGTGACAAGTGTTGGGCGCATTTACCGCTATTGTTTTCTTCGTGTACTTAAGCTAAATTTATCACAACTATTTTATAATCTATCAACGAGTTAACACAAAACGGATTTTTTACACATTTCTATTTATTTTCAGCCTCTTAATTTTATTTTAAACTATGTACTTCATAATGTTACTCTAAGCACAACTATATGATTCATTTGGCTTCACTTTCACACGAAGTGAAACATGAATAGCGAATAGTCAAAGTTTCAAAGACTACATTTTACAATACAAATAAAAAAAAAAAAAAAAAAACATCTTACCTCGTGATTTATAATATAATGGACGTGATAAGTGATGAGCGCATTTACCGCTATTGCTATCTCCGTTTATTTAAGCTAAATGTATCACAACTATGTTATAATTTATCAACAAATGAACACTAACCGATTCTTCACATACTTCTATTTATTTTCAGCTTTTTAAATTGATAGGTGATTTTATATTAAGTGGTGTATTCTGTAATGTTAATTTAAGCATGACATGTTTCACGTGGCATGGATACATGAAATGAAACATGAATGCAGTTCATATCGAATTATGAACTTTGATACCGTATAAAGTGCAGTTTTCGATAATCGAAAATTAGCTATAGAAGGTTGTTCGATTTCGTCTATGTACATTTTAAATAGTGTGCCAAGCGCCTCAAAACGGTATTAGTATGAAGTAACAAGTATTCGGAAATAAATATAAGTTTATACATATATGGCTATTTTTAAATTACAAACCATATATAAATACATGAACACTTAACTTAAATTATGACATCCATAGGTGAAGGACGAAAAAAAAAAAAAAAAAAAAAAAAAAAAAAAAAAAAGGTCGACGAGGTGAAGATATGAATGTGATCCAGGAGATGCAAATTTCGTACTTTTGTATTCTTGTTGTGGCACAATGAATCAAAATATGTTGTAACGAATCAAAATATAAAAAAAAAAAAAAAAACATTTTGGTCAATAATAAGTAAGTTTGGTCACTTCTGTCGCAGTTCCGTTTGCTTCCCACTTGGAACAATCAATAGTACGTCAAGTATCATTGGTTATTTTGAGTTTGGATATGTTTAATTTACGAGAAATTTGAAAAAAAAAAAAAAAACTTTTGTTTTTTTTTATTATTTCCTTGCTGCATCTTAGGAGAACATTAAATAATATTGTGATACAAGCTGTTTTATTATCAATGTTATACATCTATCTGACTGATAATCACTTCAATATACCCAATCTTTGGTAAGGTTAATGGTAAAAGGTAAAAAGGTAAAGGTAAAGGTAAAGGTAAAAGGTAAAAGGTAAAGGTAAAAAGGATTGGTACAGCAATACCTACAAGTTGACCTATGAAATATTAGTAAGTATGGTAAGTTTTACTTATGTTTCGTAGCAAATAAGCGAATGTCTTATCCATATTTATGACTGTCCATGTCTATAACTATGTATTTTACCATCAAATTATATTTTGTTGATGTTGTCACATATTCATTCAAAAGTAGACATGCTCATTTCGAAGTCTCAACTTTTAAGTTATGGTTTTCGGATTAATTGAGTGGCGTGGTTAGTTGCGGATGTTGGAGCTATGATTGGGTCAGAATGAAGGTTGTTAGTTAGATTAATTGTATTTTCACCTTTTCTTTTTTAGTTATTTTTATCATACGAGGGCTCTTGTAATTCGATGACTTCTTGAGTTGAGACGATTTGTTTTTATTTGATTTCGGGCATACATCACACTTACAAAGAACTGTTATGATGGAGATTTTGGAGTTAGGGTAATGAAGCACCAGGTATTGGCCTGATTTCATAAAAGTTCTTACTCTACACGAAGCCAATGCTAGAAAATAACACTCTACATGCTCCGAATTATAAACAAATTGTTCAACTGAGTTTAACCTGAGTGGGGTGATCTAAATGATGCTTCTCCATGTCAATGTCCATAAGACTGCCCGAAGCGTGCAGGATGTTGGAATTCTGGCTCTTTGTACAAACCGGTACGGTAGTTGCCACATTGTCAAACAGCCCCTCCTTCATTGTACTAGACATGAGCAGATCTCACAAATCTGTTTTCCTGATAGCGAACGACAGCTCTTGACGGAGAGATGGAGTAAACATATTTAGCTTGCTATAAAGCTTGGTCCCTGAACCAGTAAATAATGAATTTAAGTTCGGTTTAAAGAACACAACACAAGAAAGGTACACTCATATTCATACATGCAAATAGATGTCTGAAGTCAAATATTGATGAATTAGAAATAAAATATATATATATATTATAAGGTGTTATGCTTTATTTATATATTCGTGAGATTTTGTATAATATTGGAAAATTTTCTTCGGTTAAAGAATTTTCCACCTGCGTAAATTTTGGGGGTCGGCTGTAACGGAACGCATGTGGCTTACCGTTCTCTCACGAAAAACCTGAACCATGACAATAACCATAAACAAATAGGCGATCGAAAAATAGAATTATTCACATATCCATGTAAAAGATGGATAAAGAATATTATCACTTTAACTCTAACAACGAGCTGAGTATAATACAATAATGTAAATAAGATTTGCCAAAGTCGTTCTTAATGTAATGTGGTAAAGATACCTTTTGAGTAGAGCCGCCCCGATGGAGCCAACGAGTTTTTATAACATTTTACAACAAAAAGGAATACATTAATTATCAAGCTTTGCCAAAATTACCTTTAATTCCAAGTAACAAAGGTGTCTTTTAGGGTGAACTACTCTAAATAGACAAAGCGGGGAATCCCACAGATAAAGAACAACATTATATAATAAGCTGTGCTAATTATACCCTTAATTCCATGTGGCAAAGATGCTTTTTAGGGTGAACTACCCAAAATAGACCAAGCGGGGAATCCTACTATAAAATAAATTTATATATACAGGTTGAGTACAAATCATCTGCATCAATAGTGGTGATTCACAAGTGCGAATCTTGTGCTTTACGAAAACATTGTCTGGAAATGGTTATGGAATAAATTATAACAAATAATCTCATTGTAATGGAGTGGATTTCCATACACCAATTGAGTATCTTTCCAGGATTTTGTTGTAATGATACTGGATCCTTATACTTTATTAGATTAAAGTAAATGGGGACTGAGTTCGATTCCAAACAGACTGTAATGTTTAAATATTGTTTTGAAACATTAATGGAAATGAAGCATTTGACTTCCACATAATTCCACATAATAATTCCCGGATATAATTTTATTTCCTAAATTATTTATTGTGATCAATTTCTATGTATGATTATTGCAAAATACTATTCACTAATACAGATAAAGATTATCTAATTATTTATGAATTACAGACATTCAATAATATTTAATTTTTAGATTTCTTCGTTTGAATCACCCTGAGTAAGGGAGGTGTGACCTGTCTATTGTATTAACAGGAACGTGAAGGTATAAAAGGCTGCGCTTGAGCAACGAGAGGGGGCAGTTCGATACTAAATTCGGGAGTGAGAGCATAATTGTGTGACTGTTACATTAGATCGACAATCTGTAATCCAATTATTTTACTGTCACTTTCAACTCAGTGATTTGACACTGACAAGAAAAGTTGCATGATTGATGATTGAAGGGCTTCCCGCTTCTTCTTTTGACACGCCGGTCGGGAGCTTGACTGGGGACTGGAGAACGAGCGGCCGTTATGAAAAGACACGTGAGTGGGGGAATAACAAGTGAAGTGTACCAGATAGTTAATATACTGTGTTGGTAAGTTGTATTTTAGAACGATCTCCAACTACGTGTCGGCCTCCAGTTATTGGTGAGATTTTCTCTATAAAATTTAATAACCTTTTCATCAGACTGACTGTGAACCATAATTAACAAAGAAAGTATTTTGAGTTGTTCAATCTCTGGCTTATGCTATAACTAAAATGGTAGCGTGCCATTAATTACGATGATCAAATCCATTGTTATGTTTGTTTGTACAATCACCACGAATATGCGAACCCGAGAACCTGAATTGTCTTAATAAAGACCTAGAACCAGAGATGTGAACATCTATAACTTGTGAAACTAGGATTCCTATCTCTATGATAAATTTTATAGTTCTCTCATATCGAAGAGACCGAGAGTGGCCTAATAACTTTTATTAGTATACCACGGAAGGGAAGTTAGGCCTAGATGTTATATTCCTAGGTCAGTCAGGTTGACGTAACTTATAGATGGAAGCGGGGTCTGGCGCTTCCATCCTTGGCTTCGGCCGGGCCAAGTCCAGTGGTATACTAATCACATACATTTTAATACAGATTAATAACAATAAAACCTACTTGTCTTAGGACATGATAGTCTTTCTTGTAACCATGAAGTTCTGGAGTTATTCGTGAAGTGGTTTATTTATTATATTTGTTAAACAGATATTCAAGGTCTTAAGTCATATACTATTACTATAATGAATTATTTTATATCAAAATGATCAAGTAATTATTTATAAAACCTTATTACTCCTAATTAAATACTCAATAAAGGTCATAATCGATACGTCGGTAGTGAATATATATTAATTTAACCTCTACTTTAAATAAATTAAACTTAGATTATTGTTAGCTACGTCAAGACTTAATACCTAAAAGAAACTGAGTTATTACGGAACCACAATATAGAGTCCTACCAATCACTAGCGATCAGCCATGGCCAAAATAGTTAAAAATATCAACAACAAAAAAATAAAAATAGGTTTAAAGGGGGGGGCGTTACACCGCATGGACGGCTATATTGTTCAACTGTGAAGTACTGCCATCATAATTATTCTACCGTCAAGCAGTAGCGCTTGTATTCAGTTTAACTTTCGAAAATTTTAGTGCCGGTGAAATAATATGTGTCTGAGACAAAATAATGATGGTATTTTTCGTTCAATCTTTTCTTTCTCGTTTCAACCTTTATGGAGTCTTCACAGACAAAATACAATGTATTTTAACTGTTCTTTAACATTTATTAAGGGTTACATTTTATGACTAGTTCATATCATACAAGGTAAGCATGAGTTATGTTGGTTAATATGAAGAAATTTTCTTCTGTATTATGTTTTAGTTTGGGTATTTATTGATGTAGGTGTTGTTAAGTGTAACATTTAAAGCAAATGACGTCAATTGTTGAGCAAAACTTAACTTAACTTTGATTAATTACATCAGTAGCTCAGATGGTTGACTTTGCTTTCTGCGCCGTAAGCCGCGGGTCCCCACCAAGCACTATTAAAAGAAATATTAGGTAGTTCCTTAACTTACCTAATATTTCTTACGGCAGTGACAAACTCAAATGATTGTTCTGTCCCTTGATATGTGTTATTTATGTATGTATTTAAAAAAAGTACTAAGTATTCTATCAGTAAAGTGAAGTCTAGTTGAAATCTAATAAAAATATATTGAGAGCTAAACGTGACTATAATGTAGCAACTAGCAGCAATAAATGTTCTAAAACAATAAAATAATTCATGTTATCGTAAGAAACGCAAATTACAAAAGTAATATCCCAGAAAACAATATTGAAAGAGGAATCAAATCCATATTTTAGAGGCCCAGTCTCATCATTTTTTACCCGCGTTTTCTGTCTGGCCGAGAAAAAGTAATAAATTATTCTTCTCAAAAGAATTATTACCGCCTAAATGAAGTTGTCCTTACCCCATGAAACGCCTCCCTTTTCAGAATGAAAAAACGCTGTGGATTGTAACAAGACTGTTTAGTGCAGTGACCGAGCAAATTCAACCCCAGCTAGCTCCCCTCGACCTAAATCGTGAAATAATGGACACCGCAGAAACCGATCACGTCGCGAATAGCTCACGCACAATCGAATTAATTAATCATGAGAATCGAGTTCCGGTGAAGTTAAAAAACTTGTCCATGCCTCGGACCAACTTTGCGATGAAGCTAACGAGGAATGGGCGATAGGAGATGAAAGTTCAGAGCGCAGCAGACAAGAATAACTGCAATTTAAAACTCGATTAGAAATCGAATATTGAGCGACGCGGTTATTAAAAACCGTGTCCTGGTATGAAATCAAGTTTGTGAAAGGAAAAACTTCTGCTGCAGTCGTTTTCGATTTTTCGTGGCAAAAGTTTGCAAATTACAAATTAAAAACGAAAGGTCGAAGCACTTTTTGTATGCATTAGACTAAAATTCAATGGCTTAAGTAATGAGTATCTGTGTTGCCAACATTCTCATTCAACGGGCGCATAATTCGCGAAAGTTAAACATACAATATGTATTATTTAAAACGATTCTGGTGCAAATACAATACGTTTATGGCATAGTATCATTTGCATGTAAAGAGAAAATGCCATAGAAAAGGAAGTATTGAGAGTTCGCGTTACCGTAAAATCTTATTTACCATAAACTGTCAAGAGTGGCAGAAGTTGGCAGTGTTGTTTACGAGCCATAAAATAAATCGAATGAAACTGAGGGTGGGTAACAGAAACCATGGCTAACTGTAAGTACTTTAACATGTTACTATGTTATTTAGTAGCGGTACAAAAGAATTGGATATTGGCAGCGAAATATTTGGTACAAATGTTTATGGCTAGAACACAATGTTAGGTTTATTGCATATTGTATAAATAATTGGCCACTACTCACTCTTAAAAACTTAATCATCATTTTTAGGAAAGTAATAGTAATTTTTTTATATTCTTTTGTAATTGTCAAGTCATTTTAAACGAGTATAACAATACAGTTTTCAAGGAAACACTTCAACCTCTCCGAGTCTAAGACGAGGTAACAATGGGCGCTTGCAATAGCTTTAGGTCAATAAATGCACTAATAATATTAACATATGAAAATCATGGGGCATACAGACAAACAGTTTCAATAACGTTTTACAGGTTTAAATCCAGATGTATTGTACATCAATGAGTTTTGCGCTCGAAAATGTATCGCAATAGCATGTTCTCAAAACGCGGAAGAAACCAACACGTATTGAAAAAAAAAAATAAGATTAGAAGACTGTTTGCCAATGATTGTGCCAATCCGGATTGGGCTCCGCACACAGCCAACTCGTCCTCACTTGTTGAGAGTGGGAGATCAATTAGAAGTTGATACTATATGATAAAGCAATTTTGTTACTCTGTGACTTTCGTTCACGGACATCAGTCTATTTAGCTTGAAGAGAATGTAATAGATAATGTAGGAGAAATGTAATAGAGACACAATAAAACTTAAACTAAACGGAATCTACATTGTTCGATTGACTAGTGAGCTGGCAATAATTCGTGAGCTCTAAAGTAGAGACGTTGATTTCAATGATGACATATAGTAAATTATTTCATAGCCATCCAAAACCACTATACAGCTGCTTTGTAACCACGCTGTACAATAACATCAAACTGTTTGCATTCAATCAGTTACAATTTAATTATAATTTGCCGATCGGCTAACTGCGTAGATAGTACTGTTGGCTAGAGTTCCAATCAAAAATGCAAATTTAATGGCCAGTGTACACAGGACAGATTGAGATTATGAATCGTGATTTTCCGATGGCAGCGCTTTGAAGCTAATTGCTACTTTGATTATGTTCGAGAAAAGGAGGATTCTTTCTCATTAGAGTTGTGAATGAAAGTGATAAATATACCGAGTGGTATAATTTTAAGTTTTCCTCTAATTGACTTAAGTGGTTGACGAAAAAATAACAGTGGTAGGACCGTAGTTGCATTTGGTTGAAATGATGAAGTTACTTTTCCGTGTTCTAATAGTTTATGCCTTTCCCCCGAAAGGTTAGGCAGTGCCATAATGCGCCGCTTTTCTTCTTTTTGGATACATTATCACAGGAAAGTAGATGTGATAAATGGTGAGTTTTCGCCGCCATTGTTTTCTCACGAAATAGCCAGCAACAATTTCCTCCAGTAATATAAATCCTTCCATTATAATTACGACGGCCAGGACCGAACATCTAGCAGGGACATTAAGTCTGGCCCAATTCTGTTTCTAATCGCGATTATTTATGGTCATCAGAGTTTGAAGCAATATTTTTTGCTACCTATCGTTGCGCCGTCGAAGCGGGCCTATCACTGTACGGTGATCAGAACCATGATCACTGTACACTGATCATGATGATTGATTTACATAAAAGAAAGTCTCAATGGGATTTTTATTAGAATTTATGATGACTCAAAAACTCTTTATATTCAGATACACATTATATTTCTTCGTTACAGTTACACAATATAGTTTATATATCTTTATTTCGAGTAATATTGTGCTATGGTTTAAACAATGGCTTTTAACATAACATGAAAAATTCATTTAGGAATTTTAGCAGACTTTCTAGCTTCGTGTACTCGCCAATATTTCCAGATGAGGCTTGATATATTATTTTTCATAGAAAATAAGTTATCTAAATGTTGCAAAAATCTACATTTTATATATACGTTTATGAGTTTGATCTTCATTGTTTTAGCGTGCCTATAATGACAGTATTTAAGCTGACGTTAAGTTACCACGGCCAACCAAAAACAGTAAAACGTCATTGGGAGACGGCGATGTAGAATCTCATACACCTCTGATTTGACCTCTGTTTGGCAGCAGATGACTAGATGAGGTGGAGATAATACTTTGGGACAACTTGGTACAATTTCTCCAGCCATTCTCGTTCGCTCTTTTCACTCCATTCACTTACAGAAGAGAGCAAATTTTAATTTGAATTAATTATTACAATAATTAACTTTGCTGCAGTTTTAATTCATGTAAAATTTACGTTGCGCCATGTTATTTTTATGGGAGAGACCCTTAACAGCTTTTCCCTAGCGTAGCCGGCGGCTTTCAAAATGAATAATGACCAATAAAACGTACCGGACGACCGCTTATGATCCCGGTTTTAATAACACTGATAATTTCATTTCGCTTCTTTGATAAACATACACTCGTTTATCATTTGTAGCGGATTTCGCAGTGGGTATAATTAAAAATGGGTGGGGGTGATTTTAAATTTTCTTATGGTATTTAGTCAAATCCTTATTATTCCTCAGAATTGTTGGTATAATATTTTTTCTTTTTTTCCTGGCCGTTGGATTTTATTGTAAATATTACAATAGATTGAGGTTATTTTTCGTCTTATTTCAATCAGCGGTCATTTGGAAAGTAGTAGAAGAAATAGGAGTAAAATTTAAAACTAATATTCTCTTTGAGGGATCGTTGTTCGCGTCCGTAGGATGATGATAGATGAATACCCTCAGAATCCCTAGACGTAATATTAATATTACGAAAGGAACAACCCAAAGTATCAGTAGAAGTTGGTCCGGAGAAATACTTTCACCCGTCAAGTAGTGATGCATTTTTGTTGCTATTTTCCGGTAGAAGGATGCGGTGCCGGTGAAATTACAGCTAATTGAGGTGTTAAATTCCCGCCTTGGAGTGACTGGTGCGATGCAATGTGAATTAAGTCCCGTCATACGTCGGTAGGGCCTGATTCATATTTCGATTTTGTATAGGCGGCGGCGACGAATTAATATTAAGTGTAAGTAACTCGTTTAGTCACTTTCATCGCTTACAAAACAAGGAATATTATATGAAATTTAAGAATGTCAGTTTTTCTTTTCAATATGGTCATCGTTTAATCCCAAAAAAATATTCTTCAGATCTGTATGCGAGGAAAAAAATACACTTTATGATAACAAGCCTTGTGATTCATTTGATTTTATCACAAAAATACATACAATTAAGCGAGTTTTCAGAAAATTACAAACTCTTTAAAATATTATTATTATTATATTTATCTTAAGATAGTTAATTCAGAAGGCGACTCCCGGTGGATCAGAGCTTTCAACCTAACATGAAAATTTCATTTCACTTTCTTTGATAAACACGCGATGAATCACTCATGTGCTCGTTTGATGTTATTTGGTCCCCTCGAAATAATATTTAGCAAAATGGACTTGGGAGGGTCGGTAATTAATTGTATTAAGTTCGGAATACGTTAGAACAAAGTTCTTGCTACCGGCGACTTCTTAATAGTCGAGGGAGATGATCCTCGGCTATTGGACTATGAAAGTGACTTAGTCCCATGAGGTCATTGAATATTCTTGCTAAGCGAATCGAAAATCTTCACGAGGTTATTCAACAATGTAGTTTTAATCTGGAAATTATATTTGCCATTTCAACCGCTAAGTGCCTGAAGTTTTTGAGCACTTAACTGCGATGAAATTTTGTCATTTAGATAGTATAATATTTATCACTTGCTTTCATAAGTTATAAAGACAATAATTTTGTTGTGGTAAATAATGTAAATAAACATTCATGAACATTTCATTTAGCGCAATTTAGCCCAGAACTAAACATTGCTTATTATATGAGAACTAGAAAACTGATAAAATACCCATAAATAACTTCACAAAAAATACGAAAATACGTTATACATATTAAATAAATAAATAAACTTTTACACACTCATACCTCTGCACTAGGATTCCCTGTGTTGCAGATGGCATGGACAAACACAGAAACACAAGACAAACACCCAAGACCCGAGAACAAACTTCATGCTCACCACACAAAGTATGCCCCGGCCGGGAATCGAACCCGTGACCCCTCGCTTCGAAGGCAGGGCTACTACCAACTAAGTCACGGAGCCGTCGACACCCAGACACATAATAAACATCTACGTTCATCACACAACTGCTTCTTCTAAGTAAGAATCGAATCCATGACTTATATCGCAGAAGGCAGTCTCACAAAATGTGAGACAATCTTTCAATCATTTTCCATTCATCCTTCTTGTGCTTTCCTGTGACTTTTTCGCCCTTTATATACCGATTTGAATGGTTCTTTTTTATAATGGCAGGGTGTACCCCCTAAGGACGAGAAATGATGGATGAAAGATTTGAAAATGTTATTTTTTTTCGAATTTTAAAGATTCTAGGGCCTTAAAAAAATTCTGTTTCCTCTACCCGTGGTCTCCAGGGTGCCGGACACCCCACATGCTAATAGCCAATCATATTCTGTTTACATTCCATCACAGAGTATGAATAATTTGTTATTGTCTGTGCAAACGTGGCGCGATGGCATTGTCTGTGGATTAATTTGCTACCCGCGCCGCGTTCAATGAAATCAAAGAACATTCGCATAGCTCCAAACTAAATAAAGGTGGTCCTACACAAAGAATCTGAGCGATTGAAGTCTTCACTTTCATCCTGAGTACAATGGATTACGTAATGGTAAAATATCTATATTTAATAATACCTAATACAGAAAGTCTGTGTTTCATAGAATTTTGTCATACCTAAACGATCCTAAAGTTACAAGAAAAAAAAATAGTTAAGTGTTAATTCTTGGCCCTGAACTGTCACAAGCCTTGAAACTCTAGTAATTAGAGAGAGCTACTGATTAGCAGCATAACTAGGAAACAGAATAGGACATTTCATAACCCTATTATATTCCTTGATGTGTAACTGCTAATTGCAATTATTAGCAATGCAAAATTTGATAAACGTAAGTGTGAAAAGCTCAACAGCAATTATTATCTCAGAAAACCTTAACTAATGGGGTCCAGTTGCTCGTGTTTGTAGGTACCCTTTGGAGTCCCTACACTTACCCCCTTGTTGGTGCTTAAAGAACAACAAAAAGTAGCAGTAGACTTAAGCCAAGTTATTACATTTTGTCAGAACTCTTTTTTATTCCAAATTCCAATAATTATATCATTGATTTTGATTTGTAGTTTGTCCGTAGTAATACTGCCTCCACACCTAGTAATGTACCGCGAAACAGTAGTGCACTCGCATTGCTGTGTTCCACTGGATGGGTGTGGGTGCCGGTGAAATCACAGGCGCATGAGACGTTTTATCCTCGTTTCGGTTGGGGAGTCGTATTTATAGCTTAAATGTTTTTTTTATTATAACTGTTAGATTTGTTTTAAATACGATTTTTTATATCAATCACTTTTATTGGAAGTATGCTCCATCTGCAGCTACAACCTTCGCCCATCGTTCAGGTAGTTTTCGTATTCCTTGCTGGAAGAAGTCCTGGTCTTTTGAGCTTATCCAGTTGTCAATCCAAATTTTGATACTTTCACATGAAGTAAACTTTTCTCCAGTAAGGTCTGTCTGCATCGTCCGGAATAGGTGGTAATCCGAAGGAGCTATGTCTAGTGAATATGGCGGGTGGGGTAACACTTCCCAGTCCTGTCCCTCTAAATATCTTTTTACGACTTCTGCGGTATGCGGTTTGGCATTGTCATGCTGAAGAACTAATTTGTTATGTCTATTCACCCATTCTGGTCGTTTTTCTTCTATGGCTCGCTTCAAACGCATTAGTTGTCGTCGGTAAACTTCTCCATTAATAGTTTCAGAGGGTTTGAGCAACTCATAATATACAATACCTTTCTGATCCCACCAAATACAGAGCATGACCTTGGCACAGTGAATATTTATTTTTGGCTGTGATGGGCCTGGTTCGCCTGGTTTCACCCAAGCTTTTTTGCGTTTAGGATTTTCGTAGTGTATCCATTTTTCGTCTCCTGTGACTATCCGATGCAAAAATCCTTTTCTTTGCTGTCTTTGAAGCAGCATTTCACAAATGGTTTTCCGACGTTCCATGTCTCTTTCTTTTAAATCATGTGGAACCCAGTCACCGGCTTTTTGAATCATTTCCATCATATGTAAACGCTTTGCAACAGTTGAACGATCAACATTTAATGCTGCAGCTAATTCTGATTGAGTTTGGCAAGAATCTTCCGCCAATAATGCTTCCAATTCAGCATCTTCAAATTTTTTTGGTGGTTTTCCATGTTCTTTATCCTCAGTACTAAAATCGTTATTTTGAAATCGTCGAAACCATTCCTTGCAAGTTGTATTAGACGGAGCATGCTCACCATAAATCTCCACAAGCAAACGATAAGTTTCCGCTGCAGTTTTCTTCGCAATAAAATAATGTAATAACACTTCCCGCAAATGACGTTTATTTGGAATAAAAACCGACATTTTCGAAAAGGTGAAAACAATTGTTGCTTACACTTCAACCAAATATCATAAAATGCGTTAGATAGCTGACATTCAGTACTATCGAATACAAGTATGGTCATTTATTAGTACACGTAAACAATACTAAAAACGACATCTGTTGAGAAAGGGCGGAGTCATATTCACACACCCAATAGTTCATTTATTTTGTGCAACAGCGGTAGTGCAAAAATATAATAGTGTTGCTGGGAGTTGTGAAACAACCTTAACAGATTAATAGAACGGCCAAATTGGATTTTATTATTCCATTTCAGTTTTCAAAGTGTGATTTTTACGCTGATTGCTTTGATCGGAAACTGTATACGATGATTAGTCCTGCGTTTTCAATTGATTAATTCTACATGATTGGATAATTGTTTTGATTTGACACTGCTTTATAACTATATTCTACAAACTGACCTAAATTCAGCATAATGGCACGTAACGTATCTATTTTCACCTTCCATTTTATTTATTTTAGGGAAATATAAATAAATTCTTAGATATTACACACAGCGATATGTTAAACAAACTAAGAATAGCTTAAGCTATTATAAGAATTACTATGGGACAACAAACTTATTTCTCATATTTCAGTAAGAGTACCTGGATTATATTTCTGTTGTCTTTTATAACAAGGGACTTAAAAATCGAAAAAAAAAAAACAGACTTTAATTCTTTCAACCCTTGTTTCTCACCCTTAGAGGGTACACAACCTACGATTTTAAAACAAAACATGCAATTTTGGTTACTTGTTTGAATTTTTTTTTCTAGTAATTTTTTTTCTAGTTTTGTAGTTGAAGTTTGAACTACCAAACTATTTAACCTATTGATTTTAATAAAATTTGTATGAGTTCAGTTTGTACGTATACCTTTTCAAATAAAAAATATATTTTGTCTTAAGGTTGTTTTCTGCGTTTGTCCATGCCTGCGACACAGGGAATCCTAGTGTGTAACTAGGTATAATATAAGTATGTAAACGTTATTATTAACACACAAAGTTAGATCCAACCTGGTGTCGAGCCCAGGAGCAGTAGGTAAATCTAATTAATTTCTCACACCTCGCAAACCAATTTAACACTGAAAATTTCTGTTTAAACTATATTGCAACAATACATCAAGGTCTCAAGTGCTTCCTGGTAGATTAGACCGGAGCTGCTGCTAGCGTGGTTTCCAGCAATCAATTTTGGTTAGACAATATTGGATTTTAATTAACTGTATCGGGTCGCTGTCTAATCGATGAACTGTGGCCCCATTGTCGTTGGTTAGTGGCGAAATAAATTTTACTAAGTGTTTAAATTAGTTTTGGGAACATAGGATGCTTTGTAAAGCGTGGTGATATATTTATAGCGGGAATGAAAATGTGGTGCTGAAGGTGAATGTTACGGATATCGTAGACTGCAAACAATTGCACAACGTACAAATGCATCAATTCTCACTGAACTAAACATAGAAGACCGAGACGGTCAACGACCTTCAGTAATGAAGTACTGACCACGATGAGAGATATTCAAAGCGGTGCAGGCCGAAGAAACAATGACGTGACAGCCTGGACACATTCTGTACCTATTGGCTGGAGTTGGAATTATAGATGTACAATAGATTGGGAGATATTTGTTATTATGGGCGGAGATAGTTAGTCCAGCTAATCTTTGTTTAAACCCTTATAGGGTTATGGTTAATCTAGGAATATCCTATCAAATAACAATACATTTTAATTGCATAGTTGTAAATTAAACTTTAGTTCTACAACAGAGATTAAAAGCTCGTTTGTCAATGAAAATTGGTCATTTACAATCAGCTAATTTCTGTTGGCGGCTTCACCTGATCCTTATCCTGATTATATTCTATTGTTCTATAAAAAAAAACAAGTGCTGTATGAAAAATTATTAATTCATAACGGCTCGATTTTTTATTGTGTATGTAATTGTCAGTATTATTGTATGAAAGAAAAAAATACCTATCATTTCTTTGCTAAGCACGCTTCGTATTTCTTAATTTAAATTGCACTCGTGCGAAGTGGGAGTAATTTGCTAGCCCACAATTAATACTGTCCAAATATCATTTTGCTTTCAAATTTATAAACTAATGGTATGCCAAAGCTTTTAAGCCAACCACTATCCTAACCACTCACTAATCGCTCCCATATTTACGAACACGGTTAAATTAACGTATAAAAATCGAGTTGGAACAGATAAAATTGGCAGTTTCGCTTTGCAAAACTGCGTCCACTCAGTCGTTTTGCAAGTTTAACAATATTTCGGCTCGGACGTCATGCGGACCAGTTTTATTTCATTCACTTTGTCACAGTATTAATATTTTATGAATAAGAGGTGGCACTCAATAAGTTTTAGTTATTATTATTTCTTAGTTAAATATTGACAGGCAGTCGTGTTATCATAAAAATTGACAGTAAATAGATATACCCGTGTGCATATAATGTGCCTAAAGAGTTGTATGATCACGCGTATAAAATTTACTTGAGTTCTAAACAATTAAATGAGTTTGATTTTGAAGATAACATTTATTAAACCTCCGTTGAACGTCTAATAAATGAGTTTACACAGAGTGTTGTCTTTTGAAGCGCTTAGTTAAAATGCACCTAAACTATCACACAAGTAATGACCGGACAGAAGCGCTGTGTACTGAAACTGAAACTAAGCTGGACTTCGCTAAGACCGATTAAATCACCTGCAACGAATTTATTGGAGCTAAAACGTATACCGAACCGCAACCCCTACTGGTAGACGAGTATGTTACCTATTCTGTGATATGCACTATCTATGCTGTCATCGTTTTATTTGCCATAACGGCATTTGCCAACGCAAAAGAATTTTTCATGACTTTTAGTTTTGAAAATTGGTATTTGTGATAAAACTGTTTCGCGCATGATTCAAAGGTAACCTTTGACAATAGTGATAATATGATAAAGCCCACAAATAGTGACCACACTAACATGTTATTTTTTGTAGCTATTCGCTGTAGAAATATTTCCCAAATGATATACACATTGTCCATTGTATCTCGTCTATATACAATTACTTGAGCAATCTTCTATATCTGCCACTATACTCATATAAAATAGTGACAATGTTAAAGATATATTTAAACATCTGATAAAATCGAGGCGGAGTAGACCCAAATAGACCTTGATGATGAGATCTCCACCAGGTGTTCTTATAACCCAGACAGGGCCGCAAACTTTGCATATTTGCAGCCAACGGAAGTCATTAAGCTGTTAAGCCATGTCGATGGACTGGTGGCTTGAAAACTCTGACATCACAATTGGCCACTTACTCATACGAAAGAAGAAAAAGCCAGCAGAATCTTACTACATGACATTTGGGTAAATACTCGACCAGAGTGGGCACTCTGGTCGAGTATTTACCCAAATGTCCGAACAGCAGCGAGCCAAGCCGCGGTGCATAATACCTAAGTGGTGCCCTTGGTTGGCTGCTATAAAATTAAGGTAAATATATCAAGGTAATCAGCGGCTAACAAGGAATAGGGCAGTCAAACAAGTGGCTGATTATAAATATTGAAAACCTGTTCACCCTTTATTTCTCACCCTTAGGAGATACCCTACCATTTTAAAAAGTAACATCCGAATTGGTAAAACGGGTGAAAAAGAAAATACCTATTTTGTTTTCTTGGATGACATATTCTGTTCATTTATTTCGATTTCAAAACCAAACTATTGTTTTGATGAACAATCTGTTACTATCTTTTCCAGGTTCGAGGTAAAAACATAAAAAATATGTCCTTTCGAAGTTTCCTTTAATCTGCTTTGGAAGTTGGTTTAAAAAAGACATGACCTGCTCTAGGATTAATTATCTCTATCTCTATCTCTCTCTCTCTCTCTCTCTCTCTCAGTGGCTACATCGAGTATCAGGTCAGAACACGACAAATTATTCTGAACATGGATTGTTTTTGGATGGATGGTAACAATCCAAAGCCGAAGACCTGCTCCAAGCACTACCCGTGGGAACACGTGCAGGTTTACAAGTATCACGATGTAACCATCGTCACAGAATAACTAATAAGTGTACTATTAGATACTCTGTGATGTGGACCCCCCAAATTATATTCCATCATTTCGGAAACAGTAGGTCATTCCCATTTATTTTATGCATGAACAAAATGACGGCAAATATATTCAATCCCATTCAACCTATCATAAACAAAACTTTGAAACTCAAGTCCTATGGGAAGGCGTCTCGGAGATCATAAAAAATGATTTTACGATTCTATCTGTAAACGCAAATCGAAACTCCCTGTTTATGAATAAAATGCACATAAAAACGGTTTGTCCGTGATAGTTTCCGATCTGAATTCTGACACACGGTGGTGTATGCAATTTCGAAGCGAACACTTTACGAGGTCTTCAGGTTGACATTTGTGCGATGAGCATGAAAATAGCTTTCGGGTCTCGGATGTAAACATTGTGTCATACTGTCCATCCATGCCAAACAACAAAAAAAAACAAACTCATAAACAATACAACATTGTATACCTTACACTAAGATTTCATTGTGCCGTTTGTGGCATGTTCACATAAAAGAACACAACATATCATCCAAGAGCCGAGAACAAGCTTCATGCTCACTACAAAAATGTATGCTTATCGAACACAGGAAGGGCTTAGCTAAGCAGCTATCTTTGAAATCCGGGAACAAAGGCAAAAAATCAAAATATTAGCACAAAATAAACAAGTACAGAGAAAACTGCGCGGTCGCTTAAAGTGCGCGGTCTTGAAAGATCAGTCCAACGCTTGACGCTTGATAAGATACATACTATCCAAATTACTACCAAACTACTTACTTGTACTACCAAATTGTGTACGTGTGCAAGTTTATGTATGCACCATTCTGTGTGCACGTTTCTGTGTGCAAGTTTCTGTGTGCACATTTCTGTGTGCATGTTTCTGTGCAATGTTCTGTCAAGTTTCTTTGTTCGCGTCTTTTTCTGTGCTGTTTTCCCACGTTGTCCATTGCCGGCCTCTGTATCTATTTACTTTGTGGTGTTAGTTAACTAAGTCTTTTAATTTATTACGCTCGCAATGATTCATGCAAAAAAACAATTTATAAAATTACTTATTCAACAAAGATTGAGTGGCGCGGACTTCCGCTTGCATTTTTAATACTAAACGTAAACACACACTGTACTTGAAACTGTACTTAATAATGTCGTGTTGATGAATTCAAGTATGAAAGGTTCCGTAGCCAAATAAAAAAAAAGAAAACCTTAATATTTCGGTTCAACAGCGTCTTATCCTAGTGACACAGCTAATTTACTCGTAATTTAAGATAATTTAAAAAAAATATTAAGACAGGATTTTTTCCTTTAGATTAAATTAAAAACTATGAAGGGCATATTGACATTCGCTAATAAGTACAATACCTCACCATGATGAAATGGCGATGAGTTGCCTGGCAATTTTGTGTCGCGTATCGTGCTTATGGCAAAAGAGAAAAATACATCGAAATACCTTTTTCTCGAGCAACTATGCAAATTATATAGAGAGCGTAAAGAGAGGGTATAGAACAATGGGAACTAATTGGGTATATACTTCTAAACAATTAAATTATTGTTTGGATTGTAAATTAAAAATACATAATCACAGTCAAGTACGGAATCTACGGATGGCAGTAACTATTTAAAACAGGTCGTTCTTTCACTTTTTTACCTATTTTCCGTAGATGAGTAAGTAACCTTTGAAGTAAGTACCTACCCTCAGCGTGGTTATAAAGAAGCAACAAAAAGTAGCAGTAGAACTTGTGCAAAGTTTCCTCGGAGAAGTATTACCTCCACACAAGTAGTGTGAACTCGCATTGCTGTGTTCTGGTGAAATCACATGCACATGAGATGTAACATCCCCACCTCGGATGACGGGCGCAAACAGCGTGCAACTTGGGTCCTCATACTTCGATCGGGGAGGACTTAATTCGATAGCTGTTTCTAGGTGAAGATAGGTAATATTTATAGCATCTGCTCTACCACCATGATAAGGTTACCTCACGAAGTTTTCACTAGAAGCTCAAACTTATTGTAGGATTTGACACCACGGCAGATCGTAATTCGGCTTCACTACCAACTGAGCCGTCATCGTTCTAGTAACAAGTCGTAACGTGTCGTAACGTGTTACAATATGTTTCACCTTTATGTGATTTTTAAGTACATATGAGTGCAATGCAGTACAGGTACACGCAAACAGTACCAATCGAAATTGCAAATTTGTGCAGGGGCCCCACGCTCCGGTTCGTTAGCGACTTGTGTTTACGCGGCCAACAACTAGGGTTGACAACCGCTAATTGTTCAACGTTTACTTTTAGTTTGATTTGATTTGATACATTTGCGTACGTTTGACGTTTGCGTCAAGCTAGAGTTTTTATTGAGATTGTGGTGGAATGTGATTAGGGTAATGTTGTGATGGGAAAATCTAAAAGTTATAATACTTATTATGACTAGAAATGCCATGATCTGAATATGAAAGGAGCAACCTAAAATAGCAGTACAACTTATGCCAAGTTCGTCCAGAGAAGTGATGCCACACTTGGTAATCCACCGTCAAGCAGTGGTACACTCACATGGCTGTTTTCCAGTGGTGTGGGTGTTGGTGAAAGTAGAAGCGTATGAGAAGTTACATCCTCGTCTCAACGTGATGGGCTACTTGGGTTTTTTAATATTTCAGTACGAGAGGACTGATGTCGTATCGCTGTTTTCTATGGGCGGCAGCAACCACTTAAGATAAGGTAGGATGTCAGTTTATTTCGTCAATTTAGTCACATAAAAAAGCTTTATTTATTTCCTCACCAACCCTAATATGAACCCGCCATAGAGTAATGATTCTTCTTTCGTGAAACGTTTTAATAATGGCGAAATTTTATGATTTGCATACTGTGTAGCAATCCATTACACGTGTTGGCTACCATTCGCGGTATTTAGTACCTACAAGTACAGTCATACTAAAAAACTGCAATTTTATTTTTTCAAATTCAAATTCACAAGAAATATTAAATTAGCCACCGAGTCTGAACAAAGAGGACGTAGTTCAATTAAATGATATGAATTGATAAAAATATTTGGATAAGAAGTTCCATGCAAATACGTTGCAGTTTATTAGAAATGTCTTGGTTGCTGATTCTCATTTACAAAATCACACTTTTTCAAGATAAGCATGTTGAGGGTCACCAAACCGTAAAAACGTAGTGGTAGAGTTTCTACCTTTGAGTCGTAGGTTACAGGGTATTCACGGTTGGGCCCGAAGATTAGGATGAAGCATGTTTATATCAAAACCTATCGAGTTGGTATCAAAATACAAGGTTTTATAAAATATATACAACTAATATGTTTAAATGTAATGCGGAATTTTAATTTTTTGTTCTTCTCAATATTTTTTTAACCATTCCAACCGTTACATGTAACCTACAAAATGTATTTGTGCCTTTTTTTTTTTTTTTTTTTTCCATGGAGAAATGTCTTAGCATACCGCCCTGCCACGGGGAGACAGAGCGGTTATGTGGGACTACCCACTAAAACTCCACGGTGTCCTCCTCTGCCGCTTAGTGGCGGGAACACGGGAACGTTTATACACACATCCGCGATCCCGCCGCAGCTGCCCGTTTCCGGACCCTCCTTGGGATGGCAATGCCACCATCCTCCCTCGCCACGACACGCCAGGACACGAGGCGCGTCGCAACCACCTCGGGGACCATGCCAGCGATAGGACGTCAGACTACCCCGTGTCAGACGCCCTAGGTCCCCATGCGACGGGTCAGATATGTGGCCCCGTCGCCTGCCACTACGGCCGCAGAGGATAGGGAGAGTGGCGCCTCTCAATACCAACACTCCTCTTCCCCTGCGGCCCCACCGCGTCCGCCATCAAACGGTGGCGACCCCGCCGTGGCCGCGGAAGGTAGGGAGAGCGGCGCACCGCTATACCGGCACTCCTCTCCCGCCGCGGCCCCTAACCCTCAGCTGCGGTGCCGCCCATACGACACCGCAGCCCGCCTCAGTTGCGGTGCCCCCCATAAGGCACCGCCACCTACTGTGGCCGCTCCTAGTCGGCTTGGAGGCAAAGCCTAAAGGAGCAGCCCCTCCCGGGTTCCTCTTGGCTTCACCGTGGGCAGCCCAACCACGGTTACTAAGCCCCCCCGTCCCGACAAGGCGGGAACCCGCGGGGGGGAAATGTATTTGTGCCTGACTGTACATGCATTTAGCCTGGACTCGGCGACTCATTATTCACTTACGGAAGTAAAATAAAAACAATATTTTCAGCTTAGTGTTTTTTTTTCCATGAAAAACTACAGCACAATTTCCTTCTAGCGACATGGCTCTTTGAGACTGGGTGTCTTTGCATTATTAGTTAGCTTAAGAATACTACATACACTATTCTCCCAAGTTTTTTCATACTTAGTTCAGTTAGATTTAAAAATTTTGGCAGGACAGGTCTTAATGACCTTTTGTCGATTAGTTTATCTGTGTGCTTTTTTTCAACCTGCTGGGTTACTTCTGAGCTTTGCCATCGTAAGCCAACCCCAGCTCAGTAGTGAGTCATTTCACTAACAATTTTTGGAACAGCCCACGTCTGCTGATACTTGCTATTTCATTTGTACTCGATATTTGCATAAGAAATTTTTTGTAACTTTTCATCTATGCTAAAAGAATGAAGAACGTGCCCAGGGGCATAGATGCTGACTTTCAATCTGAAGGTCGCTGGTTCAAACCCTCAGGTGTACCAATGAGTATTTTCACTTAAAAAAATTATGTGCGCAATACCACGTTCTCGGCATGTCATAGAACCAAAAATTTGAAGCCATGTGACAACTTCCAATCCGGATTGTTCCCGGACTCCCGTGGTAGATCAAAGCCCATTTACTCTCAATTACCGAGAGTAGGCCGGTGTCTCTGCAGCGGGAATATTAGAGGCTGGTACAGAACAGAATGAAGAAAAAGCTTAAGTTAACACAGGCGTAGGTTTTGAATCCGATATCCATATTATCCAATGTTGTAAATTTGGATAAATTTAAAAGAGTGAGTTTCTGTTATCGTCGGCACCTACGCCTCGAGTCGACATAAAATACACACTTAAGGTTATTACGCGCACGTTCGATAGTTACGATTTGGTACATACGATTTTAGCCGTAAAACCTCGATTCGAACTAGGTTTTATAGCCGCAATCGTATGTTGAAAACTGTAAAACACCCTTCGTGGATTTTGAGCTATTTTAATATAAAATTGTATTTTCTAAACTTTAAGTTTAAGAAATATAATTTTATATTAAAATATTTATTCAATAGTACGCATTATCTACAATAAATAAATAAAACTGAAGTGTCTGTTTGCTATGTCAAAACATGTTAGTGTCATTTGGTGCGACAAAATTCCTTTGTTAAACAGAGGACTGATTAAGTCTCTATTCTAAGCCCTTAAATATTGTATATGCTCCAGGTCCCCAAAGGGTTAAAGTTTCTACCCCAAACAGCTCAAATATACCCTCCATCGAGCGATGAATATTTGAACCGTTTGAGAGTTTACGCTGATGACGCTGCGGAGCCAGCACACACTGATGTACTTGGAAGACAGGATGGAACAAAATCCCATCTCATGTCACCCAAACCGCCACGAAGTGTCAGTACCTTACAGGTAGCAGTAGAGCTTGTGCCAATCCGTTGCCAAGTAGTCCGTGGTCACGTTGCTATATTCTGGTGGAAGGATGTGGGTGCCGGTGAAATTTCAGGCGCAACATCAACAACATCAACATCAGTGGCAGGTGGAGCGCGATGAAATAAAGGTCTTCTCATACTTTAGTAAGGGAGGACCTAAGTCGTATTTTTGTTGTTCATGGGCGGTGGCAGCCAAGTCCAGATTCCTAATCAAGGACTGCGAGAAGACAGGTGTGCTCTGACAAGCTAATGGACTATTTTTTCTCCATAATATTACGTAAATTCCCTATCCGAATTCTATATCAAGAATTCTATACTTACACCTAATTGATAAATACCTTAGCAAATTTATAAAAAAAAATCTAATTATATAATTTCATTCAATCATCATTTCATCAAAATTCATCACATAAAATGTAAATAATGAAGCTGTTTTTGTCGCCCTTAAGTAATTTCCTGTTATGAAAATTAATTTTCCTTCCGAGGAAATAATTTAAGTGAACTAAATGTAACACCGGCAAATTTTCACTGAACGTATTTTACGAACACGTTGTGAAAAACATAATTAATTAGTTTTTTTAATTACTGACAGAGTTGCGTTTGATGACATGTTACCTGATGTAGGCGACTATGTTATGCACCATTTCAATGCCTGCATCAAATTAAAGAATAACTTGTACTATGGGAATAAGAAAACTGATCGAATACATTATAGCATTTTTTTTGTAAATACCTACATAATATATATATTAAAAGCAAAATACAGAACAAAACATTTATGTTCATCACACAAATGCTTGTCTTGAGTGGGAATGGAATTTATGTGCGCAATACCACGTTCTCGAAACGGTGACGGAAAACATCGTGAGGAAACCGGCATGTCTTAGAACCATAAATTCGAAGACATGTGACATCTACCAATCCGGATTGGGCTCCCGTGGTAGATCAAAGCCCATTCACTCTCAATTATCGAGAGTAGGCCGGTGTCCCTGCAGTGGGAACATTAGAGGCTGGTACGGACACAAATGCTTGTCTTGAGTGGGAATTGAACCCACGACAGCACAGTAGCACAGAGCTACTACTAACTGAGGTGTGAGGCTAGTTAAGAGACAGGTAAGATTTTACTTTTGGTAATTTCTATGCCTGAATTAAAATTTCACGGGTTAAATTACTGACGAGTTACCTATCTGTTTTAATAGAGACAATGTTTTTTTTTTAAGATCAAATTTTATCATACAAAAAAAAATATTCCGTCGGGGTTTTTGATCCGGGATTTGTTGCTTTGCATCCAAGCACTAATGTAAATCGCCGTCAAAAAAGTTAATAATGGTGTTATTTTCCATCCACCCTGCTACCGGGGACATACTGCTAGTGCGGGTGAGACTAAACTCAAATCTGAATACAGATCTATGAACAGATTTAGCACACGACCGTCAGTATTATGAAAACCTGTCATGCGTAGTTTATATTGTATGCATTTCGTATCCCAGAATATCTCAGTCACATCATTATTATTGAAGGCATTATATTGCACGATTTTGTTTTATTTGTGGTTGAGAAAAAAAAAATATTCCGTCGGGGTTTTTGATCCGGGATTTGTTGCTTTGCATCCAAGCACTAATGTAAATCGCCGTCAAAAAAGTTAATAATGGTGTTATTTTCCATCCACCCTGCTACCGGGGACATACTGCTAGGGCGGGTGAGACTAAACTCAAATCTGAATACAGATCTATGAACAGATTTAGCACACGACCGTCAGTATTATGAAAACCTATCATGCGTAGTTTATATTGTATGCATTTCGTATCCCAGAATATCTCAGTCACATCATTATTATTGAAGGCATTATATTGCACGATTTTGTTTTATTTGTGGTTGAGAATCCTTAATCATCATACTAATATTTTATTTTTTTAATTATATTTTTTATTCCTTCACGCGTTCAGCTGAACGGATTTGGATGAAATTTCTCATGAAGGTTTTGTATCGAAAAAGTGAAGTAATTTATTTAGTGACTTGCAAAAAACAACTTTTTTCAGTTTTTACCCATCGTCTCATGTTAATTTTTTTAAACGCAGGTGCTAAGTAATTGATAATCGTATATAATATACACATAGGTGATATTTGAAAACTATATTATTTCATGTAAATATTCGTGGACATTTCACAATCTAGCTGCAAAAAATTATCGCCTGTACAATATTGTACTTTTATGAAAATATGTACATATAATAGGTATACATTGAAACCCAGACATAGAATAAATTCTTTGTTCGTCACACAAATTCCTAGTTGGGAATCGAACTCACGACCAAAAGAGTTGTGAGGCCATTATGTAGATCTGAAGAACCATTTGTATCATTAGGCTTTGGTTTATAGGAAGAATAAAACTTAAGGCTAATCGAAAATTGTTATGTAATTGTTGCTTCAAAGTGTCCCTTAGCTTAGATTGTTGTATTCAGAAATTATATATCTACCAAGGAAATCTTAGTTTCCTATTATATAGTTTCCGAATATAAATTCGGAAATTATATACCAAAGGAAACTTCCCTTCCAGACACTTTTCAATCATTAACGGAACTCCAAATAAATTACTATTTAGCGACCTGATCATTAAATGTGTTCAGTTTCGAGTACATCATTTTCCTTGAAGCGTAGGATACACTTTGGTTAGACATTTACTGAAGCGTTTTGACCGCTACAAAAGCTGTCGTTTGTAGACGTCTTTCGTATTGTAAGGCAAGAGACAAGTAACATCGGGTATCATGTTTGGAGTATTTACTGAATAGCATTTCTGTATGCTAAGATTACTTTAACATAGTGAAACCATATTCTAGGCCTTGAGAACACAATGCTGAGACATCGGCCTACTCTCGACACGTGAGAGTGGACGATTGATCTAATCAGGGAACACAATCTAGATTAGTAGATGTCGTCTGTTTTTCAATTTTGGCAATTTCGGTTCAATGACATAACGGGTATGTGCTATTGATGTTTTCCTACATTTTTAAGAAAATGGCATTGTACATAAATTCGTAACGTGTAGCAATTATTTTTAGTTTTTTTTATATAAGTAAACAATTTTTATATGTATTTTATTAATACTATTAGGTAGCTAAATACGAGTATATATAGTGTGTCGGCACATCACTTCTTAATAGAAAATAGTATGAGACAAAGAACGTATGGTCCAATAAAATAAAAACATCTTTAGTACACCAGAAGCTGCTACTGTTATCTAAATTAAATGATACCCATATAATTTGTTTAAGAACCTTTTTGCTATTGCAATAGCCTTACCTGGTTAGAAACCTAGACACTAATTCCTGTTTACGATTATCCTTATTACCAGATTAAGTGGTAAGTAAATTCATACCCATTAGACAGTTTCATTATAGTGCCCGACACTAAAATTGTAATGACGACATTATATTGCCATATTTACCAACTCAATTCATAATCTAGTTTGGTTTAGCAGTTACATAAATTACTATTTTAATGGTGTATACCAGTTGAGGCTGCTTCATATTAAATGTGATTTGTAGATATCTGTATAACTAATTTTCGCATCAAAAACGGTGGTTTAAATTTATGTTATTAATATTGGTAATTTTATCATCCTACTGGCATCACAGTGCAGCTGGTATTAGCAATACCTTCTGCACTATAGATCATGGATTCAATCACACTAATATTATAATGGCGTGTATATGTGTGTTACTCCTTCACGCCTAAATTTGTTATGAAGGTAGCTCGTAGCTTTTACCCTATTTTTTATCCCGATATACTGAAGTGTTCCCGCGGGATACCCTACCACGGGGCTTAGCTAGTTCCCATATAACACAAACATTTGTGTTACGGATATAGATGTCTGTACTGTGCCAGAATATTAAGAAGTATCTTATTAGTAAATACAGAAAAAAATCTTTCTAGCTAGGAGTACTTTGCAAGCTTGTCCTCTGGTTCCCACAGGACAAACTAAGCTTGGGACTAGATGTTGCTGTGTAATTTCCATTAATATTTACAAGCATAAAATGGCTTAATATTTTTTTTTTTCGTATAATTTCTATTACGGTCTTTTATTTTAGTTAACTGATAATTGCAGGTTTGTAGGTATCCGTTCTAAATATTAATATTCAGTGGGAAATATCCTATAATAATAATACATAAAACAAGTAACTGATTTAAAAATGGAAAAAATAACCTACTTCAATACTTATATGACATATTTTTTTAAAACCATAGTATTCAAAACGTTGGTTGTTAAAAAAATATGTCATTTTGATAAAATGATAAAAATCTTCCATAGATCTAATCTGAACGCATATCCTTTCAAATTAAAAAATAAGTTTCTATATTAATTGATAAACGGCGGAGAAATCTGTGAACATACATAAAAAAAAATCGGTAAGTAAGGTACTTACCGGTTTATTTAGAAATCCAGAATTTCTAGAATATGTTTTGATTGGAAATATTGGCAGTTCAACCCTGTCCAGTTTTTGCTGGGTGTCAATTGTAAGCCCTTCTAGAGTATGCCGTTTGCGTAACCCTAGTTTATTCAAGCCAATCTGATTTAAGTATTATATTGTATATCGTTGGTTTATCAACACTAGCACTGCAAAATCAACTGTTTTTGCTTGTAATAAGAGTGTTACATTCAGTATTTACATTGCCCCTCATCAGACGTTCAACAGTCAGGTTTACTGGGATAAAGCAGCTCATTCCAATACCTACTTGTAATATTTGCATAGGTACCTTCTAACCTGCCGTGTTGTTGTAGGCCGATGTTGAAAACAAATTACCCGTTTTGTTTCTAAAGACTATGTCAAATATGATATTTCACAACATTTGTCGATAAAAATAGTTGTTGGTATAATTAGTGTATGTATATTTACTCAAGAACATAAACATTTTCACCTATATAATATCAGTGTGATATAATGTAAAACTTTAAAGTGGAATTAATTTAATTTGACAGTAAATTCTCTACTTGGGCGAGAAAACCGACGAATATTGCCAATTACATAATAAATCTCTGATATTATCCACACAGATAAAAATTTTAACTTCCCCCATCGAAACATAAAAAAATAAAAGCAGACCGCAGACTCATGCGGTTGCCGAATTCATTTTAAAATATTTATTACATCAGATAATCTGTTATTTTCATCCAGACGATGAGTTTTAATAATGACTTTTATTTTATTATGTAGAGTATTTATAACTTAACCACCGTCAGGGTTGAAACGTGGTCAGTGAATTTTCACAAATCATATTAAATGTTTATATACCTTTGATACTTTTTCATGCATCGGTTACTATATTAATTGGGCTGAAATTTTCACCATAGATATGTCCTGATGTAACGTAGGCATTTAAGATGCAACGTACCTAAATTGGGGTTCTACATTTGCTAATGAAGCAGCTCTGATGGTATACTTCGTCTGCGCCTTGTCAATGCCTTGTACGGTACAAACATACATCTTTTTGATGTTGTTTCTACCGAGGTGTACAATAAAGAGTATTTATTCATTCATTCATATTACAGATAATACTTTAGATAATTTCGGAAAGAAATTATTATTTTTTCTCAATAATTAGCCGTTATCAATTCGGCTGTATTTTTGTTATGTTTTTACCTTACGTCGTCTCCGTCATTTGTCAACCAAATTTCTTTTTTTAGTCGACACTAGTCGGTACTAAAAAACAAGTTTCAAAAGAATTAGAAAAAATATATCATCCTTCTAAAACGAAATTGAATGTTTTCTTTCCTGTGACTTCTTTCTTCGGCCGTTGTATACAAATATATACCTAGTATATATACTAGTTTTATTTTTAATTTTAATTTAGTTTTTAAAAAACCCGTTTCACGTTCCCAAATCATTAGTACCTTTTTTAAATGGTAGGTAAACGGATGAAAGGATTGAAGTCGTTTTTTATATCAGTCACTTGTTTAGTATTTTTACAGCACAAAACCTAGCATGAAACTAGTAGGTATGGCAACAGATAGGAATATCGCAATTCATCCGAATAGCCTTCCGCGGATTCAGCGATGCATTATACGGTCACCGTGTCCGCGTCTACATGTAAACAATTTCTCATACAGATAAGGTACATGAAATACAGAAAATAAATAGATGCTCCCTTTTAGTTTAATTTTGCTGAAAAATTTGAATATTGACATGTTATGATTGATGACGCTATGAAATATAAAAAGCCCAATCTAAAACAAACAGTACATTAAAAAAAAAATTTGAGTGAAAACTAAATCTTCGAACAATTACATGAATTAAAAATATACATATTGTTAATCAAAAATTTCAGTGAGTCAAATAAGAGATAACCTACTATTTAATTTGGCAGTATTGTTTTAAGACAATTTTAGACACTTTTATTATTGTATAACCGTGCAGAAGGAAGCGATTTTCAATTTCCTACATGACGTGTGTGGAAGGCGAAAGAATATTGCAATAATATTTTAATTATATTCAGTATTGAACTTTATTTTAATTCTATACTTTCTAAATAAATAATAATATTTGAACTATCCCATTTCACAAAAGACAATACCACACCAATTATAAAAATATGCTTTATTGCTATTTGTGATCAGCGGTACGGGTTAAGGAATGAAAAATTTAAAACTGATTTAAAATTTGGATATCAAGTTCAATAATTTCAATACCCCATGAATTGCCTGCATATACCGTGGCACAATTTATTAAATACATAATAATCATCTAAATATGTTCACGATAATTGACAAAATATTATCATTGTTAATTATCGCGAACATATTAGGCATACCAGCCTCTAATGTACCGGCCTATTCTCGTTAATTAATAGCGAATGGGTTTTGATCTACCACGAAATCTCAATTTGGATTGGTAGATGTCACAAACTCTTTGAAATTTTGGTTCTCATATCCGCCGGTTTCCTCACGATGTTTTCCGTTACCGTTTTGAGAACTTTGTATTGCGCACATAAGTTTTTGAAGTGAAAAACTCATTGGTGCACTTGTGGGTTCGCCATCTTCAGATTGAAAGTCGGCGTCTGTAGTAACGATTACGCATAACAAACATAAAATAATATAACAAAAAATTTTGATTTAAGAACTAACATTCCAATTAATCCTGCGCATTGCATCATAATTACAGAACTTGCGCGAACTTGCTTATTTCTACCACATTCATTTACACACCCAGTTAGATATTGTGTGCGGAAAATCATGAATTATTCTCCGCCACTGCACCGCGGAGTGCAGAAATATTTCCTCCTCTAATCTATGGAAGTAAGCGGATCACGTCAGCTTATTTGTGTTTGTTATGAGGTTCGAGACCTGGCGCCTTGTCTCAGCCGATTCCATTGTGCAGAGTACTTGATCATAACTACACGCAAAATGTAAGGACCATTGTATAAGGAATTAAACTGTTTCTTTATACTCATTTGCATTAAAGCCTTTATACTTATATCGAATTGATATTATCTGGAAATAAGTTTTTTTTTTTATGTAACCGATGTGACGGTACCTTATGTTAAGAAAGTTATCCCTACTCATATCAACAGCAATGCGAGTGCATTACTTGGCGGCAGATAACCAGATGTGGAGGCAGTACTTCTTTGGGCGAACATAGCACAAGTTCTAGTGCTACAAAATCTCATGTCTCTCTTTTTTCTAGAAACAGAAATTTTGTGAAGGTATAAGAAGTGTAACACTAAATAATAATCATAATCTCTAATGTAACTGTTACGCATAAAATATTACGAAATGATATTTAAGAAATGTATTTTGTCGCGTTGCCGCGTTTTAGTTTGCGGATGGTATAATACTATTGTTTTATTATATTACTTATTAGTCTAGGGTTGTTGCTTGCAATTAGTTGTATTCCTAAGCGGCCAAATCATAAATAAGTTACCCGTAAGTCATCACCTTTAGCTAGAACCTGCTCCATGGAACAATACTGTAATTTACGGGCCGTCCCTGGAGTAATGATAAAGCTAACAAGCTGCTGAATTGTAATGCGGTCTGCATAAATCTAAAATTAGGTAACTGGTGCAGTCCCGGTGCGTTCCGTGCCAGCCTCTAATGTTCCCACTGCAGGGACACCGGCCTACTCTCGATAATTGAGAGTGAATGGGCTCTGATCTACCACGGGAGCCCAATCCGGATTGGTAGATGTCACATGTCGTCGAATTTTTGGTTCTAAGACATGCTGGTTTCCTCACGATGTTTTCCGTCACCGTTTTGAGAACGTGGTATTGCGCACATAAATTTTTCAAGTGAAAAAACTCATTTGTGCACGTGTGGGTTTGAACCAGCAACCTTCAGATTGAAAGTCGGCGTCTATGCCCCTGGGCCACCACCCGGTGCGTTGCAGATGCTATACTATCGCTGTCCAACATCCAGAGAGATACTTTGTAGCTTCATAATGCTAGACTTACAGTGGGCCGTAGACAACAAAATTTCTCGTCAGTACCTAATGTATAAATAGCTAAAAACAGAAATATTTCTTTCGTGTGAGCAAGTGGCCAACTTTGGTGTAAGAGTTTCCAAGCCGCCCGAAGGCCTCTGATATGGCTTAACGACTATACAGCTGGGACCGATATCTTGATATTCATCATTCTTCTCATTCAGTTTTATAGCGGGGTGGTTAGGAATAAGAACCTCATTGGATAGTTATGGCGTCGGGTATTTTCTTTTGTTGAATAATTGCCCGTCTTTGTCGCTCATTACTAGTATTGGCTTATCGATCACTCTCCAATAGGTTCAATAGGTTAGTTGGTAGTAAATGGCCTTTTGGGCTGTAGGTCTTGGGTTCAATTCCCACCCAGGACAAAACCTTGTGACGAACATAGGTAGGAATTAGTTGTTTTAATATGTATATAACACTTAATTTGATAACTCAAGTAGAGCACATTTTTTCACTTCATAAAAGCTCCTGAGGTTTTTCCGTAGAGATATAACATGGTTCTATTTAAGAGAAATGAATTGAGGTTTCTTCAGGGTCATCTGCAGCCCAGGGGTTGCAAATGTCCTTAGGTGACGGTAACCATTTAACATCAGATGGGTTTGCTTGTTTGCCAAACTATACCAAACCAAACATAAAAAAGTCGTCGTTGCAAATCAATCCCTTTAATTAACGACCGTAAAAATCAGATTTTGTACTAAAATGCCGAATAAAAAGTATTCAGAGGAAGTTTTATTCAATCTACCTACGTTAGACTTAAATCCTACAGGCTAATTGGCAAGTCCTTGAACCGTTCTCAAAGTTTTCGGTTTCTTTTCGATGTTCCTCTTAGTCTTTGAAGTTTTTTTTCTTTCATGAAAACTCATTTGAAGATCTTGTTTGATTGAGTCGAGGGATTTACTTCTGCAATATACGCGAAATTACCTAGTCTGCGTGATGGGGAACAAGGTATTAATTACCAAAAACTTAGGCTTGCTGACGCCTCGGATACAATTAATTTGGATACAGTGTCCGAATTGACATATTTTAATTTAAATATTAATAGGGTTTGCACTAGCGACAAACTCACTAATAGGAACGCGGGATTTCTATTGTGCATTTTTTTTTTTTTTTAATTAACGGAATTTATTAATTTTGATATTTTATCTGGTGGTCCTAGTTTGGGTGCCGGTGAAATATATGTTTCCTATACCTATACTTTAAATTCCGTCAGAACGCAGAATTAAAAGAACCAAGTCTTCTAATTCTGGAGAACTTCATTGTTGTTTTTTATGATAACCAATTAACACCCGGTGGGCAGTCAAGTGGCTCCCCAAATCTAGCCACATAAATACCGACAATTTTACGAAACCAAACAATCGATACACCACTAAACTATTAGAATTGAGAGTCTTTTTTGGCTTCTAAAGAATTGGGAATTGCAGCTATTCAAAAAACTAAACGGTCGTAGTAGCTTGGTGGGCTGTGAAAGCAATGCAACAATATACAAAAGCATTCAAAATACTGTTTACTGAACAGCGTCAGTTATAGTTTATTGCTATCTACATATAAATGGAACACAATGAGCGCTCACGTTCCTTACCTGAACAAGGCCAGCAAATCAAGCTAAGCATGTGCTTTTGGCCAATTGTATCAGCTTAGCATGCCAGTCAGAAGTTGCTGTTCCATTATATTGTATGTAAGCGGTTAGAGACTAGACAAAGACACAGGTTACAAAGAACAGCTAGATGCCTTTAGTTATCATCCAGCGTCTGATTTTATATAAATAAGTACTCATAGACATTCCACTGATAAAAAACGAACGAGATCAGGTGTGTTCACTTTGATTCCTTACCTCCTGGGTGCTGCTAAAAGAGCAATCAAAAGAAGCAGTGCGGAAGAACTTGTGCCAAGTTCGTCCGCAGAAGTACTTCAACACCTGGTACACTCGCGCTGCTGTGTTCCTGTGAAAGCGGTGGTCCGCCCGCACGGCGCGAAATTACAGGCTCTTGAGTTGTACCATCCTGGTCGCAGTATATGAGAACAACATGACTATGACTGACAGGCGCAATGCGATACGACTTTGGTTTTATAATACCTTGCTAGAGACCTGAGTCACATTTTAGTTGCTTACGGGCGATAGTAACTCGTCCCTTGAGTCACGTAAAAAAAGATAGTTATTTTATTGTAAGCTGTGACATAGTCCAACATTGGCACAAAGCAAACGTTATCCCGTCTAAACTTACCTACACCTACTCCAAATTTTAACCCGCGTGTGACTTGAATTTGATAGTTATCGGTGTTTCTGGTTCCAGTTACCTGGAGTTTTACTGCTGCTTTTATATGAAGAGACAAATACGAGCCAAATTCAAAATGTTGTTGGAAATTTTGTTGTGGTTTCGAATTTCATTACCTACCCACGGGGAACAAAACTGTAGCGAGAATTTCATAAAATGTAATGTTATATTGAACTTGTGTTTTATATTTTTCAGTTAACATAACATATACAATATATTATTTTTATTTATTTATGGAAGAGTAGTCATGTATTAAAACGGGAAGGTTGGTGATTATGTTCTCGGGCGTGAACCGCTAGAATTAGGTACATTGCACACAATTAGCCTTATTATCACAATCGTTTGTACAAACAAGTACACATCAAGTACAAAATCAAAAAGTCAAGCACTCAGCTAGTTTCGACCTGTTCGTGAAATAAAAAAACTTGCTTAAGGCATTAAAATGTCTGCAATGACGGGACACATATAATTTGTTTAATTCACCTTCTAATTCACCTTTTTGCACCCAACAGATGCCATAGAACCTGTCAAAATAATGTAACAATCGAATTCGCAAAATCATTACACAGCATTCGAACCCGCGTTAAATTACATTCTGAACGTAAACACGCAGGGCCGTTAACCGCTACGCTCAACTACATTATATTATACTCAGTAGTGAGCAGGGGCGCACTGAGTGGCTCAAGTAGGTATCTGGATAAAAAGAAGGGGCATGATAAACGATTAAAATAAAAAAAAAACAGGTTAGTGCATGTAAAATAATATAGGACTCACACTCCGAAGGCTCTGTCATACTACTGTTATAAAGGCAAAAGTTTGTATGTATGTGTGTATAATTCTTACTCTTTCACGCTGAAACGGTTCAGCGGATTTAGATGCAATTTGTACCAGGAAAGCTTATATCCTGGATTAACACATAGGCTACTTTTGACCCCGGAAAACCGCAGGTCACACTGCGATGAGCAGGTAGTGTTTAATATTTGTTAGTATATACGAAATGATAATACAAATTCTGTGAAAATTACAGCTTGCTACGGCTAATGGGTCAAAACCTTTTAAAATAAGACAAATAGGCAGTTACGCTTAATAACAAAGATAATTAGCCTGAGGAATGAATCGTAAACTCAAACCACTTCATACGCCTGTGAGATTTTAAATAAATAAGAACTGAACAATTATTTTACATTTGTGGCAATTCAATAATTTTGATAATAAGGTGGTTTGAAAATTGACCTTTGTAGTATAAGTATCTTTTGAAGTTTAGCTTGAAGAAGCGTACGTCCGCCAACTTTGCTTTTACGGGAATTTAAAGGCTAATAATGTTCGTACATGTAAACTAATATAAGCTTCGACACTCTAATTCCTGCACTAGGCTAACCAGTGTTTATAGTAGCATGGGAAAATACAAGAGTCAATACAAATGAAGACTACAAGAATAATATTCATGTTCAACATACAAACGTAATGACAAAATACCAGAAAATTTATTTAGATATGTTTTTATAGTAACAAACAACTTTAGTGTCAGAGTTTTCAAGCCGCAGAAATTTCTCCAACATGCCATATTGCAATCCGAAGCACAGAAGCGCTGTACACGTAGCACAAATCAAGCGGATGCTGCTTAGCTGAGATGATCTGTAAAGAACAACAATTAAAATAGCCTGACTACATCCCTGGCACCGAGTGCCAGTCCCGATGTCATCCTATTCGCAAAGCAAATGTTCCAATTATCATAGCTAATGTGCTGAAGTGCTGGAGCCGTTGCCAGCAAAACAAGGAAACATACTTTAACATATTCTCCAGCTTTTTGTTGGCAGCGATTTAATTGTTCTTGTGTCGTTTTGAGCACGGCTGCATTCAATCTGCTTGTTCCTTTGAGATATTTAGTGATTTGTTTCTTACAAACGTTTTGATGATTTTTCACTTGAGTATCTAGAATATAATAAGTATGATTCATTCAATAACATAATACCTGTTCGACGATGTAATTTTTTACCAATACCGAAAAAGAAGTTTCTTAATTATGTTTTTTGGCATTATGTTTTTTTTGTACTGTGACATCTTCCTATTAACTATTAACGAACCTGGGGGATATTTATTTAATTGGATAGGATGTGTTGTCTCACAGATATTTCATGGAGATATTGAATGCGAAAAATGGCCATAAAAGTATTGAAGTTTACTTTTCTATGTTCGAATCAGTCAATTGTTAACTTCCTTGGAATTTATTAATTTGGCAATCTGTCTTTCTCTACTCTTCCACACAATTTATGTGTGAGTATAAGATTTTTTTTTGGTTTCGGTAATTTGGCTGACTTTTGGTGTAGCTTCGAATAAATAAAGATCTAGAATAACACTTATCGCGGTCCGAATTTTTATTTTATTCTTGCCAATAGCTAGACCGTATTTTGTTAGATGTCGAATTTTATATCGCGTTTAAGCCTCGAACCAGACTCGTTTATCTTACGACGAAGGTTGAATTAAGTTTAACTGCTCGCAACTAAAGATGTCCCTCTAAGATAAAAATGTCCAATGGGTAAGAAAGAATTTTCTAGTTCTGTGAAACGGTCTCACTACCAGAGGGTCGGTTCGACGTCGACGAGTGACAATAAAATTAGATAAGTACGGGATAGCCCCTCTCCGATCCAGCGTCCGTCTTGTGGACGGAATCAATCGCAGTAAAACATGGTCGGTATGGCGCTATCGGAAAAACTCACCGCACAAACGATGGACACCCAATTCTCAACCTTATCAATACGAGCGAAGAATTCACAAATAGTTATTCAGTCGCAAGATCTTTTTGGTCAATGTGTACATCAGTTCGCTTTTCTGTAATGACACGAAACGAGTGGAATTTGAACGAAACGAGGATATAAGAATGGATTACAGAAATCTCCCTGTGAAAAATTTACGATACGATTTTTAAGTGCTACACTTTTCGCGGTAATCTTATTTTGTTCTTTATAATTTAACAGCGGTATAAAGGTTTTACGATCGGTGTTTACCGTAAATATTTGATAGGAAAATCTGTTGGAGTAAATTGAATTATGCAAATCTGCTGAGTAAATTGTGGTATCGATGCCGTAACATTAATGCACGTGTCGAAAAATCAAATTGATTTTACCCCCTCATTCGTCTCCGTGCCGTATCACCGGGCTTGGAGTGGTTGGGGAGAGGCTGTGCTAATAACTAGCGGGAACCCGGCAGAGATGTTTATTTAATGGCATACCCATAGACGCCCTAATGGGGATTCGCAACGCGCCCGCGTATCTCTGATGTCACGGGGCGCGGCTTGCAGAAAATTATTTTTTTCACATAAAGCGTGTAAAGTATGCAGTCGCGTGGCGTTTGAAGCCTCGTATAAAAAGTTTTTACAGCGAGCAGTAATTGCTAAAACCAACATGCTATGCAGTAGGTAGCGTTAAATATGCGGCATAGTAACAAAAAACAATGTAATGAGCGAGATATGAGAAACATTTTAGATATTTGGTAAAGTAAAACTGGGCACTCCTAGATTAAATTATTTGTGATATATTTAATCAAATTAACTTCATTTTTTCTTGTTTTATATGTATAAGCCAACTTTGGTCTCGGAATTTTGAAGCCGCTTAAAGCCTTCGACATGGCTCATCAATAAGTATAAGGAACAGGCATTAAAAATTGGCTTCTGTTCATCTTCAAAACCTGACGCGCTAGTTAGTCTAGTAGTTAGTTTTACTATTATAATCATGCTTAATTAGTTGATAGTCTAACTAAACTTTATATTTCCAACCTAAAAATGATCTAAGTTTATACTTAGATCATTTTTAACAAATAATCTAAGTTTATACTTAGATCATTTTTAACACTAACTTCATTCTAGATAAAATTAGCTCATAATTAACGAGTTTCTAAAACCGTCAATGATCTTCAGCGCTCGTTATACTAACTAAATTACGTCGTAGATTGCGGAAGCGTTACGATATATTGCAACGGGGTAACGTTGAATACGAACACGCTGGTGTATCATGAAATATCCGGTTATCGTCGAAACGTGAAGCCTTATTCAAAGCACATCATTTTCTGAAAATTCAATAAGGTTATTGATGGATTCAGGCGAGCTTTTAAGATGATCTGATGACCGTAATATTTATGACTAATTAAATATTCATGGTCATTTCACACAGTGTCATCAAACCCCAAGTATAGCTTGTACTATGAGTACTAGATAACTGGTAGCAAACTTGTATAGTATTTTTTTGTAAAGACATACATGTTATACATAATAACACCAAAACTCACAAAAACAACTACGTTCGACACACAAATTCTTGTCCTGAGTGAAAATCTAACCCTCAACCTACAGTGCAGAAGGCAGAGCTTTAACCAACAGAGCTGTGAGCCTATGCAATTTAGTTACCATAACCAGTTAACTCAGTAATTTTAGCTGCAATAAGGAAAATTCTCAAGTCCTGCTCTTGAAGATGACTCTTATAGAAGAGGCAAAGCACGTGTCGATTCTATTGTAGAGTATTTGCATTTCAGTTTCTTTCTTACTCAAAAACTCATTTATGAGAAGTAAGTGGGATATTAACCTCTACATCATCTTAATTTGTCCACAGTAGAATTAAAAAGAACTTGTTTTTTTAATTATACTGTATTTTAGGTTTGGTTACCTTGCTCTCATTCCAAATTAACATTACTGTTTGGGTCTAGTATAATAATGCAGTGGAAATTCACCATTTAAAATAAAGAAGAGATATTTATTTACGCACATATAAACATAGGCGAAGAAACAAAAGAGTTTTCTCCCTAATAAATAAAATATAGTTTAACTACAGTAATTGCAATACTCTAGATAGATTGTATAAATATTTATGGCGTGGTAAAGAGGTGACTCAGCCACACTGTTTTTCAGACTCGCCTCATAAAGAATGACTGCTAAAACCTAGTTTATTATATTGTATTATAAAGAATGACTGCTAAAACCTGGTTTATTATATTGAAACCAAAAGGTATTTATTAAACGCTAAACTTTCTTCTATAATTCGATACATAATATATATATAATACTATTATAGTAAACAGCATGAAACTATTCAAATTAAATAACATTCAGACACAACCAAAAGGTACTTAATAAACGCTAAATTTTCTTCTGTAATTCGTAGTGCACTAATACTAGTAAAAAGCTAGTACGAAACTAGTCAAATACAGACGCTGATATATTGAACTAAATCACTTCGAAATGAGAGTTATAAAGCAACTTAACCGGCAGATACAAGCTAGAATACTCATTACATTCCTGTTTTGCAATCATCTCACTAAACGTGCCTACATCGAGTCAGGTAATGCGCTTAAATCAAGCTAATGTGACATCTCTGGCATCGACCGGCTGAGAGTTAGATACCACAGGGATTAAGCCGCTAGTTCACTGCAACTGATTCGTGGCCATGAATATAAGATCATGTTTATTTTTGCTGTGAGGAAATGGCGAGTGGACATACTCGTAAACTATTTTTACAAGTTTGTAAAAGTTAATTAAAACTCTTGGTGGTTGGAATGTCGTTTAGTGGAATTTGAACTGAGCTCTTCGTAGGTACGTTAATATGTTGGTCCCGGCTATATTAGTCGATTAGCCACATTGTAGGACTCTCAAAAACTCTGACACTAAAGTTGGCTCACGAAATAAAGAAGAAAAATGCATTGCAATAGACATGCTGTACTTTATTTACTACACTTACAATCTGGTTGTACAAAAATACCGCAACTCTTGGTAGAATTAAACTGACCAGCGCAAGCTCAAAATCCAAAATGAAGAAATCCAGAAAACTAGAAACTTATATATATAAGTAATAGTATTGAGCATAGCGAGCATAACATGACTCTCTTAAGGTTGTTTCACTAAAATATACGCAGACCTAAACTTAACTTAATAACCTCTCTCTCACTGTCCCACGTCTTATAACCGGTAATGAGCAGAAATCAGTATTATAACATAGTGGATTTTAATGAGCCGATTTCAATACTTTATCCCCTTAATTATAGCCTTTAGATCATTTTTTTCTATGAAAAATCTATAAAATTGAGACTTTCTCTATCAAATAGAATCATCGAAATCAGTCCACAATTGGCGAAAATATCACGTTACCAATAACCAATTTTAGACATCAATTAAAAAAAAAAAAACGAATTTATCTCCGATGTTAATTTTACCCTTAGGGCAAAAAATATCGAATTAGAGTATTAAAGTCGGTTTATTCGATTTTAAAATCAGTGATTTGTTTAAACAATTAATGTATCACGTGTGTGCAATAAGTGAGTCGCAGTGGACCGGCGGCTTTAGCCGCGTATTCCCAGATTATCATTTGAATGTGCACTCAGACGATTGTTGGATTTCGTGACAGTCGCACAATGGGAAAGCTGGCCCGAAGCGGAATATTTTCGTGTAAAGACCTGTGTTTTCGGTGCGCGGGAAAATTACATTTTTATCACAAGTCACATTTTGCTACTTATTTCAGGCTTTCGTATTTTGTTACTCGCTATGCTTTTAACCTACATTGTTTTGGGTGATAACTGGGTTATGGGTGGTATGTGACTGATCTGAACTGATTCTGCTAAGAGTTAACCTTTAGATACACATACCCAAGCTTTTTCCCCCGAAAAGTTGGGTAGAAACAACAATCGGATACTTTCATTTTGTCGGTTACACTATTGTTACAACGTAGACGTAACAAGTGATGGGCTCATCACTACCATATTTTCCACGAATACTTCCACTGACACTTTTCCGTAGTAAGTAATAATTACATAGTAATTCGACGGCTAAGACAAAATTTCTGCCAGTGAAATTACCAGCTAGTATAATTTGACAAAATAAATTTCTCGTTATGATAAGTAGCCTCTACTTTTTTCATACTTGAAGCCATACTTGAAATATCTTACATCCAGAATGGCCACTTAATTACGAAAAGAAACTAGTTACTATTTAATTTTGTTGTAATTGCCTCAATGTAAACTATTTTTACTCTCAACTATTTAGGTACTGACATTGAAATAATGAAATTTAAATGGTTATAAAGTGCTTTTTCGCGCTAATGTTGGGCATAATAACTCCATTTGAGTAGAAACTATCATTAATAATAATTTGAGATCTTCAACCCCACCTGGGAGCCCTTAGCGCTATGATCATCAGCATTAGCCACCCCTTTGGGTACCCAAAGTATTATTATGTGGGTGAAGAAACCTCGAGACGATTATGTATATAGGAAGTTTAATGTTTCTGTAATATAATTGCATTGGGTAAGATCCACTGATTTACAGCAACATTAAATATTCAACTAACAGAAGGACTTAAAAATATTACCTGATTTAAAAGTTCATAGTTTTTTCGGTCAATGTTCCAATGCAAAATTATCTTCAGTAATCTGTTAGTGGTAAGAAGCTTATTAGAAGAAATGTGGCGTTGTACATTTTTGTAAGGTATTTATTAATCAGATATCTCAGTCACCGTTTATTTGAAACCCATCCCGCACCCACATCGTGTTTATATAAAGAGAAGAGGGTAAGGGAATGCAATCTTTCAGTCTTAAATTTTTTTACTCAGCCTTTTTACTAGGGGTCTAAACTAAATGTCGAAACTTTAAATAAAATTAACAGAAAGTGAAGTATCTATTGCTAAATGGAAAACTATGGTGGCGTGTTATCTAATTTATTGAAACACATGGATTTCTATCTCAAAGCTTCATACATTTAAATCAATTAAAAGTTTATTATAAATTGCATAATACAACATTATACAGCTTTTGAGTAATTCATCCATCATTTAAGTTTATTGTGTATTATAAATTATTCAAATATAATCCCAAACTTTACGAACTTTAAGTTTCCGAACTGAAAATAATTAATCTTAAGCTTATTTGCAAATCAGATTTTAGGATACTGCTAAAGTGCCTAGTATCTCGGGTTAATCAGGTAATGATGAAATTTTAAATAGGAAAGTAAGTCTTTTATTTTCAGCGTCATCTAGTCTCAAGCTAAGCAATCATTACGGACTATTTGTACATTCAAATACTGACCGTAACTCCTTACGATCAGTGTTTGAATGGGTGCTTAACTTAGATAATTTGTAAAGAAAAAAAAAACTTATTATAGGATAATAATAGGACTTATATAGGTTAATAGAAGCATGCTTGCTTAGCACAGGTTAAGTAAAGGTATAAGCATAAATATTAGGTTAAAACGAATCTATTAATATAAAAAAATATACTCATTTATAAACGAGTTTGTCCATTTTCACTGCAATTCCTCTTTATCAAATTGGTATTCAGCTCCTGCAGACAATCTATCCTAACAACGGAACTCTCGAGCAAAGCTTGTAGCTAACGTTATTGCTCTCAATACAGTATCTAGGAAGCGTTTTATGAAATCGAATTTAACGAACTACAACAAGTACCGTACACTTAACACTTACACTAACCGTAATACTTAATAACCGTACACACGGAGCATCACTAGAGTACGGTTCGACTGACACCTTTATATAATTTGTATTGTTTGACACTTCTGTTGCAACATGTGTCATATAAAAAATCTCTTTATTTGTAAATAACATCTGTGCGAAGTTGGAGCGGGTCGCTAGTGTACAATAATTTGACGAGATGATTACCCGACCCAATAGACGATGCCCTGTTTTAATTCACATTTCAATGTTTACAATCGGCAATTTTTTTTTGCAATTTCAGTTTTCCCTAATATTCCATTTTTTCACGCAATTTCCCAAATTTTATTTTATTAGAAACATTATTTCAGCCATTCTCAAGTGATGAGCATCAAATGTTTATTTAAAAACGCGTAGATAATATCGAGTAGTATTAAAACTACAGCACAAATTACAAAATCTATTTCTTTAAACATAACCGGAGTAAATATTTGTCATGATTGCTTTGAAAGCTTTGTCAGCAAATTGAAACGCTAAAAATAGTCAAATTCAATTTTGAAGTAATACTGCAATTACACAGAAGTATAATATTAAAGAAAAATTAATAAACAAAAATGCACACCTATAATAAGATTTTGTTCTGGTCTCTTAATTGTTAGCCACTGTTGTCCTTTACAAGTATAAATGAGCTATAGTTAGGTAGTTTAAAAATGATACGGTTTAATACGCCGACGTGGTGTGTCCGAGAATGGTTTGGAATTACGCATCTAGGCGGTGTCGGTTCAAACTTGTAAGTAAAGGGAATTGCCTCAACTTCGAGGCCCTTCCTCTGCAGGTTGTTAGCTAACAAGATTACTTGTCGCAGTAGTCTTGTTTAAACTATTAACAGCTATGAAATTCTACAAGTGATGGAGTCTTGTCTCAGGAATTTGATTAAGGTTATGTATGTGGCTGGGGAAATTTGAAAGCCAGCCGTATACTATTATATTTATCGAATACACGGTTCACAGCTCAGTTTATAGTTGCTGCCTTCTTCGCTGTAGTTCGAGGGTTCCATTCCCACTCAGAACAAGCATTTATGTCATGAGCATAGATAAAAACATAAACAATGCCCTTCCTGTTTTGTTTATACGAACTGAAAAATAATTACATGAGTAGGTTATGGTCTGACAAAGTCGATATAATCATAAAGTGGTTATTTTTTTACCAATATACATAGGTTCTCTTAGTATTAGCACAAAAAGAGCGGCCTGCGCTTTTAATTGCGCGTATTCTACGATTCAGTTAGACATTATCTGAATTACAGATTTATCATTAAAAAAATCTTGGAAATTATATGTAGGTACAATCTAACAACAGTATTTTAATCCACACCTCCAAATTACTCCTCATAATTTCCTTTTTAACGTTTTCCAGCGTGCAGTCTAATGAGAATGTCAGGCAGTATTCAAATGAAGACCCGCAGACAGCCGGAGGGCAGACGAGTCGCGACGGTAAATCAGAGCGTTAGGACCGCGCCAAGCTTGCAGCGCGCGCACGGGGCGACCTAGACAGGAGTGTCAGCGCACCACGCAGCATATAAATATGAATGAGCGTATTATTATTATTTTTTCATACTGCGTATATAGATTTAACTTGAATTGATATTTTCAATTGAAAATTTGACAAAAATTTAAAGTTCCAAATAGACAAAAACAAAAATAATGATGGAATTTATTATACAGAACAAAACGATGACTTTAACGAATGTTTCATACAAAATGTTTTAAGAATGGGCTTTAAACGACGCATTATCCATGACGTATTCGAGTTTCCTAGCGACAGATATGGTGGAAGATTTAGACTAAAAGTTCTTCAGCTTCTTCTCGAAGATAATGATAGAGCGAGACAGTCAGGAAGAGGACCAGCTGGAGCTAGATCCGTCGTTTAAAGTCCACTAAGAATAACAACGTTTACACATTCGTCCCTAGGATTATCTAAGATTCCCTGTGTCGGACGAAAAAAATGGTTTTGACCCAAATCGCATCATCTTTCGGTGTAACGTCACGTGCTCCTGTAATTTCGCCGGTACCCACACCCTCTCACCAGAACACAGCAGCGAAAGTGTGCCACTGCTTGACAGTGGATTACCAGGTTTGGAATTTGTAATTCTTCTGATAACCTGGCATAGTTTCTACAGCTACTTTGGGTTTATCCTATTGCATTACCCGGGGGACACGTGTAGCGACTCTGGCGGTACTAGAATATAGAAGCAAGCAACATTGTACATAAGTACATCTAAATATTTACATTAAGTTTAAACTGAACGCTTATAATAATTTTCAATAACCCAATTCTACGATACAGTTCCATAAAATGGGTGGAAGAACATTAAACTTGGGTTTTGTAGTCGCATTATACCTTAGCATATGCTGCAAAGTAATAGTTAGTACCTTCTCGTGAAAGTTAACGGTTATTATTCGAGGAAATTGTTCTTTACTATAATTCCGGAATGGAGCCAAACCACAGTTTAAAGATAAGGGCTGCTGATGTTCATAGACAATCTAATTAGAAACTTTGAAATTGGTGAATTCAAAAATACTTTTCAAATAGCAACGTTTAGGTAATTATCATTACTTTTTATACTCAAAATATTATCTTAAAGTATGAATTTTTTGGTGATTTTGTTTGAATTTATTCTGGAGAAAACATTGGCAGCAATTTGGGGCGACAACGGCGACTTGTTAGGTCTTGGTTCCCAAGACAGTGAAACCTTTTAGGATAACAGTCTACCAATAAAGATATGCCTACCTCCATAGGGAAAACACATAACCAATGTTATTCATACGTAATATATGCATATCTTTTTAAAATGGCTTCTATAGAATCTAATATAATTATGGTACCAAAGATTTTAATTTTAAAATGTTAATTATTCACTTAGAAACAACTTTTACATTTTATAAGTATCCCGAAATTTCATTCCAATATTTTCGTAGCTACACCATGCAGAATTTTCTGGATTACAATTCGGAGGTTCATGTCCCGTCCGTGTAGATTTTTTAAAATGCTAAATGAGCAAAATAAAAATTACACCACTGCCCGATATTAAAATATAAGTGAGAATGTTGATAGTTAAAGAATAAAATAACTTAATGCACTTCCCAAATACAGTGCCTTTCTCACTGTATTTGGGAAGTGCATTAGTTTATTTTCAGTTTGGTTAAGCCTCAAAATGTTATTATTTATTCTGAAATTTATGTTCATGACACAAATGCTTGTGCTCAGTGGGAATAAAACCCACAATCTAGTTTGTGCGCAGAATATCGAATGCGTCGTAGAAAGTAAACGAAAAAAAAATTTAACAATTAAAAAATAAATTAACACTAGTTGAAAAATGAAAACTCGGCACTTATCTAAAATTCTCGGAACAGTGAAGTAACCAATAGGTAATTACGTACATGTACCCATACCAACATGTTAGAAACTCACTAACAACAAGATCTTCAACTAAAACTACCCACGTCACAAACTCTAAGATTCGCGAAAACTTGGTGTACATTTCGGCGGAGAACCACGTTGTCGATGCAAATGTTGTGAGGACTTATTATGAAGTTTCCACTTAGTAATCATTCCGTCAACTCGAAGACGCAGCCTTCAAGGCCTTGTGGAAAGGCGTGTTCACACATCGCTACATACGTTTATTACGACCATGTTAAAATACGTCTTTTTGGTTAGTTTGCTACCAGTATTGCCAGGAATACAATTTTTTTAAGATAGTCTTAATGTGTCAATATTTTTTAAGTTCTATTGTAGTATTGCGGTGTTTATCACTTTCATTTTTAATTAAACAAGTTTTTGTTTACCAGCGGAGGAGAGATATGTTAATTTAAAAAAAAAAAATGATAGTGTGCATCTTCTATGCAGCCCTATAAAAAATTTTAAAATAATTTTTTCCACTGATATCGTAAAATGAGTGACAAATGAATTAAATTTGGCTGATTCGATTTTTAAATCAGGTAATTAATGAAACAAACGATAGGAAAAACTGAAAAATTCCCCCAGTTTTTTTCAGTTTTTCCTGTCGGTTGGTGTCTCCAGCTAACGTAGGACCCGCAACATCGTGATAATTTGATCAACTGCAGGCACACGCGAACTTTATGCCAATGAAAAGTTTCACTGCAATGAATGAAATATATTGTTGCAACCGAGCTGAGTGACGCATGTGGTAATGTTTTGCTGGGTTTTTAATTGAAAAATGTTTGTTTCACTTTCAGAACTTGGTTTTTAATTAATTGCATTGCGGTCTTGTTACGGTTTTTGAAGTAACACTGTTTGAAATGAGATGAGTGAAGCTAACTTCACTCATCTCATGTACTCTGCATACTAATATGCAGAGTACATCATTATAAATCAGACGAGCTATCTACCCATAGTTAATTTAATTACTTGAAAATTTTAATAACTTGATTATCTGCATTAGGATTGCTTATGTTGCAGGTAACATGGACAGACATAGAAAAATAAGACCACCCAAGACCTGAGATAAAACATTACGCTCATCACTTTACGTTTGTTCTGGCTGTAATCGGTTTACTACTAACTAAGCTACGGAGCCTTTTAACATTCACCGTCGTCTACATAACGAGGTTATACATAATTTTTTACCAATTATACATACATTATATTTATAATAATAAATAATTTTTATACATATATGTATTTGTACTTTTATCACTGCTCTGTTATCATTATTTAACATATTTTTAACTTGCTTAAATTGCAATTTTTCTTGTCGTTTCCGGCTATTAGCAATCCATATACATACTTTACCGCGCAGTATATAAAATATTTGTACCGTCTGAATACGAATGACCATGAAGTGTCAAACAAAATTCTCCCTTTTAGTTAAATTCATATATGTACACATTTTGGATATTATTCGAGTCACACTTTTATGCGCAAATTTAAATGATAAATTGCTAAAATAAACATATTTCCCCACAGCAAAGTTCTTGCCAAAAACCGAGGAGATGTCATAAAAATGTACAGTTATTTTCATCCGTGTTCACCAGAGGCAAAATGCAACGTTTTCTCGCGTGGACAAGTCATCAGTCAGACTGAGTGGGTGGTACTAGACACAAGTGGATTGCTGGCCCAATGCATTTTTACTTTATGCTGCCACGTTTCGTTCCCTCACCTCGTTCATCACACCTGTCAGATTTGTAATTCGAACTAGAAACTGTCAGTTTTAGTTTTTTTATTGCGTTTTCAGCTAAAAATAGTTTTCATATGGTCATTTTATAGAATCCACTGGACGGCCTAATGCATTTTTGCTCACGGACATGTTTACTTGTGCATGTAAAATTTGACATCTCCAAACGATACTTGTCACTTAGGAATAAAACAATTTGAGTGTCAAGGTCAAACGATTCTTGTCATATTATGCCATTTTGATTATTTATTTACGGATGATATACGGATTATATTTTTTAGTTGTTTAATAAATTTCAATAAGTCTAGTTTATAGCTAATTAATATGTTTTAGTTCCGCTTTAATTTGTGTAGGGAATGTAATGAATTTTTTTGAAAATATTCACCCCTCATTGTAGAAAACATTGTAAGTTATGCTCTATGAATAATATAAACAATTAGTCACATTATTAATTTAAATATAGTTTACTTTTGAAAATATGTAACGATACTCTTTATTTTGCTATAAAATCTTGTTGAAAATCGTATTTTAATCCCATAAAAATAAACGTATTTCATATTCCAGTTTCATTAATATTTATTTATTAGAAAATAATGTAATCCTAAAAATGAACATCTTATAATAGCAATACAATTCAGATCGAAACCTAAATAAACAGGACCTAAGTAAACTTCATACATACTATGTGTAATTGTGTATTCTGTTGTTTTAGGATCCATAGACAACTGGCCTGGATTATAGAATCTGACAGATGTTATTAATGTGCAGGGCATGTGTGCTAGACCTATATCATTCTAAAATGTCAAATATGCTCATGTCTAGATATTTCCCTATCACAATTGTACTAAAAAGCTTTATTCATAGAGATAATAAATAAATAAACATTGACATTTTACGCAATCTAGCAGCAAATTAAACAAAGCTTGTATTGCCAGAACCCAGATATCTTTATAAACAAAAAAAAAAGTTTTGTCCAGATGTGATAAAAATAGCTTACACATATTTTATTATTCATAGACAAATTACATATAAAAAAATAACAAACAAAAATAGCGTTATAAGATTAGCCACCGCCACCGCCATGGTTTTTCGACTAGTATAGTTGGAACCGACTTCTTAATGTGCCCTCAGAGAATCTGATGGAAGGATACGCTCAGTTCATTATCTAAGCGGTCACTCAACCAACTTATATTCTCTTTCAGCACTAACGTTCTATTTACTTGATCTAGAACTAATAACATCTAATCTTCATCACAAAGCTGTAACGATACACACGCTGGAATCAAATGTAGATACAAGAGAGTCCCTTAGGTCAACAGGAATGTGCTTGTCCATTTTCAGTAGGCTGAAACAGACAAAGTGATTGGTCGAGTCTTGCTGCTAACCAACTGGGGGATTTCCCGCGTCAATCCGAATGAGAGCGGTGCGTGCGAGTGGAAAACTCGATTTGCGATGGAGGATAGGCACTCATATCGCAAAATGTCATCAACACTATTGGTGTTGTGATAGATTATTTTTATCTGGCTTTAGAAATAAAGGTTTGCCATTCGACTGTTTAAGGTTTGTTTATTTTAAGGCAAGGTAACTTACTAAGCGGGTAACGTGTGTAGGTTTTTCTGTCTATTGAGCCATTGGTTCTTTCTTTTCCATATCTTATGAACCAAAAGCCTAAAGGGCTGTAAATTTCACAAATTATGATTTACTATGAAAAATATTATCTTAAAATATTATGTAGATATGTATTTCACTAATTAATCCCGTTAAGGTTAGGCAGAGCCACAATGCCTGACTGGAAGTCGAACCCACGTATTAATATAATAATCACGTATAATCAGAGTGGTGCACACAACCAGATAATTGACTGATTTAAAAATCGAATAAATCGATTTCAATATGTACTATTATTACCCTTTAACGCCCTTAGGGTAGAAATTTCTTTATAGAATTTCTGTCTTCTATTCTATAAATAAAATACATTAAAAAGATTAATTCAGATCGGTTTACTAATTTGCGCGAAACATGACAAGAACATACTTCCTTACACCACCAATATAAAAAAAAACTGTTTGCAAAATCGTACAAAGAATTTTTGGGGCCTTGATGATTTTTAAAATGGAAAATTTCAACATATTTGTTAGTAAAAGAAATGAGAGAGACGAAAATAGTAAGATGATGCAACCGAACTTGATTGGTCAAACGAATATAATGATAGAAATTCTACTGCAAGAAGTCTATTTCTACACAATTTACGAGTACTCAAGTCCAATATTACACAAATTGGATTCACGCAGCACACCCTACCCAATTCAGGCCATTTTACAGCTCGCATCATTTTATGCTTTTATTGTTTCGATAAAAATATTTGGTAGTGCACAAACAAAGCAACCATTTTTCAAAACAGACTTCCAAATTTTCCAATCGTTTTAACAGCCTTATTTAATTCTGAAAAATGTCCTCGCAAATATTTTAAACCGATGACAAAGGCAATGAATGCACTGAAAATGTCACATGACCGCAACGCCAAACCAATTAACCGTATCTCTGGCTATTATTCAGAGGGGTAGTTTCCAAGGGCGCTACAATGGGGTTACATTTTTTTTACTACGAGAATATTGAGTCATTAATATGCTAGTTGGTGTGTAGTTGATGAGTTGTGGTAAATAAGCAGTAGAACTTGTGCGAGGTTTATTCGGAGAAGTACTGCCTGCTCCTGTAGTATTGCGTGTTCCGGTGGAAGAGTGTGAGAAGCGGTGTAAACGCAGGCACGTTACAGCACCGTTTCGAGTAACAGGCGGCATGATGATAATCATTGACAATCACCTTGTTATGTGTGGGGGAACCACCTAACATCAGATGAGCCTTAAGCTTTAGCTAGGTTCCGTCAAGTTGTTTTCAGTACGTATAATAAAAGGGGATTCGAATCGCTTGATACGCATTATATTTTTGTCTCATGTGTCATCTGTGACTAAGAGCAAATGGGAATAAGCCAATTAATGGTAGGGTGGCGCAACATGCGGAAATATGACAAAAATCGTGCACAGACCAGATGACGTTAATTCAATCGTCGCCGGTCAGAACGGATCAGCGTTAGGCAGATCAACGTGAAATCTGATATTTGGGGACGTCAATTTCCTTAGCTTAATGGACGAGGGTCCGGCGCAATTATTCATTCCGAAAACGCGTATGGAATATCTTGTTATGATATATCTGTGGTAAAATTTATGTAAATTGTACCGTTTCTATAGCTGTATGTTTCTTAAAATCTATGCTCGTCAAGATGTAATATGCGGTTTCAAACGTTATTTACCTATTGTAAATATAATAAACTTATGTCGCATGTTAGTATTGTAATGATACTGTGATGTACAAGATTTGATGTTAAACTGACCGGAAACAGGCTGCTTTTAAATTATCCATCACCATGAACAAGTAAGTATTTTCAATGCGTTATAATTTTATTACCGTAACTACCATACATCTCCAATCTGTCGAGTCTGTCATTAACAGTGTAGCCGGGGCACAATCGGAAACCAATTGATGGTTGACGCATCGGTGAATGGCCCCGAACGCCCTGATAAGCGTAAATGCACACTCAGAGGGGGTTTGCCGAAATATTATGCGTTCAATTTATAACATTTTTATGAATTAATGAAGACGATTTAATCGGCTACCTGATGGAACGTGATCACAGTCGCCTAGTGCGCTTTGTTCTCTTTTTGATCGACACCAACAATAGAAGGATTGCAATTTGAAAGTATATATTTTATTAAATTAAATTATATTGTCTTACCTTGGTAGTAAACCCGATTCGTATGACGTCACGCCAAACGGCGCGGCGTCATCTTTCACTACGTTTTGTTTATTACGTGATAGTCACCAAATTTTGGTCGACATAGAGGATTTTTTTAAAGGATAGTCATTAAGAAAAATCATGACGAAATTACCACCTCTAAGTGACGAAAGGGGACGAAAGTTGGTTTATTTGGTTCTTTTAACTTGTTATAAGACAAAGTTTGGAACATACTTGACATACCTGTGCGCATGTAATGTGCCTAAGGAGCTGCTATGATACGCTGAATGCGTACGAATATGTTTACTTGTGCGAGTAAATACTTATCGTGAAGAATAAAAGCGTTTGAATTTATATTATAAATAGTATCGTGGTAAATCCTATATTTATTTTCTAGTTAGAATATTCTCCGACTCAGTTCGCAGCAAAGTGGATAATTATCAACTGCTTGAGAAGGGATCACCGAAGCCAGATCGAATAGTTTCGAAGTGGTTCAAGTCTGATTGAGGTGTAAGATTTGCAAGTCGTACCTCTGTTGTTATAAGTAAAACCCACTGCATTTCATTCAGATATATCATCTACCTACTGTCACTACTAACATATCAATATGTGATTCTGGAGAATAGAAAAAAATTAAGGCAAATAGGTGATTAACAGTAAAATTGTCTTTCAATAAAACGTAGAAAATGTCTTCAATTAAACGTAGAAAAGCAACTGCAAAAATGTTATTCAGGGTTCCTTTGCTCCTTCCAGTCATGCTACATTGTCCAATTTCATATCTAATAAAAGGTGCCATCTCAGAACGTTCACGAGACCCCTCGCCTGTTGATTCCAGACACCTCCGTAATGAAACAAACAGCAATAATGTGAAAGAACTATACACAAGCTAATTCGACTACACACGTGGCCAAGACCCGTCTCACCCAATCAAATTTGTCCCTTACCATTGAAAAATAAGGTTGTTTTTTGAGTAAGGGCTGTTTTCAGGATTACTTGATACATTCAACTCACGTAGTAAGTAAGTAACGGCGTCTTTGCAGCTCGCGTGTGACACCTAGCGTTAGGTGCCGTGAAAAATGGTCCATTCCACGACACGCGGATGAATTTATCTTCGCGAGACTATAGCGGGGTATTCCTGTTAATATTCATTGTGGGACAACAACGTGACTTTTGATACCGCAATGATTCCGATCTCTGCGGGGTTGGAATTGTAAACCGGCTTACAACCGCTTAAAGCCAGTTTTGAATGTTCTGCGCCTTCATTGAGCGTGAATATTTGTACCGTTTTTATTTATGTGTGATGAAAAATTACTTGAAAGAGTAAACTATTGGTAAACTAGTATAGCATGTCTCTTAAGTAGAATAAGAAAAACACTTTAGGCACTAAGACTTGAAAGTAACGAAATGAACGACATTCAGACCCCCTGTTGCTCGCGTCCGTAGGTGAGAACCCTCTAGTATCTCTACACCTTTGGTGGTGCCAAAACAGCATCTAAAAGTAGCAGTAGAACTTGTGCCAAGCTCGTCCGTACTGCCTCCATACCTGGTAATCCGCCGCAAAGCGGTGATGCACTCGTATTGCTGTGTTCCGGTGGAAGGGTGTAGCGCCGGTGAATTTACAGGTGCCTAGGATGTAACATCTCCGTCTCGGTCAACGGGCGCAACGGGATACGACTTTGGTTGGAGGACCTAGGTCGAATTTCCGTTGTTATGGCTTGTTATGGCGGACTTACCATCAGATGGGTTTCAGTTCGTCCTGTCACTTCAGTAGTATAAAAAACATGTTAATAATAATGATTATAAATGATCATGGCTCCTGCTTTTTAATCTGGACGTCATCAGTTTGAATTTCAGAACTAACATCCAATATTGTTTTTTGTATGTAGTTTGTTCATTCTTTTTAATGCCCCGCTATAAAGAAGGAAAAATTCACGGGTAAATTAAAACCCTAACACAAAAAGAAGTTAAAAAAAACACAAGTAATTTCAATGAATTGTGAGTTGGTACGAACTTGAAGGGAAAATGAAACCACTGGAGAAGTATTGCTTTAGCTTCCAACTTCCACTCACCATCCGTCTAGTTCTCCAAGAAACTCATTATACTGAAAAACACTAAGCAAGAAGCTGCAACACTTTGTCAAACAATACTCACTTCTACATACTTAGTGCTCCACCTTACTCCGTCCTTTACTCCATTTGCTCTGAGAAAAATAAACGCAATTACAGTACAGCGTGAAATATTATCTAGCCAGCACACATGGCCGAAAGTGCTTAGTATTTCGTAGCCACAACATAAATAGCAAACAGTAAACGCTCAATTTTTATTGAACATCAGCGCCGCAGCTAAAAAGTGCTCAATTGACATCTCAATTTTTAGTCTATTTAAAGGTCTGGTAAATTTTTATAAAGATAAAACACATATTTATATTTGTAGATTCAAAAACAAGAACATAGCAGGACTTCATGCTGTTCACAAACATCCTAATATTATATATGCGAAAGTTTTTTTGGCGCAATATCGGTGAATGCGATTTGGTAAAAGTATATTAACATGAGTGTAGCCGCGGTCAAAAGCTAGTGGTTGAATAAATAAGAATCCAACTCGGTGGAAATGAAGTGGGACCTCTTATTCTGGTTGCTATTACCAAATTAGACACGCCGTAGCTTAGTAGGTAGGTAGCTTCGGCTACCTTATTAATTAATTATTATAAGTATTGTAAGAAACGCGACGACCTGTCGTGTGCGAATTTTAAACGCCTTTTGCGACTACTAACCACCCTCGCAAAATTTGTGGTCATCGGCTAAATTATACTGATACCGGCTTTACTGTGAACTTTTTGTACTGTGACGAAGTAAATTACGTAAAGCTTTTGTTATTACAGGTATGAAAACAATGGATGACAAAACGAGTGGTGCGCTTGATATCGGCTAAACTGTAGTTTCAGTCGTCCGTTTCAAATAATATGCATTAGGGTTTGCACGATATATTAAGAGTAGTTTGTAAGGATTATATGCAACTGGAATTATTCATCAGCCCTGGAAATTTTAGATGAAACGTAAGTTTTTTCTTTTCCTTCTCTTAGTTATGGCCTCTGTGGTGTATCTAGCCACAATTTTCTAGCATCGAGTTGCACGAATTATCTGAGATATCATCTGGAGAAACTCATACAAAACTTTGACCGCGTCAAGAAAGGGAGAATCTTTAGTTTTCTTTTTATCGTTGTTTTCACATTTGGTTCCAGTGACACTTGTGACAAACATCCGGTAGGATCTTGATTTATGTTGGGATTATAATATTTCTTGGTCAAATGAACGTTTTAGGTAAGGCCAATCCAGCATAATTTTGTCTGGTGAGTTAAGAGAGTTATTTTCGAGTTCGCTTCTCACCCAGAACAAGCATTTGTGTGACGAACATAATGTAGATGTTTTTTCTGTGAGTGTTAATATGTAGGTAATATTTAAGAATGCATTCACAATAAAAGGAACTATATAAGTATTATATCACTTGTCTGGTTCCCATAGAACAAGCTGTACTTGGTTAAGGCTATGGTGCTGTATGAAATGTCCGTAAATATATTCTGATTTATATCATGTGAAATGTTATGTAAGAGACATCCCTACCAGACTGGACAAACATTATATGTCATTTGCACGGCCATTGAATCACTAGCGTGTACACACACTGATTACAACTGTTTTTTTTTTTTTTCAAAACTAGCTACCTTTGATTTTAACCAACGTTTTTGCTGTGAAATACCCAGTACACCTCTCATGGGATAAGGATTCACATTTGTTTTTTTATTTTATCCTAAAAAGGAGTCACGGTAACCATTTCACAAAATATGGGCCGTCAGGAAGTGTTGTCTATATAAATACATAACGAAAAAAGCGCAACTAAAAACAAAATGAATGTTAAATGAATCAAAACGCAAGTCACGAAACGAAGTTACTCGCGGAGAAAAAAAGAAAAAAATAGACAAGTGAATTCATTGTTTAGTCTGTTTCTTCATGGAATCGGCACATTTCGGTCTGTTTCTTCATGAAATAGCGCAGATAGAATTTTTCATGGTCGGTAACATTACATTACGTTAACAACAGAACAAAGACGACCCGTTGTTCGACGAAACAAAATAAAGTCTAGTTTGGAATCCAATTTGCTTAGCTCTCTCGATGTAGTTCCATTGATCTAGCAAACGATAATAAATAGAAACACACCAAGTCCCGCCTGACTGCTTCTTCGAGGCGAAGGAATTTAATTTGTCAAAGAGCGACCACAACCCGCTACAAGCGTCTCTGAAGTTTTTATCGCAAAACTGATAAGGCAGCCGGGAAGCAGGGAATAGTAGGTAATTTGCTGGAAAGCTAAAATATATCCGACGACAAAATATTTGATTTTGTTGCTGGGAAGTTTTACAACAAAGAGAAATGTCGGTTTTGGAAGTTCTGCGCAAGGTTAGATTATAAGAGGTAAGGTTACGTAATAATTTGTTACCCGATTAAAAGATAAAAATATAAGATAAAATGGGGTCAATCACAAAGAACAAGGGCAGATTTCTTCGTGGCAGAGCTTACGCTGACAAGAGCGAGTTGTTGGGTCTCCTAGAAGATATAAGATGGCAACTGCCTCCATCTGTCAAAAAGGCCCACTCCCAAAAAAACAGGAAAACAGTTTGTTCCACAAGCATAAGTATAGGCTTGACTTAACGTCTAGATTAAAATAAATATTATAATTCCATTAAAAAGATACCATAAGACAGGCTAAACGAATTGAAAACTTGTGCTTCGAAATATATCACTGACTACAACTTTCTACAAAGCCTCAAACAAAATGTAACTACGCTAGAGCAACTTAGCAGCCCGAGGTGTAATTCGCACTTTGCCAAGCGTGTTCTGATAAGCGACTTGACGTTTCGAAAGTCGGTGCCCGCATGTCATTTGTCATGGCAACCCTAGGGCGGTGCCACGAAATATTATCTGAGCGAAAAGTGACATATCTCATACACTTTGGGAGTGTGGCCGATCTATAAGCGATATAAAAGAGAATTAATTGATGCCTATTTGCACTAAGCTTATATAATGATACGGGTGTTTTAGAGACCGGTTTGTCTGATATTTTGGCAGCATCACACCAGTTCAAGTCGTCACTCGAGCAGCTGTTGCTGTTGCTTGCAATTAAATTATATAGCATTTTATCACCTGAAGAGCATAGCAAGAAGGAGTTATTTTAAACTAGCTGGGCCCGTGGTGTTCCCGCAATTTTCCGGGATCAAAAGTAGCCTGTATGATAATCCAGGATATAAGCTATCTTGGCATCAAATTTCATCCAAATCCGTTGAGCCGTTTGAGCGTGAAGCAGAAAAAAACATACACACACACATACAAAATTTCGCCTTTATAATAAAATTGTGATAATAATATCTTCCTTCTTGCTAATACTTTCTGTTTGCTCGGTTTTTCAGTTTGTGAAATAATAAAAAAATAATTTATTCATAAACCAACGTAGACATTGACTAATACGTTTTAACCTCATTTCGAGTAACATTATTTAAAAGTGAAAATTTGTTGTTTGCAAAACGCTTTTGCTTTAGGATCGGACCCACTCTGAAATTTATACCCAATGGAGCTTGGTAAGATTGCTTACAATAATGCAAGGGCCATATCTATGTCTATCATAAAATAGGTCTACCTTGACTCAACTTGAATGATATTCCGTAATGTTTTGTTTTTCTACCATAGATAGATTTTGCAACATGGTCATCGATCTCTCTACAGGAAAAATTGACGAGCTTATTTCAGTATGGTGGATCTCAAATGCTTAGGAGTTTTGCTTCTAATATATAATCATTATACATCATTACACAGCCTTCCACCAGAACACAGTAGTGCGAGCACTACTGCTTGGCGGCAGATTCGTGTATTGTAGTTGCATTACCTCTCCGGACGAACTTGGCACAAGTTCTACTACTACTTTTGGTTGCTCTATTAGCACCATCCAGGGGGTACGTGTAGGGAATCAAAGGGTACACAAATATATATAAGTATTGTTATCATTGAACTCAGTAAACGGGTACCATGTACGCTGAATTCGAACTAATTATCTTTTTCTAATTGGACGCAAGTCCTACGATGCGATTACGCCCTTACAAATATTTCAATCAATTTGAATACATTAAAAGATCTTTTCTAGTTGAAACGTCACGACTTTTACATTTTTACGTAAAATAGGTCACTCAGTAGCTCCTCAGTGTTTGGACAAAGGCTTAAGTCCTGAAAAAACCCATTTGCAGTCTCCGTAATTTACATGTTAATTTGCAAGATGTAAAAGCTTTCCTTTTGAAATTATTTATTTGTAATTGCGATAAGTAAATCTCATTTGGAATTTTAATTATCTGCGCAGGTTTTACTTTGCAAATGGCTGTTCAGAATTACTTTTGGAATTCAGGATGGAACATTTTTAAGTAGGGTAGAAACGGAACGGACCGACGGGCTTTGATGTTCCCACTGCAGAGATACAAGCTTACGCTTTCGGCAAGCGTGGGTTTGAATCTACTTTGGAAGCCCAATCCGGATTGGTAGATCTCACTTGCTTTAGAATTTTTGATTTTGGGATAATTATGTCGGTTTCCTTAGGATTTTTTTTCTCGAACCCTTTTAAAACAATATAAGGTTATTGCTCATAATATTTTATAATTTACGTTGCTTAAGAATATTATTTTGACAAAAATAAAAAAAATATTATAGTTTTTTTGTTAAAGTATATACTTTCAAATGCATTTAGTAAAATGCTATTATTTTCATATTACTTCATTTTTTTTTATTTATATAAATTAAAAAGTTTGCACGTTGGTATCATTAAGGTCTCATCAGATACAAATAAGGCTAATCTAAGGTAAATAGTACAAGCATACTATGGTTTAGATTACGAACAGGTTCTATGTTTACGAGCTGAATTTAACGACAGAAGCTTTTCCGTATGAAAATAGAAAAGTAACGTCTTCGGGGAAATTGCATAAGTTTTTTTATCTTCTAGGTTCTTTGTCCCCCTTTGTAATACATACCTACATATAATTATGAGGTAATTCTTTCATG